>CM066050.1:112786692-114091665 GCA_033557465.1 Ichthyophis bannanicus | reverse complement strand
AGATACACTAAGCCCCATAAGAACATTCACATGGGGAATGTGAAGGGGAAAGATTCATCCCATAACAAGAGGGTGAAACCCACTTGACAGATATAGAGAATCTATTTCCGTGGGCTAAGAGATGCAGGAATGCAATCCAGTAAAATAACCAGGATGGTTGCGTGAAAAACAGAGGATAATATCAGTCTGTAAAGAGCAAGTCGGGAGTCCTTTAGAACTCTGACATGATAGATGGGTAGAAACGCATAGAGAAGATACCAGGAAGGACCCACTGGAGGGACATAGGGGTATCATGCGTTACTAATAGCCTTGGATATTCACGCAGAAAAAGCTCATATTCTGAATTATAACAAGAGACAAGAGGGTGTGGAGAACCCTCACAGTCATGGTGATCTATAAGCTTTTTTCTACTAAATAAAATAGCCCTCAGAGACAAAGATCAATGCTCTGTAGCAAGGGCCCATAGTAGAAAGCTTCTCTGAAGATTGCAGAGAGCATTGTGCAGGAGAATTATGAGATAAAACTGACTGAAGTCAGGTGTGTTGCACATCCTAGGAAAAGGAGATGGCTAGAAAGAAGATAATGTGAGAAGCCTAAGTGAGTAGGATATCCAAGATAGATGAGGACTAGCTTGGAATCACTACTGAGGCTAGACAAAAATTGTGGAAGATAGACTGGAACTTGTGGAAAAGTACCAGTAGTTCAATCACTGGAACTCCTGCATGCACAGCAGCTGAAAAAGACAGCAGAGAAATCTTCTTGTGCAAAACAAAAAGAAACAGACAAAGGGAGAGGAGATATTCCTGTCCCTGCCTGATGAGTTATTTTGAGAATGTATTCAAGGAAACAAAAAGTCAACACTGGAATGAAGGCTAGAGAAGCTTTTCAGTATGGTACCACTCAGTCAGGGAAAAGCCTGGATGAGAGGGTAGAGAAAACAGGTAATTGGAGGGTGACTTACCCATAGGGCGAGTCAGCTGAAGGAAAAAATGTTCATGTTGGGACAGAAACTATCATGGGATAGCTGTAACTTCCCTTCTTGGTAGTAAGAAGAGGAGAATTCTGTAACCCATGGACAAGAATATCCTGACAGCTTAGCATACTGAAAAAGGAAAACTCCAGTGTAGAACTTTAAGAAAAAACAGTGAACAAACTTCTGTTAAGAAGAAGTTAACTGTAGATTGTAACCCTCAGAACCTATGATTGCTGGGTATGTTGAGACTGGCTAGAGTTTGGAAACTTCAGACTAGGACGAGGTGTCCCTCGCTTAGACACCTCTGGATGATGGGCAGGAGAAGAGTGAAACCTTCTTTTCTTAGGGAAAGAAGGCTTGGTAGGACATTTCCTACCTCCTGGGGAAGAAGAAGGCTGAGAATGGTCTCCAGAACCAGGGAAGTCAGTGGAGCAATGAGCAACCTGACGTAAAGCCTCCTTATTGAAGAGATTTTCTCCAGTACAAGGAGAATTACCCAGTGTATGTTGTGCCCATCTGTTCAAGTCAGAAGCTTGGAGCCAGGCTCTACGACGTGCTCCAATGGGCATAGCAGAGGATCTGCTAACAGACTCAAAAGAGTCTAGAGAAGCACGAGAAAGAAACCAAGAGATATTCCGGCTATGACTAAGAAGCAAGGAATAGTCAGCAGCCTTAGGCTCTGACAAAAAAAGGAGTCAAAAGAGATAATTTCTTTGTGACCTCCTGGAGTGTTAGACTCATATAAAATATATAAGAAATAATTCTTGATGCCAGCATAGATGTTTGGAAGGTTAGAGGTCCAAAGGCATCAAGTGCTCTAGAAGCACGACCTGGCGGATAAGAAGAATGCTTCTTCTTGCTTTTTACCTTCCTCATTGCTGATTCCACCACAATGGAACGATGGGGAAGTTGATTCTTTTGAAACCCTGGAGAGGGGGGCACCTGATACAGAACATTAGTTGCTGTAGAAGGTGAGGGAACCCTTAAAGGTGATTCCCATATTCTCAGAAGAAGATCCTGCAAAGAATGATGTAAAGGAAGCATTATATTTCCCTTTTCTGCAGAAAAGCCTTGGTTAAGATTACAGCCAGGGATAGGAATAGCAAGAAAGGTTGCCATGTCAAGGAGAAACTTCTGAAAAGAAGGATCTCCAATGGGAACCATCCCTGGGAGGGACAAGAAATGAAGTATTTAAAGAAAAATGTTTCTGCGGTGACAGGAGGACATCCTGCCGGCTCCGCGGAAAAACGAAAACTGAGGAGAAGAAGTGGAAAGGGCGGGAAGTCAGCGCGCAGGCACGAGGGATGCTCCCAAAAGCTCTCTGATTGGATGCTGGGGAGCATTCCCGTGCAGGCTCCGTCGGTACCGACGTACCCATATGTGAAGACTCATTCCTGCTTGTTCCTGGAGATTAATTGCTTGGCACATACACCTCTATTATCAATGCTGTTCTTGTGTTATTCTCCTTCGCCACAATGTCTGGTCTTCATGCATTGAGCTTTTCATCAGTTGGAATGGTAATAACCCAGGTGATCATAATCTTTTCATTTTCCATTAGTCTATTAGGGTCATGGTTTCAATTTTTTTTACAGTATAGTGATGTTGTAAGGTTTACAAAGCTTCCAATGGATGAGATTTGCTGCCATACTCTGCCTTTCAGTAGAGAGATTTCCTCCAAACAGAACTTTGCAGCTAGCTACGAGATGAGTAACATCCAGCTCTTCCTTACATAATCTACATATATCAATTGTCTGTGAACTATCTCGTAATCCACTGTTCTGGGCTGCTACCATCAATCTCTCATCCTTGGGTTTCAGTTTGCCTCTCCTTAACCACTCATGTGGACAGACACAGTGGATCCCTTTATAGCAAGAGGTTAAAATCAAAACAAACTTAAATATAGGGGAGTAACCTGCACAGAACAGCAGTTACAACCAATCTAGCCACCTTACTGGGCAGGCTACAGTAAATGGACCATACTGGTCTTTATATGCCATCATATGAGGTGTGACCAAAAGGTATCGAGACGTTGTGCAGCTATATAGCATAGTTACTCACCTGTAACAGGTGATCTCCGGGAACAGCAGGAATTTAGTCTTCACATATGGGTATCGTCAGTACCGACGGAGCCTGCGCGGGAACTCTCCCCAGCGTCCAATTAGAAAGCTTTTGGGAGCATCCCAGAGCGCCTGTGTGCTGCCTTCCCGCCTTTCCCAATTGCCTCTCTCCAGTTGAGTTTTAAAGCTGAGACAAAGAGAGAGAGAGGGAAAGGGAAAGAGATAGATAGAATAATACAACTCCTAGGGGAGGTGGGTGGGTTGTGGGAACTAAATTCCTGCTGTTCCCGGAGATCACCTGTTACAGATGATATGATATGCTATGATATGACTATGCTATCTCCAGGAACAAGCAGGAACGTAGTCATCACATATGGGGACTCCCTAGCTTTAGGTGCCAGGGAAAGACCCCAGAAGTTGTGTGCCCCTGAACAGGGCTCCACTTCCCCCCATGGATCTCTGGCATCCTACCAGGGATGGCGGGTAGGAGTTGATTAGGTATGGAACAGGTGTTGGAGAACAGCCTGACCAAACAAGGCATCCCAGCGGGAGTCCTTGTCCAAGCAGTAATGGGCTGTGAAGGTATGAACCGAGGCCCAGGTGACTGCTCGAAAGATGTCATCGATAGACACAGAGTGCAGATGAGCCATTGAGGTTGCCATGGCTCTCACATTGTGAGCTGTGACATGGCCCTCCAGAGAAAGGTTCTTACTCTGATAGGCGAAGGAAATACACTGAGCAATCCAGTTAGACAGTGTTCTCTTGGAGACTGGAAGTCCCAAATGAGAAGGATCAAAAGCAACAAAGAGTTGAGAGGACTTTCTATGTTGCTGTGTTCTTTGTAAGTAAAAGGCTAAAGCTCTTTTACAGTCCAAGGTATGAAGATTCCTCTCTGCATTTGATGCATGAGGCCTTGGAAAAAAAACACAGGTAGGTAGACCACTTGGTTCAGATGAAAAGGCGAGACCACCTTTGGCATAAAGTGTGGATGAGTTCTAAGGACTACCTTGTCATGATGGAACCTTGTATAAGGTGGATCAGCTACTAGCGCTTGCAACTCAATAATGCGATGTGCTGATGCGATTGCAATGAGAAAGATAACCTCCCAAAAAAGGAATTTCAAGGAGGTAGTAGCTAAAGGTTCAAAAGGTGGCTTCATGAGCTGCCCAAGAACCAGGTTTAAGTCCCATGCCACCGGTGGTGGCCTAATGGGAGGCTTAGTTAGAAGAAGGCCTCTCATAAATCTTGCTATAAGAGGATGAGAAGAAATAGGCTGTCCATTTAGAGGCTTAAAGGAAGCTGCAACAGCACTCAAATGGACTCTTACTGAGTTAGTCTTAAATCCTGCATTGGATAAATGAAGGAGATACTCCAGCAATGATTCCAGAGGTATCGCAAGGGGGTGAAGACCATTTTTCGAACACCATATGGTAAACCTTTTCCACTTGAAAGCATAAGAGTGTCTTGTGGAAGGTTTCCTGGAAACAAAAAGAATATCTTTTACTTGCTGAGGGAGATTAAGATCATGGAGATCTAGGCCTTCAGCAACCAAGCCCTGAGATGCAGAGACTGGGGATTGGGATGCCATAACATTCCGTCCTCCTGAGATAGGAGATCTTGAGCAGACACTAACTCCAGGGAGGGAGCTTGAGAGAGATGTAGAAGCAGAGGGTACCACACTTGCCGTGGCCAATGTGGAGCTATGAGAATCATATGGCCTCTGTCTCTCTGAATCTTGAACAGGGTTTTGGGAATTAGGGGAATGGGTGGAAAGGCATACAGGAAGTCTTGACCCCAATAAAGGAGGAAAGCATCCCTGGCCTGAACCCCATGAGCCGGAATTCTGGAACAGAACCGTGGAAGTTTGGCATTCCACGGACTTGCAAAGAGGTCTATGTCCGGGGTTCCCCAAATTTGAAAAATCTTGGCCACCTGGTCTGCATGCAGAGACCACTCGTGTGGAAGCAGAACTCGACTGAGTCTGTCTGCCCAAGAGTTTTGTATGCCTGGAAGATACACTGCCAGGAGATGAATCTGATGCTCTCTGGCAAGGGCCCATAGTCGTAAAGCTTCGTTGCAAAGCGACAGACAGCCTGTTCCCCCCTGCTTGTTCACGTAGAACATGGCTACTTGATTGTCCATATGAATGAGGACTGTCTTGTAGCTGAGCAGGGTGTGGAACACTCGAAGAGCAAGGAAGATTGCTCTGAGCTCCAAGAGATTGATATGTAGATGAGTCTCCGGCGGAGACCAGGTGCCTTGGGTGGAGAGGTCTTGCAGATAAGCTCCCCAACCCATCGGAGAAGCATCTGTTGTTAGAGTAGCTTGGGGTAAGGGTTGTTGAAAAGGGGACCCCAGCAACAGGTTTTGAGTGGACTTCCACCACTGGAGGGACAAAATAAGATGACTTGTGTTTGCTATTTTGTCTGACAAGCACCCTGATGCCTGGGTCCATTGAGTGGATAAAGTCAACTGGGCTGCCCTCATATGGAGGCGAGCATAGGGAACCACATGCACAGTAGATGCCATGTGGCCTAGTAGTTGTAGCATTTCTCGGGCAGTGAGATGAGACTTTAGCACTGCTTGAGAAGCTAACTGCACCATGCGAAAGCAGTGGGCCTGGGGGAGATAGGCCCTTGCCTTTCTGGTATCCAGCAAAGCCCCTATGAACTCTAAAGACTGAGTGGGAGTTAGACTGGATTTTGGGATGTTTATTACCAGCCCCAAATACTGAAGGATACGCATTGTGCAGGATAGAGAAGTCCTGGCCTCTGACTCTGTTGGGGCTCGAATGAGCCAGTCGTCTAAGTAGGGGAAGACGAATATCCCTAGAGTGCGAAGAAATGCTGCTACTACAGCCATGCATTTCGTGAACACCCTTGGTGCTGAGGCCAGGCCAAAAGGAAGCACCCTGTATTGGTAGTGCTTTCCTTGAAAAAGGAACCGAAGGAACCTTCTGTGAGTTGGATTGATGAGAACATGGGTGTATGCATCCTTGAGATCTAGAGAACAAAGCCAATCCTGACTCTGAAGGTATGGCAGCAGAGTTCCGAGAGAAATCATCTTGAATTTCTCTTTGACAAGAATTTGTTCAATTCTCTGAGGTCCAAGATAGGCCTGTATCCCCCTGTTTTCTTTGGGATAAGGAAATAGGGGGAGTAAAAACCTGTACCTTGCTGATGGATGGGTACTTCTTCTATTGCCCCTTGGGCAAGAAGCATAGCGACCTCCTGACCTAACAGGTTGATGAGAGAGGTCGGAGAATTGAACTGCCTTATTATTGTGGGAGGGGGCATACTTGAAAAATGAAGCTCGTACCCCTCCTTTATGATGGAGTGTGTCCAATGCTCTGCTGTTATCTGCCCTCATCTGGGGGCAAAGTGACATAACCTTCCTGGAATGGTGGAAGGCTCTGGTCCCATGAGAGCCAGGAAGGCTAAGTTCTCTAGCTGAAAGTCAAAGGCCTTGTGGAGGCTGAGACTGCTGAGGCTTAGCAGTCTTTGCTTTCTTCTGTTTGGGTGGTTGCTGATCTTTTCTGACAAGCTGATCTGCAGAACGTCCCTGCTGACCATAAGCAGGATAATATCTTTTCTTCTTAGAAAAGAATGGTTTCTTGAAAGATTTCTTTCTAGCAGGATTAGCTGTGGACTTGGATAATCTATCCAAGGTGGAGTTGTCAGCATCCAACTCATTGGCCTTTTCCTGCCAGTCTCTACCAAACAGGTTCTCACCAGTAGAAGGGATATTTCCCAATTTGTCTTGTACCCAGAGCTCCAGGAACATTCCCATGTATAGACTATAGAAACTGATCCTGGCAGAAAGCATGGAAGCTTGGAAGACATGACGTCCAAAAGCATCCAGGGTTCTGCACTCACGTCCTGGAGGATTAGAGGCATGCCTCTTTGCATTCTTGATTCTTCTCATAGCTGATTCCGCTACAATAGAGCGGTGAGGAAGCTGAGTTTTTTGGAAACCAGGACAAGGAGGGACTTAATACAGAGTGTCTAGTCTGCGAGAATGAGGAGAGGTGGTAAGAGGTGTCTCCCACATTCTTAACATGAGATCATGCAAAATCTCATGAATGGGCAAGGTAGCTGCCTCCTTAGGAGTTTTGGGATATTGTAAAATTTCCAACTCCTTAGCTCTGGGCTCTTTTTCAGGGGCCACAGTAATGGACAGACCCCGAGCCACCTCCCTGATAAAATCCTGGAAGGAAATATCCTCTGGAGGAGACATCCTGCGCTTAGGGGAGGAGGGCTCCTCTGGGAGAAGCATTCCTGCATCGACAGAACTGTCAGAATCCTCAGATTCTTCTGAGGACTCGAAGTACTGTCTGTCCGGATGCTCTTGAAGAGCCCGATACCCGTACCGACCGAAGTCGGTACCGGGAGTAGTCGGTACCGGGTATCGGTACCGGAAGGCATCAGATGACTGGGTACCGGCAATGCAGACACCGATACTGATGTCGATGCCGTCGGTACCGGTACCGATACCGGCGTCGGTGCCGGCCGGATTGTCTGTCGCGGTTCCGAGGGAGTCGATGCCGCAAGGAGAGCTGCCAGACTGCGCTAAATAGCCAGGACTCTCTGGTCTATCGATGCTGCCGATGCCTGGATGTCGGTACCAGAGAAGACCGCCGGTACCCCAGAGCATGGCACCAGTAGTTCTGCCGAGGTCGAGGCCTCGAGAACATCCTGGAGCCCCGATAATGCTTTGGAAGCCGAAGCCTCCCGCCGGGGCAATTTTGCCGGTGCAGAATCCTCAAGGGGAAACGCCAGAGGCATCTCGATGCTTAGAAGGAGATCTACCCTTTGAGGACCGGCTAGACTTATGTTTAGTCACTGAGATCCACGGGAGGAAGATGAAGCCCTGGAAGACGTCGATGCCACCAAAGCTGCATCAGAGGGAAACAGGGTACTGAGCTTGGCAGCTCGGTTCTGTCGACCTCTCTTGGACATCATGGCACAGGCCATACATTCTGAGGTGGAATGGTCAGGACCTAAACATTTCAGACACCAGTCATGGGCGTCGGTGACGGAGATGGTACCGCCACTCTTGGTGCACTTTTTAAACCCAGAGGAAGGTTTTTCTATCGTGGAAAAAATCCTGGGCCTAAGGCCCAAAAAGGCTCGTGCACCTGGAAAAAAAACAGGAAAAGTACCAAAAAGTTTTTTTTTTTTTTAAGAAAAGAAAGAAAGAAGAAAAAAACAGTCGGTACCGGTAAAGCGTCGAGGAAGGCAGACGCGACCACAAAAAAGAAGAACAATTTTCTGGGGTGACAGGAACACGACCTGCTGGCTCCGTGGAAAACGAAGAACTGGAGAGAGGCAGTTGGGAAAGGCGGGAAGGCAGCACGCAGGTGCTGTGGGATGCTCCCAAAAGCTTTCTAATTGGATGCTGAGGAGCATTCCCGCGCAGGCTCCGTCGGTACCGACGATACCCATATGTGATGACTACATCCCTGCTTGTTCCTGGACATAATAGGTTGCACCACGATGCTAATAGGCATGCAGTGACCTAGTTATATGCTCTGCATCTGCAGAGTGTAGTGTGGCTGCAGAGCACCTGTACTTTCTTTTAATCACATTTAATCTGATCTACAATGAGTGAAAAAATTGATCAGCAAATTTACATTCAATTCTGCCAGAAACTTGGAGATCCGTGTAAAGAGACTTATGAAAAGTTACAGCAAGTGTATGGCGATGAATGCATGAGTCGTGCTCAAGTTTATGACTGGCAGAAACATTTTCAAGAGGGCTGCCAAAGTATTGACAGTGACAAACGTTCTGGAAGGCCATCCACAAGTAGGAATGAAGTCAGTCGAAACAGTACATGCCACAATACATTCACATCATCGATTGACTATCAGGGAAATTGCTGAAGACATGGACATCACTTTCGGGTTGGTACAGTCCTTTCTTACTGTCAGTTTGGGGATAAGATGTGTGTCTGCAAAATCTGTGCCAAAACTCCTGCATCCTGGCCAAAAAGAAGATTGACTGTGTGCAGCCAGGGAGTTGATGGAATGCGTTGAAAATGACTCCGATTTCATCCAAAAGATTATTCTAGTGATGAATCATAGGTTTATGATAATGACCCAGAAACTAAGCCTCAGTCCTCACAATGGAAGACTACAGACTCTCCCAGACCCAAGAAAGCCCATCAGATGAGGAGTAATGTCAAGGTAATGCTCACGGTTTTCTTTGATTACCAGGGTATTGTTCATCATGAGTATGTTCCAAAAGGCCAAACCATCAATGAGGAGTACTACATCTAAGTTCTGACTCATTTGAAAGATGCAGTTCATTTTAAGAGGTGAGAGTTGCACAGGAATGGTGAATGGTTGCTTTATCATGATTACTCCCCAGTTCACGCATCACATCTTGTCCAGCACCCCTTGGCCAAACACCAAACCTAACAAGTCCATCAGCATCCGCACTCACCTGACCTCGCACCCTGTGACACTTTCTTGTTTCCAAAACTGAAATTACCACTGAAAGAAAGGAGATTCAACAACTTGGAGACCATTAAGCAAAATTCAACACAGCAGCTTCACAGCACAACAAAAGAGCCATTTCAAAATTCTTTCTAGAGTGGCAGGAATGCTGGAGGAAGTGTGTTTTATCAGAAGGGGACTACTTTGAAGGAGACTTAGTGCAACTACTGTCAGTGTTATACTTCTTGTGTTATTCTAGAAGTCTTGATACTTTTTGATCGCACCTCGTATGCAATGTTACTATGTATGTAACATAGTAACATAGCATATCACGGCAGATAAAGACCAGCATGGTCCATCTAGTCTGCCCAGCAAGGTGATAAGAGTAGGTTCACATACCGCTCCATGCAGGTCACCCCTCCACATGCCTTTGTTTAGGGGTGTACCTACCGCTCCGTGCAGGTCACACCTATTTGTTGAGATATAAGAGATAGTTTGATTTTATCCTGTTGCTATATGTCCCATGCCATTTTGAATTCAGTCACTGTATTTGCCCTCCACCACTTCTATCGGGAAGGCATTCCAAGCATACACCATCCTTTCGGTGAAAAGGTATTTCCTGATGTTGCCTTTCAGTTTACCCTCTTGTAGTTTCATGTTATGCCCTATAGTTTTACAGCTTTCCCGTCTTAGAAAAAGGTTTGTTTGTTCAGTAATACTTTAAGGGGTATGTTTACTAAACCAGGCTAACGGTTAACCCTGGCTATCTACAACTAGCTCCCATTGAATAATATGGGACTTAGTGGCAGATAGCCCGGGTTAACCGTTAGCCCGGTTTAGTAAACATACCCCTAATTATTTAAAGGTCTGAAACAAATCTCCCCTGTCCCTCCTCTCTTCTTGTGTATACATATTTAGGTCTTCAAGTCTTTTCTCCAACATCTTCTGGTGCAGACTTCAAATCATTTTGGTCGCCTTTCTTTTTAAATCCTTTGCGAGATATGGCCTCCAGAACTGAACACAATATTCCAAGTGAGGTCTCACCAATGACTTGTAAAGAGGCATCAGCACCTCCTCCTTTCTGCTGGTAATTCCTCTCTGTATGCAATCCAGCATCCTTCTGTCTATGGCCGCCACCTTGAGATCCTCAGAAACAATCACTCCAAGTCCTTCTCCTCGTCTGTGCACACCAACGTTTCGCCCCCTATTGCATACAATTCTCTTGGATTTCTGCATCTCAAGTGCATGACACTGAATTTCTTCACATTAAATCTCAACTGCCAAGCACTGGACTATTCTTCCAGTGTTTTTAGATCTTTCCTCATGTTGTCCACTCCCTCAGAAATGTAAATTCTGCAAAAAGTCTGAATTTTCTATTCAGTCCTTCAGCAATATTGCTCACAAATACATTGAACAGTACCGGTCCCAGGACCGAAACCTGGGGCACAGCGCTAATCACCTTCCTTTCATCCGAGTGAGTTCCGTTTACCACCACCTTCTGTCGTCTGTCAGTCAACCAATTCCTGATCCAGTTCACCACCTTGGGAACCATCCCCAGGCTGTTCAGTTTATTGATAACCCTCCTAAGGGGAACAGTATAAAAGGCTTTGCTGAAATCTAGGTAGATCACATCCATCGCATGCCCTTGCTCTAGTTCTTTGATTACCCAGTCAAAGAACTCAATCAGATTTGTTTGGCATGATCGTCCTTTGGTAAAACCAAGTTGCCTCGGATCATGTAACCTATTGGTTTCGGAAAAGTCCACTATTCTCTCTTTCGGGAGCACCTCTATTACTTTTCCCACCACAAAGGTAAGGCTTTCTGGCCTGTACTATAGTTTGTCACTTCTATCCTGTTGCCACTTTTGTGAAGAGGTACCACGCCAGCCCTGTGGAACTTCTCCTGTCTACAAGGATCTATTAAAAACATCCTTTAAAGGCCCTGCAAAAACCTCTCTGAGTTCTCTCAGTATCCTGGGATGTATCTCATCTGGTCCCATGGCCTTATTCACTTTCAGTTTTGCAAGCTGTTCAAACACATCATCTTCTGTGAATGGTGTAGTATCTACTCCATTCCCATCTGTATATATTTTTTAATCACAGGTGGTCCTTCTCCAAGATTTTCTTTAGTAAAAACAGAACAGAAGTATTTGTTAAGCATTTTCGCTTTTCCAGTATCACTTTCCACGATTCCATTCTCAGCACTTTTGAGTCTTGCGATTCCACTTCTGATCTTTCTCTTCTCCTGAATATACCTGAAAAAGGTTTTGTCTCCATGCTTCAGATCTTTAGCCATCTTTTCTTCTGCTTTGATTTTGCTATCTTTATTTCTCTCACTTGGTTTGCAGCTTGTCGTGCTGTGAGGGCTTGCGTGCATAAGTGATGTTGAGAGCTAAACTATCGGTAGTTTAACTACTGGCAGGGTCTCCCAAGATGGACAGGTCTCAGCTGAGGTGCCAGACCAAGACAAACCACCCATCTGGGCAGCAGCAAAATGGGATAATGCTGACGGCGGAGGATCACATTTTTGTGACAACGGCAACACCACCAAACTTAAACTGCGCGGAAGAAAGGCCTGGCAATCTACTTCTGTATCTTGCCATGAAAACCCAATGGATAGTTACAACAAAACAAATTGTGCTATGGTGCTGGAAGATGAGACCCCCAGATCAGAAGGCACTCAACTAGCTACTGGGGAAGAGCTGAAGACTTTTCAGAATAAAGCCAGCATTTATGATGTGGTTGGATCAAAGCCCTCGGGAAGTCTGACTGCTGATGTAGCTGCGCATGAAATGAGAGTCAGAAGCTGTAAAGATCTCTTACACATTGGAACATGGAATGTACAAAGCATGAACCAAGGGAAGTTGGAGGTGGTCAAGAATGAAATGGAACGTGTACAACTTGATCAGTTGGATGTCAGCGAACTGAAATGGACTGGCATCGGGCACTTTGCATCAGATGATCACATGGTCTACTATGCTGGAAATGAAAGACAAAGAAGAAATGGTGTTGCATTTATAATAAAGAAGAAACTTGCAAGAACTGTAATGAAATACAATGCAGTCAGCGAACGCTTAATCTCTATTCGTCTACGAGGATTGCCTATCAACCCAAACTATAATTCAAGTATATGCCCCAACAACAGCTGCAGAAGAGAATGAAATTGAAGAGTTCTATGAACAAGTACAAGCTGAAATTGATATCCTGATAGTCATGGGTGACTGGAACGCAAAAGCTGGCAACAAAGAAGAAGGCAAAGTAGTTGGAAAATATGGACTTGGCAACAGAAATGAAGCTGGAGAAAGACTGATAGAATTCTGCAAGACCAATGATCTATTCATCTCAAACACCTTCTTCCAGCAACACAATCGGCGACTGTACACATGGACTTCACCCAATGGATTATATAAAAATAAAATTGACTACATCTGTGGAAATCAACGATGGAAAAGCTCTATAATACATCAACAAAGACAACACCTGGAGCTGACTGTGGTACAGATCATCAACTACTAGTATGCAAACTCAAGCTAAAGTTGAAAAAGAGCAAACCACTCATGAATGCAGCAAAATATGACCTTGAGAATATACCACTGGAATTTAAAGACTGCCTGCAAAATCGATTTGCTACTTTAGATACAAATGACAGAGCCCCAGAAGAGTTATGGAATGACATCAAGAAGGTTGTGTTGGAAGAAAGCGAGAAGTCTCTACAAAAGGTGAAAAAGCAAAAACGGCCAAAATGGATGACGGAAGAAACTCTGAAAATTGCCCAGAAACGCCGAGAAGCTAAAGCCAGAGGAGAAAGAAAGACAATCGCAGAACTCAACAGAGATTTCCAACGTGCAGCAAGACAGGACAAGGAAAAGTACTACAATGACACTTGCAAGGAAATAGAAGCAGAAACTATTAGAGGAAGAACAAGAACGGCTTTCCTGAAGCTACGAGAGTTAAAGAAAAAGTTCCAGCCTCGAATCGGAATGTTACAAGATGCTCAAGGTTCTATGTTGAATGATGCTGAGAAGATCAAGAAAAGGTGGAAGGAATATACAGAGTTTTTATATGATAAAGATCAAGTGGACCAACAGCCGTTTCAGCCTGTACCTTATGATCGGGAACCATAGGTGATGAAAGAAGAAGTTGAAGCAGCATTGAAAGCCTTATCAAAGAACAAAGCACCAGGCATTGATAGCATTCCTATAGAGGTATTGCAGCAATCTGATGCAGCTGTTACCATATTTCAAGGCTCTGCCAAGAAATATGGAAGACAACATCATGGCCAACTGACTGGAAAAGATCTGTGTTTATACCAATACTAAAGAAAGGTGATCCAACTGACTGTGGAAATTATCGAACAATCGCTCTGATCCCACCTGCCAGCAAGATTCTACTGAAGATTATTCAAAAGAGACTACAACCATACCTGGAACAAGAACTACCTGAAGTGCAAGCAGGGTTCAGGAAAGGGCGAGGAATGAGAGACATCATTGCGGATGTGAGATGGATCCTTAAAAAGACTAAAGAATACCAAAAGGATATCTATTTGTGCTTTATCGACTATAGCAAGGCTTTTGACTGTATAAACCATGAGAAACTCTGGGCCACATTAAGAAGCATGGGTATACCAGAACACCTGATCGTTCTCTTCCACAATCTGTACACTGATCAAGAAGCAACAGTTCGAACGGAACAAGGAGAAACAGAATGGTTTAAAATAAGCAAAGGTATAAGACAAGGTTGCATACTTTCCCCGCTACCTGTTTAATTTATATGCAGAACAAATCATCAGAGAAGCAGGATTGTATGAAGACAACAGAGGTGTAAAGATTGGTGGAAGACTCATCAACAACCTTCGCTATGCTGATGATACTACATTACTGGCTGAAAGTGAAGATGATCTGAAACATTTGCTTCTCACAATCAAAGAACATAGTCTCAAAATGGGCCTGCACCTTAATGTAAAGAAGACAAAGATCATGACAACTGGCATAATCAACAGGTTCATCGTTCAAGGAGAAGAAATTGAAATTGTGAACAACTTTAACCTACTTGGATCAATTATCAATAAAGAAGCAACAAGCAGTCAAGAAATCAAACGACGCATTGCTCTTGGCAGAATGGCTATGAAAGACCTAGATAAGATTCTCAAGAGCAGAGATGTCTCTCTCCATACAAAGATTCGACTTGTTCAAGCCATGGTATTTTCAATAACATCATATGGATGTGAAAGCTGGACAGTGAAAAAGACAGACAGGAAGAAAACTGATGCCTTTGAATTATGGTGCTGGCAGCGAATACTGTGTATACCATGGACTGCCCGAAGAACAAACCAGTCGGTACTAGAGGAGATCAAACCTAAGCTTTCTTTAGAAGCTCAGATGACAAGACTTCGACTTTCATACTTTGGACACATCATGCGAAGAGAGAAATCATTAGAGAAAGACATCATGCTTGGCAAGATAGAAGGTCAATGCAAAAGAGGAAGGCCAGCAATGAGATGGATCGATACAATAACAGCAGCTACGGGTACCAGTCTGTCAACAATGAGCCGCCTGACTGAAGACCGAACACAATTTAGGATAGCTATCCAGAGGGTCGCCATGAGTCGACTCAGACTCGACGGCACTTAACAACAATATTTCTCTTTTTGTCTCTTTTAGCTTTATCCTGTATTCTGTTCTGTGTTCCTCTGTTTGCGAATGTGAAAGCTGTGTTTTTGTCTTTATTTGTGTAGCTATTTCTTTGGAGAACCAAAAAGGTTTCATTTTCCTCTTGTTTTTATTTACTTTCCTTACATGTATATCTGTTGCCCTTTATATTGCCTCCTTTAGTTTAGTCCACTGCAATTCCACTTCCATTACCTCCTCCCACCCTGAAAACTGCTCCTTCGGGCACTTGATCATTTTACTGAAGTCAGTGTTTTTGAAGTCTAGGATTTTGAGCTTGCTGTGATTGGACTCTGCCTTGGTTTTTATCTCAAACCATACCGTGTGATGATCGCTGCTGTTCACATAATGCTGGAGTAGCATTCTGTTGTATATGGTGCAACAAGTTCACCTCTTGACATACACTGTCAGAGATGAGACGACCCTTGATGAACCTAGTCTGATCTTGGTAGATTAGTCGCAGAATAACTTCTTCTACATGTCTGGCAAAGATTGTGGCAAACCGCTTCACATCTCTATTAATTAAGGCTATAGGCTAATAGCTACCACAATTATTTTTCAGCTTGCCCCCCTTGGGTAAGACTATAATATTGGCCTCTGTGGTAGGGGGTCTCCCTTCAGGGTGCATTGGTAAAGACTTTGGCCAAGAGAAGGGACACCTCATCTTGCAAGGCCTGATAAACCTCTGCAGGATATCCATCCCCCCGGCAACCCTCCCCTTAGGAAGGGTGCGAATGGCCTCCCTCACCTCCAACTCTAACTGGCCTCCCCAACTGGATCTTTTCCTCCTCCCGCAACCGTAGAAGAGACAAAGGATTCAGATAAGTCTCCATCTCCTTCTTGCCCGCAGTACACTCCGAAGCATACAGCTTTTCATAAAAAGCTCAAAATTCCACACAGATACCACTAGTTGAGCATACGTGTGCATCCACTTCCCTGCAATTTCTGCCACAAATCTCTCTCCCAGCTGCTTTCGCAGCTGCCAGGCAGCGTAGTTACTCACCTGTAAAAGGTGATCTCCGGGAACAGCAGGAATCCATCTTCACATATGGGTGAACATCACCGACAGAGCCTGGAGCTCCCCAGCGTCCAATAGGAAAGCCCTTGGGAGCACTCCACTGAGCCTGCGTGCCTGCCCTCCCAAATCCTCTCCTCAGTTGAATTTGTAGTTGAGAAGACGACAAAAATAAAAGAACCCTACAACTCCTAAGGCAGGAGGACGGGTTGTATAGACTGATTCCTGCTGATCCCAGAAATCACCTGTTACACGTGAGTAACTATGCCATCTCCAGGAACAAGCAGGAATGCAGTTTTCCCATATGGGACTCACTAGCCCCCCAGGTACCAGACTGGTATGGGGGAAAGAGTAGTGTGATCCCTGAGGCAAAAAAAGGGGTAGCCAAAGAGTCTGAAAGAGTTGTGGTCACAGGACTTGATTCCAGGAGGCAATACTTCCTCATTGATAGTCTGGTATCTTGTAGAAGTCTGGGATGGAGGGTAGGAGAAGTTCCTAAAGAAGTGCTGGAGTACAGCTTGCTAAAGACAGCATCCCAACAGGAGTCTCTGTCTAGACAGTAGTGTGCAGCAAAAGTCTGAATGGAAGACCAGGTAGCTACCCAGCAAAGGTCCTCAATAGCTACTGAACGGAGATTATTGTTTACTGTTTATAATCACTTCATATACCACCCCCCATTACATCGAGGCGGTTTACAATAAAACTATAAAATATATAAAATGATTAAAAAGAAAAGGAAAATAACAATACTTTAAAACATACTTTTTTTTTTCTTAAAAAAAAAGAATAGGAGAAAAAGAAGGTCAGGATAGAGAAGATAGATTGCAAATAGGAGCAAATCAGGAGAAGCAGAAGTCACTGGAAAAGATTAAAAGCAGTGGAGAAAAAATGTGTTTTGAGACGGGAGCGGAAATTAGGAATGGACTGTTCTAGACGGAGGTCAGTGGGGAGGGAGTTCCAGAGAGCAGGACCAATGTAAAAAAAGGCTGATTGCCAGGTAGAGTGAAGGTGAGCTTGAGAGGGAGAAGGGAGGTGCAAGCGATTAATATGAACTTAACGAAGACTGCGGGTGGGAGTGTGAAAGGTTAATAGATTGGATAAATACTGAGGTGTGTGTAGATAAATAGCCCGATGGACAAGAGTGAGGATCTTAAACTGAATTTGAAAGTTTATTGGCAACCAGTGAAGATGCTGAAGAATGGGAGTGATATGGTCAAGGGGAGAGGCATGGAGGATCATCCGAGCTGCAGTATTCTGTATGAGTTGTAATCGGTGGCGCTGGTATTGGGGAATGCCAGCATAAACAGGATTACAAAAATCTAACCTAGTGATAACTAAAGAAAGTAAGAGGGTGGAAAGAGCCTGAGGGGAGAGAAATGGTCTGATGGCACAGATTCGTCTAAGGCAATGGAAAGAGCGACGAGACACCTGGGAAATGTGATCATGAAACAAGAGATCACTATCAAGACAGACACCTAAATACCGAAGCTTAGAGACTAGAGATATTGGGGTACCCGAAAAAGATGGAGCAAGTGATGGAGCAATATAGAGCTGTGGGGAAACCATATAGCCGTGGTTTTAGAGATATTCAACACAAGACATAAGAACATAAGATATGCCATACTGGGTCAGACCAAGGTCCATCAAGCCCAGTATTCTGTTTCCAACAGTGGCCAATCTAGGTCATACGTACCTAGCAGTTTCCCCAAGGGACACAGGTTCCACAATGCTTGTATTGGTTCAAGCATTGATATCCTGGGTCCCTTCTTAATAATGGTTTATGGACCTTTCCTCCAGGAACTTGTCCAAACCTTTTTTAAACCCAGCTACACTAACAGCCTTTACTACATCCTCCGGTAACAAATTCCAGAGTTTCATTACACGTTGAGTGAAAAAATATTTTCTTTTATTAGTCTTAAATAGTTTACCCTGTAGCTTCATTGCATGTCCCCTAGTCTTTCTATATTCTGATAAGGTAAACAATCGATCTACGTCCACCCGTTCCACTCCGTTCATTAATTTATAGACTTCTATCATATCTCCCCTCAGCTGTCTCTTTTCCAGGTTAAAGAGCCCCAATCTTTTTAGCCTTTCTTCATAGGAGTATCCTTCCATCCCCTTTACCATTTTGGTGGCTCTTCTCTGAACCTTTTCTAAAATCGCTATATCCTTTTTAAGATACGGCGACCAGAATTGCACACAATATTCAAGGTGCGGTCTCACCATGGAACGATATAGAGGCATTATAATATCTTTTGTTTTATTTTCCATTCCTTTCCGTATCATATCTAGCATTCTATTTGCTCTCTTGGCCGCCGCTGCACACTGGGCCGAGGGTTTTAACATGGTATCCACAATGACGCCTAAATCTTTTTCCTGGCTGGTGGATCCTAATGTGGAACCTTGCATCGTGAAACCATAGTTTGGTTTGTTCTTCCCTAGGTGCATAACCTTGCACTTGTCCACATTAAATTTCATCTGCCATTTTGATGCCCAGTCTTCCAATTTATCAAGATCCTCTTGCAATTTTCCACAATCCTCTTGGGTTTTAACAACTTTAAATAGTTTTGTGTCATCTGCAAATTTGATAACCTCAATTTGTAGAGAGCCAGGACAATTTGTAGAGAGCCAGGAAGAGACCATAGATAGACAGGCATTAAGGGGAGCAATATCAGGTTGGGAAGAGGATGTGTGGTGTAGAAGAAAAATATCATCTGCATAGTAGTAACCCGAAATACCCGATTGCTGTATCAAAAGGGCAAGGGCGGTCAGAAACAGATTAAATAAAAGAGGAGCCAATATAGAGCCCTGAGGGACACCGCAAGAAAGAGGAAAGGCATCAATAGTGATAGAGGAGGAAGTGACTGCAAATGACCGGGAGTATAAGTAAGAATAGAACCAGTGGTAAACAGTACCCCGGAGACCTGCATCCCATAATCGAGCAAGAAGAAGAGAGTGATCCACCAGATCAAAGGCAGCAGAAAGATCTAAAGAGACCGCCACCGTGATGTCACCACGATCGTGAGATGAGTGAATTTCGTTCAGAACTGCTGTAATAATGGTTTTGACACTGTCCGGTCCGAAAGCCGGACTGCCGAGGGTGCAGAAATTGCGTGGAATCTAGATGGTGTGAGAGCTGTGAGAAAACTGCCTTTTCCAAGAGCTTTGATGCATAAGGAAGATTAGAAACAGGTCGATAGTTTGCTGGCACAGAGGGGTCCAAAGATGGATTTTTAAGTAAGGGCTGAACCACAGCATGCTTCCACGGGTGAGGAAATGAGCCAGAAGACATACTGGAATTGATGATAGTAAGGAGGGGATGCAATAGATCAGGAGAAGAATCAGAAAACCAACTGGAAGGTATAGGATCAGATAAACTAGTGGTTTTAGGAGAAGTCCACATGGGAACAGCTAGCTACAGATGTCCACATGGGAACCCATGCCCACCCCTCCCCCCCAGCACAGCAACCTGCCCTCCCCCATGGAGTACAACCGGGGTATATCATCTCTTTAATCCCCCTCCCCCCCCGGTCACAGCTATACCCCCTCATCACCATCCTAGTAAAAAGCCAGAATTGGCCCCAAGTCCAGGGGCCAACTCACTGAAACAATTACCATAACTCAAGTCTAACGCATAAGGGCCATGCTAATGGCCACTCTGTCTCTCTCCCTGCTTCCAATTCAAAGAAATCTGGAGTGCGGACCTTTCAACTTTGTGTGTCCATTTGTCCAACTTCCATGCTGTCCGAGTCTGCTTGAACCACCCACACCTGCGATCCAGCTGTTGATACCTTAATATACTTTGTCGGCCTTCGGCATGGTACAACATTTTCTGGTGCCCTTATCCACAAAAGTCAGTCTGGTTGGGTACCAAATGGCTGCCTGAATCTCATGTTGACTCAAAGTCTCTTTGCACTTTAGTAGGTCCCTCCTCTGACGCACAGCCTCTATGGCAAAGTCTGAAAAAATCATCACTTAGTCTCCCAAATGATAAATTCTGTCTTGGTAGCATAGAATTTTAACTATAAAGGCCCGCAGCCAGCCATTACTAGGCCTCACCTCCCATACTCTCCGTTTGCATTCTGCAGAGCGCACATACAAAACTACAAGCATCGGTACCTTCTTTGCCTTCTGGCACTCCGAAAATCCATAGGTTTGCGCGCCATTCCTTGTTCTCGAGGTCCTCCATCTTGTCTTTCATCCAGGCCATCTGCGCTTTCATCCAACACACATTATCCAACAGACTCTTCTAGACATCCTCTGTCTGCTTATGCGCTGTTCCACCTGCTCCAGCCTCTCCCCGATAGCCACAAATTTGTCTTCAATTTTGTTTAGGACTTTCTCTATGATTTCTCCTGCAATACCCTCTGGTAATATATCTGGGTTCACTGGCTGTTGATGAGCATGGTGACGGCAGCAGTTGCACAGCTGTTCTCCCCTTAGACTCTATCGCCTTCATTTTCACGTAGAAGTCCCGTATCTACTTAGTGCCTTTCAACTTTACCGATTTCAGCATGGCGATGACAGGGAGGATCGCTGGATGCCTCAGTTGAATTTGTGATTGCAGTATTCTCCTTTTCTGTGAGCGGACAGAAGGGAGCAGTCTCAACTATGTCCTTTCACGCCACCATCTTAGCCAGAAGTCTCTTAAACACTTCTTTCTAATACCCAGACAAGCAATGCTGTAATAACCTAACTGCAACATAATAAAAGCTTGTACCGAAAGCTTCAAATTATCAACGCCAAAGTTTGCTTTAATTTGTCTCAGATGGCATAATTTAAAGAGACCCTTAGAAACCCGAATTTACAAAAATACCACTTTCTCTAACCAATCTATCAATTGACTATCACACTATTATACGAGGTATAAGGTATATATGACCTCAGGATAGCCTTTCCCCTACATGTGGCGAAATAAATCACCATAGGATCGAATGGCAGACTTCACATCATGGGTCATAACCTTTTTTTACGTTTTAATTTAAATTATCACAAAATTAACACAAATCTGATCAAATTACCTACACCCGAAAAAGTACTTTTTAGGGATTCTCACAATTTTAAAAAAGTTTATTACATATTATTTTAAATCGTCTGCCGTTCGATCCTATGGTGATTTATTTCGCCACATGTAGGGGAAAGGCTATCCTGAGGTCATATATACCTTATATAATAGTGTGATAATCAATTGATTGGTTAGAGAAATTGGTATTTTTGTAAATTCGGGTTTCTAAGGGTATTTATACTGTAGTATTTGAGATTATCCTTTGGCAGTAGGTTAGAATAATTTAAAGATAACCATCCTGACATGTGTCTTTATCTGCTCTTCCATAGACAAAGTAGAAACACAGAAACATGACGGCAGAAAATGAAAATATGGCCTATCCAGTCTGCCCTTCCATACCAATCACTATATTTCCTTTTCTCCCTTTAGAGTTCCGCTGTGTTTGTCCCCTGCTTTCTTCAATTCAGATACTGTCCTGGTTTCTACTACCTCCACTGGGAGACTATTCCAAGCACCTACCACTCTTTCTATAAAGAAATATTTCTGCATATTACTCTTGAGTCTGTCCTCTTTCACCATTACTCCTATGCTCCCTCATTGCAGAGGTTTCTTTCAATTGAAAGAGGCTCTCCTCTTGTGCATTTATGCCACGTATGTATTTAAAAATCTCTATCATATCTCCTCTCTCATGCCTTTCCTCAAAAGTATACATGTTGAGATCTTTAAGTCTGTCCTCACATGGTTTGTAACGAAGACTACGGAACATTTTGGAAGCCACCCTCTGCACTGACTCCATCCTGTTTATACCTTTTTGAAGGTGTGGTCTCCAGAATTGCACAGCACTAAATCTTAGCTTCCAAATTCTTGAACATTCTTCAAGCTTAGCTAGATCCGTCCTCATGTTATCTACTCCCCCCTAAATATCTACTCTATTGCAAATTTTAGTATTATCCGCAAAGAGGCAAACCTTACAGTCCTTCAGCAATATCACTAACAAAAATGTTAAAAAGGACTAAGGACAGATCGCTGTGGCACACAACTGGTAACATCTTTCTTCTCAGAATGAACTCCATTTATCTGTACCCTTTGTCACCTCCCACTCAACCAATTTCTAACCAAGTCAGTCAATTCAGGATCCATTCCTAGAGTTCTCTGTGTGGAACAGAGTCAAAAGCTTTACTGAAATCTAAGTACACCATATCTAGTGCTCTCCCTCAATCCAACTTTCTGTTCGCCCAGTCCAAGAAATCAGATTTGTCTGGCAAGACCTGCCTGTAGTAAAACCATGCTGCCTTGGATCCTGCATCCATTGGACTCCAGAAACCTCACTATCCTCTGTTTCAACAGCATTTCCATTAATTTACTCACCACAAAGGTCAGACTAACAGCCTGTAGTTCTCAACCACATCCTTACTTCCACTTTTGTGCAAAGGGACCACATGACCCTTTCTCCAGTCCTCAGGGACAACTCCCGCCTCTAAAGGTGAAATTAGACTTGTCTGCTACTTGTTGTTCCTTGAGGTTCTCCAGTCCAGTCCCACACCTCTGGGTAGTGTACCTCCTCCAGCAGCCCGGAGACTGAGCATGTCATCCCCCAATGACACCAGTATTAACACAGCAGGGACCGCCCACAAGCTCCAGTAACCTATTGACAAAGCAGACTGACAGGAGCAAGTGGTTAAACGTGAACCAAAACATGCTAGCTCTTAACAATCATTTCCCTTCCTCGGAGAAGAGAGTCCCCCCTCACTTCAGAATGTGGAGGGCAACGGCATGCAATACTGAATGCGAAGCAGATAATCTCACTTCAGAATGTGGAGGGCAACGGCATGCAATACTGAATGCGAAGCAGATAATCCTTCAGCCCGCCCTCATCACTGTCCTGCCCCACATTCCCCGGCCCCACTAGGTCACTTCCTTACCAAGGAAGAAAAAATCCCTCTTCAGGCCACGGTTGCAGACAATTGACATCTAGGAGGGATCCGGGACTGGACTGGAGTTCCTCAAGGAAGAACAATTAGCAGGTAAGTCTAATTTTATCTTCCTTATTGTCCCTCCAGTCCAGTCCCACACCACGGGAATGTAACAGAGCAGTTACATTTAATGGGAGGAGCCTGCCAGACTGGACTGAAGCACCGCCAAATCAAAACAGGCATCACTTGCTGCCTGGATATCCAGGCAGTAATGCTTTGCAAAGTAATGAAGTGATGACCATGTTGCTGCCCTGCAAATTTCCACCGGCGGCACCAACTCTGCCCACGAGGCCGCCTGCGTTCTCATGGAATGTGCATGCAACCCCCCAGGCACTGGCTTACCCTTTAGGTATGCCGACCCGATTGCCTACCTGATCCACCTAGAAATAAAGGCCTTCGCTGCCGCCTCCCCCTTGGGCGGTCCTCCAAACAGCATGAATAGGCGATCCGTCTTGCGAAAAACCGCAGTCTTCTTTAGATAACACCTCAGAACGCACCGGACATCCAAGAGGCACAACTGTGGACCACCGGAGACATTTTCAGCATTCATGAGGACCGACAGGGAGACGGACTGGTTCAAATGAAAAGCTGAGACCACCCTGGGCAGAAAGGACGGCACCAGTCGCAGGACTACCTTTTCACTTGAGAAAGAAAGGAATGGCTCCTGGCAAGACAAGGCCTGAAGTTCCAAAATCCTGCACGCCAGGCATACAAGCTACAAAAAATACCATCTTGAGCGTTAAGTCCTTCAGCGAAGCCCTGTTCAAAGGCTCAAAGGGCTCTCCTGCCAGAGCTGCTAATACCAAAATGAGATCCCATGAAAGCAGCACGTGGCGGGCATAGGTGGGTCACCACCCTCAGGAAACGTGCGACGTCTGGGTGTGCCCCTAATGCTACCCCTGAATCTTTCCACAGTAGCAGGAAATTGCTGCCAGCTGTACCCTTAAGGAACCAGCCACTAGGCCCTTATCGAAACCGGCCTGCAAGAATGCTAAAATGTCTGGAATCGAAGACATGGACGGACGAGCATGCCTGTCTGTAAACCATGCCTCGAAGATGCACCAGACCCGAATATAGGTGAAAGAGGTAGATATTCTCCTTGCTTTCAAGAAGGTTAAAATCACTGGAACCAAGTAGCCTTTCTTCCTCAATCTCGCCCTCTCAAAAGCCATGCCGAAAGTGAGAATCAATCTACCTGCAGCATGTGCTCTGGCCCCTGCATCAGTAGATCCACTCGAACTGGAAGGCGCCATGGGCGATCCGCCAGATTCCACACCAGGTCGGCATATCACGGGCGTCTTGGCCAGTCCGGGTCTATAAGAACTACCAAGCCCCAATGTGCTTTGATCTTCTGCAAGTCCTGGCCTATCAGCCCCCACAGAGGAAACACATAAAGAAGCCCCTCTGCGAGCTACTTTTGCACTAAGGTGTCTAGCCCTTCCAACATCCTTTCTCTTTGCCTGATGAAGAAGCGGCTCGCTTTGACTGTCTCAAATGTTGACATCAGGTCCATGACTGGAGTGCCCCAGTGGCGCACCACTTGAGTGGACACCTCCTGGTCGAGCAACCACTCCCTGGGATCCATGCACATTTGACTCAGATAGTCTTCCATCACATTGTCTACTCCTGCCAAATGTGCCGCTGACAATGCCTGAAGGTGGCTTTCTGCCCAGCCTAGCAGCTTTTCGGACTCTTCCTCCAAGGCTGCGCTTCCAAAGCCTCTCTGGCGGTAGATGTAGGCTACTGTGGTTGCATTGTCCAAAAGGACCCTCACTGCCTTCCCCTGCAACCATGGCTTGAAACTCCAGAACACTAAGACCACCGCTTGCATTTCTAACCTGTTGATCAACTAACCAGACTCCCACGTACTCCAGAGCCCCTGAGCAATGTGTCCCTCGCAATGGGCTCCCCAAATGGACGGTGACTCGAGGGGCATCCCAATGTCCAGATTCTCCAGGCAAAGCCACCATCTGAGGGCACACTTGGTCGCCCATGGGCAAGCGAGCTTCTGGGACAAGGGATGGGTCTGGGGTGTCCACCGCCAGAGCAAGACCCTCTATAGAGGCCGCATGTGCGTCCTTGTCCATGGTATAAGTTCGAGAGTGGCCGCCATGGTCCCTAGGACCTGAAGATAATGCCAGGCAGTTGGCTCAGTCCTTCTCAGAAACTGTTGCACTAATCTTCACAGCCCTTGTGTGCGCTGATCCAGCAGGAAGACTCTCCCTGCATGGCTGTTGAAATGCATTCACAGGTACTCGAGTTCCTGAGATGGAACCAGATAGCTCTTGGCCACATTGACCTCCAAATCTAGACTTTGAAGGAACTGCACCACCTGAGAAGTTGCTCGTTCGCTTTCATCCTTGGACTTTGCTCAAATCAGCCAGTCATCGAGGTAGGGATGAACCAGAACACCTTCCTGGTGGAGTGCCACTGCTACAACTACCATAACTTTGGTGAAGGTTCATGGCACCGTTGCAAGACCGAATGGCAATGCATGAAACTAGAAATGCCCCATTGGTACTACAAACTTGAGGAACTGCTGATGTTCCGGCTGAATGGGGATGTGCAGATTTGTCTCTATTAAATCAAGAGACATCAGGAACTCCCCTTTTCTGACTGCCACAATGACAGACTGTAAGGTTTCCAAGTGAAAATGCGGTACACACAGGCAGAGGTTCACTTGCTTTAGGTCAAGGATCGGGCGGCAGGAGCCTTCCTTTTTTGGCACTACAAAATAATAGAATATCGACCACAGCCATAATGGTCTTGAGGGACCAGCACCATGGCCCTGAGCTGCAAAAGTCACATTAAGGTGTGTCTTATTTCTGTCACTTTGGCTCGTGCCTTGCAGGGAGATCAAACGAATGAGTTGCCCACTGGGCAAGTGAGCTCAAGGGCGTACCCCTCTCGACTGACCTCTAACACCCATTGGTCAGAAGTGATCTGGACCCAGGCAGGGTAGAATTCCCGCACCTGACCACCCCCCCAGGCTGCACCACCACCTGGGCCCCGCATCGCTTCACTGGGATATTTTGAGTCCTGAGGACGAGGTGGCAGCAAAACCTCTGCCTGCTCCTCGAAAACCTTGCCCCCTGGAGGGAAATCTTCCCTTCTGGAAAGGAGTAAAGTGTGTTGGATGAAAACGGCTGAAGTCCCGCAGCTGACCCCGTGGCGTGGGAGAAGCGTGGGTCTGCTTCTGCTTATCTTTGGACAGATGCCACCTTTGGATTCTCCTAGGTCCTTAACCAGATTGTCCAGGTCCTTCCCGAAGAGCAGTTTCCCCCTAAAGGGAAGCTTGCTGAGTCGGGCCTTGGAAAAACTGTCAGCCGCCCAGTTTCACAACCAGAGATAGCAGCGGGCTGCCACCACCGAGGCCATGCTCTTCTAAAGTCCTCTAATGAGGTCATAGTGGATATCCACCAAATATGCTGCCCTCAACTCTAGTCTGGCTGCCTCCCCAGCCTGGTCCTCAACTGGCTCCCTTTGTTGAACCCACTGCAGCCAGCAGAGGCAGGGTCTAGCCACCCAGGCTCCACAAATGGAAGCTTGTAGCAAAAGGACATTGATATCAAAAGCTTGCTTTAACAGGGTGTCCAATTTCCTGTCTTGGACTACCTTGAGCACCGTACTGCCTTCCATCGGGTCCTGATCTGACAGCAGATAGAGACGCACCATAGACCCTTTAAGGCCAGCCTCCGATAGATCCCACTCTACCTGAATCATCTGCATAACTACTCTATGCACTAGTAAAACCTTCTGCGATCTGCATACCGCTTGCAGTAATGGATCCTCCAATGACTTCTCTTCCGCTGGAAGCTAGTGGACATATTAAGTGCTTAGAGGGATTCCACAATGAGCGCCGGCAGTTCCTCCCGGTGGAACACTCGTATAATGAGCATCTGCTCTTCCTGTTCTGGGATCTCCCCTTCTTCCAAGGTCTTCATCCACTTCTAGTTCCACGTCCAGGTCATCCCCCTCTGGACCTTTGGCCAATGGAGACTCTCCCTTGACCCTCCTCCAAGGACCTGGGCCTCTTTGTAGGTAGAGTCCTCGGCTTGCTCTCCAAAGGACCCACTGTCCTTTTGGTCCCGCGCTCAAACACCGAGGGCACCTGCTAGTGCAGACAGAATGCCTGGTGCAGCAGGAGTACAAATTCCGGTGAGAACATACCCAGGACCCCTACCTCACCCAGGTTCTGAAGTACGGAGGGTCAAGGAATAGCCGGGGAACAAGAAGTTGTTTATATATATATATATATACATATAATATACATATGTGGTGATGAGGCTGCAGCTCAGCCCTGGAAAACAGATAAAAAAAGAAACTTTTTCTTCTGTGTGGGGGAAGGGCTCAGCTAAACACACGTTTCAAAATGCAGGTAGTGGATAAACCCACACTTCCAGAGCTACTAGGCTCAGACCACACCCAGACTCCATGGCAACCCAGAGGAGGGATAGGAGACACCTGTGGGAGGAGCCAGGAGAGGGAGGATGCTTGCATACATTTAAGCTCACAGAAACACACAGGAACAGGCTCGGGAACAGGTTGGAGAACAAGTCCAAGTTGGGACAGGGGAACAGGTTCAGCAGCAGCAGCTGGGACAGAGCCAGGAGCAGGGCTAATCCCACTCCTTCCAAGAGAGAGGAACTGAGGAAGCTAGCTGTAAGCAAGCTGGAAAGAGAGTCCTTAAGCCAAACTGAAGAGGACCAAAGCTTCAGTGGTGGAGAGCAGAGAGACTCTAGGAACAGACGCCGGAGTGATTCCCAGAGCAGCTCTGATTCTGAGGACGCTACTTCAAAGAAGAGCCCCTGCTGTGAGAGATTTGCAGCCAGGCTTGGAGGTAGGAGGGAAAGACCTAGGGGAGCTGAAGAATACAGCCAAGATACAGAAATAGCCCTACAGGATTCTGAGGCAGAAGTTTTATCTTTTAAGAAGCCTGTCAGGAAGAATGTTCCCAGAAGTAAAGGGAAACAGACAGAACCTTTAAGTGTTTTATTAAAGGGTAAAAAGTCTGGTAGCCATACTGAAAACCCAGAGGGGAGACGAAAAGCTCATTGGGAAAAGGTGTTCAAGCTTTTAAAAGAAATTAGACCTGAATACTCTGAGCCAGTCTCAAGCCCAGAGATATGTGTTTCTGAGTGCGAAGATATGGAGACGGAATCCTGTGAAGTGGAACAGGACTCCATTGATTCCTTAATGGAATGTTCTTTGTGCATAGCTTCAGACTGAGGGGAGGCCCATGGTTTAAGCTAAAGAGAAACCAGAAGCCAGTTAACCTGATACGCTGAGTGCTGGGAGCCTGAGATAGAGAAAGAATTATTCAAGGTTGAAAATTACCACAAATGTTTATGCTGGAGTAAAATGTTTTAAAGCAGCAGTTTTCTGTTAGCAATGCTGATAAGCAGAAGAAGCCTTACTTTTAAAACCCTACGCAGTTGAAAGAAGCTGAGGGCTTTGCTGGACTTAGATAATAGCAATAAGTTACAACGTGGCTTGTTGGGGAAAAGAAGTTATCTTCTGTTAAAGAGCTGAAGGAAGCAACCTCATTTATAGCATTGTTGGAGCACGGTTTATGTGACAGTTTTGTTGGAGAAATTATCCTCTATTCTGTTATTCTGTTCAGGAACTTCCATAACAGTTTTGTTTGCAAAGTGTTAACTACAAAATAAAAAAATTAATAAATTTTTCCTGTGTTGCCTCTAAAACCACTTGGTTGGCATTTTTGCACACAACTACAACTCCAGAGGCCTTGGCCCTGGAATCTCTGCAAAATACAAGACATTAGATGGCACGCTGTCTACACTAGGCGACCGCCTAGCTGGTGTGCAGCGCCACAATATATACATATATATACAATATAATATACATATAATATACATATATACAATATATATACACATATATATAATATACAATACATATATACAATATATATACAATATAATATACATAATATACAATATGTATATTGTATATATATATGCCTTAAACTAAACAAACCTCCTTAGTTGTCCCTTCAGTGAGTCCAGCACCCTGGCTCACTACCTCCCTCCAGCTACTTGAAGACTGAGTATATTGGAGCTTGTGGGCAGTCCCTGCTGTATTAATACTGGTGTGATCAAGAGATGACATGCCCAGCCTCTAAGCTGCTGGAAGAGGTACACTACCCAGAGATGCAGGACTGGACTGGAGGGACGATAAGGAAGAAGCATTGAAAAGGTCAGACAGTGATGCTGCTAGAACTTCCCCAAGGTCCTTCAAATACTCTCGGACGTATTCCATCCAGCCCCATCGCTTTGTCTACATAGTAAAATAGTAACATAGTAAATGACGGCAGATAAAGACCAGTATGGTCCATCTAGTCTGCCCAGTACGATGTCAAGAGTAGGTATACCTGACGCTCTGTGCAGGCCACCCCTCCCAATCTCTTTGTTTAGGGGTGAACCCACCACTCCATGTACGACTCCTATTTGTTGAGGAATTAGATGGTTCAGTTTACTTTGATATTTTCTTGTTGCTGTAAAGGGATCCATTGTGTCTGTCCCATGCCATTTTGAACTCTGTCACCGTATTTGCCCCCACCACTTCCATCGGGAGGGCATTCCAAGCATCCACCACCCTTTCAATGAAAAAGTATTTCCTGACATTGCCTTTCAATTTACCACCTTGTAGCTTCATGTTATGCTCTCTAGTTTTGCAGCTTCTCTATCTTTGGAAGAGGTTTCTTTGTTCATTATTTCTCTTTAAGTATTTAAATGTCTGAATCATATCTTCCCTGTCCCTCCTCTCCTCCAAAGTGTACAGGTTTAGGTCTTTAAGTCTCTTCTCATAAGGCTTCTGACACAGGCTCCAAATCATTTTGGTCGCCTTCCTCCGAACAGTTTCCAGTCTTTTTACATCCTTTGCAAGATATGGTTTCCAAAACTGAAAACAGTATTCCAAGTGAGGCCTCACCAGTGACTTGTACAGTGGCATAAGTACCTCTTCCTTTCTGTTGGTAATTCCTCTTTGTATGCAGCCCAACATCCTCCTGGCTTTTGCCACCGCCTTGTCGCACTGTTTTGCAACCTTGAGATCTTCAGAAATAATCACTCCAAGGTCTTTCTCCTGATCTGTGCACACCAATCTCTTGCCCCCTATCGCGTACATTTCCCTTGGATTTCTGCTACCGAAGTGCATGACTCTGCACTTCTTCGCATTAAATCTTAATTGCCAAGCATTAGACCATTCTTCCAGCTTTTGTAGATCATTCCTCATGTTAACCACTCCCTCGGGGAAGTTCACTCTGTTGCAAATTTTCGTGTCCTCTGCAAAAAGACAGACTTTTCCATGCAGTCTTTCAGCAATATCACTCATGAATACATTGAACAGTGCCGGGCCCAGGACCAACCCCTGGGGCACCCCGCTAATCACCTTCCTTTCATCTGAGTGAGCTCTATGTACCATCACTTTCTGTCGTCTGTCAGTCAACCAATTTCTGATCCAATTTACCATCTTGGGAACTATCTCCAAGCTACTGAGTTTATTGATAGGCCTCCTATGAGGAACAGTATCAAAGGCTTTGCTGAAATCCAGGTAGATGACATCCATCGCATGCCCCTGATCTAGTTCCCTGGTCACCCAGTCAAAGAACTTAATCAGATTTGTTTGGCAAGATCGTCCTTCGGTAAAACCATGCTGCCTTGGATCTTGCAACCTGTTGGCTTTGAGAAAGTTCACTATTCGCTCTTTCAGGAGCGGCTCCATTACTTTTACGGCCACTGAGGTAAGGCTCACAGGCCTGGAGTTTCACACTTCTTCCCTGTCACCACTTTTGTGTAAAGGTACGACATCAGCCATTCTCCAGTCTTGAGGAACCTTTCCTGTTTCCAAGGATCTGTTGAAAACATCCTTTAATGGCCCTGCAAGAATCTCTCTGAGCTCTTTCAGTATCCTGGGATGTATCTCATCCGGTCCCATGGCCTTGTCCACTTTCAGTTTTGCAAGTTGTTCTAACACGTCAACTTCTGTGAATGGTGTGGTTTCTACTTCATTCCCATTTTCATATTTGGGAAGTCTCAGGTGGTCCTTCTCCAAGACTTTGTTTAGTAAAAACAGAGCAGAAGTATTCATTTAGCAATTTCACTTTTTCAATGTCACTTTCCACAAGTGCTTTCCCAGCACTTCTGAGTCCTGCAATTCCACCTCTGAGCTTCTTTCTTTCCCCAATATACCTGAAGAAAGTTTTGCCGTCACACTTCACATCTTTAGCCATCTTTTCCTCTGCCTTTGATTTTGCTATCCTTATTTCTCTCTTTGTCTCTTTGAGTTTGATCCTGTATTCATTTCTGTGTTCCTCTGTCTGCAAGCTTTTGAATGTTGCGAAAGCTGTGTTTCTTGCCTTTATTTGAGCAGCCACTTCTTTGGAAAACCAAATAGGTTTTCTTCTCCTCTTGTTTTTGTTTACTTTTCTTACATATTTGTCCGTTGACCCTTTTATTGCCACCTTTAGTTTAGCCCATTGCAATTCTACTTCCCTTATCTCCTTCCACCCTGTCAGCTCCTCCTTTAGGTACTCGGTCATTTTATTGGTCGGTGTTTTTGAAGTTTAGGACTTTGAGCTTGCTATGATTGGCCTATGCCATGGCTTTTATCTCAAACCACACCATGTGATGATCGCTGCTGCTCACAGGGGCACTCACGCAGACATTCGACATGCTATCACCGTTGGTGAGCACTAAATCCAGTGTTGAGCTTTCCCTGGTTGGTTCCATCACCACTTGTCTAAGTAATGCATCTTGGAGAGTATCCACAATTTTTTTGCTGCTTTGGAGATTTGCAGAAGGAGTAATCCAATCCACATCAGGTAGATTAAAGTCACCCAATATGATCGCTTCTCCCTTTGTGGCTGCCTTGGCAATATCTATAATCAATTCTTTATCTATCTCTTCAATTTGTGTCGGAGGTCTGTATACTACAGCAGTATGGATGACAGTGCCATCTCCTCTTTCCAACACAATCCAGAGTGCTTCTTCTTTTCCCCAAATCCCCTGCATTTCAGTAGCTTTAATATTGCTTTTGACATATAAGGCTACTCCTCCTCCTCTTCCATTTTCTCTGTCTCTTCTGAATAGATTATAGCCAGCTATGGCTATATCCCAATCATGCGATTCATTAAGCCAAGTTTCTGTAATGGCCACAATGTCCAAATCCATTTTCACCATTAGGGCTTCCAGGTCCGGAACTTAGTTGGCTAAGCTTCGAGCATTTGTGCTCATTGCTTTCCAGGATTTAACTGGCTTGTGTGTATTTTGCATTGCTTTTGTTCTGCCCACATCTTCCCACTTGTTTTTGATGTGTGGTTTAAAAGTGTGGCTGTTACTGATGTTATTCTGCTTTTGCAGGGTTGACGTGCAGAGCTTGACCTTCCATATCTGCGTTCACTTTCTGCTCTAAGTACTTCAACAAATTGGTTTGTATTCCTGCTGGCTGAAGAGTCTGGGAGGCACTTGAGTATCTTCTCTCCATTGAACTGTGTTCCCAAGTTGGTGCCTCTGATGATGGAATCCCTAAGTATTAGTAGTTTGCTGTTGGTGAGGTTTTCTTCATACTTAGTCCTCTAGCAGGAGATTGGCCATTGTCTGTCTCATTTAAGGGCCCTTCAGTTTCTTTGGATTGGGCATCCTCATTAGCCAAGGTAGAGAAGGCATTATGCAGGGATATCTCCTGATGCATAGGATGTCTTTGTTTCACAGGTCACAATCTACCAGAACCCACTGTGATCCATTTATTCCTGGGGTGTTTGATTCTTTGTTGGAGCGGTGTTGGACTTTGTTCAGTTTATATCTTAGAAGAGGTACGTTTCATTGCAGCCAATTCGTCCCTCAATTTCTCGTCCTCATTAAGCAAGGCAGAGAAGGCATTATGCAGGGATATATATTGATGCATAGGATGTCTGTATGTTACAGGTCGCGATCTACCAGAACCCACTGTGATCCATTTGTCCCTGGGGTGTTTGATTCTTTGTGGGAGCGGTGGTGGACGTTGTTCGGTTTGCATCCTAGAAGAGGTGCGCTTCATTGCAGCCAGTTCTTCCCTCAGTAAGGTCACCTCTTTATGCTTGGCAGCTAGGTCTTCCCTTAGTGGAGTCAGTTCTTTATGCATGGCAGCTGACCTGAGGCACAGAGGACAAGCTCTTAGGTTCCAAATGATTCATCTTGGAATGAATGTACCACAGTTATTGCACTGAATACACGACATGCTGAATAAGCAGTCCTAGAAGAAGAAAAAAGGAAGAAGAAGAGGTGGGCCCTAACCCAAGTTAAAAGGATAGGTGGCAACATATGCGACCACTATATAGGCAATGCAGCCCCTGGGGTGGGAGGGGAGAGGTGTAGGGTGGGTGGGAACCTAAGTGTCTCTGGCCAGTAGGCTGTTCCTGAACTGAGGCACCCACAGATGTCTGCTCCAAGGCTATACAGGAAAGCAGTCAGTCAGTCAGAATATCCCAAAGCTTAATGAATAACCACAGTTAAAACTTATATTAGTGATATCCCCAAAAAACAAACAGTTAAACTCTATATTGGTAGCTAGAAACCAGCAGAGATAAGAGAGAAAATTATAGTCTTAGCTTTTGGCTTTGTGAGTCCTCCACAGCTCATGCAGACTGCCTTAGACCGGTATGTATGTCCAGGTGTAAGATGGTCTAAAATGAGCCCCTCCCTGAGAGCAATCTTTCACCCCCTCCCTGAGAGCAAGCTCTTCTCCAAGCAGTGCAACAGATTTAACTCTTTGTTATCTGGATACTCAGGTCCCAGTAGTCTGAATATCTACTTTTAGTTTAGCTAGTTCCTCATGAACACAGTCTTCTGAAAACTGTTCAAGATCCCAGTCACTTCTGTTCCTATTTATAGGCATTTTCTGAGGTCCTGCTCCTGGTCCTTCACCTGGAACACACACCAAAAATGTGTTAAGCAATTCTGCTTTATCCTCATCAGCTTCTACATATTCCTCTCCTTCAACCTTGAGTCTGACAATACAGCCTAGTTACTCGCCTGTAACAGTTGATCTCCGGGAACAGCAGGAATCGGTCTTCACATATGGGCAACGTCAGCACCGACGGAACCCACACAGGAACGCTCCCCGGTATCCAATAGGAAAGCCTTTGGGAGCACTCCACTGCATTTGCGGGCCTGCTGCCTTCCCAACTCCTCTCAGTTCTTCATTTTCCTGGAAATCACTTTTACACGTCCTCCTCTCACTAACATATCTGAAAAATGTCTTGTCCCCACATTTTACTGCATTGGCTATTTTTTCTTCTACTTGTATCTTTGCTTTCCTGACTACTTTGCTAGCTTCTCCAAGTTTTTCCAAAAATTGATGCTTGTCTTTCCCTTTCTGTGATCTCTTGTATTTTATGAAGGCCACCCTCTTTTTCTTCACCTTTTCAGTTACTTGGCATGGATGAGTAGCCTAATGGTTACAGAACATAAGAAGAACATAAGATATGCCATACTGGGTCAGACCAAGGTCCATCAAGCCCAGTATTCTGTTTCCAACAGTGGCCAATCTAGGTCATACGTACCTAGCAGTTTCCCCAAGGGACACAGGTTCCACAATGCTTGTATTGGTTCAAGCATTGATATCCTGGGTCCCTTCTTAATAATGGTTTATGGACCTTTCCTCCAGGAAACTTGTCCAAACCTTTTTTAAACCCAGCTACACTAACAGCCTTTACTACATCCTCCGGTAACAAATTCCAGAGTTTGATTACACGTTGAGTGAAAAAATATTTTCTTTTATAGTCTTAAATAGTTTACCCTGTAGCTTCATTGCATGTCCCCTAGTCTTTCTATATTCTGATAAGGTAAACAATCGATCTACGTTTACCCGTTCCACTCCGTTCATTAATTTATAGACTTCTATCATATCTCCCCTCAGCCGTCTCTTTTCCAGGTTAAAGAGCCCCAACCTTTTTAGCCTTTCTTCATAGGAGTAGCCTTCCATCCCCTTTACCATTTTGGTGGCTCTTCTCTGAACCTTTTCTAAAATTGCTATATCCTTTTTAAGATATGGCGACCAGAATTGCACACAATATTCAAGGTGCGGTCTCACCATGGAACGATATAGAGGCATTATAATATCTTTTGTTTTATTTTCCATTCCTTTCCTTATCATACCTAGCATTCTATTTGCTCTCTTGGCCGCCGCTGCACACTGGGCCGAGGGTTTTAACATGGTATCCACAAGGACGCCTAAATCTTTTTCTTGGGTGGTGGTTCCTAATGTGGAACCTTGCATCGTGTAACCATAGTTTGGGTTGTTCTTCCCTAGGTGCATAACCTTGCACTTCTCCACATTAAATTTCATCTGCCATTTTGATGCCCAGTCTTCCAATTTATCAAGATCCTCTTGCAATTTTCCACAATCCTCCTGGGTTTTAACAACTTTAAATAGTTTTGTTGTCATCAGCAAATTTGATAACCTCACTCGTTATTCCACTTTAGAGGTCATTTATGAATATGTCAAAAAGCAGCTGACCCATCTCAGATCCCTGGGGTACACCACTATTCACCTTTCTCCATTGGGAAAATTGGCCATTTAGCCCTACCCTCTGCTTTCTATCTTTTAACCAGTTCCTGATCCACAACAGTACACTGCCTCCTATCCCATGACTCTTTAGTTTTGCCAAAAGTCTCTCATGAGGGACCTTGTCAAAGGCTTTCTGAAAGTCCAGATACACAATATCAACCGACTCACCTTTGTCCACCTGTTTATTCACTCCTTCAAAAAAACATAACAGATTAGTAAGACAAGATCTTCCTTGTCTAAAGCCATGTTGGCTGTCTCCCATTAGGTCATGACTATCTATATGCTGAGTAATTTTATTCTTTATGATGGTTTCTACCATTTTTCCCGGTACTGATGTCAGGCTCACCGGTCTGTAGTTTCCCGGATCACCCCTCGAACCCTTTTTAAAAATTGGTGTTACATTGGCGATCCTCCAATCCTCAGGTATTAGAGATGATTTTAATGATAGTTCACAGATTACTGATAGCAGGTCTGCAATCTCAAATTTCAGTTCTTTCAACACCCTTGGATGTATACCATCCGGCCCAGGTGATTTGCTACTCTTCAGTTTATCTAATAGTTTTAGGACATCTTCCCGATGTATCGATATTTCCTTCAATTCTTCCACACCTTTAAATACCACTTCAGTCGTGGGTAACATCCCTACATCTTCCTCAGTAAAGACCGAAGCAAAGAATTCATTCAGTCTCTCCGCTATCGCCTTGTCGCCTCTTAGTGCTCCCTTAACCCCTTTATCATCTAATGGACCAACTGACTCTCTCACGGGTTTTTTTGCTACGAATGTACTTGAAAAGGTCTTTATTTCGCGTTTTTTGTTTCCGCAGCAAGCTTCTTCTCAAATTCTCTCTTTGCCTGCCTTATCAATGCCTTGCATTTGACTTGCCAGTGCTTGTGCTGTTTCCAGGTTTCATCATTTGGCTCTTTTTCCATTTCTTGAAAGATGCTTTTTTGGCAACAACAGCCTCTCTGACCTCAGCTTTAAACCATGCTGGCAATTTTTTGGACTTCCTTCCACTTTTCTTAAAGCGTGGAATACAGCTGGTCTGGGCTTCCAAGATAGTATTTTTCAACAACACCCAAGCTTGATGTACGTCTTTAACCTTTGCAACTGCTCCTTTTAGTTTTTTCTTAACTGTTTTCCTCATTCTATCATAGTCTCCCTTTCGAAAGTTAAAGGGTAGTACTGTGGATTTCCTTACTATCCCTCCTCCACTAATTAAATCAAAGGCGATCATGCTATGATCACTATTGCCAAGTGGCCCCAACACCCTTATCTCTTGCACTACATCTGGTGTTCCACTAAGGACTAGGTCTAATATTGCTTCCCCTCTGGTCGGTTCATGAACCAGCTGCTCCAAGAAGCAGTCATTTATTTCATCTAGGAACTTTATCTCCCTAGCATGTCCTGTTGTGACACTGACCCAGTCGATGCCGGGGTAATTGGCTTAGGAACCGAGAGACTGAAAAGCAATGCAAAATACACACAAGCCAGTTAAATCCTGGAAAGCAATGAGCACAAATGCTCGAAGCTTAGCCAACTAAGTTCCGGACCTGGAAGCCCTAATGGTGAAAATGGATTTGGACATTGTGGCCATTACAGAAACTTGGCTTAATGAATCGCATGATTGGGATATAGCCATAGCTGGCTTAGGAACCGAGAGACCAGGGTTTGATTCCACTAGCACTCAGTGTGGCCTTGGGCAAGTCATTTAACCCTCCATTGTTCAGAAAAATCCAAGTTATCAATGTCCCTGCTAAAGGAGAAATTTTACTTACCGATAAATTTCCTTTCCTGGAATCCTGCTAGACCAGTCCAGACCAGTATGTGTCCTGGTTCAACTGAAAAATGGTTCCTGGAGTAACATTTTATATTTCCCATTGTATTTATGCATTTTTCACTTGTTCCTTGTTTGCTGATATAATTTTTTGAAGAACTATCTCTCTTTTTTCTAAATTTTGTTGCTTCTTTCCCTGTGTCTATTGGTGGATTCTCATCTATTCCTTCTGCTCATTGGACTGCTTGTCCAAGTTTGATAATGGAGATGGATTCTGGATGTTTATTTTCATATTTCAGCACTTTTTACATGTTGATCTATTGATGATGTTAAGTAGGCCCGTAGCTTATGGTAATAGATCCTTATATATAATCTGTTTATATGAGGCCCATTCCTCCATCGGTTTGAAGAATGTGACAAAGGCTGGGGATACACTAGTTCTTACAGATTAACTAATGGGCATAGAGAAGCATTCTTGTTCATACATCCAATTCAAGACTTTTAAGAGGCCAGTCTACAATTCCAAAGCTGTATGAGAGTATCAGAATTGCCTGCTGATTAATGGTTTCTATCTTATCTTGTGATGTGAAAGCACTTCTTTTTTTTTAAATTTTAGCTTTATGCAATTATATACAAACAATCCAAGAATAGACTTGTACAGAAATTGAGCAGGGCAGCAGAAACAAAAAATCAATAAGGAAAAAAAAAACAATTACAAGAAAACATCACAATCAAGTGAAACATTGCAGCCTACTCACCTCAGCCCACTAGAGGGGAGGGATAGCCATAAGAAATTAGCACAAACATATAGAAAAAGAAACGGTCAAACAGCCAACATATTATAATTTACAGAAGCTCAGGTGAGGAGTCAACGGGGGCTTCCAAGCGCCGAGCATTCACAAAAGCCAGCAGCTGGGAGGGCTCACAAAAAAACATAAGAAACAGAACAAAACTTAACCATGCATTTACATGGATGTTTCAAGAAAAAGAGCGCTCCCAATAGCTGGACCTCTGGTCGGAAGAGAAGAAATTCCCTGCAATGTCGTTGAGTTTCCTTAGTCAAATTGGGAAATATACGCACAGCTAAACCACAAAATAGCAAATTCCTCTTTCTAAAAAATAATTTCAAAAGCCATTCTTTATTAGACAATAAAGCAAATGTTACAATTAAAGTAGATGGTACAACAGATTCTTCTTGAGAACTCTCTAGGAGCTCAGACATATTAAGGACATCTGCTTGCTGCGTCCCAACTACTACAGATGAGGACAATTTTTCCCCAAAAGGGAGATAATACATTTTCAACATTGGAGAATGTGGCTCAATTGGTACTGCCAGAGTCTCAAGTTAATATTCACAGAACATGTCCCGAGCCAAAACTGTGAACACCTTAGGAAAATTAATCAACCTGAGATTCGTGACTCTAGATGAATTTTCCAATAGCGCCAGTTTAGAACTTACGAAGGAAACGTTCTTAACAAAGGCATCAGACTGTCCTTCTCATACTTGTACCTTAGACTGAGTTTCAGAAATCATTGCTTGAACAGCCTCGATCTTAGTAGCAGTCTCTTCAACCTTAGCTTTAAATAACTCTACACAGAATATATCTTGTCCTCACAATTTGACAATTTGGGAAAAAGGAATAGAGGCTTTAGAAGATTATTTTATTTATTTATTTATACCGCTTTGTCCTTCACTCAGAGCTGTTTACATTATAACTTGAAACATTATACATAGAACAGTTAAACTTGGAAACATTATACATAAAACAGTTAAACAGAGGTTAATGTTGTACAACGGGCGTGGTATATTAGGTAGAGGCTGTGTAAAAACTATGTACAGTGTTATTTTATTTGAAATCTAACTATATACATTTTATATATTATTTTGTGTGTGGTAATCTTGCCAATATAGAATTACGTAAAAATTGGTCAGGAACTTGCTATGTTGCCCAGTTAGAAACTCCATGTTGATTTTTACCTTACCAAAATATTACTTTATTGTTGGCTCCAAAAGATTTTTTTTTTTTAGAAGAAAATGGGAAATATCCCCCCAAGATAAGGCAATAATAGCTGCATAGCAATTAATAGAGTCCACAAGTCCTTTGTCTAAATCACAAATTGATGTATTTAATGGCACTGTCTAGCTTTCAACTTTTAGGGCAATGGCACCCACAAAAGAATATGGCACTCAAATTATGTGTTTACAGGCAGTTGTCGAGCTTGCGACCTCAGATCTTACAGAAGCAATTAGTGTGTTGCAAGGTGCAATGGATTAAGTTTCTGCCTCTGCAGCTCAGAACCTCTTCCACTTCTTCTCTCTTACCTTCGACCTCTCCCCCTTCCCCCTAGTGTCTCTTCTTCATCCCCAGCTACTTGTATCCCTTTTTTTTTTTACTTTCCTGTCATTGATGGTGTTCCTTTTCTTTTCTCATAGCTCCTAGGGTTTTGTTTTGTTTTTTAAATTTTTAACCGCTCGGACACCTCGGTATTGGGCGGTATATTAAATGGAAAAATAAAGATAAAGATAAAAGGTATGGCTCTAGAGAACTTCCTAGCGAAGGAAGGAGGCGTGCGCAGATTAATCCTTGATTTTGTTTGACAAGGTATCCCAAGCCAGAGGGGTACCTTGTCCTCTGCTTAGGGACAGCAATCTCAAGCCATAGGGACTGGGGTTTCTAGTCTTATAGGCACTCCTTGTGGACTTGGGCAAGCCACTTAAGCCTCTGTTGCCTCAGGTACATATGTAGATTGTGAGCCCTTCAGGGATGAGGAAGTGTATCCTGTATCTGCTTGTACTGTATGCAAATCGCTCTGATGCTCTTCAGCCTGGGCAGTATATCAAGAAATTGCATAAACAAACATCACTGTTGTGCACTACTGGACAATGAGAAAAAAAAGTAGTGAAACACCTGCTATATAAGGTAGGAATCATACTTTTCTCCCAAGAAATAACTTTGTGAGTTCTTTCTCCAATTTCTATGACTCTCTCTCTTTCTGGAATTCACAATCTAGACCCCTGCAAGGGATCCTGGCATCTCTGCTTGGTCTCTTTGGGATTTATATTCTTGCAGCATTGTTCTCTGTGTAGTGTCTGCCTGCTGTAAGAAATCTGTAGACTCTCTGACTCCCAGGATAATGTTACAAATTGGCGCAGAGTCTATTTATGGTTCTTCATTATTTTTCAGGTGATTCTATCTAGAATCAGAGGGGGGACTGAAAGAGGGCCTGTATGTACAGTGCTGTGTATACCCTGAGGCACTGTAATAGTGATAGAGCTACAGTACTACTTGAGAGGGGCCCTCTGACAGGGTTAACAATACACAGATTCAGTAGCTTAGATATTCCAGAGATTATTGCTAATGGAAACTCCTTGAAAGTCTCTCTCTCAGAGTTTCAGAAGTTGCAAAAGGACAGCCAGTCTACAGAAAAGGGAAACACTGCTTGGTGAGGAGTCAGAAATGCTAGCCTTTAGAAATATTTCTTAGAAATTATGTCTAGAAAGGATGAGTGTCTGTGTCCACATGACCTATAACAACAAGACATGTAGACAGCAAACTATGAATATGAATTAGCAAAGTATAATGCAATACTTGAAGTAGGAAGATAAGGTGAAAATTATATCATGTAATGGCTTGGATCCAATAAAAGAATGCTGAGGCAGAAGGGGACAAGTCATAGCTGATCTTCCCTGACATTTGTCTGTGGGGCTCGCAATTTCCTCCTGAAGCTTCAGTTTGCTTCAGAATTCCATTTGCTTTCTTGGCTGCCGCTGCACATTGGGCGGAGGGTTTTAATATATTATCCATGACGACGCCTAAATCTTTTTCCTGGGTGATGGTTCCTAATGTGTAACCTTGCATCGTGTAACCATAGTGTGGGTTATTTTTTCCTAGGTGTATAACTCTGCATTTGTCGACATTAAATTTCATCTGCCATTTGGACGTCCAGTCTTCCAATTTATCAAGGTCCTCCTGCAAGTTTTCACAATTCTCTTGTGTTTTAATAAGTTTGAATAATTTTGTGTCATCTGCAAATTTGATCATCTCACTCATTATTCCCATTTCCAGGTCACTTATGACTATGTTAAAAAGCAGCGGGACCAGCACAGATCCCTGGGATACTCCACTATTCACCTTTCTCCATTGAGAAAATTGGCCAATTAGCCCGACCCTCTGCTTTCTATCTTATTACTACTACTGCAGAACATTTCTATAGCGCTACAAGGTGTATGCAGTGCTGCACAGACACATGTAAAAGATGGTTCTTGCTCAACGGAGCTTACAGTCTAATAGAGCCAGGCAACACAGTAGTTATAGACATGTGAAACAGCTAGGGGGAATTCAAAAAAATATAACAGATTAGTAAGACAAGACTTTACTTGGCTAAATACATGCTGGCTTTACCCCATTAAAAATGACATTCTCTATAATGGTTTCTACCACTTTTCCAGGTATTGACCATCAGGCTCACTGGTCTGTAGTTTCTCGGATCACCCTAGAACCCTTTTTAAAAATTGGTGTTACATTAGCCATTCTCCAATCTTCAGATACTACAGACAATTTTAATGATAGATCACAGATTAGTAGGTCTGCAATTTCATATTTCAGTTCTTTCAGCACCCTTGGATACATACCATCCGGTCCAGATGATTTCCTACTCTTTAGTTTGTCAAATAGCTGTAATACATCTTCCCAGTTTATCAATATTTCTTTCAGTTCTTCTGATACATATCCTTTAAACACCATTTAAGGCATGGGTAACTTTCCTTCATCATCTTCAGTAACGTCTGGAGCAAAGAATTCATTCATTCTCTTCGCTGTGCCCTTGTCCTCCTTTACGCCCCTTTTACCCCTCCATCATCTAATGGTCCAAATGACTCAAAGGTTTTTTGCTACTGATGTAGTTGAAAAAGTTTTTATTATGCATTTTTGCATCCACAAGCTTTTTTTTAAATTTTCTCTTTGCCTGCCTTATCAATGCCTTGCATTTAGCTTGCCAGTTGTTTCCCATTTTCGTCATTTGGCTTCTTTCTCCATTTCCTGAAAGATACTTTTTTTTTTTTTTGCTTCAACAGCCTCTCTAACTTCATCTTTAAATCATGCTTGCAGTTTTTTAGCCTTCTTTCAACTTTTCTTAAAGAGTGGAATACATCTGGTCTGCACTTTGTGGTGATGAAGGGGCATCAGAGCCCATGGAAATAGCTGGAAAACAAACTTTTACCTGCAAGCAGAGAGATAGTTCAGAGAGCAGGGGGTTAGAAACTACAGCCAAAGAAAAAAAACCACCCACACAGAGCTGCTGAGTCCAGGCCACGCCCAAGCTCCATGGCAACACAGGAAGGTAATAGGAAGCACCTGTGGGAGGAGTTGGAACAGGGAGAGCAGCTACACACATTTAAGCTCCAGGGAACAGAAAGAAGGGAGCCTACCAAGAGAGAGAAGGGAGAAGAACTCCTGAGGCAAACTGAAGGGAAAGGATCCTTCAGGGGAAAGGAAAGAGAGAGGTTTTCCAGAGACAGCCACAGAAGGGAGTCCCAAGGCAGCCAGCACACTGGGGACTACAGTCCAGGGAGAAGCCCATGCTGTAAAGGCATTGCAGCACGGTCTGGAGACCGGAGAGTCTATCCGGAGAGAGTTGCTGACTATAGTCCAGGTACGGGAGCAGCCCTGCATGAGTCTGTGGGAGAAGTTTTACCTCTGGAAAGGTCTGTGAAGAGAAGGGTCACGAAAGACAAGGTGAGCCAGTTAGAAGCCTTGTCCAGCTTGTTGAGAGATAAGGGTCTCTACAGCCATTCTAAAAACCCTGAGCACAGAGAGAAGTCCCGATGGGAAAAGGTCTTAAAACTCTTAGAGGAGATTAAGTCTACGTCCCCTCAGCCCGAGTTAAGCCAGGAGACAGCAGAGGCTGATTATGAAGACATGCAGACGGAGCCTTGTGATATGGAACAAGACTCTTTAGACTCCTTGATGGATTGTTCTTTTTGTATGAAGACAGAATGAAGAGGCTGTAGGTTTTTTTAAACTGAGAAAAAAAAACCAGAAGCCATTTACCTGAATGTCTTATGTCTTGAATGCTGGAAATGTTTAAAAGGAGAATTGCTGGTGTTTAGAGCTGAGAGGAAATGATTCAAGATTGATTTGAATGATTAAGAAACAGCTAGAAGCAAAAGAAGCTTTGTTTAAAGTTTTATTCAGTTTGGAAAGGCTGATACCTTTGCTGGAAGCTAGCTGCAACCAGCTAAGCTGTTTTTCTAACTGTTGGACTTTAGGAGGAAACACTTTTGGTGTAGCAAGCTGCATGAAGCAATTGTAACATTTATCACTGCCAGAATCCTGTTTGACTGCAACTTCTTTTGTTGGTGAGTACATCCTATTTTTGTTAACATGTGTTGAGCTTCAAAGAAAGTTCTTTGCAAAGGAAAAGACACAATAAATTTCCTGTGTTTGCCTTCAACCCTCGGATTTCTTTTTATTTCACACAACTACAATACCCAGAAGCACTAGCTCTGGAACCCATATTAAAAAGGGACATTAGATGGCACGCACCTGCCTATAGGCAACCGCCTAGACGGTAGGGAGCGCCACAACTTCTAAGATAATATTTTTAAACACCCATGCTTGATGCACATCTTTAACCTTTGCAGCTGCTCCTTTTAGTTTTTTCTTAGCTATTTTCCTTATTTTAGAATGGTCTTTTGAAAGTTAAAAGGTAGTACTGTGGATTTCCTTGCTGTCTCTTCCATTTATTAAATCAAATGTGATCATGCTATGATCACTACTGCCAAATGGCCTCAAAACACTTAACTCTTGCACTAGATCTTGTGTTCCACCACTAAGGACTAGGTCCAAAATAGCTTCCCCTCTTGTCGGTTCATGAACCAGCTGCTCCAAGAAGCAGTCATATATTTTATCTAGAAAAACTTTCTCTCTCTAATATGTCCTGCTGTGACATTGACCTAGTCGATATCAGGGTAACTGAAATTACTCATTATTACTGTGTTGTAACTTTTGTTGGCTTCCCTGATTTCTTTTAGCATTTCATCATCCATCTGTTCATTATGGCCAGGCAGTCGGTAGTACACCCCCACTGCCACCTTCCACTTTTACAAGTAACTTCTATCCATAGAGATTCTTCAATGTATTTTGTTTCCTGCAAAACTTTAATCCTGTATGACTCAATGCCCTCCGTAATATAGAGCGCTACACCTCCACCAATTTGATCTACTCTACCATTGCGATATAGTTTGTACCCAGGTATCACAGTGTCAATTGGTTATCCTCCTTCTACCAGGTCTCTGAGATGCCATATATATTCTAACCTTTCATTTAGTGCTATATATTCTAACTCTCCCATTACATTTTTTTTTAGACTTTTAGCATTTGCATACAGTCATTTTAGAGGTTGTATTTTATTCATATTAACAATATGGTTATCACCAGACAAGGGTAATTTGTAATCTTTCAGCTGTGTCTGCTCTATACTTAAGGGCATTTGGGTTGCTTTTATCTTTATTGGAACTTCTCTATCGGGATGTCCTAACTTTCCTCTTTTGCTAGTATCCTTCAAGGATACATCCTTATGAACCATGTCCTCTTGGGTGACTGTCAGCTTTCCCCTGTTATTTAGTATAAAAGCTGCTCTTATCTCCTGTTTAAAGGCTAATGCCAGAAACCTGGTCCTATCCTAATTAAGGTGGAGCCCAACCCTTCAGAATAGCCCCTCCCAGAAGGTTGCCCAGTTCCTAACAAATGCCAAACCCTCTTCCTTCCACCATCGTCTCAGCCACACATTGAGACGGCGGAGCTCTGCCTGCCTTTTGGGTCCTGCACGCGGAACAGGATGCATTTGTGAGAATACTACCCCAGAAGTTCTGGATTTCAACTTCCTACCTAAAAACCTAAATTTGGCCTCCAGAACCTCCCTACCACACTTTCCTATGTCACTGGTACCAAAATGTACCAAGACAGCAGACTCCTCCCCAGCACTATCTAAAAACCTGTCTAGGTGGCACATGAGGTCCACTACCTTCACACCAGACAGATGTTACCAGGCAATCCTCACATCCACCAGCCACCCAGCAACCTACATGCCTAATGATTGAATCACCAAATATAATGGCTGTCCTAACCCTTTCCTCATGGGCACATGTTCTTGGAGAAACGTCCTCAGTGTGAAAGGCTTTATATCACTTGGAGGACAGGTTCTAGCTACAGGATCACTTCCTGTCACACCAAGGTGATGCTCTCCTTTCACGTGATATCTCTCCTCCATGGCATCAGAGAGGTTGCAGACTGGAGGTGGGACTTCAGTACTCCGTCCCTGTAGGTCTTGTCTATATACTTCTCTGTCTTCCTTAGGTCCCCCAAGTCTGCTACTATAGCCTCCAGATATTGGACTGGTTTCCAGAGAGTAAAGTGCTCCTTGCTCCTAGTGAACATGTAAGACCCCTCCCCAAATGGGAGAAAATTGTACATTTGACACTCAATGCAAAAGACTAGATAGCCCCCATCTCACTGCTGGACTGCTGACTGCATCTTAGTTTTAAGGTTTTGTTTAGCTACAGTATTTAAGTTGTTTACTTACTTGAAGTTGCTAGAGATACTTATAATAATACAAGTATATCTAATAAGTTTAAGGGACTTTGTTCACCTCAAGATTAATTAATTTCAGGGCCTTAATTATTCTTTTTCTGATGAGGATAACCAGCTGAACCTGAAAGTGAATTTGACCAGCTCTTTCCCTTTAATAGGTTTAAGAGCCTGTAAAGCTAAGATTATGCCTAGGGTGGGTGGGAAGTAAAGAACAGATAGTAAAAGCTGGCTTGCTACACAATGTCCTAACCTGTGTTTCTAAGGTAATCTCTTAATTTCCTGAGTGATTCACACAGCTCTTGGTTTTATAGAGGGAGCTTTTCAAGCTGCCCCTTTGATCTGTCATGTGGCTTTAACATCTATTTAAAATAATTTCACAGGTCTCTTGCCTCCTAACTGGAAGGCCTCGTTTGTAAGTCTCTAGAACCAAATTTCTTTCTTTCTACTCAAAGAATATTTACACTATTTGAGAAGCTGCCTAATGGTTAGAGTACTGGTTTGGTAACCAAGAAACCACGGTTTGATTCCCACTAACACTCCTTGTGGCCTTGGGCAAGTCACATAACCTTCTACTCCCTTGGAAGAAAGGTCTAGCAATCTATTTCCAGTCACACTGCCAAGAAAATCCAGGAGCTGCTGAGTCACCAGGATTCAGCATTGACTCAAAAAAGGCACACATTGCATTGCATTACCTTCTATGCTAAGCTACCGTATACTCTGATTTGATTTGATTTAAATTCAAAGTTCTCTGGTGGTACTAGGACCTAACTGACCTAACAAAAACACCGAATTCTGAAATACCCAGATTTATCAGCTTTAACCCTAAGAATTCGCTTTTCTCGAAGCTTTAGAAAATTTCTCAGCAAGTAAATACTTACAAGTGCAGATTTCTTTCCCTATGGAGTGTTAGCACAGTATGCTTATCACACGTAATAGTGTATTTTAGTAAAAATGCCTCTTTGAAATCTGAAATGACTAACTGAAATTTTCCTCTAAGACATCTTGTAAATAAGCTATGACTGACAATCACCCTATCAAATGTAGTGGAGGGTAATCTCATTGACCAATCTAACTGGAATCTTAAGAAGATATCCAAAAACTCTTCCCCATATCTAGAATTCTTACTGGATTAGTGCATTGTGCATTGCCCATGCCGTTTCACTGTCTTCTCCTATATCTTGCACCTCCCCCCGTATCTTTTTCTGCTTATGGGGAACTCTTGCAATTACTATCTGACTTTGCCAGGCACTCTAGCTGTTAGTACTTGGCGATTTTAACATTTAACTAGATGATCCAACAAGCTTTAATTTCACATCTTTTTTAACCAACCTTGGTTTTGCTATGTTATCTAATGACCCTACCCACTCATCAGGGCATTGTTCACCGCCTTGAATGCTATTGCATATGGCGGTATAGAAATGTTTTAAAAGAGATAAATAAATTAAGACCTTTTCAAAGACTGTAATCTATAAAAAATGTCAATATAGAAAAATTTGCCGCAGACAGCCTGGACCGCCCATCAAATTTCCTTACCCTCACTCTGGACGAAAAGATAACCACTTAGAATTCTCTCCTGGCCAACAACCTTGACTCTCATGCTCCTTTATGTGAGCAAAGCAGTCATGCAGGCAGAACTACTGACTCTCACAGGAACTAAAGAACTTCAGAAAAAAAGTCAGGCACTCATAGTGCGCTTGGCACAAATCTCTAACTATAGACAGTAAGTTACACTATGCATCTCTACAACGGGAATATAAACATCTGATTACTTAAGCCAAGAAAAACCACTTCTCTGGCTTAATATACAACAATGGGGAGGAGTGGCCTAGTAGTTGGGGCAAGTTGCCAAGACATGGAGGGCTGGGAGTTTGAAACCCACTAGAGAACAGTAACCTCTGGCCAGAGGGACTGGGATTTCTAGTCCCATAGGTGCTCTCCTTGTGGCCTTGGGCAAGCCATTTAACCCTCTGTTGCCTCAGGTACAAAAACGTAGATTGTGAGCCCTTTGGGGACAAGAGAAATATATACCGTACATGCTTTGACCCAGAGAAAAGTGGTATATAAGCATTACTAAATAGCTAAATAAAACAATGAAAATTTCCCTTAACAGCTTTTCCTTCTCTTTCAGAAAGTAGCTCCCAAAGTGATCCAAAGTACTATCTCCATCCCCGTTTTCCTGGAACATTTTCCATAATGTCCTTGTTTGGTTTTAAGGGCTCTGTACTATCCTGGTTCTCCTCTTATCCCTCCCATCGCTCTTTCAGTGTTTGTTCTGGTGGATCCTCCTCTGCTTCTATCCCGTTCTCAGTTGGTGTACCCCAAGAATCTGTCTTGGGTCCACTCCTTTTCTCTATATACACCCAGTCCCTTGGTGCGCTTATCTCTTCCCATGGTTTCCAGTATCATCTTTATGCTGATGAGTCCCAAATCTACCCCTCTACACCTGAAATCTCTCTGGCAATCCAGACCCGGATCTCCGCCTGTCTTTCTGACATTGCTGCTTGGATGTCTCTCCACCACTTGAAATTGAACATGGTCAAAACAGAGCTTCTTATTTTTCTACCTAAAACCTCCTCTTCTCTTCCTCCTTTCTCAGTCTCTGTGGATAAATCTCTACTCCTCCCTGTTTTCTCTGCTCACAACCTTGGGGTCATCTTTGACTCCTTTCTCCATACACATTCATCTGATAGCTAAGACCTCCCGCTTCTTTCTCTATAACATCAACAAAATCCACCCATTCCTTTCTGAACACACTAAGACATTTATCCACTACTTAATAACCTCCCATCTTGACTACTGTAATTTTCTCCTTGCTGGTCTCCCACTGAATCATCTCTCTCCCCTTCAATCATCCCCAACACTCTGCTGCACGGCTAATCTTCCGCCAGCCTTGACATGCTTATATTACCCCCCTCTTCTCAAGTCACTTCATTGGCTCCCTATCCATTTCCGCATTCAGTTCAAACTTCTCCTGCTGACCTATAAGTGCATTCACTCTGCAGCTACTCTCCTCTCTTATCTCTCCCTACACTCCCCCTCGGGAACTCCGCTCTTCTGGCAAATTGCTTATATCTGTGCCCTTCTTTTATATTGCTAATTCCAGACTTTGCTCCTTTCACTTTGCTGCACCTTATGCCTGGAACAAACTACCTGAGTCTGTATGTCTGAGTCTGTATGTCAGGCGCCTTCTTTGACCTTTTTCAAATCCAGGCTGAAAACTCATCTCTTTGCTGCCGCTTTCAGATCTTGACTCACCTGATCTCCTTGTGTTTCTCATATGTTGTCTGTCTTAACTTGATTGTAAGCTCTGATGAGCAGGGACTATCTTTTACATGTCTGTGCAGCGCTGCGTACATCTTGTAGCGCTATACAAATGCTCAGTAGTAGTAGTAGTAATGGGGTAGCACACATGTACTATGTATTAAAATTGCTTTTGTGCATGTGATCTAATTAATTTATTATTTAGCTAGTTTTATATACTGCTTTTCACAAAGGTCAAAGCAGTTTAAAGAGAACTTCAATTGTACAAACAATGTTTACACTCAAACAGGCAATCTTTGTACATTAAATAAGGAACTGGGGTTGCATATTTTTTATATGAATATGTATACTGTATATTTGCTCATTTCAGTTCATAAACAAAAGGGATTCCAAATAATAGTGCTTAAAAATGGGAGAAAATTAAAACCACCACATCAATGTCCACCCCTTCCACACTCCCCTAGTGGGCACTCTCCAGATAATCCTCCAGGTGTTTTTCCCAGTACTTTCCATGCATTCTCTCCCATGCCTCATCTACATCTTACAAAACTCCTTAGCTCCTTAAACGCATCTCATTCTTTGCAGGCACTGTTTGTTCCTCCTTCGTTACTAAAATCCTGCTGGTATTCCTTTGCTTCCACCACATTAGCACTCATTAATGAGAGTCTAACCAGAGATGAGGTTCCTCTGTCCTGGAAGGATTCCTGGAAGCAGCAGAATCTTGATCCTGGTACTCTAAGCAACTATCGCCTAATTTGTAATTTGCCAGTCTTAGCTAAGCTTCTGGAAAAATCAGTCTTTGTGCAACTCTCCTGCTTTTGGGAGTCAAACAATTCTTTCAATCCTCGGCAATCAGGTTTCAGGAACACCATAGTACTGAGGCCTCTCTTCTAGGGCTCATTAATGGAGTGGAGGAGTGGCGTAATGGTTAGAGCACTGGCTTGGGAACCAAGAGACCAGGGTTCGATTCACACTAACACTCCTTGTGGACTTAGGCAAGTCACTTAACCCTCCATTGCTCAGAAAAATCCAAGTTATCAGCGTCCCTGTTTAATGTACATTAACAAGTTTAAGTTACAATGTAGCTTTGACTGAAATAATAAAGCGGTATAAAAAGAACCTGTTAAATAAATAAATGAATGAAATTTCAATTCATTTGGATGACCTTCACGACTTATTTGCAATTCAGCTTTACCTCAGCTCAGCCTTTGACGTTATTGATCATGCCTTCTTGCAAGACTGCCTACAAGAAACAGGAATAAGATTCGCTGCCCTGAACTGATTCCATTCTTATTTCTCTGATTGTGACCATCAATAAGGATCTGGAAGGTACAAATCTATCTCCTTTCCTCAGACATATGGTGTTCCTCAAGGATCTATCTTTGTCCCTACTCTCTTTAACCTCTTCATATCCCTGCTAGCTTTATTCATCCAAGATTTAAACATCAGTTCATACTTTTACGCTGATAATATTCAACTCATCATAGCTCATGACATCTGGGATCTCCAAATCCAATCAGAACTCAACTCTAAACTACAGTCTGTGGCAGACTGGCTCCTAATAAAACAGAGGCACTCTGGATTTCACACAATTCCAAACCTCCCCCTTATACTCCACACATTTCTTCAACCTTGATATCAATTAAGTTCTCTGTGCATTCATTTGGAGTCTTTCTAGATGAATATTTAACATTCCACTCCTTGATTTCAAAAAATGTCCAAAGCCATTTCTTTGCTTTAAGACAGATAAGATCAATGAAACCTTATTTGGGCAAGAAGGCTCTACAAATAATTATTCACTCATTAGTTATAGACAGACTGGATTATTGTAACTCTCTTCTCTCAGGTATATCCCAAGCACAAAGAACTCACCTGCAACTCATACAGAACACAGCTGTAAGGCTCATCTACAATGCAAAACAAAATGATCACATCACTCCCTCTGCTCAGTGAGCAGCACTGGCTCTTCGTTGTTTTCTGGATTAAGTTCAAACTCCTTCTGCTTACACATTGGACAACCTCTCTACCTTACATTCCCATCTTATTCCCTATTGCACCTCCCATACTCTCCGCTTGTCAAATACCAACCTTCTTCATGACCCCCCCCCCCCCCCACACAAAATGTACACTACACCTAGAAGCCTATCGATCCATTGCCTTTTCTTTCCAAGCCCCTCATCCTTGGAACACTCTGCCCACAGCACTCCGGATAGTATCCTCTTATGCAAAGTTCAAAGCTGCTCTGAAAATCTGTCATTTTAATCAGGCCTTTGAATAGACTCTCCTCTCTTTTGCTCCTGGTGCTGAGGCTAGATGATATTGCCCTGTCCTTTTGTCTCTTGCTGCAATTATCTGTTACAGCCTCTGTATTTTCAGATTGATATTTATTTATTTATTTACAATCTCTTATATACCGCGCTATTCTGCATCAGTGCGGTTTACATTGAACAAACTGAAATTACATTGAACAGGGCATTATAACTTGGAGATAACTATTTTACAGGGAACATGGGCTATGGAGGGTTAAGTGGCTTGCCCAAGACCACAAGGAGCACCTGTGGGACCAGAAACCCCAGTCCTTCCGGCCCAAGGTTGCTGTTCTCTAGTGGGATTTGAACCACCGACCTTCCGGCCTGAAGTACCTTGCCCCAACCACTAGGCCACTCCTCCACTCCTCTCTCCTCCCCTAACTTGTTCCTTTATTGTTCTTTGTCTGTGTCATATGTATTTTTGGAGTTCCTACAATTAAGAAACTGGTTTTATTTGTAAACCACTATGATGTACCAAACTATTAGCGATATACCAAATCTTTGCAAATAAAATTAATAAATAAGACCAGGAAGAATACCATTAGACTGGAATAAATCACCAAAGCTGTTGCAATCTAAAAGAAATGATCACATGTTTAAGAAAATGTTAAGAACATGGATATTTTCCCAGTGGAGTTAATGAATTAGGATTTAGCTGTGTGAAATGTTACATGTGGATTAGTAAATCAAACTCTGTATTAATAGGTTTTTGTTATTATCTGTTTATTGTTATAATCTTTTTGTAATTTGCCTCGAATCCTGCTCTTGGATAGAAGTGTGCTATAAATGCCTTTTGGAAATAAATTAAAATTATTGGAGCTCATGAATTTAAGGTTTTCTTCTGTTAATGCAGCATGTTTCAATTTGATGTTTTGGATCTTCCTCATTATCTTTATCCTTTTAGATACCTGTCTATCAAATACATCTCCGCACACAACAATTTTATTTTTCCTCAATGTGCTATTTCCAAGGAGTTATCAGTGCTACCTAGAGAAACTTAATATTCAGCACTGGATACCAGAAAGATTCTGGTGTCGAATATCGGCCCCTTTCTCTTTTTCTTCTGGTCCTGCATTTTCATTGGTAGAATTTTTTTCAATAATAATTTTTGCTGCACAATGTTGTATTCAATTTCATTTCTTTATATCGATATCTGGGCCCTTCAAATAGGTTATGGGTTTATTCATCTTATCATGCTCCTATCTTCCAACGTTAAATTCAATTTGGGTAATTTTTCTCTGACCTGGAATTCAGATATTCATCTCTTTTCCTTCTTTGAGGGAGGAGAGACTTGGGAAAGATCTGATCCGGGTGGACTGGATGATCGTGGCCACCACAGGCCTTCCCCCCCCCCCCCCCTCCATTGGCAATAGCCAGCTGCCACACTACCAGACTGTCAGTAGCGTGGCCCCCCCTGAGGTGGCATTAACTGCAGCTGTGCTATAGGCAGTCGGGACAGATACTGAATGGTACTGTTGCTGTGGGATAGTTGTCATTTCCAGCCACCCCCAATCTCCACCCTGATTCCACTGCAACCTTCGATATGCACTTAGCATGAGGTTTTTTTTATCATGGTGCTGTTTTTGATGCATGGTAACTGTTAGCTCAGGCCGACTCTAACAATTAGAACGTAGTAAAACCTGCATTAAGTCCTTAACACACTTTAGTAAACATTCTCCATAGTGTGCACAATTTAAGCTAATATTCAAATAGAAAATACTTCTGTATACTTTGCACCCAATCTTTCATGCTGCCAATTGAGGGGGGTTTATTTTTATTTATTTATTACATTTTCTTTTATACCGCGCTATTTAAGATCAGTGCGGTTTACAATAAACATTAAATCTACACATCTCAGTTTAGTGATTTGTGCTTACAATAAACAGGTAAAAATAACTTGGGTATACAATAAACAAGTTTCTTAACAGGGAGAACATGATAACTATATACAAGCCAGTTAATGTAACTATATACATGGTTAAGTGCACAGCACGAGCTTCTTAAGGTGGGTTAAGTATGGAGGCGGTTAAGGTGTGGTTGCGGGTATTCAGACTAGGAGTGTAAGATGCGTGGGCTTGAGGAGCTACCATGATGTGTGGAGGTAGGTGAGTGGGGGGGGGGGGACTGCAACATCGTAGTGAAGGAGAAAAAGGTGATGCTTCAGTTCCTTCTTGAATTGGGAGAGATCGCTGATGGTTCTGATAGCCGCCGGTAGAGCGTTCCAGCAAGATGGTGCAAAAAAGGCAAAGGCTCTAGCTCTGGTAGCTTGGGAGCACTTAGTGCTTGCCTTAGGTAGAATGAGGGTGTTTGCAGCATTCAATCTCCTTAGCCGGTTAGGAGGTGTGATAGATACTAGGTCGGTAATAGCAGTAGCCAGGAATTTCTTGATGGCTTTATGGGTCATTGTTAGAACCTTGAAGGAGATCCAGGCTTGTATGGGCAGCCAGTGCAACTGTTTTAGTATTGGAGTGATGTGGGATCTTCTGGAAGCTCCATGAAGGATTCTTGCAGCAGAATTCATGGCAAGTTGTAAGGGGTTAGTCGTACTCTTTGGTAGGCCATGTAATATCACATTAGCATAGTCAAGGTGAGGCATTATTAGGGCCTGAAAAACAGTTCGGAAGTCTTCAGGTTCTAACAGCTGACGAAGATGGCGAAGGGTACGGATTTTATGATAGACCGCTTTTGTTATGTTATTGATGTGAGCCTTCATATTAAGCTGCTGATCAAGTGTAACTCCGAGGTATCTTACTGTTTATAACATGCATGTGAGTTTCTTTCCTTCCTTATCAAAACACACCTCTGAAAATGTCTCATCACGGCCTAGTTAAAAGAATGTGGACTAAAGCGCATGGTTCAGAACAATGTATCCTTTAAGGATACTAGCAAAAGACTGAAGATAGGGCATATCAGCAGAGATTCCAATAAAGACAAAAGTAGCCCAAATGCCCTTGAGTACACAGCAGACAGAGCTTAACAATTCCAAATTACCCCTGCCTACCGATAGCCAGATGAAAATGAATAAAACACAGCCTCTAAAATGCCTCTGTATCGTTACATGATGCGACCGCACCTTGAATATTGTGTGCAATTCTAGTCGCTGTATCTTAAAAAGGATATAGCGTTATTAGAAAATGTACAGAGAAGAGCCACCAAAATGATAAAGGGGATGGAAGGATACCTCTATGAAGAGAGGCTAAAAAGGTTAGGGCTCTTCAACCTGGAAAAGAGACGGCTGAGGGAAGATATGATAGAGGACTATAAATTAATGAATGGAGTGGAATGGGTAAACGTAGATCGATTGTTTACGCCATGAAAATATAGAAAGACTAGGGGGCATGCAATGAAGCTACAGGGTAACCTATTAAAGACTAAGAGAAAATATTTTTTCACTCAACGTGTAATCAAACTCTGGAATTTGCTACTGGAGGATGCAGTAAAAGCTGTTAGTGTAGCTGGGTTTAAAAAAGGTTTGGACAAGTTCCTGGAGGAAAGGTCCATAAACCATTATTAAAAGGGACTCTGAATATCCACTGCTTGACCCAATACAAGCACTGTGGAACCTGTGTCTTTTGGGGAAACTGCTAGGTACTTGTGACCTAGATTGGACACTGCTGGAAACAGGATACTGGGCTTGATAGACCTTGGTCTGACCTGGTATGGCATATCTTATGTAGTTCTTATGTTCCCTGTGTGACATTCTGAATGTTTAGCACGTTTTTGTAAAATGGCTATTGCTGCTGCAGCTTGCTGTTCAGTACATATATGTAGCTCGTGCACGTGTGGAAAGTCTTTTATTAATCCAATTTAAGAGCCCTCCCAGAGGATGCAGGGTGCTTTGCAACAATAAATACAAAATACAATAACAATGTTGTAACCATCAACTGTAAAAAGCAATGTCAAATAGCCAAGCTTTGCGTAATTTCTGAAATCTGTTTCCCTAAATTCAAGGTGAATTTGATTTCAGAAGGAATGGCCCTGTCAAAAGTGGTCTGTAATCTAATGTCACCCAGAGTTTGAAGAAAAGCTTTGTTTGCTAACCTCAGACTATATGCAGGAACATATCTTGGCACACAAGAGCACAAATAAAGAGGTACTCTCTTCTGAGAAATCTTGAACATAAGAAATGTTATGTATTCTAAATTCTATCTACTGATAACCAGGAAACCAATGAAACTTTTCCAGCACAAAATTGACATGTTCATAAACTTTAGCTCCTGAGAGAACATAAGCAGCCGTGTTCTGCACAGTAACCTTTGTAAATGCACTTTTGGCACTCCAATGTAAACAAAGCATGAGTTACAGTACATAGATTTTCTCTCCATAACTAAAGACATATATCTGATATTGTGAAGATGGAAAAAACACATCTAACCCACAGAAGAAATTTGCTTTTTTAGGAGTCAAACCAGATACCCTGCACCCACTACAGATGGCTCAGAACACTGTAGTGCAGATTATCTATGGAGCTCCTCGCCAGGTGCACATCACCCCTATATTGATGCAGCTTCATTGGCTCCCCATCACCACAAGAATCAGGTACAAGGCACTCACCACAATCTTTAAAGTCTTACATAAGGAATCTGCCACCTGCCTCCTGACCCCGATTTCAAGCCCCAAGAATGAAAGACTACACAGGAATAGCACCCTTAACCTACTCACAATTCCAACTCAAGAGGATTAGGAGCAAGCAATCCACTTGTAGTCGGGCATTCTCCCCATTTGCTCACACATTATGGAATTCCCTACCACCAAACTGAAGAGGATGTTAGGGTCTGACTGAATTCCAGAAAAAAATGAAAACATATATCTTCCAACAACAATACAGCTTAACCTTGGACCCAGAAACACAACCAACCTTGTGGCTCCTATTAGAGCAACTTTTATATGCGCACTGTCAGCTAACCATTGATCTTGGTCCACTATATAAATGTTGACTAACAACAACCTTTAGCTACATTATGTGTAGTTCAGAGTTACTGTTGCTGTTATACTGTTTACTTTCCATGTACAACACAGTGTCTCTCGAGGCCCTCTTTCATTTGTTGGTTATCTGTAAACCGCTTTGAATGGCAGAAAGGTAGTATAAAAGTAACTTTAAATAAATAAATACCTAATATTGTAACTTTGTCACAGGAAATTCTGAATATTCCAACTTCGATATCCTTTTAGACACTCAATGCAAAATCTGCCCTTTTCCCTAGGTAAAGAGCTATTTACCCAAGTAAATGGTGCATGTGGAGCACCACCCAGTTCTGGCAGAACCTGGTGTATGGAGGGTGTGCGACCAGAGCATGGAGCTCACTCACTCATCGGGCTGACATGACGGCCACCAGAATGAAGACCTTTCAAGTCAAGAACTTCAGTGGACATGTGTCCAGTGGCTCAAAGGAAGCCCACATAAGCTGGCCAAGGACTACATTCAGATCCCAAGCATCCATAAAAGGCTTAACTGGAGGCTTTGAAAGAAGCAAGCCCTGCATGAATTGGAGTACCAGAGGTTGAGCCTATATGGGCTTCCCCTCGCAGCCATGATGGAATGCTCCTATCGCGCTGAGGTGAACCTGTACCAAGATGGACAAGCCCAGAATCGGAGAGGTGCAAGAGATATTACAACAGCTGGTCCACTGGATAGACAAAGGGGTCCAGCACCTGACTAGTGCACTAGATGGCAAACCGCCGCCATTTGAACACATAGACCTTATGCCTCGACACCCTGCAGGAAACTAGCAGGATCTCGGTCATGCCCTTGGGGAGAGCAAGCCTCTCAAGGGTTAACCATTCAGCATTCACGCCATGAACACCAGGGAGCGGATGTTGGGGTGCAACAAGGAGCCACTCTCCTGTGAGACGAGATCTGGGTCGAAGATCAGGCAAAGAGGTTCCCTCTGTGAGAGCTGCAGCAGTAGCGGGAACCACGGTTATCGAGGACAGTAAGGAGTGATTAGAATCATGGATCCCCTCTCAGTCTGGAGCATCAGGAGCATGTTTGTAATGAGTGCAATCAGGGGATAGGCATAGAGCAGGCCCTTCCCCCAACAGACGAGGCACCCAGAGCCAATCAATCACTGGCCGGTCTCTGAGAGCAGAACCGAGCCACCTGAGCATTCTGTGCGTAGCGAAGAGTTCCAAATCGGGAGTGTCCCACTTCTGGAAGATCTGGTCCACCACCTCCCTCTTGAGGGGATCTTGCCCTGAGATCTATGCCATGGCGCAAGGCAAACCTCCAGAGGTGAATAGCCTCCCAACACAGGAGGTATGAGCCCATGCCCTTCTGCTTGTTCATGTAGAATATGGCCTCCTGGTTGTCCGTCTGGATCAGGACCACCTGATTCTCCAGGTTTGCCCAAAAAGCATGGAGAACATTTGCAATGGCCCAGAGCTTAAGAAAGTTGACCTGATGGAGGATCTCACTCTCAGACCACAGGCCCTGGGTGCGGAAACTGTCCAAGTGCATGCCCCAGCCAAGCTTGGAAGCATCCATTGTGAGCAGCCTGAATGGCACTGCTGGTTGGAATGCAAAAAACAGACGCAAGTTTCTGGGCACTTCAGAGACTGTGCAATTGGCACAGTGACCACCATCCTGTTCCACAGGCAGCATGAGGCTTGCTGCCATTACGTCTGAAGGATCTATTCAGCCTACCGCATACAGAGGCGGGCCTGAGGGGTGACATGCCCCATGGCTGCCATATGACCAAGAGTTCTCAGCAGCCCACGGGCTATGGTGTGGTGCTGGTGCTGCAATGTGCCTGCCACCTCAATGAGATGCTGCAGGCAGCCCGCCGGCGAAAAGCCCTCACCTGAGTGGTATCGAGGAGGGCCCTGATGAACTTCAGTTGCTATACCGGCTGGAGGTGAGACTTCAGACAAAGACCCCCAGGTCCTTTCCACCACCACTCCAGCTGATCGGCATCAACAGGGGAGAGCAGGGCCGGTAAGCTCCTCCCTGCTCCCCAGCGACCAGGCCAATCAGCAGAAGACCGCGATCGTTGAAAAGCTCCAGCGTGCCTGCAAGCAGCCCTTAGGCGAGGAGATGAAAGGCAAGATATACATCCCCATCTGATCTCTCCAATCTCAATTCTCTACCCAGTATTATCAATTCACAAAATCCAAGCCTCCTACGGACTCCCAGACTACAATGCTGAAAGAAGACAACACCTCACAGACACATCCAACAAGAAAAAATTGAAGGTGAGCCCATATCTCGATATCAATTATCACCCTCACTCTCCACTAAAAACGGACTGCTCCTCTGAACTTAATTTTCCTACACCATCATCATTTATTACAGACTTTGTATTTCATGTTAGCCTTACGATCTTGCTATAAAATATACTGAAGCCTGTAAATTAACTACTTCATGATCATATGCATTACAGTCCCAGCAATTTATGTTATTTCTACGATTCTGAATGAAAGTGTGCTACAGTTGGTAAATTAGAACACAGAAACCCCCTATGTAACACTGATTGCTCTTGCTCCACAAACTGAGAATAAAAAACATACACATAGAATTACACTACAAACTGTATATAAACAAAATTCCATATAGTACTGTTGCAACTAAGGCCTATCCCCTACCTAGAACACGCCCACCTCACTGTAAATAACCCACCACATATCCTCTCTACTGATTACCTCACCCACACAACCAAACCATAATTGAACTATAGTAAAACATATACACACCAATCTACCTATACTAAAGAGATAACCTCCTCCATGGACAAAAAACCGCCGTTCTGGATAAAAAATGCCATGCTCATCCTCATTAGCCTAACAATCTTCTCCCAAGCACTAAAACCAGTCCAACTCCAATGTATCCCAACCATATACACCACCATCAGCCATCACCCCACCTCCTTCTCTTCTAGATACTCATACACTGCCAGATCCAACCCAAACAGACTCAAACAGTAAGCCTTCTATAAATCCCTGGGGAGAACCAAACATAACCCCACCAAAATCTAAAACATTAAAATGTTACCTCATTAATGCAAGGTCAATCAGGAATAAAATACCCCTCATTCAAGACCTACTCACCGATAACACCCCTGACATTGAATGCATAACTGAGAGCTGGCTCTCTGATCCTGACACAGTACTAATAAACCAGCTGAAGGCACCCGGGTTCGAAATATTCCATTCACACAGAACAACAAAAAGAGGTGGAGGAGTCCTTGCAATTATAAAATAAAATCTAAGAGCCTCACTGATAACGTCTAAGAATATAAACAACAAACATATAATAAAACGTAACCACTTTCATATCTACATAATATATAGACCTCCCTCTCTTAGCACAGATAACTTGGACATAATATCAGAATATTTTGCTCCTCCACCAACAAGAACCCCCTCGTACTCATGGGTGATCTTAACTTAGCATCACTGCCCAACAATCAGGCCTCAGCTTTCCTAGCAGCTATAGGAGACATGGACCACTACCAAATTGTTAATGCACAAACACACGTGAATGGGAACACCCTAGACCTAGTGTTCTTACCTAAAGTTATATTTAATAACTTCAACCCATCCACTCTGGAAATACAACCCGTACCATGGTCAGATCACCATCTCATAAAATTTCAGCTCTTATCATATGATGGTCCACCTACCCTACCTACCCCACCTCCAACATATAGAAAATTCAATAAATTTGACAAAGACATGTTCCTGAACCATACCTATCAACACCTAACCTCACATCCAACGACCCTTGATGAAGCAATATCTAAATGGCATAAAACCATATCTAAAATATCACTCAAACACCCAACACCCCTCGACATCAAAAAAGCAAAACCACGCATGGTTCAGACCCGACCTTAAAACCAAGCTATGCAGATCTGAACATAAATGGCGATCTACAAAATTCATACAACATCAACAACAATATTCATCCAATCTAAAACACTATGTGGTTGGGGCAAGGTACAATACCTAGCCGATCTCATTTCCTTCCAGACCCCCAGGCACACACCCCGCTCTTCACCTCAACCGCCTCACCCTTCCCTCACCCTCCCTTGCCCATCTGCAATTTACACGATCTTCCGCTTTCTTTTTCATAGGACCTGCCCTATGGAATTCTCTTCCCTCATCCCTCCGCCTGGAGTCCAATCACAGCACTTTCAAAAAAGACCTGAAAACTCACCTCTTCTCCACAGCCTTCGGCCTTCCCTCCCCCTTGTGTGACCTGCCTTAAGTTCTATCTCCCTCCCGTGTGTATCCTCCTCTTGTTCTGTCTTGTCTCCTCTCTCTCTCTCTTTTCTCAAAACCGTTGTAAACTTCCTTTCCATTTCTCTGGCCCTGAGCCTTTTCCTTAGTTTGTATATTGTACACCGCTTTGCTTGTCCCAGAAAGGCGGTTTATCAAATAAAATTACCATAACCATACTTCAGGCAGGAGGGTCAGGGGTTCAAATCCCACTAGAGGACAGCAACCTTGGGCCGGAAGGACTGGGGTTTCTAGTCCCACAGGTGCTCCTTGTGGTCTTGGGCAAGCCACTTAACCCTCCATAGCCCATGTTCCCTGTAAAATAGTTATCGCCAAGTTATAATGCCCTGTTCAATGTAATTTCAGTTTGTTCAATGTAAACGGCCTTGATATCATGAAAGGCGGTATATAAGAAATGTTAAATAAAATAAAATAAAATCGTGAGACAATAAACTCTGCTAAAAAAGAATACTACTCAGTCATCATCTCAAAGTCGATAAACCGACCTAGGGAACTATTTGAAATAGTTAAAACATTAACCAACAGCGTCTCAAACAAAGACACAAACGTCCCTAGCATTAACCCACAGACATTAGCGACTCACTACAAAGAAAAATAAAAAAAAATAAACATTGACCTCAGATCCCTTGAACAAACAACCCAACCTTAACCTCCTGCTCATCCTGGTCTGACTTCTCCCCATCGTCAAAAGATACTCTTATTAACTTCATCACCAAAATCAACACCACCATATCATACCTAGACCTCTGCCTGGTCCACTGGATAAAAGCAACGAAAGCAGAACTCTCACTATTCATCCTCCCAATGGTAAATCTCTCCTTGCAACAGGGATACATACCTCCCTCACTTAAGCATGCACTAATATGGCCTATTCTAAAAAATAACACACTGGATAAACTCATCCCCACATCCTACAGACCCATATTCAGCATCCCCTTTCTGGCCACGCTCATAGAAAAGGTGGTACAAGTCCAACTTCAGGACCACATAGATACCTATGCACCCCTAGACGAACAGCAATATGTATTTTGCCCTTACCACGGAGTTGAGACCCTACTCACAGTCCTACTCGACCGCATCTCACGAGGCATCAATAACATCAAACAGGCATTCCTACTCCTTTTCCTTGACATCACTGCCGCATTCGACAGTATAAACCATCAAATCATGCTCACCAGACTACAACAAATTGGTATAGAAGGTACAGTACTCTAGTGGTTCACTTCATATCTCTGTAACAGAACCCAACAAGTACTGTATGCATGGGCCCTCACTTACCACAACACTACAATCAAGAACAAGGCCTCCCACAAGGCTCAGCTCTATCAGCACTTTATTTAACATATACCTATAGCCCATCTGCTCTATATTTAAGAAATTCCAAGTAAACTATCATATTTACGGATGATATGATATACATCCCGTTCAACACCTCTAACCCGGCAACCCAGCAAATCACAAACTGTCTCACAAAACAAGCAGAATGGCTCTCCTCTCAAAATCTTAAAAATTTTTTAGTAAAAAAGAAGCACTATACATAACCAGAAATCAAAGCTTCACCACCCCCCCCCTAAACATATTGCATTCCAAGATCTAAACATAGCTGTAAAAAGCGAAGCAAAATATCTCGGAGTTATTCTAGATAGCTCTCTCAACATGATTTCCCACATAAAACAAACAAAAAAGATTTACTATAAACTTAAAATGCTTAAACAGCTCTGCCCACTACTCCATGCACATGACTTTAAATCAGTCATCAACGCCAGCATCACCCCCCCACTTCGACTTTTGTAATTCTGTACTACATGGTATACCTAAACAATCCATATGACAATTACAGATTGCCCAACGCGTTGCAGCAAGAATAACCTCTAACACCAACCTAGCTGAACACATCACACCACTGCTATATAAACCTTCATTGGCTCCCAATTCAAAGCCGCATCCAGTACAAAATACTCATAACCACATTCAAAATCATCAAAGATATTGCCCCATCCTACCTCACCACCCTCATTTCCAAAGACAAGATCCGAAATCAGCGAGAGTGCCACAAAAATAAGCTAATCACCCCACCCAATTTTAGAAAATCCACAAAGTTAACTAACAGAGTCTTCTCACATGTCTCCCTCATAACTTGAAACAACCTCCCAGACAGTATAAGATCCATAGACAACCTCACTACCTTCCGGAAAACTATCAAAACCCACTTTTCACCCTACACTTCGGAAACGAAAACGAAGATACAGTCCCCATCACTAACACAAAACGATGCAGACATTGGATCAACCCAAAATAATCCAGAACTGATATAATCCATTTAAGAAACCCCAGCACTCTAAAGCCACTCTACAGAGCTGTAAGTATTTGCCAATGGCCTCCCCTTGTAACTAGCAAATCGTTCACTATGTTATTCTGTTTGACTGTACATAGTTAAATGTTTTATGTAACTGAATATGTACCATTCTGTACAATTCAATGTTCTGTTTAATGTAAACTGCATTTGAACATTGGAAAATGCGGTATAAAATTTTTAAATAAATAAAATAAGGTCCAAAAGAAAGCTGCCACGGCCGCCAGAAACTTCATGAAGAGTCTGGGAGCTGCAGCCAACCCGAAGGGTAGAACCCGGTACTGATAATGCTGGTAGCCCAGCACAAACTGAAGGCACTGTCTTTGATGCGGGTGGATCAGAATATGCGCATAAACATCCTTCAGATTCAAGGCACACAGACAGTTGTCTTGAAGGAGGAATAGAAGCAAGACCATTTTGAACTTTTCACAAACCAAGAACCAGTTGAGGTTGCGTAGATCCAGGATGGGGCGGAACCTAGCGGTATTTTTGGGGATCAGGAAGTATCTGGAGTAAAAGCCCTGCCCGATCTGAGCCAGGGGAACTGGCTCAACAGTAAGGTCAGCCAGGAGGGCCACAACCTCAGTCTGCAGGAGGCTCCAGTGCGCAGGGGTCCATGGGGTACTCCCCGGAGTTGTAAGAAGGTGGCAGTTGGATGAAGTGCAACAGATAGCTGCTTTGGACAATCCGTAGCACCCAGGTGTCCAAGGCGATGAGAGGCCACCAGTGGATAAAGTGAATGAGCTGCCCCCCCCCCTGTGGGGGGGGACCTCAGTGGATGACGGTCGGCTGACTATGCTCCTAAAGACCTCATCAAAAGCCTGCACCTGGCTTGGGCTGGGTGGCGAGTTGTGCCTTTGGGGTTTTCTCCCTTTGCTGTGAACGGGGTGCTTGGGACTTAGGCTGGACCTGCAGCTGGGACGGAAAGTACCACCGTGGGTGTAGAAGGAAAACTTTCTTGGTGTGTTGCTTCTTCTGCGCAGGGTCCACAGTCTTTCTGGAGAGCCTGGCGAAGGTCAACTGCTCTTTCTCCATCTCTAATACCTGAAGATTGGAGGATCGCCAATGTAACACCAATTTTTATAAAGGATTCCAGGGGGTGATCCGGGAAACTACAGATCAGTGAGCCTGACGTCAGTACCGGGAAAAATGGTAGAAACCATCATAAAGAATAAAATTACTCAGCATGTAGATAGTCATGGCCTAATGGGAGACAGTCAACATGGCTTTAGACAAGGAAGATCTTGTCTTACTAATCTGTTATGTTTTTTTGAAGGTGTGAATAAACAGGTGGACAAAGGTGAGTCGGTTGATATAGTGTATCTGGATTTTCAGAAAGCCTTTGACAAGGTCCCTCATAAGAGACTTTTGGCAAAACTAAAGAGTCATGGGATAGGAGGCAGTGTACTATTGTGGATCAGGAACTGGTTAAAAGATAAAAAGCAGAGGGTAGGGCTAAATGGCCAATTTTCCCAAAGGAGAAAGGTGAATAGTGATGTACCCCAGGAATCTCTGCTGGGTCCGCTACTTTTTGACATATTCATAAATGACCTGGAAAGTGGAATAACGAGTGATTTTATCAAATTTGCAGATGACACAAAACTATTTAAAGTTGTTAAAACCCAAGAGGATTGTGGAAAATTGCAAGAGGATCTTGATAAATTGGAAGACTGGGCATCAAAATGGCAGATGAAATTTAATGTGGACAAGTGTAAAGTTATGCACCTAGGGAAGAACAACCCAAACTATGGTTACACGATGCAAGGTTCCACATTAGGAACCACCACCCAGGAAAAAGATTTTAGGTGTCATTGTGGACAACATGTTAAAACCCTCGGCCCAGTGTGCAGCGGCGACCAAGAGAGCAAATAGAATGCTAGGTATCATAAGGAAAGGAATGGAAAATAAAACAAAAGATATTCTAATGCCTCTATATTGTTCCATGGTGAGACCGCACCTTGAATATTGTGTGTAATTCTGGTCGCCGTATTTTAAAATGGATATAGCATTATTAGAAAAGGTTCAGAGAAGAGCCACCAAAATGGTAAAGGGGATGGAAGGATACTCCTATGAAGAAAGGCTAAAAAGGTTAGGGCTCTTTAACCTGGAAAAGAGACGGCTGAGGGGAGATATGATAGAAATCTATAAATTAATGAACGGAGTGGAATGGGTAAACATTGATCGATTGTTTACGTTATCAGAATATAGAAAGACTAGGGGACATGCAATGAAGCTACAGGGCAAACTATTTAAGACTAATAAAAGAAAATATTTTTTCACTCAACGTGCAATCAAACTCTGGAATTGGTTACCGGAGGATGTAGTAAAGGCTGTTAGTGTAGCTGGGTTTAAAAAAGGTTTGGACAAGTTCCTGGAGGAAAGGTCCATAAACCATTATTAAGAAGGGACCCAGGATATCAATGCTTGACCCAGTACAAACATTGTGGAACCTGTGTCTTTTGGAGAAACTGCTAGGTACGTATGACCTAGCTTGGCCACTGTTGGAAACAGGATACTGGGCTTGATGGACCTTGGTCTGACCCAGTATGGCATATCTTATGTTCTTCGGCCTTTTCCTCCATGGGCTTGCCAAAGAGGTTCTCACCCTGACAGGAGATGTTGGCAATCTTGTCCACTGTTCTAGGTAAGAGGTCTGCAACCAGGCCATCCGCCATGCAGCGATCTCTACAGATGCCACCCTACCAGCAGATTCTAAGGTGTCATAGGCGCCCTGGACCATAAGCTTCAAGCAGTCCTTGTGGTGAGCCACAAGGCCTCAAAAAGACTTTTGAAGGTTCCTGGGAAAAAGGGAAGCAAAGGCCTCGATGTCCAGAATGACATCCTTGAGGAACATGGCCATGTAAGTCTGGTAGGCCAGGATCCAGGCTATCATCATGGAAATGTGGAAGCACCTCCTGCCGAAGGAGTCTAGGGTCCTCATCTCCCGCATAGATGGTACCGAGGAGTATGTTTTGGCACTTTTTGCATGCTTCAGGGCAGACTCGACTACAATGGAGCTGTGGGGTAATTGAGGCTTCTCGAACCCCTGGGCCTTCTGGACTAGTATAGGGTGTCGACGGCCAGGAGCAAAAGCGGAGTTTCTCATGACATGGTGAATGGGACTACCACCACCTCATAAGAGCCAAGGGGTATCGGAGGAGTTCCAAGTCCTCTGCCCTCGGTTCCTACTCCAATTCTAGAAAAAAGGAGATGGCTTTGGCAACTTCTGCTGATCCAGAGGGGGCGACGGGTTGGATGGGAGATCCTTGGCCTGAAAATCCAACACAGTCAATTCCGCCTCAGTTTCCCATTCCAATTCGGACTCAGAGGAAGTTGAAGTAATGCCGAGTCTACTCAAAGTGCAGACTATGCAGCTCAGGAGAGGATAGACGTCGATGGTCCCCCTTGCATCCAGCATGCTGATAGCGATGCCCCGGGGCACTGGACTCTGACACACTGGAAAGGGAGATATCTCCATCCACCGATGCTGATATCCATCTCCCACTCGATGTTCCAGTCATGATGGGCAGAGCATGGGCCTCCAGTATAGGCTGGAAAGAGTACAGTGATGATACATCCCATGCCACAAAGCCTTCATTCTGCAGGGCTTCCACCGCCGTCAAGTGAGCTTCTAAGGCTCATAGGTGTTCCTCCGGAAACACCACCAATAATGTCGATGCCGTAGCCATCGCCGGTGACCCCTTAGGTGGGGACTCCACAATGACTGCGACATTGGGAGACATCCGTCTGCCCTCCCGAGCACTGGGAATGGACTCTGCCATCTGGGTTAGGTCCTTCCGTTAGAGAAGCTTGGTCAGCTGTTCCCGACCCTCAATGTCCTTCTCACAATGAGAGGGCCTGCAATGCGCTGCACATGGATCTTCTTCCTTGTGCTCCCCCTTCGACGAAGATGGGGTCGCTGTAGAGGGACGTCCCTCTCTGCTTGAACCTTCTGCTCCGACTGAGCCCTCTACTCTTTCCCCTTGGCCACCTCAGGCATAGACGAGGGGGTCGGGGCTGAAGATGCTGAATCGGATAAGCCAAAGAGGGGCTCCATCTGCTTTTCCTGATCCTTCAGCCCTCGACACATCATCTGCAAGCAGAGCTTGCAGGACGCTGGCTGGTGGTCAGGTCCAAGGTATTACAAGCACCAGTTATGGTGGTCTTGCCACATATGTTGCATTCTTTAAAGCCGCTATCCGGCTTAGACATGCTGAAAAATACTGCCACAGCAAAATCAAACTGAAAAAATGGTCATGGGAAGTATAAACCCTCAAAAGAGGAAAAAAAACAACAAAAAGGTGCAAAAAACAACAGAAAAAAATACCCAACGGGTAAGAAAAAAAGCTAACCAATGATAGGTAGGTGAAAAAAGGAGCGAAAGCTCAGCCACAAGGGCAAGAAATTCAAACTTTATTCCGGACTGCAGAAACACATCCTAGGGGCTCCCTGGAAAAAGGAGAGTGGAGAATATGGTGCCACTGCAGGCAGGGAAGGCAAGCGCACATGTACAGCATACCTTCCAAAAGCTTCCTTTTGAAGCTGGGGAGCCTTCCGTGCAGGGTTCTGTCGGTGACATCACCCATACATGAGGACTTATTTCCTGCTTGTTCACGAAGAATGGGTGTGATTGAGAAAGGGAGTGATGAACAGTGAAGCTTAGCAGTTGATGGTCAGATAAGGGTACGGAAATTAGAAGGTAAACAATTACAGAAGAAAACAAGGTCAAGCCAGTGACAGTGCTGATCAGTGGGAGCAGTAGAGCAATGCTGGAGGATGAATGAGGAGGTAAGGGAAAGGTACTTAGAAGCATAGGGGTCAGAAGGGTTATCAACATGAATATTAAAGTCACCAAGAATAACGGAGGGGGGAGAAGAATCCGGAAATAAGGAAAGTCAAGAGTCAAAGTCAATGAGAAAGGCAGAGGTGGACTTGTCAGGGGGTCTATAAATAGCAACTATCCAGAGAAGTAAGGGATTAAAAATGCAAATGATAAGCTCCAATTGCACTGAGATGAACCTTTACGGAGTTGGATTTAAGCCCAGACTTTGAAAGATGTAAAAGGTCTTCAAGCAGTGTTTGTGAGGAGCAGATGAAAGGTTCTACAGATCATTCTTCAAAGCAGACTGTAAACCTCCTCCATTTGAAAGCATCAGATCTTCTCACTGAGGCCCCCCCATAGACTCCCCAAGCTTCTTATACCGGGATCCTATGTTGTCCCACCTCCGCATGGCTACGTTTTAAAGTAACATATACCATGCCAACATCATGATGTTTTATTTCTATTACTACAATTTTCCTATTGCCAAGTTTAACTTGCTATTCAAAGTATGTACTCTGCTGATATTTGAGTGTTTTAATTATGCTCAAGCTGTTATGAAAACTGCAAACTGCCTATGTCCAGTTACACTTGCTGTGTGAATTTCTTCAAAAGTGTATATGGGGGGAAGGGGGGTGGAAGAAATTGTATCAAATAAAAATAAAATGTTTTGGATTTCCCATCATTAATTTCATGCAAATATTTAAATAAGTGACGTATAGTTCTTCCAAACACTAATGTGCTCCTAGATTCCAGACTCTATTTTCAAAAGTATGCCCCGCAGATAAACAATCAAAACGATATTACTAACCTCCAAAGGATCGAGACACAAATTCATGCAGAGACAGGATATTTATAGGTTGTAATACCTGTTGCAAACCAACATAAGAATAATCCAGAGATGATGTACCAGAGCTTTTGAGCCACACAGACTCTTCTACAGATCATCATTGTTGCTTATTTAACTCATGCTTTATCAACTAATAGAGCTCAAAATGTGTTACAAGGATGGAGTTATACAAATTTATATTACCAAAATTTAGGATCTACATTCAGTAGCCACACTTAAAACATATGGGTCTATATTGAATATGTGCATTTAAGAACCTCAAGGTAATTACAGCTGAATCTCCTCTGTAGATAATAGACAAGAGTGAGAAATAGGCATGGTACATGGCCACTGGACGGGTATTGGGTACCCTACGCAAACCTTCATGGTTTATCCCCCTCCCCCCTCCTAGATTTTGACAATATCCTGATCATCCCAATACCTTCTCTTCTACAACAATCCTGTAAACATTCATAATGGGAGAGCATACTTTTAAATACTATACTCTGCTTTGTATGCATATGTGTGCCTCCTCTCCCTACAGGTAAAATGTGCTTAAGGCTCTTTGAGTGATCTATTGTTTGCTTTAACTGCTCCTTCTCTTTGCTACCTTCAGAAGCTGCTACCCTAGGTGATCGCTTACTGTTACTTAATGGTTGATAGTAGGATAGTGTTTAATGTGAATGGGGGGTCAAAATTGATATATAAAGTGAAAGGTAGCAGCATAAGGGCAGCCCAGCAAGTTAAAGTGACTAGAGGCCCATGTTTATCTGGTCTGAAGGAAGGAGAAATATGGTGTCAAAAGTCCATGCCCTACTGTATCGCCAGATGCTGCTCCAGACCCCAGACGCGGTTTCCCCTGCAAGGTTTTTTTTTCTTATTTGGTCTTAAAATATAGTTAGTACTGGATGAACATGTAAAACTGACAGGTCCTGTTTGTGTATGAGTCTACTAATCAATCTAGAATTGTGGCTAATCTGCTATAAGGTTAATTTAAATTATATGTTTTTCAATAAATTGCCTGTATCAGAGGCTTACAGGAGATATTCCAAGTCCCCTTTAAAATACAAGACCAAGGCTCACCTTAAGGAAAGCAGAGCTGGAGAACTCAGTGAGGCAGGTAGGGCCCAAACAAAGAAATTAATACCCCAGATACAGAATGAAGAAAGCAGGGCAGCCCAAGCTGGAAGGACGACAGCATGAGGAAAACGCTAACAGTGTGTACGTATAAAGGACTTGGTTGTAATCCTGTTTGAGCCAGCTAGGCATGTTTTCTGTTGTAAATATTTTTCTTTTTTAATTATTCTGAATCTGGGCTCAGCTGGGGTAATTTTAATTAAAGGATAAATTGGCAGGAAGGCACCTATGTGACTTTATCAGTGCAAATCCTGCTGAAATGATTCCTTCATTTAAGGAATGGACATTATGCCTGCTCAAGAGCAGTTGTAAATGTCAGTATGTACCTTATGCTCTTATGCACACATTTTATGCACACATAAATCATGCCTTCACCCATGCTCTGCCCAAACTCTGCCTTTGTGCACACCTAGGAGTAATTTTATAAACATCTATGTAAACATATGCACCAACAACGCACGTAAATCACCTATTAGCAGTGACCTACATGTGTGAATGGGCCTTTAGCCAGTTGTGTCAGATTGATGGTGCATGCTTTCACTGTCGGCATGAGAAATCTAAGCGTGGGCTTTCACACCAGCCTGAGGGTTGCCACGTATATCTCACCAAGGCCTGGCAATCTACTTCCGGTGACACTGCCAAGAAAACCCAGGAGCTTCTGGGTCGCCAGGAGTCAGGACTGACTCGAAGGCACACATTGCATTGCATTGCATGCCCCTATTTTCTAAAGTCAAGTATGTGTGTACTTGAATTTATAAAATAAGCACAACTGATGTGTGTTAAACCATGAATTAACTGGGTGCAAGTTTATAAAAGTATCCTTCACATGTGCAAGTATGCACTGCCTGGCACCGCAAGAACATTTAGGTGTGACCAAATTTTATGAGCCTATTTATGCATAAAATTAGCCTTATTTTGTCTGCAAGTCTCACTACAGGCCCAGAAACCCATCCATTCACACACGCTACTGCATGGCCCAAAATGGACCCAGTATAGATTCCCTTACCTTTGTTTTTCAGAGAGATGCTGGAGAGGCCAGGAATCTCTCCCTGGTGAGGAGGTAGACCTAGGCTTCCCTGCCTCCAGCACATCAGGCTGGGGATCACTGGGATGGCAGAATGACAAACAGCTGAAGACATCTACTTTTTTCCCAGTGTGAGGGCGTTAGCAGTGGTACCTCATATTTAGAAAGACAGTGAATGGATTTTATGCTGAAATTATGTGCTGCCAGTCTGTATTGCATGCTTGTTTGACAACTTGGCAGTTATCTTTTGTGCACATCAGATCAGTCGAGGTATCACATAACGATGATTACCCATTAGAAGCCAGTCTAGGCAGTCTCCATGTAGTGACAGGTTTGGTTGTTATTCAGCTATCATGTGTTACTATGTGCAGGGAAGAGGAGGAGGAGGGCGGTGAATAATTTTTGCATTTTGTGTGTGATGCACTTGCTTTCCGTTTCCTTTTTGCTATATGGACAGATTTACCTTGAAAGCTTTTTATCAGCAAACAAAACAGACGAACAAACAAATTCTAGGTGAGTGGAAATGCTTGCACACGCCAGAGATGAAAAGAACAAACATCTTTACAATTTCCACTCCCTCCACCATACTCTCCTAAGTGCCCCGTGAGGGGGTATAACAGTTACAGGACAACTTAAATGGCGGAGCATCCATCACACCTCATCCAGTCTCTCCCCAGTGCAAGCAGATTTATTATTACTATAACCATTATCGAGCCAGTTGATAAAGGCCCTGTGGTGATTATAGACACACAAATGAGGCATAGACAGTTCTCAAATATTACATAGTACAAGAAGCTGCACCTAAACAAAAATACACTAAACAACTGAAGCACAGTCTAACTGGAAAATCTGGAATCAATCCATTGTTCTGTTAGTACCTTCTACATGCGACATAAAATCCACAATCCTGCGACACTCTGGCAGACCGATCATTTTTCGTATTGAAACACTCAAAGGGAATAGCCATGCTTACAGCAGGTATTCTAAAACCTTAGTACACAACACACAGACCGCTCTACTGAGCATTTGTATAGCGCTACAAGTCGTACGCAGCGCTGAACAGACATGTAAGAGACAGTCGCTGCTCATCGGCTTCAAACAAACCACCACAAACTTTCTGAAGAAATTAAAGAACCTTAACCCTTTCATGGCGGTTGTTGCCATATGGCAACCTTCAAATTTTCCCCAAAATGTTTCCCCGGATTCTATATTTCCAAAAAATCCGCACACTGTGTGCGAAATGTGATGTGTATCTGTGCTTGACATCTGAAAAAAAAACTATCACACCCAGCAGTAAATGAAACTGATGCCAAGACTGTTTTTAATTTTCAGCCATTCAGGATCGTAGTTGCCATATGGCAACAGTAAAGCGTAGTTACTCACCTGTAACAGGTGATCTCCGGGAACAGCAGGAATTTAGTCTTCACATATGGGTATCGTCGGTACCGACGGAGCCTGCGTGGGAACGCTCCCCAGAGTCCAATAGGAATGCTTTTGCGAGCATCCCTCAGCACATGAGCGCTTGTCTTCCCACCTATTCCAACTGTCCCTCTTCAGTTAAGCTTGTAGCTGAGTGAAAGGATAGAGGGAGAGAGGAAAGAGACAGAGAGATAGAGAGACAACTCATAGGGGAGGTGGGTGGGTTGTAAAGACTAAATTCCTGCTGTTCCCGGAGATCACCTGTTACAGGTGAGTAACTACGCTATCTCCAGGAACAAGCAGGAATGTAGTCTTCACATATGGGGACTCCCTAGCTGAAGATGCCAGGGAGATAGCCCCAGGAAGCTGCCACCTATAGTAAGGTGGGCCATGCTTCCTCCCATGGACCTCTGGCATCCCACCAGGGTTGGTGGGTAGGAGTTGAATTAGGTCTGAAAGAGATTTTGAGGAACATCTTGGCCAAAGAAGGCATCCCGACGGGAGGCTTTATCTAGGCAGTAATGGGCTGTAAAGGTGTGCACCAAAGCCCAGGTGGCTGCTCAACAAATGTCATCAATAGACACAGAGTGAAGGTTAGCCATAGAGGCTGCCGTGGCTCTCACATTATGAGCTGTGACATGGCCTTGAAGAGGAAGACTCTTACTTTCATAAGCAAAGGATATGCATTGTGCAATCCATTTGGATGGAATTCTCTTGGAAACTGGAAGTCCCAAATGACTTGAATCAAAAGCAATAAAAAGTTGAGAAGACTTTCTATGTTGCTGCGTTCTTTGTAGGTAAAAAGTCAAGGCTCTTTTACAATCCAAAGTATGAAGGTTCCTTTCTGCATTAGAGGCATGAGCCTCGGAAAGAATACAGGAAGATAAATTGATTTAAATGAAAAGGCGAAACCACCTTTGCAATAAAGTGTGGATGACTTCTGAGAACAACTTATCGTGGTGAAACCTAGTATAAGGAGGATCAGCCACTAAAGCTTGCAATTCAGTAATGTGACGTGCAGAGGTGATTGCAATTAGGAAGATGACCTTCAAGGACAAGAGCTTTAGGGTTGTAGTGGCTAAAGGTTCAAAAGGCGGTTTCATGAGCTGCCCGAGAACTAGGTTTAAATCCCATGCTACCGGTGGTGGCTTGATGGGAGGCTTTGTTAATAGAAGACCTCTCATAAATCTTGATATGAGTGGATGAGAGAAAATTCGTTGTCCATTTAGAGGCTTATAGGAAGCTGCAATTGCACTAAGATGGACTCTTAATGAATTGGTCTTTAGACCAGAATTTGATAAATGAAATAGACACTCTAGTATCGATTCCAAAGGTATCTTAAGGCGGTTTAACCCCTTCTGTGACCACCATATAGTAAAACGTTTCCACTTGAAGGCGTAAGAGTGTCTTGTGGAAGGTTTTCTAGAAGCCTGAAGGATAGCCTTTACCTGCTGGGAAAGGTTGAGATCCTTAAGGTCTAAGCTTTCAGCAACCAGGCCCTGAGATGCAGGGACTGGGGATTTGGGTGCCATAGCATCCCGTTCTCTTGGGAGAGGAGGTCTGGAGCATAGCCTAACTCCAGAGGTGCAGCTTGAGAGACGTAGAAGCAGGGGATACCACATTTGGTGTGGCCACCATGGCGCTATTAGGATCATATGACCTGGCGCTATGAGGATCATATGACCTCTGTCTCTCTGAAGCTTGAAGAGTGTTTTGGGGATGACGGGAATGGGTGGGAAGGCATAGAGGAAGTCGTGACCCCAGTGAAGAAGGAAGGCATCCCTTGCCTGGCAATTTTGAGCTGGAATTCTGGAACAGAACCGGGGAAGTTTGGCATTCAGTGGATTTGCAAATAGGTCTATGTCTGGGGTTCCCCAGATCTGAAATATCTTGGCCACCTGGTCTAGGTGGAGAGACCATTCATGAGGCATCAGTACTCGGCTGAGTTTCTCTGACCAACAGTTTTGAATGCCTGGAAGATATATCACGAGAAGGTGAATTTGATGCTCTCTGGTGAGGGCCCATAGTCGTAAAGCTTTGTTGCATAATGACAGACAGCCTGTTCCTCCCTGCTTGTTCACGTAGAACATAGCTACTTGATTGTCCGTTTGGACTAGGACTGTCTTGTAGCTGAGCTGGGCATGGAATACTCGAAGAGCTAAATAGATTGCTCTGAGTTCCAGGAAGTTTATGTGAAGACAAGCCTCTTGTGGAGTCCAGGCACCCTGGGTAGAGAGATGATGCAGGTGTGCTCCCCATCCCACCTGTGATGCATCTGTTGTTAGGGTGGCCTGAAATAGGGGTTGCTGGAAAGGAGATCCCACTAGAAGATTTTCCAGTGATTGCCACCATTGGAGGGACAACATCAGTCGTCGTGAGTTTTATATCTTGTTCGACAGATGTCCTGTGGCCTGTGTCCACTGTGTGGATAGGGTCCACTGGGCTGCTCACATATGAAGGCGAGCATAGGGAACCACATGAACCGGGGATGCCATATGTCCCAATAGTTGTAGTAGTTCTCGAGCAGTTAGGGAGAACTTCACCGCTGCTTAAGAAACTAGCTGCACCATGTGAAGACAGCAGGGTTGTGGGAGAAAAGCCCTTGACTGTCTGGTATCTAAACTAGCTCCTATGAACTCCAGGGACTGAGACGGAGAAAATTGGGATTTTGGGTGGTTTATGAACAATTCCAAGTATTGAAGGATTCGCATTGTGCGAGACACTGCAGAGCTGGCTTCTGGAACCGTGGGAGCTCGAATGAACCAGTTGTCTAAGTAAGGGAAGACGAATATCCCCAGGGTTCGCAGAAATGCAGCTACCACTGCCATGCATTTCGTGAATAACCTTGGTGCCGAAGCCAGACCAAAGGGAAGAACCCTGTATTGGAAATGTTTTACCCCTGAAAAGGAATTGTATGAATTTCCTGTGATCTGGATGGATCAGAATGTGAGTATATGCATCCTTTAGATCTAGAGAACAAAGCCAATCCTGACTTTGAAGGTACGGCAGAAGAATTCCCAGAGAAATCATTTTGAACTTTTCTCAGAACAGATATTTGTTCAGTTCTCTGAGGTCTAGAATGGGTCTGTGTCCTCCTGTTTTCTTTCGAATAAGAAAATAGGGGGAGTAGAACCCTGTACCCTGTTGAAGAATGGGCACCTCCTCTATTGTTCCTTGAGCAAGGAGTGTTGAGACCTCTCAATCTAGTAGATTGTTTGTAGAGGTTTGGGAATTGAACTGTCTTACGATTGTAGGAGAGGGGCAATACTGTGAAAATGAAGCTTGTACCCCTCTCCCACAATGGACAGAGTCCAATTTTCTGCTGTTATTTGGTGCCATCTGTTGGCAAAATGACACAACCTGCCTTGAATGTTTAGGGGTTCTGGACCTTCCAGAGGCAGGAAGGCTAAGTTCTCTATGAAGGAGTCAAAGCCCTTGAGGGGGCTGGGCCTGTGGAGCTGGTTGAGCTCCAAGGCCTTTTGGCTTCTTTTGTCTGGATTGTTGTTGTTGACCTTTCAGGGCAACTTGACCCTGAGCTTGCCCTTGCTGGGTATAGGACGGATAAAACGTACTCTTTTTGCTGAAAATTTGTTTTTTATAGGGTTTCTTTTTGGCTGGAGTGGCTATAGATTTTGACAATCTATCTAAAGTGATATTGTCAGCATCTATCTCATTAGCCTTTTCCTGCCAGTTCTTGCCAAAGGGGTTTTCTCCTGTGCAAGGGATGTTTCCCAATTTATCCTGTACCCAAATCTCCAAGTCTGATGCCTTGTGCCAGGCAATCCGACATGCACCAATGGCGATAGCAGAGGTTCTGCTGATGTATTCAAAGCAGTCAAAGGCTGCACGATTTACAAACTTGGAGACGTCTTGAGCATGCTTGACAAGAGTAAGGAAGTCTTGTCATTTGTCATCAGGGAGAAGGGGCCTCATAAGCTCCAAATCTCCTGTGACCTCTTTGAGGAACACTTCCATATATAAAATATATGAGCTGATCCTAGCTGAAAGCATGGAAGCCTGAAATGTTTGACGCCCAAAAGCGTCAAGAGTCCTGCATTCACGACCTGGAGGATTAGATGCATGTCTTTTTGCACTTTTCATCCTACGCATGGCTGACTCCACTACCATTGAATGGTGTGGCAGCTGAGTCTTTTGAAAACCAGGACATGGTGGAACTCGATACATGGTATCGAGTCTCCTAGAATGAGGAGATGTGGTCAAAGGTGTCTTCCACATTCTGAGCATCAAATCATGAAGAATTTCATGAATGGGCAGAGTGGCTGCCTCCTTGGGAGCCTTAGGGTATTGGAGAATTTCCAATTCCTTTGCTCTAGGTTCTTTTTCAGGAGCTACTGTGATTGAAAGGCCTCGGGCCACATCACAAATAAAATCCTGAAAAGACATGTCTTCCGGAAGAGACATTCTGCATTGGGGAGAAGAGGAGTCTTCCAGGAGAAACACTCTGGTACTGGAAGAATTATAAGAGTCATCAGAATCGGAAGATTCGAAGTATCTCTGATCACGATGTTCATGCAAAGCACGGTCTCGGTATCGATCAAAGTCTGTTGATGCCAGAAAAAGTCAGCATGGGAAGAAGTCCCACCATCAGTGCTGGTACTGGTATCGGTGCTGGTATTAGCGTCGGTACCGGTGCCCATTGAACTGCCGGTGTCAATGGTACCGCAGCTGAAAGGAGAGCTGCAAGACTGCGTTCGATAGCGAGGAATCTCTGGTCTATCGACGCTGCCGATGCCTGGGTATTGGTACCGGTAAAAGCTGCCAGAACCCCTGAGCATTGCACCAGTAGTTTTGCCGAGGTCGAAGCCTCGAGAACATCCTGGAACCCCGTTGATGCTTTGGAAGCCGAAGCCTCCCGCCGGGGCTGTTTTGCCGGTATAGCTTCCTCATGGGCAATGCCAATGGCCTCTCGATGCTTTGAAAGAGAGCTACCCTTTGAGGACCGGCTCTTATGTTTAGTTACCTGAGATCCATGGGAGGAAGACGAGGCTCTTGAAGACGTCGATGCAATGGACCTGGCATCTGAAGAAAAGAGGGTACCCAGCTTTGTAGCTCGGTTCTGTCTTCCTCTTTTAGTCATCCCCATACAAGAGAATGGTCAGGGCCTAAACATTTTAGACACCAGTTATGGGTGTCTGTGACGGAGATGGTACCGCCACACTTAGTACATTTTTTAAAACCACTAGCTGGTTTTTCCATTTTTTAGGAAAAATTGGGCCTAATGCCCAAAATGGCACCTAGCACCAAAAAGAAAAGGTTTCTGAAGAAAAACAGTTCAGAAGTATATATATATTTTTTTTTTTTAGAAAAGAAGAAAAAAGAACCGGTGGTACAGGTAGGTGCCGTGCGGAAGCAGAAGCGACCACAAAAAAGCAAGTTTAAAGAAGAAATTTTCTGCGGTGACAGGGTATGTGACCTGTCGGCTCCATGGAAAACGAAGAACTGAAGAGGGACAGTTGGAAAGGCGGGAAGGCAGCGCGCATGTGCTGAGGAATGCTCCCAAAAGCATTCCTTTTGAACGCTGGGGAGCATTCCCGCGCAGGCTCCGTCGGTACCGACGATACCCATATGTGAAGACTACATTCCTGCTTGTTCCTGCAGATATATAGTTCCTGCAGATATATAATTTTTCAAACAAACTTTATATTCTGCATCATTTAGCTCAAATCTTAATTTAAAAAAACAGAAAAAAAAATTCCAGTTACAAAACAATTATGTGGATGCGAAAGGTTTAAGTAATTACTACTTGACCCTCTCTTGGTTGCAGCAGATATAGAATACAGTATGTAAAAAATCACCCCATTACTAAAAAGAGTTCAGCACCAATTATTATGAATTCTCCTTTCAATTTGCAACATTAATCATAATAGAAAAGCATTTCCTTTGTTTTTTAAGTTCATCATAATGGGAACTCCAACTTTTCTCTCACACTCTTAAAAAAAATGTTTTTAATCACCGGTCCTAGCTTATACTATTGCCCATCTTCTTTTTATCATCCTAATATTAAGTCAACAGCAGTGACAATCCAAATTAATATATATATAATATCAAAAACAAATAAGATGTCCCTCTTAGTGTCACATCATATCATATTCACTCAAATTCTTCAATAATGCAATTTTTCTTAGGTTTGTGAACAGGAATATCATAGGTCATTACAACTTCTTCACTCTCCATAATTCTGACATCACAACCCAATGTCTTTCTTATATAGCAAAGTTTAGTGTTTACACAGTTTTCAGCGGATGAGACATGACTTTCCAGACACAGATCTTCTGCGATCACTACATTGCAACCTGTGACAGATCTGGGGCTTTTTAATAATGGTATGTAAAAAAGGCACAAAGGTTGCCTTTATAAAACAGGCTTAAATTAAGTAGGATTGGCTTTTCTAAATTTCCCAGCGTATATTAACTTTGACTTATGCACATTGCACATACCAGGTGTATGGGTCGGATGTTGGGTGGGGGGGGGAGGGGAAGCTGGAAGGGTGTTGGGAGGGGGGAGGATCAGGTGTCAGGAGGGGGGGTGATCAGATGCTGGAGGGATAACAGGGGGAGGGGCTGACCTCAGTCTTTACACCTGTTCCTTCAAGCAGACACTTATGTCTGCCTCAGGGCAGGTCTAAATCCCAATGTCTATAATTGTTTATTTTGATGTGTATTACCTTTGTTAAATGGGGAGTCAATATTTTAGGTTCGCCCAAACCACAACCTCTCCATGCTCTGATTATGCCCTCATGAAATCTGGACGTGATGTGGACCACCACATATAAATAGCGGTTTTCTAAAAGCACTGCACATGTAGGCTATCTACATGCTTCTAAGCCACTCTCAATATACAGGGATTCTTCTAAAATAATCCTGTAAATTTCCTGGAGTGAAAAAAGCTGCATTAAAAAGAGGTGTTCCTGGGGGCATATTTATGCCAGGGGAGTTAAACTATGTGCATAAAATTGTATTTTCAAATATGTATATCTAGTTTCTCTCCTTATTCGTCCACCTGCACAAACAACCGGTCTAAAGTTGTACGAGGCCACATTTTACTCATGCACGTTGTAAGAGAATTTTCAAAGAGAAACTACTGATGTAATTTCTCTTTGATAATTAACTGTATTTTTCTACCTTGCACCATACACTTAATCAGCTTATTGAAAATGCTCCCCCCCCCCCCAATCTTATGGTCCAACTGACTCCCTGCTAAGATCAATTTATATCTATGGAATGGAGGTAGGCCTCCCCTTCATATCTGTACTCTGTACCTTACACATAGCCAGTTAATTGAAAATTATGTCCCCCCACCAATGGTCCAATTGACTCCCTTCTCTAGATCAATTAATGTAGGCCTCTTCTTGGCATTTGTAGCACATCTATATTTCTTCTGTCCCCAGTGGTAAAAGTAAATTAACTGCTACTTCTCAAAGAATGCATCTCACTTTGTTCTCTTTCCTATTAACATGCAGAACCAGCAACTAACAAGAGACATACAGTGTAATCTGGCTAAATGAATAGTTAGCAAAGAAAAAGAACTATTAAAAGAATAAATCTTATCCAGCTGGGAATAAAAGCATAAAACAATATAGTATGTAAATGTTTAAAATCAAAAGCTGAAAGGTAAAGAAACTCATGGTGCTTAACAAAAGAACTTTTGTCACCAACCTCCAGCTACACAGGACAGCAAATTTTCTAAGTTAACTTAAGCAGCAAAGAACCTAAACTGTAACCATAGGACGTTTCCCCTGAGATGAATTATCTTCACCGTACTCTATGGCAAATTTATAAACAATTTATTAACAATCTGAAGAGACATCGGAACCTCGCCTATTCACAGTCATCTTCATGGAGCATGCAGTACTAACAAATGCAAATGAAGGAAAATGGCCTAAAAGTTCTGGGTCAATACGCAGCTACCCTCAAAATGCCTATTAATGTTCTGCTGCAGGAAACAAGGCTTCTGCAACGTCCCCACACAGTTGAAGTAAAGAGCAGCAAACCACCCTTCTCACATTTCCACATCCTTAATGCAGACTCTGATAAAGAAAAAAATATATGCTACTTAATAGCTAGTTTCTTCTTTTGAGACCGTCTAGTGCTATACTCCCATATCATTTCAACCTAAGTCACTTCCTTCCATCATAGAGGTTCTAACATTCTCTACTGGCATATGATAGACAGCATTTGGATATATCTGTTATGCTGAGCTCCCTTGAAGGGACACAGAAAACAAAGTTACTCACCTGCAGCAGGTGTTCTCTGTGGACAGCAGGATAAATCCTCAATGCGAGTGACATTACTGATGGAGACCCATATGAGAACTTCTCTCAGCTCCTTTTGGAAGCGTTTAGAGTAGTATCTCCATGCATGCACACGTATTTCCACTTGCCACTGCCATGCCTCATCTCTTCAATCTGGTAGCCAGCTTAGCAGAATACAACAAGGAGAGATAGGAGGGTCGTGAAGACTTATCCTGCTGTCCACAGAGAACACTAGCCACAAGTGAGTAACTTTGTTTTCTCCATGGACAAGCAGGATAAACTACTCACATATGGGAATCCCTAGTTACCAGCGGCTTAGAAAAGAAAAAAGGGTTAATCAAAGCGTCACAACTGGCAAACACTAATGAACAGAACAGTTTGTTTTTTTGGCAAGAGTCAAGTACCAGCATACTGGGTCAAACCAAGGGACCATCAAGCCCAGTATCCTGTTTCCAACAGCAGCCAATCAAGTCACAAGTACCTATCAGGTTCCCAAAAAGTTACACAGATTCCATGCTGCTTAGCCCAGGGGTAAGCAGTGGATTTCCCTGCTCGTCTTTAATAATGGTTTGTGGACTTTGCCTCCAGGAACTTCTCCAAACCTCTTTTAAACCCAGCTAAATTAACAGCTTTTACTACATCCTTCAGTAACGAATTCCAGAGTTTGATTACGCTTTGAGTGATTTTTTTTCTCAGATTCATCTTAAATGTGCTACATTGTAGCTATACTGCATATACCCCCTAGTCTTTCTATTTTTTGAAGGCAAAAAAGAAGATCCTGGAGATGGACCAGCTGTGACTCCCAAATATAAAAATAGCAATGAAGTAGATACCACACCATTCACAGAAGATGAAGTGTTAGAACAACTTGCTAAACTGAAAGTGGACAAAGCCATGGGACCGGATGGGATATATCCCAGGATACTGAAAGAGCTCAGAGAGGTTCTTGCAGGACCGTTAAAGGATGTCTTCAACAGATCCTTGGAAACAGGAGTGGTTCCTCAAGACTGGAGAATGGCTAATGTTGTACCTCTACACAAAAGTGGTGACAGGGAAGAAGTGTCAAACTACAGGCCCGTGAGCCATACCTCGGTGGCAGGAAAAGTAATGGAGGCGCTCCTGAAACAGCGAATAGTGAACTTTCTCAAAACCAACAGCTTGCAAGATCCAAGGCAATATGGTTTTACCGAAGGACGGTCTTGCCAAACAAATCTGATTGAGTTCTTTGATTGGGTGACCAAGGAACTAGATCTGGGGCATGCAATGGATGTCATCTGGATTTCAGCAAAGCCTTTGATACTATTCCTCATAGGAGGCTTGTCAATAAACTCAGTAACTTGGGGATGGGTCCCAAGATAGTAAGCTGGATTAGAAATTGGTTGACTGACAGACAACAGAAGGTGATGGTACATGGAGCTCACTAGGATGAGAGGAAGGTGATTAGCGGGGTGCCTCAGGGTTCGGTCCTGGGCGCGGCACTGTTCAATATATTTGTGAGTGATATTGCTGAAGGACTAAATGGAAAAGTCTGTCTTTTTGCAGATGACACAAAAATTTGCAACAGAGTGGATTCCCCCGTGGGAGTGGTTAACATGAGGAAATATCTACAAAAGCTGGAAGACTGGTCTAATGCTTGGCAACTACGATTTAATATGAAAAAGTGCAGTGTCATGCACTTGGGTAGCAGAAATCCAAGGGAAAAGTACACGATAAGGGGTGAGAGGTTGGTATGCACGGTTCAGGAGAAAGACCTTGGGTGTGATTATCTCTGATGATCTCAAGGTGGCAAAACAGTGCGACAAGGCGGTGGCAAAAGCCAGGAGGATGTTGGGCTGCATACAAAGAGGGATTACCAGCAGAAAGGAAGAGGTACTTATGCCACTGTACAAGTCACTGGTGAGGCCTCACTTGGAATACTGTGTTCAGTTTTGGAGATCATATCTTGCAAAAGATGTAAAAAGACTGGAAACTGTTTTAGAGAAAGGCGACCAAAATAATTTGGAGCCTGCGTCAGAAGCCTTATGAGAAGAGACTTGAAGACCTAAATATGTACACTTTGGAAGAGAGGAGGGACAGGGGAGATATGATTCAGACCTTTAAATACTTAAAGAGAAATGATGAACAAACAAACCTCTTCCAAAGACGGGGAAGCTGTAAAACTAGAGGGCATAACATGAAGCTGCAAGGTGGTAAATTGAAAGGCAATGTCAGGAAATATTTCTTCCCTGAAAGGGTGGTGGATGCTTGGAATGCCCTCCCGATGGAAGTGGTGGGGGCAAACACAGTGATGGAATTCAAAACAGCATGGGACAAACAAAGTGGATCCCTTTACAGCAACAGGATAAAAGCAAAATAAACAGTACCATCTAACTTCTGAACTATCTAGCGTCTCAACAAATATGGGTGTCCTACATTGAGTGGTGGGTTCACCCCTAAACAAAAACATGGGGAGGGGTGGCCTGCACAGAGCGACAGGTGCACGTACTCTTGCCATCTTGCTGGGCAGACTAGATGGACCATGCTGGTCTTTATCTGCCATCACTTACTATGTTACTATGTATCCATTCCACTCCATTCATTATTTTATAGATCTCAATCTTAGCTCCACTCAGCCATCTTTTTTCCAAGTTGAAGAGCTCTAACCTTACATAAGAACATAAGATATGCCATACTGGGTCAGACCAAGGTCCATCAAGCCCAGTATCCTGTTTCCAACAGTGGCCAATCTAGGTCATACGTACCTAGCAGTTTCCCCAAAAGACACAGGTTCTGCAATGCTTGTACTAGGTCAAGCATTGATATCCTGGGTCCCTTCTTAATAATGGTTTATGGACCTTTCCTCCAGGAACTTGTCCAAACCTTTTTTAAACCCAGCTACACTAACAGCCTTTACTACATCCTCCGGTAACAAATTCCAGAGTTTGATTACACGTTGAGTGAAAAAATATTTTCTTTTATTAGTCTTAAATAGTTTACCCTGTAGCTTCATTGCATGTCCACTAGTCTTCCTATATTATGATAACGTAAACAGTCGATCTACTTTTACCCGTTCCACTCCGTTCATTAATTTATAGACTTCTATCATATCTCCCCCCTCAGCCGTCTCTTTTCCAGGTTAAAGAGCCCTAACCTTTTTAGCCTTTCTTCATAGGAGTATCCTTCCATCCCCTTTACCATTTTGGTGGCTCTTCTCTGAACCTTTCCTAATAATGCTATATCCTTTTTAAGATACGGCGACCAGAATTGCACACAATATTCAAGGTGCGGTCTCACCATGGAACGGTATAGAGGCATTATAATATCTTTTGTTTTATTTTCTATTCCTTTCCTTATGATACCTAGCATTCTATTTGCTCTCTTGGTCGCCGCTGCACACTGGGCCGAGGGTTTTAACATGTTATCCACAATGACGCCTAAATCTTTTTCCTGGGTGGTGGTTCCTAATGTGGAACCTTGCATCGTGTAACCATAGTTTGGGTTGTTCTTCCCTAGGTGCATAACTTTGCACTTGTCCACATTAAATTTAATCTGCCATTTTGATGCCCAGTCTTCAAATTTATCAAGATCCTCTTGCAATTTTCCACAATCCTCTTGGGTTTTAACAACTTTAAATAGTTTTGTGTCATCTGCAAATTTGATAACCTCACTCGTTATTCCACTTTATGAATATGTCAAAAAGCAGCAGACCCAGCACAGATCCCTGGGGTACACCACTATTCACCTTTCTCCATTGGGAAAATTGGCCATTTAGCCCAACCCTCTACTTTCTATCTTTTAACCAGTTCCTGATCCACAGTAGTACACTGCCTCCTATCCCATGACCTTTAGTTTTGCCAAAGGTCTCTGTTGAGGGACCTTGTCAAAGGCTTTCTGAAAGTCCAGATACACTATGTCAACCGACTCACCTTTGTCCACCTGTTTATTCACACTTTCAAAAAAACATAACAGATTACGGTAGTAAGACAAGATCTTCCTCGTCTAAAGCCATGTTTGCTGTCTCCCATTAGGCCATGACTATCTACATGCTAAGTAATTTTATTCTTTATGATGGTTTCTACCATTTTTACCGGTACTGACGTGAGGCTCACCGGTCTGTAGTTTCCCGGATCACCCCTCGAACCCTTTTTAAAAATTGGTGTTACATTAGTGATCCGCCAATCTTCAGGTATTAGAGATGATTTTAATGATAGTTCAAAGATTACTAATAGCAGGTCTGCAATCTCATGTTTCAGTTCTTTCAACACCCTTGGATGTATACCATCCGGCCCAGGTGATTTGCTACTCTTCAGTTTATCTAATAGTTGTAATACATCTTCCCGATGTATCGATATTTCCTTCAATTCTTCCGCACCTTTAAATACCACTTCACTCATGGATAACATCCCTACATCTTCCTCAGTAAAGACCGAAGCAAAGAATTCATTCAGTCTCTCCGCTATCGCCTTATCGCCTCTTAGTGCCCCTTTAACTCCTCTATCATCTAATGGTCCAACTTGACTCTCTCACAGGTATTTTGCTACGAATGTACTTGAAAAAATCTTTATTTTGCATTTTTGCTTCCACAGCAAGCTTCTTCTCAAATTCTCTCTTTGCCTGCTTTATCAATGCCTTGCATTTGACCTGCCAGTGCTTGTGCTGTTTCCAGGTTTCATCGTTTGGCTCTTTTTTCCATTTCCTGAAAGATGCTTTCTTGGCAACAACATCCTCTCTGACCTCACCTTTAAACCATGCTGGCAGTTTTTTGGACTTCCTTCCACTTTTCTTAAAGCGTGGAATACAGCTGGTCTGGGCTTCCAAGATAGTATTTTTCAACAACACCCAAGCTTGATGTAAGTCTTTAACCTTTGCAACTGCTCCTTTTAGTTTTTTCTTAACTATTTTCCGCATTTTATCATAGTCTCCCTTTCGAAAGTTAAAAGGTAGTAAGCCTTTCCTCTTATTTATTTATTTACATTCTCTTATATACCGCGCCATTCTGCATCAGTGCGGTTTACATTGAACAAACTGAAATTACATTGAACAGGGCATTATAACTTGGATATAACTATTTTACAGGGAACATGGCCTTTGGAGGGTTAAGTGGCTTGCCCAAGACCATAAGGAGCACCTGTGGGACTAGAAACCCCAGTCCTTCCGGCACAAGGTTGCTGTCCTCTAGTGGGATTTGAACCCCCGACCTTCCGGCCTGAAGTACCTTGCCCCAACCACTAGGCCACTCCTCCACTTTTTTGTGGGGGTATCCTTCCATCCCCTTTATCATTTTGGTAGCTCTTCTCTGTACCTTTTCTAATTCTTTCCAATCTGCTGCTGCGTTCCTTTCCAAACAGTAGTGTCATGTGAATGTGTGAATAGAGGTCCAAGTTGCAGCTTTGTAAATCTCTTCCATGTAGACCGAGCACAAGTGGGCCACCAACACAACCATAGCTTGGACGTTGTGAGCAGTGACATGATCTTAGACCTTCAGACCTACCTAGGCATTGTTCCAGGCTAAGCACTTCAGTCCACAGATATCTAGTGGCTCGAAAGAAGCCTTCATAAGCTAAATCAAAACCATGTTGAGGTCCCAAGACACCAAGAGAGGCTTTTGGGAAGGCTTCAGAAGAAGAAAGCCCCGCATGAAACAACAACTAAAGACTAGTGGGAGAAGGGTTTACCTTCTATATGATGATGATAAGCACCAATTGCACTGAGGTGAACCCTGACAGAGTTAGTCTTTAAATCTGACTTGGACAAATGTAGAAGGTATTCAAGCGTATTTTGTGTACAACACAAGAAAGGGTTTAGGGCTTGATCCTCACACAAGACAGTAAACCTCCTCCATTTGAAGTCATATGATCTCTGTATGGAATCTCTTTTGGAGGCCAGAGGGATGGAGGTAACACCAACTGGCAGATTCAGATTATTCAAAGCTATCCCCTTCACATTCAATCCATGAGAGCTAAGGACTTGATGTTGGGGTGCAGCAGAGTTCCCTGATCCTGCGTTATCAACTGGTGAGTCATCCAGGCGAATCGGGTCTTTGAAGAAAAGCTTTTGCAGAAGAGAGGACCACAGCTGTCTGGGCCAATAAGGTGCTATGAGAAATAGTGTGCCCCATCATCTCTGAGTTTCAGAAGAATTTTCACTATTAGAGTGTCCCTACCTGAAGCATAACTGAGGAACTTCCCTTTTCCAAGGACTGGAAAAAAAATCTATCAAGGGAGAGGCTCCAACCTTGAAAGAGGGATAGAGTCACTTCTGGTTCAGGATCCAGTCATGAGGTTGAAGGAAGCAGCTCAGCTTGTCTGCAAAAGTATTCTCATCTGGCAAGTGTATGGCTCTGAGCATCACCCTGTGAAAGACAGCAAACTGACACATTCTGACTGCTTCCCATCACAGTTGATACAAGCTGCCTGTTTGTTTATGCAGTACATCGCAATCTGATTGTCCATCTGGATCATGATAATTTGATTGGCCAAATGATCTCTGCAAGACTTTAGTGTCTTCAGGGTGGTATCAGTGGATGTCTGATGCCAGGGAGATCTACTGGTATTTGGTTCCAAGAGGCCCTTGATGTTGATGCTATAGCAGTATCTGATGCATCTCCAGAAGCCATGTAGATTGATGTCACCAATGCCAAAGACAACGGATAAGTCTTCTCAGGCTCTCTCTTGACCCTGTATCCCTCTCCTTGTCATCTGTGAAAACAAAACACAAGAAGAAAGCTCATGGTCGAGCCCTAAGCATGACAGGCATCATTTGTGTATGTCCGTAATAGATGTGGTCTTGAGGCACCTGGTGAACTTTTGAAACCCACTAGCCAGTTTTTGAGACATATCACATGGAAAAAAGCTGCAGCGAAATCAAACAACTCAATTTTGATGAAAACATTTTTTTACCACCGGAACATCTGACACCTGAATGCAGCCTATAGTGGTGTCGTAAGAAAAGAAAGGAAACTTTAAACCCAGGAAATAAAGGAAAGAAGTACACAACAACAATGGCTGCAGGACAAGCCACTTACAAACAGCTGAAAACTGATGAAAACAACTATCATAGAAGATTAATATGGACCAATGCAAAAAGTCTCGATGAGGCTCTGTATAAAATGGAAGAATAAGATGAGGTGCGCCGGAGGCAGGCAGGAATACACATACATGCATGGAGGGAATACTCCAGAAGCTTCTAGAAGGAGCTGAAAGAAGTTTCCATCTGGGGTTCTGTCGGCGATGTCACCCATGTGTGTGCACTTATCCTGAAGTCCACAGAGAATGAATCATACACTTCTAACATTTAATTCTTTTAAACAGTCACATAGAATCAGTATTCTGGCTCCATGTCTGGAATTTTCAGTCTTGATGATGTTATCCAAATGATGGCTCTGTCAGGCTACATTAAACAGATAAGTATAAACTTTATTGCCCTGTCAGGTCCTATGTTTGTTTATTCTTCATTGTTAGAGTCTGGATTTAGCTCACACTTGTATTTTTTGGTTCACTTAATTTTATGTAAAGATCTTGTCATCTTATACTGTTCATTTAGTGAACTCTGTTCTTTAAAATTAAATCAATATAATTACCAAAAAAAATGTATATTCAAATTAGAACAGTACTTACATTAAGTATGAACACACTGTCCACTGCAGACTTATTTCATGGGCATCCTTCTTTTCTGACATGGTGAAAGCTTACCTTGGAAGTTCGCTGCAGCTGGTCTCCCACATACGTTTTTCGAAACTGATCCAAAAACCAGAGATTTGCAAGTTCCACCTTTTCATTACCAGACTGTGGCAACCGGGCATCTGTCAGGGCTATCAGCTGGAAAACTCTTGGATGAAAGAACAAGAGAAATACAAAGAATCATGATTTAGAGGTCAGATTTCTGTTCCCACACAAATAAGTGTATCTGTATGTGGTGTGGTGAATTTTGATGTAATCATGCTTAAGTTGAAAATACCCCTGAAAACAGAAACCGGAGGCCTCAAACAACGAACACCTTAGTAGTCCCCAAGATGACGACAAAATGCACAAAGACAACCTCCAACAGGGCCTTCTCCATATTTGCTCCTTTAAACTGGAATGCCCTTCACCATGAAATCCAAGGCATCAAAAATCTAGCCCCATTCAGAAAAGCCTTGAAACACCACCTATTTACAAAATTCTACCCGGAGACAATCCGTGGTGAACACTCAATTGACAAACTACCTCCCAGCCGCCCTAACACCCTAACACAAACAGATAATGGTTAGCCTACTCATAAGTCCCACCGCTAACCATCACACGTGTACTATCCTTCCATGAACACACATGTATCAGCTAGAAGAGTTAGTGAGGTGTAATTAGTATAAAGTTAGCTTATATATAGTTTCCCCGGTTTTTCTCCATGTTTAATATCCTGTTTCACTGTAAACTCAATGTTACCTGTATGCATTGTAGTATGTTTTGTTCGATGTACACCGCACTGATTATAATAGCGCGGTATAGAAGAAATGTTAAATAAATAAATAAATAAGTTACCAGACAAGAAAGAAAGACAAGAAATATCTCACACAGGATTTTTACTCATTCATGATGCACGCAAATCTTCTAACAAGGAAAAGCACAACAAAAACTAAGCCTCTTGTATGACAAGTTCAATCAGACAAATATATCAAGAGATTTCTGTTTCTTTTTTGGAAAACATTTTTATGGGCATTATAGGTGGTGTTCTCTTCAATCCTCCCCGTTGAGGTTAAACGCGAAGGCAGAGAGACTCTCATCCTGGAGATGAATGCATGGCAGCGTGGATGGTGTCATCGAGAGCGTTTTGGTTTCCTAGACCATGGGATGCTGTTCCAAGGGTTGCAGAGCAGAGATGGCATCCATCTGTCCAAGAAAGGTCAACGCATCTTCGGTAGTAGAATGGCTAATCTACTGAAGAGGGCTTTAAACTAGATTCGTTGGGGATGGGTGAAGAAAGCCCCCAGGTAAGTAATACATTAAATACCTTTATGGAAATGGGTAACAGGGGTAACATATGGAAAGCAGTGTGTATAAATGCCCGTAGCATGGGAAATAAGATCCCTGATGTTGAAGCTTTGGTGGGAGTGGCTGACTTGGATTTAGTGGCAGTTACAGAAACATGGTTCACAGAAAACCATGATTGGGATGTAAATATACCTGGCTATACTTTATTCAGAAAGGACAGGGTAGGAAGAAGGGGAGGAGTGGCACTATATGTAAAAACTACTATTAAAGCTTTGGAATTACAGAGCTTAAAAGGGAGAGAGGAGGCATTATGGGTTAAACTAGAAAGAGGGAAAGAGAAATCTATTTGCATTGGTGTGATATACAGACCTCCCTCACAAGAGGAAGAGGTGGACAGAGAGTTAATTGAAGACATACGCAGCATTGCTAGGAAAAGGGAAGTGCTACTGATAGGGGATTTCAATATGCCAGATGTTGTTTGGCACATTCCTGCTGCAGTATCATCTAGAAGTAAGGAGATCCTGGATTCTCTACAGGAAGAACTATTCAGGCAATTGGTAACAGACCCCACACGTGAAGGGGTCATACTGGACTTGGTGCTTAACAATGGTGAAAGTGTTTCTGATGTTGTAGTGGGAGATCATTTTGCATCCAGTGATCACAAGATGGTGTGGTTCAGTATTAGGACTAGGGTTGTTAGAATCCATTCAAAGGTGAGGATCTTAGACTTTAGGAAAACTAACTTTGCCAAGATGGGCAAATACCTCAGGGAGTTGTTAGTGGGATGGGAACAGCTGGAGGATGTAGAAAAATAGTGGGCAAAACTGAAAGGGGATATTTTAAGGGCAACCAACCTTTTTGTTAAAATGGTAAATAAAGGTAAAAGGAAAAGGAGACCGCTATGGGTTTCGAAAGAAGTAGCTGAAAAAGTGAAGAAAAAGAGGGAGGCCTTCATGAAATACAAGAGATCACAGAGAGAGGAAGACAGGCATCTATATTTGGAAAAACTTAGAGAAACTAGCAAAGTAGTCAGGAAAGCAAAGATTCAAAAAGAGGAGGAAATAGCCAATGCAATAAAATGCAGGAATAAGACATTTTTCAAATATGTTAGTGAGAAGAGGAAGGGCAAAAGTGGTATTGTCAGACTCAAGAGTGAAGGAGAGGAATATGGGGAAGCTGATAAGGATAAAGCGGAATTGCTCAACAAATATTTCTGTTCTGTGTTCACAGATGAAGAACCAGGAGCAGGACCTCAGAAAACACCCACAAATAGGAACAGAAGCGAGGGACATCTTGAACAATTTTCAGAAGACTGTGTTCATGAGAAATTAGCTCAACTTAAAGCAGACAAAGCGATGGGATCGGATGGGATACACCCTAGAATACTGAGGGAACTTGGGGACGTTCTAGCAGCTCCACTGACTGACCTTTTCAATGCCTCGAGTCGGGAGTGATGCCAAAGGACTGGAGAGAGGCTCATGTAGTGCCTTTACACAAAAGCGGAAGTAAGGATGTGGTTGAAAACTACAGGCCGGTTAGTTTAACTTCGGTGGTGAGTAAATTATTGGAAACACTGCTAAAAGAGAAAATAGTGAGGTTTCTGGAGTCCAGCGGATTACAGGATCCGAGGCAGCATGGATTCACCAGAGGCAGGTCTTGTCAGACAAATCTGATTGATTTCTTTGACTGGGTGACCAGGGAGTTGGACCGAGGGAGAGCCCTAGATTTGGTGTATTTGGATTTTGGTAAAGCCTTTGACACTGTTCCTCACAGGCGACTTATAAACAAACTGAGCACTGCTTGGGTTAGAAATTGGTTGGGTGGGAGGCGACAAAGAGTACAGGTAAATGGAGCTCACTCTGAGGAGAAGGATGTTACCAGTGGTGTGCCCCAGGGATCTGTCCTTGGTCCGATTCTTTTTAACATCTTTGTTAGTGATATAGCGGAAGGGCTGTCGGGTAAGGTTTGCCTCTTTGCGGATGATACCAAAATCTGCAATAGAGTAGACATCCAGGAAGGTGTAGATAACATGAGGAGGGATCTAGCTAAGCTTGAAGAATGGTCTAGAATTTGGCAGCTGGGATTTAATGTTGAAAAATGTAAAGTCATGCATTTGGGCTGCAGCAATCCAAGGGAGAAATATAGTATAGGGGGTGAAGTACTTTTGTCCACCAAAGAAGAGCGGGACCTAGGCGTGGTTGTATCTGATGATCTTAAAGTAGCTAAACAGGTAGAAAAGGCGACGGCAAAAGCTAGAAGGATGCTTGGGTGCATACGGAGAGGAATGGCTAGCAGAAAAAAGGAGGTGATAGTGCCTCTGTATAAGTCTTTGGTGCGACCTCATTTGGCGTATAGTGTGCAATTCTGGATACCGCACCTTCAAAAGGATGTGAACAGGATTGAGTCGGTGCAGAGGGTGGCTACTAAAATGGTTAGTGGTCTTCATTATAAAGCATATGAGGACAGACTTAAGGATCTTAATATGTACACCTTAGAGGAAAGGCAGTATAGAGGTGATATGATTGAGATGTTTAAATACCTCTGTGGCATAAATGTTCAGGGAGAGAGCCTCTTTCAATTGAAAGCAAGTTCTGCAACGAGGGGACATGGGATGAGTGTGAAGGAGGATATATTCAGGAGTGATATGTGGAAATATTTCTTTATGGAAAGAGTAGTGGATCCACGGAATAGTCTCCCAGTGGAGGTGGTAGAGATGAGGACAGTAACTGAATTCAAAAAAGGATGGGACAAACACAGAGGATCTCTAAAGGTAAAAAGGGGACTGTTGTAGTTGTTGATATGGAAGGACAGACTAGATAGGCCATGTGGTTTTTTTCTGTCGTCATATTTCTATGTTTCTATAGTAATGCTGGCTTGTGCACTAATACCAGTGTTTGATGTTTTTTAATAATCTAACTCTATTTTTCTGATCATATATAAACAATTTATTGTCTTACTTCCAATAATATAAATGAAATAAAAACCAGAAACAGACTAAAGTAGCAAGGGAAGCCTCATGACCAAGGAATGTAACTTCACCCTTGATTATCTCAGGTATAACTTAGATTGTGAGTCCTCCAGTGATACCTCTCAACCTGAATTGCAACTCACATTGAGTAATGAAACCTAAATCTAAACCTATCCAATAGATGCTGCGAAGCAGCAAAAAAAGGTTGCTGCTGATTCAGGGGTATAAGGGAAAACAACACTTCATAGAGAGGTCTCCAAACTTGTTTACAAACAGTTTGGACCTAAGGTATTCATTACATTGCTTTTTGTATAAGATTAAAAAGGTGACATTATACTTACCAGATATGTCCTTTCCTTGAGTCTTTCTAGACCTGTCCAGACAAGTGGGCTGTGTTCCCCTACCAGCAGACTGGTGGAGGCAAAGAACCAATGAAAAGCCCAGGTTTCAATGACATCACTCCCATGCCTCTATACGCCTCAGCCACCTGAGATTGCTTCAGTATCCACTCAAAGCATATGGGAGAACATGGCAGGTCTCACAGAACCTTTACGTGGGCAACAATGAGCAGTCAAACGGTAGAGAACTATGTACAAGAAAGCATAAAGAGAAGGCTCTTCATAGAAGATGAACCTGCAGAGCCAAATATAAGAATCATAGTGGACCCAAGGGTACCGCCTCACTAGAACAGAGCAAAAATAGTTCCAGGGGCGGGCTCAGGACTGATCTAAAAGGACTCAAGGAAAGGACATTATCCAGTTAAGTACATAAGAACATAAGATATGCCATACTGGGTCAGACCAAGGTCCATCAAGCCCAGTATTCTGTTTCCAACAGTGGCCAATCTAGGTCATACGTACCTAGCAGTTTCCCCAAGGGACACAGGTTCCACAATGCTTGTATTGGTTCAAGCATTGATATCCTGGGTCCCTTCTTAATAATGGTTTATGGACCTTTCCTCCAGGAACTTGTCCAAACCTTTTTTAAACCCAGCTACACTAACAGCCTTTACTACATCCTCCGGTAACAAATTCCAGAGTTTGATTACACGTTGAGTGAAAAAATATTTTCTTTTATTAGTCTTAAATAGTTTACCCTGTAGCTTCATTGCATGTCCCCTAGTCTTTCTATATTCTGATAAGGTAAACAATCGATCTACGTTTACCCGTTCCACTCCGTTCATTAATTTATAGACTTCTATCATATCTCCCCTCAGCCGTCTCTTTTCCAGGTTAAAGAGCCCCAACCTTTTTAGCCTTTCTTCATAGGAGTAGCCTTCCATCCCCTTTACCATTTTGGTGGCTCTTCTCTGAACCTTTTCTAAAATTGCTATATCCTTTTTAAGATATGGCGACCAGAATTGCACACAATATTCAAGGTGCGGTCTCACCATGGAACGATATAGAGGCATTATAATATCTTTTGTTTTATTTTCCATTCCTTTCCTTATCATACCTAGCATTCTATTTGCTCTCTTGGCCGCCGCTGCACACTGGGCCGAGGGTTTTAACATGGTATCCACAAGGACGCCTAAATCTTTTTCTTGGGTGGTGGTTCCTAATGTGGAACCTTGCATCGTGTAACCATAGTTTGGGTTGTTCTTCCCTAGGTGCATAACCTTGCACTTCTCCACATTAAATTTCATCTGCCATTTTGATGCCCAGTCTTCCAATTTATCAAGATCCTCTTGCAATTTTCCACAATCCTCCTGGGTTTTAACAACTTTAAATAGTTTTGTGTCATCAGCAAATTTGATAACCTCACTCGTTATTCCACTTTCCAGGTCATTTATGAATATGTCAAAAAGCAGCGGACCCAGCACAGATCCCTGGGGTACACCACTATTCACCTTTCTCCATTGGGAAAATTGGCCATTTAGCCCTACCCTCTGCTTTCTATCTTTTAACCAGTTCCTGATCCACAGTAGTACACTGCCTCTTATCCCATGACTCTTTAGTTTTGCCAAAAGTCTCTCATGCGGGACCTTGTCAAAGGCTTTCTGAAAGTCCACCTTCCATATTGTCCTGCTAGAACAGCCCAGACAAGTAGGATGTGCCAAAGCTACATCTCCACTGGGTGGGAAGAAGAGACAGCTCACAAAACCTTAGAGCCAAAGGCCATGTCCACCCAAGTGTGGACATCCAAATGGAAATGCTTGAAAAAAGTGGAGGTAATGACCACGTTGCTGCCCAACAAATATCTTGCAGGGGCTACCAAGCTCCATTCTGCCAACAAGGATGCTTGCACTCGGGTAGAATGGGTGTGAAAACCCTCTTGAACAGACCGCTTCTGCAACAGATGCACTGAGGCAACAACGTCCTCAGTGCCCCAATGCAGACTGAGCCATCGCGTCATCTTGCACAGGCCAGCAAACAGCACAAAAATATGGTCGGACTTACAAAAAGAATTTGTAACCTCCAAGAACCAGAGAAACACCTTCCTGACACGCACAAGGTGAAGATCCTTCCATTCCTCTGACACTGCTCCTTAGAGAAGGAGAACAGTAAAATCACCTGGTTCACATAAAAGGAGAAACCATTTTAGGGAAGAAGGAAGGCACAGGCCGAATGGAAACGGCCTCCTCACATAAAGATAGGTAAGGATCTCGGTAAGACAGAGCCTGCAGCTCAGAAAACTATCTTGAGGAACAATCACAACCAAGAAGAAAGCCTTGAGCATCAAGTCCTACAGAGTAGCATGTTTCCACGGCTCAAAGGGCTCAGACATCAGGGTCCCGAGCACCAGACACAGATCCCAGAAAGGGACCAGAGAAAAAAGAGGAGGATGCAGATGCCGAGCCCCCCTGAAGAAGGTGCGAAACATCAGGGTGCATGGCTAGAGACTTACCAGCCAAGAGCCCTCTGAAACAGGCCAAAGCTGTCACCTGAACCTTCAGGGAGCTAAGAGAAAAAAGGCCCTTCTTCAGACAGTCCAGCAGAAAAGGCCACAGAGATGGCATCTTGGCTGTCCCAGGAGCCAGCCAAAGTGCACCACAACAGCACCTTAGGCACCAGATCCAAGTTGGCAGACCTCCTCCGGGCTCTGAGTACAGTGGAATACCATTGCTGGAGAGTAGCCCATATGTGTGGTCCTTACAGGAGCCAAGCCGTAAGCGAAAAGGGAGCTGGGCTCTCCAGGACAAGTGGTCACCAACACATTAAGCCCCGAGATGGAGACAAGCGAAGAGGTGGCGCTTGTAAGAGCTGCATCAAATCTGTGCATTATGCTCTCTGCAGCCAACCCAGCGCTGCCAGTACAATCCTTCTCAGATGGCGTTCCATAAGCCAAATCACACGCCCCACTAGAGACCATGGAAGAAACACTTCGGTGCACATTTCAGTGAGTATTTTGTGGTTCTGTTTTAATGAGTATTATTGATCATATTTGTCTCTGCCCTGCGTCTGTTTCCTATGCTTTTTAATTATGTTTTTTAATTATGTTTTTCAAATATGCTTTTTAATTATGTTTTTTAATTATTTATCACATTAATATGAATGTTGTATTTTATTATTCATTTTTCATTTTGCAATTACGTTTTAACCCTTAGTTTTAAATTATTTTGTTATATAAATGTGTCCCGGTTGCCTTTTTTAGAGTGATGTTTATGTATGTATTTTATTGATTTATATTTATTTATTTATTTTTGTAAGCAACTCTCCCCTTGAGAAAGGCGCAAGCCGAAACGCGTCGGGGACCTTCAATAAAGTAATTTGAAATTATCTTTAAGCAACTGGGTCGTCCACTGCTTCTGCTCCTTGTGTACTCTACTGTTTCTGCAGGAGCCCTGCTCTCCTGTGTGTTGTCCCTGGTCAAGGTTGAGCCAGGATGCCAAGGCCTTCAGATCTTGTTTCCACATGGTGACTGAAAAAGCAGCACACTTTGGCAATGGAGTAGGTCGCCATCAGATCCCTCTCGGAGTGACCACAGTGGCGCAGAAACAACTGAAAACACATCTTGACTCAACTCCTACTCTCCTGGGACCAGAGAGTGATGACTGAGAAAATCCGTTTCCACAGTCTCCACCCCGGCAAAGTGTAGAGCTGACAAACTAGGAGGCTCTTCACCGACCAGGCAAACAGGAGATCCATCTCCAGGGCTACACATTGGCATTCCTCATGCCACCATGTCAACTGACATAAGCCACCACTGTGGAGTTGTTTCAGAACATGTGAACTGCCTGGCCTTCGACCACACCAACCCCCCGTGGTTCCAATGGTCCTGGGCTGTTCATTCTTAGCAATGGGCTCCCCAGCCCGAGAGATTGCTTATGGATCCTTCTGGTGACTAATGCCAATTGTCCAATGGCACACCCTTCCTCAAAAGAAGGGGATGCTGCCACCACCACAGGCTGGCCTTTGCCATCATTGGGAGCGGGAGCCTGAGCTTGAACTGCTGATGAAGATCAACCTGGACTCTGAGAGCCTGCTGTGAACAGAATAGCGCTAGGCAATCTAACAGCCTTGCCTTTCTCCACCAGCAGAAACACTCCCAGGGACCAGGAATGCAACAAGTGGCTGTTCCCCAAATGATCACCCAGCCGAAACCCATTAGAAAGGACACCAATTGGGGAGCTACCCAAGATGTCTCTTAAGGAGAATGGGCTCAGATGAGCCAGTAGTCCAGATATACGTACACACAAATCCCCTGGTACCATAGCACCGCAGACAACATCACTATGACCTTGGAGAATGTCCTTCGGGCAGTGGAGTGTCCGAATGAAAGGGTGGCGAACTGAAGGTGAAAGCAAAGTATGGCAAAACACAAATACTTGCTAATCCCCCAAATTGGGATATGAAAATACCCCTCAGCCCAAATCAGAGATGCTGGGAACTCCCTCTGCGCACCACTTAAATCCTGGATCGTAGTTTCCATCCAGAAACGCATGACGTGGAAGCACTCATTGACACATTCAAAGTCCAGAATGGGCCAGAATGTTCCTACTCTGTTGGCCACCACAAAATAGATGGAATACTTGTGCATTCTCTGATCATCTGCAGGAATGGGCACCACTGCCTTCAGGAAAGGCAACTTGTCCAAGGTGATCGGCACAGCCGCCCTGTTGTTCGCAGACCCACAAGGGAAGAAGATGCAAGTGACCGGGATTGGCTCTTTGCATTCAAGGTCATAGCTGTACTGAATGGGGACTAGCACCCAGTGATCCTACCTGGGCTCATTCCTGAAGAAGAGGCAAAGCCTGCTCCCAACCGGAGGAACCAGGGAATGTGCTCCCAAATCTTCACTGCACAGCCTGGGAGGGTACTCCTCTGGATGGGAGTGGATCTCTGGGCCCAAGTGCTCCAGAAAGATCTGAGAATGAGCCCAAAGTCCATAAATAGAGCGGAACAAAGACCAGACCGATAGTGACGGGAGTCCAGACACCCCTGGGAGTCCGACCAGCATGCTCGCGAGCAGCGAGTGGAGGCTGACAGAAAAGGGACTTCTGCCCACTTCACAGGCCTCTTGGCTCTGTCCTCTGGAAGGTGGCAAAATTTCATTACGTCCAGATCTTTCACCAGCTTCTCCAAATCGGACCCAACTGAAAGCATCCCTCTAAGGTCAGACAGTCAACCAGGCTTTGGAAGATGAGTCTGCTGCCCCGTGAACGAGCCAAGCCAATGCCATATTATCGTCGACAGAGCGCAATCCCTGGTGGCTAGATGTACCAGGCTGTACATGGCATCAGAAAGAAAAGCTGTAGAAGACTCCAAAAGAGTGGTAGAATCACTCGGTGGAAAAGACAGAATCCACTGGAGCAGGGCTCAAGACATCTTTATCGAGTTTTTTGATATACCGTCCATCTGCCACATGCCGCCAAATGAAGAGCAGCAGCCACTATAGCGCACTGGATCTTCAACTCGAATCCACATTTTGTTCCATAGTATCCTATAAGATCGATCCGTCTTCCATAGGAATGGTGGTTCGTCTGGTAATCGCCGAGACCTGCTTATCTACCTTGGAAGCATCAAACCACACAACACATTACTTCTCTGAGAGAGCATGCATCCTCTTATATACCCTTAGCCCCTAAAGCAGGGGAGTTGGGGAAATTCCACTCTGACCAGTACAGGCCCTTGAGCACCTCCGGGAACGGGAAGACAGTAGTGGATTGCCTCACACTTTGCAGGAGTGGATGCATCCTTAGTTCCTGCTCCATGCCTGGAGTAACTGCCAAGCTCAAGGAGGATAAGACTCTGAGAATCAATGCCTCCAGTTCCTCCTTTCATAACAGGATAACATCAGCCTCCCCACAATCCTCTGAAGGCAAGAGTACTTCTTCATCGACATCAGACGTCTGAATCCAAGTCACAGTCCAGATCTTGAACAGAACCTGGCTGATCCCTGTCTCCAGGGGACCATGCTTTGCCAGGGATGCTTAGCGACAGGCAATTGAACAGGGCTTCCACTCTCAGCCTGTCCCTCACAAGACTGCACTTGAGGGAACTCAGAGGCCGTAGGGTCTGAATGTCCATGCCAGAATGATCAGGCCTGTTGTAAAAAGGAAAAGAATTCCAGGGAGGACAATCTGGACTCCGGAAGCTCTCCTCTTGGAAATGAAGCCCCTACACTTGGTTTACAGCTTGTCGTGATGTCATGCAGCTTGTCGTGCACTTGGTTTGCAGCTTGTCGTGCTATAAGGGCTTGCGTGCATCTGTGATGCTGAGAGCTAAACTATCGGTAGTTTAACTACTGGCAGGGTCTGTCTGACTGCTGATGTAGCTGTGCATGAAATGAGAGTCAGAAGCTGTAAAGATTTCTTACGCATTGGAACATGGAACGTACGAAGCATGAACCAAGGGAAGTTGGAGGTGGTCAAGAATGAAATGGAACGTGTACAACTTGATCTGTTGGGTGTCAGCGAACTGAAATGGACTGGCATCGGGCACTTTGCATTAGATTTATTTATTTATTTAACACTCATTTATATACCGCATCTTCCAGCGATCAGTTGCGGTGTACAATTAACAACAGTTAACAAAGCAGCGTTTGTTTTACATAGAACATTTAACATTATAACTTCTTACATAGAACATCTTAACATATATAAGTCAGGAATTCAGCAACTAATCAGGATATTTCAACTATAACAGCGTGTGTAACAATTTAAACAAGAGTACTGTCTGTACTGCATTAGGCAGAACATACCAGTTGTAACTATATACAAGTGGGAGAATCGAGGCATAGTAATGGAGTGTTATTTATTTAAGTTTTGTATATTATCCTTTGTCGTAGGGTGTATAATCGTGATGTGGATAGGTTCGTTTTTAGCCTTTATCTAAGTTGAGTGGAGGGATTTCTATGGTATTATAATGTTTATTGAATAGATACGTTTTCAATTTTTTTCTGAATTCTATTATCTCAGATAGTGAACGTAAGTCCTCTGGCAATGAGTTCCAGATGGTTGGAGCTATATGGGAAAAGGCTCTGTTATTTGTTAATTTATGGGTTTTTATGAATTCTTTTGGAATCTTTAGTTTGTTTGATTGTCCTTTTCTAAGAGTTGGTTTAAGTGGTTCTTTGTCTATAAGATTACATAATGTTTTCGGGGCCATGTCATTTATGGCTTTGAATGTGGTTATTATTGTTTTGTATATTATTCTGCTTTGTATTGGTAACCAATGAAGGGAAGCTAGTATCGGTGTTATGTGTTGAAGGGAGTTTATTTGTAAAATAACTCTGGCTGTTGCATTTTGAGCAAGTTGGATTCTTCTGATGTTTTGTTTTGAGATGCCCATAAGTATTAAGTTTGCGAAATCGAGGTGGGGAGTTATGGTAGCCTGAGTTATATTAATGAAGTCTTGTGTAAATACAAGGGGGCGTAATTGTTTGAGGATTTTGAGTTTGAAGTAGATTTTCTTAATAGTATTTCTGATGTGGGTTTCCATTGTGAGGTGTTTGTCTAAAATGACACCTAGATATCTTATTTCATTTTTTATTTTAATTTCTTGGTTTTGCAGAGTTATGTGGGTTGGAGGCATATATGATTGGTTTTTTGTTACAATTAATACTTCAGTTTTAGCATGGTTTATGTGGAGGTTTTGGGATTTTAGCCAGATTGTGATTTCATTGTAGCACTCTGATAGTAGTTGGATCGGTAGGTTGGGAATTGTGAAAGGTATGTACATCATAATATCATCCGCATAAAGGTGATATTGTACTCCAAATTTTTTAAAGATGTTGCAGACCGGCTTTATATAAATATTGAAAAGTAAAGCTGAAAGTGCTGAACCTTGTGGTAAACCTATTTCTTGTTTGTATGTGTTAGAAGCTTGATTACCTATTCTTACATTTTGTGTTCTGTTATTTAAATATGAGGTGAACCATTTATGTACGGTGGAGTTTATGCCTATCTGTTTTAGGTTATTGAGCATTATTGAGTGGTGCACGCTATCAAAAGCTGCTGATATGTCAATGAAAAGGAGGATGAACGCCTGATTATGATTGTCAATTCCTTTTAGGAGTGTATCTATTAATACTGTTAGAAGTGTTTCTACACCGTGGCGGGGCCGGAAACCATATTGTTGATCGTCAAGTGGGTAATATAAGTCTATAAATTCCTGTGTCTGTAATTGTACTACTTTTTCAATTATTTTGGCCAGGAATGGTATGCTAGAGATGGGTCTGTATGAAGTTGGAGATGTTTTGTCTAGTTTACAGTTCTTTAGAATTGGGCGAATTTGTGCGTGTTTGAGGGGAGGTGGAAGGTATCCTTGGGTTAGTGATAAGTTTACTATTGGGAGAATAAATGATAGTAGAGTTGGTAGTGTGTTTTTTATCCATGATACTGGGCATGGATCTAAATATGAAGTTGTAGTATTTAGGCCTGTGATGATAGTTTTTAATGATACTTTTGACATGGGGTAAAATTCTGACCATTCATCTATAGATTGATTAGGAATGTTGATATTTTCTGAGGGCATAGTAGGTTTTTTTGATTTGTTTTGATAGTAATTAGCTAAGGTTTGTACTGAGATGTCTGTGATTTCGTTGCTAGAAGTTTGATCGTTATTGGTTAAGTTTCTAACGATAGAGAATAGCTCTCTAGGTCTGTTATATGATTTTGCTAAGGTTGCTGCGTAATAATTTTTCTTCGATGATCACATGGTCTACTATGCTGGAAATGAAAGACAAAGAAGAAATGGTGTTGCATTTATAATAAAGAAGAAACTTGCAAGAACTGTAATGAAATACAATGCAGTAAGCGAACGCTTAATCTCTGTTCGTCTACGAGGATTGCCTATTAACACAACTATAATTCAAGTATATGCCCCAACAACAGCTGCAGAAGAGAATGAAATTGAAGAGTTCTATGAACAAGTACAAGCTGAAATTGACAGAACATGCAAAAAGGATATCCTGATAGTCATGGGTGACAGGAACGCAAAGGTTGGCAACAAAGAAGAAGGAAAAGTAGTTGGAAAATATGGACTTGGCAACAGAAATGAAGCTGGAGAAAGACTGATAGAATTCTGGAAGACCAATGATCTATTCATCTCAAACACCTTCTTCCAGCAACACAAGCGGCAACTGTACACATGGACTTCACCCAATGGATTGTATAAAAATCAAATTGACTACATCTGTGGAAGTCAACGATGGAAAAGTGCTATAACATCAACAAAGACAAAACCTGGAGCTGACTGTGGTATAGATCATCAACTACTAGTATGCAACCTCAAGCTAAAGTTGAAAAAGAGCAAACCACTCATGAATGCAGCAAAATATGACCTTGAGAATATACCACTGGAATTTAAAGACTGCCTGCAAAATCGATTTGCTGCTTTAGATACAAATGACAAAGCTCCGGTAGAGTTATGGAATGACATCAAGAAGGTTGTGTTGGAAGAAAGCGAGAAGTCTCTACAAAAGGTGAAAAAGCAAAAGCGGCCAAAATGGATGACGGAAGAAACTCTGAAAATTGCCCAGAAACGCAGAGAAGCTAAAGCCAGAGGAGAAAGACAGACAATCGCAGAACTCAACAGAGATTTCCAATGTGCAGCAAGACAGGACAAGGAAAAATACTACAATGACACTTGCAAGGAAATAGAAGCAGAATCTATTCGAGGAAGAACAAGATCGGCTTTCCTAAAGCTACGAGAGTTAAAGAAAAAGTTCCAGCCTCGAATTGGAATGTTACAAGATGCTCAAGGTTCTATGTTAAATGATGCTGAGAAGATCAAGAAAAGGTGGAAGGAATATACAGAGTTTTTATATGATAAAGATCAAGTGGACCAACAGCCGTTTCAACCTGTACCTTATGATCGGGAACCATTGGTGATGAAAGAAGAAGTTGAAGCAGCATTGAAAGCCTTATCAAAGAACAAAGCACCAGGCATTGATAGCATTCCTATAGAAGTATTGCAGCAATCTGATGCAGCTGTTACCATACTTACAAGGCTCTGCCAAGAAATATGGAAGACAACATCATGGCTAACTGACTGGAAAAGATCTGTGTTTATACCAATACTAAAGAAAGGTGATCCAACTGACTGTGGAAATTATCGAACAATCGCTCTGATCCCACATGCCAGCAAGATTTTACTGAAGATTATTCAAAAGAGACTACAACCATACCTGGAACAAGAACTACCTGAAGTGCAAGCAGAGTTCAGGAAAGGGCGAGGAACGAGAGACATCATTGCGGATGTGAGATGGATCCTTGAAAAGACTAAAGAATACCAAAAGGATATCTATTTGTGCTTTATTGACTATAGCAAGACTTTTGACTGTGTAAACCATGAGAAAATCTGGGCCACATTAAGAAGCATGGGTATACCAGAAAACCTGATCGTACCCTTGCACAATCTGTACATTGATCAAGAAGCAACAGTTCGAACGGAACAAGGAGAAACAGAATGGTTTAAAATAAGCAAAGGTGTAAGACAAGGCTGCATATGTTCCCCCTACTTGTTTAATTTATATGCAGAACAAATCATCAGAGAAGCAGGATTGTATGAAGACAACAGAGGTGTGAAGATTGGTGGAAGACTCATCAACAACCTTCGCTATGCTGATGATACTACATTACTGGCTTGAAAGTGAAGATGATCTGAAACATTTGCTTCTCACAATCAGAAAACAGTCTCAAAATGGGCCTGCACCTTAATGTAAAGAAGACAAAGATCATGACAACTGGCATAATCAACAGGTTCATTGTTGAAGGAGAAGAAATTGAAATTGTGAACAACTTTAACCTACTTGGATCAACTATCAATAAAGAAGCAACAAGAAATCAAACGACGCATTGTTCTTGGCAGAATGGCTATGAAAGACCTAGATAAGATTCTCAAGAGCAGAGATGTCTCTCTCCAAACAAAGAATCGACTTGTTCAAGCCATGATATTTTCAGTAACATCATATGGATGTGAAAGCTGGACAGTGAAAAGGACAGACAGGAAGAAAATTGATGCCTTTGAATTATGGTGCTGGCGGCGAATACTGTGTATACCATGGACTGCCCGAAGAACAAACCAGTCGGTACTAGAGGAGATCAAACCTAAGCTTTCTTTAGAAGCTCAGATGACAAGACTTCGACTTTCATACTTTGGACACATCATGCGAAGAGAGAGATCATTAGAGAAAGACATCATGCTTGGCAAGATAGAAGGTCAACGCAAAAGAGGAAGGCCAGCAATGAGATGTATCGATACAATAACAGCAGCTACGGGTACCAGTCTGTCAACAATGAGCCGCCTGACTGAAGACCGAACACAATTTAGGATAGCTATCCAGAGGGTCGCCATGAGTCGACTCCTACTCGACGGCACTTAACACCACCACCACCACCAGGGGACCCCAGTCACCATCAATCCCCTAGAGGACGGGGAGCAGCATGGTTGTTGAAACCTCCGGCCGACTGCTACCCATACCCACTGTGCCAACTGCCACCTCCTGCCCTTAAGCAGACAAGGCCAGACTAACCACATCCCCCAGCATAGAGAGAGGGAGCAATCCCTCCAGGGACAGCTTTGAAGCTGCCATGCTAGAAGAACAGGGTCCAGAAGCTGGAGTCGGGGCACTTTGTTTGCCACAGTCCAAACAATGATTCCTGGAAAAAGACAGAATTTAGGCAAGTATCACAACAGTGCACTCTAAGGCCGCGATGGCCCAAAGGGACACATTAACTGTGCTTTTACTGCAATGCACATTACAGGCACTAGGGTAGGAATGCATGTTGGAGCTGCTTGGGCGCAACATGTATACAGATCACATGACTACCAGGCGCACAATAGGAGAAAACGCTACTAATGTGTGCAGAAAACAGTAGGAAACCCTCATACTGTGCCAACAGTCATCAGCGGTCTACCTCGAATTGCATCACAAACAGACAGAATCGGGAGCCCCCAACAAGGACAATGACAAGATCAAGCCTTGGTACTCGCCCCCTAAGAGCCCCAGGCAAAGGATCTGTTCTAGGTTCAGCTTTACTCCCCTGATACTGTTTCACTGGCTTTTGCAGCACTGCGTTTAAGGGGGCTGGCATGCAAATCCCTCTGAGAGACTTCTGCAATCTTCAGGAGAGAGCAGGAGGGAACAAAGGAAGAGGGAAGGGATATCAAGGTTGTGTGAGGCTGCTGCTCTCTTCCAGATACTTACAAATCCTTCCAATTTTTGACTTGCACAACAGACTGTTATGATAAGCACCTGTAGCTGAACCAATTTTCCCTCCTCCTATGGCTATCGAAAAGACCGCAGTCTAGTGGAGCCTTCCACGTCATGCTGAAGTGAAAGTCACCCTCAAGGTGGTCGTTAACGAGCGTTTAATCAATCTTTTTCTCTCAAATCTTCAGAATTTTCTTCGGAGAGGAGAAAATCCATCCACCATTTGCTGGAAGCAAAGAAATATTCTGTGGCTGAGGCATATAGAGGCATGGGAGTGATGTAATTAAAACCTGGGCTTTTCATTGGTCCTTTGTCTACACCAATCTGCTGGTAGGGGAACACAACCCACTTATCTGGACAGGTCTAGCAATACAATATGGAAATAGATGTTAGATAATAACGAAAAAAACAGAGGCTCTTGAAAGTGCTCAAGCTGCCATGAAAATGATGAAGTAAGTATAAAGATAACTAGTGAAAATTAGGGATACGCAATAATTTGAAATGACATGGGAACTCTAAACAATGGAGCCAATATTCAGAGTGTTAATTGTGGTGACCAGGATATTCAACAGCAATAATATGAGGTCTGTCCAAAAAAGAAACCTAACTTGCTAAAGAGGGCAGCAGCGAGCCAACACAGCAGACTCGCGATAATGGTGATATGTAGTAGCGAACTTGAGCTTTAGCTTCCCACTTCTTCGATCACACCACATGAATTAGTTATGGACTACATGCAATATAGCGAACTTGTCTCATGTGCCTTTTGCTATTTCTGAAACATGTCATAACAGGCGACCTTATAGAGTGGGTTTCAGGAACAAAAAGAAGTCCGCAGGGGCCATATCTGTAGAGTAGGGAAGCTGCAGGACTAGAGGCATCTCGTGCTTCGCCAAAAATTCACAGATAAGGAGCGATGAGTGATTGTGACACGTTTTGCTTTTTGCTCATCTGTCCAGACACATGGGACAAATCACTGATGCCTATTTCTTCAGCAACTTCAAGAACAGTTAGGCAATGATTTTCAAGAATCAAAGCAAGCACTTTCTTAACGTGATCATCGTCCATTGATGTAGAAGGCCATCCTGTTTTGGAATCATCTTCAGTGGACGTTCTGCCCTATTTGAAACGTATGTACCATTCGTACAATCCTCTCCATAATCTTGCTGCAACATCTGAAAAGTATCGATAAAACATAGTTACTCACCTGTAATAGGTGTTACATAAGAACATAAGATATGTCATACTGGGTCAGACCAAGGTCCATCAAGCCCAGTATTCTGTTTCCAACAGTGGCCAATCTAGGTCATATGTACCTAGCAGTTTCCCCAAGAGGCACAAGTTCCACAATGCTTGTACTGGGTCAAGCATTGATATCTTCGGTCACTTCTTAATAATGGTTTATGGACCTTTCCTCCAGGAACTTGTCCAAACCTTTTTTAAACCCAGCTACACTAACAGCCTTTACTACATCCTCCGGTAACAAATTCCAGAGTTTGATTACACGTTGAGTGAAAATATATTTTCTTTTATTAGTCTTAAATAGTTTACCCTGTAGCTTCATTGCATGTCCCCTAGTCTTTCTATATTCTGATAAGGTAAACAATCGATCTACGTTTACCCGTTCCACTCCGTTCATTAATTTATAGACTTCTATCATATCTCCCCTCAGCCGTCTCTTTTCCAGGTTAAAGAGCCCTAACCTTTTTAGCCTTTCTTCATAGGAGTATCCTTCCATCCCCTTTACCATTTTGGTGGCTCTTCTCTGTACCTTTTCTAAAATCGCTATATCCTTTTTAAGATACGGCGACCAGAAATGCACACAATATTCAAGGTGCGGTCTCACCATGGAACGATATAGAGGCATTATAATATCTTTTGTTTTATTTTCCATTCCTTTCCTTATCATACCTAGCATTCTATTTGCTCTCTTGGCTGCCGCTGCACACTGGGCCGAGGGTTTTAACATGGTATCCACAATGACGCCTAAATCTTTTTCCTGGGTAGTGGTTCATAATGTGGAACCTTGCATCGTGTAACCATAGTTTGGGTTGTTCTTCCCTAGGTGCATAACCTTGCACTTGTCCACATTAAATTTAATCTGCCATTTTGATGCCCAGTCTTCCAATTTATCAAGATCCTCTTGCAATTTTTCACAATCCTCTTGGGTTTTAACAACTTTAAATAGTTTTGTGTCATCTGCAAATTTGATCACCTCACTCGTTATTCCACTTTCCAGGTCATTTATGAATATGTCAAAAAGCAGCGGACCCAGCACAGATCCCTGGGGTACACCACTATTCACCTTTCTCCATTGAGAAAATTGGCCATTTAGCACTACCCTCTGCTTTCTATCTTTTAACCAGTTCCTGATCCACAATAGTACACTGCCTCCTATCCCATGACTCTTTAGTTTTGCCAAAAGTCTCTGATGAGGGACCTTGTCAAAGGCTTTCTGAAAGTCCAGATACACAATATCAACCGACTCACCTTTGTCCACCTGTTTATTCACTCCTTCAAAAAAAACATAACAGATTAGTAAGACAAGATCTTCCTTGTCTAAAGCCATGTTGGCTGTCTCCCATTAGGTTGTGACTATCTACATGCTGAGTAATTTTATTCTTTATGATGGTTTCTACCATTTTTCCTGGTACTGACGTCAGGCTCACCGGTCTGTAGTTTCCTGGATCACCCATGGAACCCTTTTTAAAAATTGGTGTTACATTGGTGATCCTCCAATCTTCAGGTATTAGAGATGATTTTAATGATAGTTCACAGATTACTGATAGCAGTTCTGCAATCTCATATTTCAGTTCTTTCAACACCCTTGTATGTATACCATCCGGCCCAGGTGATTTGCTACTCTTCAGTTTATCTAATAGTTGTAATACATCTTCCCGATGTATCGATATTTCCTTCAATTCTTCCGCACCTTTAAATACCACTTCAGTCATGGGTAAGATCCCTACATCTTCCTCAGTAAAGACCGAAGCAAAGAATTCATTCAGTCTCTCCGCTATCGCCTTGTCGCCTCTTAGTGCTCCTTTAACCCCTTTATCATCTAATGGACCAACTGACTCTCTCACAGGTTTTTTGCTACGAATGTACTTGAAAAGGTCTTTATTTCACGTTTTTGCTTCCGCAGCAAGCTTCTTTTCAAATTCTCTCTTTGCCTGCCTTATTAATGCCTTGCATTTGACTTGCCAGTGCTTGTGCTGTTTCCAGGTTTCGTCGTTTGGCTCTTTTTTCCATTTCCTGAAAGATGCTTTTTTGGCAACAACAGCCTCTCTGACCTCACCTTTAAACCATGCTGGCAGTTTTTTGGACTTGCTTCCACTTTTCTTAAAGCGTGGAATACAGCTGGTCTGGTTTTCCAAGATAGTATTTTTCAACAACACCCAAGCTTGATGTACGTCTTTAACCTTCGCAACTGCTCCTTTTAGTTTTTTCTTAACTGTTTTCCTCATTTTATCATAGTCTCCCTTTCGAAAGTTAAAAGGTAGTACTGTGGATTTCCTTACTATCCCTCCTCCACTAATTAAATCAAAGGCGATCATGCTATGATCACTATTGCCAAGTGGCCCCAACACCCTTATCTCTTGCACTAGATCTGGTGTTCCACTAAGGACTAGGTCTAATATGGCTTCCTCTCTGGTCGGTTCATGAACCAGCTGCTCCAAGAAGCAATCATTTATTTCATCTAGGAACTTTATCTCCCTAGCATGTCCTGACGTGACACTGACCCAGTCGATACCGGGGTGTTCTCTGGGGACAGTAGGAATCAGTCCTCACATATGGGAGACGTTGACACCGACGGAGCCTGCGCAGAAGCATCCGCCCAGCTTTCAAAAAAAGCCTTGAGAGATGCTACCATGCATGCGTGGTCCCCTTCTCACCCAAGGGTGCCACCTGCTCAGTCATATCACATAGCTAAAAGACGGCAAAATAAAAGATGGCAAAGAAGCAACTCCAAGGGGAGGAGGGAGGGTTGAAAGGACTGATTCCTGCTATCCCCTTGAGAACACCTGCTATAGGTAAGTAATTACGATTTCTATGGAAACAAGCAGGATGTCAGTCCTCACATATGGGACTCCTCAACTACAGGCTACCGAAAGCCCATAGTGAAAAAACACCGGCTCCATCACGGGGAGCCGTGAGCAGCAGCAATTTAGTCCGCATCCACAGACCACAGTAGGACCCATGTCCAATAAAAAACAGCACTTCGGTACCTGAACAGAGAAGGGTCGGAGGGTAGGAGTTGCCTAAAACCTGAAAGGATTACGGAGCACAGTCTGGCCGAATGCACTAGCCCGTCGGGACTCCCTTTCCAGACTGCGAAGGTATGGACTGAAGACCAGGTGGCGGCCTGGCAGATTCCACCATCGGGACAGAGTGCAGGTTTGCCACTGAGGCCTCCATGGCCCTGACACAGTGCGCCATGACACGGCCTTCCAGCGGGATCCCCGCCTGCACATAGGCAAGGGCAATACAGTTCACCACCCAACTGGACAGCATACATTTGGTCACCGCCTCTCCCAGTCTACTGGGATCATAGGAGACGAAAAGCTGAGTGGCTTTGCGGTGGCTCTGAGTGCATTGGATATAGAAGGACAAAGCCCTCTTACAGTCCAAAGTGTGAAGGACCGTCTCCGCCCTACTGGAGTGAGGTCTCGGAAATAAGGAAGTACCACTTCCTGGTTGAGATGGAAGGACGATACCACCTTCGTAACAAATTTAGGGTGCGTGCAGAGCACCATTCTGTTCCTCTAGAACCTAGTATAAGGCGCCTCCACCACTAAGGCCTGAAGCTCGCTAACTCTGCAAGCGGAGGTGAGTGCAATCAGGAATTCCACCTTCCATGAGAGATAGCGAAGGTGGCAAGTAGCCAGAGGCTCAAAGTGTGGGCAAGTGAGCTGCCCCAATATCACATTATGACCACAGTAAGGTCCCATTCGATCGTTCCTTTAAATCGGAGGGCGCCATCGGGCGCACCGGAGATCCCTGCGAGCAGTTGGCCCTTCTTCAAGTGGCAGCATGCCGCGGATCATGTGGGCGATCGGCCCTTTAAATCGGAGGGTGCCATTGGGTGTGCCCGCGTCTGGCGGGCCTGCGCCTGAGGGCCTCGCCAGAGAGCCCTTGAGCGTGGCCCTTAGGCGGGGACCACAGGTGGGAGCCTGTACACCCAGCACCAGGAAGCATCAAAGAGATGAGGTGTTGAGAGACGTTTGGTTCTCATCTGCTACCGCATTGCCCTTCGCTGCACAGCCTTAGACTCCACTGCTACCCCACTACCTCATTATTGCTGCCTCTCTGCCTGCAACTAACTTTACTGCACAGTCTCTCTCTGCTATTCATTACTTATACTGTATCATATTGATCTTCCTTTCCACTACCTGCTTTGAACTTGCTACCCATTGCCTGCACAGAACTGCTACCCATTGCCTGCATAGAACTGCTACCCATTCAGTGCATAGAATTTCTACCCAATGCCTGTATAGAACTGCTACCCATTGTGTGCATAGAACTGCTACCCATTGTTTCCACAGATCTTGCTACTCACTGCTTGCATAGAAATTGTTGCCAACTGCCATTGCCATGGCCCCACATCACAATGTCCTTCTCTTCCTCATCTTCCCCAACTGTCTCCCCTCCTACCAACACCCTCCCTCCTCTCCCCCTCCCCACACCTTCCTCACTTCTCCCTCCATTCTGTCCTCTCACCTAGCATCTGCTCTTGAGCTTCAGCACACCATCCCCCGCATTCAACCAACCCCTCTCTCTCTAAGGCAACCCCACCCTCGCTTCCGCCGTACCGTCTCCACTTTACCACTCTCTCTATTACTCCTTCTCCTTCTCTCATCAGGTAACATCAACCCCCAACATTGGCCCACCCTCGATTTCTTTCTCACACTAAAGAGAGTTCCTCAAGTACCTTATCTAATCTCATCCACATCCCACTCCTCCCCCCTTCCACCCTCCATCACTCATCCCCCAATCACTCATACAGAGATATCAATCCCAACCTTATCTCCAAAGAGAAATCTTCACATAGCCTAAATGCTACCATCAACATCACCCCTCTCTCACCCCTCACCCCCCTTCTCTCAAGTCCCTCTTGGAGGGCACACTCACCCAGACATAGCCACCCGCACCCTGCTCCCTCTAAATCTCTGCACTTCTCTAGAAATAAAGTCTCAAGTTACTCTGATAAGAAATCCTAGATGACATAAATGACTGCTTCTTGGAGCAGCTGGTTCATGAACCGACCAGAGGGGAAGCCATATTAGACCTAGTCCTTAGTGGAACACCAGATCTAGTGCAAGAGATTAGGGTGTTGGGGCCACTTGGCAATAGTGATCATAGCATGATCGCCTTTGATTTAATTAGTGGAGGAGGGATAGTAAGCAAATCCACAGTACTACCTTTTAATTTTCGAAAGGGAGACTATGATAAAATGAGGAAAATAGTGTAGAAAAAGCTAAAAGGAGCAGTTGCAAAGGCTAAAGACTTACATCAAGCTTGGGTGTTGTTGAAAAATACTATCTTGGAAGCCCAGGCCAGCTGTATTCCACGCTTTAAGAAAAGTGGAAGGAACTCCAAAAAACTGCCAGCATGGTTTAAAGGTGAGGTCAGAGAGGCTGTTGCCAAAAAAGCATCTTTCAGGAAATGGAAAAAAAGAGCCAATAGACGAAACCTGGAAACAGCACAAGCACTGGCAAGTCAAATGCAAGGCATTGATAAGGCAGGCAAAGGGAGAATTTGAGAAGAAGCTTTCTGCGGAAGCAAAAACACGAAATAAAGACTTTTTCAAGTACATTCGTAGCAAAAAACAAGTGAGAGAGTCAGTTGGTTCATTAGATGATAGAGGGGTTAAAGGGGCACTAAGAGGCAACAAGGCAATAGCGGAGAGACTGAATGAATTCTTTGCTTTGGTCTTTACTGAGGAAGATGTAGGGATGTTACCCATGACTGAAGAGATATTTAAAGGTGCGGAAGAATAGAAGGAAATATCGATACATCGGGAAGATGTATTACAACTATTAGATAAACTGAAGAGTAGCAAATCACCAGGGCCGGATGGTATACATCCGAGGGTGTTGAAGGAACTGAAATATGAGACTGCAGACCTGCTATTAGTAATCTGTGAACTATCATTAAAATCATCTCTAATACCTGAAGATTGGAGGATCGCCAATGTAACACCAATTTTTAAAAAGGGTTCCAGGGGTGATCCGGGAAACTACAGACCAGTGAGCCTGATGTCAGTACCTGGAAAATTGGTAAAACCATCATAAAGAATAAAATTACTCAGCATGTAGATAATCATGGCCTAATGGGAGACAGCCAACATGGCTTTAGACAAGGAAGATCTTGTCTTACTAATCTGTTATGTTTTTTTGAAGGTGTGAACAAACAGGTGGACAAAGGTGAGTCGGTTGATATCGTGTATCTGGACTTTCAGAAAGCCTTTGACAAGGTCCCTCATAAGAGACTTTTGGCAAAACTAAAGAGTCATGAGATAGGAGGCAGTGTACTACTGTGGATCAGGAACTGATTAAAAGTTAGAAAGCAGAGGGTAGGGCTAAATGGCTAATTTTCCCAATGGAGAAAGGTGAATAGTGGTGTACCCCAGGGATCTGTGCTGGGTCCGCTGCTTTTTGACATATTCATAAACGACCTGGAAAGTGGAACAACGAGTGAGGTTATCAGATTTGAAGATGACACAAAACTATTTAAAGTTGTTAAAACCCAAGGGGATTGTGGAAAATTGCAAGGGGATCTTGATAAATTGGAAGACTGGGCATCAAAATGGCAGATAAATTTAATGTGGACAAGTGCAAAGTTATGCACCTAGGGAAGAACAACCCAAACTATGTTTACACGATGCAAGGTTCCATATTAGGAACCACCACCCAGGAAAAAGATTTAGGCATCATTATGGATACCAATGTTAAAACCCTCGGCCCAGTGTGCAGCGGCAGCCAAGAGAGCAAATAGAATGCTAGGTATCATAAGGAAAGGAATGGAAAATAAAACAAAAGATATTATAATGCCTCTATATCGTTCCATGGTGAGACCGCACCTTGAATATTGTGTGCAATTCTGGTCGCCGTATCTTAAAAAGGATATAGCAATATTAGAAAAGGTTCAGAGAAGAGCCACCAAAATGGTAAAGGGGATGGAAGGATACTCCTATAAAGAAAGGCTAAAAATTTTAGGGCTCTTTAACCTGGAAAAGAGACAGCTGAGGGGAGATATGATAGAAGTCTATAAATTAATGAATGGAGTGGAACGGGTAAACGTAGATCGATTGTTTATGTTATCAGAATATAGAAAGACTAGGGGACATGCAATGAAGCTACAGGTTAAACTATTTAAGACTAATAAAAGAAAATACTTTTTCACTCAACGTGTAATCAAACTCTGGGATTTGTAACCGGAGGATGTAGTAAAGGCTGTTAGTGTAGCTGGGTTTAAAAAAGGTTTGGACAAGTTTCTGGAGGAAAGGTCCATAAACCATTATTAAGAAGGGACCCAGGATATCAATGCTTGACCCAATACAAGCATTGTGGAATCTGTGTCTTTTGGGGAAACTGCTAGATACGTATGACCTAGATTGGCCACTGTTGGAAACAGAATACTGGGCTTGATGGACCTTGGTCTGACCCAGTATGGCATATCTTATGTTCTTATCCTCACGTAACTTATCTAACCTAATCCATATCCCTCTCCTTCCCCCCTCCGCTCTCCCATTTTCATGTGCCCTATGGAACGCATGCTCAGTCACTAACAAACTTCCTTTTACTCACGATCTCTTTATCTCTAATACCCTACATCTTCTTGCCCTGACTGAGACCTGGCTCCCCCCAGACGACACCGTATCCATTGCTTCTCTCTGCTATGGGGGTTACCAGTTCGCCCATACACCTCGATCTACTGGTCGTGGTGGTGGTGGTATTGGTCTCCTACTTTCTCCCTCCTGCCAATTCCAACCTCTCCTGCTACCTCAGTCACCCTCCCCACTCTCCTTTGAAGTCCACTCCATTCCCCTACTCATACCACTTCCCCTCCGTGTTGCTGTTATTTATCGCCCACCCAACAAATCCCAATCAACCTTCCTTATTGACTTTGACTCCTGGCTCTCCGCCTTTCTGGATCCCTCCTCCCCCACTCTTATTCTTGTCGACTTTAACATTCACATCGACAACCCATCCGACCCCCATGCCTCAAAGTTCCTCGCCCTCATCTCCTCTTACGACCTCCAACTTTGTTCCACCGCCCCCAACCACCTACACGGCCACTGCCTTGACCTAATACTCTTCTCTAATTCCTCTCCCTCAAACTTATGCAACTCAATCCTTCCCTCATCTGACCATCACCTGTTAACCTTTACTCTTCAGCTTCCGGCGTCTCAACCTCACCCTGTCTCCTCTGACCTATTTAGAAACCTCCATAACATTGATCCCCTAACTCACTCCTCCACAATTTCTCCATCTATTTCCTCCATTATATCCTTCAAGTCTGTCGACTAGGCACTATCTTTCTACAATGCTATAGTATCCTCAGCTCTTGACACTCTTGCCCCTCCCACCCCACGTCCAGTCAAACGATCTACTCCCCAGCCCTGGCTTTCGCCCACAACCCGCTATCTACGCACCTGCACACGTTCCGCCGAGCGTGCTTGGTCCAAATCCCATTCCCCGGAGGACCTTCTACACTTTAAGTTCATGCTTGGCTCCTTCCAGTCAGCCATAGCACTTGCCAAGCAAGACTACTATATCCACCTGACCAACTCCTTCGCCTCTGATCCTCACCGTCTCTTTAATACCCTCAATTCTCTCCTCAAGGTCCCCCCCCCCCCGCCCCCGGTCCCGCCCTCCCTTTCTGCCCAAACCCAAGCCGACTACTTCCATGACAAAATCCATAAGATTACCCTCCAATTCCCCTGTTGGGGAGCTGGGGTGGCCTGGTAAGTGGGGTAGTTTCAGTAAGCCGCACCCTTCCTCGGGGAAAAGGGCTTTTTCCCCCAAGGCCTTCTTCTTGTGAGAAGGTGCAGATGTCTTCTTCGACAACCTTGCCCGGGTCAAGTACTCGGACTCAATTTCTGTAGCTTTTTCAGTCATGGGCTTGCCGAAGAGGTTGTCTTCTTGGCACGTGACATCGACCAACTTGTCCTGAACCCATGGCTCCAGGTCCAACGACATGAGCCAGGCCTGACGGCATGCACTGATGCCAGCTGCGGCTACTCTGGACGAAACCTCGAAGCCGTCGTAAGCTGCTCGAGACATGAACTTCGAGCACTCTTGGATCCCCATGGACAAGGCCTTGAAGTGCTGCAAGGGTTCCTCGGATAGGCCAGCCGAGAAACCGACAATCTCCTTTGCCAGGTCCCGCAACTACATGCTCATGTACAGCTGGTAAGTTTGGACACGGCATGACAGCATCCAGCCCTGATAGCACTTTCTGTCGAGGGCATCCAGGTTCCGGGCCTCCCGGCTGAGAGGCACCGAGGAGTGTGTCTTTTGGCTTTTCAGCCGTTGAATGGCCGATTCCACAACCATGGAGTTGTGCGGCAGCTGCGCCTTCTGGAACCCAGGACTCTTGTGGACTCGATAGATGGAATTAACCCACTTGCTGAGCACTGGCATCGAGGCCGGGGACTCCCACATGCGGAGCATCAGCCGTTCCAACATCGTAGGCACCGGTACAGTAAGGGCATCCTTCGGGGGAGAGTCATACTGGAGGGCATTGAGCTCCTCGGCTCGAGGCTCCTCCTCGGCGTCCGCAGGGCATGCCAAAGCCTTGGCCATGTCCCTGACGAAGTCCGAGAACTGAATGTCCTCTGGAGGGGACCTATTCTGAGGCTCCGAACCCAGAGAGACCGATGGGATACACCGGGTTCAGTAGGTGTCTGGAGAGTCTTCCTCCTCCGTCTCCCACGCCAAGTCCTCAAGGCTCCTCCTCGGCGTCTGCAGGGAATTCCAAAGCCTTGGCCATGTCCCTGACGAAGTCCAAAAACCAAGTGTCCTCTGGAGGGGACCTATTCCGAGGCTCCGAACCCAGAGAGTCCGATGGGATACACCGGGTTTGGTAGGTGTCTGGGGAATCTTCCTCCTCTGCCTCCCACGCCGAGTCCTCCAAGGAGGACTTGATGGGCTCCGGCCTCGAAGGCTTCGAGCCTGACCGCCCTGACGCCGAGGGCACCGGCGTCGACAACCTCGGTCCCAAACAGGAGGACGAGGGGGACCTTGGACGAGGATTGACTCGAGACCTGATCGGCTCAGCCTCCGGTGTCTGACTTTGACATCGAAGTCCCGGTGGTCGAGGCGGATGGACCGGCGAGATCGGCCATCAGCGCCCACTGCTGCTCCATGAAGGCAGCCATGCTGCTCTCCAGGGCCGCCAACCTGAGACCAAGCTCAAAAGGCTCCGCAGCTCCCGGCTCGGGTCCCGATGCAGGCTCTCCTGGAGGAGAGTCCACGAGGACAACAGAAGTTACCTTGTCCAACGTCTCCGGCTCCTTGCAAGATAGTTTAACCACCCGCTCCGACTCTGAGGACCCGTGGCGGCAGTCCTGGCTCCGCGGCCTGGAACCCGAGGGCCCAAGCTGATCAGAGGCGTCCAGTGACACCGCCCTCACGAGTTTCTTCTTCCTCCGGTGTTCCCTGGAGGGAGACCCCCGCTCAGAAGACCCACGACGGTGCTCGGGCTCCGATTCCCGAGATGTCGAGGCTTCTGACGAGCTCCGGGCCCGGGCGGATGCGGACTCAGGAAAAATCCTGTCACGCTGATGCTGCCTGCTCTCCAAAGATTTTGAAGACATCTTACCACATGGCCCACAGACCACCGGGTCATGGTCAGGGCCGAGGCATCGGAGGCAGCAGTCATGTGTGTCGGTGAGAGAAATCAACTTCTTACACTGATCACACTTTTTAAACCCGCTGGCAGCCATCAGAGGAAAAAGGGCCCCTGCGAGGTCAAATGACCGGGCTGCCAGTGAAAAATAAAAAGAGTGCAAACGCTAGTCACAAAGGACAAAAATGAAAAATATGACCGGACTCGATACCGGTGTACCGAGCCGAAGGCAGGAAGGGGAACTGGTGTCGAACTGGGAAGTTGAAAAAAATAAATCAACTTTTCTACTTTTTCCACAATGAAAACAGGACCACGTCCGTTGGGCTCCGCGATAAAAAGACGACTGAGCAAGATGGCACCCTTGGGCGGGAAGGGGACCGCGCATGCGCGATGCAATCCCAAAGGCTTTCTTTGAAAGCTGAGGAATTGCTCCGCACGAGGGCTCCGTCGGCGCTGACGTCACCCATATGTGAGGACTGACTTCCTGCTTGTTCCTGGAGAATTGACATCACTGACAGACATGGCTGCCTCAGAATGGTGTTCCCATTAGGATTAGCCATAAAACAGTATGTAAAATGCAATGTGTGCCTTCGAGTCAGTCCTGACTCCTGGCGACCCAGAAGCTCCTGGGTTTTCTTGGCAGTGTCACCAGAAGTAGATTGCCAGGCCTTTCTTCTGAGGCAATGGAGGGTTAAGTGACTTGCCCAAGGCCACAAGGAGTGCTAGCGGGAATCGACGACCCTTTAATGCATCTTGGCCCTGATTTTGCACAGAACTGTAAGCCTCAACAACCCAGTGTCTGCAAGTAAGAAACTGGAGGCTTTTCAATACACCAGTTCTGAGCGTGTGTCATCTAAAGGGAGAGAGACTTTCAGATCACGTGGCAGTGAGAAAATGATGGCAGAAAATTCTGATCTGGAGACAGAGTGAAGCTTGAAAGAATTAGCTGAAGATGCAACAATCATACAATGCAACATATGGCACTGGCTTGCAGAAATAAAAAGTGAAATCATGTTAAAGAAAGAAATTAAAATGAGGTGGCAAAACTCAAGCAGGCAATGAGCAACTGGGAATACTGCACAGAGGAATAGACAAGGTGGAGACGCAAGAGGAAGCGATCACTGACCTCCATAAGATGTAGGCGAGATGCAGCAGGCATACAATACACAGAATAGATAAACGAGGTGGAGGGTCTTTGAAAACAGGTCACAACGAAATAACATTTGGATACAAGGTGTGCCCAAGACTGAATAATTTTTAACTGTACAGAGACTGTGCAAGACATCTGCAAATGTGTGCTAGAAAAGGAACTAGCTAGAAAGACACAGCACCACACTATAAAAATTGACTGCACACATCATAACTTGGGGCCACAAAGACAACTGTCCCCAGATCATTTTTATAGTGTGTGCGTGACTTCCAAATGAAGAAGCAAGTGATGGCAAAGGCCCAGAAAATGGGCACAATAGAGTGGCAGGACTGCAAAATTGATTTATTTCAGGATCTTTCTGCCTTAATGCTACAAAGATGAAGGGACTTTCAGGAAGCCACAAAATTCTTCAAGAAGGAAAGCATTAAATATTGGTAGATGTTTCTCCTTGCACTGCAGTTTACCATGGAGGAGGATCTAAGAGTTACAACTATTGAGGACGCACTGCAGATTTTGCATAAAGAAAGGATGAATAAGGGAGGAGGCCAAAAGACAGAAGAGAAACCAGCCTGGGAAAGAGGAATTGTCTAAAAAGGTATAGAATTCTCAATGGTGGAAAAAGACTACAAAAATTCCCTATAAGCCCAGTGACCAGTCAGCAAGGGAGAGAGTTGAACAGCATAGAGTGAGAAGACAGTCTGCTGCCTAGTGCATTATGCATCGTATTGCTTTGAGAGATGGGATAAATACTGGTTCATGTGATGGGTTGCTTAGGGAGTGAAAGATGTATGTTTGGGCTTATTTAGGGGAAAGTCATACTGTGGCAAATTAAATATCATGCCAGTGCCACAAAAAAGTAGTTTGGGGGAAGGGGGTAAGAGGCGAGGGAATTGACTCAGATGCAACGGTTTATGCAGGAATTAGGACTGGAAGACATATAATGATATATTATTGTAAACCGCTCTAATGCTTCGGCCTGAGCGGTATATCAAATTCAAATAAACATAAACATAAACATATGGTGAATTCAACAGCTTGGGTACAAGAATACACTTAACTCAGCACCCCATGTTTCATACTTTAGAACAGATATGTTGCTGGTGGACAAGGGAGGATCTCACAAGTGAGAGAGACTGGGTAGATAGAAAAACTTGGCTAGACCATGCTCCAGCCTGGTTGGAATGGAGGAGGCAGCTGCCCTAGTTGGGAAGGCAGTTTTGATGCCTCAAGAAAGCCTACTAGATAGTGACAGAGTGGTGCAACAGATATCAGTGGATATACGGGAAGATTCTAATCACAGCAAACCAGTGGGGATATCATACACGCAAATGCATGGGATGGATTCTAGGAAGTAAGAAGGAGAAGTTTTATCATGTGGATAGCCTAAAAGAAGAAAGAGAGAACTAAAGAAATCAAGCAACTTAGGTATCAGAATAAGGAGCTGGAGGAACGGAAAAATGGAACAACAAGTGAGGTAATCAAATATGCAGATGACACAAAATTATTCAAAGTTGTTAACACACAAGAGGACTGTGAAAAACTGCAAGAGGGTCTTGAGAAAATGGGAGACTGGGTGTCCAAATGTTAGAATGCATTTGTCCACATTCATTTTCAAGTTATGCACTTAGGGAAGAACAACCCAAATTGCACTTATACAATGCAAGATTCCATATTAGGAATCACCACCAGGAAAAGAATCTGGGCATCATTGTGGATAATTCGTTGAAACCCAATGCCCAGTGTGCAGTGAAAGCCAAAAAGCAAATAGAATGCTCAGAATCATAAGGAAAGGAATGGAGAATAAACCAAGGATATTATGATCCCTCTGTATTGCTCCATGGTGCAACCGCACCTCAAATACTGTGTGAAATTCTGATCACCATATAGTGGAATTAGAAAAGGTACAGAGAACAGCAACAAGATCAAAGGGTTGAAAGAATACTCCAACGAAGAAAAGCTTAAAAGGTTAGGGCTCTTCAACATGCAAAAGAGACAGCTGAGAAGTGATAATGATAAAGGTCTACAAAATAATAAATGGATTGGAATGGGTAAACAGATAAGTTGTTTAGTCCTTCAAAAAGCAGAAAGACTAGAGAACATACAATGCAACTACAATGAATCACATTTAACTATAATTTCACTTAATGCATAATCAAACTCTGGAATTTGTTTCCGGAAGTTGTAGTAAAAACGGTTACAGTAGCTTGGTTTAAGAGAGGTTTGGACAAGATTCTCTTAACATCGGCGCCCCCCTGCTGCGCTTACCCAGCTTACCAGGTAGTGCTGGACCTGGGAGTAATTATATACAGGTGGGTATGTTTATGTTTATTGACTTAATATACTGCTCAACAAATACATATCAGAGCGGTTCACATAGTACAAAAAGAAAACCATATGGTAGAGAGAGGAAAAGGAAGTAACAATATTAATAGGACAGCAAACCAAGCAGATTCATTCAACATGACAAGAGGAGGAGGGAGAGGAAAGAAAGGGGATGTGGGCTACACGGAGGGGTCGGGGAGATCGAAGGCAAGGGCAAAGAGATGGGTTTTCAGTTTATTTCTGAAAGTAGTGTGTGTCTGTTCGAGCCGGATAGAGGGAGGTAGAGAATTCCATAGAGCGAGGCCGAGGAAAAAGAAAGCAGAAGAGCGAGTGGATTAGAGGCAAGCGCAGGCAGGTGGAGGGAGACGAAGGCGGTTGAGGTGAAGAGACCGTAAGGAACGGGCTGGGGTGTGGAATTGAACAAGATCAGCGAGGTACTGAGGGGAGTGAAAGTAAAGGACGCGGTGAAGGAGTGTCAGGACTTTGAAGTGGATACGAGATTTGACGGGAAGTCAATGGAGATGGATAAGTAAAGGTGTAGCGTGGTCGCTTGGAGAGGAGTGAAAGATGAGACAAGCAGCGGTGTTTTGAATGCGCTGAAGACGGTGAAGTTGAGTGGTAGGGAGACCTGCTAGAATGGAATTACAAAAGTCGACACGGGACATAACCAGGGAAAGGAGAAGGGTGGTAAGTGCTTGTGCAGTGAGAAAAGGCCTGATGGCACGGATCTGTCGGAGGAAAAAGAACGAAGTTCTTGAAATGTAAGCAAGGTGATCGCAGAAGGAGAGGTGAGAGTCAAAAACAACCCCCAGATAGCAGAAGGAAGAGACTAGAGGGACGGATGAGCCAGAAAAAGAGGGGGCAATCTGGGGAGAGGTATCACCATGGGAAAACCAGATGGCAATAGTTTTTGTGAGGTTGAGGTGAAGACAATGGGTAGTGAGCCAGTTGGCAACAGCTTGAAGGCAAGTGTTTAGAGGGGAGAGATCAGGAGAGTGAGGAGAGGTGTGATGTAGAAGAACCAAGTCATCGGCATAACAAAACGCGGAAATCCCATGTTGCTGAATTGATAAGGCTAGGGGGGTGAGAAAGATGTTAAAGAGGAGGGGGGCCAGAACTGAGCCCTGGGGGACACCGCAGGGGAGAGGAACGGGCTCGGAGGTGGAAGAGGAGGAGGATGAGGGAAGGACGGAGTAGGATCTGGAAGAAAGGAAGGAATGGAACCAGTGGAGGACAGTGCTACAAAGACCCGGGTAGGAAGATCTGTATGTCGGAGGAAAGTGCCACCTATCAGTGCCATTGTTAATTTATGAACTGAGCAGAAGGGGCAATACAGCTTATAAAATATGCACATCTCTTCCCCTCTGAGGTATGTGAATACTGATTAAGAGTACATGCAGACAATGTGTGGGCAAAGAGTTGTCCGCATACATTTTACACAATATGTGTACTAACATTCAGGCACAGGGACATAGGCAAAAGCTGGATGGGCAGCACATTGCAGCTTTGAAGAGGCTGACATCCTCCTCCGAGCCCAGCTAATGGTGGACTGGGAGAACAGGAACCTTGACAGCAGGATCCAGACCTGGCAGCGACTCCAATTATAGTACAAAAGTCACACATCCCACCCCAAGAGAAATAATATCTATAGGCAAGTATACTCAGGAACTACAGAGGAACAATCGAGAAAGGGGGCACAAACGGTTTTTAGAAGAAATAGGCTGGGTTTTGGGCCCCGGGGTACAGCACTATTAAAGTTGTTACCGGAGGATATAGCAAAAGCTGTTAGTGTAGCTGGGTTTAAAAAAAGGTTTGGACAAGTTCCTGGAGGAAAGATCCATAAACCATTATTAAAAAGAGGACCAGGGAAATCCACTACTTACCCCGCGATAAACATTCTGGAACCTGTGTGCCTTTTCCAACAGTGGGCAAACTAGGTCACAAGTACCTAGCAGTTTCCCCAAAAGACACAGATTCAACAATGCCTGTATTGGGGCAAGCAGTGCATATCCCGGGTCTCCTTTAATAATGGTTTATGGATCTTTCCTCCAGGAACTCGTCCAGACCTTTTTTAAACCCAGCTACACTAAGAGCTTTTACTACATCCTCCGATAACAAATTCCAGAGTTTGATTAAGCATTGAGTGAAAAAATATTTTCTCTTATTAGTCTTAAATGGGTTACATTGCAGCTTCATTGCATGTCCCCTAGTATTTCTACTTTTCGATGGCATAAACAATCGATCTATGTTTACCCATTCCACTCCATTCATTAATTTATAGACCTCTATCATATCTCCCCTCAGCCGTCTCTTTTTCAGGTTGAAGAACCATAACCTTTTAAGCCTTTCCTCATAGGGGTATCCTTCCATCCCCTTTACCATTTTGGTGGCTCTTCTCTGTACCTTTTCTAATAACGCTATATCCTTTTTAAGATACGGCAACCAGAATTGCACACAATATTCAAGGCACCATGGAACAATATGGAGGAATTATAATATCCTTGGTTTTATTCTCCATTCCTTTCCTTATGATTCCTAGCATTCTATTTGCTTACTTGGCTGCCGCTGCACACTGGGCAGAGGATTTCTATGTGTTATTTACGAAGACACCTAAATCTTTTTCCTGGGTGGTGGTTCCTAATGTGGAACCTTGCATCGTGTAACCATATTTTGGATTTTACTTTCCTAGGTGCATAACTTTGCATTTGTCCACATTAAATTTCATCTGCCATTTGAATATCAAGTCTTCCAATTTGTCAAGGTCCTCCTGCAATTTTTCACAATCCTCTTGTGTTTTTACAACTTTGAATAATTTTGTCTCATCTGCAAATTTGATCACCTCGCTCATTATTCCCATTGTCAGGTCATTTATGAATATGTTAAAAAGTATCGGGCCCAGCATAGATCCCTGGGGTACTCCACTATTCACCTTTGTCCACTGAGAAAATTGGCCATTTAGCCCTACTTTCTGCTTTCTATCATATAACCATTTCCTGAAACACAATAGTAAACTGCATCCTATTCCATGACTTTTTAATTTTGCCAAAAGCCTCTCATGAGGGACCTTGTCAAAGACTTTCTTAAAATCAAGATACACTATATCAACTGGCTCACCTTTGTCTACCTGTTTATTCACACCTTTAGATACCATTACAGGCATGGGTAACTTCCCTACATCTTCTTCGCTATGGCCCTGTCCCCTCTTAGTGCCCTTTTTACCTCTCTACCATCTGCAGTAATTGTCCAACTGACTGTCTCACAGCTTCTTTGCTACAAATGTACTTGAAAACATTTCTTATTATCCGTTTTTGCTTCCACGGCAAGCTTTTTTTCAAATTCTTTCAAATTGCCTGCCCTATCTATGCCTTGCATCTAACTTGGCAGTGCTTAACTTGTTTCCAGTTTTCGTCATTTGGCTCCTTTTTCCATTTCCTGAAAGACGCTTTTTTGGCTACAACAGCCTCTCTGATCTCACTTTTAAACCATGCTGGCAGTTTTTTGGCCTTCCTTCCACTTTTCTTAAAGCATGGAATACAGCTGGTCTGGGCCTCCAACATAGTATTTTTAAACAATGCCCAAGCTTGATGTAAATTTTTCATTTTTGCAGCTGCTCGTTTTAGTTTTTGCTTAACTAATTTCCTCATTCAACTAGGTGAGCTGGGGTTTTACGCTTACAATGCTGGAGAAGATGGGCTTTGGACAGGCCTTCTTTGGACAGAAACATAACGGCAGAAAAAGACCACATGGCCTATCTAGTCTGCCCTTCCATATCAACTACAATAATCCTCTTTTTACCTTTAAAGATCCTCTATGTTTGTCCCATGCTTTTTTGAATTCAGATACTGTCCTCATGTCCATCTGGGAGTCTATTCCATGCATCTACCACTTTCCATAAAGAAATATTTCAGCATATTACTCCTGAGTCTATCCCCTTTCACTCTCATCCTATGTCCCCTTGTAGCAGAGCTTGCCTTCAATTGAAAGAAACTCTCCTGTGCATTTATGCCATGGAGGTATTTAAATGTCTTTATCATATCACCCCTGTCCTGCCTTTCCTCTGAAATATACATATTAATATCTTTAAGTCTGTCCTCATATGCTACATAACGAAGACCACTAACCATTTTAGTAGCCACTCTCTGCACCAACTCCAACCTGTTTATATCCTTTTGAAGGTGCAGTCTCCAGAATTGCATAAAATACTCCAAATGAGGTTGCACCAGAGACTTATAAAGAGGCATTATCACCTCCTTTTTCTGTTGGTCAATCCTTTCTCTATACACCCAAGCATCCTTCTGGCTTTCACAGTTGCCTTTTCTACCTGTTTAGCTACTTTAAGATCGTCAGACACAATTACGTCCAAGTCCCACTCTTTTTTTGTGGACAGAAGTACTTCATCCCCTACACTGTACCGCTCCTTTGGATTTTTGAAGCCCAAATGCATGACGCTGCAATTTTTAACATTAAATTTCAGCTGCCAAATTCTAGACCATTCTTCAAGTTTAGCTAGATCCCTCCTCATTTTATCTACTCCTTCTTCATTGTGTACTCTACTGCAGATTTTGGTATCATCCGCAAACAAGCAAACCTTACCCGACAGCCCTTCCGCAATATCACTAACAAAGATGTTAAAGAGAATTGGACCAAGGACAGATCCCTGTGGCACACCACTGGTAACCTCCTTCTCCTCAGAGTGAGCTCCATTTACTTGCACCCTTTGTTGCCTCCCACTCAACCTATTTCTAACCCAATCAGTAACTTTAGGGTCCATCCGTACGGTGCTCAGTTTGTTTATAAGTCGCTTGTGCAGACCATATCAAAACTCCAAAGCATGTATGAGGATTAACGGGGGGTACTCAAAACTGGTTCCAACAAAGGAAGTGCATCAGCCAAGTCACCGAGAGACCAGACATAAAAGCAGTAGAGTCACTTGGCTGAGCACAAAGACACATCAGGAGAGTCCCACTCAAGGGAGACCATCTGCTGAAGTTCCAAAGGGAACAGGAAGGCTTTTGATGGCTTGCAAATGCCTACCAGAATCAGATCCGCCTGAGACTTGACCTGATTGGAATGCTGGTTTTCTTGAGGCTCAGTGATATGGAGGGACTCCACAATCTGAGAAATCAGGGCAACAGCTCCTCCTTGCAGAAGAGATGAACATCCTGAGTGTCATCTTGAGCATCACCATCCTCTTCTGGAGGAGATAACTCCCTGTCCTCCCAGTCAGACTCACTGTTCAGACTGTCCTCCTCAGAAACCCGCTCCTCCAATGGATTCCACTCCCAAGCAGCACAGAAGACCTCCTTGGAAGAGCGTTCACCATCCTGCGAAGGCTGAGTGAGCCTGGTGCACTTTCTGGATAAATGAGCCATGAGCGCCATCAACACAGGGTGCTCAGGGGAGGGGTTGGGGCAGGAATGGCCGCCAAGCAGGAAAGCCAGAGGTCCCAAGCCTAGCAGAACAAAGACATGAACTGGGAAATATCATGATCTCCAGACAGTTGCATATGCTCAGGTAGAAGAAAAGGAGGGGGAGGGGCGATCCCTAGCCAAGGAGCTGCCATAGAGGGGGGGCAGGAGAGGATGCCACACTCGCAGTCAAGTGGCCTCTCTGCCATCGCAGCCTGCTATGGAAACCCATACTTAAAATGACTCCTCTGGATCCGCAGAACATGATATGCACAGGCTGTCCATTTAAAAAGCGTCATTTGCGGCCACAGACTAAGCAGCGTGGGAGAAATGACGGCACCGGTCAAGGAGCTGTGTCTTGCTGCTGATCCTGCACAGTCAGCACCTGTGAAAAATGACAAGAAGCTTAAATAGAAGGCCCCATGGCTGCAATCGCTCCCATGGGCCCAAGAAGAACATGTGGCAAAAAATAAAGGTAGTAAAAGGGATCCCACAGTGACGAAAGAAATGCAGAAGTGCCACGGCTGAAAAGCTGAATTATAAAGTGGTCCCATTGAGGTGCTACTAGCGGAAAAATGGCTAGAAGGCAAGCAGACAAAAGACAGCAGAAAAAATGGCACAGTCAGCTGCTCAGACTATGAGAATGAGCGAAGAAAATGAAAACGGGCACTACCCCCTGCCCCAGCAGGAAGCGCACTGCTGAGCGCAGTGGGGAGAAAGAAAATAAGAGAGAGAGAAGGGGGTGGAAGCCCAACTCATTGTGACTGCCTGAAGCTCTGAAAAAAAAAATCACTAGCACTTTGATGGAGGCAGTCTGCCTTCACTACTATCCTTAGTTCTCTCTCTTTCTTTCTTTTTTTTTTTTAACTTTAACAAGAAAACAAAAGAGAAAGTGTAGTTACTCACCTGTAACAGGTTTTCTCCAGGGACAGCAGGAATAAGTCCTCATTTATGGGTGACATTAGCACCAACGTAGCCCGCACAGAGCAATTCCCCAGCTTTCAAAGAAAGCCTTTGGGATCGCTGCCAAGCATGCGTGGTCCTCTTCCCGCACAAAGGTGCCATCTTTCTCAGTCAGGTCCCCTAGCTAGAGCCCTACTAAGCAGATGGCAAAAGGAGGACAAAAATAGCAACTCTTCAGGGGAGGCGGGGGGGGGGGGGCGTAGTGAGGACTGATTCCTGCTGTCCCTGGAGAACACCTGTTACAGATGAGTAACTATGCTTTCTCCAGGAACAAGCAGGAAGTCAGTCCTCACTTATGGGACTCCCCAGCTACAGGCTACCGAGCCTGTAACCCAAACATGCCTCCGCGAGGCCGTGAGCAGAAGTCAATGCCCGAAGGAGCCAGAGTCTTCGGGTTCCCGGGGCAAAGCTCTCGGTAGCCGTCGAAGAAGGGTCAGAGGGCAGGAGTTGCTTATACCCCGAACAGATTACGGAGTACAGCCTGGTTGAAGGCGCTGCCTCGGCAGGATGTCCTCTCCAGGCAGTAGTGTACAGCAAAAGTGTTCGCTGAAGACCAGGTCGCAGCCCAACAGATGTTCGTTAAAGGCACTGAGTGCAACGAAGCCACCGAAGCCACCTTGACTCGAATGCCATGCGCAGTGACCCGTCAATCCAGTGGGGTGCCCACCTTTGCTTGGGCAAGGCAATGCAGTCCGCCACCCAGATGGAGATGGTGCGTTTGGTGACTGCCTGTCTCAAGCGATTGGGATCATAGACGAAAAAGAGCCGATCGGAATTGCGATGAACCTGGGTACGTTGCAGGTAGAAGGCAAGGGCCCTCTTGCAGTCAAATGTATGCAACACCGCCGATGCCTGGTCGGCATGCAGTTTCGGGAAAAAGGTCAGCAAGACTATCTCCTGATTGAGATGAAAGTCCGAGACCACCTTCGGTAGGAACTTGGGATGAGTGCGGAGGACCACCCTGTTCTTGTAGAACCTGGTGTATGGAGCCTCAGCCACCATGAGGGCCTGGAGTTCAGTGACTCAGTGGGCCGAAGTCAAAGCCACTAGGAAGACCACCTTCCAGGAGAGATGCCGAAGCAAGCACGTCGCCATACGCTCGAAGAGTGCTCGCGTAAGCTGCAACAGCGCCACGTTGAGGTCCCACTCCACGGGAGGAGGCCGGATGGGAGGCTTGGAAAGCAAAAGACCTCGCATGAAGCAGGAGACCAAGGGCTGCCCCGAGAGGGGTTTCTACTCGACGGGGAGGTGGTTCACCGAAATGGCGCTCAGGTGTACCCTGACCGAATTGGATTTCAGCCCTGCCTTCGAGAGGTGGAGGAGATACTGGAGTATCCACCAGGTGGAGCATGAGAATGGGTCAATCTGGAGCTCAGAGCACCAGGCCAAGAAGCATCGCCACTTAAAGGCATACACTTGTCTCGTTGAGTCCGTCCTCGACGCAAGGAGAACCTCCTCGACCTCTTCCGGGAGGTGCAGCGGAGCAAAGGCGACCCGCTCAGCTGCCAGACTGTAAGGGACAGCGAGGCCAGGTTTGGGTGGAACATCCGACCCTCCTCCTTTGTCAACAGACCCAGGGCACAGCCCAGGGGAACTGGATGCTTAGACGAGAGCCGGAGAAGAAGCGGGAACCAAGGCTGTCAAGGCAACGAGGATCACCAAAGCTCAGTTCCGCTGAACCTTATGGAGGGTCTTCACAATGAGAGGAGTGGGCGGGAACGTGTAAAGAAGGCCGGAGATCCAGTCCAAGAGGAACGCATCCAGGGTCACCCTGCTTGGATACGGAACCTGGCCGCAGAAGCGGGGAAGCTGCGCGTTCACCGGGCTGGCAAAGAGGTCCATGGATGGGGTCCCCCACCAGTGGAACAAGAGGCCGGCGACCTCCGGATTGTGGTGATGAGAGTGACCAGGAAAGAATGGAAATAGAAGAAAATGGTACTTGTGCCTTTAAAACTACTGACAGCCAAGCTTTGCACTACTTTGAAAAAAAGTCAAGCCAAGCCACGCCCTAGCTCTGATGAGGAGGCAGGCTTGCTTACTGATTACGAGCACACGTGCAAAGAGAAAGGTGTGACAGGAAAGAAACAGGTTTTCAAACCCGTCTCCAAACAAAGCACGAGGGAGAAGAGGAGAGAGCGCACACGGAGCTTACAAAGTTTACAGAGGAGTTCTCAGCGTGTAAGGAGGAGTTCCCAGGAGGAAGAGAGTTCCCAGGGGGAAGAAAGTTCCCAGGAGGAAGGAGCTCAGAGAGTTAGGAGAGCTGAGAGCCACGAGGAGGCTGACTTCCAGTTGCTGAAGGCTGAAAGCAGAGAAGGAAGCACTCCATATCTGAGAAAAACTCCCAGACCTAAAGCCAGCAGACGGTTAGTTGGAAAGGCTACAAACCAGCTGGAACAGGTACCTCTGTCCAATATCCAGGACCCTATGCAGAAAGGTCCAACTGCTAGAAGGTGGGTGGATACGTTCCTTTGGGGAAAGAACCATAACCCAGCCACCAGCAGGGCAGTAAATGTGGACACAGTAGAGACTTTAAAGCAAGCATTAGAGGGAGGGAAAGCTCACTCCTCGAATGTAAATGTTCATGACCAGAAACAGACGTTATGGAATGAGTTTTATGAATTCCTACACGCCAGAAAGTTTGAAGAAGCTGTTGAGTCCAGAGATAAGCCAGCCGTAGTACCAGAACCCATGCAGATTGATTGCTGTGAGTCCCAATCCATTCCAGAGGACTCTCTAATGGATTGCTCTCTTTGTTTCAAAGAAGCTTGAAAAACCTCTAAGCAGGGTTAAAAGAAGGTTTTGAAAAAGAAGAAAATTACCTTTGCTGAAATTGCTTATAAGGCTGTGCTGTGTTTTGCTTTATTGAAGATAACAGTTTTTGTTAAAGAGACTTGTGCTCAGTTTACCTTCAGTTCCAGTTTCCTTACTTTACTCTTGTGTTATTGGAGAAGTATCCATTGTGTTTGTCTGCCTGAACTTTAATGCGTTTGGAAATCCACAAAATAAATATTCTTGTTTGCCTCAACCAACGGTTGCACAACTACAGTTTGTCTTTGAATGTGAATTATCAACTACAAGTCCCAGGGTGCTTTGCTGGCAACAAAGAATAAAGTTGCATTTAAGGACAGACAAAAGGCAGCCCATAGCTGTAAGCCTTAGGCCCAGGCTAGGGTCCCACAGGATCCAGGCGCCACTTGTGTGGGCAGAGGATCCTGCTGAGTTTGTCCACAAGGACATTCTCCTGGCCTAGGAGGTAGACGGCTCGCAGGGTCATCCCACGGCGAAACGCAAAGGAGCAAAGGAGAATCGCCTCTCGGCAGAGGAGGCAAGATCTGGTTCCCCCCTCCTTGTTTATGTAAAACATAGCTACCCTGTTGTCGGTCTGCACGAGCACCGACTTCCCCCCTCAGATAAACCTCGAAGGCTTTCAGGGTCCATCAGACCGTCCGAAGCTTGAGCAGGTTGATCTGCTGCAGGGACTCCTAGGGCGACCATTGCCGCTGGGTGCAAAAGGCGCCGCAGTGGGCTCTCCATCCCAGCAAGGAAGCATCTGTCATTAGGACGAGCTCGTGCTGTGGGGTCTGGAAGGGCATTCCCCGAAGGAGACTTCGTGGGTCCCACCACCAACCCAGGTAGTTGTGGAGACTGAAGGAGGATAGGATATCTGAGGTGGCCGAAAGCCTGGCTCCATTGTGCCCTGAGGCACCACTGGGCTGTCCGCATGTGCATGCGGGCGTGGGGGACCACATGGACAGTAGAGGCCATGTGTTCTAGGAGGTGCAGTATGGCCCGTGCTGTAACCCAAGCCCTGCTCTGGAACTGGGCCACCATGGCCAAGAGGCGGTCCGCCCGGTCCACAGGCAGGAAGGCGGTCGCTCACTCTGTGTCGAGGCGGGCGCCGATGAACTCCAGGATCCACACTGGCTCGAAGTGGGACTTGGAGTAGTTGACCAGGTAATCGAGGTGTTCGAGGAGAAGGATCGTGCGTGACACCGCTAGGTGAGCTTCGTCAATCGAGGTCCCTGTGATGAGCCATTCGTCAAGATAGGGGAAGACGGGTATGCCTTGCCGCCTAAGGGAGGTGGCAGCCGCAGAGAGACAGTTTGTGAAAACTCGCGGTGCAGACGCGACCCCTTAGGGGAGCACTCTGCATTGGTAGTGTTCCCCCTGCACCCTGAAGTGCAGGTATTGCCTGTGTTGGGGTGGATTAGTATGTGGGCATAAGCGTCCTTGAGATCCAAGGAGCACAGTCAATAGCCCTGCTGAAGGAAGGGCAGGAGGACGCCAATCGATAACATTTTGAACTTCTCCCTCACCAGGAATTTGTTTAGGTTCCGGAGATCAAGGATGGGGCGTAAGCCCTCTCTTTTTCGAAACAAGAAAGTAGCGGGAGTAGAACCAATGGCCTGGAAGGTGCAGCGGTACCTTCTTGACTGTCTGTTGGGCAAGGAGGTATGACAGCTCCCGCTGCAAGAAGATCTGGTGCGCAAGAAGCCGAGTAGGCTCCATTGGCATGAAGGGAGGAGGGCGCCTGTCCAGGCAGATGCGATATCCGTACTGAACCACTCGGAGGACCCAGGTGTCCGACGTGATCGACGCCCACTGCTGGGTGAATAGGGACAGGTATCCCCCTACCAGCAGAAGCGCTGCCAGGGGGCGAGAGGCTATGCCGTCGGCATCAAAAACCCTGTGTGGGTTGGGGTGGCATCAGTTGCTGGGCCTTAGGCCCTTTAGGCTTGCGGTGGCTATGCGCACCTCCCTTCCCCTGCGTGCCGGGAGCCAGCGCAGGGGTGGGCAGGAAAGTGGTCATGGCCTAATGGGAGACAGCCAACATGGCTTTAGACAAGGAAGATCTTGTCTTACTAATCTGTTATGTTTTTTTGAAGGTGTGAATAAACAGGTGGACAAAGGTGAGTCGGTTGATATAGTGTATCTGGACTTTCAGAAAGCCTTTGACAAGGTCCCTCATCAGAGACCTTTGGCAAAACTAAAGAGTCATGGGATAGGAGGCAGTGTACTATTGTGGATCAGGAACTGGTTAAAAGATAGAAAGCAGAGGGTAGGGCTAAATGGCCAATTTTCCCAATGGAGAAAGGTGAATAGTGGAGTACCCCAGGGATCTTGTGCTGGGTCCTCTGCTTTTTGACATATTCATAAATGACCTGGAAAGTGGAATAACGAGTGAGGTTATCAAATTTGCAGATGACACAAAACTATTTAAAGTTGTTAAAACACAAGAGGATTGTGGAAATTTGCAAAAGGATCTTGATAATTTGGAAGACTGGGCATCAAAATGGCAGATGAAATTTAATGTGGACAAGTGCAAAGTTATGCACCTAAGGAATAACAACCCAAACTATGGTTACACGATGCAAGGTTCCACATTAGGAATCACCACCCAGGAAAAAGATTTAGGCGTCATTGTAGATAACATGTTAAAACCCTCGGCCCAGTGTGCAGCGGCGGCCAAGAGAGCAAATAGAATGCTAGGTATCATAAGGAAAGGAATGGAAAATAAAACAAAAGATATTATAATGCCTCTATATCGTTCCATGGTAAGACCGCACCTTGAGTACTGTGTGCAATTCTGGTCGCCATATCTTAAAAAGGATATAACGTTATTAGAAAAGGTTCAGAGAAGAGCCACCAAAATGGTAAAGGGGATGGAAGGATACTCCTATGAAGAAAGGCTAAAAAGGTTAGGGCTCTTCAACCTGGAAAAGACGGCTGAGGGGAGATATGATAGAAGTCTATAAATTAATGAATGGAGTGGAACGGGTAAACGTAGATCGATTGTTTACATTATCAGAATATAGAAAGACTAGGGGACATGCAATGAAGCTATAGGGTAAACTATTTAAGATTAATAAAAGAAAATATTTTTTCACTCAACGTGTAATCAAACTCTGGAATTTGTTACCGGAGGATGTAGTAAAGGCTGTTAGTGTAGCTGGGTTTAAAAAAAGGCTTGGACAAGTTCCTGGAGGAAAGGTCCATAAACCATTATTAAGAAGGGACCCAGGATATCAATGCTTGACCCAGTACAAGCATTGTGGAACCTGTGTCTTTTGGGGAAACTGCTAGGTACGTATGACCTAGATTGGCCACTGTTGGAAACAGGATACTGGGCTTGATGGACCTTGGTCTGACCCAGTATGGCATATCTTATGTTCTTATGAAAAGTGGGTAACCCTGGTAGGGGAGCCCCTTTCTTTGGAAGAACAGCTTCTTTGTTTGCTGCTTCTTCTGAGGGAGGGAGGAGGTCTTACGCGAGAGAAGAGTTCGAGTGACGAACTCCGTTTCTATCTCAGCGGCCTTATTCTCCAAATGTTTCCCAAACAGCTGCTCGCCGAGGCTGGGGATTGGAGCTATGCCTGGCGTTGGGCCCTGATGCTGGCTTCTGCCACTCGGGCAGAGGACTCAAACCTGTCATACGTGGTGCGGGAGAGGTACTTTGAGCACACTGCGACTTCGCCCCCAAGGCCTGCAGGAGAGGCGAGGTCACAGAGGAACATGCCCATATACAGTTGGTATGCCTGAATGCGGCATGTAAGCATGGACCCCTGATAGGCTTTGTGCCCAAGGGCGTCGAGAGCTCTCGACTCCCTGCCTGGGGGGACCGAAGAGTGTGACTTCGGGCTCTTTCGCTTCCGCATCGCCGACTCTACTACTACTAAATCAAGCAGTCCACACTGAAAGATCAGATGATATTACAGATGGGCTGCATGTATATGTTGAACATCAGGGCTGAGAGGGAGGATCCTTGCGGAACTCCCTGCCTCTGGTGGAATGGTTCCGATGTTGAAACTCCAGATCGTACATGCTGTCACCTTCCGGACAGATATGATTTGCACCATTCTAGTGCCATGCCACCAATGCCCTTTTCCTTTAGCCGCTCCAAGAGAATCTCGTGGCTTACTGAGTCGAAAGCTGCAGCAATGTCCAAGAAGATGAGGACAAACCCTTGACGGATGTTGTCGATTCCCGTAATTATGTTACTGAAGAGGGTGGTAAGGAGTGTTTCCACTCCATGAGGAGGGAGGAGTAGCCTAGTGGTTGGGGCAAGGTACTTCAGGCCGGAAGGTCGGGGGTTCAAATCCCACTAGAGGACAGCAACCTTGTGCTGGAAGGACTGGGGTTTCTAGTCCCACAGATGCTCCTTGTGGTCTTGGGCAAGCCACTTAACCCTCCATTGCCCATGTTCCCTGTAAGTATTAGTGTATGTGTCTCATATCCCCACGTGTTAAATGTATACCCCAATTGTGTTGTGACCGCTTTGATTGAAGGATAAGGCGGTATACAAAAACTGTCTAAATAAATAAATAAATAAAAAAAATGAGACTCCCTGAATCCATGTTGGCAGAAGTCTAGTGGAGCAGGAGATTCGATGTGGTCTTGTATTTGTTTTTGGACCTCTTTCAGCACGGATATGTATTTTGCAGCATTTACTCTTTCACCTTTCTCAATAATGTGCAGGCCACATCGTCCATTTGACAACATACCACCCCATACCATGACTGATGGTGGGTGTTTAATAGTCTTGATCGTGTACTTCGGATTTAGTCTCTCGCTTGCTGGTCAACGGACGTAGTTGTAACCACTCCCACGTACTTGCTGAAATGTACTTTCATCTATGAACATTACCCTCTCCCACCATTCAGCAGATTTATCTTTCATCTTGCTACAAAACTGTATGCGGGCAGCAATTTGTTTCCTGGTCATCACAGGCTTCTTGGCAGGTCTTTTGGCCACAAGTTTGAATTCATCTACAAGCCGTCGTCAGACAGATCTGGCACTTATCTTTATTCCTCGATCAATAGCTAACTGAGCCACACGTTGAGATGAAGTATGTGGACTAGATGTAATAATGCTTTAGAGGAATCTGTCATCTCGTCCAGTAGTTATCTGTCTGCGCCCACATTTCGAACGACGTGCACGGCCACCTGATTTCAGAACATTCTGAACTGTACACCTTGATATATGCAATGTTTTGCAATAGCACATTGCGAATATCCTTCAGCATGGAGTGTGCCAACTTGTCCCTTTACAAAGTCATTAATATCGTACTTTCTACCCATCTTGATTGTATATTTTACATGTAACTTTTAATCTTTTCCTAGTTGTAAAAATTCAAAACTTCATCCAAGAAACCTACTACAGAGTGTAAGTAAACTAAAATAGACGCCAGACGCATGGTGTGACTAATCGCCATGCTGATTAAATAAGTAAGCACATGTGACACCTCCATAGTACATTATTTAACAATAAATTGTAGAAAAAGATACCTGCCTTAATTTTTTGGCCACTACTGTATGTGCAGCTATGGAATATCGGGCCCATAGTTATTATAAGGATATGACAGTTTTGTCATGCTGTTTCTTTTAAATCACCTGATCACCATTGTCTTTACACACTTACCTACAAGATAATTCTCCATCCATGGCGTCGTGTTCATCGGTACTGGTATATGTTAATCTTCCTCCAATAACAGTGCCGACCAAGTATATTAGCCATGCCAGACGCCCTAATGGTATGTGAAGAAAGCAAAGAATTATAGCACATTGGTTCTTCAAAAGACAAAATGGAACTAGCTTTGGTAACTACTATCCAAGAATCTGAATGTGGATTATCACTTGACTGCCCAGCAATAAGTGACTTGTCAATCTTGAAAAGGTCAGCCAAAAGAAGCAGCTTAGTTATTGTCTTAAATCTGCTTCTTTAGAATTCTTATAAAAAAGCTAAACAATAGTGGCAGTCATAGCTGGAGGCACTAAGCTTATGAGCAGGATAAGGAGGTCAATGAATAGCTATCCAGCTGAAGAAAATGAAATGTTAAATGAGGAGCAGATACTGACAACATTGTGAATGAGAAAGGAGGATGTAAAAGAGAAGAAATTGTACCAAGCAAAATAAGGGCATGACAAGGAAAGTTAAAGTGACAAATGTGTAGCAGCCAAATGACGACAACAGCACAGTAATCTAGCTGTTATTAACCAAGATCAATAATTTTGTCATATGGAGGTCAATTTTATAACCATGAGCCTAGTTTATTTATTTTATTTAAATATTTATTTATTTAGCAAATTTTTTTTTATACCGCTGTATCTACCAGTCACAGCAGAGTGCAGGGAACAGATAGAACAAGTAACTTTACAAAGAATGTAGGTAGCAATAAACAACACATAATAAGGTGAGGATACAGAATAGGGGTAGAATGTTATCATGGTCATGATAGGGTGGCTGGACTTTTAAGAGTCAGGCCCAAAGTGCTCCAGGAAGAGGAGTGCTTTTAGCTTACGATGGAATTCAGTTTGGTCTGTGAGCGCTCATATTTCAGGGGTGAGGGAGTTCCAGATGGTGGGCGCATAGAAGGAGAAGGCTCTACTGGTGGTGGTAGTTTAAGGCATTCAAAACATACTTAGTTTAAGTCTGTTTTATAAAGAAAGTAGACACTTATTTCTCTTTATAAAATACTAGCATATGGCCAAAACCACATCTTAATTTAAGCCACGATCATTTACACCAGCTCTAGAGCTGTTCTAAATGACTAGACTTCGATTTGCAAAGAACATACTTGTGCGTTCTTCCTCCAACCATGCAAACTCCCACAGTGAAAATACGCAACATTATATCTATATGCATACTTATAAAATAGCAACCAGCATGAAAGATACAGAAATATTTCCCATCGTGCATATAAAGAACTTAAATACCAAGATTTAGGAATGTTATTGCTGCCTAGATTTAAGCGGCTCCTTATCAATTACCCCCATAATGTCAATCCCAAAGGCCTAATTTATGAAGATGCTTTGACACTGCTCCAATAAGAAAGATCATCATTGACAAATCAAACCCTTTTGGTTTTCACTAATTTAATAAGCAATTCATTTGGAGTAAGAATTACACAATACTGGCTGAAAGTGAAGATGATCAGAAATATTTGCTTCTCAAGATCAAGGAACATAGTCTTAAAATGGGCCTGCACCTTAACGTAAAGAAGACAAAGATCCTAACAACCGGCAAAAGTATTAAGCTCATCGTTGATGGAGAACAACTGAAATATTGGGCAGCATTAACCTGCTTGGATCAATCAATAAAGAAATGAAAAGAAGTCAAGAATTTTGATGATTCATTGCTCTTGGCAGAATGGCTATGAAGGATCTAGACAAGATTCTCAAGAGCAGAGAGATGTCTCTCTCCACACAAAGATTTGACTTGTCCAAGCCATGGTAATTTCAATAACATCTTATGTATGTGAAAGATGGACAGGGAAAAAGATAGGAAGAAAATTGATGCCTTTGAATTATGGTGCTAGCAAAAAGATATTGTGTATACCATGGACTGCTCGAAGAACAAACCAGTCAGTACTAGAGGAGATCAAACCAAAACTTTCTTTAGAAGCTCATATGACAAGACTTCAGCTTTCACACTTTGGACCCATCATGCGAAGAGAGAGATCGTTAGAGAAAAATATCATGCTTGGCAAGGTTGAAGGTCAACGCAAAAGAGGAAGGCCGACAATGAAATGGATCGACACAGATAACAGCAGCTATAGATGCCATCTATCAACAATGAGCTGCCTGACTAAAGACTGAATACAGTTTAGGACAGCTATCCAGAGGGTCGCCATGAGTCAACACCAACTCAATGGTACTTAACAACAATAACAAGAATTACTACTGAACAACTCAAAAGTACTTCACAATAAACATATGCCACTATACCAAACCCATGTAATTTCACTCTTGATTGGTTAATATGGTTTATTTTATTTATTTATTTATTTAATGTCTCTTATATACCACGCTCTTTGGAAATCAGTGCGGTTTACAGGTAACAATTGTGCAGTGCAGGCGAGCATACACTGGACTTACAATAAACAGGGGCTTATATACAGGTTTCAACGGGTAACTGTACAAGATACAAAACAGCTCAACTATTTACACATTGGCTAAGCTATATACACGGTGGTGAGTCTGGGGGTATACTTCTACTTGTTGGGGGGATCGGGGTCTAGTGGGCTGGGTTGCAGACTTGCAGCATAGCTGCGTGAGGGGTGCCTGCCTGGGACCATGGGTGTGGCTGACTGCGGGATGTCATCAGGTTTATGGTTTATGGTTTAGGCACTTCATATACCGCCCTTTACTTAGGTTCGGTGTAGTGCTGGAGGAACAGATGGTGCTTCAATGCCTTCCTAAACTGGGTGAGGTCATTGACAGCCCGGATGGCAGGTGGCAGGGCGTTCCAGCATGTGGGAGCATATAACGCGAATGCTCTGCTCCTAGCTGCTTCTGAGCATTTTGTGATTGCCCTCGGGAGTTTCAGGGTATTGAGAGCGGTTGATCTCCTTACTCTGTTGAGGGGGGTGGTCTGTATGAGATCTGTGGTTCCAATCTCAATACTGATTCTAGAATATATAATATTTGGACAGCTATATGAAAGACACAATATAGTTGGATAAAATAAGGGTTTCATTCTTATGATGTGATATCCAGACAAATGAATATGAATCAAACACTTCAAAATAAAATATTCATTAAGCTTCCCCGTCCCCTAGACATAGAATAAAAGAAAATTCTTAGTGAATGTGGTTCATAAATCAAGAAAATGAATGTAACTAAGAAATGAGCAATTCATTCTGCACATACAATCACTGCCATACATGGTATCTCAATACTGTGCAAACCAAAGGCCTAACAAAGGGCCCAATTCACTAAGCCTTTCCATAGAGACAAAGAATGAAAGAAAAGCCTAAGGAAACAGATTTGAAATATTGTGACTCCATTAAGTTGCCCTTCCATTTCCCTTAAAATTATAGAAAAAAACGAGTGGAGATTTCAGAACTGTTTCAAAATGTTGTTGTTGTTAAGTGTCATTGAGTCGGTTAACTTATAGTAACTTTGTATATAGTTTCAAAGTGGGCTAATTAAAAACAAAACAAAACACAGCTATTTGAATTTGGTGATCCCTCTGCTTCTCCAACCAGTTGCTTATTAACCTTGTGCTGGCAAAGACAAGCATAGGACAACGGAACTATTTTATATGAAAGTTACCATTGGAGATTTCTACTAATGCTGCGGACCAGTTCCATTTTGGTCATCAAATATAAACAGACTGGTTGATCAAAAGGTTGGGACCATGACAACTGAACAAACTTTCAAGTTCTCTTTTTAGAAAATTAGACCTCACAAAGGTAATTCTGGGCACCTTTGATGAGAAGACACTTATATAAGCTGCATCTTTACATCAAGCTCAAAGAAAAACCACTCTAACATGAGACCCCATAAGAGGGCCAGAGTCACAAACCCTAGAACGAATCACTTCAAGCTTGCTGTTACTGCTGTGGAGATGGTATGGGAACAAAGCACACAAAAGTGGTTGGTGGCAACTCAGCTGCTTGAGGAGGATAAAATAGAGTGGGCTGAATTAAGGACACAGTGATCAGTATTTTTATATTTTCAACAAAAGGGACGAGCAAAAAAAAGTGCAACATTTGAGTAGTCTGTTGAGCACAGTCCAATAAATAAAATATTTTCTATTTAACACGCTTTAAAAGGGGTTGGAAAAATCCTTTGGAATAACAGTGAGACTACGTGTGAACCAATTGTTAGTTTGATTGCGACCCCATTCTAACAGCTGAAAATTCACATGACACCCAGATGGCAACCAAAGCAAATTATCATTCAAACATAAAACAAATCTCACCTTCAGTTTGTTTCTAAAAGTTTCATGAATATCTGATGTACTCACCATGCTTGAAACACATGAGCTTGAAGGCTGTGGCACAGCTTCTTAAACTCCCTCAGCACAGCCACTGACCTATCAGGGCAGCCTGTCTATTTTTATGTGAAGGATGTGTGGAGGTGGGAAGGGGGGGTGGGGTGTGTGACTGTATAAGTAGTGATGATGCACTGTGCTTGAGTAAGTGGAAAAATGTCTACAAGCTTTTAGTTTTGTTTTTTCTTGGAGCAGTTTCTCCAAATGGGCTAGTTTTGCACATACCATGACAATGGTGAACCTTATTTCTAAGCCAGAGAATATGGAGTATGATCTCAGTCTCTCAAATTTACTGCTAAGGCTCGATGTAGTACTTGCATCGTGCCAAAGAGAGCCTCCTGCTGCAGTTTATAAGATGTAACATGTATGGGTAGTTTGCCAAGATGTGCTTGCAAATTCTTCTTTATCAAGCCTGTGGCACCCAACACGATGGGAAATATTTCTGTATCTTTCTGCCACATTTTCTTGGTCTCTGACTGCATTTCCTGGTATTTCAGGATCTTTTGCCCCTCCACGCGACTCACAGAGTAGTCGCTTGGAACTGACACCTCTGTTATCAATGCCATTCTGCTGTTTTTCTCCTTAATCACTATATCAGACTTCCTCGTATCCAGTATCCCAGGTGATCATAACCTCCTCATTCTCTGTAATTCTCTTAGGGTCATGATCCCAGTGCTTTTCGGGCACAGTGATGTTGTAGTATTTGCAGAGTTTCCAATGGATGAGGCATGCTACTTTATTATGTCTTTCTGTACTGCCATCACAACTTCACAGACAGATATGAGGTGAGTCACCGTTTCAAGGTCTTTCTTACAGAATCGACATATGTGTGTGTTGCCAGTTTTTTCAATGCTTGCTGTAAACCATCTCATCCATAAGCCGCTGTCCTAGGCTGCAACTATCAACCTCTCATCCTTTGGTTTCAGTTCACCCCTCCTTAACCATTCATGTGTCCATTCTTGATCGACAAAGAGTTCCTAGAGTAACACAATGTTAAGTGCTGTCGGGTCGGAGTTGACTCATGGCAACCCTCTGGATAGCTATCCTAAATTGTGGTCGGTCTTCAGTCAGGCGGCTCATTGTTGGCAGACTGGTACCCGTAGCTGCTGTTATTGTATCGATCCATCTCATTGCTGGCCTTCCTCTTTTGCGTTGACCTTCTATCTTGATGTCTTTCTCTAATGATTTCTCTCTTCGCATGATGTGTCCAAAGTATGAAAGTCAAAGTCTTGAACACAATGTATTTCCCACTATATTTGTGCAACTGCCACTTGTTTTTCCTTGTTTGTTGATCTAATTCCTTGAAGAGGTTTTTCTCTTGTTTTGCAAATTCTGTTACTTCCTTCCCTGTGCATGCTTGTGGATTTTCACTAATTTCTTCTAGTCGTCAGAATGCCTGTCCAAGTTTGATGAAGGAGACAGATTCTGGTCATTTACTCTCATATTTCAGCACTTTTTGCGTATTTGGATCAGAGAGTGCAGTTAAGTAGGCCTGAAGGCCTATGATAATAGCTCTGTATGTGTAATCAGTCTCTATGAGTCCTAGCCCTCCTTTAGCTCTAGGGATGTACAATCTTGGCATACACTGATTCTTGTATATCACTTCATGTGTATGGAGAGGTTTTTGTGTTCGCACATCCAGTTTTTCAAGTCTTTAAGAGGCCAGTTCACAACCCCAAAGCTGTATGAAAGTACAGGAATTGCCAGCTGATTGATTGCTTGTATCTCATTCCGTGATGTTAAAGCACTTTTCAATAATGATTTTAAACTCCTGTAGTATTCTTTACTGATCTTTTCTCTCAGTAATTTCTGCTTGAGTGTCGTTCCTTCTTCTACTCCGAGATACTTATATATGCCTTTCTAGTTAAGGTCCTTGATGTCACAGTCTTCAGTCAGGGAGATGTTTTCTGTTTTGCTCAATTTTCCTCTAAAAATAGCTACCTTAGAACATCTGTCAAGGTCAAAGGTCATCCTGATGTTATCAGAAAAGTTTTTCACTACATGGAGTTGCCGTGCTAATTCTTGGTCGCTGGAACTATAGAGCTTCAGATCGTCTACAAATAATAAATGAGATGTTGTTCCTGGGTTGTTACCTTCTTTAACCCTTTCATGGCTGTTGTTGCCATATGGCAACCTTCAAATTTTCCCCCAGATTCTATATTTCCAAAAAATCTGCACACTGTGTGCAAAATGTGATGGGTATCTGTGCTTGACATCTGAAAAATACTGTTATTTAGACTATCATACCCAGCAGTAAATGAAACTGATGCCAAGACTGTTTTTAATTTTCAGCCATTTAGGACTGTAGCTGCCATAAGGCAACAGTAAATATTGTTTCTTAGAAATTAAATTTTTTCAACAAAAACTTTATATTCTGCATCATTTTGCTCAAATCTTAATTTTAAAAAAAAACAGAAAAAAAATTTCAGTTACAAAACAATTATGTTGACGCAAAAGGGTTAAGATTCATGCTAAATCCATATCCCAAAGAGTTGATGACAGTACTCATTGGATGAGGCGCCACAGAAAACAGAAAGGGCGACAGGGAATCCCCTGAAATATTCCTCGCTGGATCCTGATGTTAGGAATAATATACTAACCATCTTCATATTTCAAAAAGAGTGTAATTTGCCACACTGTCATGGTGACCTTAATGTACTCTATAAAACCAGGATTTATTTTATGCATTTCAAGATCATTTATTATCCATGAGTGTGGAACGCTGTCAGAAGCTGTCTTATAATCAATCCATGCTATATTGAGATTTCTGCTTTTCTTAGCGCTGGCCACGATGGCCTTATTCAATATTAACGGGTCTTTGGTGCCATATGCTCCTCTCTTGTTGCCCTTTTGCTCTATTGACATGATGCTATTGGACTCTATATAATCATATATTATGTCTGCATCTATTGCAGTAAACAGCTTATAGATTGTAAGTCCACAAGTTATTGATCTATAATTGTTGGGAGTGTTACTTGGGTCTCATTTTGGAAGGAGAAATGTTCTTCCTGTAATAAGCCATTGTGGTAGTAAGTCTTGCTGCATAGCAATTGATTTTTGCAGTTCATCAGGTCTGGGTGGAGTGATGTTATGGTTAGGGTTTAGGCACTTGATATACCACCCTTTACTGTGTGTATCAGAGCCGTTCACAGATATAATCTAACAGGCGCCTTTTTATTCCCTCATCCCCGAAGGGCTCACAATCTAAGCATACTTGAGGCAATAGAAGGTTAAGTGGCTTGCCCAAGGCCACAAGGAGTGGCCATGAGACTAGGATAAGGGAATTCATGGTATTGCCTGGGAATGGTGCAAATCAGATCTCACGAACCGCTGGCAACAAGTACGGATAGGTTCATCAACTTCAGAACCATTCCATCAGCAACAAGGAGTACCCCAAGGATCATCCCTTTCGGCTCTACTCTTTAACATCTATATGCAACCCATTTGTGATATCATACGTTCTTTTAACATCTCCAGTCTGATCTATGCGGATGATGTACTTATCTTCGCTCCAATTAAAATCATGCACCCAAACCTTGTTCCTCTTATTGAATGCTTCAATGTAATTACTGATTGGCTCCTATCCCAGAATCTTCGCATAAACTTTAAGAAAACTGAAGTCCTTTTCATAACCAGGAACGGAAATTTCTCTCCCCCTACCTCATTGAAAGTTCGTGACGCCGAGCTCCCATGCAAGTCTGTAATACGATAATCTAGGGGTTACAACTGACCAGCAGCTTAACTTCAAAGAGCATATAAAGAATACCACCAAATCCATTTACAACAAAATACAAACTCTATGACATCTGAAACCCCTACTAACCCCAGACAACTTCAGGACGATATTCCAGACACTAATAATGCCACACTTTGATTACGCCAACATCATCCTACATGGACTCCCAAAGAGCACTCTCAATCCCCTTCAGATGGCGATGAACACTGCAGCCCGTATTCTCTGCGGCATTTCCAGGAAAGACCACATAACACATGGGTATGGTACTTATGGATCTACACTGGCTACCATTACAATACAGAATCACCTACAAGGCGTTAATCCTATCATTCAAAGCAATTAACCGGATATCTGCCACATCCCTCTCTTCACTCCTGATCAGTACCCCGACTAACAGGTTAAGAAGGTCAACCACTAGCAACACGTTATCTATACCACCTGAGTCCACTAAATGTAATCAAACAACCAGAAACAGAGCATTTACATTATATGCTCCTAAGTGCTGGAACAACCTCCCACCTCATATATGAGCAATAGCTGATCTCTCACAATTCAGAAAAGCTATTAAACATTACTTATTCTGCCTTCATTTTACCCACCCTAACCTAACACATTCACATCCAACACCTCATCTCATCCACACAACATCTGACATACCAACAACATAAGTCTCATGATTTACAAAGGAAATCCAACAACAGGCACAATCTCAAAGAGCATGATTACATTACTACTCTAATAGATAAGATAACTTAAATAACTATAAGCTCCTTTGTTTTGAACTGTATATAGTTACCCTGTTACTTCCAAGTTATAATCCCTGTTACAATGTAAGCAAAAGATTGTGTTTCTAATGCAAAATGTTGTTATTATGTAAACCGCACTGATACTAAATAGCGTGGTATATAAGAATTTGTAATAAATAAATAAATAGAGACCCCAGTCCCTCCGGCCTGAGGTTACTTGTCCCTATGTGGGAATTGAACCCCTGGTCCTCCGGCCTGAAGTAACCTATCTCACCCCCTGAGCCACTCCTCCCTGTTAAATGTTTGAGCCTAAAGTTGGTTACTCCATTTGGGACAGGGCTCTTCCAGTTTGGGGCTCACTTTAACCTGCTCACCAGCTCATTTATTGTCACTGCAGACTTTATTCTAAATGCTCCTGTATGCAGGGTAACTGTTATGCTTCTTGATTGTGCTTTATAGGGTCCCCGTATAGTTTTCTCCATAAGCTTTTTGTTTCGGCTTTGGTTGGTGGTGCTTTTGTTATCTTAACGTTCTTTCCCAATTCCCTGTAAAATTGTTTTGGGGTCTCTCTATATAGCTTATTTTGATATCTTTCTTTTCGGTTTTCTTCATATCGTCACAGTTTTTGCACTTCTGCTTCTACTTTCAACTTACTGTTGGAACATATACATTTCAGGTGAACTTCTGTTAATACAGCATTCTTCAGCTCGATGCCCTGGATCTTTCTCAAAATCTTTGAAGATCTTAATCCTTTCAGATACCCCATCTATCAGGGAGATCTCTGCATGCAATGATTATTTTTCCCTCGATGCACTTTTTCCAAGGAGGAATTGTTATTGGGTTTTTTTTCTTCTGGCCCTGCACTTTAGCTGGTATTATTCTTGCAGTAATAATTTTAGCTGCACAATACAGTATTCAATTTATGTAAGTGATGTCAATGAATGGTCCCTTTATACTGGATATGGCCTTGTTCATCTTTATAATCATACTTTTAACCTTAGGTGTTAAATTTAACTTGGACAATCTTTCCCTTGCCTGAAACCCAGCATATTCATCTTCTTCCATATGGTCCAGGAGTTCGATCTTGAATTCCTCCACCTCTGGGTCTTTCTCCTCCCTTTCTTCCTCCTCTTCAGTTGATTGGTTGACCTGTCCTGTAGTTACCTCACTCTCCTGCAGTTTCAGATCTCCAAGCTCCATCTCCCCATCAACTGCTCTTTCTGTTTCTGTATAGTCCTGGTACTCTCATCCAGGTCGCTTCTTCCTTCCCTTTCCACAGAAAACCTTAGTTCAAGATGTTGTCATATACTTATTTGCTTTGATCTGCAAAATTAAAGATCTTAAATTTGTAACTCTTGTTTTTTGCAGTTTTTCTTGTGGCAATTTCCCTTTCTTTCAGTTTCTGGTGGATTCTCCTTGTATACCCTCTTGATTTAAAAACAGAGTTTATAGCAAAGAAGTAGCAGTACATTATCTCCTCCTTACCTGCAGAAGTCCACTTAATCGTAGTTAACCCTCTAACTTTTTCATTAATTTCCGTGGTTTATCTCCTGCCACAGTGAGTCCGCGAACATGTTCACCACGGCCTTTATCTATGGCAGGGATGTTATCTACATTTGCAGTGCTTGCACTATCGTAACCACCATCATTAGCCCTAGTACGTAAGCTATAAGTGGACACCTTTTTATCCTGGACAATGTGTGGCCAGTATGCATTTTTCTTTTTCATTCCTACCATAAAGCGTAGTTACTCACCTGTAACAGGTGTTCTCTTGGGACAGCAGGAATCAATCCTCACATATGGGTGACATCAGCACCAATACATCCCTCGCAAAAGCATCCTCCCAGCTTTCAAAGAAAGCCTTTGAGAGATGCCACCACGCATGCATGGTCCCCTTCTCACCCAAGGGTGACATCTTGCTCAGTCAGATGACATACCTAAAAGACAGCAAAAATAAAGATGGTAAAAGAGTAACTCCAAGGGGAGGAGGGAGGGTTGTGAGGACTGATTCCTGCTGTCCCCAGAGAACACCTGTTACATGTCAGTAACTACGCTTTCTCCGGGAACAAGCAGGAAGTAAATCCTCACATATGGGACTCCTCGGCTACAGGCTACCGAAAGCTCATAGCAAAAAAAGGGGCTCCCTCATGGGGAGCCACAAGCAGCAGCAAATTAGTTCGATGAAACCAGCACTCCGGTAGCCTGAACACAGAAGGTTCAGAGGGTAGGAGTTGCCTAAACCCCGAAGAAGTTATGGAGCACAGCCTGGCCGAAGGCACTGTCCCATCGGGACTCTCTTTTCAGGCAGTAATGGGCTGCGAAGGTATGGACTGAAGACCAGGTGATGGCTTGGCAGATGTCCACCATCGGGACAGAGCACAAGTTTGCCACCAAAGCCACCATGGCCCTGACACGGTGCGCCATGATGCAGCCTTATAGCTGGAGCCTCGCATGCTCATAAGAGAGGGCGATACAATCTGCCACCTATGTGGATAGAGTACGCTTGGGTCACTGTCTCCCCCAGCCATAGCAAACACAAAGAGCAGGAGGTGTCGGAAGAATGAGGGTCTTTATTGTGCAAAGGGAACCCCAACGCGTTTCGGCAACGCCTTCCTCAGGGGGAGCAACACTAATAAATATAAATAATATATATGCATTAATAATTAAAAACAATAAGAAAAATAAATTAAGGCACAGTTTAAAACAATTAAAATACGAAAGCACCGGCATGACATGCAACATAAAATAGTCTAATGATGTCATATAAACAAAACACAAGGCAGGGCTGAGGGAACAGGAAACAAACAACATAATAGAATAATACAAAGGAAGAAAAAGAAACTCATTGATGTTGGATCATAAAAAATGGTGTGAAAGAGTGCTATGTATGCACTGTAGCAGCCCATGGTTGCATGTTATAAAAGGGGAAGATAATCAACTTATAAAAATAACATGAAACCATAGAGCTCAAATGGTAATCTCTTGTAAACTAGTAAAACCTAGAACAATAGGTCAAACTAGGCCAAACACAACTGCATTGTAATTATAAATAAATCAATAAAACAACAATTATAACACTGAAATGGTAAAACTGAGACCAGCATGAACAGGTAAATACATAATGGAATAAGAAAAGTTAAAAAATTAAAATATAAAAACACAAAGCTGCGTCACAATAAATGAAAACCAATATAAAAATAATGTAAAACAAAAAAAAAAAAAAAATTGTAATATACAATCAAAAACTAAATTGTAAATATAATATGAGATAATGAAACTAAGACAAGCAAGTGTCAATAAATATGACATTAATCATAAATAGTTAAACTCATAAAAATCAATATAAATGTGTCAATAAATATAGTAATACCAAACATACATGAATATTAAAACAAATATAAAATCTTAAAAATAATATAATAAAAAGGAGGTAAAAGGAAGAGAAAACCTTTGGCACATTCACATATTAGGAAATAACAAGCGTATACATGTAAACTGCTATTGACAAAAATAATACTCTAACTATGTACGGGTTGATGAGCCAAGCGGAACAATGGTGTACCATCACAGACCAGGTATAAAATCATCTTGATGAGTAAAAAGTAATTAAATAAATAAAAAAATAATAAAAATGGGGAGCTGAGCAGTGTAATATATATATAAAACAACTAGTTACTAGTCCCAGTGTGCCACAAAAGAGATGACATCATGAACCAAAGGAGTAAAAACGCTGTGTGAAGGAAATGCGATAGTAGGCATATATCAGTAGTAACATAGGTAAAAAATTGCCAAGAGTAACAAGGGAAAGTGTACACTGAAGGAAATATTAACAGTGCAGGAAAAAATGCACTCCAACCAAGAATAAATGTCAAGCAAGCAAGGCAAATATAAAGCGCCGGGACTACACGGCAGACTATAAAAATTGTGTTAGTGACACTGAGGCCATTGCTTAAAAATATGAACCGCACAAAACGCTGGAACTATGCAAGCACAAATTGGGCAAATATGAATATATACGCCGGAAGCCGTGAAAATCAAGCTCAAAGAAAATGAAGCCCGTGTCAGCGGACAGACGCTTAAAAAGAAACATACTGCCCCAGCACACAATGCATGTCAATTAAAAAGGAAAAACCGAATGGAAACAAGTAAGGGGATAATGGAGATGTAGCATTAGCGAAGTGAAACTGCCAACATATGAGATGCACGATACTGAAAATTAGGGAGAAAAACAAGGGGTAAATTGAGATCGAAACTGAAACCGGGAACTGACAACAAGCAGAAACCGCATTGTAAAACCATCTGTTAATATAATGCAATGAAGCTACAGGGTAAACTATTTAAGACTAATAAAAGAAAATATTTTTTCACTCAACGTGTAATCAAACTCTGGAATTTGTTACCGGAGGATGTAGTAAAGGCTGTTAGTGTAGCTGGGTTTAAAAAAGGGTTGGACAAGTTCCTGGAGGAAAGGTCCATAAACCATTATTAAGAAGGGACCCAGGATATCAATGCTTGACCCAGTACAAGCATTGCAGAACCTGTGTCTTTTGGGGAAACTGCTAGGTACGTATGACCTAGATTGGCCATTGTAGGAAACAGGATACTGGGCTTGATGGACCTTGGTCTGACCCAGTATGGCATATCTTATGTTCTTAAGATGGACTCTTATCCAACTCTGTGTTAAAGACCAATTTGGTAAGTGAAGGAGATACTCTAGTATCGATTGTAAGGGTACGACCAGGGAGTTTAATCCCCTCCTGGAGCACCATATAGTAAAACGTTTCCATTTGAAGGCATAAGATCTTCTTGTGGAAAGTTTCCTAGAAGCTCGAAGGTTATCTTTTACCTGCTGAGACAGGTTGAGATCCTGGAGGTCTAAGCCTTCAGCAACCAGGCCGTGATGTGCAGGGACTGAGGATTCGGGTGCCATAGCGTCCCGTTCTCCTGAGAAAGGAGATCTGGAGCGTGCCCTAGCTCCAGAGGTGCCGCTTGAGAGAGATGCAGAAGCAGGGAATACCACGCCTGGCGTGGCCATCGTGGTGCGATGAGAATCATGCGACCCCTGTCTCTCTGAAGCTTGAACAGTGTTTTGGGAATGAGGGGTATGGGTGGGAAAGCGTAAAGGAAGTCCTGACCCCAGTGAAGAAGGAAGGCATCCCTTGCCTGACAGTGGTGTGCCGGTATCCTGGAACAGAACCGGGGAAGTTTGGCATTCAGTGGACTTGCAAAGAGGTCTATGTCTGGAGTGCCCCAGAGATGAAATATCTTTGCCACCTGGTCTAGGTGGAGTGACCACTCGTGAGGTAGCAGTACTCGACTGAGTTTGTCTACCTAAAGGTTTTGAATGCCTGGAAAATATACCACTAGAAGGTGAATTTGGTGCTCTCTGGCAAGGGCCCATAGTCGTAAAGCTTCGTTGCATAACGACAGAGAGCCTGTTCCGCCCTGCTTGTTCACATAGAAAGCACAGTTACTTACCTGTAACAAGTGATCTCTGGGAACAGCAGGAATAAGTCTTCACATATGGGTACGTCGGTACCGACGGAGCCTGCGCGGGAACGCTCCCCAGCTTCCAAAAAGAAAGCTTTTGGGAGCATACCACGTGCATGCGCGCTGCCTTCCCACCCATTCACTTCCCTCTCATCAGTTGGGTTTGTAGCTGAGACCGAAGGAGGGAAGTAGACAAATTAGAGAGAGAGAGAGAAACAACTCCTAGGGGAGGTGGGTGGGTTGTGAAGACTTATTCCTGCTGTTCCCAGAGATCACCTGTTACATGTAAGTAACTGTGCTATCTCCAGGAACAAGCAGGAATGAGTCTTCACATATGGGGACTCCCAAGCTAAGATGCCTGGAGGAGGTCCCAGCATGTTGCAAATCTAGTCGATGGGCCATGCTATTTCCCAGAACCTGAGGCATCCAAGGGATGGAGGGTAGGAGTTGAAGTGAGAAGGGTGTGCTGTGGAACAGCTTGACTAAACAAGACATCTAGAGAGGAGTCCTTGTGTAGATCAGAAATGTTAGTGAAAATTGGATTCCAATTTTCTAATGTGGACCTTAGTCAAAAATATTGCGAAAGTATTTGTTGAGAGTAATGGTCTGGTGTTATAAACCAGTACATTATCCTCAAAGAAAAAAGCTTACTGTGAAGTAGAGGAAATACATTTCGCAATACAGGCAATGGTCAGAAGCCTAAATAGCTAGAACTAATCCCATAAGAAAAAACTGGGAGAGTTTAATGGGGTTGGACTTTGGATGAGAAGCTAAAGCCAACGTTTGAAGCTCTTTGTCCTTGGAGCAGAAAAAAGCTCTAGGAAAGAGAGGAGATAAATCTGACTGGTTTGCAGAAAAAGGATGGGTCTTTGAGACCCCCCTATCCAAATGAAAGAAACATTTCTAGTAGGCGGTGTAGCCTCCAATTTCTTGAAGATCAGGAATGTCTTCCCCAAGTGATGTCACTTAGGATGACTTTACATGGAGAGCTTCAGATGTAACGTAACCAGAGAGGTTACAGAAAAAGAAGGTAGTTTGTGATTACCATAGAAATTGGTTTTCCATTTAAACTCTATGGCATGCTGGAACAGCATTAATATGGACAGTAACAAATCTTTCAGAGTGAGATATGTGTATTTATATACACATATATATAGTATATATAATATATAAATATATATATAAAGAGAGAGACTCACTTAATAACAAGAAGGGGTAAGACCTGCTTGAAAATATGGATAGAGAACCCCTTACTGGTTATACGTGGAAGAACCATGAAAAAGGTTACATGGAAACCAGTGGAATTTTCCTAATCAGAAGGATAGGTCTAGATCTCTTTAAAATTCTAGACTGAATAACCAGAAATGGAGATCTACGTGAAGGGGTGCAGAGAAAACCTTAGTCTTAAGACGAGAAGTCTGGATCCTTCTATAACTTCAGTGTGGAGAAAAAGACGCAATAAAAGGGAATACCATATTTGCCCATCTATGAGGGCAATATGAGTATAATGCGTTCTTTGTTCAGCATAAGCTCTAATGAAGTATTGGGAATTATAAGGAATGCACTAGACAAGGACAGACTGCAGTGAAAAGAAATGCATCCCTGTTGGAGAAGTTCCACTGGAGATGTGGAACAACTCAGGGAATTAAGCAATTCTTTATGCGTTCACGTGATCTAAGCCCTGATTCATTTTCCCTAAAAGGAAATTTTAAGGAAGATGGTAAAGGTAGGAAAAAAACGGTCATGTGGGAGCATGACTAGGCAAGCCTTTCAACCATCTGGAAGTTACCTACCAAGAATGGTTCTGACGCTCTCTGGCAAAGGCCCATAGTTGCAGAGCTTTTTGTAGAATTGCAGAGAGCATGTTGTAGGTTGCCCAGGTGAGATCTGGTTGTTTAATTACCAGTGTGCAACCTAATCTATTCTGTGGGAGCCAAAGAATTGAAGATGGCTAAGAATAGCAGACAGGCTGGTTGCCTGCAACAATAAATTGTCCAAGTAGGTTTTGGAACCTCTCTTGGAATTATGTGTTATTAAAGCAGCAAAAAAGGATAGGTCCTATAGATTGGACAAGGACCAACAGACAGAATTAGAAGTGACTAACTCTCAATTATGGTCTGATAAGCTGTCTTAAAATAAATATTTGAAAGATTGCAGAGGGGAGAAACTCTGTATGGAAATTACTTACTGGAGTAGGTATTGAGGACAATCCTATGGTTTAAAAGGTAAGCCCTCCAGTCAAATAATATCACTCTTAGATTGAAAATCTCAACTAAGAGGGATAGAAGTAATACAGAGTTGGGAAGACTTACAATTTGGTAGTCCTTGAAAAAGGTAAAGCTCCCCTGCAGTCAAAAGTATAAGATATCCTCGTACAGGACAACTGTCAAGGTGAAGGGCATAGCATATCTTTTAAGTAGTTGTAACTCCTCTGTTTACTTTAAAAGGAGAGGAGAAACTTGTTACCTGTAGGGCATGATTATCCTCAATAGCTCTAAGAGCTGAAAGGATGGATTGCCCTTAGCAAGAGATTCATGCCTAAAGTAGAGGATTAAGGCAGTGTATCACTGACCTCTCAATAAAGATGAGAAGAACTACAAATGCTTCTGTAGTTAAGAAGTAGTGGTTCTGAAACTCAACAGGAAAAAAGATTTAATGAAATTAAAAAATCAGAAACCCTGCGACTGCTGAGTTTGCTGAGCCTGTTGAGACTTTGGTTTTCTTAGCCTGGTATGATGTTGCCCTTCTTTGGAAACATCTGCATGATGGGTAGAAGATGAATAAAACTTTTCCCCCCTAGGGGAATAAAGTTTGTTAGGAGATTTTTAGTAGCTGGGGTAGAGGAAAGTTTTGACAATCCTCTGAAAGCAACAATATCAGTGTTTAACTGATTAGCTTGAAATAAAGCATCCTTGTTAAAGAGATTTTTACCAGTACGAGAGGAGTACTCGTATTTCCCAGCTTTTCTTGTACCCATTTGTCCAAGTCTGAAGCCTGGAGCCAGGCTATGTGTCGTGCTATAGCAGAGGTTCTGCTAATAGACTCAAAACAGTCCAGGGAAGCACGATTAAGGAATTTAGAGACATTTTGAGCATGACCGACTAATATGGAAAAGTCTGCTCTTTTATGTTCTTGAAGAAAAGGGTTCAAAGACTAAGTTCTTTGTGACCTCTTCAAGAGATAATCCCATATAGAAAATATGAGATAATTCTTACTGAAAACATGGATGCCTGGAAGCATCGACGTCCAAAGGCATCTAAAGTTCTAGACTCACGACCTGGCGGATAAGAAGAGTGCTTCTTTGTACTCTTAATACACCTCATTGCTGATTCTACAACAATAGAATGATGAGGAAGTTGAGTCTTTTGAAAATCTGGAGAAGGTGGCACTTTGTACATGGAGTCAAGTGTCTTAGAATGTGGTGATACCGTTAAAGGAGTTTCCCACATCCTTAAAAGTAGATCTTGTAAGATCTGAGGCAAAGGAAACATGATCACCTCCTTTGGAATCCAGGGGGATTGCAGGTTCTCTGAATCCCCTGGGAAGGATTCTTTACCAGGTATAGAAATGGCAAGTAACTTTGCCATATCAAGCAGAAAAGCTTGAAAAGAAATCTCCCCTGAGGAGGACCCTCTAAAATGAGGGGTAAAGGCTAGACTTGTTGAAGATTCAGCCTTGGTACCGATGGATTCATCCCAGTCATCGGGATCGGAAGACCCGAAAGGGTGAAGCATCGGATTTTCCTTAGAGCAATGTCTTCTGTACTGCCCGAGGTTGGTACCGAGACAAGTCGGTACCGAATCATCCATGCTAGAGATCGATTTCAGGCTCGGCATCGAAGGAAGCGAGTCTGTCGAAGTAAGCATGGACGGTACCGACACCAGTACCGGTACCGAAGCCGATACCGATACCAGAAGATCGGTCTGCAGCAACTCTAACGGTACCGAAGTAGCCAAGAGCGCTAGACTGTGATCATCGGTGAGGAGTGTTTCATCCATCACCATAGCCGATGCCGGGGTGTCGATACTGCTCGAAGCGGCCACAACCACCGAGCATGGCGCAGGTATGTTCATCGAGGTAAGAACCCCGGGAACAACCTGAAGCCCCGTTAATGCTTTGGAGCCCGAAAACTCCCGCCAGGGCTTTATTGCCAATATGTCCTCGAGGGCAAGGCCAGAGCCATCTCGATACTGGGAAGGAGATCTACCACTCGAGGACTGGCTAGTCTTAACAGACTTTTGTTTGGTTACCTGATCCTGTGGAGATATTCTAGCTGGTGACATCGAGTGCGATGTGAACCGGGTATTGAGTTGTGCTCGATTCTGAAGACGTCTTCTGTTTGAGCTCCAGCAGGAAAGACACTCCAGTGGGCAATGGTCAGGACCCAAACATTTTAGACACCAAGTATGGGTGTCTGAAAACATATCTGTACCGCCACACTTTGAGCATTTCTTAAGGGTAGTGGCTGGCTTTTCCATGATGGAAAGATAGAGGCCTAGTGGCCTAGAAAGTGTCAGACACTAAAACAGGAAAAGTTCTGAAGAAAAAGAAGAAATTCTTTAGAAAAAAGAAAGAAAAGCACCGGCGGTACCGGTGGCATCGAGGGAAGGCAGGCGCGACCACAAAAAACTAAGAATAAAAAGAAGAATTTTCTGCGGTGACAGGAATACGTCCTGCCAGCTCCGCGGAAAACGGAAAACTGATGAGAGGGAAGTAAATGGGTGGGAAGGCAGCACGCATGCGCGTGGGATGCTCCCAAAAGCTTTCTTTTTGGATGTTGGGGAGCGTTCCCGCGCAGGCTCCTTCGGTACCGACGTACCCATATGTGAAGACTCATTCCTGCTTTTTCCTGGAGATCATGGCTACCTGATTGTCTGTCTGGACCAGGACTGTCTTGTAGCTGAGCTGGGCGTGGAACACTCGAAGAGCTAAATAAATTGCTCTTATTTCCAGGAGGTTTATGTGAAACCCTATCTCCTGTGGAGTCCAGGTGCCCTGGGTAGAGAGATGATCCAGGTGTGCTCCCCAACCCACCTGTGAGGAATCTGTTAGGGTGGCCTGAAAGAGGGGTTGATAAAAGAGACCCCACTGTCAGATTTTCTAGTGATTGCCACCATTGGAGGGACAAAATTAGTCTTTGAGAGACTGTTATTTTGTCCGACAAATTGCCCATGGCCTGTGTCCACTGTGTGGAGAGGGTCCACCGAGCTGCTCGCATGTGGAGGCGAGCATATGGGACTACATGAACTGTGGATGCCATGTGTCCCAGTAACTGCAGTAGTTCCCGAGCCGTGAGGGAGGATTTTCCTGCTGCTTGGGAAGCTAGCTGCATAATGCGAAGACACCAGGTTTGTGGAAGGAAAGCCCTTGCCTGCCTGGTATCCAGACAGGCTCCTATGAATTCTAGGCATTGGGAAGGAACTAGTTGAGACTTCAGGAAGTTGATTTCCAATCCCAAGTATTGGAGGATTTGCATTGTACGAGACAGTGCAGTGCTGGCCTCTGCAACTGTGGAGGCTCGAATGAGCCAGTCATCTAAAAATCCCCAGGGTTCGTAGAAATGCTGCTACTACTGCCATGCATTTCGTGAACACCCTTGGTGCTGAAGCCAGACCAAAAGGAAGAACCCTGTACTGGAAATGTCTTACCCTGAAAAGGAAACGTAAGAATTTCCTGTGATCTGGATGGATGAGAATGTGTGTATGCATCCTTTAAGTCTAGAGAGCAAAGCCAGTCCTGGCCTTGAAGGTATGGCAGAAGAGTTCCTAGAGAAATCATTTTGAATTTCTCTCGAAACAGATATTTGTTCAATTCTCTGAGGTCTAGAATGGGTCTGTGTCCCCCTGTTTTCTTTGGGATAAGAAAATAGGGGGAGTAAAACCCTGTTCCCTGTTGAAAAAATGGGTACTACTTCTATTGCCTCTTGGGCAAGAAGTGTGGAGACCTCGTAATCTAGCAGATTGTCTGCAGAGGTTTGTGAATTGAACTGCTTTAGAATTGTAGGAGGGGGTATGCTGTGAAAATGAAGTTTGTACCCCTCTCCTACAATGGACAAAGTCGAATCTTCTGCTGTTATTTGATGGCAACTGTTGATAAAGTGGCATAACCTGCCTGGAATATTGGGGGGTTGGGGACCCCTCAGAGGCAGGAAGGTGAAGCTCTCTGGGAAGGAGTCAAAGCCCTTGAGGGGGCTGAACCTGGAGAGCTGGTTGGGCTCTCGGTCCTTTTGGTTTCTTTTGCTTTCTAGGTTGTCCCTTTTGGGCAACCTGACCTGAAGTTTGCTGGGTATAGGAAGGATAAAACTTCCTCTTTTTGCTAACAGAGGGGTTTTTTTTATAAGGCTTCCTTTTGGCTGGAGTGGCTGTAGACTTTGACAATCTATCTAAGGTAGAATTGTCAGCATCTAACTCATTAGCCTTTTCCTGCCAGCTCTTACCGAAGAGATTCTCCCCCGTGCAAGGAATGTTGCCTAATTTGTACTGTACCCAAGTCTCCAAGTCTGATGCCTGCAGCCAGGCAAACCGTCGTGCACCAATAGCAATAGCAGAAGTTCTGCTGATGCATTCAAAGCAGTCAAAAGCTGCATGATCGACAAACTTGGATTCATTTTGAGCATGCTTAACTAGAGCAAGAAAATCTTGTCTCTTATCTTCTGGGAGAAAAGGGCTCATAAGTTCCAAGTCTCCTGTGACTTCCTTAAGGAACATTCCCATATATAGGATGTATGAACTGATTCTAGCTGAAAGCATGGAAGCTTGAAAAGTTCTGCGTCCAAAAGCATCCAGAGTCCTGCATTCACGACCTGGAGGATTGGATGCGGGTCTCTTTGCACTTTTCATCCTATGCATGGCTGATTCCACTACCATTGAATGGTGTGGCAGCTGGGTTTTTTGAAAACCAGGACATGGTGGAACTCGATACATAGTATCAAGCCTCCTAGAGTGAGGAAAAGTGGTCAGAGGTGTCTCCCACATTCTGAGCATCAAGCTATGCAGAATTTCATGGATAGGCAGAGTAGCTTCCTCCTTGGGAGCTTTAGGATATTGGAGGATTTCCAATTCCTTTGCTCTGGGTTCTTCTTCAGGAGCTACTGTGATTGAGTGGAGGAGTGGCCTAGTGGTTGGGGCAAGGTACTTCAGGCCGGAAGGTCGGGGGTTCAAATCCCACTAGAGGACAGCAACCTTGGGCTGGAAGGACTGGGGTTTCTAGTCCCACAGGTGCTCCTTGTGGTCTTGGGCAAGCCACTTAACCCTCCATAGCCCATGTTCCCTGTAAAATAGTTTTCTCCAAGTTATAATACCCTGTTCAATGTAATTTCAGTTTGTTCAATGTAAACCGCGCTGATGCAGAATAGTGCGGTATATAAGAGAATGTAAATAAATAAAATAAATAAATAAATAAATTGAAAGACCTTTGGCCATATCACGGATGAAATCCTGAAAAGACATGTCCTCTGGAGGTGACATTCTGCGTTGGGGAGAAGAGGGATCTTCTAGGAGAAACCCTCTAGTGCCAGCAGAATTGTCAGAGTCTTCGGAATCGGAGGAATCAAAGTATTCCTGACCCCGATGCTCTTGCAAAGCACGATCCCGGTACCGATCAAAGTCAGTTTCGAGGTGAGCCAGTACCGCTTTGTCCCCTCCAGCCAGAGATGGCATAGGAAGAGTTCCCACCGGGGCTGGCACCATCGGTACCGACATCACTGGTGTCGGTACCGGCATCGGTGTTGATGTCGGCACTGGTGCTCTTGGGACCACCGGTACCGCAGCCGAGAGAAGAGCTGCGATACTGCGCTTGATAGCGAGGAACCTCTGGTAAATCGATGCTGTCGATGTCTGGGTGTCGGTACCGGTAAGGACGGTCGGAACCCCTGAGCATGGTACAGGTAATTCTTGCGAGGTTGAGGCCTCGAACATCCTGAAGCCCCATCGATGCTTTGGAAGCCGAAGCCTCCCGCCGGGGCTGTTTTGCCGGTGTGGTTCCCTCAAGGGCAATGCCAACGGCCTCTCGATGCTTAGCAGGAGAGCTACCCTTTGAGAACCGGCTCTTATGTTTAGTTACCTGAGATCCATGGGAGGAAGAAGAGGCCCTCAACGATGTCGATGCAATGGATCTGGCATCTGAAGAAAAAAAAAAGGGTACCGAGCTTTGCGGCCCGGTTCTGTCTTCCTCTTTGGTCATCCCCATACATGAGAGACATTCAGTTGGAGAATGATCAGGTCCTAAACATTTTAGACAACAATCATGGGTGTCAGTGACGGAAATGGTAACGCCACACTTAGTACGTTTTTTAAAACCACTAGTTGGCTTTTCCATGATTTAGGAAAAATGGGGGCCTAGTGCCCAAAATGGTGCCTAGCACCAAAAAGGAAAGTTTCTGAAAGAAACACATTTTTTTTTTTTAAAGAAAGAAAAGAAAAGAAAACAACCGGCGGTACCGGTAGGCGTCGTGCGGTAGGCAAACACGACCACAGAAAGAAGTTTAAAGATGGAATTTTCTGCGGTGACAGGGAATAGGTCCTGTCGGCTCCGTGGAAAACAAAGAACTGAAGAGGGACAGTTGGAAAGCGGGAAAGTAGCGTGCATGTGCTGAGGGGTGCTCCCAAAAGCGTTCTTATTGGACGCTGGGGAGCGTTCCCACGCAGGCTCCATCGGTAACGACGATATCTCATATGTGAGAACTACATTCCTGCTTGTTCCCGGAGTTAAAAATATATACATATTTTTGAAAATTCAGATGTGTGTGTATTTCCAAATCCTGCCGAGAACACCACCTTTCTCGACTAAGTGAAAATGCACACATTATGAACCTAAATAAGTCCTTTTAGAGAATAAGTTTATAAGTGGAGTAGTTGTCTAATAGTTAGAGCTCTGGCTTGGGAACTAAGAGACCAGGGTTTGATTCCCACTAGCAGTCCTTGTGGCCTTGAATAAGTCACTTAGCCCTCTTTTGCCTCATAAGAATCCAATTATCAGTGTCCCTGTTTAATGTATATTAACAAGTTTAAGTTACAATGTAAACCACTTTGACTAAATGATAAAGAGGTATAAAAAACCCCCAATAAATAAATAAATACGGTGACTACCTTAAGCGTTTATCAAGTACATGCTTACTTAGGCACTACTTTATAAACTACTAGTAAATGCAGAGATCATGCTTTAAGGCACAGACATTTACAGCAAAACATCCACACATATTTTTCACGTATATGCGTAAATTATAGTAGTTTATCATCTACACACATACTTGCTCACACTGCCCATGTTCTGATCAAACTCCATGCCTTTTACACTGGTCAGTATTTTATATAAAGTCATTTACATGCACTAATTATTAAAATACTGCATTATTTGCACCTAAAACATAGATGCCGCCTTATAAAATTACTCCCCTAAAGCATATAGGGCCCTATTTACTAAGCTGCAATAAAGTTCTGCAGTTACTGCACAGTAGTTGTCAAAATCAACACACAGTAGCTGCTAAATTCTGTGTCAACAACCAGGGACATTCCCAACAATTTTCAATTCAGTTAATACAATGCAGTCAGCTACATGTATTGAAATGCTATTAACTGCATGACATTATCTGCCCTGTTAACAGGTAATGCACAGTAACTACCTCCACATTACTATAAGGTGCAGACCCTGCCCATTGTCTACCATGTTCCACATTAGGTCTCAACATAGAAACTACTGCACATTAACTGATAAAGTGCCACATTGTCTGTTAGCGCATATTAACTACCATATTAACAACTAATGCACTTTAGTAAACAGTATCCTTTGGATTCTGTGATAGCATAAGCAAGCAAACTACATTCTGAAACCTGTGGTAAGTACTTGGTGGCAACAAGCAGGCTGGAAGCAGGTTCCAATCACACAAAATTCTTTATTCAGTAACAGAAACACAAGCAATGCCTCGCTTACCACTGCAGGCTTCAATATTACATACAAACTGTTCTGACATATTCCTCTATGGTTTTGTCCTCATGATTTTAACTTTCTCCTCCTTTGTCCTGACTTCCCTAGTTGAGTACCTATTAAGACAACTGGGAATCTCTCCTATACCCAGCTGTATAATTTTCTAAAAGCCCATTTTCACTGTTAAAGCTCTGTTTTACAAGTGGAAAAAGCTTTTGCTGAATTGATATATTTTTCAACAAACAATATTTTTTATAAGCTTGTGATGTTTGTTTTCTTTAACGTATTTAAACACTAATTCTTAATCCTCCAATTACTTTCATTGTCAATTTATCAATCTTTAATTGCAAGTGTAATTTATGTGCAATCTGCAGGGAGAGGAAGTAGTCTAGTGGTTAAAGCAATGGATTGAGAACCAGGAAAATACAGGTTCATATCCTGCTTCTCCAATAACACTCCTTGTGACCTTGGACGTCACCATCTCCCATTGCCTCAGGGATCCACCTATGTGGTAAGCTTTTGGGGGCAAGGACAAATTGTATCTGAATGCTTATCACTGCATAGCATTGAGTATCTCTGGTAATTTTATTTATTTATTTATTTATTTTACTTCTCTTATATACCGCGCTATTACAAATCAGTGCGGTTTACAATAAACAGAACAATATACTGTGCGGAAGGGCCACAGAGTATTTTACATCGAACAGGGATTAAAACTTGGATTTAACTGGGGTAACATATTGTGGTAAGGAGAGTGCAGCTCAGCATGGAAATAAAAGAGAAAGAACAACTTTTTCTTCTTTTCGGGGGATGGTTGCACTAGAACACATACACCACAGCAAAATCCCTGAGAGAAACCAAGAGGGTAGAGCTAGGTTTAAGCCACTCCCAGACTCCATGACAACCCCAGGTAAGAGTAGGAGGTACAAGTGGGTGGAGTCAGAGAGGGAGGTGCCCTGCTCAACGTTTAAGTTTGAGAAAACAAACAAAGTTGAGGGAAGCAGTCAAGGGAGAAGCAGCCAAGCAAGAAGCAGTCAAGAGAGAAGCAGCCACAAAGAGAGCAGCAGCAGAGACAAGAGTAGCCAGCACTGCAGCCAGGGAAGCTACAGAGAAGGTTCCAGGCAGAGGACCAAACAGACTGGCAAGAGGGAGAGAGAGAAAAGGTTGGCTTTGAGAAGGCTAAGGCAAGAGTGCTTAGACTCCTCTGAGGAAGGGTCTGTCTGCAGGCAGCAGAAGCCCCAGGAAGGGAAGTGGAGGTCTTACCCGGATTCCCTGTCTAGCTCAGAGGCAGAGAGAGTCACAAGCCACAGAAGCCTCAGCCAGGAAGGTGTTGCAACAAGACTCCAAGGTAGGAGAAAGAAAGCAGTAAAGCCAAAACCCTGTGTTTCTTGCTCTGACTCTGAAGAGAGGTTTAGGCCTGAGAAAACCCGGATTAGGAAGAAGGGGTTGTCAGGAGAAACTGAACAGGAGAAGCCCGTTGAACTCCTACCTAGAGGAGAAGGGGCCATTCAGTGGAATAGGCTGTTTAACCTGTTAAAGAACATTAAGCATAAAGTGCCCGAGCGTTTTCAAACTTTGCCAAGATACAGCTCAGCAGAAAACATGGAGGTAGAAGGTAAAGAAAGTGACCTGACTTCAGCTTGTTCTGAGATGGACTGTGATATGTGCATTGTGGCTAAGTAATGAAAGCCTGAGAGCAGTGAGAGAAAGCCTGTGTAAATAATTCTACTACAACACTGGTTGTAAGCTTTGCTTTAATGGGAGAAGATTATCCTTTATTTTCTTTGACTTGAGTGTACAACTGCTTTAAGATTTGTTATCCGCTTGCCACGGAAGCTAATAAAATTCCTGTGTGCTTTGAAACAACCACTTGGTTCATTTATCTCTATACACAACTACAATCCTTGGTAAAGAGGAATTCAAGATGGCTTCCCGTCCCTACTAGGCGACCGCCTGGTAGGGGCGCGACCGCCACAATATCTACACATTATCTACAGTAATGCCTGTGTTTTCGGGTTGTGGCCATAATCTATTCGGTATTGGCCAGTTTGGATCGGCTATCCTTTGACTTGCAGGGTATGTTGTTGAGATGTTCTGAGTGTTTGGTGTGATTAATCGTTGTTTGGTTTCTATAGCTAGGTTCAGGGTAGTGTCTTATGAACAAATAATGCTTGAGTGCCTTCCAGAATTGAGGCAGGCTAGTAATGACTCGCATGTCTGCGGGGAGTGCATTCCAAGCTCTGGGTGCATAGATTGCAAAAGCCCTGTTGGAGGTTGCCTTTGTGCATGTAGTCATTTCCTTTGGGATCGTCAGTGTGTTCACTGTTGAGGATCTTCTGGTTCTGTTTGGGTGTATACAGTGGATCATCATGTTAATGGATGTAGGTGGGTGATTGTTTAGGGCTTTGAAGGTCAAGACTAGAATCTTGTAGAAATCTTGTAGGATCTTGTAGTAGCGGTCTAATGGATGTGTTTTTTAATTTTTGTGGAAAGGATCCGGTTGTAAGTGATTGGTTCAGGATTTTCCCTATGAACTGGCTTAGTTCATAACACATTTCCCTTATCCAGCGTGCTGGGCAAGGGTCATTCGGTGCCATGGAAGTGTTGATGGAGGCAATGGTGTCTTCTATCTCTTTGTCTGATATAGTATTAAATTTGGATAGCATGGCTGGCAGTGTTGATTTGTGCTGGGTGACGCAGCTTCTGAGGTTTGTGCTCTTGTCAGTCAGGATCATCTTTGACTGCAGGTAATCCGAGTATGCCTGCGGGTGGAGCAAGTCTGGATGGTCTGGTGTTGGTTCTTTTGCTAGTATCTTTACGATGTTAAATAAGTCGTGTGGCTTATTTATTGAGTGCTTCAGGAGGTTTGTATGGAATTGCTTCCTTCTCTCTGCTATTTCATCACGATGTTTTTTTAGGTGTAGGTTATATTCCTTGTGCGCTTCAGGGGAGCATGACTGGCGCCATCATCTCTCGAGTTTGCGCAGGTGGAGGAGCAAGGCGCGGAGCTCTTTGGAGTACCAAGCTGCGTGTTCTCGTTTCTTTGGCTTTTTGCGTGTTGTTGGGTGGTTAGAGATGGAGTTGAGACTACTGTCCCAGTTATCAATCATTTCGTCCAGTCCGTGGGCTGAGTTGTCAAGGAGTGGTAGGACTTCCTCAAGTACTTCTTCTTTGATAAAAGGTCTGAATCTTCTCGCAGGTATTTTCAGAGAGGCCGTAGCTCTGTTAGTATTCTGGTTGTGCAGTTTGCTGGGCATATGGAATCTGATCAGACTGTGATCAGACCAAGGTACTGGTGTTACAGATAATGCCGTGTTATGTGTTGACTCTAATGCCGTTTGTGGGGCAAAAATCAGGTCCAGTTTGTTCCCTTTCACGTGTGTAGGTGCATCTACTAGCTGTTTATATCCTAGCTCGTCTAGTGCCTCGAGGAAGGCGGTAGCTTGAGTTTCCTGCAGGGTAGATAAGTTGAAGTCACCTAGCAGCCAGGGTTCGTGATTTGCTTGTGCCACAGGCTATGTTATTTATTGTTGATAGGTCCTCTACTGAGGATGTTGATGCTCTGTATAATAGGTTAATCGAGCATTAGTCATTTTCTATGGTGATTGTGTCTAGGTAGGTGGGGCTAGTGGCATTAGTCTGATGGAATTGTAGTTCGGTTTTTGCTAGGATGAGTGCTCCACCCCCTCTCTGGGTGGCTCTGTGGCAGGTGTACAGTGAAAATCTGGGGGATAGCATTTGGTTGAGCAGGACATTGTCGCAGTCAGTTAGCCAAGTCTCCGTGATCAGCAAGTTGTCCAGGTCGTAGAGGGTTATCAGGTCAATGACTACCAGCCATTTTGAGAGTACTGATCTGGCATTGATGAGAGCACACTTCAGCGGGTGTTGGTGTTTCCCCGGGTGGGTTTTTTTGATGTGTTGTAATGAGATGTGCAACAGGTGGGTGTGAAACATGCAGTTAGTTTCAGATGTTGAGTGGTGAGGGCTTTCTGACCCTCTTTTTCCGTTGCTCCGAAGTATTGGGATGATATTGTGGCCTGGGTTACAGGCATTTGACCCCGAGGGAAGTCCGATGATGATGTAGATACTGGTTAGGACTAAAATTGGGTGCATTTCCTTGGTTGCTTCTGTGGTAACTTGGACTAAACAGGAGTGTTATTTGCTTGTGGGTGGACATGCGGATAATCTGGGCCTGTTGCAGTAAGGGCCTACTCTGATAAGCACTTTGGGCTCAGTATCTTGTGATTGTTTGCAGACAGTGATTCAGCAGGCCCGCAGTCTGATAAACTGCAGCACTATCTGTTCTGGTAGGATGTAGATAGGTGGGGGAGGTCGCTACCTAGTATTGCGGTATGCAGCAAGGCCGATACGTTATTTTAGAGATTTTACAGGCACCTATCTAAGCTTCCTAAGATATGGTATTCAACAAGGTAGACACGTTATTCAGGGACTTTACAGGCACATATCCAAGCATCATATAATAGTTTGTGAGATAACATACATTATTGGCAGCTTAGAAAGTGGACTCCCTGGACAAGCAAGCTATCTAACATCCGTATAGTCAATCTATCTGAGCAGGCAAGCTATCTAGCAGGAAATCTATTGTGGCATCAATAAATGCATCTAGGCAGTATGTCTAGATGTTTACTATCTGACACCTCTATGGTCTAGACAATGGTGTTGTCTTGGAGGTTGATGTGTGAGAGTCCAATTACTGTGTGCTGTAATACTTGCGTTTTGGTATCTTTAGCTTGAGGTTCTGGGTTCAGATTCCTCCTCTGATTTTCTTTTGTAGCGTGTGGCCTCCGCTTAAGGGCCACGCCAAAGGGCCCTCTGGCGAGGCCCTCAGGCGCAGGCGCGGGCGCGCCTGATGGCACTTCTTTTTAAAATCTCGGGCTCCCTGCCCCGATTGGGCGGTGGTGTAGCTGGGTGGAGCCGGCCTCCGGCAGCTCGATCCTGCACCGGAGAGCTGTGGCGGGCCGGGGCGAAGGACGTCGGGACCTCGCATGAAGGTAATACTATCAAAAATGTATTATTAGTAGTTCAGAATCGTCACATCTTCAAGTGGACCTGTGAAATCCTGTGCAATGAAATAATAAAAGATTTTGGTTTATGGGCTGGGTCCAAGGCTGAAGAAAAGCACAGAAAACTGCAGTTCTAGTCTGCTGTTCAGAACAGTGAATAGGGCTTGCCAGATAAGCCAAAGGATAAGATGCGTGAGCCCAGGGAGCGAGGAAAGATTACAACCTATGTTTGCTGAAGGAAATGACTTCCCTCCACGCCTCTTGGCTAGTGAGACCACATTTTACTCAAGCATGTCATCTGAATTAGAATGCATTTAAAAAAATAAAAGAGAAAATGAAGGATGAACAGAAAATGAGGGGCTGCCTGTGTGAAGCTGTACACTGCAGCTCAGGGGATACAAGTTAAGATCTATTGGGGCTAGTCATACCTGGGCACCTTATGGCAATGACGGCTCAGATCCAGGGAAGGAATGAAAGTGGTTGCCACTATTTTAGTAGCATCTGTCAGCCAGTCAGCACCATGGAGCTTGTATCTGAGGAGCAAAGCACTGCACAAGAGCAGAAACCACAGAGGAGAGAAAATGGAGGGAAAAGACTAAAAGGTAGACCTGGATTCTGATCTCATTATAGAGTGCAGCCTTGTAAAAGGCTTCACATGCCCTTGCACATTTTTCATATTCTAAAAAATGTTCTTCAAAACGCATTAAAATAGAAGTTTGTTTCACTGATTTAAATAGCACATGCTATACTTTTAATGTGGAAAAACAATAATATGAACATTCAAAACATTAATTTATGAAACCCCCTCCTAAAGGTGGGTGTTTGAAAGGTAAATGGTCAGTGTATGCTGCTGAAGAAGTGGCTGATGGGGTCAGATGAAGGACAACATTAAAAGAGCAGCCTGCAATAACAATCCCTGAACTAGCAGAGCTAGAAAGTAAACATTTAGGGGGGATATGCAAATCACTGTCTGTACTGAAGGTGCAAGGCTAATATTGCTAACATTTATTTCTATTGTTAAGATTTAACTTTAAATCTATAGGGAACAGTGTAGGAGAATAAAATGCGCACATCAGGGGGCGGAGAAGTAAAAACTGGGGACCAGTAGAAATTGCTCACCCTATGAGAAATGGCATCAGATAAGCAGGTGCTGGTAACTAAAAAATCCCTGGAAAAAAAAGAGATTGGAGAACAGTTACCTGAGATTTAGAGACATCAGGCCTCTTTATCTAAAAGAGCTTAACTCTCATCTGAGAGGTGAGGAAGGAAATCCACTTGCTCTGCAGGCCCTCCCCCTGAAGATGGAGCTGGAAAGTCTCCTAGGAGCCTAGAAAGACTCAGAATGAGGATGATGCCAGCAGAGAGCCTCCTACAGACCCAATCAGGGGTAGGAGTGAAGATGGGGGCCAACAATCTCCTCCCAACCGAGGGAGTGGAGATGGCAGTGGAGAGTCCAGTGGCGGATCAGCCCAAGAGAGAGTTACAGAGAATCCAGAAACCACAAGGCCCAGGGAGGTCCAGCAGCAGATCAGCTCAAGGGAGAGCTGCAACAGTTGTTCCAGAGTGGGCAGAAATGCAAAAGCATCTCTGGAGGAGGCGGAGCGAAGGTACAGCCTCAGCGATTGGACAAAACCTCTCCTTTCACAAGCAGCCACCAGTCCAGAGCTCCCATTACGTATAAGGTTATAGTTGGTTGTTTGAACTGCCTTAACTCTTATCCTGTATTGCTATTCACCTTACTTGCTTGAACCACTTATCATAATACGGTCTGTACACACTGCATTATTTTATCACAATATTTGATGTACTGTATATATTTTGTAAATAAATTGTAAATACTATTTAAGTCAGCCTTGGTTCACAGCAGTGTTTTTTGAGAGGTTTCCTGGGGTGAAAGGAGGGAAATCCTACCCGCTAACACCTTTCTTCCCCAGGTGGAGGCATCAGGCGCCAAACGGACAAGGACCTCAAGGGCACTCTAGCCAGGCCTGTCTCGGACCCAGAAGGGCACTCAAGGGGGCACTACATTTAAGAAGAAATCAAAACCCGCTTTGACCCGGTGAAAAGCGGTATATAAATGCAGTTAATAAATAAATAGTATTGATTACATAAGCCTTTGTCCTCTTTATCATAGCAAATTTAAATTAGCTCAGATTCAACAATTACCATGATAAGAACCATAACAAATTAAACAGAGCCCACTTGTTTCAGTCAAACTAATTGAGCTGATTAAATACTGGATGAAGAGTCAAGTTGCTTGTGCTGTACAAAGTGAATTGAAGCAAAAGTCTAATCACAGAGCAGCTGAAAGAAATTCTGAATAAAGTTATTTAAAGGTATAGATTGAAGGAAGGATCTAAGAAAAATTCAGGGTTTGTATATCTCTTGGGCACTGTCAAGTCCATCATTTTGAAGTGGGAACAGTTTGGCACTATCAAGACACTGCCTTGATCAGGCTGTCACTCCAGAGTTAGCAGCTAAGAGTTAAGTACACTGCCCAAGAAAGTCAATGTGAAACCTAAGATTACTTTAAAAGAAATACAGAACACTCTGGCTTAGGTACAGTAAACTGTTGATTGTGGAATAATCTTGAAATTGTTGAACAAACATTGAGGGGGGGAGGCAACTGGGTTCAGTATGTCTGGGTGGCTGAGTTTATCCATGGGTAAAATTCAAAAGTAAAGGATGTAGACATAGACAGATATAGAAACATGACAGCAGAAAAAGACTATTGGCCTATTTAGTCTGTCCTTCCATATCAACTACTATAGTCCCCCTTTTTTTTCCCTTTAAAGATCTTGTGTGCCTGTCCCATGCTTTCATGAATTCGGATATTGTCGTCATCTCTACTACCTTCACCTGGAGACTATTCCACACATCTACCACTCTTTCCGTAAAGAAATATTTCCGCATATTACTCCAGAGTCTATCCCCTTTCATCCTCAACCGATGTCACTTCGTAGCAGAGCTTTCTTTCAATCGAAAGAGGCCCTCCTCTTGTGCATTTATGCCATAGAGGTATTTAAATGTCTTTATCATATCTCCTCAATCCCACCTTTCCTCTAACGTATACATATTAAGATCTTTAAGTCTATCCCCATATGGTTTATAATGAAAACCACTAACCATTTTAGTAGCCACCCTCTGTACCAACTCCATCCTGTTTATATCTTTTTGAAGGTGTGGTCTCCAGAATTGCACACAATACTTCAAATGAGGTCGCACCAGAGACTTATACAGAGGCACTATCACCTCCTTTTTTCTGCTGGCCATTCCTCTCCCTATGCGCCCAAGCATCGTTTTGGCTTTTGCAGTTGCCTTTTCTACCTGTTTAGCCACTTTAAGCTCATCAGAAGCAGTCACGCCCAGGCCCCACCCTTTTTCATGGACAGAAGTTCTTCACCCCTAAACTGTACTCGCTCCCTTGAATTTTTGTAGCCCAAATGCATGACCCTGTATTTTTTAGCATTTAATCTCAGTTGCCAAATTCTTGACCATTCTTCAAGCTTAGCTACATCCCTCCTCATGTTATCTACTCCTTTCTGGCTGTCTACTCTACTGCAAATTTTGATAACCTCTGCAAAGAGGCAAGCCTTACCTGACAGCCCTTCCGCAATATCACTAACAAAGATATTAAAAAGAATCAAACCAAGGACAGATCCCTGTGGCACACCACTGGTAATATCCTTCTCCTCAGAGTTAGCTCCATTTACCTGTAGACCTTGTCGCCTCCCACTCAACCAATTTCTAATCCAGTCAGTCACTTTTATTTTATTTATTGATTTTATTTATTAGCATTTATATACCACTTTTTACGGAGATCAAATGCAGTTTACATTAAATAACAAGGTCAATTGTATGTAACAGTTTCAATAACTATATACAATGCACAAGAATTAACAAGAACTTGGGACTTAGTCATGTTGAAAACTATGTACAATGAATAGAAGACTTGGGTATAGACTTATAGTCTGAATTTGAACCATTTACAATGAGTTTGTGACTTCTATGTGTGTGTTTAGGGAGTGAATTATTTTCATGTTCAGGAGGCGCAGTGTTGCATGGTCCTGCACTGATCGCAGCGCATGTGCTAGGTTTGTTTCTGGTGTGGTATTTAGTAGGGTCGGTATTTTGGGGGGGTTCCAGTTTATTTCCAAAATGCTGTATAAAGAGATGAGTTTTGAGTTCTTTGTGGAATGAAGAGAGATTTTTCATTGCTCTTAGTTCATCAGGTAGATTATTCCACAGTATGGGCGCGAAGTGTGAGAATGCTGTTAATGGCTCAAATGGATTTCCGGTAGTGTGGAGGGACTGCTAGTTTATTCTGGTTGCATCCTCTTTTAAGTCATGTCTCTTTTTGTTGATGATGATGGAGGTTAGGTAGGAAGGGGCTATTTCCCTGATGAGTTTAAAAGTTGTCATTAACATTTTGTAGTTTATTCGACTTTGGACTGGTAGCCAATGTAAATTATATAAGATAGGTGTGATGTGTTCAGTTATTTGGGCCTTCCAGGCTGTTCGTGCAGCAACATGCTGGGCCATCTGGAATTGTTTTAGGGCCTGTTTAATTGAACCTTGCAGAATGCTGTTACAAAAATCAAAGTGTAGCGTGATTAAGGCCTGGAGGACTGATCTGAAATCATGGTTGGGGAGCAGTGGTCGTAGGTGTTGTAGCATACTGAGTTTATAGTAGATCTTTTTGATTGTGAGTTTTATGTGTGTGGACATGCTGAGGATCTGATCTAGAATAACCTCAAGATATTTTACTTCTTTACTTACTGAAATGCCAGTCTCACCAATTCTGACTTTTGGAGATGGGGAGAAGGTTTGGTTCCTGGTTATGTATAACACTTCAGTTTTACTAAAGTTGATCCGGAGGTTATGACTGTTGAGCCACATTGATGCTTCCTTGAAACAGTCTGTAATTGGTGAGGGATGTGGTTTGTGATGTTGAATGGGAGATATATTGTCCGCATAAATGTGGTATCCTAATTTGAATTTCTTAAAGATAGTGCAGATGGGATGGAGGTATATGTTTGAGAAGGGCTGAAAGGGCGGAGCCTTGAGGTAGGCCTTGCTCTTGTTTGTAAGGACTAGATGTGTGCTGTCCAATTTTGACCTGTTGGGTTCTGTCTGTCAGATATGACTGGAACCATTGAAGTACTGTTCCTTTTATCCCTATCTGTTGGAGTCTAGTGAGTATTATGTTGCGACTAATGCTACCCCTAATGATACCCCTCTTGTTACATATCCACTCTTCACATTACAACCCTTAACCATGCCCTCATTTGATCTTTAATCCTCCACTTCTATAACACTGTACATAGTTTTTCCCCCTGTTTTTCCAAGTTTGTATCCCATGTTTTATTGTAAACCCAATGTAACTGCTACATTGTTTTATGTTCTGTTCCACTGTAAACCGCACTGATTGTAATAGCGCGGTATATAAGAGATGCAAATAAATAAATAAATAAATAATGCTATCGAATGCTGAGGTGATATCTAAGAATATAAGGATGAATGCCTGTCTAGTGTTATCTATGCCACATATTAAGTTGTCAAATAACACAAATAGAAGGGTTTCAATGCCGTGATATGGCCTGAAATCATATTGGTATTTGTCTAGGGGAGCATGCATGTCAACATAGTCCTCGAGTTGAATCTGTATTATTTTTTCAATTACTTTGGCCATGAATGGGAGGGCTTGATATTGGTCTGTATAAACTGGGGTTATTTTTATCTAAGGAATTCAGGATAGGGTGAATCATGGCTTGTTTTAATGTTGATGGGATGTTTCCTTGTTTTAGGGATGAGTTAATGATTGTGAGAATGAAGGGAGATAGTTCTGTTTTAGTTGCTTTTATCCAGCTAACCAGACATGGGTCAAGACTAGATGTTGTCATATTGATTTTGGTTATTATATTGCTGAGAGCTTCTAGCTTGATCTGTGAGAATGTTGACCAGGTGGACTTAGGTGTATGGTTGGAGTCTAAGGGGAGGGGGGGGGGGGTTTGAATCTATATATAATTTCAAACAACTCTCTGGGGGGATTGAGGAATTTAGTAAGTATGTTAGAGTAGTACTCCTTTTTATTGTTTATGGAATCTTTGTAGTGTTGTAGTGTACTCATATAAAGGGATTGGATTTCGGTGGACTTGGATATCCTCCATTTACGCTCAATCTTAAGTAATGTGGTCTTTATCTTTTTAAGTCTTTAGAGTACCATCCTGATCGATGTTGTTGACCCCTTAAATGGTCGTGGGGTCTTTGCAGTAACAGCGTTTTCTATGGCATCATTCCAACTGGCTATTTTGTCTAAGTCTGTTAGGTCAGGGTTGAATCGCCGGAGTGTTTCTTTTATGAAACTATTCTTTTCAAAGGGTTTATATCTTCTTGATGGAGTGTCTTGTGTGGATGATTATAATTTAGGGATGTGAGATGGTAGTAGAAAGTTTATTAAGTGGTAGTCGGACCATGGTACTTGTGTTTGTGGTGGTGCGAGTTGGAAAGTGTTTGCAAATTTCATTGGGAATGAAAACTAGGTCTAAAATATTTCCTCTGTTGTGAATGGGGGCACTGACTATTTGGTGGTAGTCCATGTCAGTCATGGAATTCAGGCATGCTGTAGCAAGGGTATCATGTAATGTGGCTAAGTTGAAGTCACCTAATAGGATTAATGGCTTTTTACTTGAAGAAGTGCATACTGATTCAATGAGGATGTCTAGACTGTCAGGTTTCGCACTGGGGGGTCTGTATATGACAGAAAAATAGGTGGTTGCTCACAATGGTAAGGATGTCTATATGTCTTCAACATTATTAGCTGTGAGGAGGGATGCTTTCAGTTCCTCCTTTATAATAATGAAGACACTGCCACCTCGTTTTGTTATCCTAGGGCAGGGGAATAAGTTATACCCCTGGGGTCCTAAGTTCATTGACTAGAATGGAGTCACAATCTAATAACCATGTGTCTGTGATGCAGATGAGGTCAGGGTTGTTATCAGTAATTATATCACGGATTATAGGTATTTTATTTCTTATAGATCGTGCATTAGCAACGTAACAATTTAGAATCTTTTGGTTGGGTGTGCATATGCTGTGGTGTGTAGTGGTCCTTTCCAGATGGATAACAATAGTCTGTTTGGGTTGTGTTTAAATCCAATTGTGGTTTTATATTTCATAGGAGTAAGGATGCATCAGGTTGGGTTATAAGGTATGAAATGCTGTTGTGAGTGAGGGATGGCATAGCCCTGTATTATAAGGCAGAGGGTAATGCATATGCTGTAACAGAACCAGAGAGAGAGTTTATTCTTCATGATCAGTAGGGGGGGAATAGAGGTGAAGGGACTCTTGAGGTGGTGGTGCAGGTGACTGTTTATCTCAGTGTAGTTGTAGTGGATAAGCCCTCTGATTTGTTAGTGTATAGCTGGAGGACTAGCATCCAGAGAGGATGGCATTTGGTGTCAGAAAAACATAGATTTTAGAGTACATAGCTTCCATTGAGTAACAGACAGTAGCTGCAGTGAGAAGTACAATTTCACAGGTAATTGCAGTGTATAGTTACATATTCACAAGGTGTGCTTATTCAGTTGGCTGTTAACTAGGATGCAGATACATTACATTACTTACTTTATCGGCTGTTACGAGGAATAGAATAACAATATGTGGTTTAGCTTGTCTCTTTAGAGTAGTTAGAGACGTTCTAGATAGAAACTATCAGCACAGCAGATAGTATTTTTTGCCTTCTTATCATCTAGTGTGATTTAGGAGGTTCAGAGAGACGTCCAGGGTTCTATTTCAGTTAGGCAGATTGAGGAAGACAACCAGTCTTGCTGGGTTCCTTGCTGGAGTAGGACTGACCTGCTCTTTGATTGGCATCTTGGAGGGTGCAGTGGGGGTGACTGCGTGTTGCTATGAGACCCTTCTTTGGCTGTCAGAGCTTTTGCAGGAAGGCTGTTTCTTGGATCTGAAATGGTTTCACGCATCTAGGAGCAGGGAGATGTGATGTTTCGCTTTCTCCTTCTTATGGTCCGTGCCAAAGGGCCCTCTGGCGAGGCCCTCAGGCATGGGCCCGGCAGGCGCGGGCACACCTAGGCACGCTGCTGCTTTTAAAGTTCCCAGTGGAGAGGCTGCATCCCTAGGGTGCTCAATTTATTTATAAGTTGTATGTGTGAAATGGTGTCAAAGGCTTTACTGAAATCCAAGTACACCACATCTAGGGCTTTCCTTCAGTCCAACTCTCTGGTCACACAGTCAAAGAAATCAATCAGATTTGTCTGACAAGACCTGACTGGTAAATCCATGCTGCCTCAGATCCTGCAATCCACTGGAATACAGAAACTTCATTATCCTCTATTTTAGCAGTGTTTTCTTTAATTTACTCACTACAGAGGTCAGACTAACGGGCCTGTAGTTCTCACCATCATCTTTACTTCCGCTTTTGTGTAAAGTAATCAGATGTGCCTTTCTCTAGTTCTCTGGGACCACTCCTGACTGTAAAGAAGCAAGTCAATGGAGCTGCTAGAACGTCCCCAAGTTCCTTCAATATTCTCGGATGTATCCCATCCAGTCCCATCACTATGTCTACTTTACTTTTGCTAGTTCCTCATGAACACAGTCTTCTGAAAAACATTTGAGATCCCCGTCGCTTCTGTTCCTATTTGTGGGTGTTTTCTGAGGTCCTGCTCCTGGCCCTTCATCTGTTGATCCAGAACAAAAATATTTGTTAAGTAATTCTGCTTTATCCTCATCAGCTTCTACATATTCCTCCCCTTCAACTTTGAGTCTGACAATACCAATTTTGCACTTCCTCCTCTTGCTAACATATCTAAAAAATAATGTATTGTCCTCCATTTTATTGCACTGGCTATTTTGTCTTCTTTTTGTATCTTTGCTTTGCTGGCTACTTTCCTAGCTTCTCTAAGTTTTTCCAAATACTGACTCTTGTCTTCCTCTCTCTGTGACCTCTAATATTTTATCAAGGCCATCCTTTTTTTCTTCACCTTTTCAGCTACTTCTTTTGAGACCCATAGTTGCCTCCTTTTCCTTTTAAATTTATTTACCTTTCTAACAAAAAGGTTTGTTGCCCTTAAAATATCTCCTTTCAGTTTTGCCCATTGCTTTTCTACATCCTCCAGTTGTTCCCATCCCACTAATGACTCCTTGAAGTATTGTCCCATCTTGGCAAAGTTAGTTTTCCGAAAGTTTAAGACCCTCGCTTTTGAATGGGCTTTATCAGGCCTAGTCCTAATACTGAACCATACAAACTGGTGATCACTAGATGTGAGATATTCTCCCACTATAACATCAAATACTTTCACCATTGGTAAGTACCAAGTCCAGTATGGCCTCTTAATGTGTGGGTTCTGTTGCTAGTTGCTGGAATAGTTCTCCCTATAGAAAATCCAGGATCTCCTTATTTCTAGATGACAGTGCAGCAGGAATGTACCAATCAACATTCAGCATATTGAAATCACCAATCAGTAGAACATCTCCTTTCATGTCAATACTGCATATCTTGTCTATTAAATCTCCAACTTCTTCTCTCTGTGAAGGTGATATCACACCAATGCAAATGGATTTCTCATTTCATCTTTCTAGTTTAACCTACAGTGCCTCCTCACTCCCTTTTAAGCCCTGCAATTCTATATCTTTAATATTATTTTTTTACATATAGTTCCACTCCTCCTCCCCTTCTTCCTACCCTATCTTTCCTGAATAAAGTATAGCCTGGTATAACTACATCCCAGTCACGGTTGTCCTTGAACCATGTCTTCATAACCGCCACTAAATCCAAGTCAGCCTCTTCCATTAAAGCCTCAACATCTGGGATATTATACTACGGGCATTTATGCACATCCATTTCCAGATGTTGCCTCTTTTACCCATTTCTACAGAGGTATTTAATACTTTACTTACCTGAGGACTTTCACTTACCTGGGGTCTTTCTTCACCCATCCCCAATGAATCATTCCATGGTCCAGAAAACCAAAACATTCTCGATGACACCATCCACGCATTCATCTCCAGGATGAGAGCTTCTCTGCCTCAACCTTTACCCTCAACAGGAAGGACTGAAAAGAACACCACCTGCGCGCACCTCTGTTTCACCCTCTGTCCCAGAGCCATAAAGCCACTTTTGATAAGCTCAGAGGGATTCCTAGCAGTATCATTTGTGCTGACATGGATGAGCAACATCAGATAATGGTCTGTAGGCTTGATGAGTCCTTGCAAACTCTCCATAACATCTTGGAATTTAGTAGCACCTGGCAGACAGCACACCTCTCTGGACATCAAGTCTGGTTGGCAGATGAATGCCTCAGTACCCCTGAAACAGAGTCACCAGCCACTACTACCCTTCGTTTCTTTGTGGTCACTGATTTCACAACTTTGAGGTGCTTGAATTCTGGTTCTTCCCTTTCCTGGGATGCTTTCATCTCATCTGCTTCCAGAGCTGCATACTGGTTCTTCAATTCTAGGGCTGGAGGAGTTGGAATGTCAATTCTGCAGGCTCTGGTGACTCGTGTCCAACTCTTTTCATTCTGTAGCATCCCACCTTTACCTCTGTTGGAGACCTTGGATGCTTCAAGAAGCATCTCATCAATATACTTTTCGCTGTCTTGAATTCTTCTCAGTCTCGCCACTCTTCTCCGAGTTCCTCCACTTGTTTCATGAGGGCTTCAGCTTGCAGGAATCTTGAACATGGAACCAGTTCCTTAACTGGCTTTGAGCTGTCTGAACAGAGGTAGAAGCTATAACGGGGGCAACAGCTTTAGCAATACGACTTTTCCCAGCCATATTCAGTTGGTGGAGGTTTGGTACCTTGCTTACAATGCAGGTAGGGGCTATCCATACCATAGGGGAGTATCTACAAGTGTGTACTTTAGGTTTGTGTGTGCACAGTTGAAAGTTTGTAAATGAAAGTGGGTTGATGTGCTCTTATGACAGAGTGCATTGATTTGGCTGCATGTATGCGTGTGAGAATGTATGAATGTATGTGACTCCCATTTACTCCAGTTCATCCCCCCTTCCACCTATATTCTCTTACTCTGTTGCCTTCAGTTCTTCTCTCCCTGCCACAAATCCCATCTCCTCCAGCTCATCTCCACTTCACACAGATCCCCTTAACTTTTGTCGTCCCCAGCAGCAAATCCCCCACCACACATCCCCTACCCCGTTCTCCTCCAGTAGCTCAGATATCCTTCCACAAGGCCCTTTACCTAGCAGCTCTTCCTCCACATGCACACATCCACTACCCTGTTTTCTCCAGCACAGCTCCTTTTCCACATATGTTCCCTGAACCTCTACTGGCCTCAGCAGTATCCCCCCCCCCCCCCACACACACACATCTACTACTCCATCTGTTATAGCTCAGCTTATCTCCCCTCTCAAACATGTCCTATTATCTACTACGGCCTCTCCCACATTTCTTAAGCCCCTTGCTCCCGCGGTAATTCTCTTACTCAGCATTTCTCCCACTTACGTACCGACCCTGCATGTCATTTCACAGTGTGGCTCTCTGCAATTCAAAGGCAGCTGGTTCCATGGCCTTCCTGTACCATGCAGCCCTACCATAATTCGATCAGCATAGTGCTTGAAATCCTGTGCTGTTTGGTCTCGCCAGGACTTCCATGCTGACAGCATGCTGGAATAGCCATGCTTTGAGGGAAGGCTGCCGGGATCTCCCACTTCATTCTCTTACCTTCACTTCTTCTCTTTCATCTCACCTGTGTCCTGCTGTATTGGATGCTCCATACCACCACCTGACCTTTAAATTCATATTTAAAAAAAAAAAACCCTACTGCACAAGACTCTTTCTTCTCCATGCCTACTGTAGTCGGCAGCATGTTCAAGGGCAGGCCCAAACACTGCTTTCCCATTCTGCTCCACCAGATCTCTGACTGACTCTGCACGGGCTGCGATTATGCTAGTCCCTCCTCTGCCAACCAGCAAGAGCATGCAGCAGACTAACTGGCTTTACATGACTGCCAATCATATCTGCTTGTTCCCACTGTGCCTGCCACCTTCCAAGGGATTGTCTGACCTTTTTTCTCTTTGGCTCAGCAACTGCCAATCAAATTATGCCTGATTACATGAATATGTACATGCTTATTAATTATGCAGAAAATTACACATACATATAATGGCATAATTCCCCGGGTGTACTTGGAGGAAATGTGTATGTCTGCCATAGACCTGGGACTGGGGAGAAGATTCACCTTTCAGTAGGATAATGATCCCAAGCACAAAGCAAAAGCAACAATGCAGCAAGAAGGTGAATGTCCTTGAGTGGCCCAGTCTGTCTTTTTGTGTTTTCATTGTACAGCGCTGCGTGCGCCTGGTAGCGCTTAATAAATGCTTAGCAGTAGTAGTAGTTCAAGCACAGGCCTAAACCCAACAGAAAAGCTTTGGCGAGATTTGAAGACTACAATCTACGGATGATCCCTAGCCAACCTGAAAGAGCTTGTGCTATTCAACTAAAAACAATGAGTAAAAAAGGCACCAAACCGCTATGAAAAGTTACATAAGAACATAAGATATGCCATACTGGGTCAGACCAAGGTCCATCAAGCCCAGTATCCTGTTTCCAACAGTGGCCAATCTAGGTCATACGTACCTAGCAGTTTCCCCAAAAGACACAGGTTCTGCAATGCTTGTACTAGGTCAAGCATTGATATCCTGGGTCCCTTCTTAAGAATGGTTTATGGACCTTTCCTCCAGGAACTTGTCCAAACCTTTTTTAAACCCAGCTACACTAACAGCCTTTACTACATCCTCCGGTAACAAATTCCAGAGTTTGATTACACGTTGAGTGAAAAAATATTTTCTTTTATTAGTCTTAAATAGTTTACCCTGTAGCTTCATTGCATTTATTTACTTATTTATTTAGCTGTATTTATATACCGCTTTTCACCGGGTCAAAGCGGTGTTACATGGGGGGTGGGAGAATTAAGTACAAGGGTGGGGCCATCACCAGGGAGGCAACATTGATGATTTAGATATAGGTAAGACTTTGGACATAGGACAAACGTTGGACAAAGACAGGTTAGAGTAGCTTTGAGTTAGAGGTTCATTGTGGGTGAGATCGGGGGTTTGTGGGTTTTTCGGTGGGGTTCGAGTTGAAGTATTCCTGAAACAGGATGGTTTTTAGCTGTTTTCTGAAAGATAGTAGATCGGTATTGTTTCTGAGATAGCTTGGTAGAGAGTTCCATAGGGACGGAGCATAAAGTTCGAAGGCTCGATTGCAGGTCCGTTGTGAGCATTTGGTTCTTTTGTGGGGGACGGTGAGGAAAATGCTGGAGGTTTGTCTAGTAGATCTGCCGTGGGCTGGGCGAGCCAGTAGGGTGCGAAGCTGGGTGTCTTGTGTTTGATGGAAAGCTTTGTGGGTGAGGAGGATGGTTTTGTATTTTGTCCGTGCTTCAAGGGGGAGAATGTGCAGTTCTTTCAGAATTGGGGTGATATGGTCAGTTTTCTTTGCCCTCTGAATGATTCTCGCGGTGGTGTTTAATGCAGTTCGGAGGGGGTTGGTGTGGGTGGCTGGAAGGCCATGGTAGATTATGTTGCAGTAGTCCAGATGTGGGAGTGTCATGGCCTGCATCACTGTTCGGAAGTCTTGATGTTCCAGGAGGGGTCTGAGACGTTGCACTGTTCGTGCCTTGTGAAATATAGTTCCGGAGGTTTTAGTGATCTGTTGCTTTAAGGTGAGGGCTTGGTCAATAATAATGCCCAGGTATCTTATCTGTGGTTGTATTCGGATGCTTGTAGTTCCAATGATGAGGTGTGTGGGTGGTGTGAAATCAGGGTTCTTTGTCACTATGAGGGCTTCAGTTTTCTTTATGTTGATGGATAGGTTGTTTGTTTGTAACCAGTCAGAGACTGCGGTGAAGCATGCTGATAGGTGGTTGTTTGTAGGGTTTGTGGTTGTAATGGGGGCGTAGAGCATGATATTGTCAGCGTAGATGTGGAAGCTGATGTTGTGGGTGTGTATGATGGTGCAGAGTGGCTGGAGGTAAATATTGAAGAGCATGGCTGATAGTGTGGATCCTTGGGGTACTCCCTGGTGTTGCTGGAATGGGGGGGGAAGTTGAGGTGCTGGTGCGGATGAGTTGTTGTCTGTTTGTCAGGTAGGATTGGAACCACTTCAGCACGGTGTCCTTGATCCCAATAGTTTGTAGTCGGTGTATGAGGATGTTGTGGGATATGGTGTCAAAGGCTGCAGATATATCAAGGAAGATCATGGCGTATCCGGATTGTCTCCCTTGAGTTCCTGTGAGGAGGGTGTTCATCAGCGTGGTCATGAGGGTCTCGACCCCATGTAGTGGTCAGAGGCCATGTTGTTGAGGGTCCAGTATGTTGTTAACATCCAGGTGTTCCTGAAGCTGCTGCTGGATGATCTTCTCGATTATTTTGTCTGTGAAAGGTAGACTTGCTATGGGTCTGTAGGATGTAGGGTCAAGAGGGTCCAGGTTTTGCTTTTTCAAGGAAGGTCGGATGATCGTGGTTTTAAGTGCGTCTGGCATGTGTCCTCTGGAGAAGGATTCTTTGACGATACGGGTTAGTGGTGTGCTTAGGTCGTTTTTCGATTTCTTTATCCAGTCAGTGGGGCATGGGTCCAGCGGTGAGGTGGTGGTGTGGAGGCGTGAGATAGTGGCTGAAATTTCTTCTGTTGATGTTTCTTTGAAGTTAGTCCAGTCACTGTGCAGGTTGGGGTGGAGGTTCTCCGTAGTTGATTGTGCGGTTGGGTGTGGGTTTTGTGGTTGTTGTAGCTGTTTATATTGATGGGCCAGTAGTTCTGGTGGGATCTGCGGTAATTGGTCAGAGCTGTGTGGTGTTTTTGTCAGCTTTTTGATTATCTGAAAGAGCTCTCGAGGTTTGTTTATGGATGTATTGATGATTTTCATGTGGTAGATTTTCTTCGCTTTGTCAGTCTCATAGTGATATGCGTTGAGTTCATAAAGGTATTTTATTTTGTCATTTTCGTTGTTGGTTTTCCTCCATTTTCTCTCAGTTTTCCTGAGTTTTGTTTTTAGCTTTCGGAGACTGGGAGTATACCATCTCGCCCTTTAGGAAGGGGGTCTGGAGCTGGTTAAGTTGTTGAAGCTTCAGACGCATGTCCCCTAGTCTTCCTATATTCTGATAACGTAAACAGTCGATCTACGTTTACCCGTTCCACTCCGTTCATTAATTTATAGACTTCTATCATATCTCCCCTCAGCCGTCTCTTTTCCAGGTTAAAGAGCCCTAACCTTTTTAGCCTTTCTTCATAGGAGTATCCTTCCATCCCCTTTACCATTTTGGTGGCTTTTCTCTGAACCTTTTCTAATAACGCTATATCCTTTTTAAGATACGGCGACCAGAATTGCACACAATATTCAAGGTGCGGTCTCACCATGGAACGGTATAGAGGCATTATAATATCTTTTGTTTTATTTTCCATTCCTTTCCTTATGATACCTAGCATTCTATTTGCTTTCTTGGCCGCCGCTGCACACTGGGCCGAGGGTTTTAACATGTTATCCACAATGACCCCTAAATTTTTTTCCTGGGTGGTGGTTCCTAATGTGGAACCTTGCATCGTGTAACCATAGTTTGGGTTGTTCTTCCCTAGGTGCATAACTTTGCACTTGTCCACATTAAATTTCATCTGCCATTTGGATGCCCAGTCTTCCAATTTATCAAGATCCTCTTGCAATTTTCCACAATCCTCTTGGGTTTTAACAACTTTAAATAGTTTTGTGTCATCTGCAAATTTGATAACCTCACTCATTATTCCACTTTCCAGGTCATTTATGAATATGTCAAAAAGCAGCAGACCCAGCACAGATCCCTGGGGTACACCACTATTCACCTTTCTCCATTGGGAAAATTGGCCATTTAGTCCAACCCTCTGCTTTCTATCTTTTAACCAGTTCCTGATCCACAGTAGTACACTGCCTCCTATCCCATGACTCTTTAGTTTTGCCAAAAGTCTCTGATGAGGGATCTTGTCAAAGGCTTTCTGAAAGTCCAGATACACTATATCAACTGACTCACCTTTGTCCACCTGTTTATTCACACTTTCAAAAAAACATAACAGATTAGTAAGACAAGATCTTCCTTGTCTAAAGCCATGTTGGCTGTCTCCCATTAGGCCATGACTATCTACATGCTGAGTAATTTTATTCTTTATGATGGTTTCTACCATTTTTCCCAGTACTGACGTGAGGCTCACCGGTCTGTAGTTTCCCGGATCACCCCCGAACCCTTTTTAAAATTTGGTGTTACATTGGCGAAGTTGTTAGACACTTATCCTGAATGACCCATAGCTGTTATTGCTGCAAAAAGGGATTTCCACTAAGGATAGGGGGGGGGGGGGTTAAGTGCTATCAAGTCAATGCTGACTCCTGGCAACCCAACAGCCCTTGGGCTTTCTTGGCAAGGTATGACTGGATGTAGATTGCCAGGTCTTTTCTTCCGGGATAATGGAGGGTAGTGACTTGCCCAAGGTCACAAGGAGTGCCAGTGAGAATCTAACCATGACCTCTTGGGTACTAGGCTGTTGCTCTAACCACTAGGCTGCTCCTCTATTCTCAGGATAGAGTTAAGGAGTATGAAATCTTATACAATCAAACTGTTTTAGATCTCTTATTCTTAATGAACTTAAACTGACTAAATGCAGTATAAAGTTAAACAATTCACTGAAACGTCAATTTCACATGCTTATCTGAATGCTTGCTTACTTATGTCACCTAAAAAATAAAACATTGATAAATATATAAAAGTCTGAAAACTAAAAATATGCAAGTTGTCATTGAAAATACTGAACCACTAGGGGAACCAAGATGGCGCCGTGATCGGACGCATTTTAAGATGCTCTTCCCTCCTTGTGACAGTTTCCTTTGGTGTTTCTTCTTGTAATGGCTCCTAAAAACAGCTGGAGACCTCTGATCCGACTGACCAGCATGTGGTTTTCTGCTGCATCCATTGCAGCTGCCACAAGTCTGGAGATAGAGCGTCCTTTGGAGGAGCTGGGTATTTCGTTCAGCTCTGGTGGCCCTATCCCTCCTCCGCAGCCTGCACTGAAGTGGATGGCATCTCCCATGGCTGCTGTGCCCCCGCAGAAGGCTAGAGTGCCTGCGACGGTGGTGCAAGCAGAGGAAACATCCCATTGGGAGGGGTGCCAGGAGGAGGAGTGTTTTACGGTCCCTAAGCATCAGCTACTGTTGCAGACATGGCGGTTCCAGGAGTTGATGTTTCTAGGAGGTCAGTCTGTGTCCCAAAGCCACTGCCAGCACAGGCTCCGATGCATACAGGGGTATCACCTGGTAAGAGGATCATGCTGAATGATATTTGGAAAGCTTTGCAGAGGTATGAGGCTACTGTGAGTACAGCACAGTTACTTACCTGTAACAGGTGATCTCTGGGAACAGCAGGAATAGTCCTCACATATGGGTACGTCGGTACCGACGGAGCCTGCGCAGGAAAGCTCCCCAGCTTCCCAAAGGAAAGCTTTTGGGGCTTCCCACAGCGCATGCGCGCTGCCTTCCCGCCTTTCTGACCAACTCTCCTCAGTTCGAGTTTAAAGCTGAGACAATAGAGAGAGGAAAGGAAGAGAAAGAGATACAACTCCTAGGGGAGGTGGGTGGGTTGTGAGGACTATTCCTGCTGTTCCCAGAGATCACCTGTTACAGGTAAGTAACTGTGCTATCTCCAGGAACAAGCAGGAATGAGTCCTCACATATGGGGACTCCCTAGCTGAGATGCCTGGGAGATCCCCTACGTAGGTATGTCATCTTCCGATGGATCTCAGGCATCCATTAAGGGAAGGTGGGCAGGAGTTGTTTAAGAATGGAACAGGTGTTTGAGGACAGCCTGACCAAATAAGGCATCCCGGCGGGAGTCCTTATCCAAGCAGTAATGGGCAGTGAAGGTATGAACCGAGGCCCAGGTGGCTGCTCGACAGATCTGATCTATGGATACAGAGTGAAGATGAGCCATAGAGGTGGCCATGGCTCTCACATCGTGAGCTGTGACATGGCCCTCCAGAGAAATGTTTTTACTCTGGTAAGCAAACGAAATACACTGAGCAATCCAAATGGAAAGTGTTCGTTTTGAGACTGGAAGTTCCAAATAAGAAGGATCGAAAGCAACAAAAAGTTGGGAAGACTTTCGATGTGGCTGAGTCCTATGGAGGTAAAAGGCAAGAGCTCTTTTACAATCTAGAGTATGAAGGTTCCGCTCTGCACTGGATGCATGAGGAGCTGGAAAGAAGACAGGTAGGTATACCTCTTGATTAAGATGAAAAGGTGAAACCACTTTAGGCATAAAGTGTGGATTTGTCCAAAGGACTACCTTATCATGATGGAACCTTGTATAGGGTGGATTCGCCACTAAGGCTTGCAGCTCACTGATGCGACGAGCTGAAGTGACTGCAATGAGGAAAATAACCTTCCAGGAAAGAAATTTCAAGGAGGTAGTGGCTAAGGGTTCAAAAGGTTGCTTCATAAGCTGACCAAGAACCAAGTTTAAGTCCCATGCCACCGGAGGAGGCCTAATGGGAGGTTTAGTTAAAGTTAGGCCTCTCATGAATCTTGCAATAAGAGGATGAGAGGAAATAGGTTGTCCATTGAAAGGCTTGAGAGATGCTGCAATAGCACTCAAATGGACCCTTACTGAATTTGTTTTAAGGCCTGCATTGGAAAGATGCAGGAGATATTCCAATAGAGAATTGATAGGAAGAGCAAAAGGATCAAGATCCTTTTGAGCACACCAAATGGAAAATCTCTTCCATTTAAAAGCATAAGAACGCCTTGTGGAAGGTTTTCTGGAAGCATGGAGGATATCTTTCACTTGTTGAGAGACATTTAAGTCTTGAAGGTCTAGGCCTTCAGTAACCATGCTCTGAGGTGGAGGGACTTGGGGTTTGGGTGCCACAAAGTCCCCTCCTCCTGAGACAGAAGGTCTGGAGCAGCTCCCAGGTCTAGGGAGGGACCCTGGGAGAGATGTAGAAGTAGAGGCAACCACACTTGGCGTGGCCAGCGTGGAGCTATGAGGATCATAGATCCGTGATCCTTCTGCAGTTTGAACAGTCTTGGGAATCAAAGGAATGGGTGGAAAGGCATATAGGAGGCCCTGACCCCAATGAAGGAGGAAGGCATCCCTGGCCTGAACCCCCTGACATGGAGTTCTGGAACAGAACCGGGGAAGTTTGGCATTCCACGGACTTGCAAAGAGGTCTATGTCCGGGGTTCCCCATTTCTGAAAGATTCTGAGTACCTGATCTATGTGCAGGGACCACTCGTGTGGAAGCAGAACTCGGCTGAGTCTGTCTGCCCAAGAGTTTTGAATTCCTGGGAGATACACTGCCAGGAGATGGATTTGATGCTCTCTGGCGAAGGCCCACAGTCTGAGAGCTTCGTTGCAAAGCGACAGAGAGCCAGTCCCTCCTTGTTTGTTTATGTAGAACATGGCTACTTGATTGTCGGTATGAACAAGCACTGTCATGTTGTAAAGGAGGGTATGAAAGACCTTGAGAGCAAGAAAAATTGCTCGAAGCTCCAGAAGGTTGATATGAAGGGCAGTCTCCTGTGGAGACCAAAGGCCTTGAGTGGAGAGGTCTTGAAGATGAGCTCCCCAGCCTGTCTGGGAGGCATCTGTAGTGAGGGTTGCCTGTGGTGGTAGCGGTTGGAAGGGGGACCCCAGCAACAGGTTTTGAATGGATATCCACCACTGGAGAGACCCAAAGAGACGTTTGGAGGTTTCTATTTGGTCGGAGAGAGCTCCTGATGCTTGGGTCCACTGAGTGGACAGAGTCCATTGAGCTGCTCTCATATGCAGGCGAGCATAAGGCACCACATGAACTGTGGAGGCCATGTGGCCTAGCAATTGTAACATCTCTCGGGCAGTCAAGTGAGTTCTGGACTGAATTTGAGAGGCCAGGTGCACTAGCCGGTGGCAACGTGCCTGGGGAAGATAGGCCTTTGCTGTGGTGGTATCTAACCAGGCCCCTATGAATTCTAGGGATTGAGTAGGGGTGAGTTGAGACTTTGGCAGATTGATGACAAGTCCCAGATACTGCAGAATGCAGATGGTGTGGCTCCAGGGAAGTCTGAGCCTGAGACTGAGATGGAGCTCGGATGAGCCAGTCGTCCAGGTATGGGAAGACAAAGATTCCCTGAGAGCGTAGAAATGCAGCCACTACTGACATGCATTTTGTGAACACTCTTGGAGCAGTAGCTAGACCGAAGGGGAGTACTCTGTACTGGAAATGTTTTCCCTGGAACAGAAATCGAAGGAATTTTCTGTGGGAGGGATGGATGAGTATATGTGTGTACGCATCCTTTAGGTCTAGAGAACAAAGCCAGTCCTGACTCTGAAGTTAAGGAAGGAGAATACCCAGAGAGAGCATTTTGAATTTTTCCTTGTACAGGAATTTGTTTAATTCTCTCAGATCTAGGATGGGTCTGTGTCCTCCTGTTTTCTTTGGTATCAGAAAATAGGGGGAGTAGAACCCGGAGCCCTGTTGGAGGAGGGGAACCTGTTCTATGGCCCCTTGGGAAAGCAGGGTATTCACCTCCTGATCCAACAGGTGTAGGAGAGATGGGGGAGAGACGAAATGTCTCACCCTGGGATAGATAGGAAGGCTGGAGAAATGCAGTTTGTATCCCTCTCTGATGATAGAGAGGGTCCACTGCTCTGATGTAATCTGTTCCCATCTGGGAGCAAAATGAGTCAGCCTTCCTGGAATGGTGAGAGGCTCTGGTTGCTGCAGAGCCAGAAAGGGTATGTTCTCTAGAAGTAAGTCAAAAACCCTGAGGGGGTTGGGACTGTTGAAGCGTAGCAGCTGCTGCAGGCTTTGTTCTGGCCTGTTTAGTCTGCTGTCGCTTAGGAACAAAGCGAGCTTGAGCAGATGACTGGCCAGCATTGGAACCAAATCTAGGCTTTTTGTAGAAAGACTTCTTAAAAGACTTCTTTTTGGCAGGGAGTGAAGTAGACTTAGAGAGTCTATCCAAAGCAGCATTCTCTGCATCCATTTGAATGGCTTTGACTTGCCACTCTTTGCCAAAGAGATTTTCACCTGTACAAGGTAAATTGCCTAGGCCATCTTGTACCCAGGATTCCAGGTCAGAGGCCTGGAGCCAAGCAATTCGACGAGCACTATGGCTATGCCAGATGCTCTACTAGCACCCTCAAAAGAGTCAAAGGCAGCCCTATTGGAGAACTTTGACACATCTTGGATATGCTTTAACAGAAGCAGGAACTCCTCTTTTCTATCCTCTGGAATAAAGGGGAGAAAATCCTGTACTTTAAGAGCAAGCTCCTTTAGAAACATGCCCATATAGAGGCTGTAGGAGTTGATTCTGGCAATAAGCATAGTAGCTTGAAAGATTTTCCTGCCAAAAGCATCCAAAGTTCTAAATTCTCTTCCTGGAGGGGTAAAAGAGTGCCTTTTGGTACTCTTAATCTTTTTCATAGCAGACTTCACCACAATAGAATGGTGAGGAAGCTGGGTTTTTTGAAAACCAGGAGAAGGAGGGACCCGATACATGGTGTCCAACCGACGAGAATGTGGAGATAGTGTAAGAGGAGCCTCCCATAAATCCATCATATGTTCTTGGAGAATATTATGAATGGGTAAGGTGACTGCCTCTTTGGGAACCTTAGAGTATCCTAAAATGTCTAACTTTTGAGCTCTAGGTTCCTTTTCAGAGGATACTGTAATGGAAAGTCCTTTGGCAACTTCCAAGATGAAGTCCTGAAAGGACAAGTCCTCTGGAGGAGACATTCTTCTCTTTGGGGAAGAAGGCTCCTCAGGAAGAATAAGGGATGCTTCATCAGAATCATCTGAGGTATCGGCATCCTCAGAAGACTCGAAGTATCGCCTACTTGCTTCCAGAGATTGATACGGGTACCGACCGGTATCGACCTCGGGCGTACTGGGTGCCGGGTCGGTACCGAGAATATCGCGGGAAGCAAAAACCGGTACCGGCCTTCTACTGGAAGTAGATGCTCTGGGTACCGGTATCGGTTGTGGTACCGGAACCGGGGTCGGAACCGACGGTTGCGGTACCGAGGGCGTCGCAGCATTAATAAAAGCCAGTATGGCCTGCTGCATGGATTGCACCGTAGTACCCATTGACGCCACAACTGCCTGGATGTCGGTACCGGTTTGAGCCGGTACCCCAGAGCAGTCTAACAGGTGATCGGTCGAGGCCGTGCCATCGATGTCAACCTGTAACCCCATAGGAGGAGCTTTGGAAGCCGGAGCTTCCCGCCGGGGTTGTTTGGCTGGGGCAGGGTCTTCAGTGTCGAACCCAAGGGCCTCTCTCTGCTTTGAGGGAGATTTGCCCCTTGAAGAGTTGCCCAAGGAATGTTTGGTTACCTGAGATCCATCCGGAGATGAAGATCTGGATGATGCTGATGCTGGATTATCTGCAGAAAACAGCACATGAAATTTAGCTGCTCGGTTCTGTAAGCCCCGTTTGGACATCAGAGAGCAGGATGGACAATCCGGAACCGAATGGTCAGGGCCCAAACATTTAAGACACCACTCATGGGTGTCTGTGACTGAAATAGTACCAGAGCACTTGGTGCATTTTTTAAAACCAGAAGATGATTTCTCCATGAGGGAGAATTTGTAAAGGCCGGTAGGCCTCACAAAAAGAAATACACCAAGTATGGAAAAAGAAAAATATATATATATTTTTTTAAAGAAATAAAGAAGTAAAGACCGGCGGTACCGGTTCGGAATCGGGGAAGGCAGATACGCGGTCAGAACAACTTTTAAAAACAAGAAATTCTTCAGCGGTGACAGGAACACGACCTGCTGGCTCCACGGAAAAAGAAGAACTGAGGAGAGTTGGTCAGGAAGGCGGGAAGGCAGCGCGCATGCGCTGTGGGAAGCCCCAAAAGCTTTCCTTTGGGAAGCTGGGGAGCTTTCCCGCGCAGGCTCCGTCGGTACCGACGTACCCATATGTGAGGACTCATTCCTGCTTGTTCCTGGAGATCAATATTTCTCAAGTCTCTGACTTTTCACTACAAGTGTTGGCCAGACTGGCTGAACATGAAACAGTTTTACTGACATGGAGAGACTATTTGGGACAGTAAAGTAACAGATGACACTTTTCCTTAAATCTTGAGAATTGTAAAATTTGAAAGTGCATAAATAAAAAACTTAAAAAAAGAAAACACTGAAGCACTAAAACTGCATAGCAAGAGAGTGCACATGTTCTGCAGACTACTGGTTCTTATTGCCTGGCACTGGAAGAAAAGAATTCAGGTTTCTAATAGCCGTTAGCGCATTTGTCAAGTCTTTATTTTATATTCAATATCAAAAGTTTTTAATAATATGCATGCTCTGAATCAAAACTATCAGCTTTTTTTATGAAAGACCTGAGTAATAAATAAATAATATGACCATTTAATGTCATATAAAAAAATATATCCAGCTCTTTCTTGATAACTTGTTCATAGGTGTCTCTTTTAGGATAGCATATTTAGTTGAGAAACTGTATAACTACCATCTCTGAATCTGATCATAATTCCATCTTGTGAATATTTCATAAGCCTTATGGATCAAGGAGGATCTGAAGTATCTTTCTTTTTTTTAAGTTCATATAAATGAATAGTTTTTGAAACATTGTTTTTACTATATATGAACAGATTGTACAAATAATTGTTTACGATTTACTAAATTACATATTATATTATTTTAATTTCCCACAGGTTCACTCAGGGTAAACAGACTATCAATGTTCCTACTAAGCAGCCTGTCCCTTGTGATTCAAAACATGATTGCACTGCACCCCACCCACTCACCCACCAGCAGGAACACCAGCGGAGGACTGGCACGCAGCTCAAAACTGCTTAGCGCAAACGTTGCAGATTATGCAGCCAAACAACTGTGTACCTGAGTATTGTGGATTTAGTGAATAATCCTTTGAGGACGTGAAAAGGTGTCCTACTACTTCTTACCATTTGTATAGCGCTACAAGGCGTACACAGCATGGTACAGGCACATATAAAAGAAGGTCCTTGCTCATCAGAGCTTATAATCTAGTCTAGAGAGATAACACAACAGCTGGGGGACAAGGATATATTTAGGGAAATGGTAAGTAAACAAAGATTATCAAACATCTCTTTTTTTATTCAGACTTGATTTATCCAACCTTTTTCAGCACTCCCTTCAATCAGTCAATGATTTCTACTACATAAGAGTGGCTGTCTACTAAGAACTCCTCTGGAGTGGATCACATAATGAGTTCAGCATGAACAGATGTCTAGGCTCTCAGGGATTAAGCCCCAAAGCTCTCTATAAACCGCCTAAATTGGCTGAAAAGATCACATTCAGGGAATGCTGATTCAGGCCTGTAAATCACTGCAAGGCAAATTGCGCTCCCCTGAAACTAAGATGGTGTCTAAAGTGTTTCAGTTAGTGGTGACTTTTCAAGACGAGACGATGCGGGAGTTACAAGGCAGCTCATAGCAGTATTGGAAAACAAACTCTCAAAATTACAATTGCCTACAGAGGAGTGGCCTAGTGGTTGGGGCAAGGTATTTCAGGCCGGAAGGTCAGGGGTTCAAATCCCACTAGAGGACAGCAACCTTGGGCTGGAAGGACTGCGGTTTCTAGTCCCACAGGTGCTCCTTGTGGTCTTGGGCAAGCCACTTAACCCTCCATAGCCCATGTTCCCTGTAAAATAGTTATCTCCAAGTTATAATACCCTGTTCAATGTAATTTCAGTTTATTCAATGTAAACCGAACTGATGCAGAATAGTACGGTATATAAGAGAATGTAAATAAATAAATAAAGATAAAAGAGTGTCTTGATTTGTAGGTCACAAGTCTTCAGAAAACAGAAGAGAGGATATCAAGCCAGGACAAGGATGATGGAGGCAGAGGCCCAGCTAAGAGCGCTGGAGGAGTTCTCTTAGAGACCGCAAGAGCAAATGGGGGATCAAGAAATTAGAGTACTTCGAAACAACTCTGAATCGTGCGCTTACTGGTGGAAGTGAAAGGAGGAGACCTGTGTGAATTTGTTGCCTCGTGGTTCTCTAAGGCCCTGAGGTGATCAAAATTGGAGATAACATTGGCAGTGGAATGGGCACACAGGACTGGGTCTCTGAAGGACCAAAGCACTAGGGGTGATCGCACGCATATTAAATTATGCTGACAAGGAAACATGGATACAGAAATACACAGCAAAAAAAGCACGGAAATGCTAAGATGCCGTTATCTACAAAGTAAAAAATTCTGGGGTATTGTCCATGTGAAATTATGGTCCTTTATATAGTAGGGGTACTATTTCATTCTGAATAACAGGAAGAGATGGGAAGAAAATTAACCTTTTATGGGCTTGTGAGAAATATATTGGTTTTTATTGGGAAACTTGGGGGGGGGGGGCCTTAGATGGGTTTGGTAGTTGGCTGAATTCAGTTGACCCTAACATTTGGTTTACATTAGCCCACAGTAGCAAAAAAATATCTTACCTAGATATTATGGTGAGGAAGATTAATGGGAAGCCAAACCATAACAGAGAGATGGCCCATAACCAGGCTAATGCCTTGCGAGGGACCACCCAATAGGGGCGGGGGAAACCGGGTGTTAAAAGGTTTGGGCTTGAGGGGCAGAATCCTTTTTGTACCCGGAAGCATGCAAAGCTGCTGCACTAAAAGGCCATTGCTGAAAGCACATGATGCAGTGAGCCGGAACGGATGGGTTCGCTTGGGCTCCAGAGCTCCCTGCCCTATAACTTAGATTTATTCAATTTAGATGAGCCCCCGGTAACCCTCAGCGCTCCTGGATAAACGCAGCAACTTGGGGATTCGAATCAGACCACCCGCAAGTTAAATGGCCTCCAAATTTGGCCGGAGAGAGAAGCTGGAGAAGGCGAAGGGGCCAGATACTAAGATGGCGGCCACCCCCACCCCGGAGAGTTTGAAGGGGGGCTAACAAGTTGACACGATGGTGCAGGAGGTTTCTCGGGCAGTGGTGTTGGCCCTTGACAGACACTTCCAGCACTTAACCACAACGCTGGAAAAACTATCGCAGGCAGTGACAGACTTTCAGAGCAGATTGGGTGGTCTAGAGCAGCGTGTGTCAGATCTGGAGGACTCAGGCCAGGTGCACCAGGGTGAGTTGGAAAAACTGGCGGCATGGCTTGAGGAACAAAGTAGTAAAATCGATGAGCATGTGGCTGGTAGGTTTCTCTGAGTCGGTGGCTGATGCCAAGTTGCGTGGCTTTTTAGACACGTGGATGCTGGTGTAATTGAATAAGAACATAAGAACACCGACTTGCGAGGGAAGCTGTTGATAGAATGCGCACATCGCCAGGACCCTCGCAGAGAGAGAGAGAATGACAAAAGGCCACATGTAGTCATCGTTCGTTTCCACCACTTTGTTCATAAGGAAGCTATTTTAAGAGCGGCACATGAACCCCAGGACCTGGAGCACAGTGGGAACAAGATTCTGATATCCCAAGACTACTTGGCAGAGACTACCTAATGCCAGAAAGAGTTTACAGAGGTTTGCGGAAAGCTGTTCCAGCACAATATTTGCTTCGCTCTGATGTATCCTGCTCGCTTGAGGGTGTCCCATAATGGAAAACAACAGTTTTTTTTTATTCTCCCACTGCTGCGACCTTCTTTCTGTCTGCACTCCCTGCTGCACAAGGGTAAATGAAGCCGATGAAGGGAACGGAGTGGCGGATGGAGGGGACTATGTAATACCAGTAGGGCTTGATCGAGGCCATACAAACTTGTGTTTGAGACTACTGTGGCAATGGTGTAGACAACTAAGTGTCCAGGGAGAAACCACGTTTGAACTTCTGATTTTACCAATTCTACGGGCTCACCCAAGATGGAACGGACAAACAGCAACAACCATAGTTCCGACTGGGCGGATAGGTCTTGAGTTGTTTTTGGAACGTGGCGAGACCATGTGGAGGAGACTGAAGAGGCAATTTGGATTCCTGTGTGATATCTTGGACTCAGACCTGTCTTCTGACATTTGGGGGAGCGAGGTCATGGCTCTCTTGATAGGGACCGATCGTCAGTTGGGGTTGTCTTTGGCTTTGAGTGGGGGTTCTTAACTGTTTATACTGCATGCCTATGCCCCCCCCCCCCCCGACAGCAGACAAACTGATAATGTTGAATTCTTTTTTTTTTCTCTCTCTCTCTCTTTTTTCTTGCCTAGGATTAGCGGGTATGTTCATATCAGGGGCAGTGAGAGGCGGGAGAGTGAATGGTTAGGGGAATATATAGCATTTGGCCATCTTAAGAGTGCAGACGGAAATGAGTAATTGAAGTAGAGAAAATAGCTGGACTGGGGGGGGGGGGAAGCTGGGGCTAGAGGGTGGCAGGTGAGGAACTCCAATTCATTACACTCATATCTCCCATGGTAGGAATGGGATATATAGTAAGTGGGGAGGGTGTGGGGTTATCTAAATGGGGGGCTGTGGCTTTAAGAGGGGGGGAGAGGTTGGAGTCAGTGGGGGGGAGGGGACAAGAGGGAAGGGGGCCAGGGGAGGGTGGGATAGAATGGATGGGGGTGGAACGGGTTCTTTTTCTGCTGTTCTAGGGGGAGAATTAGGGTCCTACTGGGAGCAAGGCAAAAGTGCCCATAAACTTCCTGGTTGCGCCTGGCGGAGCCCCCGAGTTCTCTTGAATTCTGGGTCTTGGGCTTAGGCTGGGGAGCCTTGCTTCTAGATTTCTATTAAACATGGGAATCACATGAATGGAGGAGATCTTAGCGTGATCTCTTGGAATGTTTGAGACCCGATAAAATGAAATAAAAAGTGTTGAGGGCGCTGCAGACTCACACGCAGATATTGCCATGCTCCAAGAGACACATATGATGGACTCGGAGCATGACAAACTTAGAAGATGGTGGGTGGGGAAGATATTTGGTGCAGCAGCAAATGGGAGGCGGGGGTTGTGGTCATTTTGGTCAAGAAGACTCTAAGTGTTACAGTAGAAAAAGTCAAGCGAGATGTGAAAGGCAGATATGTGTTGGTACGGGGACATATTCAGGGTCACCCCATCCTATTAGGAAACATCTATGGTCCAAATAGATATGATCTCCAGTTCTTTGACAAGCTTGTGAGAAGCCTCATGGGAAAAGATAATCCAGAAATGATACTCAGGGGTGACTATAATTGTGTGCTCGATCCATTGGTGGATCGTTCTTGGGGAGGCTCGGGGGGGGAGGTATCGGGCAACGACCCCTCCGACCAGACGAATCAAGCAGCAACATCTCTCCAGCAGGACTTTAAAACAAGAAACATGCCTGCAGCAAGCCTTTCCAGCACAGCCCGATCAGCACAATCAAGGGAAAGCGGGCTAGGGTAAGCTCCTCCCACTCCCCTCCAACCGGGCGAATCAGGCAGCAACATCTCTCCAGCAGGACTTTGAAACAAGAAATGTGCCTAAGCGCGCCCGCGCCTGGCGGACCCGTGCCAGAAAGCCCTTAGGCGTGGCACTTGACAAAACACACACAAGATCAACTAACCACACGAACAAGTGCCTTCATAACTATCACAACTCTTCCAAGCTTAGAAACTTCAATCCAAATCTGCTGGATAGCACCAGAGTGTTTCACCGCCGACCAATCCTCTATCTCCCACTGAAGCGCAACAAGCAATCTATCCTCCTAAAGATGCCAAAAAAATAAATTACAAAAAAGTCTGCCTTAAACAATCCCTCTCAATTCTAGAAACTCCTCCAGCTTCCTCCTAATAATATTGGACTTAGCCTAACCGTAGTATAAGCAATTCAAGCTCTCATTGATTTTACTTTCACACTACTCCTCTAGATAACCTATTCTGCCTTATAATATACTAATTAACTCTTCTTCAAGAAGTAATTTCCCACCATCGAAAACAAAATGAGGATTATCATTATTTTCATGATATTGACTCTAACCCTAACAAAGCAGTTCCACTTATTCAAACATTACACACACCCAATCCCAATAATTCCCTACCAACACTGATCTAGAGAAATCATCACTACTCATAGATTCCATACCCTGCCACACAACAGGAAACAACAGATTATCTACTTAAGACCCTGTAACCAACCTATATACAATGGATATCTCAACTCTTCCAACTCTACCTCCCTAAGAAGGTACCTCCTAAATGCAAGATACCTGAGGAATAAGATACCAATAATAACTGATCTCATACACACTTCCAGACCAGACGTCCTCTGTATCACAGAAACTTGGCTCTATGATAGAGACACTGTACTCCTCAACGAAATCAAAGTACCAGGCTACAACATCTTCCACTGTCCGAGACACAATAAAAAAAGGAGGTGGTGTGATTATCCTATGCAAAACCACATTAGGTGGCCAATACACTTCAATTACAAGCATTGATACCATGGATCTTCTAACAATAGAAACCAAGCAGCTAACAATCACATTACTATACACCCCCCTTCTTCTGATATGATCTCTTTAGACAACATACTTGCCTCTACCTGCTCAGACACCCCACCTGGTAAAGACCACATTATACTAGGTGACTTCAATTTATCCTCCATATCAACCTCTCAAAAAGCATTCTTCCTCCAAGCTATGGATGACATAGGATATCAGCTAATAATTGATATTCCTACTCGCATAAGAAGAATCACATTGGATTTAATCTTCACTCCAAAAGAATGGGCAAATAGCAACCAGATATCCCCAATTATCACCCAACCAGTACCCTGGTCAGACCATTACCTAACACAATTCAGCACTACTACGACAATTAACATACACAAAACTCAAACCAGAGGTCAGTTTTATCATCGCTTCAAGAAGTTCGATAAAGAGACATTCCAGAATGACACCATTCCAGCACTAATCAACAATAGTGACAATCTAGATAGACATCTGACAAACTGGAATAACACATTACTATCCGTCTCTGCCATCACGCATAGAAGCGCTTCCAAGAAACACAAGATTTCCCAACCATGGTACTCCCAGTCCCTCAGAACAATTAAAAGAACCTTGCGAAAAAAAGAGAGGAAATGGAGAATCACAAGATCTGACTCAAACTTAAAGTCATACATGGAAACACTAACCCAATACAGACAACAGATGGGATGTTGTTCCAAGGGTTGAAGAGCAGAGATGGCGTCCATCTATCCAAGAAAGGTCGATGTGTCTTCAGTAGCAGAATGGCTAATCTACTGAAGAGGGCTTTAAACTAGATTCGTTGGATATGGGTGAAGAAAGCCCCCAGGGTAAGTGAAAGCCCCAAGGTAAGTGAAACATTAAATACCTTTATGGAAATGGGTAATAGGGGCAACATATGGAAAGCGGTATGTTGTTGCAAGGAGGCCTATCCGGAGTCCGGGGGAGGACAAAGAGACAGGGAATTCACCCTAGTAAAGGGCCCCCATTCACCGAGTCAGGGTAGGAAAGCCATAAACACCTCCAGGAATCAGAAAACTTCCACGTGGCCCACATTTTATGCTCCTCCTAGTGGAATGAAAGGGAGAGGATACAGGACTCAGAACCCTTTAGGCAGTGAATGCTCCAAGCACTCAGGTGCCCGAAGTCAGGCTGATTGCCGTCACCTGAGTAGGGAGGAGTTGGAGCTAGAGCCCTGGAAGTATAAACCTAGGCCAGAGTATGAGAGGAGGGGAGGAGAAGCAGGAAGCCAGGCTGCCACGAACAGAGGCACAGATGCAAGCAAGGGAAGCTTGACTGGTGCTGAGCAGAGCAGAGGAACTGAGCTTCCAGGAGAGGAAAGTGCTAATTGGCATATAGCATGTCTGCAGGAGAGTTTGGAGCCAGGAACAAGAGAGACTCCAAGATCCCCTGGGAGGCTGTTAGCTGAGCACTGTGAGCAAGACGGGGAGTCAGAGCCCATGCAGCTGGGAGAGCCCGAGGTGAAGCTGAATGATGAGGACACTCCCATGGACTGTTCCTTGTGCCAAGCTTTAAACCTGGGAACGTAGAGAAAGCAAGCCAATCCTCAAAGGAAGTCTTCCAGGAAAAAGGTACCCATATTCCACAAGCAGGCTGGCCGTGATTCCCACGTGTTTGTAAAGGGGAAGTTTACGGGGACTAAGGAGCAAGCCTGGAACTGTGATAAGCTTGTTAATCACCTGCTGCTGGAATGCTGACACTGGGGTAAGCTAAAGTAGCTATTGGAACAAAGCTTTCTTTTGCCCCTGAATTATATTTGTTACTTGGAAGGTAACCAAGAAAGGTTTGAAGCTGAATAGAAGCTAAACTACCACAGACTTTAAATGTGATTTTGTTTTTGTGCTTTAGCCAGCAAGGCTAAAAAGAAATGCAATATCCTTGCTGTTAAAGACTGTGTATCCTGAACTATAAAGAACCTTTAAAACAGCATTTTGTGTTTGGGTTTGTTTTGGACAATGCTCTACTTCAGAGTCCTGAACAAACAATCCTGTATGTGGTATGATCGAACCATTGTGTACAAAATAAATTTCTGTCATTTGCTTTACCTCCTTGAGCCTGACTACACCTTTCTGCCTGATGCACCCATGCAGCTAAACAAAGACTACATTTCCCAGACGGCACTGCGGGGAAATAGTTTGAAAAAGCAGATAGCAGAAAGTTCCTCTAATAACCACGCCCCTCTAAGCTAGAGGCAAGTGGTGGTGGCGTGACAATATATAAATGTCCATAGCATGGGAAATAAGATTCCAGATGTTGAAGCTTTAATGGGAGTGGCTGACTTGGATTTAGTGGCAATTACAGAAACGTGGTTCACAGAAAACCATGACTGGGATATAACTACACCAGGCTATACTTTATTCAGAAAGGACAGGGTAGGAAGAAGGGGAGGAGGAGTGGCACTATATGTAAAAAATAATATTAAAGCTTTGGAATTACAGAGCTTAGAAGGGAAAGCGGAAGCACTGTGGGTTAAACTAGAAAGAGGGGAAAAGAAATCTATTTGCATTGGCGTGATATACAGACCTCCCTCACAAGAGGAAGAGGTGGATGGTGAGTTAATTAAAGACATATGAAGCACTGGTAGGAAAGGGGAAGTGCTACTGATAGGAGATTTCAATATGCCAGATGTTGATTGGCACATTCCTGCTGCAGTATCATCTAGAAGTAAAGAGATCCTGGATTCTCTACAGGGAGAACTATTCAGGCAATTGGTAACAGACCCCACATGTGAAGGGGCCATACTGGACTTGGTGCTTACCAATGGTGAAAGCATTCCTGATGTTATAGTGGGAGATCATCTTGCATCCAGTGATCACCAGATGGTGTGGTTCAGTATTAGGACTAGGGCTGTTGCGATCCATTCAAAATCAAGGGTCTTAGACTTTAGGAAAACTAACTTTGCTAAGATGGGCCAATACCTCGGAGTCGTTAGCGGGATGGGAACAGCTGGTGGATGTAGAAAAACAGTGGGCAAAACTGAAAGGGGATATTTTAAGGGCAACCAACCTTTTTGTTAAAATGGTAAATAAAGGTAAAAGGAAAAGACCGCTATGGTTTTCGAAAGAAGTAGCTGAAAAGTTGAAGAAAAAGAGGGAGGCCTTCATGAAATACAAGAGATCACAGAGAGAGGAAGACGGGCATCTATATTTGGAAAAACTCAGAGAAGCTAGCAAAGCAGTCAGGAAAGCAAAGATTCAAAAAGAGGAGGAAATAGCCAATGCAATAAAATGGGGGGATAAGACATTTTTCAGATATGTTAGTGAAAAGAGGAAGGGCAAAAGTGATATTGTAAGACTCAAGGGTGAAGGGGAGGAATATGTAGAAGCTGATGAGGATAAAGCGGAATTGCTTAACAAATATTTTTGTTCTGTGTTCACAGATGAAGAACCAGGAACAGGACCTCAGAAAACACCAACAAACAGGAACAGAAGCGAGGGGCATCCGGGAGGTAGACTGCTCACAGAAGCATGCCGTTACGCACTGCAGAGCAGAGGAAGGCTACAGCCTCCTGGCAGAGGGAGTATGAGCTCATGCCCCACTGCTTATTTATACAGAACATTACGACCTGGTTGTCCATCTGGACCATCACAGGTCTGCTGCGCAAGAGGGAGCAGAAAGCATGCAGGACGAGGGCTACCACCCGGAGCTCCAGGAAGTTGATCTGTAACAGAGACTCCCTCCCTGGACAGCAAACCTGAATGTGGTGAACTCCACAGTGAGCTCCCCAGCTATGGAGAGAGGCATCTGTGGTCAGGGTCCTCTGCGGTGGGGGCGCCTGAAATGGCATCCCTGCCCGAAGGAGGCCCAGATTCTGCCACCAGTTAATAGATCTCGCCAGCTGGCGGGAGACTCTGACTCTGTCCCAGAGTTGGCCCATGGCCTGGGTCCACTGAGAACGCAGGCACCTCTGGGCTGTCCTAATGTGCAGGCGAGCTAAGGGTGTGACATGGACCGTGGAGGCCATGTGTCCCAGCAGGCGGAGGAGAAGGTGAGCCGGCACTGTTTTGTGGTATTGAAGCTCCCCTGCCAGCTGTTTGAGGTGTTCTGCCCTGTCCTGAGGGAGGACGGCTCTGGCCTACACCGTGTCCGGCTGAGCACCGATGAAATCTAGGTCTTGCACTAGAGAGAGATGTGATTTGGGGTAGTTGATGATGAAACCCAGGTGCTGCAAGAGGATGTATTTTCTGTGCCCTAACTGGCCTTTGATGAGCCAGTCATCTAAGTAGGGGAAGACGAACACCCTTTGTAGTTGCAGATGGGCAGCTACCACTGCTATGCACTTTGTAAACACTCTTGGCGAGGAGGCCTGGCCGAAGGGAAGTACCCTGTATTGGTAGTGGCCTCCCCCTACTATTAATCTCAGATATTGCTGGTGAGATGGGTGGACCAGGATGTGTGTGTAGGCATCCTTTAGGTCCATGGAGCAAAGGCAGTGTCACTGGTGGAGGTAGGGCAGCAGTGTCACAAGGGAGAGCATTTTGAACTTCTCCTTCACCAGGAACTTGTTCAGGTCTCGTAGGTCCAGGATGGGCCTGAGACTCCCGGTTCTTTTGGGGACAAGAAAGTACCTTGAGTAGAAGCCCTTGCCCCAGAGGCGCTGGGAAACAGGCTCTACTGCCCTGTCCCTTAGTAAACCTGCTAGCTCTCAGAGCAAGAGGGCCTGGTGAAGGAGAGGTCGCACTGACTCTCCTGGAAAATGCCCTGGAGGTGGCAGCTGGAAGCTGAGGTGGTAACCCTTTTTCACCATCCGGAGCGCCCACTGGTCCGAGGTGACCTCGGGCCACCTGTGGGCGAAGAGTGCCAAGTGGCCCCCTGTGGGCTGGTGAGGGTCTCCTAGGGGGAGGGAGGACCCGCCCTGGGAGTCAAAAGCTCTCACTAGGTTGAGCCGGAGCTGGTGTCTGCAGTTTGGAGGCCTTTGGCTTCCTGGGTCCATGTCCCTGGCCTTTGGACTGGGGTCCCTGATGCTGCAGGCTTGGGAAGGGCTAGCTAGTGGTGACTCTGATGGAAAGGGCCCTTCTTCCTCGAGAAAGCTGGCCTTTTCCCTGAAGTTTTCTCTTACAGAGAAGGGTAGAGGTCTTCTTTGAGAGCCTCTGCCTGGTCACCACCTTGGCTTCAATCTCGGACACCTTGTCGGCCATAGGTTTCCCAAATAGATTCTCCCCAATGCAGGGGACATCTAGCAGTTTTTCCTGGACCCATTGCTCGAGGTCTGAGATCTGCAGCCAGGCCTGGCACAGAGCACCGATGCCTTCAGCTGGCTGCCCAGGCTGCAGTCTCGAACCCATTGAAGGCAGCCCGGGACAGGAACTTGGAGCAGTCCCAGATGGTGGCCACTAAGATCTGGAACTGTTGCAGGGGTTCCACGGCGAGCACTGATGAGACGCCAGCAAGCTCCTGGATGAGGCTCTTAAGATACATCCCTATGTAGAGCTCATAGGTTTGTATCCAGCAACCCAGCATGGACTCTGGGAAACATTTATACCCCAGGATGTCAAGGACTCTGGCCTTTCTAACGGGGGTAAAGAAGAATAAGTCTTCTGGCTCTTGAGCTTTTGCATCGAGGACTCCACAGTCATGGAATTGTGGGGAAGTTGGACCTTCTGGAAGCCTGAACTCCTCTTGATGTGGTAGATGGCACTGAGGTATTGGCTAACCACCAGCACAGAGGTCGGGGTCTCCCACATCTATAGGAGCAGCCATTTGAGGATGGGTTGCACCAGCACCAATACAGCCTCCTTTGGCGGAGACTCATACTGGAGAATCTTCAGCTCTTCAGTGTGCAGGTCCTCCTCGGACTCGTGGGGACAGAGAGGGCTTGAGCTATGTCCCAGATGAAGTCATGGAATGCGACATCCTCGGATGGGGAATGGCGTCAGAGTTCCGGGGGAGACGGCTCCGAGGGGATATCTCAGTGTTGAGAGATGTCAGGGGAGGCCTCAAAGTCGGTCTCCCAGTCTGACTCCGAGGGCGTTGAGGCATCCAAGGCTGGGAGCTCCAACGCCTCGAGGCCTGCATCAGGGAATCAAAATCCACCGACCGGTCTCAGGTCAGACTCCCAGAAACTAGCCGGAGAGGACCAGACATCCGAGGATCAGGACCAGGACCTCGATCAGTCCAAGGGCTAGCCCAAAGCCAATAGCGCTCGGGGCCCAGCTGGACATCTGGGGATGCCACTGCAGTCGGTGGTCCAGTTGTCAGGGCAGATGATGTGGATGGACCTGACATCATCGACTGCTGCATGGTCAGGATGGCAGAGATCTTCTGTTCCAGGACTGCCATTCTGGCCTCGATGCCAGAAGGCTCCGCAGCTTTTGGCGTGGGCACAGAGGGATTCGGGCCCGATGCCGGTGCTCTAGCGAGTGCACCTTCAACAAGGACTGTGGCCTTGGGAAGCCTTGAGCGGTCAACACCGGCCGAGGACTCCTTCCTAGATGACCGTAGGGAGGCGCTGCTCGGAGTCGCCAGAGTCCCGCCGCAGGACCTTACCGGGTTTTCCCAGTGGAACCTAGACTGGCTTCCAGGATTTTTTTCTTTTTCTTGCCAGTGTCTAGCGTCTTTCCGGAGGAACTGCTGCTGCAGGACTCCTAAAACATCCGGGTCTCACAGGAGGTGCTCGGCTTCAGGCTCAGCGCTGGAGAAGCCGGAGCAGAGCCGGACTGCGGGAACATCATCTCCTGCAACTCCGACCTTTTCTTGTTGGTTCGAGGGGTCAAGGCCTGACACAGATTGCAGGAGGTACTGTCATGGTCTGGCACAAGGCAGTGCAAATAGCAGTCGTGGGTGTGACAGACATAATTTGACTGCAACGATCACACTTTTTAAAGCACCGGGAGACATGGTGGATCACACCCAGAGGGGGTCGACAAACCCAGGGCAAAAAAGGGTGTGAACGCCGGCCAAGGCAAGCCTCAATGAAAAAAAGAGAAAGAAGCCGAGAACAGCGCCGGTTTGAGATGGGAAGAGGAACCAGTAAGCAAACCGGGAAAAACTCAACTAAGAGGATAATTTTTAACAAATCTTTCCAGGGAAACAGGACATGCGTACATTGGGCTCCATGGAAAAAAGGAGACTGAGCAAGGATGGCACCCTTGGGAGGGAAGGGGACCATGCATGTTTGGTAACATTCCCAAAGGCTTTCTTTGAAAGCTGGGAAAATGCTCCGCGCAGGTTCCATCGGCACCAACATCACCCATATTTGAGGACTGACTTCCTAATTGTTCCTGGAGAATATTCTTTTATGTTAGAAACTTTATTTAGAAAGGTGAACATCACCTCCATAAAAGCTCAGTTGGTCTCTGATAATTCAGCAGTACTGGTTGAAGCTACAATATAACCCATTTAAGACTAATAAGAGAAAATATTTTTTCGCACAATACGTAATCAAGCTTTGAAATTCATTACCCTCCATAGCCAAATTCATAACCCTCCATAGCCCATGTTCCCTGTAAAATAGTTATTTCCAAGTTATAATGCCCTGTTCAATGTAATTTCAGTTTGTTCAATGTAAACCGCACTGATGCAGAATAGCGCGGTATATAAGAGAATGTAAAATAAAATAAATAAAATTACCAGAGGATGTAGTAAAAGCCGTTAGTGTAGCTGGGTTTAAAACAGGTTTGGACAAGTTCCAGGAGGAAAGGTCCATAAAGGTGACATTTTACTGATCAGTTAATGTCCTTTCCTTGAGTTGCTAGACCAGTCTAGACAAGTGGGTTGTGTTCCCCTGCCAGCAGACTGGTGGAGACAAAGAACCAATTAAAAGCCCAGGATTCAATGACATCACTCCCATGTCTCTATTCTCCTCAGCCCCCAGAGGTTAATTCAGTATTCATTCCAAAGCATATGGGGCATACAGAGCAAGCCTCACACAACTTCAATGTGGGCATCAATGAGTAACAAAACATTAGAGAACTATGTACAGGAAAGCATAAACAGAAGGCTGTCAGAAGATGACCCTGCAGAGCCACACATAAAACAGCAGACCCAAGGGTATCGCAGCAGAAGAAAAGAGCAATACAGTTCCAGGGGTGGACCCTGGACAGGTCTAACAGAACTCAAGGAAAGGACATTAACTGGTAAGTAAAATATCACCTTCCATATCGTCCTGCTAGACCAGTGCAGACAAGTGTGATGTACTAACGCCCATGCATGGACATCCAAGCGCTAATTCTTGACAAAAATGGAAAGAGATGCCCATGTTGCTGCCAGACAAATGTCCACAGGGATTACTGAGCTCCCCTCCACCCACCAGAATGCTTGCGCTCAGGTAGAATGGGCACGCAAACCCTCCAAAACCAGCTGGTTCTGCAACAGATATGCCAAGGCAATGGCCTCCTTAAGCAGCACCCCAAAGTCGACTTAGCCGCCGCCTCACCCTTGTGTGGGCTAGCAAACATCATAAAAGATGGTCAGACTTTCGTAACTTCCAAGATGAAATAAATGACTGCTTCTTAGAGCAGCTGGCTCATGAACCAACCAGAGGGGAAGCCATTTTGGACCTAGTCCTTAGTGAAACACCAGATCTGGTGCAAGAGATAAGGGTGCTGGGCCACTTGATAATAGTGGTCATAGCATGATCGCGTTTGATTTCATTAACGGAGGAGGGATGGAAAGGAAACCCTACCTTTTAACTTTTGAAAGGGAGACTATGATAAAATGAAGAAAATAGTTTAAAAAAAACCCTAAACTAAAAGGAGCAGTTGCAAAGGTTAAAAACTTACATCAAGCTTCGGTGTTTAAAAATACTATTTATTTATTTTATTTAATTATATTTCTTATATACCGCGCTATTACAATCAGTGCAGTTTACAGTAGAAACAAACGTACTACAATGTAATGACACATTGAGCTTACATAGAACAGGATATTCAAAAACCTGGAAGGAACTAGGGGGAACTATATACAGCTTATGTACATGTTACAGTAACGATTAATCTCAATGGGTATGTAAGGGGTCTGTACGAGTACTAGTACACATGGGTCAGGGTGGGGAGAGGGGAAAGCTGGTTAACCATTATCAGTGGGGGGATGTTCAGTGGGTGTGGTTAGGTGGGGGGTCCGAGGGGTGGGTGTGTGCTTTTCAGACTGGTAGACCGGGTAGTGCTGCATGAACAGATGGTGTTTTAGGGCTTTTCGGAACACCACCAGGTTTTGGATGGCTCGGAGTTCTTCTGGGAGGGCATTCCAGGCAATCGGTGCAAAAAATAGAAAATGCTCTGTTGGCTGTTGACTTTGTACATTTTGTTAGAAACTTGGGGACTTCAATTGTGCTCATCTGTGTAGTTCTTCTTGTTCTGTTGATTGTGGTATGGTGGAGAAGTGCGTTGATGGGTGTAGAGGGCTGATTCTTGAGGGCTTTGAAGGTTAGTATTAAAATTTTGTAGGTGATTCTGGCAGGTAGTGGCAGCCAGTGTAGGTTTATCAAGATAGGCGTTATATGATCCGACCTTGATGCACCAACTAGAACCCTTGCAGCTGAGTTCATGGCAAGTCTGAGTGGGTTTAAGGTTGACTGTGGAAGTCCATGTAGGATGACATTCGCAAAGTCAAGATGTGGGATGATTAGAGCTTGGAATATTGATCTATAGTCAGAGAAGTCGAGTAATGGGCGAAGGTGTCTTAGCGTTCGGATCTTGTGATAAATTGCTTTTGTGGTGTTTGTAACATGGGCTGACATATCGAGGCGTTGGTCGAGGGTAATGCCTAGGTATCGGATTGTGGATTTTGTTTTCAATTCTATATTATTGATCTGAAGTGAGGGGGGAGGCGTGAAACTCCGGTTCCTTGTGACGAATAGGACGTCTGTTTTTCTGTTGTTGATCCGGAGATTTTGAGTTAAGAGCCAATCTGAAACTGCTTCAAAACATCTCAGTATTGGAGAGAAGTCAGGTTGGTCAATCGTAAAAGATGCGTAGATGAGGATATCGTCAGCGTAGGCAAGACAGTGGACGTTGAAGGAGCGGATTAAAGCACAGATAGGCTGCATATAAATGTTGAAGAACAGAGCAGACAGGGATGAGCCTTGAGGCACACCTTGTTTCAGGGGGAAAGGCTCTGATGTCGTGGATCCTGTTCTGACTTGTTGCCATCTGTTGCAGAGATAAGATTTACACCAGGCTAGTGCTGAGCCTTGTATCCCTTTTTCTTTAAGTCGGAGTAGTAGTGTGTCATGATTCACGGAGTCAAAGGCGGCCGCTATGTCGAGGAATATCAAGACAAATCCTTGGTGAATATTGTCAAGGCCTGTGACTAGATTATTGAAGAGAGTTGTGAGGATGGTGTCAATACCGTGGGCTGCTCTAAAGCCATGTTGGGAGGTGTCTAAAGGCGATTCAGTGTCTACGTGATGTTGAATTTGTCGCAGGACTACTTTCTCAATAATTTTAGCAAGCAAAGGAATGCTTGAAATTGGCCTATAGGATTCTACTTTAGATGTGTCGAGTTTGCTGTTTTTCAGTAGGGGTCGGATAGACGTGTGTTTTAAGCTTTGGGGGAAGGATCCTGTGGATAAGGATTGATTCAGGATTCTGCAGATAGTTGGGCTGAGGTCGTGACGTAGTTCTTTGATCCAGCCTGCGGGGCAGGGATCATTAGGGGCAGTGGTGAGGTTGATGGAAGTTATGGTGTCAATGATCTCCTCCTCAGAGATCGAAGTGAAATTCAGCAGGGGATTTGTCTGGGAGGTTGTCAGCAGGGTAGAGGTAGATATGATGTTGGTGCTTGTGCTGGTTTGAATCATCTTCGACTGAAGGTAATTAGAGTATTCCTGTGGTTGAGGCATGGGTGGGTGATCTTGTGTTGGATGTCCTGTTATGGCTTTTACAATATTGAATAGATCATGAGGTCTGTTCAATGATCGCTTCAATAGTTCTGAGTGGTATTGTTTTCTCTTTTCCATGGTTTTTTCTCGGTGTCTTTGTAGGTGCGTCGTGTAAGCACAGAGTGTTTCAGGGGTCCGATTGTGGCACCATTGTCTTTCTAGTTTGCGTAGGTGGATGAGCGAAGCACGGAGGTCTTGGGAGTACCATGGAGTGTGTTCGCGTTTTGATATGGTCTTGTTGGTGGATGGGATGCAGGCAGAAGCTCTAATGGCATTATTCCAGGTGGATACTAGTTCATCAGGATCAAGGGAATCATTGTCAAGTAGTGGTAGGATCTTCTTGAGGGCACTGTCCTTGTCGAGGGGTCGGAAGCGCGATATGTTAAGACTAGGGGGGATAAATGTTTTGTTGCTAATATTGCATAGGTCATTAGCAGGTATGTTGAATAGTAGTAGGTGATGGTCTGACCAGGGTACAGGTGTAATGGATTGTATGATATTTTGGGTGGGTTTTGTAGTTTGAGGGGCGAAGATCAGGTCGAGTTTGCCGCCCTTGTTATGAGTTGGTTCTTCTATGAGTTGTGTATATCCCAGTTCATTCATTGCTTCAAGAAAGGCAGATGAATGTATATCTTGTAGTGAGGGCAGATTAAAGTCTCCTATCATCCAGGTTGGGGAGCGTGTGTTATGAGGGTTACAGGCTAGGTTAATTATTGACGATAAGTCATCTGTTGATGGAGATGGTGCTCTGTATAGGAGGTTAATAGAGCATTGCCTATTTGAAATGGAGACTATGTCCAGGTAGGTAGAGCTGGTGGAGTTATTCAAAGAGAAGTGGTGTTCAGATTTGGCAATGATGAGTGTGCCGCCACCCCTCTGGTGGGATCTATGGCAGGCAAATATTGAGTATCTGGAGGGTGTCATCTGGTTGACTAGGGCATTATCGCAGTCAGATAGCCATGACTCGGTTATCATTAGGATGTCGAGATTGTTGAGAGTTATCAGATCAGTGATAGCAGGCCATTTTGAACGAATCGACCTAGCATTTATTACGGGGCATTTCAATTGGTTGTTGAGTTTTTCCGCTTGAGTCTTCTTAAGGTTCTGTAGAGGGATGTGTAGAAGATGTGAGTGGGTGGTGTTGGATCTTGTAAAAGGATGTTGGTGATTTCCAGATGGTCTTCTGCAGTGGTTGAGGAGGATTGGTATATGGTTGGAATGGTGGGTGAGTGCGTGTGAGAAGTTGGTGGCCCAAGAGGTAAGGAGGAAAAGGATTAAGGATAGAATAGGGTGCATTTTGAGGTATTCTGGGGGAAAATGGTCACTTAAGAGGTGGATTGTGATGTTTTTACCAAGGGGTGAGAGAGAGTAAACAATGTTGCAGGATTGGTATCAGTTATATAACAACAAATGTATCCAGTAATATAACAGTTGTACAACATCAAATGTATCCAGTAATATATAAGGTATTGGTAGCAATTAAACAGTGTAGACAGTATTGCAGGATTATAACGGTATTGTACAGTATAGTATTGCATGAAATGGTCAGTAAATGTAATTAATGATATATGTTGGCTATTCAGGGTAGAGAGGCCTAGCTGGAGTTACCTCTTCTTTAGGTGGGTAGTTTGGTCGTGTCCATGCTCAACAGAGAGGTTCGGGAGGCATGAGATGGCGGCCTGGGTTGCATACAGGCATGAGACAGGATGAAGACTTTTGTGGATGACTCCAGGGGTAAGGTAGTCGTCTGGAGTGTTGGAGGGCGTACCTGGTAGTCACCGATGACGTTTCTCGCGTTTACGGTAGAGTCTGGTAGGAAGAGCTTGCTTGTGGGTTTCTGGGTTAGGCGGCAGGAAGCTGTGTGGTTCCAAAGCGTCTGACAGTCGGGTCACTGGTGAGATTGTGTGGAATATTTTGAGTCGCCTATCGTGCCCCACCTAAGGGCCACGCCAAAGGGCCCTCTGGCAAGGCCCTCAGGTGCGGGGGCGCCCGATGACGCGAAGCTTTTGAGGGTGCTCTGCTCTGCCCCGATTGGGCCGCGATGGTCCGGAAGCCCCTCCCGCTGCTGTTGGCTCGATCCATGGGAAGGGGAGAGCTGCTGATGGTGGCGGGGGCTCAAGAGGGTCGGCGCCCGATGGCGCGAAGCTTTTGAGGGTGCTGTGCTCTGCCCCTATTGGGCTGCGATGGTCCGGAGGCCCCTCCCGCTGCTGGTGGCTCGATCCCCGGGAAGGGGAGAGCTGCTGATGGTGGCGGGGGCTCAAGAGGGTCGGCGCCCGATGGCGCGAAGCTTTTGAGGGTGCTGTGCTCTGCCCCGATTGGGCCGCGATGGTCCGGAGGCCCCTCCCGCTGCTGGTGGCTCGATCCCCGGGAAGGGGAGAGCTGCTGATGGTGGCAGGGGCTCAAGATCTTGGAAGCCCAGACCAGCTGTATTCCACACTTTAAGAAAAGTGGAAGAAAGTCCAAAAAACTGCCAGCATGGTTTAAAGGTGAAGTCAGAGAGGCTGTTGTTGCCAAAAAAAGCATCAGGAAATGGAAAAAAGAATCAAATGACGAAAACTGGAAACAGCACAAGCACTGGCAAGTTAAATGTAAGGCACTGATTAGGCAGGCAAAGAGAGATTTGAGAACAAATTTGCTGTGGAAGCAAAAACACATAATAAAGACTTTTTCAAGTACATTCATAACAAAAAACTTGTGAGAGAGTTAGTTGGACCATTAGATGATAGAGGGGTAAAAGAGGCACTAAGAAGGGACAAGGCCATAGCGGAAAGACTGAATGAATTCTTTGCTTCGGTCTTTACTGAGGAAGATGTAGTGATGTTACCCATAAATGAAGTGGTATTTAAACTGTGAAAGAACTGAAAAATTATCAATACACCGGGAAGATGTATTACAACTATTTGATAAACTGAAGATTAGCAAATCACCTGGACCGGATGGTATACTTCCAAGGGTGTTGAAAAAACTGAAATATGAGATTGCAGACCTGCTATTAGTAACCTGTGAACTATCATTAACATCATCTGTAATACCTGAAGATTGGAGGATCGCCAATTTTTAAAAAGGGTTCCAGGGGTGATCTGGGAAACTACAGACCAGTGAGCCTGATGTCAGTACCAGGAAAAATGGTAGAAACCATCATAAAGAACAAAATTACTGAACATGGAGATAGTCATGGCTTAATGGGAGACAGCCATCATGGCTTTAGACAAGGAAGATCTTCTCTTACTAATCTGTTATGTTTTTTTGAAAGTGTGAATAAACAGGTGGACAAAGGTAAGTCGGTTGATATAGTGTATCTGGACTTTCAGAAAGCCTTTGACAAGGTCCCTCATCAGAGACTTTTGGCAAAACTAAAAAGTCATGGGATAGGAGGCAGTGTACTATTGTGGATTAGGAACTGGTTAAAAGACAGAAAGCAGAGGGTAGGGCTAAATGGCCAATTTTCCCAACGGAAAAGATGAGTAGTGGAGTACCGCTGCTTTTTGACATATTCATAAATGACGTGGAAAAGGGAATAACGAGTGAAGTTTGCAGATGACACGAAACTATTTAAAGTTGTTAAAACCCATGAGGATTGTGGAAAATTGCAAGAGGATCTTGATAAATTGGAAGATTGAGCATCCAAATGGCAGATGAAATTTAATGAAACAGGAAGGAGTACAGCATAGGTTTTCAACCCAGTCCTCGGGAAACCCTAGGCCAGTCAGGTTTTCAGGATTCCCACAATGCACCAGGCTATGTATACCCATAAACCCCAGTATCTGGCTGATCTTCTAATATTTCACCTACCCTCTCGCAGTCTCTGTTCAATACATGTCAACCGCCTATATCTCCCTTCCCCAGAACAAGCGCATCGCCAATCAACCCGGCAATCTGCCTTTTTTTACCTTGGTCCCTCCCTGTGGAAATCTCTCCCCCTCCCCTTCGTCTACAAGAATCCTATCCCCAGTTCCGCTCGCTTCTGAAAACCCACCTTTTTTCTTTAGCCTTTAACCTCCCCTCATGATTTTTAATCCTTATGTTCTTTCCTACCCTACTTGGTGCTCTTATGTCTGTGTATGCTTGTATATGGACCTTATCTTTCCCCCTCTTTTCTTTATACATATTGTAGCTCCTTTCTTTCCTCCTCAAATACTTTTGTTTTGTTATATTGTAAACCGCCCTGATGTAATGGGGGGCGGTATATCAAATTCCTGAATAAACAAACAAACATAATATGCATAAGATAGATTTGCATACAATGAAGGCAGAACATGCAAATCTTTCTCATGCATATTCATTCTGGGAATCCTGAAAACCTGACTGGCCTAGAATTCCCCGAGGACTGGATTGAAAACCCCTGGAGTACAGAGTTATCCACAGAGACTGAGAAAATAGGAAGAGGAGAGGAGGTTTTAGGGTGAAGATAAGAAGTTCAGTCTTGGCCATGTTCAATTTCAAGCGGCGGTGAGACATCCAGGCAGCATTGTCTGAAAGGCAGGCAGAGATCCGGGTCTGGATTGCCGGAGAGATTTCAGGGGTAGAGAGGAAGATCTGGGAGTCATCAGTATAAAGGTGGTACTGAAAGCCACGGGAAGAGATAAGCGCACCAAGGGACTGGGTATAGAGAGAGAAAAGGAGCGGACCCAAGACAGATCCTTGGGGTACACCAACTGGGAGCGGGATAGCAGAGGAGGAGGAGCCACCAGAACACAAACTGAAAGAGCAATGAGAGAGATAGGAGGAGAACAAGGATAATACAGAGCCCTTAAAGCCAAGTGAGGACAGGGTATTAAGGAGAAGGTTGTGGTCAACAGTGTCAAAAGCAGCAGAGAAGTCAAGAAGGATGAGGACAGAGTAAAGGCAATGAATTTTGCCAGGAACAAGTCACTGGAGACTTTGGCAAGAGCCGTTTCAGTAGAGTGTAAAGGATGAAAGTCAGACTGTAAAGGATCCAGGAGGGCATGAGAGGAGAGGAAGTTGAGGCAGCGGCGGTGATCCGCACGTTCAAGTAGTTTAGAAATGAAGGGAAGGAGGGAGATGGGTCGATAATTAAAAAGACAGGTGGGATCAAGTGAGGGTTTCTTGAGGAGAGGTGTGACCACAGCATGCTTGAAGTCTGCAGGGACTGTTGCAGTGGAGAGTAATAGGTTGAGAATATGAGAGATGGAAGGGACAAGGTGGAGGAGACAGGGCTTAGGAGACAGGTGGGGATAGGATCAGAGGTGCTTGTCCGCCTCCCAAGACGAGGTCCTCGAGGTCTTCTTTTTCTTCTTACGCTCCCGCTCCAGGGACCCTTGCTCGGAATGTCTGTGAGCCTGTTCTGAAACCGCAGGGGCCTTATGCAACTCCAAGGATCCATGCGGGGCCTTTGAACATGAGGCTACCGGGGAAATCGGGGTTGAGTCTGCACTGTGGAAGATGTCATCTTGCTTTAGCCGGCGACCCTGGATGGCCTTGGAGGACATCTTTTTGCACCCAGACACCAGAGGCAACAGTCATGAGTGTCGGTGAGAGACATGTTTTTAGAGTACCGATCACATTTCTTAAAACCGGTAGCTACTGGGGCAAAAAGGACACCAGCGAGGTCAAAGACCTTCGGCGTGGCCAGTGGTTGAAAAAGGCATGAAGCGCTGGAGGAACCTAACAAAAATAAAACTAAGTTTTGAGACTGATGCAGGGGCAGTGGGCTTTGGAGGCTGGAAAGGAACCGGGGTGAACCCGAAAGGTGTACAACAATGTATGAGAAATCAACTTTTTTCTGGGGGGAACAAGGCGAAGACTGACCAAGACGGCACCCTTGGGAGGGAAGGGAGACCACACATGCGCGGTGGCATCTCCCAAAGGCTTTATTTGAAAGCTGGGGAGATGCTTCCGTGAGGCTCCATCGGCGTCGACGTCACCCATATGTGAGGACTGACTTCCTGCTTGTTTCTGGAGAAAGTATCTATTATTTGTAAAACTTATTAGCAGAACCTTACCTTTTGGCAACAATCGTCCTGAAGCTCAGGAAAATCAACATTTCTGAATGCATGTATGCTATAATTAATTAATTATTTATTTTAATAAACTGTCGTCATTATTATAAAATATGAACTTATTTAAGTGACTTAATGGCATCCAATTATTAGGGGTTTTTTTTTCCTTACAAGTTCTATTGTTTGCATTGTTAGCATTTATACGGCTAATTCCCTTCACAAAAGTAACCTGAACAGAAGGGCATTTGCAACTTTAACAGCAGTAGTCTGGCTCCATTAGGCTCCCAAGATAGCTGGGGTAATCTTTAAGGAAAACTTAGGGTTAAACTCAAATAATGATGAGTTGGGAAGACCAGACGTTTTTAAATCATAGCCTTCCAAGCTTTGGTAGCTGAACAGATGTCACAAAACTTGGAAGAAAGAACAGAAGACCAGAATGCTTAAGTGTGGAACTGTAAGCCTACAAATGCTGGGATGGCCTACATCTTAACAGAAGCAAGACATGTTTAGGTCAGATACAGAAAGGTTGAGAGGCTAAGTAAATCTGATAATGCAAGTGGGCATGTGATAACCAGCTTGGAGGCTGCAAGCTACAAAATTCAACCAAGATGGTGCCAGCAGGATGGGGGGTAACTGGGTGCTGCTCAGCAAAGCTAAGAGAATCTAGGCATCTGGATGTTTCGACTGTTGCGGTCTTGTAGCTGAAATGAAGGAAGCGATTACTGATGGGTATTGGACTGGCTATAGAAACTCTGCTTCTGAAATGGTGAGGCCAAAGATGTCAACAACAAAATTTGATATGGATAACGAGCAATTTTCTACAAGTCAAGCTTCTCTGGCTGGCAGCTGGGAGAAATCCCTAGAAATGCTGCCCAGAATAAACAGACTTCCATGGGATCCTCCATTTCAAAATGATCTAGAATCAAAATGAAACAAAATAGTTAGCTGGATCCAGAGCCACAAAATGGTTCTAAACCCCCCAAAATCCAAAACTCTATAGATCTGTCACAACCTAAAAGCACTTCACTTTCAAGCCTTGAAGCTTCTCCCACCCCCATTTTGGTTCAAAAATCTATTCATTCACTGGGTATTCATAATCAGCAGTCAGCTTTCCTACACAAATTACATTTCTAAAACTGTGAATAACTGCTTCTTCTCCTTATGAAGCATTAAATCTGCTAAGCCATAACTTCATTAGAGCATTAAAAACAGGAATTCACTCATTTGTAATTAATAAACTGGACTACTGTAACTCATTGCTAGCAGGTGTTTCGCAATCTCAATTAAAAAGACTTATCCAGAATATTGCAGATAAACTCATCTACAATGCAAAGAAATCGGACCATGTAACCCAACCCCTATACTGCCGTCATGTTTCTATGTTTCTATAGATCTCAAAAAGAAAAAAGGGGACTATTGTAGTAGTTGATATGGAAGGGCAGACTAGATAGAAACTAAGGCAGAAAAAGACCACATGGCCTATTTTTCAAACAACACTGGCGTCCTGTTTCCTACAAAACTCTTCTACTGATGAACCATGCCTTGTACACTGGTCTCCCTTTTCATCTACATTCACAACTCATCCCTTACTGCCCAACTCATACTTTGCGTTCAGCTAACCAGAATCTCCTAGTTGTCTTATCTAAATCTACTTTACACCTTGAGACTTATAAATCCATCGTCTTCTGAACAACATAAGAAATGCCATACTGGGTCAAATCACGGTCAATAAAACCCAGTATCCTGTTTCAAAACAGTGGCCAATCCAGGTCACAGGTACCTGGCAGGTTCCCAAAAAAGGCACACAGATTCCACAGAGGATTTCCCGGGACCTCTTTAATAATGGTTTATGGACCTTTCCCCCAAGAACTTGTCCAAACATTTTTTAAACCCAGCTACATTAATAGCTTTTACTACATACTCCGGTAATGAATTCCAGAGTTTGATTATGTGTTGAGTGAAAAAATATTTCCTCCAATTAGTCTTATATGTGCTACATTATAGCTTCATTGCGTGTCCCCTAGTGTTTCTACTTGTTGATGGTGTAAAGCACAGTTACTTACCTGTAACAGGTGATCTCTGGGAACAGCAGGAATAAGTCTTCACATATGGGTATGTCGGTACTGACGGAGTCTGCGCGGGAACGCTTCCCAGCGTCCAATCAAAGAGCTTTTGGAAGCATCCCACCACGCCTGCATGCTGCCTTCCCGCCTTTCCCAACTGCCTCTCCTCAGTTACGTTTTAAAGCTGAGACAAAGAGAGAAAGAGAGGAAAGGAAAGATAGATAGAGATACAACTCCTGGGGAGGTGGGTGGGTTGTGAAGACTTATTCCTGCTGTTCCCAGAGATCACCTGTTACAGGTAAGTAACTGTGCTATCTCCAGGAACAAGCAGGAATGAGTCTTCACATATGGGGACTCCCAAGCTGAGATGCCTGGAGTCCCAGCATGTTATAGGTTGGAACATGCTATCCTGCACAACACCAGGCATCCTGAGGATGGAGGGTAGGAGTTGAAGAAAGAAAGGTGCTGTAGAACAGCTAACCTAGCATAGGACTGCAGAAAGGAGTCCATGTGTGGATGATAAATGTCATCAATGATATTGCAAAGAAATAAAATGCAATAGGGACCTCCCCTAACAGGACTTTAGAGAAGTATGGAGGTTCATGGGATCTACTGGGGAACCCAGTAGAGGAACCTCAAGAAGGACCTCACTATAGTGGAGGTAGGGAACCTGTAGGAAAAATAATGGAGGTCAGAATCCTGAACGGGAACAGGGAACCCCAGTAGGAATACCTGGGGTAGTAGAAAAAATGGTGGGCCTTCAGCAGAAGGCTTTATGATAAAAACCGAACTCTTTTGGCAAAAGAGTGGCTGTCTCTTAGGAACAAAAGAGAAAAGCTAACCGATTTGGACAAACAGGCTCAGTCCTTGTGGGGGGAAAAAGTATGGGAACCCCCTGTATCCCAAAGGGAAGGACAACGCCGGAGGTGCTAGCCTGTGAGTAGCTGAAGATCCACAATATCTCTCCTAACTGAAGTCAGCTGGGAGAGATATTGGACATGGAGAGCTTCAGAGGTACCTAAACCTTAGGGTTATGGTAGGTGTTAACTATCACCAGTGGTTGTGAGTGTAGGATCCCAAAACATGCTGGATAGCATAGTATAGGTGAAAACCCTTCTGTCAGAATCATATGGCTATATGAGCCTCGACAGTCAGGTAGATAAGCAGAATACATATCTACCGATAGTAGAACATCTCGATATATACATATATATGGGAATATATCTATAGTGAGATATGAAGGGTATAAATACTCACACATGATAGACAGACATCTGTAAGATGTGTGCTATAGGTATGAATATATATAAATATATACCTGTATATGGAAGTCTGCAGGAAGCAGACAGAATATGTACACAAGGCATTCACATAGGAAAAATGTGGAGAGGAAAGATTCATCTAAGAACAAGAAGGTGGAACCTACTTGAGAAGACATGTAGAGTATCAATTCCAACTGGTTATGGCTACAAGGATGCTAGGTAGTAGGATAACCAGGATGGTTACGTGAAAAGCAGAGGATGATATCAGTCAGTAGCCTGCAAGTCCTGAGTATTTTAGAACTCTAGCCTGGTAAGTGAACAGAAGACGCATAGGAATGAGATACCATAGTGACCTGGTTAAGGGCAAAAAGGTATCATGCGTTCTTACCATGAGGACGAGCTGGAAGGAGAAAACATATTCCCTATTAGAAATACTATGGACCAAAGAAGGGAATTAGCAACTCCTTAAGCTTTCACGTAAGAATAGGGCTATGTGCATTATAGTAAAAAAGGAGAACTTTTCTAGTCATGGCAGATATGACTGAAAAAAGCTTTTTTCAACCATCTAGTATAGCTGTTGGAGAAAAAAAAAACATGCTCTCTAGCAAGGGCCCATAGTGGAGAGCTCCTCTGTAAATTGCAGAGAGCATTATGCAGGAGAATGAGGAGATAGAACTGGCTACAGAGAAGCCAGTAGCTATGTCAACTATGCTGCCAAACCCATGGGAATGGAGATGGTAGAAAAGAAGACAATCCAACAAGTTTGTAGTGAAATTTTCCAAGACAGATGACAGCACTGACTTGGAGTCACTACTAATACTAGATAGCATATTATTGGAGGACAAATCTGGTTACTGGTGGACAAGAACCAGTGGTCGAAACATAAAGGCTCCTGCATTGGTAGCTGCTTGCCAGACAGCAGAAGAATGGTACTGTTGAAAAACAGAAAGGACAGACAAAACAAGAGTAGAAACTCTGGAGGTGTCTGATGAACTGCTGCAAAGCAAGATTGAAAAAGAGGAGTGACTCAGAAAAGAGAACTCCGCACTAGAAAAGAAAGAATTTCGAGAGGCTGAAGAAAAGCCCCCAGTGAGCAATACCACTCTTACAGAGGAAAACCCTGGTAAGAGGGTAAAGAAAAGGGAGCTGAAGAAAACTTACAATATAGTAAGTTAATAGAAAGGAAAGGAGACATGCTGGCACAGGAAACTATCATTTGATAGTGGATGGACCTCTTTCCCTAGAAGGAAAAGAGGAGAACCCTGTGACCTAGGAGTATGAATATCCTGACAGCTCATAGAGAAAAGATGGATGTCTTTCAGGAAGAGATCCATGTTTAAGATTTAGAATGACAGCAGTGGATTGTCTCTATGGAGAAGAAACAACTGCAGATTGTAAATCCCCAGAGTCACAAGCATCTGATGGGTTGATTAGAAACCCTGTGGTTGCTGGGTTTGCTTAGCCTGGTGAGAGGTTGAACCCTGCAGACCAGGACGATGCTTCCCCTGTTTGGGAACATCTGTAGGATGGGCAGAGGATGCATAAAACCTTCTTCTGTTATAGGAAGAAGGTTTGGCAGGACATTTCTTACCTACTGGGACAGAAGAAGGTGCAGAAGAGCCCCTAGAAACAGGTAAGTCAGTGGAAAACTGAGTAACCTGATGTAAAGACTCCTTGTTGAAAAGATTATCTCCAGTGCAAGGAGTATGTCCCAGTCTGTGTTGTGCCCATTTGTCCAAGCCTGAAGCTTGGAGCCAGGCTCTACGTCGTGCCCCTATAGATATAGCAGAAGTCCTGCTAACAGACTCAAAACAGTCTAGGGAAGCACGAGTAAGAAACCAAGAAATATTCTGGAGATGCTTGAGCAGTGAAGAGTAGTCTGCACTCCTGGACTCTGGAAGGGAAGGAGTCAAAAGATGTTATTGCTTTGTGACCTCCTCAAGAGATAGACTCATATAGAAAATATATGAGAATTCTTGCAGAAAGCATAGATGTCTGGAAGGCTTGACGTCCAAAGTCATCAAGCATCCTAGATTCACGACCTGGCGGATAAGAAGAGTGCTTTTTCTTGCTCTTTACCCGCCTCGATGCTGATTCCACAACTATGGAATGATGAGGAAGTTGAGTCTTTTGAAACCCTGGAGAGGGGGGCACCTGATATAAAAGATCAGTTGTTCTGGAAGGTGGGGGTACCCTTAAAGGTGTTTCCCACATTCCCAGAAGGAGATCCTGTAAGGAATGATGCAAAGGAAGCATTATGTTGTCCTTTGCTTTGGTAGAAAGAGAGGCCTGTGCAGGATCATGTCCTGGGATAGGAATGGCAAGAGATCTTGCTATATCCCGGAGGAAACTCTGAAAAGAGGGTTCCCAAATAGGAATGTCCTTTGGACAGGTTAGATCCGAAGAACTAGCCTGAGCACCTACAGAGCTATCCAGATATATAGGAATAGAAGATCCTGCACAGTGCAATGTGGAATGCTTAAAGGATGGACGCCGGTACTGACTGTCAGGAGCAGCGACCGATATTACCACATTGTCCAAGCTTGGCCTAGAAGGGAGCGATCCTGTTGAAAAAAGCATGGCAGGAGTTGGCCACGATGGTACTGTGGATACCGGTACCGATGTCGATACCGGTACCGATGTCAGAGTCGAGCCCGACAAAGACATCGGAGCAGTCATCGGAGACCGTTCAATCGGTACCAAGGCAACCGAAAACATCCCGGTGCTATCCTCGGTACCGAGCCACCGGTATCGGTCGGTGTCGGTACCAAATGATATTGGTACAGAGTCTTCCAGACTAGAGAGCGATTCTAAACTGGGCATCGAAGACACCGACCGTAAGGGTAATGAGGACATCGTCACCGACTTCGGTACCGTGCCTGATACCGGTGAATGAAGGTCAACCAGTGGCAACTCAGTGGGCCTCGACGGAACCGAGAGTTGTGGATCCGAATCGTCGGAACCGAGCCTTCGGTACCGAGAGGCGGTACCAAGGTGAGTCGGTACCCAGTCCTCCAGACTGGAGATAGATTCCAGACTAGGCATCGAGGGAAGCGAGGCTATCGATGCACGTCTGGAGAGTACCGACATCAGCGGTACCCATAATGGAAGGTCAGTCTGGAGCGTATCCACTGGTCCCGAAGGCACCGAGGACGCCAGATGACCATCCCTGGTGAGGAGTGTTTCATCTAACACCAGTGCCGATGTCGGGGTATCGGTACTGCTCTAAGCGGATGCCACCACCAGACACGGCTCAGGTATGTTCTGTGAGGGGTGAACCCCAGGAACAACCTGAAACCCCTCAAACACTTTGGAGACCGAAGACTCCCGCTGGGGTTTTGAAGCCAGAGGGCCCTCGAGGGCAAGGCCGGAGCCGTCTACATGCTGTGCATGAGACCTACCACTCGAGCGCTGGCTAGTCTTAACAGACTGTTTGTGGGTTACCTGATGCTGTGTTGAAGAAGACAGGGACGGTGCCCCGAAGCTGGAGGGAAACCGTGTATCGAGGGAACCTCGATATTGAAAACTTCTTCTCAGCAAACTGTTGTCAAGACTCAAACAGGTTAGACACTGATTTCGAGGGTCTAAAAATAAAGTTGTACCGCCACAGTGTGAACATTTCTTGGAGAAAGTGACTGGCGGTTCCATGAAGGAAAAGAAGAGGCCTAAAAGGCCTAAGATACCGTGAGACACTATGAATAAAAAATATATTCCTTGAAGAAGGAAGATTTTACAAGAAAAGAAAAGAAAACACCGGCGGTACCGGTGGCGTCGGGAAGATAGCCGCGACCACAAGAAAAATAAAGAAATAAAATAAGAATTTTCTGCGGTGACTGGAGGACGTCCTGCCGGCTCCGCGGAAAAACGAAAACTGAAGAGAGGCAGTTGGGAAAGGCGGGAAGGCAGCACGCAGGCATGGTGGGATGCTTCCAAAAGCTCTTTGATTGGACGCTGGGAAGCGTTCCCGCGCAGACTCCGTCGGTACCGACGTACCCATATGTGAAGACTCATTCCTGGTTGTTCCTGGAGATACAACCGATCTAGGTTTACCCGGTTCCATTCCATTCATTAATTTGTAGACCTCTATCATATCTCCCCTCAGTCATCTCTCTTCCAAGCTGAAAAGCCTTAACCTTTTAAGCCTTTCCTCACAGAGGTATCCTTCCATCTTTTTTACTAATTTTGCGGCTCTTCTCTGTACCTTTTCTAACTCTGCTATATCCTTTTAAACAGATGGCGACCAGAATTGCACGCAATATTCAAGGTGCAGTTGCACCACAGAACATAGGTTCATTATAATATCCTTGGTTTTATTCTCCATTCCTTTCCTTATAATTCTAGCATTCTATTTGCTTACTTGGCCGCAGCTGCACACTGGGCAGAGGGTTTCAACATATTATCCATGATGATGCCTAAATCTTTTTCCTGGGTGGTGGGTTCCCAATGTGGAACCTTGCGTCGTGTAGCTGTAGTTTGGGTTGTTCTTTGCTAGATGCATAACTTTGCATTTGTTCACATTAAATTTCATCTGACATTTGGACGTTCAGTCTTCCAGTTTATCAAAATCCTCACAATTTTTCACAATCCTCTTCCATTTTAACAAATTTTAATAATTTTGTGTCATCTGGGAATTTGATTACCTCACTCATTCCCATTTCCAAGTCATTTATAAATATGTTAAAAAGCAGAGGACCCAGCACAGATTCCTGGGATACTCACTATTCACTTTTCTCCATTGAGAAAACTGGCCATTTAGCCCTACTCTCTGCTTTCTATCTTTTAAGCAGTTCCTGCTTCTCAGCCCCCCATCCTTGGAATGCTCTTCCAACAGAACTCCACCATTAATCTTTGTATAGGAAATTCAAGGCAGGCTTAAAAACTTGTTTTTTTGAGCGTGCCTTTCAATAAGCTAAGCTTTCTACCAACTCCAACTGTCTCACTCCTCGTCTATTTCTCATGTGTTTATTTACATGTTTAATTTGTTTCTGGCTGATATTGTTGACCAACAATATCTCATCCCTTATGTTTCTTTGTTCTGTGTCTTTGTCAGACTAGAATCTTTGTTTTATTTGTACCGTGCTCTCCCCCCTTCTGGATTGTAAACTATTTTGAGGCTGTTTACCATTAGCGGCATAAAAATGTTGCAAATAAATAAATAAATAAAAGAGGCACCTACCCATTTTTGCAGTCATCTATCATATTACTATGTAAATATCATTCACTGGGACCTCTGTTCTGCAAGATATTTTCACCTATTTTAAGTGTTAAATTGAAAATACCAGTTAGCTGGATCAAGGAGATCTGTCATATTTGCTTCCAGCTCAGTACTAAGATCCATCCTTTCCCTATTCAATAGTTCTCACTGTTACCAGTTGGAAAAGCGTAGTTACTCACCTGTAACAGGTGTTCTCAGGAACAGCAGGAATCAGTCCTCACATATGGATGATGTCGGCACCGATGGAGCCCCACGGAAGCATCTCCCTAGCTTTCAAAGAAAGCCTTTGGGAGATGCCACCACACATGCGTGGTTCCCTTCCTGCCCAAGACTGCCATCTTACTCAGTCAGATGACATAGCTAGGGTCTACAAAAGAAGATGGCAAAAATTGTACAGAAACTCCAAGGGGAGGAGGGAGGGTTGTGAGGACTGATTCTTGCTGTCCCTGGAGAACCATCGCTCCGGTAGCTTGAACAAGAAGAGTCGGTGGGCAGGAGTTGCCTAAACCCCAAACAGATTACGGAGTATGGCTTGGCCAAAGGCACTGTGCAGTCGAGACTCCCTTTCCAGGCAGTAGTGAACTGCAAAGGTGTGAAATGAGGACCAAGTGATGGCCCGTCAGATGTCTGCCGTAGGGACAGAGCGTAGACTTGCAACCAAGGTCACTATAGCCCTGACGTTGGGTGCCATGACCTGGCGTTCCAACGAGAGCCCAGCCTGATCATGGGCAAAGGTGATGCAGTCCACCACCCAGGTGGACAGGGTCCGCTTGGTAACAGCCTCCCCCAGTCGACTGGGGTTGTAGGAAATGAAAATCTGTGAGGTTTTGTGGTGGCCCTGGGTATATTGCAGATAAAAGGACAGGGCCCTCTTACAATCCAGAGTATGGAGAACGGCTGCCACCTTGTCAGTGTGGGGCCATGGAAAGAAGATGGGAAGCACCACCTCCTGATTGAGGTAGAAGATGGATACCATCTTCAGAAGGAATTTAGGATGGGTGCAAAGCATGACCCTATTCTTGTAGAACCTAGTGTAAGGTGGCTTGGCCATGAAGGCCTGAAGCTCACTGACTTCTTGGGCGGAGATGAGCACCACCAGGAAGACGACCTTCCAGGAGAGAGAACGCAAATGGCAGGTAGTCAGAGGTTCAAAAGGAGGCTTGGTGAGCTGCATCAGAACCACGCTGAGGTCCATCCCACCGGGGGCAGGCGGATGGGAGGCTTAGAGAGCAGAAAACCTCACATAAATCGGGTAATGAGGGGCTGTGCAGAGAAAGGTTTGCCCTCTATGGAATAATGGTGCACCAAGAGCGTGAACAAGTGCACTCTGACGGAGTTGGACTTGAGTCCAGCTTGCGAAAGGTGAAGCAAGTACTGCAGCATCGTGTACACCTGGCAAGGAAACAGGTCGACCCGTTGCTCCACACACCAAACTGAAAATCTATGCCACTTGAAGCCGTAGGCTCATCTCATGGAGATCTTATGAGAGGCCAGGAGGATTCCTCTACCTCCCTTGGGAGGTTGAAGGGTGCTAAGGCTACCTGTTCAGCAACCATGCTGTTAGCAACAGGGACCCCAGGTTGGGGTGAAGGAGGGAGCACTCCTCCTGGGTCAGTAGCCCCGGGGTATTCCCCAGAGGGACCAGGAGCTCCATCGAGAGGTGGAGCAAAAGGGGAAACCAAGGCTGCCTGGGCCACCATAGGGCCACCAGGATCATGGATGCCTTCTCCCTGCCTGGGAGCATGGAAGAGTGAGTCTTGAAGAGTGAGTTCTTCAGGCTTTTCTGCTGGTGCATGGTCGACTCCACCATCATAGATGTGTGAGGGAGTTGCACCTTCCAAAAGCCAGGGCCCCGCTGGACCCAGTACATGATGTTGAGGCATCGGCTAACTATCGGCACCAATACCGGTGTCTTCCACATCCGAAGGAGGAGTTGCCCGAGGATGATGGGAATGGGGACTCTCAGGGCCTCCTTAGGCGGAGCCTCATACTGGAGGATTTCAAGCTCCTCTGTGCGAGGGTCCTCCTCCGACGACTCTGTGGAGAGAGACAAGGCCTTCGCTATACCTGGACAAACTCAAGAAATGAGGTGTCCTCATGAGGGGCCCAGTGTCTCGACGACAGGGGAGAAGGATCTGAAGGGAGATCGCTGTGCTTACGCGTCTCCAGGGAAACCTCGTCCTCAGACTCCCAGTCCGAGTAGTCTGTCGAAGAATCGAGGCCTGACAGCTCCTGATGTGTGGGGCTCGGATCGGGTCTTCGATGACCCATGGCAGTTGCTTGGCCAGAGCCACAAGCACTTCCCGGGGAGGATCTCGCTCCCAAGGACCAGAAGCGGGATCAAAACCCTCGCCGAGGATCAGCTCGAGGCACGGGGCTCTTGAGGATTGCCTCGGCGGCCCGGGAAGTCCTCGATGACGAGGTCCTGCAGTCTCAGCGCGAGCATCGGTGGGGCTAGGCATTGACGCTTGCTGTGAGGCAAGGAAGACAGTAACACTGCATTCCAATGTCATCATCCTGGCTTCCCACTCAAGAGCTGCAGCCTTCAATGTGGACACCGGTTTGAACAGGTCTGACGTCAGTGAGGAGAGGGAGTCCTCGACGAGACAGCCTCAGGGGTCTGTGCCTTGTCACCAGAGGCCTTGGCATCTGTTCTGGGCACCTTCGCCGGTCGCTCCCACTCCAACTCCTCCGATACCTTCTGGGAAGTGAAACGTGAGTGTCCGACTCCCAGGTTGAGGTCCTTGAGGATTTCTTCTTCTTGCGCTCACGCTCCACAGAACCCTTGTCGGAATGTCCGTGGGCCCAATCGGGTACCACAGGAGCCTTACACGACTCCAAGGATCCATGAGGATCCTTCGAGAGCAAGGAGACCAGGGAGACCAGGACAGAATCTGACCAGTGGAAGATGTCGCCTTGCTTCTGCCGATGACTTTGGATGACCTTCACGGACATTTTCTTGCACAGGGCGCAAACCTCTGGGTCATGGTCAGCACCTAGATACTGGAGGCAGCAATCATGTGTACCGGTCAAAGACATGTTCTTTGCGCATCAATCATACTTTTTGAACCCACTGGCCAATGGGGCAAAAAGGACCCCTGGCAAGGTCGAAGATCCTCGACGCGGCCAGCGGTTAGAAAAAGACGTGAACCGCACTGGAAGAAAAAATGAAAAAATGGTTCAGAGACTCAAAGCCGGGGCAACGGGGCTCGGGGGTGGGAAAGGGACCGGTGCTAACCATAGAAAGAAAGGCACCTTAATGTATGAGAAAATCTACTTTTTTCTGGGGTAAGACGACGACATCTGTTGGGCTCTGCGGAAAAAGGGAGACTGAGTAAGATGGCACCCTTGGGCAGGAAGGGGACCATGCATGCGTGGTGGCATCTCCCAAAGGCTCTCTTTGAAAGCTGGGGAGATGCTTCCTCGGGGCTCTGTCAGCGCTGACATCACCCATATGTGAAGACTGACTTCCTGCTTGTTCCTGCAGAATAAATATTTGCTCTAGGATTTCAGGGTTCACTGCCAGAAAGATATTGTCAGTTGGGAAACAAAATCTTTACTCCAGAAGACTTTGGTCTGACAGAAGATGACTCCTATGTAACTTCTAGGATTCATCTTTCAGCATATTAGAGAAGGGATATTGCAACAACTTTCCCATCATGAGGTTGCCTTCACCTTTTCATACTATTTCCATCCTCTTTTCCACACTATGCACAAAGCTAACAATACTATCATGAAGCATTTCATTTAGAAAACTACATTTCTTTCATTTTTCCACAATATAGACCCATCATCTAAAATACAGTTCCCATCAGATGGCATAAAACTTTACAATTAGAATGTTCCTGCAACACTTCCAGCCAGCCCCTCACAAGCATACAAATGCTCACCCAGCAAATGAGGAAAGCAAACAAAGCACGGCTCATAGAATTCCTTCCAGCCCTTCTGCTCATATGTGCATGTGTGAATGTGCATTTACAGGTCTGTGTTTATATCTGCATTGCCTATGTATGTGTATCTGTTTTGTCTGTGTGCATGAATGGATCTCTCTGTTTGGGTGGGGGCAGGGCAGTTTGGAGCATTTTAGGGTAGTTGCAGAATGTACTTTTGTAGGGCATGTGCATTTTGTGGGACGGTGGGGAAGTTGCAGAGGAAGTGGCGTAAATTCTGCCCCAAGCAGCCTGGGGGTGGGACAGGGCAGAAAGGGGGCCCAAAGAGTGGCAGCAGCATGGCAAACTTACTTGACTGTGTTTGCCACGTTGCTCTGCTTTTCTAAGTTCACCTCGGGCTCAGCGGCTGTTCTTTGCTGGGCTGAAGTCTTGGGCCACACTGTGAGACTTCAGCCCAACGGGGAATAGCTGCCAGGCCCACAGCAAATTTAGAAGAGCAGAGCAGTGCGATAAACACAATCAAATAAGTTTGTTGCTGCTGCAACCGCATGAGGGAGGCCTATACGAATAGAAAGTGCCATCGCCACAACAATGGAGGGGCCCTCATTGTAACATATGCAACTGTGCAGATGGATAGCTTTTTAGAGTAGGGCAATTTGCGAACAATGAGGTAGTTTTTGGGGTGGGAACAGTTTAAAGGGGTGGTGGAACAGTTGAGGGCTGGCAGGACAGTTGCCAGAGGTAGTTTCTGGGGCTGGAGACAGTTTGCAGGGTGGCAGGGCAAGTTACCAGGGATAGGTTTGGGAGATGGGGCAGTTTGTGGGCTTGGTTAATTACGGAATAGAGACACAATGCGAAAAGTGGAATTCTCTAACTGCTAAGTTTCACTGTATGCAAGTTTCTATGTTACCGAAGTTGGAAATCCTCCTTTAGAAATGGCATTGGGCCATTTTATTGGGGGGCACAGTGGGGTTATTTCTCTGGATCCCTTGGTTTGATCTGGCCTATTTTGAAATTGATGTGTCTTTTTACCGATTTTTCCTACATGTCAAGTTTCCTTCCAATCTATTAAAGTTTTGGAAAGTTATTTTGCTCCCAGACAAGCTGACAGACATTTCTAGACTCCTTTTGTATAACTTTTTACAGCTTCGCTGGGTTGCAAAGATTGAAAAAAAACAAACAAAAAAAAAAAAGACATCCACTGACACATATCCGGCATTCAGTATGCTATAACTACTTTTTCTGCTTAGAAAGCTCTGAAAATCTCATACAGTACTCTTCTTTCTACAACTGCTGAGCTAGACAAATAAAGCTTTTCCTTTAAAAAACAATAATTATTGCTGTAATAATCTGTAATTATGGTTTATACCAGCAATAATCCCAATGAAATCGGTCATTAGCATACATCACAAGTAATCGTTAACCACTGCTAATGACCCATTTCTTGGGGATTATTGTTTTAGAAAACCACGACCATACCACGACAGATAGAGAACATAAGACAACATCATGCAAATGAGATTCTCATAGAATATTAACCTATTTCATAACATTAAAAGCCATTAAACATCTAAATTAAAGTACATATAACCAGGGGATATAAATTTCATTGTTCCATAACAAAGCGTTTTGCCTACACTAAAAAGAAATTCAAGAAATTGCTGCAGATCCTTTTATAATACCACCTTTGGGATCAGATAAAAATGTTCTTATAATGTTCATCAAATGCAGTCTGTAATATATATATGCTCTGGCTGGCAGTCAGGCAATTCTGGGTAGCTTTGTAAACACCATTAAAGAGGTACTTCATGTTGAAGTGCCCCTTTTGAAAAGAAAAAGCGATTGGCAAGCTTTTTAAAATTGGTTATTGTGCAGCTGGGTGCTGCCCCACAATGCTTTTAACACAAACTAGAAATCGCTAGTTTTAAAAGGCTAACACATAGCAGCTGACGGGCATAGTGGGGCCAGATTGAACACAAGGGCTGGCACACCTAGGTTTACCATTGTCAGATTCCTGCATCCTGTAATACTTGCACCAAAAGCCAGGCCCAGCGCTTGCAATTGACAAACTATGTTTGTATATAGAGGGCTAGATTTATAAAAAGGTGTTAACGTATTATGATACACTAACATGCATTAACACATATTATTAACTGCAGGTCCCATTTTATGCAATAGGACCTATTTACTAACGACCTGAATTAATGTTGCTTGCCCGTGTTGACAGAGTAGCACACTTAAGTAAATAGAGCCCAGATAGGTTAAGTGAATGATACAGAAAAGGAATTAAGCTTATATATTTAAAAATGATTTGATAGAGTTCTATGTTTGCTGCCCATACAGTTGATCCTATAACCATCAGGAGGCCTTGGACACAACCAAATATCACAGACCTGCTTTAGGGCCAAGAACAGACTTCAAACACAGATACATAGGGTGCAAGTCAACATGATTCCAGACAGTTGTTAGCCCTCTTTCTGAAGGGAACAAGGTTCATAAGATCATCTGTATGTGTGTTCTGTCATGTTATATTTACAAACCACTTTCTTAAAAAAAGATACAATCCAAAGCAGTTTACAACAAACAGAATACAAAAAAAATCGGATGCATAATAATCATAATCTAATCTACTAATAAAATACAATGCATCAATAAACTAAAACATATAAAAACTAATACATCAATACAAGTACATAAATACATAAAACCCTATTCATGATTTCTACATCTAAAAGTGGCCATTCAGACATGGAAGTCACGTGGACATTCTTGGAGACATTTTAGAAAGGTCCGAATTTACATATGCTCCGCACAATCACATCCAGATCACAGGAGGGTATACTGGAAGCATGCCTGAGATTTTCCTACAAATATAAATCAGTGCACCCCATTTTAGAACAGTGTTACATATCTGAAATAATCAACAGACATGTCCAAGGCTATATCTGCTCCCAGGCTCGAAGAGGCACCATAAAGAACTAATTTTGGCAATTTAATATTGGTCAACAGACAAAGAAAAAGCCCTCTTATTCTCCCCAATACCTTTTGCTCTTTAAAAAAAAACTGCTGATAAATAGAGACCTTTTTCCTGGCTGTTGTGTTGCTGCACATCTCTGCTTATGTAAGAACAGGCCAAGAAATGTATAGGGCATTGGAAATGTGGGCCCATTCTGTGCCCATACCATTGCAGGCATATCTATTTTATCTAGACGACCGATGTGCATATCATACACTGTCACGCCCCCTGCTGGCTAGGCGGTTGCCTATAGGCAGTGGGCGTACCTCCTATTGTCCCTTGGTAGTGTGGGTTCCCCAGAGATTGTAGTTGTAGGGATTGTAGTTGTGAAAAAAATAAGTAGCCGAGGGTGGAAGGCAAATACAGGAAAAATGTATTCTTTTCTTCTTTTGCCCTTTTACACATACAGCAACAAAAGTAGGATACTTCTCCAAATAAAGAAACAGGAACTTCCACAGTAACACCGGTAGCAACTGCTTCACTCAGCTTGTTATACCAGTAGTATATCTTTTCCAGAGTTCAAGAATACAGCTTAAGGGTTCCTTGCTCAGTTCAGCCCAAATAACTGCTCTTACAAACTGAGCACTATGCAAAGCACAACCCACTTTACTTCTGGCTTTTTATACGTTTAAGGTAGTGACTTCTTAAGCATTCAAACCAGCACTTCTAAACCTTCTCTGCCAGCTTTAAAATGTTAGCAACTTCATTCCAAACATTTCTAGCAGAACAGGCAAGTACAAAGCTTCTGGGTTTTCTCGGTTTTAAACCTTACAGCTTCTTCACCTTTGCTTTACACATAAAGAACAGTCCATTTGAGAGTCAGCAGAACTATTATCAGAATCATAGTTATCTACCTGCATGCTCTCATGGTCGGGGTCAGTTAGCATCTGGCTGGAATCAGCTTGTGAGACCTCAGGTTGTATTTCTGCTAATAACTTTAAAACCTTCTCCCAATGAGACCTCTTTCTATGTTGAGGAATGTTGGAAGGGCTGAGGGAATTCTTATCCTTCAATAAACTATGCAAGGTTTCAAATGGGCTCACCTTACTTCTAGTAACAGAGTTCTTTACAGACCTTTCTCGAGGTGAAGCTCTTCCCTCAGGTTCTGGCAGGACCACGCCCGTGCCCTGCTCAAAGACAGCACTTTCCTCAGGATAAACCCTCCTGTCTTCAAGGCCTGCTGTAATGCTCCTACAACATGAGCTTCCTTCAGAGCTGTAGTTTCCTGTGTGCTGGCTGCAACGAGAACCTTTCCTGAGGCTGCTTCTAGAACACCTCACTCTCTCAGCTTCCTTGCAAGAACCTTCCCCTTCTCCTCCTGGTTCCTCGGTGGTCCCTTCTCTTCCTGGTTCCCCGGTTGTCTCTTCTCTTCCTGGTTTCCCAGTTGTCCCTTCTCTTCCTGTTTCCTCCGGCTTAAATGACTGGGGATGCCCTATGGCTTCAAACTCCGCCCCGGGTGTTCCCCATTACCTACCCTGGTTGCCTTGGAGCTAGGGTGTGGCTTGCACTCAGCAACTCTATGTGTGTGTTTTTTCCTTGGCTGGAGTTTCAAAGTCAAAACTCCCTGAACTATTCTTCTGCTTAGGGGTAAATGTCTGTTTTCTATCCATTTCCCTGGGCTCCACTACAGTCTCGCCACCACAACACATGCAGGTTTAAAAAATCGAACAACAACTTGCACATGTCTAGCCATTATCTAGCACATCCACATTTCCTTATGTTAGAAGTAAGGAGATCCTGGATTCTCTACATGGAGAACTATTCAGCCAATTGGTAAAAGAACCCACATGTGATGGGGCCATACTTGACTTAATGCTTACCAATGAGGAAAGTTTTTCTGATGTTACAGTGGGAGATCAACTAGTATCCAGTGATCACCAGATGGTATGGTTCAGTATTAGTACCAGGGCTGATAAAATCCATTCAAAAGTGAGGGTCTTAGACTTTAGGAAAACTAAATTTGCAAAGATGGGACAATACCTCAGAGAATCATTAGCCAGATGAAACAGCTAGGGGATGTAGAAAAACAGTGGGCCAAACTGAGAGGGAATATTTTAAAGGCAACAAACCTTTATGTTAGAAAGGTAAATAAATGTAAAAGGAAAAGGAAGCCGCTATGGTTCTCAAAAGAAGTAGCTGAGAAGGTGAAGGAAAAGAGCGGGTCTTCATGAAATACAAGAGATCACAGAGAGAGGAAGACAGGCATCTATATTTAGAGAAACTTAGAGAAGCTAGCAAAGTAGTCAGGAAAGCAAAGGTACAAAAAGAAGAAGAAATAGCCAATGCAATAAAATATGGAGATAAAACAATTTTCAGATATGTTAGTGAGAGGAAGAAAGGCAAAAGTGGTATTGTCAGAATCAAGGGTGCAGGGGAGGAATGTGCAGAAACTGTTGAGGATAAAGCAAAACTGCTTAACAAATATTTCTGTTCTGTGTTCACAGATGAAGGGCCTGGAGCAGGACCTCAGAAAACACCCACAAACAGCAACAGAAGCGATGGGAATCTCGAACAATTTTCAGAAGACTGTGTTCGAGAACTATAAATATAATATAAATATAAATGATTTCCCTGTTTACTTCCATGTTAATTTTCCTGTTACTTGTAATAGGTCTGTTATATCTGACCAATTGTTGTATTGTTTCAATGTAAACCGCACTGATGACAAATAGCGCGGTATATAAGAAAATTAAATAAATAAATAAATAAACAAACTAGCTAAACTAAAAGTAGACAAAGCCATGGGTCCGCATGGGATACACCCTAGAATACTGAGGGAACTTGGGGATGTTCCAGCAGCTCCACTGTCTGACCTTTTCAATTCCCTTTTGGAGTCGGGAGTGGTGCCAGAGGACTGGAGAAAGGCACATGTGGTCTCTTTACACAAAAGCGGATGTAAGGATGACATTGAGAACTACAGGCCGGTTAGTCTAACCTTTGTGGTTAGTAAATTATTAGAAAGGTTACTAAAGGAGAGAATAGTGAAGTTTATGGAGTCCAATGGATTGCAGGAGTCGAGGCAGCATGGATTCACCAGAGGCAGGTCTTGTCAGACAAATCTGATTGATTTCTTTGACTGGGTGACCATGGAGTTGGACTGAGGGGGAGCCCTAGATGTGGTGTATTTAGATTTTAGTAAAGCCTTTGACACTGTTCCACACAGGCGACTTATTATCAAACTGAGTGCCCTAGGGATGGAACCTAAAGTTATTGATTGGGTTAGAAAATGGTTGAGTGGGAGGCGACAAATGGTACAGGTAAATGGAGCATACTCCGAGGACAAGGAGGTTACCAGTGGTGTGCCGCAGGGATCTGTCCTTGGTCCGATTCTGTTTAACATCTTTGTTAGTGATATTGTGGAAGGATTGTCAGGTAAGATTTGCTTGTTTGCAGACGATACTAAAATCTGAAATAGAGTAGACACACAGAAAAGAGTCGACAACACGAGGAGAGATCTAGCTAAACTTGAAGAATGGTCTAGAATTTGGAAGCTGACATTTAATGCTAAAAAAATGCAGGGTCATGCATTTGGGCTGCAAAAAATCCAAAGGAGCTGTACAGTGTAGGGGGTGAGGTACTCAGGACCTGGGCATAATTGTGTCTGACGATCTTAAAGTAGCTAAACAGGTAGAAAAGGCGACTGCAAAAGCCAGAAGGATGCTAGGGTGTATAGGGAGAGGAATGGCCAGCAGAAAAAAGGAGGTGATAATGCCTCTGTATAAGTCTCTGGTGCGATCTCATTTGGAGTATTGTGTGCAATTCTGGAGACCGCACCTTCAGAAGGATATAGGCAGGTTGGAGTCGGGGCAAATGGTGACTACTAAAATGGTTAGCGGTCTTCGTTATGAAGCATATGAGGACAGACTTATAGATCTTAATATGTAGAATTTAGAGGAAAGGTGGGATAGGGGTGATATGATAGAGACATTTAAATACCTCCGTTGCATAAATACACAGGAGGGTCTCGTTCAATTGAAGGCAAGCTCTGCTATGAGGGGACATAGGATGAGAGTGAAATGGGAAATGCTTAGGAGTAATATGCAGAAATATTTCTTTATGGAAAGAGTGGTAGATGTGTGGAATAGTCCCCCAGTGGAGGTGGTGGACATGATGACAGTAGCTGAATTCAAAAAGGCCTGGGACAAACAGAGGATCTCTAAAGGTAAAAAAGGGACTTTTGTAGTTGATATGAAAAGGCAGACTAGATAGGCCATGTGGGTCTTTTTCTGCCATCATGTTTCTTTCTTTATCTTTTAAGGTGGATTTTATAAGTCCCACCTTCACTGGTGTCCCTCCCATGGAACTGTGAGCATTTTGACTAGGACATCCCAGATTTAACCTAAATGGCCATTCTAAAACAATAGTACAGATATAACTCAAATAATTCCTACTTTCAACAGGCAACAACAAGCTACTAATCCAGCTGTTAAACAATTAAACATATGGATCATAGGATGATTGCCCCTTGGACAGTAATTAAAAATAATATATTTAAAACTGTTTATTTTGTCATTATGGGAGAGTGCTGTCATTTTAAATTTTAAGGCTTGATATTCAAAGTGATTAACAGACCTGCTAACTGCATTTATTGTGCTGACTGGGATATTCAGTGGCACTAATGCAATTAGCACTGCTGAATAGCTGCAGGTGCCATCGCTAGGTGCCCCGCTGCTAGCCGGCTAGCACTGGGGTGTTCCATGGGCAGAGTGGGAATGGTATCTGTGAATAACTAGGCAGCAGCAATATTCAGTCACTGTCTGGTTATCCCTCTGTGGTGAAAGTTAACCAAAAGGCTGGCCTAACTTTTGCCGCCGAAGCTAACCAGGCAGTGGCTGAATATTGCTGTTGCCCAGTTAACCTCAATGCTATCTGGCTGACCTGGATATTCAATGTTGGTGGCTGGATATGGCCCTGGCATTAACTATCCAGTCTTAGGTTCAGTGGGGATGGCTAGCCGCCACTGATGAATATCAGGCCCTATATGTTTTGTCTAATATGTTTGCTATAAGTAGCTCCTTATCATCCTAATAGACCACTCCAGACGAAGAACTATGCTCTCCAACCAGCAGATGGAGGTAGAGAACACAGAGTTTCAGTGACATCTTCGGCAGCATAAGTGTTACTACAAGCCTGGAACTTGCCAATATTCTCTGCCTCCAGCAGATGACACAGACGGACTGGTGCAGCAGGATTCTCGATAGCCTGAAAACCTAGGGCACAGACTATGGCCTGTAGCCCTGTGGTTGCATTTCTGGCTCAAGGAAGCTCTCAGGGATTGGACTATGGATGGAGTTGAAAGGGGTCCCCTCTATATGCCCCAAGCCTGGCCTTAAGGGCCTTGTCTTGGTGAGGTTTTTGCTGAAGTGCCCAGCTGTCTCCCTAGTCCTGGCCTATGAACCTTGAATGGTGAGGCTGCTAACCATCAGTGGTCTTTTGAGGCCATCACCAGCAGAGGAGAGTCGGGGGGGGGGGGGGGTCCCTGCTTATTTTTCCTTGCCTCCTCCTTTCCATGCCTCCATCTACTGCCATTCTCCTGATCTCCTCAGAAGCCACCTGGCACTTAAGTTGCATTTAGCAAAAAAAAAAAAAAAGAGAGGATAAAGAAAGAAGGCTGCAAGAGCTTCAGTCAGTTTGAAGCACTGACCACTCTTCAGGGGAGAAGAGTGTGCCAAAGAAGTTCCTAACTCGTTTCCAGACTGGGAAACGGAAGCTAATGGCATGGGTGGCTCCATTTTTCCTGGGTTTCTTGGGGGGAACACTCAGTTAACTGGATGAGCCATTGGAGCCAATACCTCTCACTGAGGCCAGCTCTGTCCGGCCACATCCTTTGCTCGTCTACTGGTTAGTGTGCAGCTCATCACAAGTGTGTGTGTTGTGTGTGTGTGCGAGCGCATCGAGGACTCTGCTAAAAGCTCTGCAGCAAGGTACTCTTTATTTTCAATGGCACACTTATCAGGATAGGTCACAAGAGTAGAAACATAGAAACACAGAAACATGACGACAGAAAAAGACCACATGGCCTATCTATTCTGTCCTTCCATATCAACAACTACAACAGTCCCCTTTTTTCATTTAGAGATCCTCTGCGCTTGTCCCATGCTTTTTTAAATTCAGATACTGTCCTCATCTCTACCACCTCCACTATGAGACTATTCCACGGATCCACCACTCTTTCCGTAAAGAAATATTTCCGCATATCACTCCTGAATCTACCCTCCTTCACCCTCATCCCATGTCCCCTCGTAGCAGAACTTGCTTTCAATCGAAAGATGCTCTCCCCCTGTACATTTATATCACGGAGGTATTTAAACATCTCAATAGTATCACCTCTATCCCGCCTTTCCTCTAAGGTGTACATATTAAGATCCTTAAGTCTGTCCTCATATGCTTTATAATGAAGACCACTAACCATTTTAGTAGCCACCCTCCGTACGGACTCCATCCTGTTTATATCCTTTTGAAGGTGCGGTCTCCAGAATTGCACACTATACGCCAAATGAGGTTGCACCAAAGATTTATACAGAGGCATTATCACCTCCTTTTTTCTGCTAGCCATTCCTCTCCGTATGCACCCAAGCATCCTTCTAGCTTTTGCCGTCGCCTTTTCTACCTGTTTAGCTACTTTAAGATCATCAGACACAACCACGCCTAGGTCCCGCTCTTCTTTAGTGGACAAAAGTACTTCACCCCCTATACTATATTGCTCCCTTGGATTGCTGCGCCCATATGCATGACCTTACATTTTTTAACATTAAATCCCAGCTGCCAAATTCTAGACCATTCTTCAAGCTTAGCTAGATCCCTCCTCATGTTATCTACACCTTCCTGGGTGTCTACTCTATTGCAGATTTTGGTATCATCCGCAAAGAGGCAAACCTTACCTCACAGCCCTTCCGCTATATCACTAACAAAGATGTTAAAAAGAATCGGACCAAGGACAGATCCCTGGGGCACACCACTGGTAACATCCTTCTCCTCAGAGTGAGCTCCATTTACCTGTACTCTTTGTCGCCTCCCACCCAACCAATTTCTAACCCAAGCAGTCATTTTAAGGTCCATCCCTAGGGTGCTCAGTTTGTTTATAGGTCACCTGTGAGGAACAGTGTCAAAGGCTTTACTGAAATTTAAATACACCACATCTAGGGCTCTCCCTTGGTCCAACTTGTAAAAGGGGGTGCTTGTTATGAAGGTACCATCACCTTGGCAAGTATGTACATTAACTGTCTTGCAAAGGATTGTGGTTATTGAAGTCCATTCACACAAAGCTTGCCTTTTAAATAAATGAAGAAACTTGTAGTTGGTCGAGTGTAAGGCAAAAATTAGAGTTTATTTATGGGGTGAATATTCCACACACAGATATACTTGGTAACACCATCCAGATAACTTCTCCAGGGTTTATTCAACATAAACAAGGCAACTGAAAAGCTTATGTAAATAAGTATCAAAGTCCTTTATGGAACAGAAAGGCTCTCTGACAGCCACTGCTATCAAACTTTGTAGCAGTGCTGGGGTGGAAACAAACCAAAAAGGAAAAACTTCTTTATACAAAAAAAACAGCTCTCTTTATCCACACAGAAAATAACTTTTACATTCCACGTGTGCTTGGCTTGTGCTGTGCTCTGCTCTAGCAACAGGTGACAATCCAAATGCAATTAACAGCTTGTTCTCAGCACACGGGCAAACTTCCCCAAAAGCTTTCTCTCTCTAAGAGAATTTTCTGGGGAGTCAATAATTAGAATACTCTTTTTGATGTTTGCTCTTATTTTGAAGGATTTTTCTAAATTAACAATCTACACAAGGAACGGTCCATACAAATATTCTCTTCATCAGACATTAAACCTTGCTCCTGGAATTGCATGGGTTCAATTTCACTGACTGACTCAGAGGGCTTTATTAACTGACCTCTATACGGAGATAAACTGTTCCCCTGCTGCTTACAATGCTCATAGCTAGAAAAACATTCACAGTTCATACCTGAATCCAGGCTGGCATCAATCAGGCTGATTCCTTTGGTATTCTGGCCAGTATGCAATAGAGCTTCTGTGTCCTGTCCTCCAGTTGATATTTCTGGACCTCAGGGCCTTTTCTCCATACGTCCTCCAAGAGGTATTTGGGCTCCTTTTCTCCTTAGCTGCAGCAGTATTCCTTCTAGGTGCTGCTTGAGGGTCCCTGGCTGTGGATCTCCAGACCTCTGGCTTTCTCCAGTCCTCTGAAGGCTGTTTCCCCCAGGAATCTCTCCAGGCATACGTACTTCTCTGAGCTCCTCTCTTGGACCGTCTGCTTCCTTGTCCTTGTTCCTTCAGGTTCTGGTTGTTCCTGTTCTTCCTGCTCCCGTCCTGGTTCTTCTTCCTGTCCTTCTTCTCTCTTGAAGATTCCCTTCTAGTTTTAAAGGGCTTAGATTGCAACTCCTCCCTTGCATACTTCAGGTGTTGTGGATTAAGCTCGCTCCTAGAAGGTGATTGATTAGGGATGACATAATGGTTTCTCTGATTAGACTCATGCTTTTCCACTTTGGCTCCTCTAGGGGCTTTCTGCAAACTGGTGCATCCTGGAACATGTAGTCTTTTAGGGAAACAAGCTGTCTTATTTCTCTGACCTGCCAGCACAGGTCCCTTGATCAGAGTAAATTCCCCTCTTTTGTCCTTACTCCCTGAGCTTTCATAAGCTTCCTTATCACAAACTCCCTGGTCACCCAGTCAAAGAAATCAATCAGATTTGTCTGACAAGACCTGCCTCTGGTGAATCCATGCTGCCTCGGATCCTGTAATCTGCTGGACTCCAGAAACCTCACTATTTTCTCTTTCCGCAGTGTTTCCAATAATATACTCACCACCGAAGTTAAACTAACCGGCTTGTAGCAAGGTAAAAGGAGCGAAGTCTGGAGTTAGCAGTAGGAGAGAATGACACAGACAGAAGCAATTGGCCAGAAGAGCGGAGTTTCCGAGGGGGGTTGTAAGGGGAGATAAGAGAAGAGAGGTACTGAGGAGCCGCAGAGTGAATGCATTTGTAGGTCAGCAGGAGAAATTTGAACTGGATGCGGAAACGGATAGGGAGCCAGTAAAGTGATTTGAGAAGAAGAGTAAAAGGGGTATGACGAGGCTGGCGGAAGATTAGTCGTGCTGCGGAGTGTTGAACGGATTGAAGGGGAGAGAGATGATTCAAAGGGAGACCAGCAAGGAGTAGGTTACAGTAGTCAAGACAGGAGGTGATTAAGGAGTGGATTAGCATTTTAGTAGTGTGTTCAGAAAGGAAGGGGCAGATTTTGCTAATGTTATAGAGAAAGAAACGGCAGGTCTTAGCTACGAGATGGATATGTGTGGAAAAAGAGAGAGAGAGGAGTCAAAGACAACCTCCAGATTGCGGGCCAAGGAAACAGGAAGGAGTACTGAGCTATCCACAGAGATTGAGAAGGGAGGAAGAGGAGGGGAGGTTTTAGGGGGAAAGATAAGAAGTTCAGTTTTGGCCATGTTGAATTTCAAGTGGCGGTGAGACATCCAGACAGCAATGTCAGAAAGGCAAGCAGAGATCCGGGTCTTGATTGCTGGAGAGAGTTCAGGCATAGACAGCTAGATCTGGGAGTCATCAGATGGTACTGAAAGCCATGGGAAGAGATAAGTGCACCAAGGGACTGAGTATAGAGAGAGAAAAGGAGCAGACCCAAGACAGATCCCTGGGATACACCAACTGGGAGCGGGGTAGCAGAGGAGGAGGAGGAACCACCACCAAAACACACACTGAAGGAGCGATGGGAGAGATAGGAGGAGAACGAGGATAGTACAGAGTCCTTAAAGACAAGCGAGGACAGGGTATCGAGGAGAAGGTTGTGGTCAACGGTGTTGAAAGCAGCAGAGAGGTCAAGAAGGATGAGAACAGAGTACAGGCCCTTGGATTTTGCCAGGAACAAGTCACTGGAGACTTTGACAAGAGCCGTTTCAATAGAGTGTAAAGGACGAAAGTCAGACAGCATGGGATCCAGGAGGGCATGAGAGGGGAGGAAGTCAAGGCAGTGGCGGTAAAACGCATGTTCAAGTAGTTTAGAAATGAATGGAAGGAGAGAGATGGGACGATAATTAGAAGGACAGGTGGGGTCAAGTGAGGTCAAGGAGAGGTGTGACCACAGCTTGCTTGATGTCTGCAGGGACAGCTGCAGTGGAGAGCAAAAGGTTGAAAATATGAGAAATGGAAGGGACAACATTGGAGAAGATGGGGCTTAGGAGACAGGTGGGGATAGGATCAGAGGAGCAGGTGGTGAGTTTTGAGGAAGAGAGAAGGTGTGCAGTTTTCTCTTCAGAGATCTCAGGAAAGGAGGAGAGGGTAGTAAGGGAAGGGGAAGAGAGTTGGGAGTGGAGAGGGGGAGGAGGGAAATAGCTGGGTTTGTGGGGAATTGGAGGGTGATCTTGTGTATTCTGTCATGGAAATAGCCAGGGTTTGGGTAGAAAGGGAGGGAGAGTGGGATCAAGGGCAGAGGCACTTTGAGGAAAGAGCTGAGAGTGGTAAAGAGACGGCGAGGATCAGAGGCAAGAGAGTTAGTCAGATGGACATAGTAATCTTGTTTGGTGAGAGCTATGGCTGACTGGAAAGAGACAAGCATGAATATGAAGTGTAGAAAATCTTCAAGGTAGTGGGATTTGAGCCAAGCACGCTCAGCAGAACTATGGGTTGGGGGGGGGGCTAGGACTGGAATGGGCTGATATGGGGGGGGGGGTGTTAGGACTGGTAATGGGCTATGGGGGGGGCTAGGACTTGAAATGGGCTATGGGGAGGTAGGACTGGTAATGGGCTATGTGGGGGGAGCTAGGACTGGAAATGGGCTGATGGGGGGTTTAGAACTTGTAATGGGCTATGGGGGGGCTAGGACTGGAAGTGGATTGATGGGGGGGGTTAGGACTGGATGTGGGCTGAAGGGGGGTTAGGACTGGTAATGGGCTATGGGGGGGCTAGAACTGGAAATGGGCTGATGGGGGGGTTAGAACTAGAAATGGGCTGATGGGTTAAGAATGGAAATAGGCTGATCGGGAGGGGGTTAGAACTGGAAATGGGCTAATGGGGGGTTAGAACTAGAAATGGACTGATTAGGGGGCTAGGACTGATAATGGGCAGATGGGGGGGCTAGCACTGGAAATGAGCTAGGACTGGTAATGGGCTGATTGGGGGGCTAGGACTAGAGTGGTCTGGGACTGGAAATGAGCTAATGGGGGAGGGGAGGAGAGTGCTGCTGGCTCTGGAAGAAAACTAGGGGCTAGGGCTACAAATGGGCTGATGCGGGAGGATGGTAGGATAGGACCGGAAGGGAGCGGATAATGGGAGGGTCTGCCAGGGGAAGGAGTGGGCACGAAGGGAGCTGGAAAGCAGCTGACACCTGGGATGTACTGAAGGGGGACTGGAAGGGAGCTGACATTTGGGGATGGGAGTGGTAGGTGGTTGGGTAATGGGGAGGAGGCTGGAAGGGAGCTGACATGCAAATAGCACCGGAAGGGAGATGGACAGAGGATAGGGCGACTGGAAGGGATCTGACTGGGGGGGGGGGGCACTGAGAGTGGACATGAGCTGATATCTGGGATGGTACTTGGACTAGAAGGGGCTGGACAGTGGGGAAGGAGGGGGACTGGAAGGGAATGGACACCAGTTGCAGTCGTGGGAATGCAAGGCAGTTGACATTGGAAGGTACTGGGAGGGAAGGACTGGAAAGGGGGCTGAAACTGGGGAGGGTTACTAGAACTGGAAATGGGCTGATGGAAGGAAGTGAAGAAAACAAAAGAAGAGATAAGAAATGGCAGATGGACCATAGACCACATGGACCATAGACCACAGACCACATGGACCATAGACCACAGAAAGAGAGCTAAGAGAAGACAGGAAAGTAGAAGCCTCAGATCGGGACCAGCATGATCAGAGAATAAAATGGTCAGACAACAAAGGCAGAAAAATAATTTTATTTAATTTTAGTGATTGGACGTTGTGCTATTTTTATATTTTACACAGTATTGGGGAACTGCATCTCTTTTTTATCTGATGTTGCACTGCATGTGGACTCTGGCTTCTTGGGGTTTCAGTTTAAATTTAGTCTACATATTTTTATTTTTACTTTAGATTGTGGTTACTTATTCTGTACTTGGTGAGGGTCAATGTTGCGAGTGTGTAACTGAGGTCAGGTGTTCTGTTAACATGGCGTTTGTACATAAAGATCTATACTGCACTGTAGTAATTTGACTTGTTCAGCTTTTCAAATAGGTGTATGGATGTTCCAGGGCCCACTGTAGTATTTACAGTGATGCTTTTTTTGGATGGGCTCCTTATGTGAGTTTTGGAAATTTGTGCTGATATGATATGGTATGGTAGGTTTGCTCTTTGTTGTAGGGTTTTGTATTAGTTCACAATATGCCTGGTACTGGAGAATAGTGGTTGCTGTTGTTGTTAGTAAGATGATCAGAATCAGATTTTTTTTTTCAAAATATTGAGTTCTGTGGATGAATGTCCTGGTTCTGCTCTGCACCTACTGTGGATGCAAAATATATGTTGAAAAAGAAAAAGCAAGAACCATAACGCAATTTATAACAAAATAAAAATGAGTTATAATTTAGTTTTATAAACTGTGCTGTTGGTTCTTGCTGTCTTTTAGTTCCTTGGTGTGCAAACGGGACCGTACCTAGCCTTGTGCAAGCGGTGCAGCCGCACAGGGCGGAAAGGCTTGGGGGGCGCATTTCGGCTGTCTGCTGTAGCCCTGCCGCCACTGGCAGGACAACAGCAGGCAGCCGAAATGCGCTCCCCAAGCCTTTTCGCAGCACTTTAAGCAGGTCTGGTTCCTCCCTCCTCCGACGCGCTGTCAGAGTAGGGAGGGACAGATCTGCTTAAAGTGCCGGTGCCTTTCAGATCGAGCGCATGCCCCCTTCTCCTCCCCATATCTCCGTCCAGCGCTGCCTGCTCTTTCCCTGCTGCTGGCGCCTCCGTGAAAAAAAAAGAAGGCAGCAGCAGTAGCAGGGAAAGAGCAGGCAGCGCTGGACAGATGTATGGGGGGGAAAGGGAGGGGCGTGCGCCCGAGCTGCAAGTCACACAGGGTGTGATTGCAGCTCGATATAGCCCTGTGTGCAAATATCTTGCATTTCCTCCATATAATCGAATCGGCTTTTTGGTTTGGTTCAGTCTCTGATTGGATTTCTGAAAAAGCCCCGCCCCCCCCTCTAAAGTGTGGGGGGGGCGCCTTCTCATACTTTGCCTCAGGCAGCAGATTGCCTTGAGCCGCCCCTTCTGACGCTACCCATACTTCAGAATAGGGCTTACATTTTAGCCAACCTTGATGACTACTGCGGAGATGCGTCTCCTGCAGAAACACAATTTCCCCTTTCAAAGACCTCAACTCCTTAAACAACAGTGAACTTTTGCGAGGGGAGTTCAGGCCCTTTACATTGAGAGAAATAGCCCTCAACATTTTGTAGCAGTTCTCTTCCCCCCCCCCCCCACCTTCGAACCCCAGCATCCATTCCTCCCCATACCCTATCAACTGCCCTCCACCCAATTTCCCCATAATGCTAGACAAAAAGACACCCTTTAGCCTCTCCTCTCCCAATACCAATATTCCAAAATCCCTACCAAATCCCTACCAAGGAAATGAGCCACCACAAGCCTGGTACTCCACAGATCTGCGATCATCACTCACCCACCTAAGTAAGCTAGAAAGACGCTGGCGTCGATCACACTCCGCAGAAGACCAGAGGGCATACAACCGTGAAGCAATAACAGGGAAAATGAGACAATTCCACACAGACACCCTTAAACAGTCACTAAACAAACCTCACGACCTGTTTAGTCTTGTCAAGAACCTAACAAAGGAACCAGCCCCTGACCAACCAAGTGGGATCCACCCTCAAGAATTCGCAGACTACCTGCAATCAAAACTATGCCAGACCAATAGGTCCACAGCACCCACCACCATACACAAGTCCACCTATCTAAAACCCCTGACCATTTTCTCCACTCCAGCCAAGAAGTACATTGAAGACACCATCGCTGCGATCAATACCACCACGGCACAAACCGAACCCTGCCCTGCCTCCTGGATAAAAGAGCTACGCTGCGATTTTAGCCCGTTCATAGCCAGGCTCATGGACATATCCTTCACAACAGGCTCATTCCCGCAATGCCTCAAACATACGTCCATCAGGCCTCTGTTGAAAAACAGTAAGCTCGACCCCCCAGAAGGTGGACTCGTACAGACCTATATCTAGTATACCACTACTAGCCAAGATAATTGAGAAAGAAGTCCAAAGACAAATACAAGACCACATCGAATCCGCCTCTCTGCTGGACCCCTGCCAACATGGATTTAGGGAGTCCCATGGTATGGAAACACTCCTCACCACCCTCTACAATAACATAATTGCTGGAATCGACAACATTCGCCAAGGGTTTGTCCTCATCTTCATGGACATAGCCGCTACTTTCGATTCAGTAAGCCACAAACTTCTCCTGGGGCGTCTCAAGGAGAAGGGTATTTGTGACACAGCACTTGAATGGTGCAAGTCATACCTATCTGACAGATGGCAGCACATACGATCCGGAGACTCATCATCAGAACCTTTCCACCAGAGGCAGGGTGTTCCGCAAGGATCCTCCCTCTCCGCCCTGATGTTCAATATATACATGCAGCCTATCTGCAAGCTCATCCGATCATTCAACGTAGACTACTTGATATATGCCGACGATTTACTGCTCTACATGCCATTCGCAACAGAGCAGCTGGACCTCTCCCCACTGACAGACTGCTTTAATGCAGTATCTGACTGGCTCCAAACTCAGAACCTTCAAATACAGCACAAGAAAACCGAGGTCTTTTTCATTACAAGGAACCAAAACTTCACCCCGCCACCCCATTTAAAGGTTAAGGAAGCAGAGCTACAAACCAAAACCACAATACGATACCTTGGCGTCACTTTAGACCAATGCTTGGACATGAAGGTACACATAAGCAACACAGTAAGAGCAGTCTACCACAAGATCCGAATACTTACGCACATACGCTCCCTGCTACAGCCGGACGACTTCCGGACAATTTATCAAGCATTGATTATACCACACTTTGATTACGCTAATGCAATCCTACAAGGGCTCCCACAATCCACCCTGAACCCACTCCAGCTTGGGATGAATGCCGCGGCGAGAGTCCTACACAGGGCTTCCAGGAGTGAACATGTGACGCCCATCCTGAAACAGCTCCACTGGCTCCCGATACATGGCAGACTCTCCTTCAAAACCCTACTGCTGACTTTCAAGGCCATCAATGGACTCTCCTCTACTTCACTCATGGAGCTTATCCACACCATCTCCCCCAACAGATCTAGAAGATCTGCAGCAGTCAACACACTGGTAATCCCGAAGGCAATAACCCAATGCACCCAGGCAACAACAAACAGGGCTTTCAGGTTCTGTGCACCCAGATGCTGGAACGCCCTACCACCCACCATCCGGGCAATCCCTGACCTAACCCAGTTTAGGAAGGCATTGAAGCACCACCTCTTCCTCAAATACTACCTGGAGGACAGCACCCTAACAGCCTCCCCCCCCCCCCACCTAGTACAGCCACACCAACATACCTGGCAAGCCATCCATGACTACGATTACCTTCGATATGACCAATCGTGATGCCTATGTGTAAATAGTTACCCCACTGTTATCCAAGTTTTAGTACCTGTTCTTTGTAAACACAGAGCGGTTTGCTGCACTGTTGTAAGTTTTCTGTTCCATGTAAACCGCACTGATGTCGAATAGCGTGGTATAAAAGAGACTGTAAATAAATAAATAAAAATAAATCACCTCTTCTCGCATAGATTGGAACTCTGCAGCAAGTTCCTCAAAACCCCTCCGGAGTTCACGCTGCAAAAGAGAGTGCGTGGATTGCGCTGCTTGTCCATGTTCTAACTCACTTAGGAGTATGTTTACTAAACCGGGCTAACAGTTAACCCAGGCTATCTGCCACTAGGTCCCATATTATTTAATAGGACCTAGTTGCAGATAGCCCGGGTTAACTGTTAGCCCTGTTTAGTAAACATACCCCTTAGTGTTTCTTCTCCGGACTCCTCCGACACCAACCTCTGTGGAGAACCATCCTATGCTCCGGTCTTACCCAGCAAATTTGCAAGGCATGCAACTTATCCCTTTCCTCTGGCCCTTTAGCCTTGGCAGCCATTGGATTCCAATGCCTGATCTTCCAAAACAGGAAAAGATACACAAGCCCCCGTCTATCTCAAAGGGTGTACCAGAACACTCTCAAAACTATGAGAACGTTGCAGACAGTCCACCAGCAAGATAATCAAGAAGAACCAGATTCATTTAGTCTGATGAAGAAGTTCCCTCCTCTGGCCACCAGATGGTGCTCTAGTTTGACTGTTAGCAGAGTACTTCAGGAAACGGTTTAAAGTAAAGCAGCAGAAGGGATCACACAGATGCATCTAACAGTAAGCAGATCTTCAAGCAGACAGCAGGAAAAGAGATTGAGCACAGCACTGAGTCAAATTCAGCTGTTCATCAGGATCAACAAGCAACTTTGTTCAAGGCAGCAATCTAAGATCAGTTTCAGCCACCGGAAACAGTTTCTTCCCGCTCAATCGAACTGGAACGCAGGACTGATCATGGTAACGGCCGCAACAGCACATATCCCGATTTTACAGCCAGACATCAAATCAGCATTACAAAAGCTCCAGCATGAATCTCTCACACCTCCCACCGGCAGGCTCACCCCTGAAGCTGACGATAGGCTGCACAGCACCTTCAATCACTCGGGTACATTATTTTAAGCATCGGCTCTCTCCCAGACATCCGATCCAGCCACGATGTGTTTAAAACACATAATTCAGGTCCAGAAGCTCTCGATCGGAATCGGAGGGGTGTACAGAGAGGCACTTGATGCAGGAGACCTTTCAAAAGCTGCTACCGTTTAAATTGCATTGGAAGCAGCATCGGGGAATGGCACAGCAGCTGCAATTCTTTTCTCCCTTTAATTTTGCAGGCTCGGGACTGCCGATCACCAGCACAAGCTGATCAGGGCTGATCTCTATAGCCTCAGGAGCCCCAAAAAGCACTTTCAGCTATTTTTTATGCCTTTTTCATCTTTTTCTTCGTTTAGCAGGGGAATTCTGGAACGGAACTACTCTAAGCCACTGCCATCTTCCCGTGGGCTCATGAGCACCCCCCAACTGCTAACTATTTTGTTTCATGTACACCCCTTTGACATGGAGAAAGGCAGTATAAAAATGCAGCTAAATAAAATAAATAAAATACACTTAGTACAGTAAGAAAAACAACCTGCACAAAAGCATCACAAACGTCTTGCAGTGAAAGTCAATCATATTACAATCTTAATACAAAGAAACTCTTCTGCCACTCCTGATAGGGGTCAGAAATATTTGCCAAATCACTGATCTGCACAATCAAATCCAGCTAAACAATCAGATCATACACAAGGACATACAATAACCAACATTAACAAAACAAAACAATTATGTAACATAAAATGTAGGAATGTCCGTCAGGTCAGGGGACAAGAAACCCCTTCGAATGTACGGACCACTCCCTTTAATCTTTTTTATTTTTTTTAACATGCAACAGTCTTAATAGTGTTTAAAAACAATTCAGACCCCCAAAGCCACAATGCTAAGAACCTTAATTCTAAACAACTGAATCAATAAAAATTGAAAAATTGAAAAGTGAACTTAGCTGGCAGTTGGGTCCTATAAATCATTTCATCAATCCATGAAGAGATGATCCCGATGATTTCGAATGAAAAAGATCTCCTCTTATACAACAATTTTTCATCGAGAAAACAGTCTTCCACCCATTCCTGAAAACATTAATCACTGAGAAAACATTCTTCAAGACACCATAACCCAGCGCTGTGTTTCGAATCCTCCGATCCTGCTTCAGATGGTATTTTTAATCTTCTCTTGTCATAGGAATTCGCCGTGCTTGCTTTGCCAAAAATGACCATTGCTCACTCAGAGAACGTCCTTCCGGAGAATGGCGTCTGACGTCAGCCAGAACAATCGGCTGTTTTATACCCAATCCAAGTAATTACAATGAACAATCCAGCAGCATTAGGTGGGTAAAATACTCCACCAATCCAATTCTTGGTTGAGACCATTCGGGGTAACTGATTTCAATAAAAAAATCCAGCGTTGTTCCAAATGTTGTAGAGTTTGCTCCCGATCTCCCCTTCGAGGGCTTTCAGGTACATGATCTAAAACACACCAAGACAGATCGCTAAATACATGATTAGCTTGAAGGCAATGAATCACCAAAGGAGCTGTAAGCATCTTTGTATGTATCCGAGACTTGTGCTCAGATAGACGTTTCCTTATTGGACGTATCATACGACCTATATAATGAATTCCACAAGGGCATGTTAGAACATAAACCACAAAAGATGAAGAACAATCAGTGTGCCATTTTAACTGAAATATCTGTCCAGTGTCAATATGCATCCATGTAGTGCCAATTTGCGATTGTGAACAATATTGGCAACGTGAAGACAGACATGAAAAATGACCCACATCCAGCCGTGGTCGTTCTTGACTTTCAACATTCACCATCGAGTGTACCACTAAATCTCTAATGTTTGCACCACGCTGATAAGCAATCATGAGATCCCGTTGAAAACTAGGACACAGTTGCAAAATATGCCAATATTTAGGCAAATTGGCCACCACTTGTGGAGATCCAATCATATATGGTAAAATTCCAACAATTTTCTTACTATTATCGTCTGTTTGCTCACTAATGTCATCGGTCTTATTAGCTTTGTTTGATACAAGTGATAAATCAGAAATTGTGGTCCCCCCTCTGGACAAAATATCCTTTCGAGTAGCAGAATGTAATAACCAGTCACGATGTGCATACTTAGCCGTTTTATAGGATTTTCTGATAGGGATGCCACACTGTCTCAAATTGGCGCACACGGTGATTCTTGTATGCCGCAATTTCACTCATGCGAAAAACAATTCCAGACATTTCAGCATCCTTAATCTTGTAGGCAGTTCCGTCTTTTGCCAGAAAAGCGCAATCTTCATTCAGGCAGCAACCACACAATATAGCAGTAACCTCCCTCCATAGGGCCTTCCCACCCTTCCTTACATTTATTTAACAATGCCTGTTCTGGCTCCAATTTTGCCGGAATGTGTGTAAATTCTGTAAACACAATTCTACTCCCTCCCAATACTGCCGAAACTTCAGACAGTGCCATAACATGTGCACCCTGTCCCCTGTTCCCCCACATCCTCCCCAACACTTTGGGTCACCTCTCCCTCCAATAGTATGCAACCAAGCTGTAGTCCAGTACATCCTGTATAACGCTTTCATACTATTCTCTTGTAAGGCTGCTCCAAAAGAATCCTGCCTAATCCCTTGTGATGAGAAAGGCACTGGTGAGCCTGCAGAGTTAGAGAAAATCAGTGATTGTACCTTTAAAAACATTCCAGCAGTGCACAGGCTTCAGAGCAAGCTTAGAGTTTCTGAGGCTAGGCTGCCACACCCAAGCTCTGCTGACGGAGTAGCAGGCTTGGAGTATGATTATGAACACCTGTTAAGGCAGAGAGAAACGCTGCCCAGGAAGGACCTTTATAAACCCTGCTTAGGGATAAGCAGAGGGGAGAAGAGCTGCTCAGGAGGAAAAGGTTGCTCAGAAGGGAAGAGCAGAGCAAGCAAACACTCAAGGAGAGAGTCCAGGAAGACAGAGTCAGAGACGGACTCAGAGCAGGACTGGAAATTGAGCTGGAAGTTCCCAGAAAGAAAGTTCCAAGCAGAGGAAAGAAGGAGGACCTGGAAAGAGTCTGGCACAAGGGAAACCAGGCAAGAGCTGCTCAGACGGAGAGAGCAGGGCAGGTTCCAAACTTCTGTTCCTGACCAAGAGGTTCACAACACTCAGAGGTGGGTGCCTAGGTTTCAAACCAGGAGGCAGAAGAACCCAGCCTCCAACAGAGAGCCGTGGTTAAACCTCAGAGATGAACTGGGGCAAGAGAACCAAAGAAAGATATCCAGTAATACAGTTCTCCATATTCCTTACCGGGTAGAGAAGTCCTGGAGGGAGTTACAGGAATCCTCAGCAAGAATTCCACCAGAGGCAGGTCATGAGGGCTCAGTGCAAGATATTATAATTCCAGAGCAGGAAGAAATGCAAGTGGAGTATAATGAACCAGACCCCTTGATTACTGAGCTGCCAATGGACTGTTCTTTGTGTCGTGCAGAGGCTACTGAATCCTTGGTTAAGGAGTAGCAGCCTGAGTAAATGCTTTTGGGAAAAAGCACTACCAAGAAAACTTAACCTTGCTAAGGTAGGAACCAGGTTAAGCAAGACAAGCTTGCACAGCACTGTATATTATCTCACTAAGGAAGCAGAAAGACATTCTTTACTTTGCTGAACCTAAGAAGCTGTACTTTTGATTTGCCTGTTTTGGATTGATGAAACGTCTGTGTCTGTTTAATGCCTTTGAGAAGTTACTCAGCTTAAGGATGTAAATATTTTCTGTACTTTTTGTCCTGGAGGAAATATCCAGATACTTTGCGTTTGAACCTTATTTGTGCATATTTTGGGGAAATAAACTGTGTCATGTTTGCCTTCACTCGATGTCTCCACGACTATACTTTTTAAGAGGGAAACTACAACTCCCAGAGGGCACTGCTCCTGAAGGAAATAGTTTTAAAACCCTGTAAAGAGGACTAAAATGGCAACCCTAATCGCCTAAGCACGTGGCTGGGGATAGGGACACGTGACACCCTTCATAAATTCCCTCCCACTGCCGCTCATCCCATCCCCCGTCATCTCCTCCTCCCAAAACCAGACATGCCTCATAGGGTGTCGTCCCTGTCAGTAAAACTAGGCTATACAGTTTAGAAAGCAATCCTCTGGAGCCCACCCCCTTCTATAACATTTCCTCAAATGGCAGTTCTTTCTTACTCAGGTCCTGCTGCAACTCATTCCTCAACAACTCATTCCTGCTGCAACTCATTCCTGCAACAACTCATTCCTCATTCCTCTGCCCTCCTGCACCCCGGCTCAGCAACAGCTCTCCCGGCCGGGATCGAGCCGCCGGGGATACAGGGCCCACCCCCTGCTGCAGCTGCCCAATCGGGGCAGTCAACAACTTAAATTTAAAGAAGCGCCGTCGGGTGCGAAGGCCTCTGCCCTCCTGCACCCCGGCTCAGCAACAGCTCTCCCGGCCGGGATCGAGCCGCCGGGGATACAGGGCCCACCCCCTGCTGCAGCTGCCCAATCAGGGCAGCCAACAACTTAAATTTAAAGAAGCGCCGTCGGGCGCACCCGCACCTGTCGGGCCCGCGCCTGAGGGCCTCGCCAGAGGGCCCTTTGGCGTGGCCCTTAGGCAGCTGGTCCACACAGATCAACGGCCACCACATAAAGAACCAGCATACGACTTTCCAGCAGCTGGAACTCCCCCGAGGCTTAGCTCGTTCACCGAAGCCACAGTCCACAGCACTATACTTCCTCGCATTGCCCATAGCCAGCAAAGCAGACACCACGCGACAGAACCTGGATTAATCTCTAGCCTCAGACTCTCCTCTCCCATGCTGTCAATTGCAAGTATAGACTCACTAGTATAGTCACTGCATATCATTACTATTGTACTTCACTTATTCATACTGTTGTCAGTAACCTCTAGTAATACCAGTCACTATTGTACTGTTGCCAGTACCCATTGCATATCATTATTTATTTATTCATACTGTTGTCAGTAACCTTTAGTAATACCAGTCACTACTGTACTGTTGCCAGTACCCATTGCATATTATTACTATTTAATTACTATACTGTTGTCTGTAACCTTTAATAGTATCAGTCACCATTTTACTGTTGCCAGTAGTCTTCCATGGCCAATCAACCAATATTCTGTCCTCAGTAGCCTTATTAGTACCAGTCACCATTGCACCGTTTCCAGTAATCTACCATTGCAAATAATCTACTTTACTGTTGTCAGTAGCCTCATAAGTGTAATGTTGCTAGTAATCTAACATTAACCACTGTCTATTATCATACTGTCTGTTGTGACCCAACCTACTACACTAAATATTAAGGGTTTGTTAATAACTTTCTGGTAGTCTACCCTAATTGACCACAATCACACAGGGCTCTGCCAATGATGGGTTCCCCCGTTACCACCATAGTAGGATGTTATATCATCCTCTCAAGTTGGCTCTCCAACTCTCTCGTCTTAACCCCAGCATCCAACCAGATTCCTATACTACGGAGCCATGGGAGGAGGTGGCCCAGTGCATCCCATAATAACATAAATTGGGACACCCGCTCACACCACTCCCATCTGTTACACATTGCAATTCAACACAATATGAAACCCAAACAAGTTATCAGAATGGCTTCTTTCTCAAAACCTTAGAATACAACATAAGAAAACGGAAGTACTCTTCATTACGAGGAACCCCAACTTTACCCCACCACAATATCTTAAGGTAAAAGAAGCTGAGCTGCAATCTAAATCCTCAATACGTTACCTGGGAGTCACTTTAGATCAGCATTTGGATTTGAAGGCCCATATAGGAAACATAGTCAAATCAGTATACTACAAGATCCGCTCACTTAGGCATCTACGTTCCATGCTTGAACCAACTGATTTCCGGACAATTTTCCAGGCGTTGATCATACCCCATTTTGACTATGCCAATGCCATCCTACAAGGTCTTCCCCAATCTACATTGAACCCGCTGCAGCTAGCCATGAATGCTGCAGCAAGAGTCCTCCATGGAGCCTCCAGGAGCGACCACATAACGCCTCTGCTGATACAGTTGCATTGGCTACCCATCCAGGCCAGAATAGTTTTCAAGACCTTGATAACCACTTTTAAAGCTATTAACAATCTCTCACCTGCATCCTTAACCTCACTCATCCATATCACTTCCCCAAATAGAGCAAGAAGATCCACGGCTATAAACTCCCTAAAAGTCCCGAAGGCAGTAACTGTTTGCACCAATTCGACAGCCAACAGAGCCTTTAGTCTTAGTGCCCCAAGATGCTGGAATGCATTACCTCCTGAGATCCGGGCCATAAAGAACCTACCACAGTTTAGGAAAGCCCTCAAATGCCACCTCTTCAACAAACACCTTATAGAGCCTAACGACAACCCCTAGAGCCCAAAGTCTCATGGCGATACCCATTTCCATACAAATTATGGTATCTTAACAACACACCAAGTATGATACTCAAACCCTTAGTGGTGGTTATGTTTCTACGAAACTACTGTTATTATGACTCCATGTAATAAATTTTGTAAATAGTTTCCCCTGTTATCCAAGTTTTTGCGCCTTGTTACCTGTAAAACTCATACGCGTTCAACTGTACTGAGCATTTTTGTTACATGTAAACCGCGCTGATGCTGAATAGTGCGGTATATAAGAGACTATAAATAAATAAATAAATAAACAAACAAGACATGTCTGGGCTGTGTGTAATAGTACCTGTCCTCCTCTTGTAAATTAAATACCTCCCTGTAGATCCTCAAAGTTTCGTATGTCCTCCCTTCATTCCATCACTTGCCCAATCTCCAGAGACCCTTAGAGGCCCACATCTGGAATCTTCTATACATCATACCCGGTGGAAACCACTCATTATTCGCAATTGGCACCAACCTTGAAAAACTCTTCCCACCCAACAGTTTCCCTTTACATCTCCTCCACACACCCAGAGTCGTGTTCACCATTAAATTCCTCAACACCTCCCCTCTCCTACCATCCATCAAAGCCCACACCTCTCCCTCCCACTGATTCTCCCCCCACACCCACCACTCCATACTTACCCACTGCTTTGCCCCCCCCCCCGCCCTCCCATTCAAATAAGGCCCTCAACTGAGCAGCCTCATAATATGCTTGAATACTAGGGACCCCCATGCCCCCCAATCTCTGCCTCTGAAACATTACATGCCAAGCTACCCGTGATGGCTTCTCCCCCCAAATGTAACCCATGATCAGAGCCTGAAGTTCTTCAAACATGCCCTCACTGGCTCCAGAGGCAAGGACATAAAAATAAATAACTCTCAAGACAGTATGTTCATGTTAGCCACCGCTACCTTTCCTATCCAAGACGTATGTAGCCCTTTCTATCATGCTATATCTATCCTAATTGCCTGCATTAAAGGCTCATTATTAAGTTCCCCAATTTGCCCCAGATCCTTCTCCATATTTATCTCCAAATACCTAACTGCCCCACCCGCCCATTTAAACAGGAAAGCCACCCTTAACCTTTCCTCCAGACCTCCCTCCAAATGCAACCCCACCACTTCAGTTTTTCCCATATTGATCTTGTACCAAGAGACCCTTATATTTCCTCCATTAAGATGAACAATGATATCAGTGGCTCCCTTATCATAAAGATGACATCGTCTACAAAAAGTGCTCTCTTATGTTCATCCTTCCCTACCTTAATACCAAGAATCTTCCCCTTCTCACAGACCCTCACTGCCAGTGGCTCTATCACTAAAGCGAAAAGATGAGACAATAGCGGACAGCCCTGTTGTGTACCCCTCTCCAGTTTGAGCGCATATGAATATCCTCCATTTACCCTGATCCTTGCCGCAGGCTTTAAATACAGCGCCCTGACCCATGCAAGGAAACCCTCTCCCACCCCAATTTTCTCCAACACCTTCAACATAAAATCCCATTCTACCCAGTTGAATGCTTTCTTGGCGTCAACCATGACCAACAGTGTACCTTTCCCCTCTGTCTTAACATGCCACATCAAATTCAGCACCCATCTATTATTATCACCCTTTGTCTCCTGGGTATAAATCCTGTTTGTTTTTTTTGTTTTTTTTATTGAAAGGCAGCAAATAGAAACAAAGCACACAAAAGTCTCATACGGTATATGCAGAATACAATAGCAGAAGATAACAATGCATAAAGTGCAAACATCAAATAATAAGCCAGCAAAGCGTCCCCTCTTTTTTTTTTTTTTGTTTATGTTTTTGTTTTGTGTGTCTTTGTGTCCTTCCCCCCCCACTCTTCCCCCCCCTCGCCAGCTCACCAAATAATAGCAAGGAGGACCCCCATAACATTCTGCCTACCCACACACTCTCCAATCCTCCACCCTCCCCTCAATCCCACCCTATTCTCCCCCCCTACCCCCCCCCAAACCTCCACGCCAGTTACCAGCGAAGGGAGTGGATCAGCCAATCAGAGCATGTGAGGCAAAAGGGAAAAAGGAAAAAAAATACTCTAAGACGCCATCTCACAGGAGAGCATGGAGCCAACCCCCCCACAGGGTACACAGAGCCCTCGGGTCCTCATGAACCATAGCGTAGGACAAAGGCTTCCCAGACCTGTTCAAAGCGGGGCAATCGCAACTTGCTGGCTGCCACCCCACGTTCCATTGTATACGTATCCCACATCCGTTCCAACCAGGCAGAGAAGGGCGGCGGCAGGTCCCGCTTCCACGCAGTAGCCACCGATAGCCGCGCCGCATTCAGACCATGCCGAATTAAGACCAGCTGAGGACTGCGTGCCCCAGGCACCTTAACACCAAAAAGAAAAATGCCTGGATCCCAGGGAATGGCCAACCCAACTAATTGTTTTAAACGATATTGAATCCCCCTCCAGAAGGTTCCGATTCGGGGACAGGACCACCAGACGTGCGCCAACGTACCTTGCTGTCCACATCTCCGCCAGCACAGATCCAAACTTCCTGGATACACTCGAGCGATCCGCTCAGGCGTCTTATACCATCTATATAGTAGCTTATAGTTAGTTTCACGGACATTAATCGCCACCGAGTTTTTCCACAGCCTGCCCTCAACTTGTTCCCATTGCTGCTCAGAAAAATGGAGACTCAAATCAGAACTCCATTGCTCTCTATACTTGCCCAGCCTCGGCTGCTGCGCCTGCAAATGTGCATATAAAGTGGCAATAAGGCCTTTCGTGGTTGTACACTCTGCACAATAATGCTCCACATCTGACAAATCGCAGGCCACTTGAGACCGCACACTGCAAGCCTGAACCCAGTGGGCCACTTGCGTATATTGAAAAACATGACAATCGGGAAGGTCAAATTCCTCCTGGAGAGCGCCAAAAGACCGCAACCTACCCTCATCGAACAATTGACCAGCACGACTAAGTCCCTTGTGCCCCCACAGCCGAAAAACAGGGTCAGTCATCCCATGGGGAAACATAATATTATCCACAATAGGTGCCAGAGGGGTCAGCTCCGCCCCCCGAGGCCGATAAGATTGGTCCCAGCAGTGAGGGGTATGCAAAATGTACGGATTGCTTAAACGTAAGCCACCTCGCGACTTGGGACCAAGCCACAGCCGGTCTCCCAGTCCCGCTCCCCCCGCAATATGCATTTCCAATTGTATCCAACGTTTGGGGCTAGCCGTGTTCATCCATTCCACCCCAGGGCGACACTGCGCCGCTGCGTAGTACCAATAAAGATTAGGCGCCCCCATGCCCCCAGAGCGCATGCGCATATAAAGGATTTGACGCGCTATACGTGGCCGACGGAAGTGCCAGATAAACTTCATGAGCAAGGTTTGCCAGCTAGCCAATGTTCCCCGAGACAGCGGTATAGGAAGTACTTGAAAGAGGTACAAGAACCTCAGGACAACCACCATCTTAACCACCGCTATTCGCCCAAACCAGGATAGCGTCAGGCCAGCCCAGGACTCCAAATCACGCTGAACCTGCTGGAGTAGCGGATCATAATTAGCCTTAAAAAACGCCGTCTGCTCCACCGTCAGGTTCACCCCTAAATAGCGAAGAGCACCTGTCACCCATCGAAAGGGGTAGCCCTCAATTCCTCACAAACCGCCTCCGGGACCCCAACATTGAATATCTCAGATTTAGTGTAGTTGATTTTGAATCCAGAAACCGGAGAGAAGGCCTCAAAGAGCTGCATAGCAGCAGCGAGGGACACAACTGGGTTCACCAACGATAACACGATATCATCTGCAAAGAGTGCAATTCTGTAATAAGTAGGGCCCACTCGCACGCCCTCAAAGTCTGGGTGCTCGCGAAAGCGCGCCAAAGGCTCCATCACCAGCGCGAACAGCAACGGCGACAGAGGACATCCCTGGCGGGTACCCCTCTCCAGCTGAAAACTCCTCGATTGACCCCCGTTAACCCGGACACAAGCTGTAGGATTCTGATATAAACTATGGACCCAACGGGTAAAGTTAGGACCAAACCCCATCGCATCTAACACGCACCAGAGATAGTCCCAGCTAACCCGGTCAAAGGCCTTCTCGGCATCAACTCCCACCAAGAGCGTCGGCTGAGAGTCCTGTCGAGCAATATGAATAACCTGCAGCATTTGCCGGATATTGTCCGCCGCCTGACGTCCCGGCACAAACCTGACCTGATCTGGATGTACCAAAACTGGGAGAACCCGGTTTAATCGGGCAGCCAGTACTGATGCCAGTATTTTAACATCCGTGTTTAGTAGGGAGATGGGGCGGTACGAGGCAGCATCATGCAAAGGCTTACCCGGTTTAGGGATCATCGCTATAAGAGCCTCGTGTTGAGAAGGAGGTAGCGGCGCCCCCCGCAGAACCTCATTAAAGAGTACTACCAGAGTTGGAGCTAATTGAGCACGGAATTTTTTATAGTACTCCGCAGGAAAGCCATCGCTACCCAGGGCACCCCCGGTTTTTAACCGGCGGATTGCAAGTTCCACCTCTTCCACAGTAAGATCAGCATCTATTTGATCTCTATCCGAGTCCGTCAATCGCGGCAAAGCTACAGTACGCAGGAAGCCCTGCACACGGGACAAATCAAAGGGCTCAGCCTTATATAACCGTTCCAGAAACGTGGCGAAGACATCGCGTATCTCCCGGAAGACCACCCTCCTCTGCCCTCCGGAGTCTCAAATTTCACGAACCACCCTCATAGTTTGCTGCTGCCGAAGTCGCAAAGCAAGAAAACGACCTGGCTTGTTCCCCCGCTCATAAAAAGTTTGTCGTAATTTCCGATGTTTACTATCCAATTCCCTCTGTAAACACGCGTCTAAGTTGGTGCGGGCCGCCCCCCATTGGCGCAGGGCCTGCTTAGAGCCGGTCCGAGCATGTTCCATCTGGAGACAAGAAGTTTCTCCCAAGAGTTGGCAATGTTCTCATTTCCAAGCCCTCCGAGTACGGGCCGCTTCCGCTATTAGACGGCCCCGGGCGGTGGCCTTGAAGGCATCCCAAACCATGGGAAGCGGGACCTCCCCAGAATTATTTAACTCAAAAAAATCAGTTATAAAGCGGCCGTGCTCCTGAACAGCGCACTGTCGCCGTAAAAAGCGTGCATCTAGTCGCCAAAGCCAGTGCCGCTCACTGGAGAAGTCCGTCAGAAGAGCAATCCAACACGGGGCATGATCCGACCAGGTCAATGCCCCATGCCCAGCCTCCACTCTCTCATCCATCAGGCGCTGATCCAACAGAAAATAGTCGATGCGGGTATGCACCTGGTGAACAGGAGAGTAGAATGTATAACTTTTCTCCCCTTCATGTGTATCTCTCCAAACATCACGCAAGCCTAAGTCCAGCATAAGGTTCCGCAATGCCTTGCTTGGCCCACCTGCCGTCCTCCCAGCGCTACCCGTCGAATCCATATGCGGTACCATGTGGGCATTGCAGTCCTAGGACCTTTCGCAAAATCAGCCAACATGGCTTTCAGCCTCGCAAAAAAAGGCTACTTGGCCATCGTTGGGGGCGTAAATATTAGCTAGAGTTAATAAATGGCCCTCCAGTCGCACATTCATAAAAAGCCACCTTCCCAAGGTGTCTTTTTGAACCTCCTCCACTCTGAGGGATAAGCATTGATGAAACAGTAGGGCCACACCACATTTCTTCCAGCCCTTCAAGTCAGATGCTACCCATACCTCAGTGTAAGGATTACGCTTTAACCACCCCTGAGTGCTACTACGGAGATGCGTTTCCTGTAAAAAAAAAAAACAATATCTCCTTTCAAGGATCTCAATTCCAAAAACAACAAAGAACGCTTTCTAGGAGAATTGAGACCCTTCACATTCAAAGAAATCACTTTCAACATAGGTAGTCAATCACCTTACCCCCACCGCCCCTCTTTCTCCCCAGCCCATAGGATCCAGCCCCCCCCTATCGCTTGTAGAGCCACAAACTTGCAGCAGGAAAAGCGACCCCACACCCCTCACCCGCCTAACTATCTTCGGAGGTTCCCCCCACAACCCCCAATGCTCCCCAACCCATGAGAGTACCCAGAAACCCCTATTCCCCACATCCTGCCCCCTACCCTCCCCCAGCAATACACGCCCCCCATCAACTCCCACCCCCCTCCCCGTCAGTACCACCTGCCTGCCAGGTAAAAAACAGGACACGGTTAGACTGACCCCAAACCCAGCTTTTTCCGGACCCCCCATACAGAAAAACCATGATAAAGTAACACAAAATCCTTTCCCATTTTTACCATGAGTCAGTAGGGAATCGTTCCTACCATGTACCACATCATAGCAGAATTACTATCCCCCCCGGCCCTTTATAGTAATAAGCATGCACCAAAATCCCCATGCAGCCAGCAACATTTAGCACAACCAGAACAAGAATGAGGAAATGAAACTGAACAAAACTGCTCAAACACAGTCAGTCTCAGAACTATAGGACCCCTGAGAACAGTCCCAAGAGCAGGAAATCAGAAACGCAGGAGCCAAGAAGATTCAGGCAGGTCTTCCCACCCGAGTCCATTTCGAGTGCTGAGGCTTAGAGGCCGGAGGTGCGGGCAACGCATTATCTTCCACCAGACCTGCCTGGCGGAGTGCTCTCCAAGCCTCGGTGTGGTCCTTCGCTGAGATCTTTTTGTTTCCCAAGAGGAAATTCATCCGGAACGGAAAAGACCAAGAGTAGCGAATCCCTTTATTGTTCAGCACCGCTGTGATTGGCTTCATCTCCCTCCGGCGGGCCAGCGTAAAAGCCGAGAGATCCTGGTACACAGTTACTGCTGCCTCTCGGTACTGGATTGTTTTTTTCTCCCGACCCCGTCGAAGAAGAAGTGCCGCATCGGTATAGCGCAGGAATCTGGCAATAACATCCCGAGGTTGATTGTTAGGAGGCTTTCCCAGAGCGCGATGTACTCGCTCGATTTCCATTCCAGGGCCATGGGATGCAAGTTCCTCTGCTGTGAGTAATTCGCCCATCAAAGTTTTTAGCACCCCTGGCAGGTCTTCAGCACCCCCCACAGCCTCCGGGATTCCCCGAAAGCGCACATTGTTGCGATGGGATCGGTTTTCAATGTCATCAATTTTATAGGTCAGCTCCATCGCTTGCGAGCGATGCCTATCTACAGCACATTGTAAATCCACCAGAGCACCATCGTGATCTTCAACTTTTGTCTCGACCTCCTCCACTCGAGTGCCCATGTCTTTTATGTCACCCCTAAGATCCGCAATAGTGCTCATCACCTCCTCGCGCATGGAGCGGAATTCGCTAGCCAAATCCTCAAAGCCCCTCCGAAGCTCGCGCTGAAGGAGGGCGTGCGAAGATAGCGCCGCAGGGCCCAGATCATTTTCACTCACTGTCTCATCACCTGAGCCCTCGAAGGGTGCTTGCTGGTTGGAATGGGCTGGGAGCCACTCTTACCCAGGAGACGGTGAGAGGTCCTCATTCCCTCCCGGACCTCGAGGCCCTTGGACTTGGTAGCCATGGGTAGATTCAATAACCCTCTAAGCCTAAAACAGGCAGGGATCAGCTGCAAGGAGGAGAGTGGCAGGTATCAGTAGGAAGAGCAAAAACAAAAGAGGAAAAAATAAAGTTGCAGCAGAGTCCCACTCTTGAGCAGTAGGTGGCGCCCCAGGATCACTGAGGCCGGCAGGGCCTAACCAGCAGAGAGAGGAGGCGACTCAGAAGCAATCACTACAGCAGGGGTAGGGAACCCTGGTCCTGGAGAGCCGCAGACCAGTCAGGTTTTCGGGAAATCCCTAATGAATATGCATGAGATATATATGCATTAGAGATATCCTGCCAACCTGACTGGTTTGTGGCCCTCCAGGGCTGGATTTGGAGACCCCTGCCTTACACCTCTGTCATTTAAGATTGTGAGTGGGCAAGGTGCAGATGTCCTAGACATCGAAAGGGTATATAGAATGTGTCACATTCCTCCTCGATTTTCACCACCACCATCATGGATTTATATACTACTATTTGATATGAGATGGGAAGACGCACATTTACAATTTTCGATATTCGCTGCCATACACACTCCCAGTATTTCTGTAGGTGACCAAAATAATAGATCATGTGCGCCAACGTCCCAATCTCTACATTGCAGGACCAGCACCTATTTTTAGCTTGTGATACCCATTTCATTTTCCTCACGGGGGTCATATATGCTCGATGCGCCAAAAAGTACATTGATTGCGTCAGGGATGCCGCTCTGGTAATTCGTATTTGGGACATCCAGAAAATGTCCCAACTCTCCGGTTGAATATGATCTCATGCTTCCCTTGTCCAAGCGGCTGCACACCATCGCATTGCTTGTCTGACCCTGACCTGAGCAATTCCAGATATTTCGATACAACTCGGGCTCCACTCTGAATCTCACAAAACCTTTGGAGCAGTGGCCATCCAGGTCGTAAAATCACCGGGGACACGCCTGCTTTATTCAGACAGTGTCTAAGCTGGCACCATTGGAAGTAGCATGTATTTGGCAGACCGAATTCTCCTTTCAACATTTCAAACGTTTTAAACTTGTTCTCATGTACCAAATGTCCCAGGGTTGTGATACCACAGGTCATCCATTTCTTCCATAATACTGATTTACCTCCTATTACAAATCGTCGATTCATCCACAATGGTGTCCCTAGTGCCAATTCTTCCCCACCATCGATACACGGGACAACTAGTCTAGAAACATAGAAACATGATGACAGAAAAAGACCACATGGCCTATCTAGTCTGTCCTTCCATAACAACTAAAACAATCCACTTTTTACCTTTAGAGATCCTCTGTGTTGGTCCCATGCTTTTTTGAATTCAGTTACTGTCCTCATCTCTACCACCTCCACTGGGAGACTATTCCATGGACCACTACTCTTTCTGTAAAGAAATATTTCCGCATATCACTCCTGAATCTATCTCCCTTCACCCTCATCCCACGTCTCCTCGTAGCAGAACTTGCTTTCAATTGAAAGAGGCTCTCTCCCTGAACATTTATGCCACGGAGGTATTTAAACATCTCAATCATATCACCTCTATCCCGCCTTTCCTCTAAGGTGTACATATTAAGATCCTTAAGTCTGTCCTCATATGCTTTATAATGAAGCCCATTAATCATTTCAGTAGTCACCCTCTGCACCGACTCCATCCTGTTCACATCCTTTTGAAGGTGCGGTCTCCAGAATTGCACACCATACTCCAAATGAGGTCGCACCAAAGACTTATACAGAGGCATTATCACATCCTTTTTTCTGCTAGCCATTCCTCTCCGTATGCACCCAAGCATCCTTCTAGCTTTTGCCGTCGCCTTTTCTACCTGTTTAGCTACTTTAAGATCATCAGACACAACCACGCCTAGGTCCCGCTCTTCTTTAGTGGACAAAAGTACTTCACCTCCTATACTGTATTGCTCCCTTGGATTGCTGCAGCCCAAATGCATGACCTTACATTTTTTAACATTAAATCCCAGCTGCCAAATTCTAGACCATTCTTCAAGCTTAGCTAGATCCCTCCTCATGTTATCTACACCTTCCTGGGTGTCTACTCTATTGCAGATTTTGGTATCATCTGCAAAGAGGCAAACCTTACCCGACCGCCCTTCCGCTATATCACTAACAAAGATGTTAGTTGAGTTGCCAAGACAATCTTATTCTGTAGTTTGTTGGGGTCTTTGGATGCTACAATCATCATACTTGTCTGCAATGGAGCAATCCTACTTTTTTCCACCTTCAGCCATCTGGGATATTCCTCGCATTCTTCATCTATTGTCCATTGTGCTCCTTGCTTGAGCAACGAGGATATATGCAACCATCTAACATCCGGGAAGTGGACTCCCCCTTTCCATTTGGGTAGTCTAAGTTTCCACGCTGCGATCCTAGGGACCTTTTTGATCCAGAGGAAGGCAAGAGAGGTGGATATTTAATTCCTGTGACAACTTGGTCCTACCTGAGGGACTACCCCCCCCTGCTGAGGTATTGTGTAGCCCTTCTTCCTGTCTCCTCCCACGTGTGCCTAGACTGTTCTGTTTGACTCTCTCTTCTTTGGGAAGAGCAGTGCCCTCACAGTGCTCGGCTAAGAGAGGTGGATATTTCACTCCTGTGACAACTTGCTGTGAGTTCTAGCTGTCTATTTATATTATTTATTGTTGAGTCCTAGCTATCTGACTATTGTTGTCTTATTGGTGTGCTATTTCACCTCCCTATCCTCCTTAGTTTTGCACTTCAACTTTCTCAGCTGTATAACTTACCTTGCCTCTCTCAACTAACTGGCTTTTGTGTGGTAGCCAGGTTAATTGTTGCTTTAAACTAAATATCTCTCCCTGCTCTGTCCCCAGAATTTGCTGTGATTTCAACATTTTTTCCTGCTCTAGCCTACCTGAGGGACTACTTCCCTCCCCCCCTGCTGAGGGTACAGGACAGGGTACCTTGTAACAGCCCTCCCTTAATAGGTCTTATATTCCCTCCCTCCTCCCCAACACCCAACCGCCCCTGGGGTCATTGTAGCTTTATAGGTACTTACACGTATTCGAGGAAAGGGACTGCTCTCAGGTGCAGCCCTTTATCCAAATCAGTCACACATTGAGGACCTCAGATAAATTAAGCTTCAGGTGAACAAGGTATATTAGAAGTATTAGATACACTTTATTAGTATAAGCATCTACACCAACCTTTAGTAAGTACAGAATTTAAAGACCTAAACACAAGTTTTAAACTAAGATGCAGTCAACAGTCCAGCAGCGAGATGGGGGCTTTCCAGTCTTTTGCATTGAGTGTCACATGTATGATTTTCTCACAGTTGGTGAGAGGTCTTACATGTACACTAGGTGCAAGGAGCTCTTTGCTCTCAGGGAACGAGACCGTTCTCTAGAGGCTAGAGTAGCAGACATGGAAAACATAAGACAGACAGAGAGGTACATAGATGAGACCTACAGGGATATAGTCCTGAAGTTCCACCTCCAGTCTGACAGCATCCCTGTTGCCATGGAGGAGAGAGGTCACATTTATTTATTTTATTTATTTATTTATTTATTTATTTACATTCTCTTATATACCGCGCTATTCTGCATCAGTGCGGTTTACATTGAACAAACTGAAATTACATTGAACAGGGCATTATAACTTGGAGATAACTATTTTACAGGGAACATGGGCTATGGAGGGTTAAGTGGCTTGCCCAAGACCACAAGGAGCACCTATGGGACTAGAAACCCCAGTCCTTCCGGCCCAAGGTTGCTGTCCTCTAGTGGGATTTGAATCACCGACCTTCCGGCCTGAAGTACCTTGCCCCAACCACTAGGCTACTCCTCCACTGCTGCAATAAAGTTAATTTGAAAAGGAAAGACAGCCTGTGAGGAGCCCGCCCCATGACATCACTTCCTCGGGCTCTGCGATGACCGGAGGGCTCCTGACACAGTTTCTCTTTACTTTTCAATGTAAGTGTAGTGCAGCCGCTGCTCTGTACAAAGCAGAAGCAGCGGCTTGGGCAGAGGGGAGGTGTGTGTGTGTGAGTGAACCAGCAAGGGGGGGGGGAGTGTGAGTGAACCAGCAATGGGGGGGGGTGTGTGTGTGAACCAGCAGTGGAGGGGGGGGGTGTGAGTGAACCAGCAAGGGGGGTTGTGAGTGAACCAGCAGGGTAGGGGGGGTAAGTGAGTGAGTGACCCAGCAGGAGGGGTGAGTAAGTGACAGGGGGGTGGGTGAGTGAACCAGCAGTGGAGGGGGGGGGTGGTGTGAGTGAACCAGCAGGGGAGGGGAGTTGGTGTGAACCAGCAGGGGAGGGGGGTTGGTGTGAGTGTTTGATTCCTATTCAAGAGAATTACTTTATATATGGTCAATATAGGCACAGAGGTAAATTTTTTTAACATTTTCTAATGTGGTGTGCCTCGTGATTTTTTTCATGAAAAAAGTGTGCCTTTGCACAAAAAAGGTTGAAAAACACTGCATTAGATGATAGAGGGGTTAAAGGGGCACTAAGAGGCCACAAGGCGATAGCGGAGAGACTGAATGAATTCTTTGCTTCGGTCTTTACTGAGGAAGATGTAGGGATGTTACCCATGACTGAAGTGGTATTTAAAGGTGCGGAAGAATTGAAGGAAATATCGATACATCGGGAAGATGTATTACAACTATTAGATAAACTGAAGAGTAGCAAATCACCTGGGCCAGATGGTATACATCCAAGGATATTGAAAAAACTGAAATATGAGATTGCAGACCTGCTATTAGTAATCTGTGAATTAGGGTTGCCCAGAGACATGGTGGAAGGAGGACAACCAGTGGGACACTGTGATACCTGGGTACAAACTATATCGAAATGATAGAGCTGATCAAATTGGTGGAGGGGTTGCGCTCTATGTTAGAGAGGGCATTGAGTCAGAAAGGATTAAAGTTTTGCAAGAAACAAAATTTGCTGTAGAATCTCTATGGATTGAAATTCCATGTAAAAAGGGGAAGGCGATGGCAGTGGGGGTGTACTATCGTCCGCCTGGCCAGAATGAACAAATGGATGATGAAATGCTCAAAGAAATCAAGGAAGCTAGCAAAAGTTACAGTGCAGTAATAATAATGGGTGATTTCAATTACCCCGGCATCGACTGGGTCAGTGTCACAACAGGACATGCTAGGGAGATAAAGTTCCTAGATGAAATAAATGACTGCTTCTTGGAGCAGCTGGTTCATGAACCGACCAGAGGGGAAGCAATATTAGACCTAGTCCTTAGTGGAACACCAGATGTAGTGCAAGAGATAAGGGTGTTGGGGCCACTTGGCAATAGTGATCATAGCATGATCGCCTTTGATTTAATTAGTGGAGGAGGGATAGTAAGGAAATCCACAGTACTACCCTTTAACTTTCGAAAGGGAGACTATGATAGAATGAGGAAAACAGTTAAGAAAAAACTAAAAGGAGCAGTTGCAAAGGTTAAAGACGTACATCAAGCTTGGGTGTTGTTGAAAAATACTATCTTGGAAGCCCAGACCAGCTGTATTCCACGCTTTAAGAAAAGTGGAAGGAAGTCCAAAAAATTGCCAGCATGGTTTAAAGCTGAGGTCAGAGAGGCTGTTGTTGCCAAAAAAGCATCTTTCAAGAAATGGAAAAAAGAGCCAAATGATGAAACCTGGAAACAGCACAAGCACTGGCAAGTCAAATGCAAGGCATTGATAAGGCAGGCAAAGAGAGAATTTGAGAAGAAGCTTGCTGCGGAAGCAAAAACGCGAAATAAAGACCTTTTCAAGTACATTTGTAGCAAAAAACCCGTGAGAGAGTCAGTTGGTCCATTAGATGATAAAGGGGTTAAAGGAGCACTAAGAGGCGACAAGGCGATAGCGGAGAGACTGAATGAATTCTTTGCTTCGGTCTTTACTGAGGAAGATGTAGGGATGTTACCCACGACTGAAGTGGTATTTAAAGGTGTGGAAGAATTGAAGGAAATATCGATACATCGGGAAGATGTCCTACAACTATTAGATAAACTGAAGAGTAGCAAATCACCTGGGCCGGATGGTATACATCCAAGGGTGTTGAAAGAACTGAAATTTGAGATTGCAGACCTGCTATCAGTAATCTGTGAACTATCATTAAAATCATCTCTAATACCTGAGGATTGGAGGATCGCCAATGTAACACCAATTTTTAAAAAGGGTTCGAGGGGTGATCCGGGAAACTACAGACCGGTGAGCCTGACATCAGTACCGGCAAAAATGGTAGAAACCATCATAAAGAATAAAATTACTCAGCATATAGATAGTCATGACCTAATGGGAGACAGCCAACATGGCTTTAGACAAGGAAGATCTTGTCTTACTAATCTGTTATGTTTTTTTGAAGGAGTGAATAAACAGGTGGACAAAGGTGAGTCGGTTGATATTGTGTATCTGGACTTTCAGAAAGCCTTTGACAAGGTCCCTCATGAGAGACTTTTGGCAAAACTAAAGAGTCATGGGATAGGAGGCAGTGTACTACTGTGGATCAGGAACTGGTTAAAAGATAGAAAGCAGAGGGTAGGGCTAAATGGCCAATTTTCCCAATGGAGAAAGGTGAATAGTGGTGTACCCCAGGGATCTGTGCTGGGTCCGCTGCTTTTTGACATATTCATAAATGACCTGGAAAGTGGAATAACGAGTGAGGTTATCAAATTTGCTGATGACACAAAACTATTTAAAGTTGTTAAAACCCAGGAGGATTGTGGAAAATTGCAAGAGGATCTTGATAAATTGGAAGACTGGGCATCAAAATGGCAGATGAAATTTAATGTGGAGAAGTGCAAGGTTATGCACCTAGGGAAGAACAACCCAAACTATGGTTACACGATGCAAGGTTCCACATTAGGAACCACCACCCAAGAAAAAGATTTAGGCGTCCTTGTGGATACCATGTTAAAACCCTCGGCCCAGTGTGCAGCGGCGGCCAAGAGAGCAAATAGAATGCTAGGTATGATAAGGAAAGGAATGGAAAATAAAACAAAAGATATTATAATGCCTCTATATCGTTCCATGGTGAGACCGCACCTTGAATATTGTGTGCAATTCTGGTCGCCATATCTTAAAAAGGATATAGCAATTTTAGAAAAGGTTCAGAGAAGAGCCACCAAAATGGTAAAGGGGATGGAAGGCTACTCCTATGAAGAAAGGCTAAAAAGGTTGGGGCTCTTTAACCTGGAAAAGAGACGGCTGAGGGGAGATATGATAGAAGTCTATAAATTAATGAACGGAGTGGAACGGGTAAACGTAGATCGATTGTTTACCTTATCAGAATATAGAAAGACTAGGGGACATGCAATGAAGCTACAGGGTAAACTATTTAAGACTAATAAAAGAAAATATTTTTTCACTCAACGTGTAATCAAACTCTGGAATTTGTTACCGGAGGATGTAGTAAAGGCTGTTAGTGTAGCTGGGTTTAAAAAAGGTTTGGACAAGTTCCTGGAGGAAAGGTCCATAAACCATTATTAAGAAGGGACCCAGGATATCAATGCTTGAACCAATACAAGCATTGTGGAACCTGTGTCCCTTGGGGAAACTGCTAGGTACGTATGACCTAGATTGGCCACTGTTGGAAACAGAATACTGGGCTTGATGGACCTTGGTCTGACCCAGTATGGCATATCTTATGTTCTTATGTACTAAAATCATCTGTCATACCTGAAGATTGGAAGATCGCTAATGTAACGCCAATTTTTAAAAAGCGTTTCAGGGGTGATCTGGGAAACTACAGACCGGTGAGCCTGACGTCAATACCGGGAAAAATGGTAGAAACCATCATAAAGAACAAAATTACTCAGCATGTAGATAGTCATGGCCTAATGGGAGACAGCCAACATGGCTTTAGACAAGGAAGATCTTATCTTACTAATCTGTTATGTTTTTTTGAAGGTGTGAATAAACAGGTGGACAAAGGTGAGTCGGTTGATATAGTGTATCTGGACTTTCAGAAAGCCTTTGACAAGGTCCCTCATCAGAGATGTTTGGCAAAACTAAAGAGTCATGGGATAGGAGGCAGTGTACTATTGTGGATCAGGACCTGGTTAAAAGATAGAAAGCAGAGGGTAGGGCTAAATGGCCAATTTTCCCAATGAAGAAAGGTGAATAGTGGTGTACCCCAGGGATCTGTGCTTGGTCCGCTGATTTTTGACATATTCATAAATGACCTGGAAAAGGGAATAACGAGTGAGGTTATCAAATTTGCAGATGGCACAAAACTATAAGTTGTTAAAACCCAAGAGGATTGTGGAAAATTGCAAGAGGATCTTGATAAATTGGAAGAATGGGCATCAAAATGGCAGATGAAATTTAATGTGGACAAGTGCAAAGTTATGCACCTAGGGAAGAACAACCCAAACTATGGTTACACGATGCAAGGTTCCACATTAGGAACCACCACCCAGGAAAACAATTTAGGCGTCATTGTGGATAACATGTTAAAACCCTGGGCCCAGTGTGCAGCGGCAGCCAAGAGAGCAAATAGAATGCTAGATATCATAAGGAAAGGAATGGAAAATAAACAAAAGATATTATAATGCCACTATATTGTTCCATAGTGAGACTGCACCTTGAATATTGGGTGCAATTCTGGTCGCTGTATCTTAAAAAGGATATAGCGTTATTAGAAAAGGTTCAGAGAAGAGCCACCAAAATGGTAAAGGGGATGGAAGGATACTCCTATGAAGAAAGGCTAAAAAGGTTAGGGTTCTTTAACCTGGAAAAGAGACAGCTGAGGGGAGATATGATAGAAGTCTATAAATTAATGAACGTTGTGGAACAGGTAAACGTAGATCGATTGTTTACGTTATTAGAATATATTTATTTTATTTATTTATTTAATGTTTCTTCTATACCGCGCTATTTAATATCAGTGCGTTTTACATACAACAGTAGATTATACACTGCAGACTGAGCTGCGCTGTATTTACAGAGAAACAGGTACTATAACTTGGAAATCGCTGGGGTAACTATTTACAAAGCTTATATACATATATTCACAGAGTGTATTTACATGCTGCTGTTTACAAGGAGCGCATAATCAAGGCTACCTCTGCTTTACCAGGGTAGGGATATATACATGATGTAATCTACAAGTAAGCATAGTTGAAGATGGCGCCCATGGGTATGGATGCCACATCACTTGCTGTGTGTTTTGGTGTGGTGTGCATGGGGGAAGGGGGTGGTTGTTTGTGCGCTGTTATCCGAATAGTGTTTGAGGAAAAGGTGATGCTTCAATGCCTTTCTAAAATGGGCCAGGTCAGAGATTGCATGTATGTTGGATGGTAGGGCGTTCTAGCATTTGGGTGCATAGAACTTAAATGCCCTGTTTGTCGTTGCCTGGGTGCATTGTGTTATTTCCTTCAGTATTACCAGGGTTTTGCCTGTTGATATAGAATATAGAAAGATTAGGGGACATGCAATGAAGCTACAGGGTAAACTATTTAAGACTAATAAAATAAAATATTTTTTCACTCAACATGTAATCAAACTCTGGAATTTGTTACCGGAGGATGTAGTAAAAGCTATTAGTGTAGTTGGGTTTAAAAAAGGTTTCGACAAGTTCCTGGAGGAAAGGTCCATAAACCATTATTAAAAGGGACCCGGGATATCACTGCTTGACCCAATACAAGCGTTGTGGAACCTGTGTCTTTTGGGGAAACTGCTAAGTACTTATGCCCTAGATTGGCCACTGTTGGAAACAGGATACTGGGCCTGATGGACCTTGGTCTGACCCAGTATGGCATATCTTATGTTCTTATGTTCATTCCACGTGGGCCGTAAGGCTCTGTGTACTCTCTCCATTTCTATTCTGCTTGGCAAATTCTTCTCCCCCCTCCCTTTCTCAGGGCCTCTAGAATCACAGCCTCTAACACCCTCTCATTGTCTCTGAACTCCCAGGATATCTCTTATCCGCAGATTATGTCTCGTGGAGCGTTTCTCAAGGTCCTCCACTTTAAGCATAAGTTGCTCTCTCCAGTCTAGTAGTTGTTCCATGGATTTTGCCCAGCCTTCCTGATGATGTTCCAGAACCTGTAGACGGTTCTCATGATCTCCTATCTGATATGCTAACTCTGCGATCTCCTCCTTCATAGCTCCCATAATGTCACTTAGCTCTTTTTTCGCCGACAGCACCTCCGCTTTTATTTCATTAAACCATTGCCTTAACGCCATTCAGGTCACCTCCTGCGCGTTGCTTTAGCTGCCATCTGTCTTCTTTGCCCACACTGTTTCTTGCTGTTTCTCCTCCACACTCTCTGCTGATCCCGGGCCTTCGAGAGCCATTCTTTCTATGCCTTCATTTGTGTTTGCTCCTGCATAAGCAAAATCTTTCAGGTCTGCCGCTTTCTAACTAGTCATCATCGCTGCCTACTATTACTACCTTGCTCTGGACACAATTCTGCTGGTAGGCTCCCACTCTGGAGGAGATTTTTCAGCCAATTAGTTGGAAATGGCACCGGAGCTAAGCGCTCAGACAGCTATTGCTTAGGGTGACGTCACTTCCTCTCTGCCTTAAGAACATAAGAACATAAGATATGCCATCCTGGGTCAGACCAAGGTCCATCAAGTCCAGTATCCTGTTTCCAACAGTGGCCATCCTCCGGTAACAAATATTTTCTCTTATTAGTCTTAAATAGGTTACCCTGTAGTTTCATTGCAGTCTTTCTATATTCTGATGATGTAAACAATCGATCTGCGTTTACCTGTTCCACTCCATTCATTAATTTATTAACCTCTATCATATCTCCCCTCAGCTGTCTCTTTTCCAGGAAGAAGAGCCCTAATCATTTTAGTCTCTCTTCAATATTCAAGGTGCGGTCGCACCATGGAACAATACAGAGGCATTATAATATCCTTTGTTTTATTTTCCATTCCTTTCCTTATGATACCTAGCATTCTATTTGCTCTCTTGGCTGCCGCTGCACACTGGGCCGAGTGTTTTAACATGTTATCCAAAATGACGCCTAAATCTTTTTCCTGGGTGGTGGTTCCTAATGTGGAACCTTGCATCGTATAACCATAGTTTGGGTTGTTCTTCCCTAGGTGCATAACTTTGCACTTGTCCACATTAAATTTCATCTGCCATTTTGATGCCCAGTCTTCCAATTTATCAAGATCCTCTTGCAATTTTCCACAATCCTCTTGGGTTTTAATAACGTTAAATAGTTTTGTGTCATCTGCAAATTTGATAAGCTCACTCGTTATTCCCGTTTCCAGGTCATTTATGAATATGTCAAAAAGCAGCGGAACCAGCACAGATCCCTAGGGTACACCACTCTTCACCTTTCTCCATTGGGAAAACTGGCCATTTAGCCCTACCCTCTGCTTTCTATCTTTTAACCAGGTCCTGATCCACAATAGTACACTGCCTCCTATCCCATGACTCTTTAGTTTTGCCAAACGTCTCTGATGAGGGACCTTGTCAAAGGCTTTCTGAAAATCCAAATACACTATATCAACTGACTCACCTTTGTCTACCTGTTTATTCACACCTTCAAAAAAAAACATAACGGATTAGTAAAACAAGATCTTCCTTGTCTAAAGCCATGCTGGCTGGCTCCCATTAAGCCATGACTATCTACATGTTCAGCAATTTTGTTCTTTATGATGGTTTCTACCATTTTTCCCGGTATTGACGTCAGGCTCACCGGTCTGTAGTTTCCCGGATCACCCCTGGAACCCTTTTTAAAAATTGGCGTTACGTTCGCCATCCTCCAATCTTCAGATATTACAGATGATTTTAATGATAGTTCACAGATTATTAATAGCAGGTCTGCAATCTCACATTTCAGTTTTTTCAACATCCTTGGATGTATACCATTCGGTCCAGGTGATCTGCAACTCTTCAGTTTATCAAATAGTTGTAATATATCTTCCCGATGTATCGATATTTCTTTCAATTCTTCCACTGTATGACCTTTAAATACCACTTCAGTCATGGGTAACATCCTTATATCTTTCTCAGTAAAGACTGAAGCAAAGAATTGATTCAGTCTCTCTGCTATAGCCTTGTCCCCTCTTACTGCCCCTTTTACTCCCCTATAGGCCAGAAGACAGGCGGCCCATATGGGGGGGGGGGGCGGGTAAGAACCAAGGAAGTGTTTCCGGTACATCAAACGGCAGAAATCCAACGGGTGTTTGGAAGTTGATCTGCTACTCTTCAGTTTATCAAATAGTTGTAATACATCTTCCCGATGTATCAATATTTCTTTCAATTCTTCCGCAGTATCACCTTTAAATACCACTTCAGTCATGGGTAACATCCTTACATCTTTCTCAGTAAAGACCGAAGCAAAGAATTTATTCAGTCTCTCTGCTATAGCCTTGTCCCTTCTTACTGCCCCTTTTACCTCTCTATCATCTAATGGTCCACCTAACTCTCACAGGATTTTGCTACAAATGTACTTGAAAAAGTCTTTATTTTGCCTTTTTTCTTCCACAGCAAGATTATTCTCAAATTCTCTCTTTGCCTGCCTTATCAATGCCTTGCATTTAACTAGCCAGTGCTTGTGCTGTTTCCTGTTTTCGCCATTAGTCTCTTTTTTCCATTTCCTGAAAGATGCTTTTTTGGCAACAGTCTCTCTGACCTCACCTCTAAACCATACTGGCAGTTTTTTGGACTTCCTTCCACTTTTCTTAAAGCGTGGAATATTTCTGGTCTGGGCTTCCAAGATAGTATTTTTAAACAGCACCCAAGCCTGATGTAAGTCTTTAACCTTTGCACTTTGCACTTGTCCTTTTAGTTTTTTTCTTAACTATTTTCCTCATTTTATCATAGTCTCCCTTTTGAAAGTTAAAAGGTAGTACTGTGGATTTCCTTACCATCCCTCCTGCATTAATGAAATCAAACACGATCACTATTGCCAAGTTGCCCCAACACCCTTATCTCTTGCACCAGGATCTGTTGTTCCACTAAGGACTAGGTCCAAAATGGCTTCCCCTCTGGTCGGTTCATGAACCAGCTGCTCCAAGAAGCAGTCATTTATTTCATCTAGAAACTTTATTCCCATAGCATGTCCTGCCATGGCAATGACCCAAGTCAATACTGGGGTAATTGAAATCACCCATTATTACTGTTCTTTAACTTTTGTTATCTTCCCTGATTTCTTTGAGCATTTCATCACCCATTTGTTCATTCTGGCCAGGCGGTCGATAGTAAAACCCCACTGCCTTTGCCTTCCCCTTTTTACATGGAATTTCAATCCATAGAGATTCTACAGCTAATTTTGTTTCCTGCAAAACTTTAATCCTTTCTGACTCAATGCCCTCTCTAACATAGGGTGCAACACCTCCATCAATTTGATCAGCTCTATCATTACGAAATAGTTTGTACCCAGGTATCACAGTGTCCCACTGGTTGTCCTCCTTCCACCATGTCTCTGATACCAATCATATCTAACTTCTCATTTAGTGCTATATATTCTCACTCTCCCATCTTATTTTTTAGACTTCTAGCATTTGCATACAAGCATTTTAGAGACTATATTTTATTCATATTAATATGGTTATCAGTAGGCAGGGGTAATTTGGAATCTTTAAGCTCTGTCTGCTCAAGGGCATTTGGGCTACCTTTGTGTTTATTGGAACCTCTCTGCTGATGTGCCCTAACTTCATTTTTTTGGTAGTATCCTTCAAGGATACATTGTTCCAAATCATGCGCTCTTGGGCGACTGTCGGCTCTCTCCTATTATCTAGTTTAAAAGCTGCTCTATCTCCCTTTTAAAGGTTAATGCCAGCAGCCTGGTTCCATCCCGGTTAAGGTGAAACCCATCCCTTCGGAAGAGCCCCTCCTTTCCCCAGAATGTTCCCCAGTTCCTAACAAATCCAAAACCCTCATCCTTGCACCAATGTCTCATCCACGCATTGAGACTCCGGAGCTCTGCCTGCCTTTTGGGTCCTGCGTGTGGATCAGGAAGCAATTCGGAGAACGCTACCCTGGAATTTCTGGTTTTCAACTTCCTACCTAAAAGCCCAAATTTAGCCTCCAGAACCTCCCTACCACATTTTCCTATGTCATTGGTACCGACAGGTACCATGACAGCAGACTCCTCCCCAGCACTATCTAAGACATTGTCTAGGTGGCGCGTGAGGTCCACTACCTTCGCACCAGGCAGGCATTTTAAACAGATTGGATTACTGCAACTTCCTGATGTCAGGCATAGGATGTCAATTGGTAAAACAGATTCAAACCATACAAATTACGGCAGTAAGAATCCTTTCAGGAGGAAGGAAATTCAATCACATCATACCTCTTCTATAAGAATGCCTCCTTTTAGCAATACTTTATAAAATTTATTTCAAATTACTTTTGTTAGCTCACTTAGTTATTTGGCAATATTACTGACACCCCATACTTCAAAATGACCCAGTTGACTATCTCAATCTAATTTACTGCACTTGCCATTACCATGGAAAATTCATTTTGGGACTAAACACAAAATCCTATTGCATGCTTTATTTATTGGAATGGTCTCCCTCCTGAAATTGTGAAAATCAGAACTATCACAGATTCAAAGCTGCTTTAAAAACCTGTTTTTATGCACATTTCCAGACTATGCTCCTAATGCCATTAATGGATAGACCTTTTCGCCTAGTAGAATGGTTATTTCCAATTGGCCTTCTGTCACCATTACAGTTTCTTGTTGATTTCTCTTGACTTCTTGCTCTTAAATGCTGGGACTATTATATGCCTCCTCCACGCTGCATTAACTGTCTCTTGCTCCTATCTTGTCTTCTCTTTACATAGAAGTTTTGTCACTGTCTTGTTCTTATTTCCTCTAATTATTTTAACATATTACTTATTTTTAATCAATACAAGCTTCCTTGGTGCTTCTTTTACATGAAAGACGATTGATCAAATTTTTAAGGAACCTTAAAAGGATCTTAAGTGAGAAAGACAGGCAACATATTAATAAGCTTTTATACTAAAGGATAGGAGTGTCACATAGAAGCACATGAGTCCAGGCTGTCGCCCAGCAACAGCAAAGGCAAGACAGCAGTGCGAAAAATAACAAAATAAGCCATCTTAACTCACTTCTCAACAAGAAAGTAGAAACTAGGCAAAACCTACAAAAATAGACATAAAGCAATGAGCACAAAGTCTAAGCAACAAGGGGCATGTTTACTCGAGTGCGGTAAATATTTGCATTTATCACACCATAACTGCAAAGGCTAAAGTGCAGTAAATACAGGGGGGCATACCCATCATCTGTACTGTATTTAGCACAAAGGGCAGACAACCCCTGATCCCCAAATCCCTCCTCAAAACAAGGCACATTGACCCTTAGCAGCCGTACGACAAGTTCACCACTAAAGGAAGGGAGTGGCACATAGAAGCAGATGAGTCCAGCCTAGGGGTCAGTTCTTGCATTTTGAACCCAGGCAGCAAAGGAACAGGAACGAAGGGGGATCACTCCTGCTCTGCCTCCTAGACACCAGGGAGAACATCTTTGTGAGTAGTCGGGGAAGGGATCTAGGAATCTGATGCTGGGGGAGTCTTCTTCAGAGGGGGGATTGATTCAGGGTGAGTATGCTGCAGTAAGTGGGGCATTGCCTTGTGCCACCACAAAGCACTTCTTTCTAGGACATCCAGCTATGGACCTGGCAGTTGCTATTCAACCAGACTGTCATTTGCCACACATGCTCACTCTTTGCCCCAATCCCACACTGGAACTTTTACCATACTGGCTGCTTTTAGCACATGATAGCAGTGACTATGGGGATGCACTAATGGTTAGCGCATACTGAAGCGCGCGCTAACCATTAACACAGTAGTAAACATGCCCCAAAGTTCTCTATTTGCAAGCCCTAATGGTAGAGGCAGATTTAGATATACATAAAAACTGAATAAGTCAACTGCAAGTGGAAGAGGGTGGGAATATGTGGTTGATAGGCATGCTGTCTACAAAGAGCATCCAGTATAGATAAGCAACTTTGTTTTTCCTATAAACAAGCAGGGTAACTCAACCACACAACTGGGAAACTCTAGTTAAGAGTTGTTTTCCAACAAATAAGATGCATTGCCTGGCAGAAAGTAGGTTAACTGAAGAGCAACAATTATGAAAACACAGAAAAAGAACTCTTACAGAGAAAGAGTACAAAAAAACATGAGTAGCATGCTACAGATAAAAATGGTCTGAAAAGGTTCTGCACAATGGCTGCTGGGCAGGAAATCCTGTACATTACTGTGAAAAGCCTTCTAGACTTTTCCAGTGCTATCTAAGAAATATGCCATATTGGCACCATCAGATGCTATCATCCACTTGTCATCCTGCTTTTCTACAGGGAATTAAATCACCATTGGGAAGGTACAATGAGCTCTTGGCACTTACTATAGTATAACACCACATATCAATCACTGACCTTCTTGCACGGTTAGCTCGAGAGGGTTCCTGTTAGGCAAGTGCAATAGCTTTTGGTAGTTTTGTGCACTTTGGTCAAACAGTTGAACAAGGAGAGCACATGTCTTTTCATATTCACAGCGACTGACGGTACACAGCTGTTCCAGCTGTTGAAATACTGTAGCTGTATCATCCAGTGGATCATCCAAGCCATCTCTGAAACACACAAAGCATTATTGAACTGAGGCTATATTCAATGACTTTGTCCTGGTGTTGGCAGCCTATCTGAGGACCTCTGTTTCAGTTCACACTTTTGTAGAACTATCTTCAAATTTCAAAGTTCATACATGCTGAAATTAGCATAAAAGGGAAGTCAAATACTTCAGCATAACTCTCGACAGCAACCTTAACATGCTTTTGCACATCAATTCAGCATACCTGAAACTTAGGGTCCTCAGACATCTACACCCTATTCTCCAAGACAATGATTATAGATCAGTTTTCCAGGCCATCATCAAGGACTGCCGAAACAAGCATTATACCCACTTCAATTAGTGCAGAACACTGCTGCTAGATCGTAACAGGTACATCAGGTCGTCAACACATAACCACAACTCTCAGGAGATTATACTGGCTACCAATTGCCCATAGGATTAAACACAAGACAGTAACCACCATCTATAAAATCCTTCGTAAACTATCTGCTCCCTGTCTTGACGACCTAATCTCAAGAACATTGACAACAAGGCCCAAAGAGCAGCAAATTAGAATCTTCTAGATATTCCCCCTTCAAGACCAAATATACTCAGCATACTAACAATAGAGCCTTCACACTATTCACTCCAATGATTTGGAACACACTCCCAGAATCCATTAGATCTGCATAATCTCCACAGGATCTGAAGAAACTATTAAAAACACATCTCTTCATTGAACATTTTGGTGCCAATGACATCACCTAACTGTAAGAGTAGTTACTCACCTGTAACAGGTGTTCTCCAGGAGAAGCAGGAATCAGTCCTCACATATGGGTGACGTCGGCGCTGATGGAGCCCTCGCGGAGCAATTTCCCCAGTTTTCAAAGAAAGCCTTTGGGAATTGCAGCGCGCATGCACGGTCCCCTTCCCGCCCAAGGGTGCCATCTTGCTCAGTCTGACGACATAGCTAAAAGACAGCAAAAAAATTAGCAAAAACGAAATGATAGGACTGCAACTCCAAGGGGAGGAGGGAGGGTTGTGAGGACTGATTCCTGCTGCTCCTGGAGAACACCTGTTACAGGTGAGTAACTACTCTTTCTCCAGGACCAAGCAGGAAGTCAGTCCTTACATATGGGACTCCCTAGCTTAAGGCTACCGGAGACCTCAAGCGGAAAAATGAGCTCCCTCTAGCTCAGTAGCACAGAAGGAAGGAATCTTCTCTGAAAACGCCCCCGACCGGTAGCCCAACACCAGGGCCGGAGGGTAGGAGTTGCCTAAACCTCAAAGAGATTATGGAGGACTGCCTGCGGGACTCCCTCTCAAGGCAGTAATGGGCCGCAAAAGTCTGGCTTGAAGACCAAGTAGCTGCCCGGCAGATGTCTGCCAACGGAACAGAGCGGAGATGAGCCACTGACGCAGCCTTTGCCCTGACACGATGAGCCGTGACTCGATCCTCCAACGAGAGGCTGGCTGCCCCATAAGCCCAGGCGATACAGTCAGCGACCCATATGGATAAAGTACGCTTGGAGACAGGTAACCCCAATTTATTGGGGTCAAAAGAAACAAAGAGCTGAACAGCCCTCCTATGTTCCCGCGTACGGTCAAGGTAGAAGGACAAGGCCCTCCTACAGTCCAGGGTATGCAGGACCATCTCAGCCCGGCTTGTGTGCGGCCTGGGAAAGAAGGTCGGAAGAACCACCTCCTGGTTGAGATGAAAAGGAGAAACCACTTTTGGAAGAAACTTAGGGTGAGTCCGTAAGACTAACCTATTCCTGTAGAACCTAGTGTAAGGAGGATCAGACACTAGGGCCTGCAGTTCACTAACGCGCCTAGCAGAGGTAAGGGCTACCAAGAACAAGGTTTTCCAGGAAAAAAAACGAAGAGGGCAGGTAGCCATAGGTTCAAAGGGCGGACAGGTAATCCGCTGCAAGACCACATTCAGATCCCATTCAGGGGCTGGTGGGCGCAAAGGAGGCTTAAGGAGAAGGAGGCCTCGGAGAAAACGAGCCACCAAAGGGTGGTTGGAAAGAGGCCTGCCATCCAACGGTGCGTGATGCGCAGAGAGAGCACTGAGGTGGACTCTGACAGAGTTGGACTTAAGGCCAAGATTGGAGAGGTAAAGCAAATATTGCAAGACCACTGACACCAAGCAGGAGATGGGATTCTCAGACTGCTGAGCACACCACACGGAGAACCGACGCCACTTAAGAGTGTAGGACATCCGGGTGGATGGCCGTCTGGAGGCCAAGACGACCTCTTCCACCTCCCGAGGCAGCAGGAGGGGAGCAAGGACTACCCTTTCAGCAGCCAGGCCATCAGATGAAGGGACCAGAGGTTGGGGTGTAGGAGAGTGCCCTGATCCAGTGACAGGAGATCGGGTTGAAACCCCAGAGGAAGAGGAGCGTCCACCGCCAGCTGCATTAGAAGCGGGAACCAGGGTTGTCTCGGCCACCGGGGAGCCACTAGGATCATCGAGGCTCTGTCTCTGAGAACTTTGAAGAGCGTCCGAGACACCAGTGGCATGGGAGGAAAGGCATACAAGAGGCCTGTGGACCATGGAATCAGAAAAGCATCCGCCGCTACTCTGAGAGGATGCGGTTGTCAAGAGCAGAATCTGGGAAGCTGCCGGTTCAGGGGACTGGCAAATAGATCCATGGTGGGGAGGCCCCACTTGAGAAAGATCTGCTGAACCACCAACGGATCCAATCTCCACTCGTGTGGTTGGAGGATCCTGCTCAGCTTGTCTGCCAGGTAATTTTCTTGACCTGGGAGATAGACAGCTTTGAGGAGGATGCCGTGAAGGACGGCCCAAGAGCACAGTTTTTGTGCCTCCTGACAAAGAAGGAAGGAGCCTGTGCCTCCTTGTTTGTTCACGTAGAACATTGCAACTTGATTGTCCGTCTGGACCAGCACAGACTGGTGAGAAGTGAGGTGGGAGAAGGCTCTCAGAGCTAGGCGGATGGCTCTGAGCTCCAAGAAGTTTATCTGCTGAGCAGACTCCCAAGGAGTCCAGAGGCCTTGAGTACATGTCCCTTGGCAATGTGCTCCCCAACCCAGGAGAGAAGCATCGGTTGTCAGCACCTGAGAAGGTGGAGGAGATTGAAAAGCCACTCCCAACACCATGTTTGGCAGATGAAGCCACCACCGCAGAGAAGAGACCAGCAGGTCGGATACCTGTACTGAGTCCGCCAGGCTCCCCGTGGCCTGATGCCATTGAGTGCAAAGGCACCACTGAGCAGGTTGCATGTTCAGGCGGGCATTGGGGGTCACATGGACCGTGGAAGCCATATGGCCGAGCAGTCTCAGAAATTGCCTGGCAGAGACCAGGGAATTGCTGTGAAAGTGGCTGGCGAGATCCATGAGCCTGTGTGCCCTGTCTAGAGGCAGGAAGGCCCGCGCCTGAAGTGTGTTCAACCTTGCACCTATGAATTTGAGATTTTGAGAGGGGAGCAAGTGGACTTTGCGAAGTTTAGCGTAGTTACTCACCTGTAACAGGTGTTCTCCAGGAGCAGCAGGAATCAGTCCTCACTTATGGGTGACGTCGGCACCGACGGAGCCCTCGCGGAGCAATTTTCCCCAGCTTTCAAAGAAAGCCTTTGGGAATTGCAGCGCGCATGCGCGGTCGTCTTCCCGCCCGAGGGTGCCATCTTAGCCAGTCAGATGACATAGCTAAAAAAGACAGCATAAAAATTTGCAAAAAGAACATAAGCAGACGATTGCAACTCCAAGGGGAGGAGGGAGGGTAGTGAGGACTGATTCCTGCTGCTCCTGGAGAACACCTGTTACAGGTGAGTAACTACGCTTTCTCCAGGACCAAGCAGGAAGTCAGTCCTCACTTATGGGACTCCCAAGCTCAAGGCTACCGGAGACCCTAAGCACAAAAATGAGCTCCCTCTAGCTCAGCAGCACAGAAGGATAGAATCTTCGCTGAAATATCACCCACCGGTAGCCCACATCCGGGATGGAGGGTAGGAGTTGCTCAGACCTCAAAGAGATTACGGAGGACTGCCTGTCCGAAAGCACTGTCCCTACGGGACTCCCTCTCGAGACAGTAATGGACCGCAAAAGTCTGGCTCGAAGACCAAGTAGCGGCCCGGCAGATGTCTGCCAGCGGAACAGAGCGAAGGTAAGCCACTGACGTGGCCTTTGCCCGAACACAATGAGCCGTGACTCGACTTTCTAAGGAGAGTCCGGCTGCCCCATAAGCCCAAGAGATACAGTCCGCAACCCAGATGGACAGAGTACGCTTGGAGACCGGGAGCCCCAATCTATTGGGGTCAAAAGACACAAAAAGCTGAGCAGCTTTACGGTGCTCCCGCGTACGGTCAAGGTAGAAGTTCAGAGCCCTTCTACAGTCCAGGGTATGGAGGACCGTCTCAGCTCGGCTGGAGTGTGGTCTGGGAAAGAAGGTTGGAAGTACCACCTCCTGATTGATGTGAAAAGGGGAGACCACTTTAGGCAGAAATTTCGGATGAGTCCGTAGGACCACCCTATTCTTGTAGAACCTAGTGTAAGGGGGATCAGACACGAGGGCCTGCAATTCACTTACGCGTCTAGCGGAAGTGAGGGCTATCAAGAACAGTGTTTTCCAAGACAGAAAACGGAGAGAACAGGTAGCCATAGGTTCAAAAGGCGGACAGGTGATCCGCTGCAACACCACATTCAGGTCCCAGTCAGGCGCTGGCGGGCGCAGAGGTGGTTTAAGTAGAAGGAGACCTCGGAGAAACCTCGCTACGAGAGGGTCATTGGAGAGAGGTCTGCCGTCCACCGGCACATGATGTGCTGAAAGAGCACTGAGGTGAACTTTGACGGAGTTGGACTTAAGTCCCAGATTAGAGAGGTGCAGCAAGTACTGCAAGATCACCGACACCGGGCAGGAGAAGGGATCCTGAGACTGTTGGGTACACCAGACTGCAAAGCGACGCCATTTAAGGGCGTAGCATTTGCGGGTAGAAGGCCGTCGCGAAGCCAAGACGACCTCCTCCACCTCCGCCGGCAGGAGAAGGGGAGCAAGGACTACCCTCTCAGCAGCCAGGCCATGAGGTTGAGAGACCTGAGGTTGGGGTGCAGGAGGGACCCCTGATCCTGAGTGAGGAGATCCGGTTGTACCCCCAGAGGGATGGGATCCTCCACCGCCAGTTGCAGCAGGAGCGGAAACCACGGCTGTCTGGGGCAGCGAGGGGCCACCAGGATCATGAAGGCTTTGTCTCGGAGAACCTTGAAAAGAGTCCGAGAGACTAGCGGGATGGGAGGGAAAGCATACAGAAGGCTCCCCGACCATGAGATCAGAAAGGCGTCCGCCGCAACCCGAAGGGGGTGCGGCTGACGAGAGCAGAAGCGAGGAAGTTGCCGGTTGAGAGGACTGGCAAAGAGATCTACCGTGGGGAGACCCCACTTGAGGAAGAGCTTCTGAACTACCAAGGGATCCAGACGCCACTCGTGCGGCTGGAGGACCCTGCTGAGTTTGTCTGCAAGGCAATTTTCTTGGCCCGGGAGATAAACCGCCTTGAGGAGAATGCCGTGACTGATGGCCCAAGAGCAGAGCTTCAGTGCCTCCCGGCAGAGGAGGAAGGAGCCCGTGCCCCCCTGCTTGTTCACGCAGAACATGGCAACTTGATTGTCCGTCTGGACAAGGATGGATTGGTGGGAAGTCAGGTGGGAGAAGGCCTTGAGAGCTAGGCGGATCGCCCTGAGCTCCAGGAAGTTGATCTGCTGAGCAGACTCCCACGTGGTCCAGAGGCCCTGAGTACGTGCCTCTTGGCAATGTGCTCCCCAGCCCAGGAGGGATGCATCGGTGGTCAGCACCCGGGTCGGCTGAGGTGACTGGAAAGGCATTCCGAATATCAGGTTCGGCTGCCGGAGCCACCACCGGAGAGACGAGAGCAGCGGCTCGGAGACGCGCACTAGGTCTGCCAGGCCGCCTGTGGCTTGTCGCCACTGCTGGCGGAGACACCATTGAGCAGACCGCATATTCAGGCGGGCATTGGGGGTCACATGGACGGTGGAAGCCATATGGCCGAGCAGTCTCAGGAAGCGCCTGGCGGAGACCAGGGGCTGGCTGCGAAAGCGGTCGGCTAGGTCCATGAGCCGTTGAGCCCTGTCGAGCGGTAGGTACGCTCGTGCCCGAGGAGTGTGCAGCCTTGCGCCGATGAACTCGAGATCCTGTGAGGGGAGCAAAGTGGACTTTGCGAAGTTTATAACAAAGCCCAAGTGCTGCAGTAGAGTCACCGTGCGGCACGTGGCGTTGGTGACCTCCTGAGCGGACGCTGCTCTGATGAGCCAGTCGTCGAGGTACGGAAAGACATAGAGGCCGTGAAGCCGGAGATGGGCCGCCACGACCGCGAGACATTTTGTGAAGACTCGCGGTGCGCAGGATAGGCCAAAGGGCAGTACTCTGTACTGGTAATGATTTCCTGCCACCACAAACCTTAGGTATTGGCGGTGGCTTGGGTGGATGAGGATGTGCGTGTAGGCATCCTTTAGATCCAAGGAGCATAGCCAATCTCCCTGCTGGAGGTAGGGCAGAAGGATTCCAAGGGTAAGCATTTTGAACTTCTCCCGCACAAGGAACTTGTTGAGGTTGCGCAAGTCCAGGATGGGTCTGAGGCCCCCTGTTCTCTTTGGTATCAGAAAATACCTTGAATAAAAGCCTTGACCTCTCAGGTGGTGGGGCACCGGTTCCACCGCCTGTTCCTGCAGAAGACCTGCTAACTCCTGAAGGAGCAACTCCCTGTGCAGAGGGGGGCGCGAAGGTTCTCCCGGAAAATAGGAGGGAGGGACCTGATGGAAGTGGAGAAGGTAGCCTTCTCGCACGACCTGAAGTACCCAGGCATCTGCGGTGATGCTGGACCACCTGTGGGCGAAGTGAACCAGCCGGCCTCCGGTGCTGGGAGGAACCAGCGGGGGGGGAGAGGCTATGCTGAGCGAGTCAAAAACCCCCACCCTGCTGAGCAGGGGCTGGTGGTGCAGGCTTGGGGGCTTGCTGCCTACGGGACCCGTTACCCCGTCCCTTGGCCTGCTGGCTCTGTTGGGGAGCTGCAGGGGCCTGATAATGGGGGTACTGTTTGTAGGCAGCCGCCTTCCTCGGGTAAAAGGACTTTTTTCCCGAGCCCTTCTTTTTCTGGGAAGGGGCGGAGGTCTTCCTAGAAAGCCTGGTCCTGGTGAGAGTCTCAGTCTCAATTTGTGCAGCCTTTTCCGCCATGGGCTTGCCAAAGAGGTTTTCGCCTCGGCAGGGGACATCGACCAACTTGTCCTGTACCCAGGGCTCAAGGTCTGACGACTGAAGCCAAGCCTGTCGGCGGGCACCGATGCCGGCTGCGGCCACTCTAGCCGAGGCCTCAAAGCCATCATAGGCTGCTCGGGACATGAACTTTGAGCATTCCCGAATGCCCGTGGACAAGGCTAGGAACCTCCGCAAGGGCTCCTCGGAGAGACCAGCGGAGAATCCGGCTAGCTCTTTAGCCAGATCCCGGAGATACATGCCCATGTAGAGCTGGTAAGTCTGGACACGACATGCGAGCATAGAGCCCTGGAAGCACTTCTTGCCAAGGCCATCCAGGTTACGGGCCTCCCTTCCAGGAGGCACCGAGGAGTGCATCTTCTGGCTCTTAAGACGATGCATGGCCGATTCCACTACCATGGAATGGTGTGGCAGCTGTGCCTTCTGAAAGCCAGGGCTCTTGTGGACCCGATAGATAGAATCGACCCACTTGCTCAGGACCGGCGAGGAGGCCGGACTCTCCCACATGCGGAAGAGTAGTCGTTCCAGCATAGGAGGAACCGGCACAGTAAAGTGCTCCCTCGCGGGAGAGTCATACTGGAGGGCGTCGAGCTCTTCGGCTCGAGGCTCCTCCTCGGGATCCGCAGAGAAGGCCAAAGCCTTGGCCATATCCCTAACGAAGTCCGAGAACCGGGCATCCTCCGGGGGGGACTGCTTCCGAGGCTCGGACCCCGGTGAGTCCGATGGGACACACCGAGTCCGGAAAGAATCAGGTGACTCTTCCTCCTCAGACTCCCAGACCGACTCCGACGAGGACTCGGTGGGGTCGGCCCGGGCAGGGTGCGGCGCCAGCCGCCCCGACGTCGAGGGAGTCGGCGTCGGCGACCTCGGTCCCGAACGGGAGGCCGAGGGTGACCTCGACCGAGGATCGACTCGAGTTCTCATGGACTCGAGGATCGGCTCGGTCTCCGGGGTCGACTTGGACGTCGACGTCCCGGCGGTCGGGGCAGCGGCGCCAGCGAGGCCAGCGAGCAGTGCCCGCTGCTGGTCCATGAAGGCAGACAGTCTGCTCTCCAAGGCCGTCAACCTGAGTCCGAGCTCAGGTGACCCAGCAGCCCCCGACTCGGGCCCCGACGGCGTCGGGCCCGACGTCGGCTGTCGCGGAGGCGAGTCCAGAAGGACCACAGGACTTACCCGGGCAGGCATCTCTGACTCCAGGCGAGGTCGCTTCGGGATGTGTTCCTTCTCCAAGGACCCGGGGCGGCTGTCGGGGCTATGCGACCTGGCCCTCGCGGAACCAGGAGCGTCCACCGACGCCGCCCTCGCGGGTTTTTCCTTCCGACGATGGTCCCCGGAGGGAGAACCCCGGTCGGAGGAGCTCCGGCGATGGTCCGAGCTGGAGCCTTTCGACGCGGAGGCCTCCGACGAGGTCCGGGTACGGCTGGGGTCAGCGAAGATTCTCTCACGCTGATGCCGCCGACTCCTCAACGCCTTTGAGGACAGTTTGCTGCAGGGCCCACAGATCAGTTCCTCATGATCCGGGCCCAGGCAGCGGAGGCAAAAGTCGTGTGTGTCGGTTAGTGACATATTTCGGTCACACCGACCACACCGCTTAAACCCACTGGCAGCCATCGGGGGAAAAAGGGCCCCTGCGAGGTCAAAGGACCGGGCTGCCAGGGAAACCGAAAACGAAAGCTGACTAAGTCAGAAAAACCGAAAAAAGTAAGCGGACTCGAGACCGGCGTCGCGAGTCCGGGCGGGAAAACGATCGGCGTCGAACCGAAAGAAAAAAGGATAAAACAAAGAAGAAAATCAACTTTTTCGCGGGGACAAGACGGGGACGTCTGTAGGGCTCCGCGGAAAAAAGAAGACTGGCTAAGATGGCACCCTCGGGCGGGAAGACGACCGCGCATGCGCGCTGCAATTCCCAAAGGCTTTCTTTGAAAGCTGGGGAAAATTGCTCCGCGAGGGCTCCGTCGGCGCCGACGTCACCCATAAGTGAGGACTGACTTCCTGCTTGGTCCTGGAGAAATGACAAATCCCAAGTGCTGGAGCAGAGTCACAGTGTGATGAGTGGCCTGAGTGGCCTCTTGGGAAGACTGGGCTCTGATGAGCCAGTCGTCCAGGTATGGAAACACAAAAAGGCCTTGAAGTCTTAGATAGGCCGCCACCACTGCTAGGCATTTGGTGAACACTCTGGGGGCGGAGGATAGGCCAAAGGGCAGTACTCTGTACTGGTAATGATTTCCTCCCACAACAAACCTGAGATATTGTCTGTGGTCTGAATGAATACGGATGTGAGTATAGGCATCCTTTAGATCTAAGGAGCATAGCCAGTCTCCCTGCTGGAGGTAGGGCAGCAGGATTCCAAGGGTAAGCATCTTGAACTTTTCCCTTGCCAGGAACTTGTTAAGGTTTCGCAAGTCCAGGATGGGTCTGAGGCCTCCTGTTCTTTTTGCTATCAGAAAGTACCTGGAATAAAAGCCGCGACCTCTCAGGTGGTGGGGCACCGGTTCCACAGCCTGTTCCTGAAGAAGACTTGCCAACTCCTGAAGGAGTAAGTCCCTGTGCAGAGGGAGTCTTAGAGGCTCCCCTGGAAAGTAGGAGGGAGGTACCTGGTGAAAGTGTAGAAGATAGCCTTTTTGAACTATATGAAGCACCCAGGTATCTGATGTAATGGCTGACCACCTGTGGGCAAAGTGGACCAGCCGGCCTCCTGTGCTGAGAGAAACCAGCGGAGGGGAAGAGGCTATGCTGACGGAGTCAAAAACCCCCACCCTGCTGAGCAGGGGCCGGTGTTGTGGGCTTGGGGGCCTGCTGCCTACAGGACCCATTACCCCGTCCCTTGGCCTGCTGACCCTGTTGGGGAGCTGCTGAGGCCTGATAATGGGGGTAGTGTTTATAGGCAGCCGCCTTCCTCGGGTAAAAGGGCTTTTTCCCCGAGCCCTTCTTCTTCTGAGAAGGGGCAGAGGTTTTTCTGGACAGCCGAGTCCTGGTCAGAGTCTCGGTCTCGATCTGTGCAGCCTTTTCAGCCATGGGCTTGCCAAAGAGGTTTTCACCTCTGCAGGGAACATCGACCAACTTGTCCTGTACCCATGGCTCGAGGTCGGATGACTGAAGCCAAGCCTGTCGGCGGGCACCGATGCCGGCTCCGGCTACTCGAGCCAATGCTTCGAAGCCATCGTAGGCTGCTTGAGAGATAAACTTCGAGCACTCTCCAATACCAGTGGACAAGGCCTGGAACCTCTGCAAAGGTTCCTCGGAGAGACCAGTAGAGAACCCGGCAATTTCTTTTGCCAGGTCTCGAAGATACATGCTCATATAGAGCTAGTAGGTCTGGACTCGACAAGCAAGCATAGAGCCCTGGAAGCACTTCCTACTGAGGGCATCCAGGTTCCGGGCCTCCCAGCCGGGAGGCACCGAGGAGTGCATCTTCTGACTCTTGAGTCGATGCATGGCCGATTCTACCACCATGGAATGGTGCGGTAGTTGTGCCTTTTGGAACCCGGGGCTCTTGCGGACTCGATAAATGGAATCGACCCGCTTAACACCGGCGCCGACGCCGGGCTCTCCCACATGCGGAAGAGAAGTCGCTCCAGCATCGGAGGAACCAGTACAGTAAAGGTCTCCTTCGGGGGAGAGTCATACTGGAGGGCATCGAGCTCTTCGGTTCGAGGCTCCTCCTCGGGATCCGTGGGGAATGCCAAGGCCTTGGCCATATCCCGCACGAAGTCCGAGAACCGTGTGTCCTCCGGGGGGGGGACCGTCTCCGAGTTTCGGACTCAGGTGAGTCTGATGGGACGCACCGAGGCCGAAAAGTACCTGGGGACTCTTCGTCCTCCGTCTCCCAGCCCGACTCCTCGGTGGAGGAATTGAGCGGCTCCGGTCGGGCGGGCACCGATGCCCTCCGCCCCGACGCCGAGGCCGGCGTCGACGACCTCGGTCCCGAACGGGAGGCCGAGGGAGACCACGACCGAGGATCGACTCGAGCTCGCATGGACTCGAGGATCGGCTCGGTCTCCGGGGTCGACTTAGACGTCGACGTCCCGGTGGTCGGGGCAGATGCACCGGCGAGGCCAGCGATCAGTGCCCGCTGCTGGTCCATGAAGGCAGCAAAACTGCTCTCCAAGGCCGTCAACCTGAGTCCGAGCTCAGGAGACCCAGCAGCCCCCGACTCGGGCCCCGACGGCATCGGGCCCGACGTCGGCTCCTTCGGAGGCGAGTCCTCGAGGACTACAGTACTCACGTGTCCAGGAGACTCCATCTCAAGATGAGGATGTTTCGAAGGCCTCTCCGACTCCGAAGACCCGGGACGGCTTCGGGGCTATGCGACCTGGCCCTCGAGGAACCAGGAGCGTCCACCGACGCCACCCTCGCGGGTTTCTTCTTCCTATGTTGTTCCCAGGCAGAAGACCCCCACTCAGAGGAACTCCGACGATGCTCAGGACCGGAGTCCCGGGACGTCGAAGCCTCTGAGGAGGTCCGGGCCCAGCCGGACGCAGAGTCAGAGAAGATTTGTTCTCTTTGATGCTACCGACTCCTCAACGCTTTTGAGGACATTTTGCCACACGGACCACAGATCATCGGGTCATGATCGGGTCCGAGGCAGCGGAGGCAGCAGTCGTGTGTGTCGGTAAGAGACATAAGTTTCTTACACCGATCACACTTTTTAAACCCGCTGGCAGCCATCGGGGGAAAAAGGGCCCCTGCAAGGTCAAAAGACAGGGCTGCCAGTGAAAAAAGAAAAAATGGCGGGAACGCCAGTCACAAAGGACAGAAACCAAAAAAATAAAGAACGGACTCGATACGGCGTATCGGGTCCGGGCGGGAAAAGGATCCGGCGTCGAACCGAGAAAAGAATAGTAAATAAAATCAACTTTTTCAGCGGCGATCACAAACAGCGTCTGTAGGGCTCCGCGGAAAAAAGAAGACTTAGCAAGATGGCACCCTTGGGCGGGAAGGGGACCGCGCATGCGTGCTGCAATTCCCAAAGGCTTTCTTTGAAAGCTGGGGAAATTGCTCCGCGAGGGCTCCGTCGGCGCCGACGTCACCAATATGTGAGGACTGACTTCCTGCTTGGTCCTGGAGAATACACCATAAGCATCCACATACCTTTGATTATATACGTATTTACCACAACCATCCGCATACCTCTGATTTATTTATAACCCCCATATTTAACGCCAAGTTTACTTACCATGTTCTATGTAAAACAATATCGTTCTGTGTAAACTTGTTCTGCCTACACTTTGTCAACCCTAATCCAACACAATCATTCCACACACCACAACATACACACGAAGCCTCGAATGCTCCAACAACGTAATCACCGACGAGACTCTAAACAGACCTACACTCAGGAACTCCCCTAATGATCACAGATTTTAAGTTCTTCTCCATTACGATTCACCAAGTTGATATATAAACTGTAAATAGTTCACAACTATTATTGTTAATTGTATATAGTTTCCCCTGTTACACTCCATGTTACAGACCCTGTTACAATGTTTGCAAAAGATCCTGTTCTGATGCATGTTTCTGTTATTTGTAAACCGCACTGATGCCAAATAGCGCAGTATATAAGAACTGTAAATAAATAAAATAAATAAACTGCCTTGGTTTAAAGGCGGTATATAAAAACTTGTTAAATAAATACTACCCTACCACTCATTTCCCAGCATCCTTCAGGCATTCACAAGTGTGCAATTGCCTCAAGAAGCATGACCACGAACAGACTATATCACCAGGGCCACAGATATAAATGGGTAGGAAGCCTTAATCTGTCAAAAGTCAACCTCTCCTTGCCTTGGTATGTATTATCTTCTTTCAAGAGACCGCTGGAAAACTATGAACTTGGGTCAAAAGATACTCATGGAGAACAGGTCCAGCTTCTGGCCCTTTCCTGGGTATGCCTTCTATTGAGCTGGAGAGGGCATGAGGATATGTTTTTTCATCTAGGTGAATTCTTATTGGATAGCAGTAGGAACTAATCTGAATACGAACTGATACAGTCTGTGAATGTGGCAGGTCCTCTGATTCCGATTAGACTCTTCCTAAACTTGGGTCAAAAGATACTCATGAATAACAGATCCAGCTTCTGTCCCTTTCCTGGTATGCCTTCTACTGAGCTGGAGAGGGCATTGAGATATGCTTTTCTCATCTAGGTGAATTCTTATTGGACAGCAGTAAGGAACTAATCTGAACAATACGAACTGATGCAGCCAGTGAACATGGCAGGTCCTCTGATTCCGGTTAGATTCTTCCTGCAAAGATATTTCAGATAACAGAATGTACAATCTAAACTGGAATTTAATATGGACTACATTTTACATTCACGTTCGTTATAATAGTGCTTCTCAAATGTCAGACTGGGGCATAAATTCAAAATAAGCTGAAGTGCGTTCCTTTAAAGTTATGCCATAGAACTTGATCACCAATGAAAAGTGATAATTGATTTCAAACTAAAGCATTAGTTTCATATATATTCAGAGGCAGAAATGCAATCATTCCCACTGCAGGATTGGTTCTGCACTGACACAAGAGAACGGTGATCTTATAGAGCTATAGTAGGGACACCTTTAGGGAAGAAAAGTCAATAACATGCTGGGTACCGATTAATAACTGAGCTAGAGAGACAGATGCTTCCTACCAATCCACTAGCATCACCTCCTACCTTACACTTAAAAATTTCCCATCCCAATACTATGCAGACTTAGCACCACTTGTTGTTGTTGTTGTTGTTAAGTGCCGTCGAGTTGGAGTCGACACATGGCGACCCTCTGGATAGCTATCCTAAATTGTATTCGGTCTTCAGTCAGGTGGCTCATTGTTGACAGACTGGTACCCGTAGCTGCTGTTATTGTATCGATCCATCTCATTGCTGGCCTTCCTCTTTTGCGTTGACCTTCTATCTTGCCAAGCATGATGTCTTTCTCTAATGATCTCTCTCTTCGCATGATGTGTCCAAAGTATGAAAGTCGAAGTCTTGTCATCTGAGCTTCTAAAGAAAGCTTAGGTTTAATCTCCTCTAGTACCGACTGGTTTGTTCTTCGGGCAGTCCATGGTATACACAGTATTCGCCGCCAGTACCATAATTCAAAGGCATTAATTTTCTTCCTGTCTATCTTTTTCACTTTCCAGCTTTCACATCCATATGATGTTATTGAAAATACCATGGCTTGAACAAGTCAAATCTTTGTTTGGAGAGAGACATCTCTGCTCTTGAGAATCTTATCTAGGTCTTTATAGCCATTCTGCCAAGAGCAATGCATCATCTGATTTCTTGACTGTTTGTCGTTTCTTTATTGATAATTGATCTAAGTAGGTTAAAGTTGCTCACGATTTCAATTTCTTCACCTTCAACGATGAACCTGTTGATTATGTCAGTTGTCATGATCTTTGTCTTCTTTACATTAAGGTGCAGGCCCATTTTGAGACTATGTTCTTTGATTGTGAGAAGCAAATGTTTCAGGCCCTATATTTTTTTCATTCATAATATTTCAGAAGCTATGTGCCTCTAGGGTACATAGCCGTCGCCGCTGAACTTTAACCCTGGATATTCAATCCGGCAATTGGAATTCAATATCCGAGTCTGCTACAATGAACTGCATCAAACAAGAAATTCCCAATATCGCTAGTATTCAAAAGATGCAAAATCAAAAGGAATACCGCTGCTCCCCAACCACAATCATCACCAAATTTTTGTCGGGCATAAACCACAAGGTGAAGAGGAAACCCCTCTACATCTCGCGCAGTACATGCCCCTTTTTTTATTTATTTTCCTTTGTTCTTTATCCAAAAAGTATTTACTCTTAAACTCAAACTTAAAACAAGTCCACACTTATCTGCTCAATCATGACGTGCACGTTTCGAAGCGACAAGCTTCTGCTTCAAGTGTCCACAATGAGAAAGTAGTGTGTCCATCCATTCAAACCACCCAAAAAATGCCGAATCTTCGGCGGATGACGTCAGGGATATCAAATCACTGATAGGCCAATTATAGGACTGCCCATGCAAAGCAGAACCAAGCACACAAAAGGGGAAGCCCCACATAACAGGGGAATCCCTAATATGATTGGTTAGCGTTTAAAGATTCAACCATTCAATGTCTCTGTTTAAACCAGTGGGGGCAATGGACTTCAAGGTAAAAATCCATCGCTGTTCCAAATTTCGCAATCGAGATATTCGATCTCCTCCCCTAGGGTCCATCGGTACATGATCAATCACTGTCCACTGGAGTTGCTCAAACTCGTGATGACAATCCAAGCAATGCTGCACCATTGGGGCCGTCAAAATAGATTGGCGTAAGCAGGACGCATGTTCACCCAATCGAACGCGTATAACACGAGCAGTGCTCCCCACATAACGCTGGGAACAAGGACAAACCAAAAAATAGACTACATAACTAGACTCGCATGTGGTATGCCACCGACGATAAAATATCCTGCCAGACGACATGTCCGACCAAGTAGATCCAGTTATAGTGGAAGCACAATATCTGCAATTCGCGCAAGCTTCATGAAATCCCGATCTGCTATCAGGCACCACTGGCCGATCGCACAATGTGGCAGATCTCACCAGTCTATCTCGCAGATTACGCCCCCTCGAGTAAGCAATTTGTAAAGGTTTATTCAAACTCGAGCATAATGAAAGTACGGGCCAGTGCTTCCTTAAAATTGAAGCCAATGACCTTGAGTGGCTCATATAAGGTAATACACTGGTCACTTTAGCAGAAGGTTCAACATCAGATGGAGGAGGAGCCTGAGTGGTATCAAAATACCATTCACGATGAGAATATAAAGTTCCCCAATATGCTCTAGAAATCACTGACTTAGGATAACCCTTCGAAGATAGGTGCTGCCACAAATCCATTGCATGAAGCTTATATTGAGGTACAGAAGAACACAACCGGCGAATCCTCAGGAATTGTCCAAAAGGGAGCCCACGGCGGAGAGGTTCCGGATGAAAACTGCCATAATTCAATAAACAGTTTCTCTGCACCGGTTTCCTATATAATGTGGTCAACAGTGTGGATCCTTTACGATATACCAACATATCCAAAAACTCAAGCTTGTCCAAAGCAATATGAGATGTGTATTTCAAATGAGGTTTAGTAGTATCCAACCAACAGAGGAATTCCTGCAATGAAGCCAAGTCAGACAGCCAAATGAAAAATATGTCATCGAGAAACCGCTTCCATATAGCCACATTAGCAAACCCCGCAGAGGGAAAGATGTAACACTCCTCTATCTCCGCCATGTAGAGTGTCGCAAGTGATGGAGCCACCGTGGCCCCCATCGCAATCCCAAAGATTTGTTGGAAAAATGCTCCCTCAAATAAAAAATAATTCCGAGTAAGCACATAAGAGGTCAGTGTCACCAAAAAATCCTTAGGCAGACGGGTTGGGGCCCGCAAAAACTTTGACTGCAGAAGATGCAAAACTTCCATCTGGTCCACATTTGTATACAGTGCCACCACATCCAGCATTACAATATACCATTCAGTAGACGACAGATGCAACTCATGTAGAGAGCTCAAAAAATGGGTTGAATCCCGAAGGTAAGAACGCACCTTAGATGTCTCATCCTTAAGAAAAACATCACAAAATTTTGAGAGCGGCTCAAGGACCCAACCTCGACAGGAAACTATTGGTCACTCAAGGTCAGTGTCTTCTATTTTAAGGAAGCACTGGCCCGTACTTTCATTATTGCTTACTCGAGGGGGCGTAATCTGCGAGATAGGCTGGTGAGATCTGCCACATTGTGCGATCGGCCAGTGGTGCCTGATAGCAGATCGGGATTTCATGAAGCTTGCGCGAATTGCAGATATTTATTTTATTTATTTATTTATATTCTCTTATATACCGCGCTATTCTGCATCAGTGCGGTTTACATTGAACCAACTGAAATTACACTGAACAGGGCATTATAACTTGGAGATAACTATTTTACAGGGAACATGGGCTATGGAGGGTTAAGTGGCTTGCCCAAGACCACAAGGAGCACCTGTGGGACTAGAAATCCCAGTCCTTCCAGCCCAAGGTTGCTGTCCTCTAGTGGGATTTGAACCCCCGACCTTCCGGCCTGAAGTACCTTGCCCCAACCACTAGGCTACTCCTCCACTCCACTATATTGTGCTTCCACTATAACTGGATCTACTTGGTCGGACATGTCGTCTGGCAGGATATTTTATCGTCGGTGGCGTACCACATGCGAGTCTAGTTATGTAGTCTATTTTTTGGTTTGTCCTTGTTCCCAGCGTTATGTGGGGAGCACTGCTCGTGTTATACGCGTTCGATTGGGTGAACATGCGTCCCGCTTACGCCAATCTATTTTGACGGCCCCAATGGTGCAGCATTGCTTAGACTGTCATCACGAGTTTGAGCAACTCCAGTGGACAGTGATTGATCATGTACCGATGGACCCTAGGGGAGGAGATCGAATATCTCGATTGCGAAATTTGGAACAGCGATGGATTTTTACCTTGAAGTCCATTGCCCCCACTGGTTTAAACAGAGACATTGAATGGTTGAATCTTTAAACGCTAACCAATCATTTTAGGGATTCCCCTGTGATGTGGGGCTTCCCCTTTTGTGTGATTGGTTCTGCTTTGCATGGGCAGTCCTATAATTGGCCTATCAGTGATTTGATATCCCTGACGTCATCCGCCGAAGATTCAGCGTTTTTTGGGTGGTTTGAATGGATGGACACACTACTTTCTCATTGTGGACACTTGAAGCAGAAGCTTGTTGCTTCGAAACGTGCACGTCGTAATTGAGCAGATAAGTGTGGACTTGTTTTAAGTTTGAGTTTAAGAGTAAATACTTTTTGGATAAAGAACAAAGGAAAAAAAATAAAAAAAGGGGCATGTACTGCGCGAGATGTAGAGGGGTTTCCTCTTCACCTTGTGGTTTATGCCCGACAAAAATTTGGTGATGATTGTGGTTGGGGAGCAGCGGTATTCCTTTTGATTTTATAATGAACTGCATGGCACAGAAGCTAACCATGCAGCAACAATATTCAGTCGCTGCCTGGTTAGCTTCAGCAGTAAAGCATACTCACCTGTAACAGGTGATCTCCGGGAACAGCAGGAATTTAGTCCTCACATATGGGTATCGTCGGTACCGACGGAGCCTGCGCGGGAACGCTCCCCAGCGTTCAAATTAGAAAGCTTTTGGGAGCATCCCACAGCGCCTGCGTGCTGCCTTCCCGCCTTTCCCAACTGCCTCTCTCCAGTTCAGTTTTAAAGCTGAGACAAAGAGAGAGAGAGAGAGAGAGAAAGGGAAAGAGATAGACAGAGAGATGCAACTCCTAGGGGAGGTGGGTGGGTTGTGAGGACTAAATTCCTGCTGTTCCCGGAGATCACCTGTTACAGGTGAGTAACTATGCTATTTCCAGGAACAAGCAGGAATGTAGTCATCACATATGGGGACTCCCTAGCTTTAGATGCCAGGGAGAGACCCCAGACGTTGTGTGTCCCTGAGAAGGGCTCCACTTCCCCCCATGGATCTCTGGCATCCTACCAGGGATGGTGGGTAGGAGTTGATTAAGTATGGAATAGGTGTTGGAGAACAGTCTGACCAAACAAGGCATCCCGGCGGGAGTCCTTGTCCAAGCCTTAATGGGTTGTGAAGGTACTGTGGCAAAGTCAGCTATCCTGAGAGTGGGGGAGGTGAGAAGCATAACGAATTCACCCTAGTTAAGGGTCCCCTTCTAGGAGTGCAGGGAGAGAAAGCCACAGCTAGGTTTCAAAGACAGAAAAACCCCAGCTGGAACAAGTTTCACACAATGACTGATAAAGAAAGAAAGAGGGATTGCAAGCAGGAGAACCAAAGCCCTTACTTTAACAAGTGCATTGATTATTCTAATACCAGAAGGCAGGGGGATCACCAACACCTGGGAAAGAAAGAGGTGGGGTTAGAATCCTGGAGGTATAAGCTTGGGTTAGATTATGCAGAGAGGGGGAGACGAGAAAGAGAGCAGCCGGGAGAGCAGCTAAGACAGAGGCTGAGAGAAGGAGCTGATTCTTGGAGAAGAGCTGAGCTACCCAGAGCTGAAAGAGCTGAATTCCCTGCAACAGGTTGGCAACAGAGGTGGGGGCCAGGAAGTGGAGAAGCTTTCAGACCACCAGAGAGGTTGTCAGCTGAGCAGTCTGACCAGGTCGGTGAGTCAGAACCCATGCAGTTGGGAGAACCAGTGTCAGAGTTGGGAGAAGAAGATTGCTTTATGGATTGCTCTCTATGCCAAGCTCTAGACAGGAGGTCTTGAGGGAAAGCTAGCCCTGAAAGAAGTAATTCTCCTTGGAAGTTAACCATATGGCAGAAGCAGTGTGGAGGTAAATTCCTGTCTGTTTTAAAAGGGAAATTTACTGCAACGTAAGCCTAATCAGGAAGTTCTGATTCATGCTTGTTTGTCACCTGTATTTGAACTGTGCAACGGCAAGAAAAGCCAAGTTAGCTGCTATAAGAGTTTTTGCTTGCTCCTCTCCTTTATGAAAAGCCTGCTAAGAGTTTTGATAACAGCTTGGAATGTTTGTTTTGTTCTAAGTTTGGTTTGACGTAGAAATGCAGCCTAGAGAGGGTTTTTGAGGCTGGCAGAAACCAAACTGCTGTAGAAGAATTAAGCTTGAATTTTTCTTTATGCTCTGATTAACAAAGACTAAAAAGGAAAGTGGCAGCCTAGTTTCTAAAGGCAATACTTCTGCAAGTAAGAGGACTTTAAAAGCCATTTCTGAGTTATTTTGGTTTCTTTGCCATTATTTGCTGTACCTTAAGCAAATCCTACAATTATAATCCTGTAAATGATACCTGGAACCTGCTGTGTTTTGTGTTATGGAAATAAACTTTGTTACAAGCCTTACCCTCGGTTACCTCAACTACAAACCTTCTCCTTAAAGCACCAACATATTCTAGCAGTACTACACTTCCCAGAAGCCAACACGAAGAAAAGGCTGCTAAGAGCTGATAGAAGGAGGAATCCTCAACCACCACGCCCCTCGACCACTAAAGGCAAGTGGCTTTGGGCGTTGTGCTTGTGACAGTATGAACCGAGGCCCAGGTGTCTGCTTGACAGATGTCGTCGATAGACACAGAGTGCAGATGAGCCATTGAAGCTGCCATGGCTCTCACATTGTGAGCTGTGACATGGCCCTCCAGAAAAAGGTTCTTACTCTGATAGGCGAAGGAAATACACTGAGAAATCCAGTTAGATAGTGTTCTCTTGGAGACTGGAAGTCCCAAATGAGAAGGATCAAAAGCAACAAAGAGTTGAGAGGACTTTCTATGTTGCTGTGTTCTTTGTAAGTAAAAGGCTAAAGCTCTTTTACAGTCCAAGGTATGAAGATTCCTCTCTGCATTTGATGCATGAGGCCTTGGAAAAAACACAGGTAGGTAGACCGCTTGGTTCAGATGAAAAGGCGAGACCACCTTTGGCATAAAGTGTGGATGAGTCCTAAGGACTACCTTGTCATGATGCAACCTTGTATAAGGTGGATTAGCTACTAGCGCTTGCAACTCACTTATGCGAAGTGCTGATGTCATTGCAATAAGAAAGATAACCTTCCAAGAAAGGAATTATAAGGAGGTAGTAGCTAAAGGTTCGAAGGGTGGCTTCATGAGCTGCCCAAAACCAGGTTTAAGTCCCATGCCACCAGTGGTGGCCTAATGGGAGGCTTAGTTAGAAGAAGGCCTCTCATAAATCTTGCTATAAGAGGATGAGAGGAAATAGGCTGTCCATTTAGAGGCTTAAAGGAAGCTGTAATAGCACTCAAATGGACCCTTACTGAGTTAGTCTTAAGTCCTGCATTGGATAAAAGAAGGAGATATTCCAGCAAGGACTCCAGAGGTATCGCAAGGGGGTTAAGACCCTTTTGCGAACACCATATGGTAAACCTTTTCCACTTGAAAGCATAAGAGCGTCTTGTGGAAGGTTTCCTGGAAGCAAAAAGAATATCTTTTACTTGCTGAGGGAGATTAAGATCATGGAGATCTAGGCCTTCAGCAACCAAGCCCTGAGATGCAGAGACTGGGGATTGGGATGCCATAATATTCCGTCCTCCTGAGATAGGAGATCTGGAGCAGACCCTAACTCCAGGGAGGGAGCATGAGCGAGATGTAGAAGTATAGGGTACCACACTTGCCGTGGCCAATGTGGAGCTATGAGAATCAAATGGCCTCTGTCTCAGTGAAGCTTGAACAGGGTTTTGGGAATTAGGGGAATGGGTGGAAAGGCATACAGGAAGTCTTGACCCCAGTAAAGGAGGAAAGCATCCCAGGCCTGAGCCCCCTGAGCCGGAATTCTGGAACAGAACTGGGGAAGTTTGGCATTCCACGGACTTGCAAAGAGGTCTATGTCCGGGGTTCCCAAAATTTGAAAAATCTTGGTCACCTGGTCTGCATGCAGAGACCACTTGTGTGGAAGCAGAACTCGAATGAGTCTGTCTGCCCAAGAGTTTTGTATGCCTGGAAGATACACTGCCAGGAGATGAATCTGATGCTCTCTGGCAAGGGCCCATAGTCGCAAAGCTTCATTGCAAAGCGACAGAGAGCCTGTTCCCCCCTGCTTGTTCACATAGAACATGGCTACTCGATTGTCCATATGAATGAGGACTGTCTTGTAGCTGAGTAGGGTATGGAACACTCGAAGAGCAAGGAAGATTGCTCTGAGTTCCAAGAGATTGATATGTAGATGAGTATCCTGTGGAGACCAGGTGCCTTGGGTGGAGAGGTCTTGCAGATGAGCTCCCCAACCTATCGGAGAAGCATCTGTTGTGAAAGTTGCTTGGGGTAAAGGTTGTTGAAAAGGGGACCCCAGCAACAGGTTTTGAATGGACTTCCACCACTCGAGGGACAAATTAAGGCGACTTGTGTTTGCTATTTTGTCTGACAGGCATCCTGATGCCTGGGTCCATTGAGTGGATAAACTCTACTGGGCTGCCCTCATATGGAGGTGAGCATAGGGCACCACATGCACGGTGGATGCCATGTGGCATAGTAGTTGTAACATTTCTCGAGCAGTGAGATGAGACTTTAGCACTGCTTGAGAAGCTAATTGCACCATGCGAAGTCAACGGGCCTGGGGGAGGTAGGCCCTTGCCTTTCTGGTATCCAGCAAAGCTCCTATGAACTCCAAAGACTGAGTGGGAGTTAGACTGGATTTTGGGATGTTTATTACCAGACCCAAATACTGAAGGATACACATTGAGCAGGATAGAGAAGTCCTGGCCTCTGACTCTGTTGGGGCTCGAATGAGCCAGTCGTCTAAATAGGGGAAGACGAATATCCCTAGAGTAAGGAGAAATGCTGCTACAACAGCCATGCATTTCATGAACACCCTTGGTGCTGAGGCCAGGCCAAAAGGAAGCACCCTGTATTGGTAGTGCTTTCCCTGAAAAAGGAACCGAAGGAACGTTCTGTGAGTTGGGTGGATGAGAACATGGGTGTACGCATCCTTGAGATCTACAGAACAAAGCCAATCCTGACTCTGAAGGTATGGCAGCAGAGTTCCAAGAGAAATCATTTTGAATTTCTCTTTGACAAAGAATTTGTTCAATTCTCTGAGGTCCAAGATAGGTCTGTATCCCCCTGTTTTCTTTGGAATAAGGAAATAGGAGGAGTAAAACCCCATACCCTGAAGAGGAATGGGTACTTCTTCTATTGCCCCTTGGGCAAGAAGGATAGTGACCTCCTGACCTAACAGGTTGATGAGAGGTGTCGGAGAATTGAACTGCCTTATTACTGTGGGAGGGGGCATGCTTGAAAAATGAAGCCTGTACCCCTCCTTTATGATGGAAAGTGTCCAATGCTCTGCTGTTATCTACCCCCATCTGGGGGCAAAGTGACATAACCTTCCTAGAATGGTGGAAGGCTCTGGTCCCACGAAAGCCAGGAAGGCTAAGTTCTCTAGCTGAAAGTCAAAGGCCTTGTGGAGACCTAGACTGCTGAGACGGTTGAGGCTTAGCAGTCTTTGCTTTCTTCTGCTTGGGTGGTTGCTGACCTTTCCTGACAAGCTGACCTGCAGAACGTCCCTGCTGAGCATAAGTAGGATAATATATTTTCTTCTTAGAAAAGAATGGTTTCTTGAACGATTTCTTTCTAGCAGGATCAGCTGTGGACTTGGATTCCTCAGGAAGAATAGGACTCAAGGCCTCTAAATCATCTGTGACCTCCTTCAGGAATATTCCCATGTAAAGACTATAGGAACTGATCCTGGCAGAAAGCATGGAAGCTTGGAAGACACGACGTTCAAAAGCATCCAGGGTTCTGCAGTCACGTCCTGGAGGATTAGAGGCATGTCTCTTTGCACTCTAACTCCTTCTCATAGCTGATTCCACTACAATAGAGTGGTGAGGAAGCAGAGTTTTCTGGAAACCAGGACAAGGAGGGACTTGATACAGAGTATCCAATCTGCGAGAATGAGGAGAAGTGGTAAGAGGTGTCTCCCACATCCTTAACATGAGATCATGCAAAATGTCATGAATGGGCAACTCCTTAGGAGTTTTGGGATATTGTATAATTTCAACTCCTTAGCTCTTGGCTCTGTTTCAGGGGCCACAGTAATGGCAGACCCCGAGCCACCTCCCTGATAAAATCCTGGAAGGAAATATCCTCTGGAGGAGACATCCTGCGCTTAGGGGAGGAGGGCTCCTCTGGGAGAAGCATTCCTGCATCGACAGAACTGTCAGAATCCTCAGATTCTTCTGAGGACTCGAAGTACCGTCTGTCCGGATGCTCTTGAAGAGCCCGATACCCGTACCGACCGAAGTCGGTACCGGGAGTAATCGGTACCGGGGTATCGGTACACAAGGGCATCGGATGACTGGGTACCGGCAAAGCAGACACCGATGCCAATGTTGATGCTATCGGTACCAGTACCGATACCGATGCCGGGGCCAGTACCGGCCGGATTGTCTGTCGCGGTTCCGAGGGCGTCGATGCCGCAAGGAGAGCCGGCAGACTGCGCTCAATAGCCAGGACTCTCTGGTCTATCGACGCTGCCGATGCCTGGATGTCGGTACCGGAGAAGACCGCCGGTACCCCAGAGCATGGCACAAGTAGTTCTGCCAAGGTCGAGGCCTCGAACATCCTGGAGCCCCGATAATGCTTTGGAAGCCGAAGCCTTCCGCCAGGGCAGTTTTGCCGGTACAGAATCCTCAAGGGCAATGCCAGAGGCATCTCGATGCTTAGAAGGAGATCTACCCTTTGAGGACCGGCTGGACTTATGTTTAGTTACCTGAGATCCACGGGAGGAAGAGGAAGCCCTGGAAGACGTCGATGCCACCGAAGCTGCATCAGAGGGTTAGCAGCTCGGTTCTGCCGACCTCTTTTAGACATCATGGCGCAGGACATACAATCTGTGATGGAGTGGTCAGGACCTAAACATTTTAGACACCATTCATGGGTGTTGGTGACGGAAATGGTACCGCCACAATTGGTGCACTTTTTGAAACCTGAAGCAGGTTTCTCCATTGTAGGAAAAACTTTTGGGCCTAAGGCCCAAAAAGGCGTGTGCACCTGGGAAAAAATACGAAAAAAGTCCTAGTATATATATATTTTTTTAGACAAAAAATAATAAGAAAAAAACAGCGGTACCGGTAAAGTGTCGAGGAAGGCAGACGCGACCACAAAAAAGAAAGAAATAAAGAAGAATTCTTCTGCGGTGACAGGAACAATGACCTGCTGGCTCCGTGGAAAAAGAAGAACTGGAGAGAGGCAGTTGGGAAAGGCGGGAAGGCAGCATGCAGGCGCTGTGGGATGCTCCCAAAAGCTTTCTAATTGAACGCTGGGGAGCGTTCCTGAGCAGGCTCCGTCGGTACCGACGATACCCATATGTGATGACTACATTCCTGCTTGTTCCTGGAGATAAGTTAGGACAGCTGAGGGATAACTGGCTGAATATCGCCACTGAATGATTAATCCCGGGTACCACCCCAAACATCCCGATGCTAAGCAGTTAGCATCGGGGCATATAGCGGCATTACTCTGGGATATTCAGTGGCACTAAATGTACTCGTGCCACTGAATATCCCACTTAAGAGCATTTACACGGTTTACAGCTTTGTAAACTGAGTAAATGCCTTGCAATACCAGGCCCATAGTCACCTTATCAGTCAATTTAAATACATTGGGGGGGGGGTGCATATTCAGTGGCAGCAGCCAGCACAGTTAAAGAGCTAGCCATCGCCACTTTATTAGTTTTGGTCAAATATTTTTATTGAACAAAAAACGAAACACTTATAGCAGTGCACAACCAAAGCAAGTATAACAATACAGCCTACTGAAATGAGCCAGAACTATCACAGCAACCCATTGTACAAATGAGCATACAGAACCGGTAGAGTACTGCAATAAAAAGGAAGCAAACTGTCACTATTTTGAATTCTATATTACACCATGTCCAGTCTCCCATATCCACCCCTCACCCAACATTACACAGAAGGGAAACCCAAATCATGAGAGAGATTAAGAGACCACAAAAAAAGAAGAAAAAAAGAGTAACAAACATCCCATGATCATGACAATATCAAACTCCCAGTGGGAACATGCAGCCCAGCCAAGACTTTCCAACCATTGCAAGCTTAAAGAACAGCACCCGCTGGTCCAGGCAGAATAAACAACAGCTACAATACGAGCCCCTCTTGCCCCCCCCCCCCCCATAGCTCCTAGAATCCATGAAAGGGGCCTGCAGCCCCACAGAGACAAGTCTCACCTCTGGCCATGTGTACTCCCACCATGGGAATGGCCAGCAGCCACAATTCGAAGAACATTCAGGATCTGACTGCGTGCTCACATAGGCAGCGACTGAACAGAGGCGCCCCAATCCACCAAAAACTGCATCCACGGCTGTGCTCTGTCCCAACAAACCATGTACCACACTGCATCACCCCCAGTACGATGGCTCATCCTGGGACAGCCAACCCTGAAGTACAAGACAGCATGCAAACAACAGGGTGCGACTCACCCACCCAAGTTGCGCACCATCGAACTCCAATAAGAAAGTTAGTGGCAGTGTCAGAACCCTCACCTGCAAATGGGTGGTCACTGGGCAGCTCCAAAACATATGGCCCAATTTTCCCGTGACTATCTCCACACCAAGGATAATTGGGCGAAGAGCTGCATCCCGCCCAATAAGCTCAATATGGAACAAAATGGATCCGACGCAGTATTTTATATTGCAAGTAACGAAGCTCCACAAAGCAACTCAAATTAGGCACCTGTCCAAATGTCTGTAAAAGATCAGCCAGAAGTTGAATGTCCAAATACTTTAAAGTATCATCTGCCCAACAAAGAGGGAAAGTACCCCATCCACTCAGCCCGTATCGCAGGCTGGTGTGGCAGGGCTTCAGTTTTATTGAGATTTCATTTGAATCCCGAGAAGGCCCCAAAGATCTCAAACTCGCCCAACAAGAGGGGTAGCGTGGTCTGAGGTAGCACCAGATAATCTAAAAGATCATCTGCAAAAGCAGCTACCCAGAATTCCTCAGTACCTAGCTGCACACCCTGCGACCAAGGATGGGAAGGGATATGTGTCAGAAGGAACTCCAGTGTGAGTACGAATAGCAACAGAGACAGAGGGCACCCCTACCTAAGCAGAAAAACTACTGTGAGGGAGCCATTGACTCTACCATGCAGATCCAAATACAGAAGATAGATTAGATCTGCAAAAAAACCTGTGATGCCCATACCCTCAAGTATCAAGTACATGTTGTCCCAATTGATACAGTCAAAGGCTTTCTCAGCAGCAAAACTGACCAAAAGAGATGGAAAGTGGTCAGCCAACCCGTGAAATATAGAAGCCAGAATCCACCATATGTTTTTAATAATGTAGTGCCCTTGCACAAAGCCAACTTGCAATTCATGTACCAGGCTATGCATAAAAAGGGCCAATCTATCTGCCATGATTTTTGCCAACAACCTAATATTCATGGGGGAAATGGGGCGATAGGAGCTTGGTGGCAGCCGGTCCCTACCTGGTTTAGGGAGAACTTATCACTGCTTGATTAGGCTCATACAGAAAGCATTTTCGCTTAACCAAATCCATATAGTAGGCTGCCAGGGCTCTTGACACTGTGGTAGATATCAACTTGTAAAACTCCACCTGGAAACCATTGGGGCCTGACAGAGCCCCTTTATGGCTTGCACCACCTCCAAACCAGAGCATTTAATACTGCAGTTTGCCCCAGTGTCAATCGGGGCAATGCTGGTTGCTTGAGATAGGCATGTACCGCGGAAATGGAGCCCCCCTTCTGCCTGATATACATGTTGATAAAAGTCACAAAAAAAGCCCTCCACCTTCATATGCTCCATCTGCGGGCGCCACTGCGCATCACACAATGCCCACAACCAGCTGCAGTCCACCTGCAGTCTTAATCAAGTTAGAGAGAAGGCAATTCGACTTATTCCCAAATCGATGGAGACTTACAGGCCTTCTCATGCAACAGAGTGTTGATATCTACCTGGAGCGCCTGCATTGCTGCCTTAAGCACAGCCACAGGCTGAGAAACAAATCGCCAATGAGCCACAGAGAGTTCCCACTCTAACAGGACCAAGCACTGGCATAGGGCCTTCCGCTAAGTAACAGCATAGCCGATGAAATGTCCTCGCAAGCAGTCATAAGAACATAAGATATGCCATACTGGGTCAGACCAAGGTCCATCAAGCCCAGTATTCTGTTTCCAACAGTGGCCAATCTAGGTCATACGTACCTAGCAGTTTCCCCAAGAGACACAAGTTCCACAATGCTTGTACTGGGTCAAGCATTGATATCTTCGGTCACTTCTTAATAATGGTTTATGGACCTTTCCTCCAGGAACTTGTCCAAACCTTTTTTAAACCCAGCTACACTAACAGCTTTTACTACATCCTCCGGTAACAAATTCCAGAGTTTGATTACACGTTGAGTGAAAAAATATTTTCTTTTATTAGTCTTAAATAGTTTACCCTGTAGCTTCATTGCATGTCCCCTAGTCTTTCTATATTCTGATAAGGTGAACAATCGATCTACGTTTACCCGTTCCACTCCGTTCATTAATTTATAGACTTCTATCATATCTCCCTCAGCCGTCTCTTTTCCAGGTTAAAGAGCCCTAACCTTTTTAGCCTTTCTTCATAGGGGTATCCTTCCATCACCTTTACCATTTTGGTGGCTCTTCTCTGTACCTTTTCTAAAATCGCTATATCCTTTTTAAGATACGGCGACCAGAATTGCACACAATATTCAAGGTGCGGTCTCACCATGGAACGATACAGAGGCATTATAATATCTTTTGATTTATTTTCCATTCCTTTCCTTATCATACCTAGCAATCTATTTGCTCTCTTGGCCGCCGCTGCACACTGGGCTGAGGGTTTTAACATGGTATCCACAATGACGCCTAAATCTTTTTCCTGGGTGGTGGTTCCTAATGTGGAACCTTGCATCGTGTAACCATAGTTTGGGTTGTTCTTCCCTAGGTGCATAACCTTGCACTTGTCCACATTAAATTTCATCTGCCATTTTGATGCCCAGTCTTCCAATTTATCAAGATCCTCTTGCAATTTTTCACAATCCTCTTGGGTTTTAACAACTTTAAATAGTTTTGTGTCATCTGCAAATTTGATAACCTCACTCGTTATTCCACTTTCCAGGTCATTTATGAATATGTCAAAAAGCAGCGGACCCAGCACAGATCCCTGGGGTACACCACTATTCACCTTTCTCCATTGGGAAAATTGGCCATTTAGCCCTACCCTCTGCTTTCTATCTTTTAACCAGTTCCTGATCCACAATAGTACATTGCCTCCTATCCCATGACTCTTTAGTTTTGCCAAAAGTCTCTGATGAGGGACCTTGTCAAAGGCTTTCTGAAAGTCCAGATACACAATATCAACAGACTCACCTTCATCCACCTGTTTATTCACTCCTTCAAAAAAACATAACAGATTAGTAAGACAAGATCTTCCTTGTCTAAAGCCATGTTGGCTGTCTCCCATTAGGTTGTCACTATCTACATGCTGAGTAATTTTATTCTTTATGATGTTTTCTACCATTTTTCCCGGTACTGACGTCAGGCTCACCGGTCTGTAGTTTCCCGGATCACCCCTGGAACCCTTTTTAAAAATTGGTGTTACATTGGCGATCCTCCAATCTTCAGGTATTAGAGATGATTTTAAAGATAGTTCACAGATTACAGATAGCAGTTCTGCAATCTCATATTTCAGTTCTTTCAACACCCTTGGATGTATACCATCCGGCCCAGGTGATTTGCTACTCTTTAGTTTATCTAATAGTTGTAAGACATCTTCCCGATGTATCGATATTTCCTTCAATTCTTCCGCACCTTTAAATACCACTTCAGTCATGGGTAACATCCCTACATCTTCCTCAGTAAAGACCGAAGCAAAGAATATATTCAGTCTCTCCGCTATCGCCTTGTCGCCTCTTAGTGCTCCTTTAACCCCTTCATCATCTAATGGACCAATTGACTCTCGCACAGGTTTCTTCCTACGAACGTACTTGAAAAGGTCTTTATTTCGCGTTTTTGCTTCCGCAGCAAGCTTCTTCTCAAATTCTCTCTTTGCCTGCCTTATCAATGCCTTGCATTTGACTTGCCAGTGCTTGTGCTGTTTCCAGGTTTCGTCGTTTGGCTCTTTTTTCCATTTCCTGAAAGATGCTTTTTTGGCAACAACAGCCTCTCTGACCTCACCTTTAAACCATGCTGGCAGTTTTTTGGAATTCCCTCCACTTTTCTTAAAGCGTGGAATACAGCTGGTCTGGGCTTTCAAGATAGTATTTTTCAACAACACCCAAGCTTGATGTACGTCTTTAACCTTCGCAACTGCTCCTTTTAGTTTTTTCTTAACTGTTTTCCTCATATTATCATAGTCTCCCTTTCGAAAGTTAAAAGGTAGTACTGTGGATTTCTTTACTATCCCTCCTCCACTAATTAAATCAAAGGCGATCATGCTATGATCACTATTGCCAAGTGGCCCCAACACCCTTATCTCTTGCACTAGATCTGGTGTTCCACTAAGGACTAGGTCTAATATGGCTTCCCCTCTGGTCGGTTCATGAACCAGCTGCTCCAAGAAGCAGTCATTTATTTCATCTAGGAACTTTATCTCCCTAGCATGTCCTGACGTGACACTGACCCAGTCGATACCGGGGTAATTGAAATCACCCATTATTATTACTGCGCTGTAACTTTTGTTAGCTTCCTTGACTTCTTTGAGCATTTCATCATCCATTTGGTCATTCTGGCCAGGTGCTCGATAGTACACCCCCACTGCCATCGCCTTCCCCCTTTTATATGGAATTTCAATCCATATAGATTCTACAGCAGATTTTGTTTCCTGCAAAACTTTAATCCTTTCTGAGTCAATGCCCTCTCTAACATAGAGCGCAACCCCTCCACCAATTTGATCAGCTCTACCATTACGATATAGTTTGTACCCAGGTATCACAGTGTCCCACTGGTTGTCTTCCTTCCACCATGTCTCTGATATTCCAATCATATCTAACCTTTCATTTAGTGCCATATATTATAACTCTCCCATCTTATTCTTTAGACTTCTAGCATTTGCATACAAGCATTTTAGAGAATGTATTTTATTCATGTTAATTTGGCTATTGTTAGACATGGGTAAATTGGGATCTTTAAGCTCTGTCTGCTCCATACTTGAGGGCATTTGGGCTACTTTACTCTTTTGTGGAACCTCTCTGCTTTTGGTAGTATCCTTCAAGGATACATTCTTCCTAACCATCCGCTCTTGGGCGACTGTCGGCTTTCCCCTAATATCTAGTTTAAAAGCTGCTCTATCTCCTTTTTAAAGGTTAATGCCAGCAGCCTGGTTCCATCCCGGTTAAGGTGAAGCCCATCCCTTCGGAAGAGCCCCTCCTTTCCCCAGAATGTTCCCCAGTTCCTAACAAATCCAAAACCCTCATCTCTGCACCATTGTCTCATCCACGCATTGAGACTCCGGAGCTCTGCCTGCCTTTTGGGTCCTGCGCGTGGAACAGGAAGCATTTCGGAGAATGCTACCCTGGAAGTTCTGGATTTCAACTTCCTACCTAAAAGCCTAAATTTTGCCTCCAGAACCTCCCTACCACATTTTCCTACGTCATTGGTACCGACATGTACCAAGACAGCAGACTCCTCCCCAGCACTATCTAAGACCTTATCTAGGTGGCGCGTGAGGTCCGCTACCTTTGCACCAGGCAGGCATGTTACCAGGTGATCCTCACGTCCACCAGCCACCCAGCTATCTATATGCCTAATGATCGAATCACCAACTATAACGGCTGTCCTAACCCTTCCCTCATGGGCACATGGCCCTGGAGAAACTTCCTCGGTGCGAGAGGGTTTTACATCACCTGGAGGACAGGTCCTAGTTACAGGATCACTTCCTGCCACACCAGGGTGATGCTCTCCTGTCACGTGACCTCTCTCCTCCATAGCAACAGGGGTGCTGCCAGACTGGAGGTGGGACTTCAGGACTATATCCCTGTAGGTCTCGTCTATGTACCTCTCTGTCTGTCTTATGTTTTCTAAGTCTGCTACTTTAGCCTCTAGAGAACGGACTTGTTCCCTGAGAGAAAAGAGCTCCTTGCACCTAGTGCACACGTAAGACCTCTCACCAACTGGGAGAAAATCATACATGTGACACTCAATGCAAAAGACTGGAAAGCCCCCATCCCGCTGCTGGACTGCTGTCTGCATCTTAGTTTTAAGTTTGTGTCTAGATCTTTAAGTTCTTACTTACTAGGGGTTGCTATGGGTATTTATACCAATAAAACTGTACCTAATACGTTTAATATACCTTGTTCACCTGAAGCTTAATTAATCTCAGGTCCTTAGTGTATGACTGATTTGGGTAATGAGCTTCACCTGAAAGCACCTCCTGTCTTTTAAGATGTGTAAGTACCTATAAAGCTATGATTATCCCAGGGGAGGGTGGGTGTGGGGAGGGAGGGAAATAACACTTATTAAAAGAGGGCTGCTACACAGTACCCTGTCTTGTGCTGCTGAGGTAAGCTAAATTCTGAGTTGATTTAAATTATAGCTCTTAGCTGCTGCTAGGCTCTAACCTCTTATGAAATTTAAACTACAAGCTCTCTGCTGGGTACTAAATTTAACCAGAAAGCTCTCTTCTGTGTGTTAAATTTAGACTAAAAGTACTTTGCTATTACTTGGCCCTGAGTGACTATTAAATTTAAACTACAAGCTCTCTGCTGGGTATGAAATGTAACCAGAAAGCTCTCCTCTGTGTTTTAAATTCAAACTTTAATTGCTGCTACTAGGCCCTAACTGATCCAACAAAAAACAGTGGGTTCACAGATTAAGTAGCTTTAATACAAAGAATTCTTTTTAGAAAATTACCAGAAGTATATACTCACAGTTGCAGATTTCTCTCCAGAAGTAACAGTCCCCCTTTCTAGTCCTTCAAGACAAGTCTCTCAGTACAGGGCCGGATTATCCTGATGTGCCTAGGGAGACCTCTTTCCATTTGCCCCGTAAAAAAGCGCCAAACCGCCCATCCAAAGATAGAGGGTACCGCCAAGAGGCGGATGAAGGAGGGAAGACACCCCAACACAAATTGACCCAGACCACAGCATGATCTGAAATGACGAGACCAATCTCCGCCCGGATTATCCGATCACATTGCCGCAAGAGCCAATATCATATGCACGGGATACATGAGTGTAGTCACGATCCAGGAGATGCAATATCCTCACAAAGGCCCTGTAACCTCCGAGTCTTACAATCCCGTGCCAATATCATATGCACGGGATACATGAGTGTAGTCATGATCCAGGAGATGCAATACCCTCACAAAGGCCCTGTAACCTCCGAGTCTTACAATCCACCCTGTAACCTTTGGGTCTTACGATCCATTCTCTTCCCTCCCGTCGGACTAATCCACCAACTCATCAAGGACACAACAAACAGAACAAAAAGTCCAATCTCAGCCAGACAGTGCCCCAGCTGGTCAAAAAAATGAAATCATAAACATGGGGGCCATATACATTTCCAAGGGTCACAGCCTGACCCTGAAGGACACACACAATACTAGGCCCCTGCTAACCGGTGCCCCCCATCTCCCTTCTACAACTAACTCTAACCATCGCATTTTCCCCTTCCACATACAAATAACAAAAACAAAAAAAAGAACCCCAGTTCCACAACTCATAGCACCTCCCCCGACTACCCCACACGCATCCCCACTCAAATCCTCATGTACAAACATAGTCCACCAAACCCACCACACGTACATTAGAGACCCCTCACACACCATATTTGGGGGACCCCTAATGCGCGGCCACGAATTGCAACTGTACAGATATACATGTTGCCCCGCATCAGCCCAGGGGAGATCACCTCCACTAGCAACAAAGGAAGGGATCACAATAGAACAAGTACCTAAGCTAGAGCTTACATGGGGGGGGGGGGGGAAGCACCCATCGCTAATATCAAAACAGAAAGCACAATACAAAAAACAAAAGGAGGGAAACCGGAACAACGGGAGGGCCGGGAATGAGCAGGCACCTTCACACAAAGAACACAGGAGAGGGATATTCAACAAACAATGGTCCTAAACCATCCAGAGATGCTAAGGAAGACATTAAGCAAAGGCAAAAGCAGGAGGAGACTAGGGGGGGAGGTGAGGTGCACTACCTGGGGGTATGCCCCATGCCCCAGACAAATAACAAAAAGGAAATGATGGTATGCAGGCTAACAATAAAGCACGGGGGCCCATCCATCGAACTGCGTCCCAGAGAAGTTGTGGAAAAAAAGACATGAAATAAATTAAGGGAGGGGGAGGGGGTAAATGAATTGGGATAGCCACACCAGTATGAACAAAACTATAAAAGGCAAATATAAATAAATAAAAATAGTAAAGGAAGTAAAATGAAAAATATAAAGAAAAAGAGATATCAAGAAAAAATATAACTAACAAAGAAAAATACAGGCTCTTCCTGGTCTCAACCACTGGCCGTAGCTACCTGGTCTTAGCGAGCACACCATGGGAGCGTCAACCTGGCCCAATGCCATCAGTACACACAATGTCATTGGAGGAACAAGGTGAAATTAGTCTTACCTGCTAATTGCTGTTCCTTGAGGATCCCCAGTCCAGTCCTGCACCTCTGGGTAGTGTACACCTCTTCCAGCAGCTTGGAGACTGAGCATGTCATCTTTTGATGACATAAGCATAGAAAAATGATGACAGAAAAAGACCTCATGGCCTATCTAGTCTGTCCTTCCATATCAGCCACAACAGTCCCCTTTTTACCTTTAGAGATCCTCTGTGTTTGTCCCATACTTCTTTGATTTCAGATACTGCCTTCATCTCTACCACCTCCACTGGGAGACTATTCCACGGATCCACCACTCTTTCCGTAAAAATATTTCCACATATCACTCCTGAATATATCCCCTTTCACCCTCATCCCATGTCCCTTCATAGCAGAGCTTGCTTTCAATCAAAAGAGGCTCTCCTCCTGTGCATTTATGCCACGTAGATATTTAAACGTCTCAATCATATTACCTCTATCCCGCCTTTCCTCTAAGGTGTACATATCAAGATCCTTAAGTCTGTCCTCATATGCTTTACAATGAAGACCACTAACCAATTTAGTAGCCACCCTCTGTACTGACTCCAGCCTGTTTACATCCTTTTGAAGGTGCGGTCTCCAGAATTGCACACAATACTCCAAATGAGGTCGCACCAAAGACTTATACAGAGGCACTATCACCTCCTTTCTTCTGCTGGCCATTCATCTCCCTATGCACACAAGCATCCTTCTAGCTTTTGCTGTCGCCTTTTCCACCTGTTTAGCTACTTTAAGATCATCAGACTCCTTTGACCCGGTGAAAAGCGGGATATAAATACAGCTAAATAAATAAATAAATCACGCCTAGGTCCCGCTCTTCTTTAGTGGACAAAAGTACTTTACCCCCTATACTATATTGCTCCCTTGGATTGCTGCAGCCCAAATGTATGACCTTGCATTTTTTAACATTAAATCCCAGCTGCCAAATTCTAGACCATTCTTCAAGCTTAGCTAGATCCCTTCTCATGTTATCTACACCTTCTTGAATGTCTACTCTATTGCAGATTTTGGTATCATCTGCAAAGAAGCAAACATTGCCCGACAGCCCTTCCACTATATCACTAACAAATATGTTAAAAAGAATCGGTCCAAGGACAGATCCCTGGGGTACACCACCGGAAACCTCCTTCTCCTCAGAGTGAGCTCCATTTACCTGTACCCTTTGTCGCTTCCCACTCAACCAATTTCTAACCCGAGCAGTAACTTTAGGATCCATCCCTAGGGTGCTCAGTTTGTTTATAAGTCGCCTCTGAGGAACAGTGTCAAAAGCTTTATTGAAATCTAAATACACCACATCTAGGGCTCTCCCTCAGTCCAACTCCCTGGTTACCCAGTCAAAGAAATCAATCATATTTGTCTGACAAGACCTGCATCTGGTGAATCTATACTGCCTCGGATCCTGCAATCCGCTGGACTCTAGAAACCTCACTATTTTCTCTTTCAGCAGTGTTTCCAATAATTTACTCACCACTGAAGTTAAACTAACCGGCCTGTAGTTTTCAACCACATTCTTGAGATAAGAGATAAGCAAAGAATATTGGGAAATACACGGATCACGAATTTTGGGACTTGCAATGTGTCCCAACTCAGAGAAATGAATGACCTTCTTAGTCATGAAACGGAATGTACCGTACGTATCATAGATTCCTTAGAGGAAACAGTAAGAAATAATATTTCTGCTACAAAGGAATTAGGTATTTCTAGTAAACTTGTTGATGATATTGAAAAGGGTCTGAATAAGCATTTTATGACCTATAGAGAGAAATGTATTCAACTACATAGTGCTATAAGTTTTTTTCAAACTGTGTTGCGTCAGTATAATAGTTCATGTCCTACTTGGGCTGCTTTAGATAATTTGCTTAGAACTGCGTTCTATAACCCAGCTGATTTTTATTCAGTTTGTGACATACCTTGTGATAGATTTCCAAGAGAAAACTCGAAGGGATAATTTTGTTTTAGTGGTTAAAAGATGATTTTCTGTTAAAATCACTTACAGTAGTAGTAGTACACTTATAGCAAACCTGTGAAAAGGACTGGTTGAGATTAAACATCTTTAAGGCAGGATTCATTAATTGTTTTTATAAATGTTTAATCCGTGAGTAAAGGTATTTTTTTACAACTTTAATAATCGATTGGCCAGCTAAAACAGCTGATGTAAGTCTGAAAAAGTACTGATATAAGTCTGAAAAGTGCTTGTGTATGTCTGAAAAGTGCCTGGTGCAGTGAGCTGACATTTGATGTGAAATGACTGAGTTGCTCAAGCTGACGATTGCTCAGCCTCCCAGGACCAAGGGGAGGGGTAGGATCGGAGCGCGAGAAAGTCATAGGAATCTTCAGCGAGACAGTTCAGATAAGCTTGTCATTGAGCTTTTGCAAGCAAAAACCGTCTCTGGAATCAGAGCAGGGGGATGGTCAGAAGAGATGCTTTCCCTGCTATTCTTTGCAGATGTCACAACTATTTACCCTGATCCTGGAAGACGTCTATCTGCTCTGTGGGCTGCCCCAGGATAAAATGTCGCACATTGTCAGTTGTGTTTCTTTCCTCTGAAGTGCTGTTTTCCTGCAGATGCAAGCATCGTTATCTTGGAAAACTTTCATCTACAGTGCTGGGATCAGATATCGGATGCCGTTCATCCCGCCTGTAAGGGTCGCCGTGAGACCTGAAGTTTCGTTTCTTAGACTGTCAGCTGTGCCCATTGCCAGCAGTCGCTGTTGGAGGAGTTGTTATCTCCAGCCATACCGTGTCACTTCAGTATGTGAGACTAACTCTTTTTGTGTTACAAGCGAGATTTGATGGCTGTACGGTAAGACACTGATAAACTTGTACAAGAACCTGTACGCAGTTCATAATGTGATTTTGCCAATTTCTCCCTGGACTTTTGTTGTGGATTTGCGATTTGCTTATGACTTGGCAAAGAAAAATGCAGTTTTGTTTTTATCTGCTCTTTTTGAAGGTTAGTCTTGCATATTTGCAAAGGCCCTAGAAACTGCGTTATCTGATGAGAAACTCAACCATCCCTTTTTAATTTCTTATGTGAATGATTTGTTTTTAATGTAAACTGAATTACTTATGTTATTGGTCAGATTTGTGCCTTTTATTAGTTTATACTGGTCAGTTAGGTTTGAGGGTTAATTCTGTTTAAACTGCGGTGTCTTGTAAAAATGTAATGTTCTGGGAATTGTCCTAACACTCTCTGGTCAGAAGGATCAGAAAGTCTCTCTGTCTCTCTGTTATCGCAGTAGAAGGTTTGTTTTGGAATGGTTGCAATATACTGGGAAATGTGCCATGTTTTAAATGTAAATGTAAAACAAAAATGTACTGGGAAGAGTGCCATGGTTATTGTAAACTATTCAAATTGTTTGTAGCTATTTCTGATGTCCTTGTTATCTGTGTGTTCTTGTAAATTTTCGCAACTGGCTGTAAGCCAGTGAGCTTTTATTCAAAGTGAGTTAATGAAGTAACTTTTGCTATGGTTATGTAGTTCTGATTTTTGTAATTGAATCCCAATGATTTCCTGGTGTTTTTTTGCCAGCACGCGTCACGATTTTTTGAAATCCAAGGGACCCTATTCGGTGAACCGAAAAGACTCTTTTCTGATATCTGTGTCACAGATGTCATCGTATGTAGCACTGTTAAAGATGACTTTATTTTCTCTTTTATCTCCCTTTGAAGATACTTCTTTTGAAACCCAGTTTTTGGACTTCGTGAAGTTCGCCAGGGCAGCTGGGAAACGAATCATCTGTTTATTTACCCTGATCGTCTGTTTCTGCCTTGTTTCTGCAGCGGAAGCTTACCGCTGTGGTTATGCATTTTGTCTTTTTGAAACTGTTTCACAGATTGCAATTGTAGGGCCAGTCTAGGGACAGTATATACATATGCCTGCCTATTGGATCTGTTTTTGATTTTGCAACTTGTTTTGGTATCTGTTCTGTATCAGAGGAGGGAGGTGATATTTCTGATACAGCCTCCGATTGAATAAAAGCTTTTCCTTTTTAGCCCTTATGGCGGTGTGTGTTTCCCCGGACACTATTTGAAATAATTAATGAATGCCTTGGCAGTTATCCCAGACACCCGTTGTTGCGCAGCGCTATCTTAACTTATTGTGTACGGTTGCACTCAGTCCTGTTTGTTTTCCTTTTATTGCAAGAGATTCTCCTTAACGAGATGACAAGTACTTTATATCTGGGATCCGCAGAATTATTTTAGCAGAAGTAAAGTCACCAGATTGGGTCCTGCTTAAAGTTGCATCCGAAGACACTCCCAGCTCCGGAGTTCCTGGTCCATGTCGTGTGTTCCTGGTGGGATATTCAGCGTGTAAAGTGAGAAGACATTCTCAACGAATGCAGCTTATACAGTGGCCCCCTCACGAGTCCAGAAAGTGGCTTCCTGTGTCGGTGAATCAAGAGTTTGCAACGCAGAGTTTTATTGGACAAATAGTGATTGAAGAAAAAGACTTTTATGATTTAAAGTATTTTCTGAAAGAACAACAGTGACATTACAAAGAGATTATTGTATTAAGTAAATTCTAAATGGACTATTCATGTAAAATACTTTTATATGGCATTTAAAATGTTTTTTATGTATTTATAGTAAGACTTAGAGAGATGAGGATAGTTTAGATTAGTATTTTCCTGATATATATGTAATGACCTTTAGGTACTGAACCTCTACTTAATAAAGTAATTGAGAATTAGAGGGCCAGTATAGCAATAGTATATCTCCTCATCATCTTAAGAAGAGTATTAAGAAGAGTAGGTATATATTTAGTTTGTCTTAGAATATTTTTGAGAATATTTTTGTTGCTATGCATATTGGCTATGCATCTTTCCTAATCTGGTCCTAGATGTGCTGTGGCAATTTCTTAGTGAAGCAGTATTGTATTCAGAATCATGAGGATGTTAGAAGGAATATCCAAATATTTTTGAGGCACACTTACACCTGATGGGAAAAACATTGTAAGTTATCAAAGTTTGTTGCTTGTCTTCCAACAGTGACAGCTCCTCAGCATGGAAGTTTACCAAGAGTTAGGCCTAGGATCTTTGAGGAGTTTTGTGACATATAGTCATATACAAACACAAATACAAACACAGAACCTAGAATAATAAAAGATATAGGTATGAAGATCCTATGTACAAGTTCTTATATTTCAGTAATTTACAAAGTAATGTCAGTTAATGGGAACCAAGTGTGTAGTTCTAGCTACCCTTTTTGGATGCCTCTAGTTCAGACCTAGGCATACTTAACCAGAGTTAAAGTGAAATAATTTAATGGTCATGCCTCAGAGTTTTGAGTAACTGGGTAATTGTATGCAGAATATATCCTGTCCTCAGTGAGTTTCTGAATCTCACATCTTAGCGGTTCAGCATTTTTGCTGCAGCTCATTGTATTTGCTTTGCAAGCCAGACATTGCTGTTATCTGCCTCTCTTCAATATTGTCTGCTTGGTAATTTAGTTTTTGTGATTTGGCAAAAGTAGAGCATCTTTTGCATGTCTGTTCAGCTCCTCCAATCTTCTGTTCTCCTGCTGTAGTTCTTGTAGGCTCGCCCCACGACAGCCATGTTCCTTCTTTTGTTGCAATAGGGCTGCAGATGTTTTTTTCAAGTTGTCCAAGTTGTTTTTGCATTGTTAATTTTGGACTGTGCATTTGGGGGTTTTTTTCATGTGCAGAATGATCACAAATACTTTGAGGTTCTTGCACGTTTTCCCAAAACTGTGAACATTTTTCTCTGCACTTCTGATTCTCTTTCTTAACCTCTCCAAACACTGGTTTACCGTTTGGTATATTGTGAAACATAGTCTTCTGGTATTTTATTTTTGTTGTGCTGTTTTTGTAATCTCCGATTTGAGAATTGATGTTTCGGTTAGTATTTTAAAGTGCAGAGTTTCTCAGAGGTTGGTTAGGTGCTTGATATATAGCCCTGGTGGGTACCCCATAGTGGATTGAACTTTACTATATTAATTTGTTATCCATCCTGAATAAATCTTTAAGAAGAAAAAGGGATGTTTCCCCTCAGGATGCAGTCATAGTGACTGCTCTGTTTTTTTTTCTTTTATGCAATTAGTGTGAATTGCAAGGTCCAGTAAACATAGTGTCAGCTTATGCAATCAGGAACTGAATGGTTTTTAGATTTTCTCCTAGCAAAGGAAAATGCTGTATGCAGAGTACTAGTTGATTTTTGTTGTAGTATGCTTGATAATAATGGAAAAATAGTGAAAGGCCAATTAGATAAAGTTAGTAACTGTACTTTAACTTCAAGTGAGAGTTATGTAAATTCCTTTTCAGCTTTCACTGATACTTGTTCCTTCATTTTGGAATTCAGTATTCAGGCCTTTGCAAAGCCTGTTAGCATTTTTGTTTGGTATTTTGGGATGTTTCATTTTAGAAGTATTACTCCTCTATGTACTGACAATTGTTTCTCTATGTCAGCACTGGTTTCTTTTTACCTCTTTACCTTTCACAGCTTTCTAAATCAGAAATCAGTAGGATCACTGACCCCTGCAATAATGTTATGGATTGGCCCAGAATTCAGTTGTATTTCCACTTCAATGGCAATATATGAGTTTCCTTACTTAGAAATGATTCTTTACAGAATCAGAGGAGGGACTGAAAGCATGTATATTAGTACGGGGTACCATACACTATTAGACTAACTAAAACTGAGAAAGAGTTAATTCTGTTCAGAACCTTGCTTAGAAATAAAACTTCATATATTAGCTTACTAGGTGAAGGTTTACATAAATAAAGAAAGGGCAGGTTGTACCCCAGCCTCTCTGACTCAGGGATACCAGATAGCAGTCTCAGAGTTATTAACTAAAATACTCTCAGGGTTAGTAATTAGTAGATATCAAGAGGTATTAACAGTAAACAATTATGTCAATTAGGTCATTCTATATCTTGGATTCCTGTATGTCTCCTTATAAAGGCCATGTAACAGTAAATAATTATGTCTTGGACTCCATTTATGGCTCCACACTGACCCACACTGAATAAGTTGACCTACAATATGATACATACATGACGTATAATGATAAAGTGAAATTATGCTGTATCATCTACAAAAGCCTTATAAATAAAGTGAACCATGGCTAAGAAGTTAGAGTAAACAGGGAGAACGTGCTTCTCTCAGTTTCTCTCCACAAAGCTTTGGTGTATTTTTCTATAGAACTGTGTTGTATTTATTGCTGTCTTGATAACCTTCCCATTGCTTTTGAATGTAGTTATTTGTAGCTTCAAGAACCCAGTGAGGTTACTGGTGAGGAGAGAGTTAAAGTGAGCTCTTCAATTCTTACTTCCGCTTTTGTGTAAAGGCACCACATGTGCCTCTCTCCAGTCCTTTGGTGAGTCCAGCCTGAAGTACCACCGAACCGAAACATGCCCTCCTTGCTGCCCGCACATCCAGCCGATAGCGCTTTACACACCTGTGCAGAGATGACCAAACAGACGTCCTACAGCTAACCCCCCCCCCCCCCTGGCAGAACTAAGCCATAATCCACCCAGGAAACGGTTCGTGCGTTGGTCGCATGAGTCCCCCAGCCCCTCTGGTACACCCCACCCTAGTAACACATATGCTGATGCAATTGCTCCTCTGATCCACATAGAAATGGAGACCTTAGCCGCGGAAAGTCTCTTTTGCGACTTTCCCCTGAAAGCAAACAATGAACCGCTCTCTGAAAAAAGAGAACTGTCCTTTCTCAAAATACCCCCGCAAGGTCCACCCCCTTAGACCTCTAGGGAATGGAGCTGCAGGTCCGCCAGCTCTCCAAGACCAGCAAGGTTACCAGCTGGTGTAAGTGGACTCCCGAGACAACTTTTGGCCCTATGATCAAGGACACCGAAGACAGCCCCATCTCCTCCATGGGAATGGAGAGAAGGAGCTTCTTGCAACCAACGTCTGGAGCTCCAAGATCCTCCTGAATGAGCGGATCGCCAAAACATCATGTGAAGTATCCAATTCTTCCTTGTGCCAGTCCAAAGGTTCGAAAGGCAGCTCTGCCATCCCTGACACCCCTAAGCCGAGGTCCCAGGGTGGAACACCATCACCTGCAATGGAGGCCGGAGCTGCTTGACCACCCAAAGAAACTGGACAACATCCGGGTGAGCTCCCAATAACACCCCCTGAATTCTACCACGATTAGAGGCCAGTGCAGGCCTCCTGCCTCTTCAGGAGGGTAGATGCCAGATCCTTCTGCAGGCTGGGCTGAAGATCAGGTCATACTTTTAACCCCCAAGGTCACAAATAGCCGGAATATCTACTCTGCAAACTAGGCCACAAAAAAAGGTCGCCACACTCAGGTGTAAGACCGTGATGTCTTATGGGTCTTCCACCAAATTGCTAACACTGGCACAGAGTAGGCCTGTTTTCGCACCGAGCCCTCTCAAGATTCACTCGAGGACACCAGGCCATGTATCCGAAGGTTGGCCCGGATTGGCAGATGCCAAGGCTTGTCTGCTGTCAGATGGAGCAGGTCAGCATAACCTGGGTGCCTCGGCCACTGAAGAGGAGTTAGAAAGACCAGCCCACCCCGTGCGCCTCAATCCTTCGTGCCCCTCGCCCTAGGCCACCACAGCAGCAGAGCGCACAAGTCCCCCGCCTACAGGCAACTCTCCATACCACTCCGACAGAGTTCTGCTTTTGCTTTCAAGGTGTATGCTGCTGGTGCCCTCTATTATCAATGCAGGCCACTGTAGTAACATTAATAAGATGAATTGCACTGCCCGATTCCTCTAGAAAGGGGAGAAGGACTTGCACAGCATAAGGACTGCCCTCCTCCCCAGCTTGTGAAAGGGCCAGCTCCGTTCCTTCAGAGACCTTTGTCCCTGAGGAAGTTGCCTTCACAGAGAGTTCCCCAGCCCACTAGGCTGGCATCAGTTATCCATCGCAGCGTCTCCAAGGGCCTCCTGGCCCCCAACCTCTGGGCCGCAAGCTCCCCCTGCGTGCACTCCGGGTGGTTTGAGAACTGAGCAGACGCTATGCCAGAGGATCCTTTTGGTGGAACCCTCGGCACAGCAGCAACCCCTGCCAGGGGATCATGCGGGTGCGAGCCCAAGGATCCAGCTCGAGGTTTGCTGTTATGGTCCCTGACCACTAGAGGCAAAGTCCCACTGCCAGCTATTAGATACAGGGGAAAGGCTTCACCCCCTTTCGCTAGTACCGAGTCCTTTGCTGCGGGGGGAAAACCTTGCTTGTTCACATGTGGAAGGGAGCACCCAGACAGTATAGGTGCTATGTTGGCCCCAGCTGACTCTTGGCAATGTTAATGATGTAGCCGAGACTCTGCAGGTGCTCTAATACTCCCACCTTTGCCAACCCACTCACTCGTTTGGATTTTGTGTGTATGAGCCCTTAGTCGAACAAGGCTGAACCCATAGACCTTGCTGTCATAGCCCTGCTTTCACCATTACTATTCCCCTGGTGAAAGAGCACAGAGATGCTGCCAGGCTGAAGGGCAAGGCCTGAAAACCAAATTGGCCCCTGGGTACCACCACGCGGAGACACTAATAACCCTCGTGGTGGCTGGGGGTATACCAATCCGCCACTGTCCATTCGAGTGAGGCCAAGAATTCGTCCACTCACACTGCCAGTATGAACGATCGGAGTATTCCTATGCAGAAAACAAATTCTCTATAGGCAGCGGCCAACCTACTTGAGACCGAGAAAGAGTAGTTACTCACCTGTAACAGGTGTTCTCCAGGAGCAGCAGGAATCAGTCCTCACTTATGGGTGACATCGACGCCGATGGAGCCCCCATGCAGAGCATTTCCCCAGCTTTCTAAGAAAGCCTTTGGGAATACTGCACGCATGTGCGGTCCCCTTCCTGCCTAAAGGTGCCATCTTGCTCAGTCCAATGACATAGCTAAAAGACAGCACATAAAGTAAAAATGAACTATGTACAACTGCAACTCCCAGGGGAGGAGGGAGGGTTGTGAGGACTGATTCCTGCTGCTCCTGGAGAACACCTGTTACAGGTGAGTAAATACTCTTTCTCCAGGACCAAGCAGAAAGTCAGTCCTCACTTATGGGATTCCCCAGCTTCAGGCTACCAGGGACATAGAGCTAAAAAATGAGCTCCCTCTAACCTCAGCATCAGAGAAAGGATTTCACTGAAAACATACCCCCACCGGTGGCCCAACCAGAGGGCTGGAGGGTAGGAGTTGCCTAAACCTCGAAGAGATTCCGGAGCACTGCCTGACCGAAAGCACTGTCCCTACGTGACTTCCTCTCCAGGCAGTAATGGGCCACAAACGTCTGGCTTGAGGACCAAGTTGCAGCCCTGCAGATATCTGCCAACGGTACAGAGCGGAGATGAGCTACTGAGGCAGCCATTGCCCTGACACGGTGGGCCGTGACCCGACCCTGCAAAGGAAGGTCAGCTGCCCTGTAAGCCCAGGTGATACAGTCAGCCACCCAGATGGACAAGGTACGCTTGGAGACACGTACCCCCAAGTTATTGGGGTCAAAAGATACGAAGAGCTGAGTAGCCCTCCTATGTCCCTGCGTATGTTCAAGGTAGAATGATAATGCCCTCCTACAGTCCAGGGTATGCAGGACTGTCTCAGCCCGGCTGGCATGGGGCCTAGGGAAGAACGTTGGAAGAACCACCTCCTGGTTGAGATGGAAAGAGGAGACAACCTTTGGGAGGAACTTAGGATGAGTCCTAAGGACTACCCTGTTCCTATAGAAACGAGTGTATGGCATGTCACAGACCAGGGCTTGAAGTTCACTCACTTGCCTGGCCGAGGTCAGGGCCACTAGGAATAGAGTCTTCCAAGAAAGGAAGCGGAGAGGACATGTAGCCATCGGCTCAAAAGGTGGGCGAGTCAATGGCTGCAAGACCACATTCAACTCCCACTCAGGGGCTGGTGGACAGAGAGGAGGCTTGAGGAATAGTAAAACTCTGAGAAATTGGACACCAAGGGGTGAACCGACAAGGGGTGAACCGACAAAGAGTGTCCCTCCACCAGTGAGTGGTGAGCTGCCAGAGCAGAGAGGTGGACCGGAAAAGAATTGGAGCACTACTGGCACAGTGCAGGTGAAAGGATCTTCTTGGCGCTGCTGACACCACAAGGAGAACCTCTTCCACTTCAGGGCATATGTTTTCCTGGTGGATTGCTTTCTAGAGGCCAAGACCACCTCTTCCACTTCCTGAGGCAGGCCCCAGGGAGCTAAGACTACCCTTGCAGCCTCCAGGCCATCAAATTGAGAGATTTGAGATTGGGGTGCAGAAGGGAACCCTGATCCTGAGAGAGAAGATCGGGTTGGAACCCCAGAGGCAGTGGTGTTTCCACTGCTAGTTGAAGCAGAAGTGGGAACCAGGGCTGCCTCAGCCACCTGGGAGCTACCAGAAGGACCGAGGCCTTGTCCCTTATAATCTTGAACAAGAGGCGTGGGAGGAAACGCATACAGTAGGCCCTGGGACCAAGAAATCAGGAAGGCATCCGCTGCTAACCTCAGGGGATGCGGTTGCCTGGAACAGAACCTGGGTAGCTGCCAATTCAGGGGACTGGCGAAGAGATCTATGGATGGAAGCCCCCATTTCAGGAAAATCTTTTGAACCACTAACGGGTGCAGCTGCCACTCGTGGAGCTTCAGAATTCTGCTTAACCTGTCTGCCAGGGAGTTCTCCTGGCCAGGAAGATAAATACCTCTCAGAAACATTTTGTGCCTGAGCGCAAAGGAACAAAGGGCCTGTGCTTCCAGACACAGGGGCTTGGACCCAGTGCTTCCCTGTTTGTTCACATAGAACATGGCCACTTGATTGTCCGTCTGAACTAGAACAGACTGGTGAGTCAAAGTGTGAGAAAAAGCCTTGAGGGCTCACCGAATAGCCCGAAGTTCTAGTAGGTTGATCTGTTGCGTGGCTTCCCATGGAGACCATAGGCCCTGAGTGCAGCTCTCCTGACAGTGTGCACCCCAGCCCTGCAAGGAGGCATCTGTCGTCAACACCACTGTGGGGACAGGCACCTGAAAAGGCACCCCCTGGAGCAAGTTGGGGGGGTGTAGCCACCACTGAAGAGAATTCAGGAATGGTTTTGACACCCTGACTTTGTCTGCTAGGCTCCCTGTGGCTTGCTTCCACTGAGTTCTGAGGCACCACTGTGCAGGCCTCATGTGGAGGCGGGCATTGGGGGTCACATGTACAGTCGATGCCATGTGTCCTAGGAGCTGCAGACAGAGCCTGGCAGAAACCTTTGGCATGCTGAGAAACCGGGATGCCAACTCCATGAGCCTTTGAGCTCTGTCCTCTGGCAAGTAAGCCCTTGCTTGCAGAGAGTCCAGCTGCGCTCCTATGAACTCTAGGTTCTGGGAGGGGAGCAAAGTGGACTTTGCGAAGTTTATGACAAAGCCTAGGTCTTGAAGGAGTGATACAGTTCGGAAGGTGGCCTGCCTGGCCTCCTGGTAAGTCTGACCCCTGATGAGCCAGTCGTCCAGATAGGGGAAGACAAAAACACCTTGAGTCCTCAAGTAGGCCGCCACCACAGCAAGGCACTTTGTAAAGACTCTTGGGGTGGAAGTTAGGCCAAAAGGCAGTACTCTGTACTGGTAATGGTTTCCTCCCACCATGAACCTGAGGTACTTTCTGTGGTCTGGATGAATGAGGATGTGGGTGTATGCATCCTTTAAATCTAAGGAGCATAGCCAATCTCCCTGCTGGAGGTAGGGCAGAAGTGTTCCAAGAGTAAGCATCTTGAACTTTTCTTTCTCCAAGAACTTGTTCAGGTTCCTGAGGTCTAGAATAGGCCTTAGGCCCCCAGTTCTCTTTGGCACTAGAAAGTACCTGGAGTAGAAACCGTGCCCCTGTAGGCGAGGAGGTACAGGCTCCACCGCCTTCTCCAGAAGCAGACCTTGAAGTTCTTGAAGTAGGAGGTCTGTGTGCAGCAGAGGCCTTAGAGGCTCTCCTGGGAAGCAGGCGGGGGTAACTGCTGGAAATGGAGCATATAGCCCTTGTGGACTATGCTTAATACCCAAGCTTCCCCTGTAATGGGTGGCCACCTGTGGGCAAACAGGGTTAGACGACCTCCTGTGCAGGAACGGGGCAGCAGAGATGGAAAGGCTATGCTGTGGGAGTCAAAAAAACCCTCCTTGCTGGGTAGGAGCAGGAGCCGGAGGCTTGGGGGCTTCTGCCTACGGGGCCCATGTCTCTGCCCCTTGGCCTGCTGCCCCTGCTGGGGAGGCCTGGTACTGAGGGAAAGGTTTGTAGGCAGCTGCCTTTCTCGGGTAAAAGGGCTTTTTACCCAAGCCCTTCTTTTTGTGAGAAGGGGCAGAAGTCTTTCTGGACAGCCTTGTCCTAGTCAGGTGCTCGGTTTCGAGCTCAGCCGCCTTCTCGGCCATGGGCTTGCCAAAAAGGTTTTCACCTCGGCAAGAGACACGAGCCGATGACTGCAGCCATGCCTGGCGTCGGGCTCCGATGCCGGCTGCCGCCACACGAGCCGAAGCCTCAAAGCCATCGTAGGCCGCTCGGGACATGAACTTTGAGCAGTCCCTGATTCCTGAGGACAAAGTCTGGAACCTCTGCAAAGGTTCCCCGGAGAGGCCAGCAGAGAACCCAGCAATCTCTTTCGCCAGGTCTCGTAAGTACATGCCCATGTACAGCTGGTAGGACTGGACACGGAAAGCAAGCATCGAGCCCTGGAAGCACTTTCTGCCGAAAGCATCCAGGTTCCGGGCCTCCCTGCCGGGAGGCACCGCAGAGTTCATCTTCTGGCTCTTCAGACGATGCATGGCCGATTCCACCACCATGGAATGGTGCGGCAGCTGCGCCTTCTGGAATCCAGGGCTCTTACGGAGTCGATAGATGGAATCGACCCTCTTGCTCAAGACCGGCGCCAAGGCCGGTGCCTCCCACATCCGGAAGAGGAGCCGTTCCAGCATCGGAGGAACCGGCACAGTAAAGGCCTCCTTTGGAGGAGAGTCATACTGGACGGCCTTGAGCTCCTCGGCTCGAGGCTCTTCCTCAGGGTCCGCAGAAATCACCAATGCCTTGGCCATGTGCCTAACAAACTCTGAGAACCGGGTGTCCTCCGGGGGGGGAACCTACTCCAGGGCTCGGACTGCGGTGAGTCCGAAGGGACACACCGAGTCTGGAAGGTGTCGGGGGGGACTCCTCGTCCTCCGTCTCCCACGCTGACTCATCTGAAGAGGAGTCGAGGGGCTCCGACCGCGCGGGTCTAGGTGGCACCTGCCCCAATGCCGAAGGCACCGGCGTCGACGCCCTCGGTTCCGAGCAGGAGGTCGAGGGTGACCGTGACCGAGTATGACTTCGAGCCTTCATGGTCTCAAGTATCGGCTCGGTCTCCGGGGTCGACTTCGACGTCAATGTCCCGTTGGTCGGGGCAGATGCACCAGCGAGGCTGGCCATCAGTACCCGCTGCTGATCCATGAAGGCAGACAGTCTGCACTCCAAGGCTGTCAGCCTGAGTCCAAGCTCAGGAGACTCAGCAGCCACCGACTCGGGCCCCATCGGCGCCGGGCCCGACGTCGGCTCTCTCAGAGGAGAATCCACGAGAACTACAGGACTTACGTGTCTGACGGTCTGCGGCTCCACACGAGGTATCTTGGACAGCTTCTCCTGTTCCAAGGGCCCGGAACGGCGGTCGGGGGTCTTAGACCTGGCCCTCAAGGAACCAGGGACCTCTTCCGATGCTGCCCTCACGAGCCGTTTCTTCCTCTTGCATTCCCGATCGGGGGACCCCCTGTCTGAAGAACCCCCGCGATGCTCGGGATCAGACTCCCAAGACATCGAGGCCTCAGACGAGGTCCGGGCCCGGCCGGAGGCAGAATCTGAGAAAATCCTTTCTTTCTGGTGCTGACGGCTTCGAAGTGCCTTGGTGGACATTTTGCCACATGGGCCACAGATTTTCGGATCATGATCTGGGCTGAGGCACCGAAGGCAGCAGTCATGTGTGTCGGTGAGAGACATTAGTTTCTTGCACCGATCACACTTCTTGAAACCACTGGAAGCCATCGGGGAAAAAAGGGCCCCCGCGAGGTCAAAGGACCGGCTATCCAGGAAAAAACAGAAAAAGGCGCGAACGTCAGCCACGAAGGGCAAAAAACAAAAAATAGTAATCCGGGTGACACGGACAGACGTCCGATGGGCTCCACGGAAAAAGAAAGACTGAGCAAGATGGCACCTTTAGGCAGGAAGTGAACCGCGCATGTGTGCAGTATTCCCAAAGGCTTTCTTAGAAAGCTGGGGAAATGCTCCGCATGGGGGCTCCATCGGCGTTGATGTCACCCATAAGTGAGGACTGACTTCCTGCTTGGTCCTGGAGAATGGATCTTTAAATGGAATATCAACTGTAACCGTCCTGCCTCTGCCGCAGTTGGTCCACCACTCCCAGCGGAGAAGTCGCCACAAGGTGTCCTGCACTGCCAGTGCCGTTCCTTGATCTCTGCAGGGAGACCCTGCTAAGGACAGCATGAGAAGGGCCTGCGACCTCCAACACAACCGCCAGGGATGAGCTCCAAGACACCTTGGTAGGATGTGATGGGGACCCCGGCAGGGAAGCCCTGATCTTGCTAACTGCCCCCTGCCTAAACTCTCCACACTTCTTTGAGAATCCCGCAGGCCCCCAGGGGAGCTGCTGAGTAGCCACCTTATCCTGCACCTCGAAACCCATGGCCTCAAGGAGAGACAAGACCCCTCCGATAAGACACAAAACATATGGAATGGAACAACCTGAAATCACAGGCCAGACCCTGCGCTGGCGCTGAGGAACGCCCAAGCTCCTGCTTACCCTCATTAGGAGCTCTCTTTAGGCCCCTCAAGTCTTTTAGCCCAGCTTTTCCAGCTCCTCCCCGAATACCTGCTTCCCCTTAAGTGGAAGCATACCTAACCAGTCAATGGAGGAGACGACTGCCGCCCCATTACACAGTCACAGACATTGTCAAGCAGTGATCATGAGGCCATGCCTTTGTGGAGACCTCTGCGCAAAACAGAGGGGTGTGGGGTATGGCTCACCTGCTTTCCAGTCCCCCAGGGGCATTTGGCAGATACAGTACCCCAGACTCTAGCCATGCTACTGCTACCGCCGGCATAGGGGGAACTGTCCACTGTTCCCAGGCTCCACGCAGGCTTTCCTTGCTACCAATGCCCTAAGACCGGGCAAGGATACTCGAGCCAACTTTCACCAGGCATCCAACTACCCATCTTGTACATATTTGAGCTCTGCACTGCTCTTGACCAGGTAAGCCTTCCCAAACACGGCCGACCCCATGGCTTCAATATTCGGGCAGCGTAATAGGTCCCTCACGTATTCCGGCAAGGGGTGCAGACAAGTCACAGTCCAAATCCCACCCCCACCCCCCAAACCTGCTTCCGGGAGATCCCAGTTATCCTGTGTAATAACTCCCTGCAAGGGACCAAATCCCGTGTGGCTACCAAATGGCTTGCAGTAATGGGCCTTCTAGGGCGTCCTCCTCCGGCAGCCAACCTGCCGGCCTATTGAGCATCCCTAGGGACTCCACTAAATGAGCCATCAGCCCCCCTAAGTGGAAGACCCAGAATATGCAGGATTCCTATTCGCTCGAGATCTCCCCTTCTTCGAGCCCCTCTGGCTCTGCCTCCAACACAGCCCCCTCCCCCAGGTCTGAGGGAAGGGATCCCGCGTTCTCCCCCAGTTTATTGATGGGGCCATGCCTGCCACATGAAAGAACCGGAGGAGACAGTCTAGCTCCCTGCTGCATCATGGCGAGGGTCCAGTGCCTGAGCAGCATGAACTGCCGGTGGGAATAGAGGGGCCCGGAGAGGCAAGCCTTCTTATCCTAACTCCTTTTCTCCACAGGCTGATGTTTCTGCAACCGGCAAGGGACAAAAACCTGAGCCCTCTACTACTACTACTGAGCATTTGTATAGCGCTACAAGTCGTACGCAGCACTGCACAGATATATAAGAGACAGTCCCTGCTCATCAGAGCTTACAATCTAGTCAAGACAAACACAGACGGTGTAGGCAGGGATAAAACAAGGGGAAAGAAAAAGGAGATCAGGTGAGTCAAGATCCAAAAGCAGCAGCGAAGAGGAGAGTTTTCAGCCTGGATTTGAAGAGGGTTAGAGAAGGTGTCTGTCGTACAGACACAGGTAGTTTGTTCCAGGCATAAGGTGCAGCAAGGTGAAAGGAGCGAAGTCTGGCGTTAGCAGTAGAAGAGAAGGGCACAGATAGAAGCAGTTTGCTAGAAGAGCGGAGTTCCCGAGGGGGGGGGTTGTAAGGCGAGATAAGAGAAGAAAGGTAGTGAGGAGCCGCAGAGTGAATGCATTTATAGGTCAGCAGGAGAAGTTTGAACTGGATGCGGAAACGGATAGGGAGTCAGTGAAGCGACTTGAGGAGTAATATGGGTATGACGAGGTTGTCGGAAGATTAACCCTCAAACTGTGAGCTAGCTCCCCCCAGAATTTCCATGGACACAGCTCAAGAAGATTCCCCACTGCCCTCATTGAGCTGGTCCCTGTCTTCCAACCTATCTTCCCCCTCGCTTCCATGGCAGAGACCCGAGGGTAAAGGCCTGATCCTCAGGGCTCCTCAGAACCCTCGTTATGGCTTTCCCGGCATGTTTTGGCTAGTGGAGCAAGAAAGCGCAGAAGCCCCTTCCAATGCCTGCCAGCTGCTCCCAAGGGGAAACTCAATTGCTATGCAGTGCCAAAATCTCCTTTTTTTAAAAAATATACTGAAATTGTTCTGCTCTAATCGTCCAGGAGAAGCAAAAAACAAAAAATGCACAAGTAAGGAAGAATCCAAGTCTGAAGAGTCCACCCCCCACCCCCACCCAGCAGATATCAACTGAAGAAGATGGTGCTGGCTGCTGAAAATGGTGTGGTTTCCTGCACAGCAGTCTCTGCTTAACGAGGGAGCCACGCAGTGACCGGACTGCCCGCTGAATGGCCATCTGAAGGAGAGGCTGCCCGATCTGCTTAAAAAAAATCTTTGCACTGATCCAGATCCCCTCGCGCTCTGCTTTTCGTTACCAGCTTTGGCACTGAGGTGGTAATGACCGCGCCGCACTTCAAACACGGCCTGGTGTCTGTCTGCGGCTCCTTGCCCCCTCAGGGTTCGGGAGCCACTGCAGTCTCTCTCTCTTACTCCCCCCTGAGAATTAAGACATTTACCTTTGATTGCCAACGAAGGCTGCCTGTTCGCTTGCTCTCCCCCCACGCTCAGCGGTCACCCACCAGCCTCGGTGCTGAGGGGGAGGAGGGGTAATTGGAGAAGGGAGGCCCGGGAACTGTTTTCACCAGCTTTCTCCTTCATGATTTTTTCTGCATCTGCTCTGCAGACATACTGCCGCAGCTCCTCACCCGGTAACAGGTTCGGGAGCCACCGGTACGTTCAGGCCATTCACTTTCCACCCAAACCCAGACCCCCGAACACCTGGGGGAGAGGGGGGTCCCTCCTTGGGCAATTCCTTCTTGTCTTGTCCGCTGTACCTTAACTATTTCTGTAGAAATCAAATCAAACTTCAAAAGGAAAAGCCCCTCAATTTCAGACAGATAAAACCAAAAACTAGCCTAAATCTATGCTCCTAATTGTCTCTTCAGTGAGTCCAGCCCCCTGGCTCACTACCTACTCCAGTTGCTTGGAGACTGAGCATACTGTGGCTGGTGGGTGGAGCCAGCTGCCTAAGTATGCTGATGTCATCAAAAGATGACATGCTCAGTCTCCAAGCTGCTGGAAGAGGTACACTACCCAGAGGTGCGGGACTGAGGTGCGGGACTGGACTGGAGAGACAATAAGGAAAAACAAACAAGCAACCAAAAAGCTGAAAGAATATAGGAAAAATATAGCCAGATGACAATGAAACAGGGGAATACGCCACATAGCATAAAAGTATACAAGGAACACACAGGCACAGCAGCCAAGTTACACAAAAGGGTCACAAAATGGAAGGAAAGCAGAAAACCAGAGCAGCAGAAACACAAATAATACAAACGGACCAGCTTTTGAATATGCCTCCCATAACTGACTAACTCTCCAATATGCTGGGAGTGGGTACGACCTGCTAACTGCATAAACTCCTCTGAGCCCAATATCCGTTGACACTAACCAACCTGAGCCACTGAATATCCCCATGGACTGCCTTGGCACAATCCGGATACTGCCAGTCCTGACACCTATTCAGTCAGCAGCGATATTCAGCCTACTAACCAGATAGGAAACTGCAAAACTTTAGGACAGGTCAATGGCTCTCCTAACTTTATACAACTTTTCTAGCCAGTTAGCAGCTGAATATCATCACTGACCCAATAGCAACTGTAGTCGGCAGCAAAACCAGATATTCAGTGCCGGATGATATCTGGCATCTGGCACTGAACATCCACTTTCATTTTTGGCCGTGACCTCCAAGCACTTTACAAGTGCCGATCAGCACAAGCTGAATATCGGGTTCTATACGTAAATATATGCTTGACCAAGTCTTTGAACAAATAAGGGATGCTTGTCCATCAATAGGACCATAAGACAAGCAAATCATTCAAGGTAGATATGTATACTGACACACTTATATGTAAATATACCCCAGAAGTTGATTATTGTCCACCCCCCCCCCCCCCTTTTAATGTTCCACCACTTTGACCAGGTGAAAAGCAGGATATCAATACAGCTAAATAAATAAATTATGCAGCCAGAGGCAGCAGCTGCAGCATTTCTTCACTTATTGAAAATTTAAACAGCCCTTTAAAATGCAGAAAGCACACATGTTACACAAACTGACTGCTGCCTCCAATTCTAAGGAATTACAGCAAACAGATATAGATACCTTACAATTACAGGAACTGATTCCAGCCTAGAAGTAATATAAGCTTTTGTAACCTCTGGTGCATAGGTATCTAATAGGTGGGGTTCTGTTGATTTCACAAATGGTACAGATGCTACCATCCTCTGCCAGAGGGTTAGCAGGTAATGGACACTGTTTGGAGCAAACTCCCAATGCTGTGAAAAAAAGAAAAAAAAAGATAAAACATCTACAAGTAAACAGTTAAAGGCTGTGCAAGCCTGAAAACAGACAATGGAGGTCATTTTAGAAAGCCTTTACACATGTTAAACCAGACTAACATTTCAAAAATAATGTGCCAGCTGTACATAAATAAGTATACTCAGGAAGCAATCTTAGTCATACTTTTAAATGTGTTTTTAAATGGGTGCTCCCAGGGCTGGGGTTTAGGATTTGTACATAAATTTTGCAAAATGCAAAGTACACAAGTAAATCCTGACAGATACACGCATAAGCAACAATCTAAGAATGAAAAATATACATGTATTCTCTTTCTGAAGCTGCCACTGTTTACACGTACGACAGCTGCATCCACTTATTTGGTAGCAAAGGGTCATTAGTGCCTACCTATGTGCTGTCACAGGTCTTACTCATCTGTGGGTCTTCTCCCACCATGAAGTCCCTTTCTATTCATCCCATGTTTGCCTGAATTCTGCCACTGTTTTAACTCCAGTAGTCAATTCTAGTTCTCCACCACCCTCTCAAAGAAAATGTATTTACCTAAATATATCATTTAAATGAAAGACATTTTTCTATCACATTCAATCTATTTCTGAATGTCTTCAATATCTCTTGACAAAATCCTCTTTATATATCTCTATAACCATTAACCTCTTAGCAGCTATGAAGCATGCTATTTATTTATTTATGTATGTATTTAGACAGTTTTGTATACCACCTTATCCTTCAATCAAAGTGGTCACAACACAACTGGGGAAAGCACAGTTACTTACCTGTAACAGGTGATCTCTGGGAACAGCAGGAATAAGTCTTCACATATGGGGTATGTTGGTACCGACGGAGTCTGCATGGGAACGCTTCCCAGCGTCCAATCAAAGAGCTTTTGGAAGCATCCCACCACGCCTGCGTGCTGCCTTCCCACCTTTCCCAACTGCCTCTCCTCAGTTAAGTTTTAAAGCTGAGACAAAGAGAGAGAGAGAGAGAGAGAGGAAAGGAAAGATAGATAGAGATACAACTCCTGGGGAGGTGGGTGGGTTGTGAAGACTTATTCCTGCTGTTCCCAGAGATCACTTGTTACAGGTAAGTAACTGTGCTATCTCCAGGAACAAGCAGGAATGAGTCTTCACATATGGGGACTCCCAAGCTGAGATGCCTGGAGTCCCAGCATGTCATAGGTTGCAACATGCTATCCCCCACAACACCAGGCATCTTGAGGATGGAGGGTAGGAGTTGAAGAGAGAAAGGTGCTGTGGAACAGTTAACCTAGCATAGGATTGCAGACAAGGAGTCCATGTGTGGATGATAATTGTCATCAATGATATTGCAAAGAAAAAATATTGCAATATGGACCTCCCCTAACAGGACTTCAGAGAAGTATGGAGGTTCATGGGATCTACTGGGGAACCCAGTAGAGGAACCTCGAGAAGGACCTCACTGCAAGTGGAGGTAGTAAACCTGTAGGAAAAGTGATGGAGGTCAGAATCCTGAAAGGTAACAGGTAACCCCAGTAGGAAAAACAGGGGTAGTAAAAAAACGGTGGGCCTTCAGCGGAAGGCTTTATGAATTCTAGGCATTGGGAAGGAACTAGTTGAGACTTCGGGAAGTTGATTTCCAATCCCAAGTATTGGAGGATTCGCATTGTACGAGACAGTGCAGTGCTGGCCTCTGCAACTGTGGAGGCCCGAATGAGCCAGTCGTCTAAGTAGGGGAAGACAAAAATCCCCAGGGTTCGTAGAAATGCTGCTACTACTGCCATGCATTTCGTGAACACCCTTGGTGCTGAAGCCAGACCAAAAGGAAATACCCTGTACTGGAAATGTCTTCCCCTGAAAAGGAAACGTAAGAATTTCCTGTGATCTGGATGGATGAGAATGTGTGTGTATGCATCCTTTAAGTCTAGAGAGCAAAGCCAGTCCTGGGCTTGAAGGTATGGCAGAAGAGTTCCTAGAGAAATCATTTTGAATTTCTCTCGAAACAGATATTTGTTCAATTCTCTGAGGTCTAGAATGGGTCTGTGTCCCCCTGTTTTCTTTGGGATAAGAAAATAGGGGGAGTAGAACCCTGTTCCCTGTTGAAAAATGGGTACTTCCTCTATTGCCCCTTGGGCAAGTAGTGTGGAGACTTCATAATCTAGCAGATTGTCTGCAGAGGTTTGTGAATTGAACTGCTTTAGAATTGTAGGAGGGGGTATGCTGTGAAAATGAAGTTTGTACCCCTCTCCTACAATGGACAAAGTCCAGTCTTCTGCTGTTATTTGATGCCATCTGTTGATAAAGTGGCATAACCCGCCTGGAATATTGGGGGGTTGGGGAACCTTCAGAGGCAGGAAGGCGAAGCTCTCTGGGAAGGAGTCAAAGCCCTTGAGGGGGCTGAACCTGGAGAGCTGGTTGGGCTCTCGGTCCTTTTGGTTTCTTCTGCTGTCTAGGTTGTCCCTTTTGGGTAACCTGACCTGAAGTCTGACTCTGCTGGGTATAGGAAGGATAAAACTTCCTCTTTTTGCTAAAAGAAGGTTTTTTATAAGGCTTCCTTTTGGCTGGAGTGGCTGTAGACTTTGACAATCTATCTAAGGTAGAATTGTCAGCATCTAACTCGTTAGCCTTTTCCTGCCCGTTCTTGCCGAAGAGATTCTCCCCCGTGCAAGGAATGTTGCCTAATTTGTCCTGTACCCAAGTCTCCAAGTCTGATGCCTGTAGCCAGGCAATCCGTCATGCACCAATGGCAATAGCAGAAGTTCTGCTGATGCATTCAAAGCAGTCAAAAGCTGCACGACTGACAAACTTAGAGACATTTTCAGCATGCTTAACTAGAGCAAGAAAATCTTGTCTCTTATCATCTGGGAGAAAAGGGCTCATAAGTTCCAAGTCTCCTGTGGCTTCCTTAAGGAACATTCCCATATATAGGATGTATGAACTGATCCTAGCTGAAAGCATGGAAGTTTGAAAAGTTCTGCGTCCAAAAGCATCCAGAGTCCTGCATTCACGACCTGGAGGATTGGATGCATGTCTCTTTGCACTTTTCATCCTATGCATGGATGATTCCACTACCACTGAATGGTGTGGCAGCTGGGTTTTCTGAAAACCAGGACATGGTGCAACTCGTTACATAGTATCAAGTCTCCTAGAGTGAGGAGAAGTGGTCAGAGGTGTCTCCCACATTCTGAGCATTAAGCTATGCAGAATTTCTTGGATAGGCAGAGTAGCTGCCTCCTTGGGAGCTTTAGGATATTGGAGGATTTCCAATTCCTTTGCTCTGGGTTCTTCTTCAGGAGCTACTGTGATTGAAAGACCTTTGGCCATATCACGGATGAAATCCTGAAAAGATATGTCCTCTGGAGGTAACATTCTGCGTTGGGGAGAAGAGGGATCTTCTAGGAGAAACCCTCTAGTGCCAGCAGAATTGTCAGAGTCTTCGGAATCGGAGGAATCAAAGTATTCCTGACTCCGATGCTCTTGCAAAGCACGATCCCGGTACCAATCGAAGTCAGTACCGAGGTGACCCAGTACCGCTTTGTCACCTCCAGCCAGAGATGGCATAGGAAGAGTTCCCACCGGGGCCGGCACCGTCGGTACCGGCATCACCGGTGTTGGTACCGGTGTCTGTACCGGTGTCGGTACCAGCATCGGTGTCGATGTCGGCACCGGTGCTCTTGGGACCACCGGTATCGCAGCCAAGAGAAGAGCTGCGATACTGCGCTCGATGCCTGTGTGTCGGTACTGGTAAGGACGGCCGGAACCCCTGAGCATGGTACAGGTAGTTCTTGTGAGGTTGAGGCCTTGAGAACATCCTGAAGCCCCATCGATGCTTTGGAAGCCGAAGCCTCCCGCCAGGGCTGTTTTGCCGGTGTGGTTCCCTCAAGGGCAATGCCAACGGCCTCTCGATGCTTAGCAGGAGAGCTACCCTTTGAGGTCCGGCTCTTATGTTTAGTTACCTGAGATCCATGGAAGGAAGAAGAGGCCCTCGACGATGTCGATGCGATGGATCTAGCATCAGGTCCTAAACATTTTAGACACCAATCATGGGTGTCAGTGATGGAAATGGTACCGCCACACTTAGTACATTTCTTAAAACCACTAGTTGGTTTTCCATGATTCAGGAAAATGGGGGCCTAGTGCCCAAAATGGTGCCTAGCACCAAAAAGGAAAGTTTCCGAAAGAAACACAAAGGGTTTTTTTGGTTTTCTTTTTAAAGAAGGAAAAGAAAAGAACCGGCGGTACCGGTAGGCGTTGTGCGGTAGGTAAACGCGACCAAAGAAAGAAGTTTAAAGATGTAATTTTCTGCGGTGACAGGGAATAGGTCCTGTCGGCTCCGCAGAAAACGAAGAACTGAAGAGGGACAGTTGGAAAGGCGGGAAGGCAGCGCGCATGTGCTGAGGGATGCTCCCAAAAGCGTTCTTAATGGATGCTGGGGAGCGTTCCCGCGCAGGCTCCGTCGGTACCGATGATACCCATATGTGAGGACTACATTCCTGCTTGTTCCTGGAGATCTTCGAGCACTCTCTGATTCCCATGGACAAGGCCTTGAAGCGCTGCAAGGTTTCCTCAGACAGGCCAGCCGAGAACCCTGCAATCACCCTTGCCAGGTCCCGCAAGTACATACCCATGTACAGCTGGTAAGTTTGGACATGGCATGACAGCATCGAGCCCTGGTAGCACTTTCTGACAAGGGTGTCCAGGTTCTGGGCCTCTCAGTTGGGAGGCACCGAGGAGTGCGTCTTTTGGCTTTTCAGCTGGTGCATGGCCAATTCCACAACCATGGAGTTGTGCGGCAGCTGCGCTTTCTGAAGCCCAGGACTCTTGTGGACTCGACAGATGGAATCAACCCACTTGCTGAGTACCGGCATCGAGGCTGGGGACTCCCACATGCGGAGCATCGGCCGTTCCAACATCGGAGGCACTGGTACAGTAAGGGCCTCCTTCGGAGGAGAGTCATACTGGAGGGCATCAAGCTCTTTGGCTCGAGGCTCCTCCTCGGCATCCGCAGGGAATGCCAAAGCCTTGGCCATGTCCCTGACGAAGTCCGAGAACCAAGTGTCCTCCGGGAGGGACCTAGTCTGAGGCTCTGAACCCAGCGAGTCCGATGGGATACACCAGGTCCGGAAGGTATCTGGGGAGTATTCCTCCTCCGTCTCCCACGCCGAATCCTCGATGGGCTCTGGCCTCAAGGGCTTTGGGCCCAACCGCCCCGATGCTGAGGGCACCGGCATCTACGACCTCGGCCCCGAACAGGAGGTTGAGGGGGACCTTGGCCAAGGATCAACTCGAGACCTGATCGACTCGAGGATCGGATCGGCCTCCGGCATAGACTTAGACGTCGATGTCCCGGTGGTCAGAGCGGATGGGCCTGCGAGACCGGCCATCAGTACCTGCTGCTGCTCCATGAAGGCAGCCATGCTGCTCTCCAGGACCGTCAACCTGAGACCGAGCTCAGAAGGCTCCGCAACTCCCGGCTCAGGCCCCGACATCATCGGGCCCGACGCCGGCTCTCCCGGAGGAGAGTCCACGAGGACAACAGAAGTTACCTTGTCCGACGTCTCCGGCTCCCTGCGAGGTTGCTTAGCCGGCCTGGCCCAAGCCGATCAGAGGCATCCAGCGACGACGCCCTCACGAGTTTCTTTTTCCTTCAGTGTTCCCCGGAGGGAGACCCCCACTCAGAGGACCCACGACGGTGCTCGGGCTCAGATTCCCGGGATGTTGAGGCCTCTGACGAGGTCCGGGCCCGCCCGGAGGCGGACTCGGAAAAAATCCTGTCACACTGCTGCTGTCTACTCCTCAAAGACTTCAAGGACATTTTGCCACATGGCCCACAGACCACTGGGTCATGGTCAGGGCCGAGGTAACGGAGGCAGCAGTCGTGTGCGTCGGTGAGAGAAATCAACTTCTTACACCATTCACATTTCTTAAACCCGCTGTCAGCCATCGGGGGAAAAAGGGCCCGAGAGGTCAAACAACCGGGCTGCCAGTGAAAACTAAAAAGAGCGCGAACGCTAGTCACAAAGGACAAAAACGAAAAATAGGACCGGACTCGTTACTGGTATACCGAGCCGAGGGTGGGAAGGGGAACCGGTGTCGAACCGGGAAGATGAAAAATCTAATCAACTTTTCTACTTTTTCCACGGTGGAAACAGGACCACGTCCGTTGGGCTCCGCGGAAAAAAGACGACTTAGCAAGATGGCACCCTTGGGCGGGAAGGGGACCGCGCTTGCGCGATGCAATCCCAAAGGCTTTCTTAGAAAGCTGGGGAATTTATTTATTTATTTAACAGTTCTTCTATACCGCTCTATTTTAGATCAGAGCGGTTTACATTTAACATCAACTATACAACACAGGGAACTTTGAGTTGTATTTACAATAAACAGGGAGATCAACTTGGAAGTAACTGGGGGAAACTATATACATTGTATTACACTGGTACCTGATTTCAGGTAGAACATATCTACATCTTATTTACACTGGGGGTCTTAATTCTATTTCAGTGGGTACTTCTGAGCGATCAGTTGACTATCCTTTTTCATGCTGAGTCTGATTGCTTAATTGTAATGAGTGATTGTCTGAGGGGCCATATGTATGGTTATTAAGGCTGGATTCCGGGTAGTATGTAGTGAACAGGTGCTGCTCCGCACGAGGGCTCCGTCAGCACCGACATCACCCATATGTGAGAACTGACTTCCTGCTTGTTCCTGGAGAAAGAGACTTTATAGCAGGTTCTGTCCTCGAGTGCTGCAAACAGGTCAGGTTTTCAAGATGTGCATACAATGGGGTAGTAGGCATGCAAATCTCCCTCATGCATATTCATTATAGATATCCTGAAAATCTGGCCTGTTTGCAGATCTCTAGGACCAAATTTGGACAAACCAGATTTAGATAGTAATTTTATAACAGGCACCTATTTTTAGTCAATTTTATGAAGGTACGTAGATACCTGATTTTTTTTATAAAATATTAACACAAATCCTTCAGAAATAGCATTTAGACTGTGGGCAAGTAGGAGTGAATGTTTGCACTAAGTACATACATAAATCGCAACTTAGCCCACAATCTGTCCAAACTCCTCCTTTGAGCACCCCTACTGTACAAATATGCGCCTATTTTTAATTGTGAACTAATTTCATACAAGGCCTTCTATCTACAAAAAGATTTATAAAATGACATCCTTAAAGTGGCTGCTTTCTAGGAATTTAAGCAAATAAAGAAGACAGGGGATGTATGGGGAGATTAAACAAGGTGACATTTTACTTATCAGATAATGTTCTTTCCTTGAGTGCTGCTAGACCAGTCCAGACAAGTGGGTTGTATTCTCCCACCAGCAGCTTGGTGAAGATAAAAACCAATGAAAAGCCTAGGTCACAATAACATAACTCCCATGCCTCCATCCGCCTCAGGCACCACTTGTCCTTTTAGTATTCATCCCAAAACATATGAGAGATCAGAGCAAACCTCACACAACCTCAAATGTGGGCAACAATAAGTACTTAACAGTAGTGAACTATGTACAGGAAAGCATAAACAAAAGGTTGTCAGTAGAAGATGAACCTGCAGAGCCAAGTATAAAATCATGGCGGGACAAAGAGTACCACAGCAGAAAAGAAAAAAACAGAGCAATACAGTTTCAGGTGTGGGCCCTTGACTGGTCTAGCATGACTCAAGGACAGGACATTATCTGGTAAATAAAATGCCCCTAATCCAGACAAGTGGGATGTACCAAAGCTACAAAAGCACTGGGCGGGAAGAAGACACAGCAGCTTACAAAACTCTTGAGCTGAAGGACATGTCCGCCCGTGCGTGAAAATGAAAAAGGTAATGAACATAAGATCATGTTTGGCAAAAGTGGACAGAGATGTCCACTTTGCTGCCTGACAAATGTCTGCAGGGGCTATCGAGCCCCACTCCGCCCATGAGGGCACGTTTGCTCGGGAAGAATGGGCATGCAAACCCTCTGGAACTGACCGGTTCCGTAACAGATAAGCTGCGGCAATAGCCTCCTTAATTCAGCACTCCCAGGGTCGACTTCACCGCCACTTCACCCTTGCGCAAGCAGGCAAACAGCACAAAAAGATGGTCAGACATATGAAAGGACATCTAAGACCCATGCTGCTGCCAGAGAACTTCCGAATTATTTTCCAAGCACTTGTAACACCCCATTTTGACTATGCTAACACCATTCTGCACGGTCTCCCCAGGAGCACTCTAAACCCACTACAACTTGCGATGAATGCTGCTGCCCACATCCTCTTCGGGATATCCTTAAGAGACCACATAACCCCAATCCTGAAAGAGCTACACTGGCTACCGATCAACTGCAGGGGCTCACATACAAAGTGCTACTCCTGACATTCAAAGCCATCAACAAGATATCCTCCTCCTCCCTCACCGACCTCCTCACCCCCACCCCCAACAACAGATAAAGAAGGACATTAGCCACCAACACACTGGTAATCCCCATGGAAACAACAAAATGTTCTCAGGCAACAAGAAACAGAGCTTTCGTGTTCTATGCCCCGAAGTGCTGGAATAACCTCCCTCCCAATATCAGAGCGATCAGGGACCTCACCCAATTCAGGAAAGCCCTTAAGCATCACCTATTCCTTTTACACTACTCACAGCCTAATGGAGCATCCCCAACTCCCACACCCCAGCCCACACCAGCAGCACCCCCCACACACCAGCCCACACCAGCAGCACCCCCCACACACCACATGCAGACCAGGATAACGGTACACTCCAATCCAACTACCGGATATGACAATGATGTCAAAAAAATGTAAATATAATAAGACTGTAGAATTGCAAATAACCGACAAGATCTGGACCTAACCACGCCATTATACAGCATGGTGACAAAGGTCTAACTGTATATAGTTACCCCAGTTACAACTCCAAGTTACTGCGCCTGTTCAATGTAAGCACAAGGCAGGTCCTTCCTGCTTTGTACAAGAATTGTTAATTGTAAACCGCACTGATATTAAAGAGCGCGGTATAGAAAAGCTTTTAAACAAATAAATAAATAAATTTGTAACCTCCAAGCACCAGAGAAGCATCCTCTGGACATCCATAAGGCGAAGATCCTTATTCTTTCCCCGACACTGCTCCTTAGAGGAGGGGGGCAGGCAAACCACCTGGTTCTCGTAAAAGGGAGACAGCACTTTAGGCAAGAAGGAAAACGGCTTCCTTTGAAAAAGACAGATAAGGATCTTAACAAGACAGTGCTTGCAGTTTGAAGATCCGCCTTGCAGAACAAATTGCGACCAAGAAGACAGTCTTGAGTCTCAAATCCTTCAAGGTAGTGCGCTTCAATGGCTCAAAGAAGGCCACCATCAGGGCCCTGAGCACCAGAGCTAGATCCAAGAAAGGGATCAAAGACCAAAGAGGAGGATGCAGACATTGAACCCCTTAGAGAAAACGAGAGACATCCAGGGACAAGGCCAAGGACTTGCCCACCAATGGACCATGGAAACAGGCCAAAACTGCCATCTGAACCTTTAGGGAGCTAAGAGAGGTCTTTCTCTAGGCAGTCCTGCAGAAAGGCCAACAAGGACGACACATTAAATGCCTCAGAAGGCAAGTGCAGTGCATCACACCAGCATACAAAGAGGCACCATATCTGTATGCTAGCTTCATAGCCCTCCTCCAGGCACCAAGTATAGCAGAGATTACAGCTGGAGAGTAGCCTTTATGCACTAGCAGTCTCCTTTCAAGTCACTGTAAGCGGGAAGGGAGCCAGGTCCTCCAGGACAATCAGTTACTGCTGCAATAGCCACCCATATGGAGGCAGCCAAAGGGGATGTGCTTGAGGGAGCCACATTAGGTCTTTGAACTACACTCTCCGCGGCCAATCCAGCATCACCTGAACAATCCTGCCAAAGTGGTGCTCTATACACTGAATCACATGCCCCATCAGGGGCAACAAGAGGAAACACATACAGCAGCCATTGACTGGGCCAAGGCTGATCAGGGAATCAACACCCTCAGACCCTAACTCCATGCAACGACTGAAGAAGCGGCACACTTTGGCATTGGAACAGGTCACCATCATATCCATTTGGGGGCAACCCCAACGGTGCAGAATAAACTGAAACGTTTCTTGAATCAACTCCCACTCACCAGGATTCAGGGAGAGCCGGCTGAGGAAGTCCGTTTCCACAATGTCCCACTCCAGCAATGTGCTGAGCTGACAAGGCTAGGAGGTTCTTCTCTGTCTAGGCAAAAAGGAGATTCATCTCCAGGGCCACTCTGGCTCCTCTTGCACTGCCCTGCTGACTGACATAAACCACTGCCATGGCATTGTCTGAAAACACTTGAACCGCATGGCCCACGACTAGAGGCCGAAAACTCAGAACAGCAACCTGATGGCCCTTGCCTCGAGGCGGTTAAAGGACCTCACCGCTTCCCTTCAGTTCCAATGGCCTTGGGCTGTACAGTCTCAGCAATGGGTTTCTCAACCAGAGAGGCTGGCATCCGTTGCCAGCAGGATCCAGGACAAATCGTCCAGCGGAATGCCCTTTCTCAGATGACAGGGCTGCCACCACGACTACAGGCTGGATTTCATCATCAACGGGAGCGAGAGATGTGCTCAAACGCCTGAGAACTCGGGGACCATAGAGTCAACAAGGTCCAATGGAGTGGCCGCATGTGAGCACGCACCCATGGGACCATCTCTATGATCACTGCTTCAATTCGAGGAGCTGAAGATAATCCCAGACTCTACGGGCCTGCTACACACAGAACATCACCAGGCAATTCAACTGTCTTCTGACTTCCTTCTCTGGCAGGAAAACTCTTCCCACTCGAGTGTTGAAACGTGCTCCCAGAAACTCCAAGGATTGGGAAGGCAAAAGCTGGCTCTTTTCCTGATTGATCATCCAGTCAATGCTTTCCAAAAAGGATATTAAAAATGTTCTATGCAATTGATGCTAACCATGTTCTCTGTAAACCGCCCCTGATATCTGGAAGGGGAGGTATAGCACAGTTACTTACCTGTAACAGGTGATCTCTGGGAACAGCAGGAATAAGTCTTCACATATGGGGTATCGTCGGTACCGACGGAGCCTGCACGGAAACGCTCCCCAGCGTCCAATCAGATTTTGGGGGCATCCCACAGCGCCTGCGTGCTGCCTTCCCACCTTTCCAAACTGTCTCTCCTCAGTTGGGTTTTAAAGCTGAGACAAAGAGAGAGAGAGAGAGAGGGAAAGGAAAGATAGAGAGATACAACTCCTAGGGGAGGTGGGTGGGTTGTGAAGACTTATTCCTGCTGTTCTCAGAGATCACCTGTTACAGGTAAGTAACAGTGCTATCTCCAGGAACAAGCAGGAATGAGTCTTCACATATGGGGACTCCCTAGCTTTAGATGCCAGGGAGAGACCCCCCAGAAGTTGTGTGTCCCTGGGCAGGGCTGCACTTCCCCACATGGATCTCTGGCATCCCATCAGGGATGGTGGGTAGGAGTTGATTAAGTATGGAACAGGTGTTTGAGAACAGCCTGACCAAACAAGGCATCCCGGCAGGAGTCCTTATCCAAGCAGTAATGGGCTGTGAAGGTATGAACCGAGGCTCAAGTGGCTGCTCAACAGATGTCGTCAATAGACACAGAGTTCAGATGAGCCATTGAGGCTGCCATGGCTCTCACATTGTGAGCTGTGATGTGGCACTCCAGAGAAAGGTTCTTACTCTGATAGGCGAAAGAAATACACTGGGCGATCCAGTTAGATAGTGTTCTCTTGGAGACTGGTAGTCCCAAATGAGAAGGATCAAAGGCAACAAAGAGCTGAGAGGACTTTCTATGTTGCTGTGTCCTCTGTAAGAAATAAAGCCAGAGCTCTTTTACAGTCCAGGGTATGAAGATTCCTCTCTGCACTTGATGCATGAGGTCCTGGAAAAAAGACAGGTAGGTAGATCTCCTGGTTGAGGTGAAAAGGCGAGACCACCTTAGGCATAAAGTGTGGATGAGTCCTAAGGACTACCTTGTCATGATGGAACCTTGTATAAGGTGGATTAGCTACAAGTGCTTGCAATTCACTAATACAACGTGCTGATGTGATTGCAATGAGAAAGATAACCTTCCAAGAAAGGTATTTCAAGGAGGTGGTAGCCAAAGGTTCAAAAGGCGGCTTCATAAGCTGACCAAGAACCAGGTTCAAGTCCCATGCCACCGGAGGTGGACTAATGGGAGGCTTTGTTAAAAGGAGGCCTCTCATGAACCTTGCTACAAGAGGATGAGAGGAAATAGGTTGTCCATTTAGAGGCTTAAGGGAAGCTGCAATAGCACTCAAATGGACCTTACTGAATTTGTCTTAAGGCCTGCATTAGACAGATGGAGGAGATACTCCAGCAAAGATTCCAGAGGTATGGCAAGGGGGTTAAGACCCTTCTCAGAGCACCAGATAGTAAACCTCTTCCACTTGAAAGCATAAGAACGTCTAGTGGAAGGTTTTCTCGAAGCATGAAGAACATCTTTCACCTGTTGAGAAAGATGAAGATCTTGGAGATCTAGGCCTTCAGCAACCAAGCCCTAAGATGCATAGACTGGGGATTGGGATGCCATAACTGTCCGCCCTCCTGAGATAGGAGATCTGGAGCAGACCCTAACTCCAGGGAGGGAGCTTGAGAGAAATGTAGAAACAGAGGATACCACACTTGCCATGGCCAATGTGGAGCTATGAGAATCATGTGGCCTCTGTCTCTCTGAAGCTTCAACAGGGTTTTGGGAATTAGGGGAATGGGTGGAAAGGCATAGAGGAAGTCTTGACCCCAGTGAAGGAGGAAAGCATCCCTTGCCTGAGCTCCCTGAGCCGGAGTTCTGGAACAGAACCGGGGAAGTTTGGCATTCCACGGACTTGCAAAGAGGTCTATGTCCGGGGTTTCCCAAATCTGAAAAATCCTGGCCACCTGGTCCACATGTAGGGACCACTTGTGTGGAAGCAGAACTCGACTGAGCCTGTCTGCCCAAGAGTTTTGAACGCCTGGAAGATAAACTGCCAGAAGATGATTCTGATGCTCTCTGGCGAGGGCCCACAGTCGCAAAGCTTCGTTGCAAAGCAACAGAGAGCCAGTTCCGCCCTGCTTGTTCACATAGAACATGGCTACCTGATTGTCCGTGTTGATAAGGACTGTCTTGTAGCTGAGCAGGGTGTGGGACACCCGTAGAGCAAGGAAGATTGCTCTGAGTTCCAAGAGATTGATATGTAGACAACTCTCCTCTGGGGACCAGATGCCTTGGGTGGAGAGATCTTGCAGATGAGCTCTCCACCCCATTGGAGAAGCATCTGTTGTGAAAGTTGCTTGGGGTAAAGACTGCTGAAAAGGGGACCCCAGCAACAGGTTTTGAGGAGACTTCCACCACTGGAGGGACAAAATGAGGCGACTTGTGTTTGCTATTTTGTCTGACAGGCAGTCTAATGCCTGGGTCCATTGGGTGGATAAAGTCCACTGAGCTGCTCTCATGTGAAGGCGAGCATATGGTACCACATGCACGGTGGATGCCATGTGGCCTATTAACTGTAACATCTCTCAAGCAGTTAAGTGAGGCTTCAACTCTGCTTGAGAAGCTAACTGCACGAAGCAAAGGCAACGGGCCTGGGGGAGATAGGCCCTTGCCTTTGTGGTATCCAGTAACGCCCCTATAAACTCCAGGGACTGAGTAGGGGTTAAATTTGATTTTGGGATGTTTCTTATCAGCCCTAAATACTGAAAGATACTCATTGTGCAGGCTAGAGAACTCCTGGCCTCTGACTGAGTGGGAGCTCGAATGAGCCAGTCGTCCAAATAAGGGAGGACGAATATTCCCCGAGTGCGCAGAAATGCAGCTACCACTGCCATGCATTTTGTGAACACCCTTGGAGCAGAGGCCAGACCAAAAGGGAGCACTCTGTATTGATAGTGCTTCTCTTGAAAAAGGAACCGAAGGAACCTTCTGTGAGTTGGATGGATGAGAACATGGGTGTACGCATCCTTGAGATCTAGAGAACAAAGCCAATCCTGACTCTGAAGGTATGGCAGCAGAGTTCCCAGAGAAATCATTTTGAATTTTCCCTTGACTAGGAATCTGTTCAATTCTCTGAGATCTAAGATGGGTCTGTAGCCCCCTGTTTTCTTTGGAATAAGAAAATAGGGGGAGTAAAAACCTGTGCCCTGTTGTTGAAGAGGCACTTCCTCTATTGCCCCCCTGGGTGAGAAGGGTGGCAACCTCCTGCCCCAACAGGTTGAGGAGGGAGGTTGGAGAATTGAACTGGTGCACTCTTGTGTGAGGGGGCAAGCTTGAAAAATGAAGTTTGTACCCCTCTCTTATGATGGAGAGTGTCCAATGTTCTGCTGTAATTTGCCCCCACCTGGGAGCAAAATGACAAAACCTTCCTGGAATGGTGGAGGGCTCTGGTCCTTCCAGAGCCAGGAAGGCTAAGTTCTCTAGCGGAAAGTCAAAGGCCCTGAGGGGGCTGAGGTTGCTGAGTCGGTGGAGGCCTAGCAGCCTTTGCTTTGCTCTGTTTGGATGATTGCTGACGTTTGGTAGGGAACTGAGCTGCAGAAGATGCCCGCTGACCATAAGCAGGATAGAATCTTCCCTGTTTAGAAAAAGGTGCTTTCTTGAACAACCTTTTCTTAGCAGGAGCAGCTGTGGATTTGGATAGTCTATCCAAGGCAGAACTTTCAGCATCCATCTGATTGGCTTTTGCTTGCCAATCTTTACCAAACAGGTTTTCACCTGTACAAGGGATATTTCCCAATTCATCTTGAACCCAGATCTCCAAATCAGATGCTTGAAGCCAAGCAATTCTATGTGCAACTATGGCAATAGCTGAGGCTCTGCTTACACATTCAAAGGAGTCAAAAGCTGCACGGTTGGAGAATTTGGAGATATCTTGGGCATGTTTGAGCCAAGTGAGAAAGTCCTGTCTTTTATCTTCAAAAATGAAAGGACTTAAAGCCTACAAATGATCAGTGACTTCTTTTAAGAACATTCCCATGTAAAGACTATAGGGATTAATTCTCGCAGCAAGCATGGAAGCTTGGAAGACTCTTCTTCCAAAAGCATCCAGGGTTCTACATTCACGTCCTGGAGGATTAGAGGCATGTCTTTTGGCACTTCTAATCTTTCTCATAGCAGACTCAACCACAATAGAGTGGTGAGGAAGTTGAGTTTTATGGAAACCAGGAGAAGGAGGGACATGATACATGGTATCCAACCTGCGAGAATGAGGGGAGGTGGTCAGAGGTGCTTCCCACATCCTTAACATGAGATCATACAAAATCTCATGAACAGGCAAGGTAGCTGCCTCCTTAGGAGTTTTAGGATATTGTAAAATATCTAACTCCTTGACTCTGGGTTCTGTCTCAGGGGCCACCGTGATGGAAAGGCCCCGAGCCACCTCCCTGATGAAGTCTTGAAAAGACAAGTCCTCTGGAGGAGACATCCTTCGTTTAGGAGAGGACTCCTCCTGTGGAAGAAGCATCACTGCATCGACCGACTCTTCAGAATCCTCAGAGTCCTCAGAGGAATCGAAGTATCGTCTGTCCGGATGCTCTTGCAAAGCCCGATACCCGTACCGACTGGGAATGGTATCGGGAATAACCAGTACCGGGGTATCGGTACCGGAGGGCTTCAGAGGACAGAGTACCGGCATAGCGGACACCGATGCCGATGCCATCGGTACCGATGGCGATGCTAGAGCCGGTACCGGTGGGGTAGTCTGTCGCGGTACCATGGGCATCGATGCCACAAGGAAAGCTGCCAGACTGCGTTCCATGGACAGAATCCTCTGATCCATCGACGCCACCAATGCTTGGAAGTCGGTACCAGTGGAAGCCACCGGTACCCCAGAGCATGGCACCAGGAGATCTGTCGAGGCCACGCCATCGAGATCATCCTGGAACCCCGATGATGATGCTTTAGAGGCCAAAGCCTCCCGCCGGGGTAATTTTGCCGGTGCAGAATCCTCAAGGGCAATGCCAGAGGCATCTCGATGCTTAGAAGGAGATCTACCCTTCGAGAATCGGCTGGATTTATGTTTAGTAACCAGAGATCCATGTGAGGAAGAAGCAGCCCTGGAAGACATCGATGCCACCGAAGCCGCATCAGAGGGAAACAGGGAACTGAGCTTGGCAGCTCGGTTCTGCCGACCTCTTTTAGACATCATAGAACAGGACATACAATCTGTGATGGAATGGTCAGGACCTAAACATTCAAGGAGCTGTCTCACCATGGAACGATATAGAGGCATTATAATAGAACATGTTATCCACAACGACGCCTAAATCTTTTTCCTGGGTGGTGGTTCCTAATGTGGAACCTTGCAACGTGTAACCATAGTTTGGATTTTTCTTCCCTAGGTGCATAACTTTGCACTTGTCCACATTAAATTTCATCTGCCATTTTGATGCCCAGTCTTCCAATTTATCAAGATCCTCTTGCAATTTTCCACAATCCTCTTCAGTTTTAACAACTTTAAATAGTTTTGTGTCATCTGCAAATTTGATAACCTCACTCATTATTCCACTTTCCAAGTCATTTATGAATATGTCAAAAAGCAGTGGACCCAGCACAGATCCCTGGGGTACACCACTATTCACCTTTCTCCACTGGGAAAATTGGCCATTTAGCCCTACCCTCTGTTTTCTATCTTTTAACCAGTTCCTGATCCACAATAGTACACTGCCTCCTATCCATTGACTCTTTAGTTTTGCCAAACGTCTCTGATGAGGGACCATGTCAAAGGCTTTCTGAAAGTCCAGATACACTATATGAACCGACTCACCTTTGTCCACCTGTTTATTCACACCTTCAAAAAAGCATAACAGATTAGTAAGACAAGATCTTCCTTGTCTAAAGCCATGTAGCTGTCTCCCATTAGGCCATGATTATCTACATGCTGAGTGATTTTGTTTTTTGAGATGGTTTCTACCATTTTTCCCGGTACTGACGTCAGGCTCACCAGTCTGTAGTTTCCCGGATCACCCCTGGAACCCTTTTTAAAAATTGGCGTTACATTGGCGATCCTCCAATCTTCAGGTATTAGAGATGATTTTAATGAAAATAGACAGATTACTAATAGCAGGTCTGTAATCTCATATTTCAGTTCTTTCAACACCCTTGGATGTATACCATCCAGCCCAGGTGATTTGCTACTCTTCAGTTTATCTAATAGTTGTAATACATCCTTCCCAATGTTTTGAAATTTCCTTCAATTCTTCCGCACCTTTAAATATCACTTCAGTCATGGGTAACATCCCTACATCTTCCTCAGTAAAGACCGAAGCAAAGAATTCATTCAGTCTCTCCGCTATCGCCTTGTCGACTCTTAGTGCCCTTTTAACCCCTCTATCATCTAATGGACCAACTGACTCTCTCACAGGTTTTTTGCTACGAATGTACTTGAAAAAGTCTTTATTTCGCGTTTTTGCTTCCGCAGCAAGCTTCTTCTCAAATTCTCCCTTTGCCTGCCTTATCAATGCCTTGCATTTGATTTGCCAGTGCTTGTGCTGTTTCCAGGTTTTATTGTTTGGCTCTTCTTTCCATTTCCTGAAAGATGCTTTTTTGGCAACAGCCTCTCTGACCTCACCTTTAAACCATGCTGGCAGTTTTTTGGACTTCCTTCCACTTTTCTTAAAGCGTAGAATACAGCTGGTCTGGGCTTCCAAGATAGTATTTTTCAACAACACCGAAGCTTGATGTAAGTCTTTAACCTTTGCAACTGCTCCTTTTAGTTTTTTTCTTAACTATTTTCCTCATTTTATCATAGTCTCCCTTTCGAAAGTTAAAAGGTAGTACTGTGGATTTCCTTACTATCCCTCCTCCACTAATTAAATCAAACGCGATCATGCTATGATCACTATTGCCAAGTGGCCCCAACACCCTTATCTCTTGCACCAGATCTGGTGTTCCACTAAGGACTAGGTCTAATATGGCTTCCCCTATGGTCGGTTCATGAACCAGCTGCTCCAAGAAGCAGTCATTTATTTCATCTAGGAACTTTATCTCCCTAACATGTCCTGCCGTGACACTGATCCAGTCAATACAGGGGTAATTGAAATCACTCATTATTATTACTGCACTGTAACTTTTGTTAGCTTCCTTGATTTCTTTGAGCATTTCATCATCCATTTGTTCATTATGGCCAGGCGGTCGATAGTACACCCCCACTGCCATTGCCTTCCCCTTTTTACATGGAATTTCAATCCATACAGATTCTACAGCAAAGTTTGTTTCCTGCAAAACTTTAATCCTTTCTGACTCAATGCCCTCTCTAACATAGAGCGCAACCCCTCCACCAATTTGATCAGTTCTATCAGTACGATATAGTTTGTACCCAGGTATCACAGTGTCCCACTGATTGTCCTCCTTCCACCATGTCTCCTTCAATCATATCTAACCTCTCATTTAGTGCTACATATTCCAACTCTCCCATCTTATTTTTTAGACTTCTAGCATTTGCATACAAGCATTTTAGAGACTGTATTTTATTCATATTAATCTGGCTATTGGTAGACATGGGTAATTTGGGATCTTTAAGCTCTGTCTGCTCCATACTCGAGGGCATTTGGACTACTTTACTCTTTTTTGGAATCTCTCTGCTTTTGGTAGTATCCATCCTTCAAGGATACATTCTTCCGAACCAGGCAGTCTTGGGCGACTGTCGGCTTTCCCCTCTTATCTAGTTTAAAAGCTGCTCTATCTCCTTTTTAAAGGTTAATGCCAGCAGCCTGGTTTCATCCCAGTTAAGGTGAAGCCCATCCCATCGGAAGAGCCCCTCATTTCCCAAGAATGTTCCCCAGTTCCTAACAAATCCAAAACCCTCATCTCTGCACCATTGTCTCATCCACGTATTGAGACTCTGGAGCTCTGCCTGCCTTTTGGGTCCTGCGCGTGGAACGGGAAGCATTTCGGAGAACACTACCCTGGAAGTTCTGGATTTCAACACTCTACTTAAAAGCCTAAATTTAGCTTCAAGAACCTCCCTACCACATTTTCCTATGTCATTGGTACCGACATGTACCAAGAGAGCAGACTCCTCTCAGCACTATCTAAGACCTTATCTAGGTGGCATGTGAGGTCCGCTACCTTCGCACTAGGCAGGCATGTTACCAGGCTTGAATCACGGAGTGCAAGATTTCCATCGAAAAGCATAGGATGCACAAGTGCTCATTGACCTCTTTGAGGACCAGAACGGGCTGGAAGGAACCGCCTTTCTTTGGCACCACAAAGTAGATGGAGAATCTGCCCTTGCCTGGTTTGCCTGGAGGGACGAGCACCACCGCTTTCAGGCAAAGCAACTTGTCCAAGGCGGTCCGCATCACAGCACTTTTGATCGCAGACCCACAGGGGGAAATGATGAAGGCATTGGGAATTGGCTCCTTGCATTCCAGGACATAGCTGAATTGAATGGTGTCTAGCACCCAGCGATCCTTGGTAACCTGGGGCCCATTCCTGAAAGAAAAGGCGAAGCCTGTCTCCCACTGGAGGTACCAGGGAATGAGCCCTCAAACCTTCATTGCATGGCCTGGGAGGGTCCAATCTCTGGAGCGGGCCATGTTCCTGGGTCCAAGTACTACATGAAAAGACTGAGAATGAGCCCAAGGTCCTGAAGCAGAGGGGGAGAAAGGTTTTCCAGGATGGTAGTGGCAATAGATCCTTCCCCAGTTTCTCCAAATCTGTTCCAAACAAGAGGTTCCCCCTTAAAGGCCAGTTGAACCAACTGGGTTTTGGAGGATGTATCTGCCACGCAGTGTCAGAGCCAAATCCAATGTTGTGACACAATAGTCAGGGCACCATCCCTGGCCGCCAGGCGCACCAGGTCATACAGGGCATCAGAAAGCAAGGTCATAGCCGACTCCAAGAGAGAAGTAGTATCATCAGGTGGAAGAGACAGAATCCACAGGAATAGGGCTCAAAAGGTTAAGCTGGTGCATACCCCCAGCTGTAGAACAGCTGCCTACACATCAAACTGGCTCTTTAGCAAGTCCAGGAGATCTTTTAAGGCCAATCCACCTTCCACGGGTATGGTGGTCCATCTGGTAACCGCAGTGACCTGTGCATCCACCTTGGAAATGTTAAACCACTCACTGTGCTCCTCCTCCAGGAGATTGTAGACTTTCTTAAAGACTATTAACCCTTTAGGCAGGGAGTCGGACGAGTCCTACTCGGATCATTTCATATCTTCGATCACATTTGGGAACATGAAGACAATAGTGAATGTCCATACCCCTTGAAGAAGCGGTTGTACATTCGGCCCCTGCTTTGTACCGGAAGCATCTGCCAAGTTCAAGGCAGATGAGATTCTGGAAATCAACGCTCCAGCTCCTCCTTCCAGAAAAGGTGGATCATGCCAGCCTCTTCATAGTCTTCTGAAGATGATAGGAGATCCTCCTCCACATCAGAGCCCAATACTGATTTATCTGGGTCCGAGGCATAAACATCTCTAACAGCTCCAAGTGTTCCTCATCTTTGAGAAGTGTCCCACGCCAGGGACGTTCCGCCAAAGGCAACTGAGCAGGGCTTCTGCTTCCAGCCTGCCAGGTACAAGATTGCATCCGGGTGCACACAGAGGCCACAGGATCTAAATTTCCATGCCAGAAGGACCAGGCCTGTTGCAAAAAGAAAAAGATTTCCAGTGAGAGCGATCCAGACTCCTCTCGGAAAAGGTTCCCTGACATTAGGGGGCATAACCAGAGACCCCCTTGAGGATAAAGAGCGGCTCACAGCACGATCACTGGAGCCTCTGGTTGGCTGAGCATCCTTACCCTTAGCACCATCCTTCACCTCCTGCCCTGAGGCAGGGAAGGGCAGATTAACTGTGTCCCCCAGTTGAGAGAGGGAAAGCATGCTCTCCAGGAGTGACTCAGAAGTTGCTAGACAGGAGAGGCAGAGTGGAAAATTCAAGGATGAGACTCCTCACTTGCCATGGGTCAAATGTTTCCTGGAAGAATACATAGAGAGTTGGGGTAAGTATTACTAGAGTGAGCATTAAGGCTGCATCAGCCCACAAGCATGCATTAACTGCGCTTTCACAGAATGCATATTAAAGGTGCTATGGAAGGAGCATGCATTGGAGTCACTTGGGCAGAATGGAACGTAAGGACCACACGAACCCCAGGCGCACAAATAGGCAAAAACATTACTAACACATACAAAACACGGCAGCAGACCTCCCACACAGCGCCAACAGTCGCTAGCTCTCCACCCCGAATTGCTTCCCTCAGAGACGGAACCGGGAACCCCCAACAAGGACAATGACAAGGTCAAGCCTTGGTACTCATCCTGAGAGCCCAAGGCGTAGGATCCATGCCGGGCTTAGCTCTACTCCCCTGAAACTGCTTCACTGGCTGGGTTTATTTTTCAGCAGCACTGTGTGAAAGGTGGCTGGTAGGCAGGTCTGTCCGAGAGCCTTCTTAAATCTTTGGGAGACAGAAGGAGGAAAGGAAGAGGGGGGGGGGGGACGCTGAGGTTGTATGAGGCTGCTTTACTCTTCCAGATTCCTTCAAATCCTTCCATTCTGTGGCTGCTCAACAGGCCCTTATCATGATAAGGGCATAGAGCTGAACCAATTTTCCCTCCTCCTATGGCTAACAAAAAGACCACAATCTAGTGGAGCCTCCCACATCGCACTCAAGTGAGGAAGTCACCCCTTTAGGACTTGAGGTGGTCTTTCACAAGCATTTAATCAATTTCTTTCCCTCTCAATCTTCAGATATTCTACAGAGAGGAGAAAATACACCCACCATCTGCTGGAGACCAAAAATATACTGAAGGGACCTCTGGTGACTGAGGAGGGGGGAGGTATGAGAGTGATATCATTGAAACCTGGGCTTTTCACTGGTCTTTGTCTCCACCAATCTGCTGGTGGGGGAACACAGGCCATTTGTCTGGACTAATCTAGCAGGACGATATTGAAATTAGAAATTTTAGACTAATAAATGCCAATAAATGCAGATAATTGCCAGAGCCTTACAGGATCTTCTTACCTGTAGACTAGTAATAGTGAAATTAGCAATCAGTCGGATAACTTCAGGATATTCCTCCACAACTACCAGTTCCCCCAGCTGGTAGTTTGTCTTTAAGCGAGCCAGAAACCGACAGAACTCATGGTAATTGCCTGGATCAGATAAACCCTGAATTACAGGAAAAATAAAAGAATTTAACTGTCACCAAAAACTTAAGGACAATGGCAAAAATCACTCATCAACAAAGCACTATCTGGGAAACTCAGGAACTTGGTCATCAGCATATTACAGGAAAGACCCACAAAGGGCCATGTGATCTGCACGGCAGCAGAAACCAGAGACGAGGCAGAAAATCTGAAGGTCAAACAAGTTGTCAGAAGCCAGGAAGTCAAAACATTGTACTTTTAAAAGGTCTTGGGACCAAAACTGAATAACCAATTTGTTTAAAATATTAACCTTTAAACCTCTTCTGGGTTGCAGAGTTGTGTAAGTTTCTTACCAGACTCATTCCACTGGTACAGACATAGAAACTGGTTATCAGGTACACAAGACAGCAGTAGTGGAAGACCTTTTGCCATTTCCTTGACTCTCAGTTCATTTTATCCATCCCAAAATTTATTTTAAAATGGAACTGCTTAGACAAAAGCATTTCCTTTAGTTTTCAACCTCTACTTCACGAGCAACTATTCTCCTACTCAAAAATAAAATAAAATTGGCTGTGAATATGACGTACTGCTGCTTTGCTTATTACCTTCATTAGCCTTGCTCAAACTTAAAGTAATATCAAAACCCAACAAATATCAGGCTAAATTATTTCAAAACAATACTATCCCTCATTCTGAATTTCTCCCTAACATTTTCAGTAGAGTATGATATCATTAAAATGCTTAGAAATACCTGTGGATTTTCAAGGATCCTTTTTACACCTTTGATTAAATTTCCAAGGTATTTGGCACGTTCTGGATTGCTGAATAATGATCTCCTCACAGATGCAAACTGAACTAAGCATGAGAGTGCCTGAAAAATAAAACATGCACAGTTCTAGAACCTGGGACAGTTCCTTTTTTTTTTCTTTTAAACTCACAACAGTCTGCTACAATTAATAAAAAAAAATAATAATTCAACCAGATTTCAATTGTTCAAAGGTGTGGATATCATGACATTTTATTAAATACAAGCCTCCAAGCCCAATAAGCATCTCAGTGAACTGGAATCCCTGTCCATGGTTCACTGCTTCTCAATGATCAACTTATGGACTCACTGACACCAAGAAAGTAAACAGATAGATTATGACAACTCCAAAACTAACTACCAAAATCTGAGAGGTATCATGAATCACACAATAAGGAAACAATTAGGACAGGCCTTGACAAAATGTTTTTGGATTTAGAAGTCAGCATAAAAACTTAGAACCAGCAACTGAGACCGATCTCTTCCTCCCCACTTCCCTCACCCCCGGATTGTCTCCAGCAAAGTTGGAAAGCAGGAGGAAGGGCAGATGGAGAGAGATCTCTTCAGAGGTCTACTATAGCTCCTTTAGGGCCCAATTTACTAAGACTGTTTTTATATTATTTTTCCAGGGGGAAAGGCAGTTTACTCACCTGTAGTAGGTCTTCTCCATGGACAGCAGGAATAAGTCCTCATGTATGGGTGATGTCCCTGACGGAGCCTCGTGCAGGAACGATCCCCAGCTTCTATTGGAAGCTTCTGGGAGGCTCCACCACGCCACCATGCCTGCGTACATCCTTCCTGCCTGCCGCTGCGATGCCATTTTGATTCGGTCTGATAACATAGCTGTACCAAAAGATAACTTTTCGAGGAGGGAGGAGGGTTGTGAGGACTTATTCTTGCTGTCCACAGAGAACACCTGCTGCAGGTGAGTAAAGCGTAGTTACTCACCTGTAACAGGTAATCTCCGGGAACAGCAGGAATTTAGTCTTCACATATGGGTATCGTCGGTACCGACGGAGCCTGCACGGGAACATTCCCCAGCATCCAATAGGAATGCTTTCGGGAGCATCCCTCAGCACATGCACGCTGCCTTCCCGCCTTTCCAACTGTCCCTCTTCAATTAAGTTTGTAGCTGAGTGAAAGGATAGAGGGAGAAAGGAAAGAGACAGAGAGATAGAGAGACAACTCCTAGGGGAGGTGGGTGGGTTGTGAAGACTAAATTCCTGCTGTTCCTGGAGATCATCTGTTACAGGTGAGTAACTACCCTATCTCCAGGAACAAGCAGGAATGCAGTCTTCACATATGGGGACTCCCTAGCTGAAGATGCCAGGGAGATAGCCCCAGGAAGCTGACACCTATAGTAAGGTGGGCCATGCTTCCTCCCATGGATCTCTGGCATCCCACCAGGGTTGGTAGGTAGGAGTTGAATAGGTCTGAAAGAGATTTTGAAGAACAGCTTGGCCAAAAAAGGCATCCCAACAGGAGGCTTTATCTAGGCAGTAGTGGGCTGTAAAGGTGTGTACCGAAGCCCAGGTGGCTGCTCGACAAATGTCATCAATAGACACAGAGTGAAGGTTAGTCATAGAGGCTGCCATGGCTCTCACATTATGAGCTGTGACACGGCCTTGAAGAGGAAGACTCTTACTCTCATATGCAAAGGATATGCATTGTGCAATCCATTTGGATGGAGTTCTCTTGGAGACTGGAAGTCCCAAATGACTAGAATCAAAAGCAATAAAAAGTTGAGAAGACTTTCTATGTTGCTGTGTTCTTTGTAGGTAAAAAGCCAAGGCTCTTTTACAATCCAAAGTATGAAGGTTCCTTTCTGCATTAGAGGCATGAGGCCTCGAAAAGAATACAGGAAGATAAATTGATTGATTTAAATGAAAAGGCGAAACCACCTTTGGCATAAAGTGTGGGTGAGTTCTGAGAACAACCTTATCATGGTGAAACCTAGTACAAGGATGATCAGCCACTAAAGCTTGCAATTCACTAATTCGATGTGCAGAGGTGATTGCAATTAGGAAGATGACCTTCCAGGACAAAAGCTTTAGGGTTGTAGTGGCTAAAGATTAAAAAGGCGGTTTTATGAGCTGCCCGAGAACTAGATTTAAATCCCATGCCATCGGTGGTGGCCTGATGGGAGACTTTGTTAATAGAAGACCTCTCATAAATCTTGATATGAGTGGATGAGACGAAATTGGTTGTCCATTTAGAGGCTTATAGGAAGCTGCAATTGCACTAAGATGGACTCTTACTGAATTGGTCTTTAGACCAGAATTTGATAAATGAAGTAGATACTCCAATATCGATTCCAAAGGTATCATAAGGGGGTTTAACCCCTTTTGTGAACACCATATAGTAAAACGTTTCCACTTGAAGGCGTAAGAGCATCTTCTGGAAGGTTTTCTAGAAGCCTGAAGGATATCCTTTACCTGCTGGGAAAGGTTGAGATCCTGAAGGTCTAAGCTTTCAGCAACCAGGCTCTGAGATGCAGGGACTGGGGATTCGGGTGCCATAGCATCCCGTTCTCTTGGGAGAGGAGATCTGGAGCATAGCCTAACTCCAGAGGTGCAGCTTGAGAGAGATGTAGAAGCAGGGGATACCACATTTGGCGTGGCCACCATGGAGCTATGAGGATCATACGACCTCTGTCTCTCTGAAGCTTGAAGAGTGTTTTGGGGATGAGGGGAATGGGTGGGAAGGCACCTGTGATGCCTTTCAGTGAAGAAATATTTCCTGAAAGGCAATGTCAGGAAATATTTCTTCACTGAAAGGGTGGTGGATGCTTGGAATGCCCTCCCGATGGAAGTGGTGAGGGCAAACACGGTGATGGAATTCAAAACGGCATGGGACAAACACAGTGGATCCCTTTACAGCAACAGGATAAAAGCAAAATAAACAGTACCATCTAACTTCTGAACTATCTAGCATCTGAACAAATAAGGGTGTCCTACATGGAGTGGTGGGTTCACCCCTAAACAGAAACAAAAACATGGGGAGGGGTGGCCTGCACAGAGCGACAGGTGCACCTACCCTTGCCATCTTGATGGGCAGACTAGATGGACCATGTTGGTCTTTATCTGCCGTCACTTACTATGTTACTATGTTACTATCTGTTGTTAGGGTGGCCTGGAATAGGGGTTGCTGGAAAGGAGATCCCACTAGAAGATTTTCCAGTGATTGACACCATTGGAAAGACAAAATCAGTCATTGTGAGTTTGATATCTTGTCCAACAGATGTCCTGTGGCCTGTGTCCACTGTGTGGATAGGGTCCACTGGGCTGTTCGCATATGAAGGCGAGCATAGGGAACCACATGAACCGGGGATGCCATATGTCCCAGTAGTTGTAGTAGTTCTCGAGCAGTTAGGGAGGACTTCACCGCTGCTTGAGAAGCTAGCTGCACTATGCAAAGACAGCAGGGTTGTGGGAGAAAAGCCCTTAACTGTCTGGTATCTAAACGAGCTCCTATGAAATCCAGGGACTGAGACAGAGCAAGTTGGGATTTTGGGAGGTTTATGACCAATCTCAAGTATTGAAGGATTCGCATTGTGCAAAACAGTGCAGAGCTGGCTTCTGGAACCATGGGAGCTCGAATGAGCCAGTCATCTAAGTAAGGGAAGACGAATATCCCTAGGGTTCGCAGAAATGCAGCTACTACTGCCATGCATTTCGTGAATACTCTTGGTGCCGAAGCCAGACCAAAGGGAAGAACCCTGTATTGGAAATGTTTTCCCTTGAAAAGGAATCGTAAGAATTTTCTGTGATCTGGATGGATCAGAATGTGAGTATATGCATCCTTTAGATCTAGAGAACAAAGCCAATCCTGACTTTGAAGGTATGGCAGAAGAGTTCCCAGAGAAATCATTTTCAACTTTTCTCAGAACAGATATTTGTTCAATTCTCTGAGATCTAGAATGGGTCTATGTCCTCCTGTTTTCTTTGGGATAAGAAAATAGGGGGAGTAGAACCCTGTACCCTGTAGTAGAATGGGCACCTCCTCTATTGCCCCTTGAGCAAGGAGTGTTGAGACCTCTCGATCAAGTAGATTGTCTGTAAAGGTTTGGGAATTGAACTGTCTTACGATTGTAGGAGGGGGCATACTGTGAAAATGAAGCTTGTACCCCTCTCCCACAATAGACAGAGTCAAATTTTCTGCTGTTATGTGGTGCCATCTGTTGGCAAAATTACACAACCAGCCTGGAATGTTTAGGGGTTCTGGACCTTTCAGAAGCAGGAAGGCTAAGTTCTCTATGAAGGAGTCAAAGCCCTTGAGGGGGCTGGGCCTGTGGAGCTGGTTGAGCTCTAAGGCCTTTTGGCTTCTTTTGTCTGGATTGTTGTTGTTGACCTTTCTGGGAAACTTGACCCTGAGCTTGCCCTTGCTGGGTATAGGACGAATAAAACTTCGTCTTTTTGCCGAAAAAGGGTTTCTAATAGAGTTTCTTTTTGGCTGGAGTGGCTGTAGATTTTGACAATCTATCTAAAGTGATATTGTCAGCATTTATCTCATTAGCCTTTTCCTGCCAATTCTTGCCAAAGAGGTTTTTTCCTGTGCAAGGGATGTTTTCCAATTTATCCTGTACCCAAATCTCCACGTCTGATGCCTGGAGCCAGGCAATCAGAAGTGCATCAATGACAATAGCAGAGGTTCTTCTAATCCATTCAAAGCAGTCAAAGGCTGCACGATTTACAAACTTGGAGACGTCTTGAGCATACTTGACAAGAGTAAGGAAGTCTTGTTGTTTGTCATCAGGGAGAAGGGGGCTCATAACTCACAGTACTACCTTTTAACTTTGGAAAGGGAAACTATGATAAAATGAGGAAAATAGTTAAGAAAAAACGAAAAGGAGCAGTTGCAAAGCTTAAAGACTTACATCAAGCTTGGGTGTTGTTGAAAAATACTATCTTGGCAGCCCAGACCAGCGGTATTCCACGCTTTAAGAAAAGTGGAAGGAAGTCCAAAAAACTGCCAGCATGGTTCAAAGGTGAGGTCAGAGAGGCTGTTGTTGCCAAAAAAGCATCTTTCAGGAAATGGAAAAAAGAGCCAAACGACGAAACCTGGAAACAGCACAAGCACTGGCAAGTCAAATGCAAGGCATTGATAAAGCAGGCAAAGGGAGAATTTGAGAAGAAGCTTGCTGTGGAAGCAAAAACGCAAAATAAAGATTTTTTCAAGTACATTCATAGCAAAAATCCTGTGAGAGAGTCAGTTGGTCCATTAGATGATAGAGGAGTTAAAGGGGCACTAAGAGGTGACAAGGCGATAGCGGAGCGACTGAATGAATTCTTTGCTTCGGTCTTTACTGAGGAAGATGTAGGGATGTTACCCATGACTGAAGTGGTATTTAAAGGTGCGGAAGAATTGAAGGAAATATCGATACATCGAGAAGATGTATTACAACTATTAGATAAACTGAAGAGTAGCAAATCACCTGGGCCGGATGGTATACATCCAAGGGTGTTGAAAGAACTGAAATATGAGATTGCAGACCTGCTATTAGCAATCTGTGAACTATCATTAAAATCATCTCTAATACCTGAAGATTGGAGGATCGCTAATGTAACGTCAATTTTTAAAAAGGGTTCCAGGGGTGATCCGGGAAACTACAGACCGGTGAGCCTCACGTCAGTACCGGGAAAAATGGAAGAAACCATCATAAAGAATAAAATTATTCAGCATGTAGATAGTCATGGCCTAATGGGAGACAGCCAACATGGCTTTAGACAAGGAAGATCTTGTCTTACTAATCTGTTGTGTTTTTTTGAAAGTGTGAATAAACAGGTGGACAAAGGTGAGTCGGTTGATATAGTGTATCTGGACTTTCAGAAAGCCTTTGACAAGGTCCCTCATCAGAGACTTTTGGCAAAACTAAAGAGTCATGGGATAGGAGGCAGTGTACTACTGTGGATCAAGAATTGGTTAAAAGATAGAAAGCAGAGGGTTGGGCTAAATGGCCAATTTTCCCAATGGAGAAAGGTGAATTGTGGTGTACCCCAGGGATCTGTGCTGGGTCCGCTGCTTTTTGACATATTCATAAATGACCTGGAAATTGGAATAACGAGTGAGTTTATCAAATTTGCAGATGACACAAAACTATTTAAAGTTGTTAAAACCCAAGAGGATTGTGGAAAATTGCAAGAGGATCTTGATAAATTAGAAGACTGGGCATCAAAATGGCAGATGAAATTTAATGTGGACAAGTGCAAAGTTATGCACCTAGGGAAGAACAACCCAAACTATGGTTACACAATGCAAGGTTCCATATTAGGAACCACCAACCAGGAAAAAGATTTAGGCGTCTTTGTTGATAACATGTTAAAACCCTAGGCCCAGAGTGCAGCGGCAGCCAAGAGAGCAAATAGAATGCTAGGTATCATAAGGAAAGGAATGGAAAATAAAACAAAAGATATTATAATGCCTCTATATCGTTCCATGGTGAGACCGCACCTTGAATATTGTGTGCAATTCTGGTCGCCGTATCTTAAAAAGGATATAGAGTTATTAGAAAAGGTTCAGAGAAGAGCCACCAAAATGGTAAAGGGGATGGAAGGATACTCCTATGAAGAAAGGCTAAAAAGGTTAGGGCTCTTTAACCTGGAAAAGAGACGACTGAGGGGAGATATGATAGAAGTCTATAAATTAATGAACGGAGTGGAACGGGTAAACGTAGATCGATTGTTTACGTTATCAGAGTATAGAAAGACTAGGGGACATGCAATGAAGCTACAGGGTAAACTAAGACTAATAAAAGAAAATATTTTTTCACTCAACGTGTAATCAAATTCTGGAATTGGTTACCGGAGGATGTAGTAAAGGCTGTTAGTGTAGCTGGGTTTAAAAAAGGTTTGGACAAGTTCCTGGAGGAAAGGTCCATAAACCATTATTAAGAAGGGACCCAGGATATCAATGCTTGACCCAGTACAAGCATTGCGGAACCTGTGTCTTTTGGGGAAACTGCTAGGTACGTATGACCTAGATTGGCCACTGTTGGAAACAGGATACTGGGCTTGATGGACCTTGTTCTGACCCACTATGGCATATCTTATGTGCTTATGTTCTTATAAGCTCCAAATCTCCTGTGACCTCTTAGAGGAACATTCCCATTTATAAAATATATGAGCTGATCCTAGCTGAAAGCATGGAAGCCTGAAATGTGCGACGCCCAAAAGTGTCAAGAGTCCTGCATTCACGACCTGGAGGATTAGATGCATGTCTTTTTGCACTTTTTATCCTACGCATGGCTGACTTCACTACCATTGAATGGTGTGGCAGCTGAGTCTTTTCAAAACCAGGACATGGTGGAACTTGATACATGGTATCGAGTCTCCTAGAATGAGGAGATGTGGTCAAAGGTGTCTCCCACATTCTGAGCATCAAATCATGAAGAATTTCATGAATGGGCAGAGTGGCTGCCTCCTCGGGAGCCTTAGGGTATTGGAGAATTTCCAATTCCTTTGCTCTAGGTCTTTTTTCAAGAGCTACCGTGATTGAAAGACCTCGGCCACCTCACAAATAAAATCCTGAAAAGACAAGTCTTCCGGAGGAGACATTCTACGTTGGGGAGAAGAGGAGTCTTCCGGGAGAAACACTCTGGTACCGGCAGAATTATCAGAGTCATCGGAATTGGAGGATTCGAAGTATCTCTGATCCCGATGTTCATGATCCCGGTATCGATCAAAGTTAAGAACATAAGACATGCCATACTGGGTCAGACCGAGGTCCATCAAGCCCAGTATCCTGTTTCCAACAGTGGCCAATCTAGGTGATACGTACCTAGCAATATCCCCAAAAGACACAGGTTCCACAATGCTTGTACTGGGTCAAGCATTGATATCCTGGATCCCTTTTTAATAGTGGTTTATGGACCTTTCCTCCAGGAACTTGTCCAAACCTTTTTTAAACCCAGCTATACTAACAGCCCTTACTACATCCTCCGGTAACAGATTCCAGAGTTTGATTACACGTTGAGTGAAAAAATATTTTCTCTTATTTGTCTTAAATAGTTTACCCTGTAGCTTCATTACATGTCCCCATGTCTTTCTATACTCTGATAGCGTAAACAATTGATCCACGTTTATCCGTTCCACTCCATTCATTAATTTATAGACCTCTATCATATCTCCCCTCAGCCGTCTCTTCTCCAGGCTAAAGAGCCCTAACCTTCTTAGCCTCTCTTCATAGGAGTAGCCTTCCATCCCCTTCACCAATTTGGTGGCTCTTCTCTGTACTTTTTCTAATAACGCTATGTCCTTTTTAAGATACGGTGACCAGAATTGCACACAATATTCAAGGTGCGGTCGTACCATGGAGCGATACAGAGGCATTATAACATCCTTTGTTTTATTCTCCATCCCTTTCCTTATGATACCTAGCATTCTATTTGCTTTCTTGGCCGCCGCTGCACACTGGGCGGAGGGTTTTAACATGTTATCCACGATGACTCCTAAATCTTTTTCCTGGGTGGTGGTTTCTAACGTGGAGCCTTGCATCGTGTAACTATAGTGTGGGTTGTTCTTTCCTAGGTGCATAACTTTGCACTTGTCCACATTAAATTTCATCTGCCATTTGGATGCCCAGTCTTCCAATTTATCCAGATCCTCCTGCAGTTTTCCACAATCCTCTTGGGTTTTAACAACTTTAAACAGTTTTGTGTCATCTGCAAATTTGATAACCTCACTCGTTATTCCCTTTTCCAGGTCATTTATGAATATGTCAAAAAGCAGCGGACCCAGTACAGATCCCTGGGGTACTCCACTATTCACCTTTTTCCATTGGGAATATTGGCCATTTAGCCCTACCCTCTGCTTTCTATCTTTTAACCAGTTCCCGATCCACAATAGTACACTGCCTCCTATCCCATGACTTTTTAGCTTCGCCAAAAGTCTCTGATGGGGAACTTTGTCAAAAGCTTTCTGAAAGTCCAGATACACTATATCAACCGACTCACTCTTTGTCTACCTGTTTATGCACACCTTCAAAAAAACATATCAGATTAGTAAGACAAGATCTTCCTTGTCTAAAACCATGTTGGCTGTCTCCCATTAGGCCATGACTATCTACATGCTGTGTAATTTTGCTCTTTATGATGGTTTCTACCATTTTCCCTGGTACTGACGTCAGGCTCACCGATCTGTAATTTCCTGGGTCACCCCTGGAACCCTTTTTAAAAATTGGTGTTACGTTGGCGACCCTCCAATCTTCAGGTATTACAGATGATTTTAATTAAAGTTCACAGATTACCAATAGCAGGTCTGCAATCTCATATTTCAGTTCTTTCAACACTCTGGGATGTATACCATCCGGTCCAGGTGATTTGCTACTATTCAGTTTATCAAATAGTTGTAATATATCTTCCCGGTGTAGCGATATTTCTCTCAATTCCTCTGCAGTATCACCTTTAAATACCACTTCAGTCTTGGGTAACATCCCTACATCTTCTTCAGTAAAGACCGAAGCAAAGAATTCATTCAGTCTCTCTGCTATAGCCTTGTTTCCTCTTACTGCCCCTTTTACCCCTCTATCATCTAATGGTCCAACTGACTCTCTCACAGGCCTTTTGCTACGAATGTACTTGAAAAAGTCTTTATTTCGTGTTTTTGCTTCCGTAGTAAGTTTCTTCTCAAATTCCCGCTTTGCCTGCCTTATCAATGCTTTGCATTTAACTTGCCAGTGCTTGTGCTGTTTCCAGTTTTCATCATTTGGCTCTTTTTTCCATTTCCTGAAGGTTGCTTTTTTGGCAGCAACAGCCTCTGACCTCACCTTTAAACCATGCTGGCAGTTTTTTGGACTTTCTTCCACTTTTCCTAATGCGTGGAATACAGCTGGTCTGGGCTTCGAGGATAGTATTTTTAAATAACACCCAAGCTTGCTGTAAGTCTTTAACCTTTGGAACCGCTCCTTTTAGTTTTTTCCTAACTATATTCCTCATTCTATCATAGTCTCCCTTTTGAAAGTTAAAAGGTAGTACTGTGGATGCCTTTACTATCTGTCCTCCACTAATTAAATCAAACATGATCATACAATGATCACTATTGCCAAGTGGTCCCAACACCCTTATTTCTTGCACCAGATCTGGCGTTCCACTAAGGACTAGGTCCAGTATGGCTTCCCCTCTGGTCGGTTCATGAACCAGCTGCTCCAAGAAGCAGTCATTTATTCCATCTAGAAACTTTATCTCTTTAGCTTGTCCTGCTGTGACACTGACCCAGTCGATACCGGGGTAATTGAAATCACCCATTATTACTACTCTGTTGTGACTTTTGTTAGCTTCCTTGATTTCTTTGAGCATTTCATCATCCATTTGATCATTCTGGCCAGGCGGTCGATAGTATACTCCAACTGCCATCACCTTCCCCTTCATAAATGGAATTTCAATCCATAGAGATTCTACAGCAAATTTTGTTCCCTGCAAAACTTTAATCCTTTCTGACTCAATGCCCTCTCTAACATAGAGCGCAACCCCTCCACCAATTTGATCAGCTCTATCATTACGATATAGTGTGTATCCAGGTATCACAGTGTCCCACTGGTTATCCTCCTTCCACCATGTCTCTGAGAGTGCAATCATATCTAACCTCTCATTTAGTGCTATATATTCTAACTCTCCCATCTTATTGTTTAGACTTCTAGCATTAGCATACAAGCATTTTAGAGACTGTATTTTATTCATATTAATCTGGCTATTGGTAGGCAGGGGTAATTTGGAATCTTTATGCTCTGTCTGCTCCTTACTCAGGGGCATTTGGGCTACTATACTCCCTTTTGGAACCTCACTGCTTTTGGTAGTATCCTTCAAGGATACCTTTGTCCGAACCATGCACTCCTGGGTGACTGTCGGCTTTCCCCTAATTTCTAGTTGGTACCGAGTTGGTCTGGTACCGATCTGTCAATGCCAGAAAAAGTCGGCATGGGAAGAATTCCCACCGGGGCTGGTACCGGCATCGGTACTGGTGTCGGTACCAGTGCCCGTTGAACCGCCGGTGTCAACAGTACCGCAGCTATAAGGAGAACTGCAAGACTGCGTTCGATAGCAAGGAATCTCTGGTCTATCGACGCTGCCTATGCCTGGGTATTGGTACCGGTAAAAGTGGCCAGAACCCCTGAGCATGGCAACAGTAGTTCTGCCGAGGTCGAAGCCTCAAGAACATCCTGGAACCCCATTGATGCTTTGGAGGCCGAAGCCTCCCGCCGGGGCTGTTTTGCCGGTGTAGTTTCCTCAAGGGCAATGCCAATGGCGTCTCCATGCTTTGAAGGAGAGCTACCCTTTGAGGACCGGCTCTTATGTTTAGTTACCTGAGATCCATGGGAGGAAGACGAGGCTCTTGAAGACGTCGATGCAATGGACCTGGCATCCAAAGAAAAGAGGGTACCGAGCTGCAATCTTACTCTTTTAGTCATCCCCATACAAGAGAGACACTCAAATGGAGAATGGTCAGGGCCTAAACATTTTAGACACCAGTCATGGGTGTCGGTGACGGAGATGGTACCGCCACACTTAGTACACTTTTTAAAACCACTAGCTGTTTTTTCCAACTTTTAGGAAAAATGGGGCCTAATGCCCAAAATGGCGCCTAGCACCAAAAAGAAAAAGTTTCTGAAGAGAAACAGTTCAGAAGGTTTTGGGTTTTTTTTAAGAAAAGAAGAAAAAAACCCGGCGGTACCGGTAGGTGTCGTGCGGAGGCAGACGCGACCACAAGAAAACATGTTTAAAGAAGGAATTTGCTGCGGTGACAGGGTATGTGACCTGTTGGCTACATGGAAAATGAAGAACTGAAGAGGGACAGGTGGAAAAGCGGGAAGGCAGCGCGCATGTGCTGAGGGATGCTCCCAAAAGCGTTCCTATTGTACGCTGGGGAGCGTTCCCGCGCAGGCTCCGTCGGTTCCGACGATACCCATATGTGAAGACTACATTCCTGCTTGTTCCTGGAGATCTCTCTTTTCTCTGTGGACAAGCAGAAATGAGTCCTCACGTATGGGACTCCTAAGCAACAGGCTACCAAAAACCAAAAAGATCACTGAGAAGCCCAACAAGGGCAAAACTCAACTGTCATATGGCAAACAGGCCTTAACAGTCAAGTGACCAAATATGTAGAAAAGCAGTGATTCCCTCTTCCCTTTTTTTGTTTTTTTGGTAGCCTGGACAGAATAGTATGGGCCTAGGGGGCATGGAATTGGATTCTAATCCCCAAACAGATTGGCTGAAGTTGATGTAGCACTGGGAATCCCCATCAAGGCAGTAGTGGTATGTAAATGTGTGGACTGAAGAAAACATGTTGCAGTCCTGCAGATCTCTTCCATGGAGACCGAGCAGAAGTTGGCCAGTGATGCAGCCATAGCTCTAACATGAGCAGTGACATGACCATCAACACTCAGGCTTGCCTGGGCAAAAGCAAGAGATGCAATCTGCCAAACTGAAAGAAAATAACATAAGAAATGCCATAAGGGTCAGACCAAGGTCCATCAAGACCAATATCCTGTTTCCAACAGTGGCAAATCCAGGTCACAAGTACCTGGCAGGTTCCCAAAAAGGCACACAAGTTCTACAATGCTTGTCTCGGGGTAAGCAGTGGATTTACCGAGTCCTCTTTAATAATGGTATATGGACCTTTCCTCCAGGAATTTGTCCAAACCTTTTTTAAACCCAGCTACACTACCAGCTTTTACTACATCTTCCTGTGATGAAAAGAGTGTTTGGAAATGCTACAACTACTACTATTGATCATTTGTATTGTGCTACAAGATGTACACAGCACTCCAAAGAGACATGTGAAAGACGGTCCTTGCTCATCGGAGCTTACAATCTAGTCAAGACAGACAACAAAGTATCAGAAATGGTAGCCCCTAGCTTATTGGGGTCAAAAGAAACAAAAAGCTGGATGGAATTTCTATGGGCTAAGAAGAATCGCTTGAAGTCCAACATGTGCAACATAGCTTCCCTTTTGTGTGCATAAGGTCTCGGGAAAAATGTGCATGCCGAAGTGACCAATACCAAAAAAAACACCTTCCAGGTCAAGAACTTCAGAGGACAGGAATTCAGCAGCTCAAATGGAGCTTTCATGAGCTGTGCAAGAACAACATTAAGGTTCCAAGCACAACGGGAGGCTTATAGCATAGTTATTCACCGTAAAACGTGTTCTCCGGGGACAGCAGGAATCAGTCCTAACATATGGGTGACGTCAGCACCAACAGAGCCCTTGCGGAAGCATCCCCCAAGATTTCAAAGAAAGCCTTTGGGAGATGCCACCACGCATGCATGGTCCCCTTCTCGCCCAAGGGTGCCATCTTTCTCAGTCAGATGACATAGCTAAAAGACGGCAAAAATAAAAGATGGTAAAGGAGCAGCTCAAGACAGCAAAAATGAAAAGCAACTCCACGGGGAGGAGGGAGGTTGTGAGGACCAATTCCTGATGTCCCCGGAGAACACCTGTTACAGGTAACTATGCTTTCTCCGGGAACAAGCAGGAAGTCAGTCCTCACATATGGATCTCCCAGGCTACAGGCTACCGGTAGCCCATAGCAAAAATAGGGGCTTCCTCACAGGGAGACGCAAGCAGCAGCAATTTAGTCCGTGTACACAGACCACAGTAGGACCCCTGTGTCCGATGAAACCAGCACTCTGGTAGCCTGGACACAGAAGGGTCGGAGAGTAGGAGTTGCCTAAACCCTGAAAAGGTTACGGGAGCACAGCCTGGCCGAAGGTAGTGTCCCGTCGGGACTCTCTTTCCAGGCAGTAATGGGCTGCAAACGTATGAACTGAAGACCAGGTGGCTGCCCAGCAGATGTCCACCATCAGGACAGAGCGTAAGTTTTCCACCGAGGCCGCCATGGCCCAGACACAGTGCGCCATGACGCGGCCTTCCAGAGGGAGCTTCGCTTGCTAATAAGCGAAGGTGATACAGTCCACCACCCACGTGGACAGTGTACGCTTGGTCACTGCCTCCCCAGCTTACTGGGGTCGTAGAAGATGAAAAGCTAAGAAGCTTTGCGGTGGCCTTGAGTTCATTGGATATAGAAGGACAAAGCCTTCTTACAGTCCAAGGTGTGAAGGACCGTCTCCGCACAACTGGAGTGAGGTATTGGAAAGAAGGTAGGGAGCACCATCTCCTGGTTGAGATGGAAGGGCGACACTACCTTCGGCAGGAATTTGGGGTGTGTGCAAAGCATCACTTTGTTCTTGTAGAACCTGGTATAGGGCGCCTCCGCCACAATGGCATGAAGCTCGCTAGCTCTGCCAACGGATGTAAGCGCGACCAGGAAAACCACCTTCCAAGAGAGGCAGCGAAGGTGGCAGGTAGCCAGAGGCTCGAAGGGCAGGCGAGTGAACTGCCCCAATACTACACTGAGGTCCCATTCAGTAGCCGTAGGGCGAACCGGGGGCTTCGATAAGAGCAAGCCCCAAAGAAAACGGGTCACCAACAGCTGGAGCGAGAGGGGCTTACCATCCACCAGATGGTGGCATGCCGCCAGGGTACTAAGGTACACTCGGACAGAGTTAGACTTGAGTCCGGATTGAGGGAGGTGGAGAAGGGACTGTAACACCAGTGCCACTGGGCACAAGAAAGGATCAGCCCCATTTTTGGTGCACCAAGCCGAGAACCAGTACTATTTCAGGGGTAAGCCTTTTTAGTAGAGGCCTTGCGAGAGGCCAGCAGAATGTCTTCCACTTCAACTGGAAGGCTGAAAGTGGCCAGAGTCACCCTCTCAGCATGAGAGGCCAGAGTCATGCTGTCAGCGACAGGGACCCCAGGTTGGGGTGCAGGAGAGAGCACCCCTCCTGAGATAGGAGTTCCGGGGCGGTCCCCTAGGAAATGGGGGTCTCCACCGTCAACTGGAGGAGCAGCGGAAACCACGGTTGCCTGGGTGACCGAGGAGCTATCAGGATGGGCGCAGTCCTGTCGTGGAGGGTTGTGAACAAGGTCTTGGCGATCAGCGATGTAGGAGGGAAGGTGTATGTGAGGCCTTCCGACCATGAGACAAGGAACATGTCCACTGCCACCCTGGAGGGGTGGGACTGCCTGGAACAGAAGCGGAGCAACTGAAAGTTGTCTGGGCTGGCGATCAGGTCCATCATGGGTTCCCCCCAGAGCTGGAAGATCTGACTAGTTACCCTGGGGTCCAGCTGCCACTTGTGAGTCTGGAGGAATCTACTCAGCCTGTCGGCCAGAAGTCAGGGTAAACTATTTAAGACTAATAAAAGAAAATACTTTTTCACTCAACGTGTAATCAAACTCTGGAATTTGTTACCGGAGGATGTAGTAAAGGCTGTTAGTGTAGCTGGGTTTAAAAAAGGTTTGGACAAGTTCCTGGAGGAAAGGTCCATAAACCATTATTAAGAAGGGACCCAGGATATCAATGCTTGAACCAATACAAGCATTGTGGAACCTGTGTCCCTTGGGGAAACTGCTAGGTACATATGACCTAGATTGGCCACTGTTGGAAACAGAATACTGGGCTTGATGGACCTTGGTCTGACCCAGTATGGCATATCTTATGTTCTTATGTAAGAGAATACCCTGTTGGATTGCGAAAAAGCAGAGGACCAGTTCCTCCTGACAAAGGGTATGAGACCCTGTGCCCACATGTTTCTTCAAGTAGAACACCGCCACCTGGTTGTCCGTCTGGACCAACACCGGCTGGTGACACAGGTGGTGACAGAAGACCCGCAGGGCTAATTGTATGGCTCGGAGCTCCAGGAGTTGATCTGATGGGTGCTCTCATCTGGTGACCAGTGGCCCTAGGTGCGGCAATCTACATAGTGGGCTCCCCAGCCGAGTAGAGAGGCATCGGTGGAGAGGCCCATTGAGGGGCGAGGGGCCTAAAAAGGTATGCCTGCCTCAAGATTCTGGAGAAACTGCCAACAGACCAGGAAGTCCGCCAGTTGGCGGGTCACAGAGACTCTGTATCGGAGGCGACCCGTGGCTTGAGACCACTGGTCCCGGAGACACCACTGCGCAGCCCTCATGTGGAGGCGAGCGTCAGGGGTGATGTCGACGGTAGCAGCCATGTGCCCAAAGACGCGCAGAAGAAGCCAAGCAGGCACCGAGGGACGGCAGTGAATGTCCCGAGCCAGAGTCCTGAGATGGTCGGCCCGGTCCCTGGGAAAGAATGCCTTCGACTATCTTTGCCTCGATGAATTCCAGACACAGTTTTGGGAGGAGGTGAGACTTGGGGTAGTTTATTACAAACCCCAAGTGTTGCAGAACCTGGATGGTGCGTGCGATGGCCTGCTGCACCTCTTGAGGCAGAGGCCAAGCCGAAGGGGAGTACCCTCTACTGAAAATGCCTGCCCCCCACTACGAACCGCAGGTACTGCCTGTGGTTGGGGTGAATGAGGATGTGGGTATAAACATTCTTGAGGTCTAAGGAGCATAGCCAGTCTCCCTGCTGGAGGTATGGCAACAATGTTCCAAGGGAGAGCATCCTGAACTTCTCCCTCACCTGGAATCTGTTGAGGTTGCGCAGGTCGAGGATGGGCCTTAGGCCCTGTGTCCTTTCTGGCACGAGAAAGTACCTGGAGTAGAACCCCTTGCCCTTGAGGTGGTGGGGCACCGGTTCCACTGCTTTGTCCTCGAGAAGACCTGCCAATTCCTTCAGCAAAAGGTTTCAGTGGAGGGGAGACCTGAAGGGCTCTCCTAGGAAATAAGGGGGAGGTGTCTGAATCAGGTGGAGGAGGTAACCCTCCCTGACTACCTGAAGTGCCCAGGAGTTGGTGGTGATGGTCAACCACCTCTGGGTATAGAGGGCCAGACATCCCCCTGTGGGCTGCTGATCTCCTTGGGGTAGATAGGCTATGCTCAAGGAGTCAAAAACTCCCCCCTGGCTGGGCTGGAGCCAGAGCCTGGGGTTTTGGAGCATTCTGCTTATGACGGCCATGCCCATGTGCCTTGGCCTGCTGACCCTGTTGGGGAGCTAGGGAGGCTTGAAAAGGTGGGAAGTTTCTGTAAGCAGTTCCCTTCCTTGGGTAAAAGGACTTTTTACCAGAGACTTCCGTCAGGGAGGGGCAGCGGTATTTTTGGAGAGACTGGTCCTCATTATGAACTCAGTCTCCAGCTCGGCAGCCTTATCGGTCATGGGTATGCCAAAGAGGTTGTCTCCTTGGTAGGGGACATTGATCAATATGTCCTGAACCCACTGCTCGAGGTTGGATGACTGTAGCCAAGCTTGGCGGCGTGCACAGATGCCAGCCGCTGCTATTTGAGCCACCAACTCGAACCCATCATAGGCCACGCAACACATGAATTTGGAGCACTCACAGACTGCCTTGGCCAGGTTCTTGAACCGCTGCAAGGGTTCCTCAGACAGACCAGCTCAGAATCTGGCAAGTTCTTTTGCCAGGTCTCTCAGGTACATGCCCATGAACAGCTGCTGGCCTGGATGCGGCCGATAAGCATTGAACCCTGGTAGCACTTTCTGCCGAAGGCATCCAAGATGCGGGCCTCCCTGCCATGGGGCACCGAGGAGTGCGTCTTCTGGCTTTTCAGCCAACGCATGGCCAACTCCACCATCATGCAGTATGCGGCAGCTGTGACTTTTGGATACCCAAGCTCTGGCGGACTCGATACATTGAGTCGAGCTGTTTGCTCAACACTGGTACCGAAGCCAGTGTCTCCCACATTCGAAGCATCGGCCATTCCAAGATGGGGAGGATGAGCACTGTGAGCGATTCCTGTGGAGAAGCCTCGTACTGGAGAATTTACAACTCATCCGCCCGAGGGTCCTCCTCCAACTCTGTCGGGAACGCCAGGGCCTTTGACATATCCTTGACGAAATCAAGGAAGTCCATATCCTCCGGCGGGGCCCTCTGTAGGGGCTCCAAGACGGAAGAGTCAGATGGGATGTCGCGATGTCGACAGGTATCGGGGGACTCCTCATCCTCCTTCTTCCACTCGGAGTAGTCCATGGAGGACTCGTAGGAGGGTTGTTCTGCGAGCCCCCAAAGGTACTGCAGCCAGTGCCTGGCATACTTGCTGGGGATGACAGTGGTCCCTTCGAGCGGGATGCAGATCACGACCTTGGCTGAAGATCGACTCGAGGCCGAAGGACGTCGTGGAAAGGCTCGACCTCCGGGGACGTCTTGGATGTCGAGGGCCTGGTGGTCGGGTGGATGAACCGGTCGTACCAGACAATAGCGCCCACTGCTGGTCCATGAAGGCAGACAAACTGCGCTCCAGGGCCGCCATTCTGGACTCCAGACAAGGCGGCTCCGCAGCTTTTGGAGCAGGCACCGAGGGACTCGGGCCTGAAGCCGGCTCCCCCGAAGGGGAATCCTCAATGAGGATGGTGTCTGGGGACCAAGGCCAGTCCGTGGTCAGATCCTTTCAAGGGACCTTCATGAGCCGCTCCCTCTCCGACACCTCGGACAAATGTCTTGGACTGCGGGACGGGGAGCACCCAGCCGGTCAGAACCATCCAAGGATGTCGCCTTCAAGGGTTTCTTCTTCTTCCTGGGTTCCCTTGAAGGAGACCCCCTTCCTGAGAACCTACGACGAGGCTCAGGTTCGGGAGGCTCCACCCGAGATGTCAGGGCCTCAGACGAGGCCCTGGCCTTCGGAGGCACCGGGGACTTGGGGAAAAACTTATCATGCTGCTGCTGGCAGTTCTTGAGGGCCTTACTGGATATCATTTTGGAGAGACCACAGGCTGCCAGGATGTGGTCTGGCCCAAGGCAGCGGAGACAGCAGTCGTGTGTGTGTCGGTCAAAGACATAATTTTAGAGCACCAATCACACTTCTTAAAACCACTGTTAGCCATGGGGGAAAAAAGTACCCCTGCGAGGTCGAAGACTCTCCGGGCTGCCAGTGGGAGAAAAAAGGCGCGAAGACGCCAGGTAAAAAAAAGAATGAAAACTACAAAAATAGACCAAACTCGATGCCGAGGCAACAAGGTCAGTGGCGTGAAGAATATCGGTGCGATACTAGATGGAGAGTATGAAACTCGGGCAGAAAAATCAACTTTTTCCGGGGACAAGCCAGACAAATGTTTAAAGGGCTCTGCAGAAAAAAGGAGACTGAGCAATATAGCACAACTGGGCAGGAAGGGGACCACGCATGCATAGTGGCATCTCCCAAAGGGCTTTCTTTGAAAGCTGGGGGGGATGCTTCCACGAGGGCTCTGTCTATGCCGACGTCACCCATATGTGAGGACTGACTTTCTGCTTGTTCCTGGAGAAGATGTATTACAACTATTTGATAAACTGAAGAGCAGCAAATCACCTGGACTGGATGGTATACATCCAAGGGTGTTGAAAGAACTGAAATATGAGACTGCAGACCTATTTTTAGTAATCTGTGAACTATCATTAAAATCATTTGTAATACCTGGAGATTGGAGGATGGCCAATGTAATGCCAATTTTTAAAAAGGGTTCCAGATGTGATCCGGGAAACTACAGACCGGTGAGCCTGACGCCAGTACTGAGAAAAATGGCAGAAACCATTATAAAGAACAAAATTACTGAACATGTAGATAGTCATGGCATAATGGAAGACAGCCAACATGACTTTAGTCAAGGAAGGCTGTCTTACTAATCTGTCATGTTTTTTTAAAGATGTGAATAAACAGGTAGACAAAGGTGAGTCGGTTGATATAGTGTATCTGGATTTTCAGAAAGCCTTTAACAAAGTGCTTCATGAGGCACTCTTGGCAAAATTAAACCTCCTGGAATAGGAGGCAGTGTATTATTGTCGATCAGGAAAGCAGAGGGTAGGGCTAAATGGCCAATTTTCCCAATGGAGAAAGGTGAATAGTGGCGTACCCCAGGGATCTGTGCTGGGTCCGCTGCTTTTTAACATATTCGTAAATGACCTGGAAATGGGAATAATGAGTGAGGTAAACAAATCTGCAGATGACATAAAATTATTCAAAGTTGTTAAAACCCATGAGGATTGTGAAAAATTGCAAGAGGACATTGATAAACTGGAAGACTGGGCATCCAAATGGCAGATGAAATTTAATGTGTACAAGTGCAAAGTTATGCACCTAGGAAAGAACAACCCAAACTATGGTTACACAATGCAAAGCATTAGGAACCACCATTCAGGAAAAAGATTTAAGCATGATCGTGGATAACATGTTGAAACCCTCCACCCAGTGTGCAGCGGCGGCCAAGAAAACAAATAGAATGCTAGGAATCATAAGGAAAGGAATGGAGAATAAAACAAAGAATATTATAATGCCTCTGTATCGTTCCATTGTACGACAACATCTTGAATATTGTGTGCCATTCTGGTCGCCGTATCTTAGAAAGGATATAACGTTATTAGAAAGCACAGTTACTTACCTGTAACAGGTGATCTCTGGGAACAGCAGGAATTAGTCCTCACATATGGGTACGTCGGAACCGATGGAGCCTGCGCGGGAAAGCTCCCCAGCTTCCCAGAAAGGAAGCTTTTGGGGCCTCCCACTGCACATGCGCGCTGCCTTCCCGCCTTCCTGACCAGCTCTCCTCAGTTCGAGTTTATAGCTGAGACAATAGAGAGAGGAAAGGAAGATAGATAGAAGATACAACTCCTAGGGGAGGTGGGTGGGTTGTGAGGACTAATTCCTGCTGTTCCCAGAGATCACCTGTTACAGGTAAGTAACTGTGCTATCTCCAGGAACAAGCAGGAATAAGTCCTCACATATGGGGACTCCCTAGCTAAGATGCCTGGGAGATCCCCTTTCAAGGGTTCGCCATCTTCGTATGGATCTCAGGCATCCATTCTGGGAAGGTGGGCAGGAGTTGTTCAAGTATGGAACAGGTGTTTGAGGACAGCCTGACCAAACAAGGCATCCCGGCGGGAGTCCTTGTCCAAACAGTAATGGGCTGTGAAGGTATGAACCGAGGCCCAGGTGGCGGCTCGACAGATCTGATCTATGGATACAGAGTGAAGATGAGCCATAGAAGTGGCCATGGCTCTCACATTGTGAGCTGTGACATGGCCTTCCAGAGAAATGTTTTTACTCTGGTAAGCAAAGGAAATACACTGAGCAATCCAATTGGAAAGTGTACGTTTGGAGACTGGAAGTCCCAAATGAGAAGGATCAAAAGCCACAAAAAGTTGGGAAGACTTTCGATGTGGCTGAGTCCTGTTGAGGTAAAAGGCGAGAGCTCTTTTACAATCTAGAGTATGAAGGTTCCTCTCTGCACTGGATGCATGAGGAGCCGGAAAAAAGACAGGTAGATATACCTCTTGATTAAGATGAAAAGGCGAGACCACTCTGGGCATAAAGTGGGGATTCGTCCTGAGGACCACCTTATCATGATGAAACCTAGTATAAGGTGGATGAGCCACTAAGGCCTGTAGTTCACTGATGCGGCGAGCCGAAGTGACTGCAATAAGGAAAAGGACCTTCCAGGAAAGAAATTTCAAGGAGGTAGAAACCAACGGTTCAAAAGGTGGCTTCATAAGCTGACCTAGAACTAGGTTCAAATCCCATGCTACCGGAGGAGGTCGGATGGGAGGCTTAGTTAGAGTCAGGCCTCTCATGAACCTTGCAATAAGAGGATGAGAGGAGACGGGTTGTCCATTTATAGGTTTTAAGGATGCTGCAATAGCACTTAAATGGACTCTGACTGAATTTGTCTTAAGGCCTGCATTAGAAAGATGCAGGAGATAGTCTAGTAGAGAATTCAAGGGAAGTGCCAGAGGGTCAAGACCCTGTTGAGCACACCAAATGGAAAAGCGTTTCCATTTGAAAGCATAGGAACGCCTCGTGGAGGGTTTCCTAGAGGCATGAAGGATATCTTGCACTGGTTGAGAAAGATTGAAGTCATGAAGGCTTAGGCCTTCAGTAACCAAGCTCTGAGGTGTAGGGACTTGGGGTTTGGGTGCCACAAAGTCCCCTCCTCCTGAGACAGAAGGTCTGGCGCAGCTCCCAGGTCCAGGGAGGGTCCCTGGGAAAGATGCAGAAGTAGAGGGAACCACACTTGGCGTGGCCAGCGTGGAGCTATGAGGATCATCGATCCGTGATCCCTCTGGAGTTTGAACAGAGTCTTGGGAATCAAAGGAATGGGTGGAAAGGCATATAGGAAGTCCTGACCCCAATGCAGGAGAAAAGCGTCGTAGGCCTGAGCTCCCTGACACGGAGTCCTGGAACAGAACCGGGGAAGTTTGGCATTGCACGGACTTGCAAAGAGGTCTATGTCCGGGGTTCCCCATTCCTGAAAGATTCTGCGTATCTGGTCCATATGTAGGGACCATTGGTGTGGAAGCAGAACTCGACTGAGTCTGTCTGCCCGAGAGTTTTGAACCCCTGGAAGATACACTGCCAGAAGATGAATTTGATGCTCTCTGGCGAAGGCCCATAATCTGAGAGCTTCATTGCAAAGCGACAGAGAGCCTGTCCCTCCTTGTTTGTTTACGTAGAACATGGCCACCTGATTGTCTGTTTGAACTAGGACGGTCAGGTTGACAAGGAGGGTATGGAAGACTTTGAGGGCAAAGAAGATTGCTCGCAGTTCCAGGAGGTTGATGTGAAGGGTGGTCTCCTGTGGAGACCAAGTACCCTGAGTGGAGAGGTGTTGTAGATGGGCTCCCCACCCTGTTTGGGAGGCATCTGTTGTGAGGGTTGCTTGGGGCAACAAAGGTTGGAAGGGGGCCCCCAACAACAGATTCTTGGTGGATATCCACCATTGGAGGGACCAAAACAGACGCTTTGAGGTGAGTATTTGGTCGGAGAGCGCTCCTGATGCTTGAGTCCACTGGGTGGCCAAGGTCCATTGAGCTGCTCTCATATGAAGACGAGCATAGGGGACCACGTGTACCGTGAAGGCCATGTGGCCCAAAAGTCGCAGCATTTCTCTGGCTGTCAAGTGACTGCTGGACTGAGCTTGGGAGGCCAAGCACACCAGACGTTGGCCCCGGACTTGAGGTAGGTAGGCCCTTGCAGTGGTGGTGTCCAACTGGGCCCCTATGAATTCCAGAGATTGAGTAGGGATGAGTTGAGACTTGGGAAGGTTTACCACCAGTCCCAGATACTGCAGAATGTGTCTTGTGCGGTCCAGGGAAATCTGGGCCTCTGACTGAGATGGAGCTCGGATGAGCCAGTCGTCCAGATATGGGAATACAAAAATTCCCAGACCTCTTAGAAATGCGGCTACAACTGCCATGCATTTGGTGCATACTCTTGGAGCAGAGGCTAGATCGAAGGGAAGTACTCTGTACTGGAAATGTTTTCCCTGGAACAGAAATCGTAGATATTTTCTGTGGGATGGGTGGATGAGTATATGTGTGTACTGTGACAAGGCAGAGTTTTCAGAGCACAAGAAAAAGGGTTTTAAACACACTTTATCCTCTGAACCTGCCAGGTATACAGGTCAAGAAAGGGTTAAAAGCTCAGCACACAAAGTTTCAGTGCAGGAGAGACTGGAAAGGGAGCCACACCCTAGCTCTAGGCTAACAGGGAGAGCTAGCCTATCAGGGAAAGGGGTGGACTCACGCCCGATTGGACAAAGCAGTACTCATAACCAGGAAGTGGTAGTTTCAGAAGAAGTAGGGGGAGGAGAAGGAGTAAAGAGAAGAAAGCAACGCAGAGGCTTACCTTTGGCACAGCCGGGAGAAAGTGACTCAAGGGAATCAGACGCAGCCTCAGAGTCAGACACTCTTTCCAGAGGGACAAAGAAATCAGGTCCAGGCAGAGACTTGAAACCCCAAGGAGGCAAAGCTGGAAGCAAGTGGAACCAGGTGGGAACCGAGTACTTGGACGGTTGCCAGCCACCTTGCTCAGAGAAAGCCACGTCTCGGGGAAGGCAGTTGAAAGTGCTGCCAGGAAGGAATAACCCTCAGCCAAAGCCAAAACAGGTTAGAAACTCTTACAAACCTTTTAAGCAAAGTTTGGAATCCTTGTCTGAAAGGGATAGAAGTAATTCTTCAGATATTTCCCCTAGGTCCAGACTGATAAGAGAGAAACTGGGTAGAAGGGAAATCCCAGCTGATGAAAAACAAGCGTTGCCTTATAGCAGAGAACGTGTCAGAAGCTGCAGTTCAGAGGGTAGCTCAGCTGCACCTCAGCAGGTTGCTAATTGGCAGCAACAGGACATGAACTTAGAATCAGATTCTGATGGCCAGGCTGTATTAAAAGAACCTGTAAAATACTATCAGAAGAGATATATTCCTCCCAACCAGAGAGTAAGATCCAGGCAAAACAGGGAAGAGAGAAATCCCTACTCTCAGTTGTTTGAGAAGCTTAATAAGCCGGTAACCCTGCAAAAGCCTAGGAGACGTAAAGAGATTGGAGAAAAGCACTTACAGACTCTCCTTAAACACTTGAGATCTCTAGACTCTAGTGAGCCTTATATACAGGAGACTCAAGATAGTGAATGTGAACCGATGCAGACAGATAATCCATTGTCTTCTAGCAGTGACTCAGAAATGGAATGTGGCATCTGTCAGGAAGAGTTTTAAACTACAGCTTAAACATATCCCATATTTTTAAGGCTGTTGTGAAAGGCTAATTTGGAGATTGGAGTTGCATGCAGACAGGAGTATTGTCTCACGGCCAACCCAAGTCATATACCTAGCTCTAAAGGATAGGTTGCAAGAACAGATAGAATTCTTCTGTGAGAAGTTTGTGTAGAAGAAGAATCAAGCTTAAGAAAGAAGCATCTGTTATACCTAGAGGCTAGAAGAAGTAACTTAAAGCACACGTGGAAAAGAAAAACCACAACACTGAAAGTTCCTTTATTAAAAGCCTTGTATTGGAAAAGTATTGCTGGTATTGAGAACAAGGATGTTTTGGAAAGTTGAAAGAAATAAGAGAAGTTGATTTTGATTTGCATATTGTGCCCTGAGAAATATCAGGAGAACTGTTCATTCTGGACTTTATCTGTTACGTTTATATCATCTTTTTGATCTCTGTTCTGGGGGAAGAAACCCTGTGCAAACAATAAAAATATTGTTTACCCTTAACCTAACTTTGGCTGTCATCACTGGGCTACAACTACAGAAGCATACCAGGCAACAGCATAAACAGAGTGACTTTAAATGTGCCCCACTCTCCTACAGCCTCCATACTGGGGTTGACTGGCGAGGGGTGACAGTACGCATCCTTGAGATCTAGAGAACAAAGCCAATCCTGACTCTGAAGGTATGGAAGGAGAATGCCCAGAGAAAGCATTTTGAATTTCTCCTTGTATAGTAATTTGTTCAATTCTCTCAGATCTAGGATAGGTCTGAATCCCCCTGTCTTCTTTGGTATGAGAAAATAAGGGGAGTAGAAACCTGTCCCTTGTTGGAGAAGAGGAACCTCTTCTATTGCCCTTTGGGCAAGGAGGGAAGAGACTTCCTGACCCAACAGGGCCAGGAGAGATGGGGGAGAATTGAAGTGCCTCACCATGGTATGTGGAGGAAGGTTGGAAAAATGAAGTTTGTAGCCCTTTCTGATGATAAAGAGGGTCCAGTGCTCTGATGTAATTTGCCCCCATCTGGGAGCAAAGTGAGCTAACCTTCCGGGAATGGTGAGGGGCTCTGGTTGTTCTACAGCCAGAAATGTTAAGTTCTCTAGGGGCAAGTCAAAACCCCTGAGGGGGTTGAGCCTGCTGAGGAGTGGCAGACGCTGCAGGTTTTGACCTTGCCTGTTTAGGTTGCTGATGTTTAGCAGCAAAGCGAGGCTGAGAAGATTGTTGGCCAGTATTTGTGGAAAATCTGGCCTTCTTGTAGTAAGGCCTCTTGAAAGACTTTTTCTTGGCAGGAGTAGAGGTAGACTTAGAAAGTCTATCTAATGTAGCATTTTCTGCGTCCATTTGAGTGGCTTTAATTTGCCAGTCTTTACCAAATAAGTTCTCACCTGTACAGGGCAGATTCCGTAAGCCATCCAGGACCCAGGGTTCTAGGTCAGAGGCCTGGAGCCAAGCAAGTCGTCGGGCTGCAATGGCAATGCCCGAAGCTCTACCGGCACCTTCAAAGGAATCAAAGGCTGCTCTGTTGGAGAACTTAGAAACATCTAGAAGCTGTTTCACCAGATAAATGAACTCCTCCTTTCCATCCTCAGGGATAAAGGTGGCAAAATGCCGCACCTTTAGGGCAAGTTCCCTTAGAAACATGCCCATATACAGACTATATGAATTAATCCTGGCTATAAGCATACTAGCCTGGAAGATTTTCCTACCAAAAGAGTCTAGGGTCTTACATTCCCGCCCTGGAGGGGTAGAAGAGTGCCTTTTGGTACTCTTAATCTTTTTCAGTGCAGACTTCACCACAATGGAATGGTGAGGCAGCTGAGTTTTTTGAAAACCAGGAGAAGGAGGAACCCGGTACATGGTGTCCAACCTATGAGAATGAGGAGACAACGTTAGAGGAGCCTCCCATAAGTCCATCAAGTGTTCTTGAAGGATTTCATGGATAGGCAGGGTGACTGCCTCTTTAGGAACCTTAGGGTATCCTAAAATATCCAATTTCTTTGATCTGGTTCTTTTTCAGAGGATGTGGTAATAGAAAGTCCTTTAGCTACTTCTATAATGAAGTCTTGAAAGGACAAATCCTCTGGTGGAGACATTCTCCTCTTTGGGGAAGAAGGCTCTTCAGGAAGAACTAGAGACAGCTCATCAGAGTCATCAGAGGAGTCAAAATCCTCAGAAGAATCAGAGAATCCTCTATTTGCTTCCAACGCACGATACGCATACCGATCGGTATCGACATCGGGCGTACCGGGTATGGGATCGGTATCGGGTGAAAACCCGGATCTGGCATGCGGAACCGATCTGCGTTTGGAAGATGATGGTCTCGGTTCCGGTATGGAAGACAGTACCGGAACCAGACCCGGAACCGCTAGATGCGGTACCGAGGGCGTCGCAGCTTTAATGAAAGCCAAAACGGCCTACTGCATGGTCTGGACAGTATTGCCCATAGACGCCACTGCTGCCTGGATGTCGGTACCGGCATGGGCCGGTACCCCAGAGCAGTCTAACAGGTGATCAGTCGAGGCCGTGCTATCGATGTCAACCTGTAACCCCATAGATGGTGCTTTGGAAGCCAGAGCTTCCCGCCGGGGTTGTTTGGCTGGGGCAGGGTCCTCTGACTCAAGATTGAGGGCCTCTCGATACTTTGAAGGAGATTTGCCTTTTGAGGACCTGCCCGAAGAAGGTTTGGTTACCTGAGTTCCATCCGGAGAGGAAGACCTGGATGACTGTGATGCTGGATTATCTGAAGCAAACAGCACATGGAATTTGTTGGCCCGGTTCTGCAAACCACGTTTAGACATCTGGGAGCAGGATGGGCAGTCCGGAATGGAGTGGTCAGGCCCCAAACATTTAAGACACCAGTCATGGGTGTCTGTAACAGAAATAACAGCACTACACTTGGTACACTTCTTGAAACCAGGGGCTGGTTTCTCCATGAGGAGAATTTGTGTAGGCCTGAGGCCTAACCGAAGTCACCAAGTTGTGCTAAATAAAAGTTTTTTGTTTTGTTTTTTAAAGAAAAGAAAAGAGAGACCGGCGGTACCGGTTTCGGTATGGGGAAGGCAGGTACGCGGTCTAAAGAAACAAACTAAAATAACAATTTCTTCAGCGGTGACAGGAACACGACCTGCTGGCTCCGCGGAAAAAGAGAAACTGAGGAGAGCTGGTCAGGAAGGCGGGAAGGCAGCGTGCATGTGCAGTGGGAGGCCCCAAAAGCTTCCTTTCTGGGAAGCTGGGGAGCTTTCCCGCGCAGGCTCCGTCGGTTCCGACGTACCCATATGTGAGGACTTATTCCTGCTTGTTCCTGGAGATAAGGTACAGAGAAGATCCACCAAAAAATGGTAAAGAGGATGGAAGGATATACTTATGAAGAGAGGCTAATAAGTTAGGGCTCTTTAAGCTGGAAAAGAGATGGCTGAAGGGACATATGACAGAGGTCTATAAATTAATGAATGGAATGGAACGAGTAAACATAGATCGATTCTTTATGCCATCAAAATATAGAAAGACTAGGGGACATAAAATGAAGCTATAGAGTAACCTATTTAAGACTAATAAGAAAAAATATTTTTTCACTCAATGTGTAATCAAACACTGGAATTCATTACTGGAGGATATAATAAAAGCTGTTAGCATAGCCGGGTTTAAAAAAGGTTTGGACAAGTTCCTGGAGGAAATTTCCATAAAGAATTATTAAAGGGGACCCGGGAAATCCACTGCTTGCTTGAAACCTGTGTCTTTTGAAGAAACTGCTAGGTACTTGTGTCCTAGATGGCCACTGTTGGAAACAGGATACTGGGCTTGATGGACCATGGTCTGACTCAGTATGGTATATCTTATGTTCTTACATGGTTGTACATCTGGATTTGAACCAGCTGCCTTCTAGATGGTCCCTGAAGACTCGCAGGATGTAGTAGACTGCTTAGAGCTAGAGCAGGTTGATCTGCGAGGCACTCCTCCAGCGACCACAGTCCCTATGACTGGAGGTGATCGCAGTGGGCTCCCCAGCCCATCTTGGACGCATCTGTGGTGAGGACGTGCTAAACTGGTGGGATCTGGAATGGCAGGCAGGTCCTCAGGTTGCGGTGGTGCTGTCACCAAGTCAGGGAGGCTGCCAAGGTGGGAGTGACCTGGATATGGTCCTCCAGGTGGCCCGTTGCTTGCACCAACTGAGCACTGAGCATCAATTTGGTCTGCCACATGTGTAAGTGGGCAAAAGGAGTCACGTTGTTAGTGGACGCCATGTGCCCCAGGAGGCGGAGCATCTGTTGGACAGTCACGGTAGTGGCACCCTGCACCTCTCGCGCCAGGGCGGTGAGGCGTCGAGTCTGTCCCAGGAGTAGGAAGGCTTTTGTCCGAATGGCATCAAGCAGTGCCTCAATGAACTCCATGCAATGGGTTGGGACAAGGTGAGACTTTGGAAAAGACTTTGGAAAGTTCACCACGAACCCTAGGTGCTGTAGCATTCCTAGCGTGCACTGAGTCGCACTGCGCGCCTCGCCCTGAGTGCTGGCCCACACAAGCCAGTCGTCCGAGTAGGGGAACACAAAGACTCTGAGGACTCTGAGATGAGCAACTATGACCCCTTGGCATTTTGTGAATACCCACGGGATGGAGAAGAGGCCAAAGGGAAGCACCCTGTACAGATAGTAACGGCCTCCAACTACAAAGCGGAGGTACTGATGGTGCCTCAGATGGATCAGGATGTGTGTGTAAGCATCTTTGAGATCCAAGGAGCATAGCAAATATCCCTGGAGGAGGTAGGGCAGCAAGGATCCAAGGGATACCACTTTGAACTTTTCCTTGAACAGGAAGCCATTGAGGTCCCGAAGGTCCAGAATGCCTGAAGCCTCCTGTCTTCTTGGGGACCAGGAAGTAGCAAAGTAGAACCCCCGTCCCTGCAGATGAGGCGGGGCAGCTCGACCACCCAATCATCGAGCAATGACTCAAGCTCTTTCAGGAGCAGCTCCCTGTGCAAGGGGCTAATGGGTAATTCCCCTGTGAACGAGGGGGGGAGACAGTTGGGAAAAATGAAGGAGGCATCCTTCCTCGACCCCTCACAGCATCCAGGCGTCTGCAGTTATCGAGGGCCATCTGTGTGTGAAGTGGACGAACCTTCCTCCTGTAAACCTTGGTCCGGTTACCTCCTGAGGGAGGGAGGCTATGCCCAAGGAGCCAAAAACTCCTCCCAGGCTGTGGCTGAGCTACTGTTTGGGGCTTGGGAACTTTGGACTTATGGGGGCCGTGCCTTGACCCTTGGCCTGCTGCCACTGAGGGGGAGCAGGGTAGGCCTGGAACTTAGGGTAGTTTCCGAAAGCCTTCTTTGTCTTCGGGTGGAAGGGCTTTTTCCCCGAAGCCTTCCGGCGGGAAGGGTCTGACACTTTCTTGGACAACCTAGTCCTGATTATGAATTCCTTCTGAACTCGTCAGAAGAGGTTATCACTTCAGCATGGGACATCGGCTAGCTTGTCCTGCACCCACTGCTCCAAGTTAGAGGACTGCAGACAGGCAAGGCAGGGGGCACTAATGCCCACCGCGGCTACACGAACCACCAACTCAAAGCCGTCGAAGGCTGCTTGAGTTTGAAATTTGGAGCATTCCTTGACAGAGGAAACCAGGTTTCAAAAGTGTTCAAGGGGCTCAACTGATAGACCAGCTGAGAACCCGGAGAGCTCCTTTGCCATGTCTCTCAGGTACATGCCCATGTACAACTGGTATGCCTGGATCCGGGCTGTGAGCATCGAGCCCTGGAAGCACTTACTACCAAACACATCCATGGTATGGGCCTCTCTGCCAGGGGGCACCGAGGAGTGCATCTTCTGGCTCTTAATACTCCTATGAAGGAAGGCTAAAAAGGTTAGGGCTCTTTAGCCTGGAGAAGAGACGGTTGAGGGGAGATATGATAGAAGTCTATAAATTAATGAACGGAGTGGAACGGGTAAACATAGATCGATTGTTTACGTTATCAGAATATAGAAAGACTAGGGGACATGCAATGAAGCTACAGGGTAAACTATTTAAGACTAATAAAAGAAAATATTTTTTCACTCAATGTGTAATCAAACTCTGTTAGTGTATCTGGGTTTAAAAAAAGGTTTGGACAAGTTCCTGGAGGAAAGGTCCATAAACCATTATTAAGAAGGGACCCAGGATATCAATGCTTGACCCAGTACAAGCTTGTGGAACCCGTGTCTTTTGGGGAAACTGCTAGGTACGTATGACCTAGATTGGCCACTGTTGGAAACAGGATACTGGGCTTGATGGTCCTTGGTCTGACCCAGTATAGCATATCTTATGTTCTTATGTTCTTAATTCAATGCATAGCAGACTCCATCACCATGTGTTTTCTAGAATCCTGGGCTCTTGCCGACTTGATACTGGGAATCAAATTGACGGTTCATAATTAGCACCATCACCGGGTTCTCCCATATCCTGATCAGCAGGCATTCCAGAATGGGGGGCACGGGCAGAGTCAGTGCCTCCCGAGGAGGGCCCTCATACTAGAGGATCTCCAGGTCCTCAGCATGAGGCTTGTCCTCCGGCACCTGCCATGAAGGCGAGTGCCTGGGACATCTCTCTCACGAATTCGAGGAAGGCTAAGTCCTCCGAAGGAGACCTTCGCCGGTGGAACAGCGGAGAAAGGTTGTCTAGACGAGCACAGTGTTAGGGGGATCCTCTTCAGTTTTTCAGTCCAATGCTGAACCCGAGGAGTCGACGAGAGTCCCTGGACAGACTCAGTGCTGATGACACCCGATGCTGGTGGTCCGATGGCATCGTGTCAGTTGTCAAGGGCCTTGATACCAACTGAGCGAGATGCTCCAGAATGGGAGGGGCCTCCTCCGGGGATGTCCTCAGCAAAGAGGTTCCCGTGTGGGATGCTGATGACCCGGAGGGAGCAGAAGTCAGGCCCCACTGTGCTTTGAGGAACGCCGTGCAGCTGGTCCGGATGCCGAAGGTGTCGAGGCCGGAGCTGATGCTGTGGCCGGGGAGTCCTGTATTGTGATGGAATTGGGGTGACTCGTCCCTTTGGGATTGCTTCGACAGGCAATCTCATCCATCGCCTCCCGAGTCGCGCCGAGGGCTCTGAGGCTGAGTCGAGGAGGAATTACCACTCAATGACGGGACGGACCTCGGCATCGAATGAGGGAATCACTGATGCACGTGTGAGGTCTTCCAAGGATGACACCGACACTCAATGACCCCTGGGCTCAGAACGAGCCCGGGCACGTGAAGCCATGTCGTTCAATACCGGTATCGAAGGAAGGGATTCCACGCCAATGCCAAACTGGAGCCAGACTTAACAGCTCCCCCTACCGCCTTTCACATTCCCTCTGGGTTTTAGCCGACATAAGGAGGCAAAGCGGGCAGGAAGACCCATCGTGATCTGCCCTGAGGCACTTAATGCAGGTGCTGTAGTGGTCCATAAGGGACAAAGTGCGATTGCACTTGCCACACTGCTTAAAACCACTGGTTGAGGACATAGTGGGAAAACGAGGCCCGCGAGATCAAACTCAGACATCTTGACCGGGTAGGCCGCGAGAGAAAAACTCCGCACACTAAAAAAAAAAAATTAAAGAAGAAAAAAATACTCAAGAGAAAATCTGGACACCAAGCCGAAGACTCAGGCGCAGAATGTGATCGATTAGAGCATGCGATAGAAAAGTAAAAAACGAGTAAGGGTCGAAAAATCCACTTTTTACTGGGGTGCAAGATGGGACATCTGCAGGTCTCCACAGAAAAAGACTGACTGAGGTAAGATGGCAGCTTTGAGCGGGAAGGTGACCGCGAATGCGCGGTGTAGCTCCCAAAAGTTTTCTTTGAAAGCTGGGGAGTGGATCTGCACATGCTCCGTTGGCGCAGACGCCACCCATATGTGACTTCCTGCTTGTTCCCAGAGAAAGAAAGATTACTAAAGCATGCCCTTTGTGCACCCCTGCAGGCCACTAGCAGAAATAGCATAGTTACTCACCTGTAAAAGGTGTTCTCCAGGGACAGCAGGAATCAGTGCTCACATATGAGTGATGTCAGCGCTGACAGAGCCCACGCGGAGCATTTCCCCAGCTTTCATAGAAAGCCTTTTGGAATGCTACCACACATGCGTGGTCCCCTTCGCGCCCAAGGGTGCCATCTTGCTCAGTCAGATGACATAGTAAAAAAAAAAAAAAAGACTTAATGTAGGAAGGGAACTCCAAGGGGAGGAGGGAGGATTTTGAGGGCTGATTCCTGCTGTCCCTGAAGAACACCTCTTACAGGTGAGTAACTACTCTTTCTCCAGGAACAAGCTGGAAGTCAGTCCTCACATATGGGACTCCCTAGCTCCAGGCTGCCAAGGACAGAGCTACGACAGTACCACCAATGACCTCGGGTAGCTGTGAGTTGCAGAAGAGGAATCCCCACTGAGAGACTCTGCAAGATCCTAGTGTCCAGCAATACTACCAGGCCAGTAGCCTGAACACAGAAGGTCGGAGGGCAGGAGTTGCCTACACCCCGAAAATATTATGGAGTACTGTCTGCCTGAAGGCACTGTCCCTGCGGGACTTGCTCTCCAGGCAGTAATGAGCTACAAACATATGAATCAAAGACCATGTGGTGGCCCTGCAGATTTCCGGCACTGGCACTGAGCGGACGTTGGCCACCAATGTAGCCATGGCCCGCATGCGATGTGCAGTGATCTGGTGCTCAAGGGAGAGGCCTCCTCGCTGATAGGTGAGGGCATGCAGTCCACCACCCACGTGGACAGAGTCTGCTTCATTACCAGGAGTCCCAGTCTACTGGGGTCGTATGATACAAAGAGCTGAGGACTTTGCGATGGGCCTGGGTCCTCTGCAGGTAGAAGGACTGGGCCCGCTTGCAGTCTAGTGTATGCAAGATGAGTTCCTCCCTGCTGGCGTGGGGCCGTGGGAAGAAGGTGGGGAGGGCCACCTCCTGGTTGAGGTGGAAGGGGGATACCACCTCGGGGAGGAATTTGGGATGTGTGTGGAGTGCTACCCTATTCTTTTAGAACATTGTATATGGCGTATCCGCCACCAAGGCCTGAGTTCGCTCACTCTCCGAACAGATGTGATGGCCACCAGAAAAAAAAAATACTTTCCAGGAGAGGTATCACAAATTGCAGGTGGCCAGGGGCTTGAATGGCAGCTTGGTGAGTTGGGAGAGCACCACATTAAGGTCCCATTCTGCTGCCGGAGGGTGGAGAGGAGGCTTCGATAGTAGGAGGCCCCGGAGGAACCTGGAGACCAGGAGCTGGTTTGAGAGGGATTTTCCCTCTACAGGGTGATGGTGAGCGGCTATGGCGCTCAGGCATACCCTCACCGAATTAGGTTTTAGGCTGGCGTGCGAGAGGTGCAGCTGGTATTGTATCACTGGTTGCACATGGCAGGAGAAAGGGTTCTCCCTTCTCTCTGCACACCAGACAGAGAATCTCCTCCATTTGAAGGCGTACGCCTGTCTGGTGGAGGGTTTTCGGAAAGCCAACAGGATCTCCTCAATTTCTCCTGGGAGATTGAAGGGAGCCAAGGCTACCCTTTCGGCAGCCACGCTGTCAATGCTAGCGACCCTAGGTTGGAGTGCAGGAGGGAGCCCTCCTCCTAGGACAGAAGGTCCGGATCCCAAGCCAGCAGGACCAGGAGTGCCACCAACAGGGAGAGCAGCAGAGGGAACCAGGGTTGCCGGGCCCATCTGGCAGCGATCAGGATCACTGATGCCCGCTTGCTCTGGATTTTGAAGAGAGTCTTGGCCACCAGAGGAGTTGGTGGGAAGGCATAGAGGAGGCCCTCGGACCTCGGGATCAGAAAGGCATCCGCTACTGCTCTCTCCGGGTGCGGCTGGTGTGAGCAGAAGCAGGATAGCTGCGAGTTGTCTGGGAGGCGAACAGGTCCATCTCGGGCCTGCCCCAGAGGCATAAGAGTTGTGCGCCATCTTGGGATGCAGAAGCCATTCATGTGGGTGGAGGACTCTGTTGAGCTTGTCTGCCAAGCACTTGTTCTGGCCTGAAAGGTATACTGCTCATAGGAACATTCCATGGTGTACCGCAAAGGTGAGGAGAGTCACCGCTTCCTGTCAGAGGGAGTATGAACCTGTGCCCCCTTCCTTGTTCACATAGAAACATGGTGAACTGGTTGTTTGTCTGGATCAGCACAGGACTGTTGCACAGGAGGTGGCGGAACGTTCGCAGGGCTAGGAAAATGGCCCTGAGTTCTAGGAGGCTGATCTTCAGGAGCGACTCCTCTTGCGACCAGCTGCCTTGAGTGTGGAGGTCTCCGCAGTGTGCTCCCCAGCCTAGAAGGGAGGCTTCCAAGGTTATGACCATCTGCGGTGAAGGTGCCTGGAATGGCATCCCCCCTCTTGGAGGTGGCGTAGGGGCTGCCACCAATTGAGGGAGTCCGCCAGTTGACGAGTGACTCTGAACCTGTCACGTAACCTGCCCACGGTTTGGGTCCACTGGGAGTGGAGACATCACTGGGCTGCCCGCATGTGCATGTGAGCTAGGGGCATGATGTGAACTGTTGAAGTCATGTGGCCCAGCAACCGCAGAAGGAGGCGAGCCGGTACCGACCGGTGAATCTGTACCTCTCTCGCTAGCTGCATGAGGTGAAGTGCCCTCTCCTTTGGAAGGGAGGCCTTGACCTGTAACATGTCCAGATGAGCGCCTATGAACTCTAGGTTTTGGGCTGGAGAGAAGTGGGATATGGGGTAGTTGATGACGAACCCCAGGTACTGCAGGAAGCAGACTGTTCACCCTGCGGCATGGCTGGCCTCGAGGGCCGTGCTACCTCTGATGAGCCGTTGCCCAGATAGAGGAAGGCCTCTTGTAAGCGCATGTAGGCAGCCATGACTTCCAGGCATTTTATAAAGAATGGGTGAGGAGGCCAAGCCGAATGGAAGTGCCCTATATGGTAGTGCTCTCCTCCCATCAACCTTAAGTACTGTCTGTGGGAGGGGTGGATCAGGATGTGGGTATATGCATTCTTTAGGTCTACGGAGCACAGCCAATCTCCCTGGTGGAGGTAGGGAAGCCGAGTTCCAAGGTAGAGCATCTTGAATTCCTCCCTCACCAGAAACCTGTTCAGGTTTCGCAGGTCTGGTATGGGTCTGAGGCCTCCAGTTCTTTTGGGGACAAGGAAATACCTTGAGTAAAAACCTTTTCCCCACAGTTGTCTGGGTACAGGTTCTACTACCTTGTCCCTGGGCAAACCCTTGAGCTCTGACAGGAGCAAGGTCTGGTGAAGGAGAGGCCACACCGGCTCTCCTGGGAAGAACCCTGGAAGTGTTTGTTGGAACCTAAGGAGATAGCCCTCCTTTACTACTTGTAGGACCCACTGGTCCATGGTGACCCCAGCCCACCTGTGGGCAAAAAGCACCAGGCGGCCCCTGGGTGCTGGGGAGGGTCTCACACGGGAGAGGCAGCCCTGCCTGGAGAGTCAAAAGCTCCCCCCAGGCTGGGTGGGAGCTGGTGTCTGGGGCTTCTGGGCCTTTGGCTTCCTCGGCCCATGGCCCTGGTTCTTGGGCTCGGGGCCTTGTTGCTGTTGCCCTGAGAAGGGCTGGTAGTAAGGCCCCTTCTTCCTTGGGAAGAGTGGTCTATTTCCCCATCGGCTTCTTCCAGGGAAGGGTCGAAGTTTTCCTCGAGAACCTTTGCCTGGTTATGACCTTGACCTCTCTCGGTCGCTTTGTCGGCCATGGGCTTGCCAAACAAGTTTTACCCGGTGCAGGGGATGTCCAGCAATTCTTCTTGCACCCATTGCTCAAGGACAGAGGTTTGTAACCAGACCTGGCACTGGACCCTGATGCCTGCTGCTGCTACTCTTGCTGCAGATTCAAGGCTGTCGTAGATGGCGTGAGAGAGGAACTTTGAGCAGTCCCTGATCCCGGTAGTCAGGGTTTGGAACCTCTAAAGGGGTTCCCCGGTGAGGCCCACAGAAAAGCCTGCCAGCTCTTGGATAAGGCCCTTGAGATACATATCTATGCTCAACTCATAGGCTTGTATCTGGCAGTCCAGCATGAATCCCTGGAAGCACTTGCGCCAGAGGGCATCAAGAGCTCTGGCTTCCCTGCCCAGGGGACAGAAGAATAATTCTTTTTTCGCTCTTAGACAGATCAGAGCAGTCCGTTCACTCCTGCCTCCATCATCCCTTGTCACCTTACTGCTTGCTTTAGTTATCAATAGACTAGATTACTGCAATGTAGCTCTGGCCAACCTACCTCTTTACCAGCTTCAATGCCTGCAAGTACTCCAAAATACAGCTGCGCGACTTGCTACACATGCCCGACGATCGGATCATATCACTCCCCTGCTGTTCAGTCTTCTTCACTGGTTGCCACTTCGGTTTCGATTTCAGTATAAGATCTTAATTTTAACCCATCGAGCACTCTACTCATCGACTCCACTATATCTTTCTGATCTTGTCAGTTGACGGTGTGGCGTGTGTATATCTTATACACGCTACACCGTCAACTGCGTTCTCTTCACGCTAACTGCCTCAATCTTCCCTCTCCCTCTCAAGCACATTTGGAGCAGACTCGACGTACCACATTCTTTTTTCTCAGCCCAGCACTCTGGAATGCCCTACCATCTTCACTCCATTTAGAATCTACTTATCAAGCATTCAAAAAATTACTTAACACACACCTATTTCAGCAGGCTTTTGACCTCTCAACTAATTACACCCTCTAGCTTACTGGCTGCCCTCCTGCTGTCCTTTCTACCTCTTTCCTGTTTTAATATGGCGTTCCTTTTCCTTTTTTGCAGCAATGTTTTTACTGTTTTTATATTTTTATTGTAAACCGCTCTAATGTCCAGACGTGGGCGACATATCAAGTGTAAATAAAGAAAAGATAAAGATAGTTCTGGCTTTTGAGTTTTTGCATCGAGGACTCCATGGAGTTATGCAGGAGTTGGGACTTTTGGAAACCCACGCCCTTCTTGATGCAGTAGATAGCATCGAGGTGCCAGCTGACCACCAGCACCAAGGCCAGGGTCTTCCACATCTGCAGGAGCAGGCGCTCGAGAATGGGCTGCACTGGCACTGTGTCTCCTTTGGCAGAGACTCATACTGGAGAATCTCCAGTCCTTTGGTGCGCGAGTCCTCCTCTGACTCAGTCGGGACCGAGAGGGCCCAGGCCATGTCCTGTACGAAGTCGTGGAAAGCCACATCCTCAGGTGGGGAGTGGAGCCGGGGTTCTAGAGGGGAAGGCTCCGAGGAGACGTCTCGGTGTTGAGAGGTCTTGGGGGAGGCCTCGACGTTGGTCTCCCAGTCGGAGCCCAAGGGCATCGAGGATTCTGAGGCTTGGGGCTCTTGTACCTCAAGGTTGGCCCCGAGGAACCGAGGTCCCCCAATGGGTCTCGGGTCAGACTCCTGGAAACTGGCCGGGGAGGACCGGACTCCCAAAAATTGGGACTGGGATTAGGACCTCAACCAGTGCTGAGGACTCGTCCGAGGGCGGTGGCGCTCAGGGCCTGGCTCAACGCCTGGGGACTCCCCCAAAGTCAGGAGCCCGATTGTTGGGGCAGATGATGCGGGCGAACCTGTCATCATCGCCTGCTGCAAAGGCCATGATCGAAGAAATTTTCTACTCCTGGGCTGCCATCTTGGACTCGATACCAGGAGGCTCTGTAGCTTTCGGCGTGGGCACCGAGGATCTCGGGCCCGACGCTGGCACTCTTGCGAGTGCATCCTCAACAAGGACCATGGCCTCAGAGAGCCTCACATGGTCGCCACCAGCCGAAGACTCCCTCTTAGAGACCTTAAAGGGGCACTGCTTGGAGTCACCCGAGCCCCTCCACGGGACCTTAAGGGGTATCACCGGTGGAACCTCGACTGACTTTGAGGACTTTTTATTTTTCATTGAAGGATCTGGCATCTTTACAGAGGAGCCACTGCTGTGGGATTCCGAAGATGCTCAGGCCTCACAGGATGTGCTCAGCTTGGTGCTCAGCGTCAGGGAAACCGGTGCTGAGTCGGACCACGGGAACAGCTTCTCCTGCAACTCCGACCGTTTCCTGTTGATTCTCTGAGTCATGGCCTGGCACAGGTTGCAGGTGGCACTGTCGTGGTCAGGGCCAAGGCAGTGCAAACAACAGTCATGGGTGTCTGTGACAGACATGGTCTGTCCGTAGCGATCGCATTTCTTGAACCCACCAGGGGACATTGTGGGAGACACCCGGTCGGGGTCGACGAACCCCGGGAGAAAAAGGGCATGAATGCCGGTCGAGGCAAGCCTCGTCGAAAAAGAAGGGAAGAGCATAGGACGGCACCGGCTTGAAGCGGGAAGAGGAACTGGTATGCAAACCGGGAAAAAAACAACTTCTGAGGAAAATTTTTAAAGGATTTTTCCGGAGAAACAGGACATACGTCTGTTGGACTCTGGAAAAAAGGAGACTGAGCAAGATGGCATCCTTGGGCAAGAAGAGGACCACACATGAGTAGTAGCAGTCTCAAAGGCTTTCTGTGAAAGCTGGGGAAATACTCTGCGCAGGCTCCGTCGGCGCCAACATCACCCATATGTGAGAATTGACTCCCTGCTTGTTCCTGGAGAAACACAACCTTCATTGTCCTCATGTACAAACTCAGATTGTAAGGTCCTCTAGGAATAAGGAAATTACTGACTGTACCTGAATGTAACTAACCTTGAACTACTACTGAAAAGGCATGAGCTAAATACAAATAAAAGAAAATGCACAGCCAGCAGCTCCCAACCCTGTTTACACCCACTCTCACTTTCACTCTTTCCTCCCACCCTGTCATCCAATCTCACTCACTGTCTCTTTCCCCCCCAACGCAATCTTAGCCTGGTCCCATACTCTCTCCCCCCTCACCCTTTCATCATATACTCTGGCTCTCTGTCTCCCCTCACCCAGTCTCTCTTTTAGCCTGTTCCTCTCCACCAGTCTCCCCCCTTAAATTGGCCAACCCCCCAGCCCCTACTCTCCACCCCTGCTAACCCTCACCTCCCAGTTTATTACAGTACAACTGTCCCACGCCACCCAGCAAGCTAGTCAGCCACCTCCCCCAGTCTGCACCCCAATAAGTCAGTCATCCCCAGCCTCTAATCACAGCAAGCTAGTTATCTACACACCCCTATAATCTAGCAAACCAGTCAGTCATGCCTTATCCCTTATCCCCACCAAAGCAAGACAGCTAGCCTCCCCCAGCCTGTACCCCAGAAACCAGTCAGCTACCCTTCCCGCCCATATTCCAGCAAGCCAATCAGATACCCCCTAGCCTCTACACCAAAAGCCAGTCAGCTACTTCCCAGCCTGTATCCCAGCAAGCCAGTCAACTGACCTTCTACCCCTATCTCTAACTCCAAAAGCCAGTCAGCCTCCCTCTTCAGGTCACTGATTCTTACCCTGCAGTCTGTGGTGACCTCCAGAGCAAGAACTTCCTCCTTCCTGCACTGCCAAGATCTGTACAAGTCTGAGCCGCACTATGGAGGAACTATCACACTGTTCTTGAAAGATTTCAACTAGGTACCAACACAAGAGTTCCTGCACTATGTGGATCAGGTTCACATACAGCCATACAGTAAAGGGAAGAGGAAGATCATATTCCAGCAGTGGCTGCAGCAGAAGCTGCACCTGAAATTTTTTTTTTAAAGACATAAAATCCCAGGCACCAGGAGAAATTTCAAGTCACCATGGCAACCTGGAATTTGCTGAACCCTGCATTAGGCTGATTTTCAAAAGTGTTTTGAAGTCTAACCTTGGGAGTCAATAGCCTAAATGGTTCCTTTTGAAAAATGACTTAAGGCTGAATATGACAAACTTTAGGATCCTAGATTCCTATAGGGAGTAATTTTATAAGGAACCTCCTAGATTTAAGTGACAAGAACATGCCTAAATCTTGGTATTTTAGTCATTTACGCAGGTAAATGATCTCATTTATGCTGGGAATTATTTTATAAGTGCACATATTTCTGTGGGCATTGCATGGATGGAGTGTGGGCAGAGCACATGAGTATTTGCGTAAAATTATAAAATCTTATCATTTATGTATGTTCTTTATAAACCTAGGCAAAGGCATTTACACCACCTCCAGGTGAAGGTGTGCTTTTGGCCACTTCTGCTACTGAGAAAAGTAGATGCCTACTTTTCTTTATAAAATAGACTGAAAATAGGCGTATTTTGGATGCCCAGTTATAAAGTTACATTGTAAATGCTTAAATTCAGGAGCCTTAGATAAAAACAGCTACATGGTTAGTGTCACCACTGCACACCCCGATGCTAAGCAGTTACCATCAGGGCATGTCGGAGGCGTTCCGCAGCAGAGGGGAACCAGACAGTGGTGATATTGAACTGCTGCCTGGTTAGCGACACATAGGTAAAGTAAGATGTGGCAAATGCTGGCCTATCTGTGGAAGCTAACCGGGTTAGCTTCCAGCTATGGCCCCAGCATTGAATATCTAAGCTTAGACTTCAGCGGCGATGGCTAGCCACTTTACAAGCACTAGCCGATGCGACTAAATATTCCCCTGTAGCAGGTTTTCACTGTGGACAGCAGAATAAGTCCTCACATATGGATGGTGTCACTGATGAAATCCTGCCAGAAGCATCTCTCAGCTCCTTCTAGAAATGTATAGAGTGCCTGAGAGCGTGTTCTTGCCTGCTGCCACCTTGTACTCTCTCTTCAATCAAGTGACTAGCTAAGCCAGAATACAACTCAAAGAGGGAGGATTGTGAGGACCTATCTTGCTGTCCACGGAGAACACCTGCTACAGGTAACTAACTTTGCTTTCTCCACAGACAAGCAGGATAAGTGCTCACATATGGGAATCCCTAGCTAAAGGCAGCCTCAAAATAAAGAAGGGGAAACAAAATTAGTGTAGGAAAAAGATGACACAGGCAAATAAATTTTTGATAGCAATAGGCCTTTTTTTTTTTAGGAGGGAATGGAGTTGGATTCTATTTCCCCAAACTGATTCTGCAATATGGACTGGCCAGACCTGCTGTCGCATCAAGAGTCCCTTTCCAAATAATGATATATGAATGCATGGATGGAACAAGTAGCAACCTTGCAAATCTCCTCTATGAAGGCTGACTTCAAGTGGCCCACCGGCACAGCCATTGGCGATTGTAAGCCAGGGATATGGCCCTCAAGTGTCAAGCCTGCCTGGGCATAAATGAAAGAGAGATGCAATCTGCCAGTCAAATTGAACGTGTATGTTTGTTGACTACAGCCCCCAGTCTGTTGGGGTCAAAAGAAACAAAAAGTTTGTTGGAATTTCTAGGGGCTTTAGTCTACTCCAAATAGAAGACGAAGGCTCTCTTACTATCTAATATGTGCAATGCACTTTCCCCTTTGTTAACATATAGGCTTGGGAAAAATGTTGGAAAAACAAATGACTAATTAAGGTAGAATTTCACCACCACTTTAGGAATGAATTTAGGATGTGTACTAAAACCATCCTATTGTGACGAAATCTGGTGTAGACTTGATCGGTTATTAGAGCTTGGGGCTTGCTAAGTCTGTGTGCTGAAGCGATCATCACCAAAATCAAGACTTTCCAGGTCAAGTGTTTCATTTTAAAGGTATCTAGTGACTAAAAAGGAGATTTTATCAGCTGAGTTAGTACCACACTGAGGTCCCAAGACACAGCACAAAGCGTGAGGGGAGGTTTAGTAGAAAGCAAGCCCCACATAAAGCAAACAACTAAAGGCCATAGAGAGATGGGCATCCGTCCTACCTGATGGTTCTAGGTGCTAATTTCATTGAACTGAACCCTTACGGAGTTGGTCTTCAAGTAGTTTTTGTGTGGGACATGAGAAATATCTAGGCCTTTCCTTCAGACCAGAAGACAAACCTCTTCCACTTGAAATCAGACAACCTCTGCATGGAATCTCTCCTGGAAGCCAAGAGGACATCAGTGACTCCAACTGGCAGACCTAAGAAAGACAGGGTTAGTCTCTCAACATCCAAGGTGTGAGAACTAAAGTCTGGATGTTGGGATGCAACAGTGTCCACTGGTTCTGCAAAATCAGGGTTGGAAAATTGCCCAGTGTAATTTTATTACAGGGAATTCTAGGAGATGAGGAAACCAAGGTTGTCTGGGCCAGTAAGGGGCTATTAGGATCATCCTGCCCTTGTCGCATTTGAGTTTCAAGAATGGGAGGATGTACCTACATTAGATTACACCCCATTCCCCGGTCAAGAAAGTAGGCATCAGAGGCTTGTTTGCAGTGTGTCCCTACCCTGGAGCAACACTGAGGCACCTGTTTATTTTGAGTAGCAAACAGATCTATCGAGGGACATCCCACTCCCGAAAGATGTTCCTCCAACCTCTTTATGCAGGGTCTATTCATGAGGTTGCAGTATGCAGTTCAGTTTGTCTGCCGGGGTGTTGTCCTCACTCGCTAGATAAGTGGCTCTAAAAGTTATCCCTTGACAGACTGCAAAGTTCGATATTATGACTGCCTCCCAACATAGGTAGACATACCCTGGTTCCTCCCTGATTGTTGATATAGTAAACCGCCACTTGGTTGTCAGTCAAAATCATGACAATTTGGTTAGACAGATGATCTCTGAAGGCCTACAGAGCATTCAACGCTGCTCTCAGCTCCAGGAAATTATTCTCAAGCAGATTTTCCTGAGAGGATGACCAAACCTGGGTTTAAAACTCTTCACATAGACTACCCAGCCCAGATTGGATGCATTTTTTACAAGTAATTTTTGGTAGGAAGGTATTCAGCCAGATTGGAAGGAACCAGCCACCAGGATAGGGAAGTCCCAGAGGGGAGTTGTGACAGACATGATGTCACTGAACCTCTGAATGGACTGTGTCTATTGCATGCTCACAGTTCACCGAGCTGGTTTCATTCTGAGACATGCCAAGAGAGTTACACACACCATCAAAGCCACATGGCCCAATATTCTCACCATATAGTTTTACCTGATGTCTGCTGACTGCTTTTTGTCCTCCACTGTCACTACCAGGCAGGTGAGTATCAGGAGGCAGGAAGGTCTTCGCCTGAGTTGTACAGTATCTAGCAGAGCTCCCATGAATTGCAATTGAGTTGACAGGGTCAAGCGAGACTTAGGATAGCTGATGATGAATCCTAGTAACTCTAACATAATTCTAACACCTGGATTATAATGCATGCAGATTGATGCACTCATTTCTGAGTAGTGCTCTTCATCAGCCAATTGTATAGGGGAATATGTGAATGCTCAGTATGCATAGATACACTAACTTCTGCAAGGCATTTTGTAAAGAAGCAAGGAGTGGACACGAGGCCAAAAGGCAGAACACAATACTGCTAGTGGTTTTCTATCCACTTAGTCTCTTATGTGCTTTCCTTCCATTCCCTAGTTGAATACCTGTCCTCAATGTTTATGATGTTTGTCTTGACTAGTGTCACGGCCTCACCACCCGCCTCTAGCTTAGAGGGGCGTGGTTATTAGAGGAACTTCCCGCTATCCGCCTTAACAAATTATTTCCCTGCAGTGTTCTCTGGGAAATGTAGTTTGTTTTGTTAAGCTGTATAGGTGCATCACGCAGAAAGTTGTAGTCAGGCTCAACGAGGTAAGGCAAATGACAGAAATTTATTTTGCACACAATGGTTCGAACATACCACACACAGGATTATCTGTTCAGGATTCTTTGAGGTAGAGCATTGTCCATAAAACAAACCCAAACACAAGAATGGCTGTTCAAAGGTTCTCTATGGTTCAGGATATACAATCTTTAACAGCAAGGATATCAAATTCCTTTCTTAGCCTTGCTGTCTAAAGCACAAAAACAAATCAAATTTAATGTCTGTGGTAGTTTTAGCTTCTATTCAGTTTCAAACCTTTCTTGGCTACCTTCCAAGCAAAAAGGTAGAACCTAGGGGCAAAAGAAAGCGTTCATAAGATCATAAGATATGCCATACTGGGTCAGACCAAGGTCCATCAAGCCCAGTATTCTGTTTCCAACAGTGGCCAATCTAGGTCATACGTACCTAGCAGTTTCCCCAAGGGACACAGGTTCCACAATGCTTTGCCTTTACTACATCCTCCGGTAACAAATTCCAGAGTTTGATTACACGTTGAGTGAAAAAATATTTTCTTTTATTAGTCTTAAATAGTTTACCCTGTAGCTTCATTGCATGTCCCCTAGTCTTTCGATATTCTGATAAGGTAAACAATCGATCTACGTTTACCCGTTCCACTCCGTTCATTAATTTATAGACTTCTATCATATCTCCCCTCAGCCGTCTCTTTTCCAGGTTAAAGAGCCCCAACCTTTTTAGCCTTTCTTCATAGGAGTATCCTTCCATCCCCTTTACCATTTTGGTGGCTCTTCTCTGAACCTGTTGTTCTACTAGCTCCTTTAGATTACCCCAGTGTCATAATTCAGGCAGCAGGTGGTTAACAAGCTTATATCATAGTTCCTGGCTTGCTCGTTAGTCCCCGTAAACTTCCCCTTTGCCAACATCTGGGAATCACGGCCACCCTGCTTGTTGACTATGGGTACCTTATTTCCTTGAAGACTTTCTTTCAAGACTGGCTTTTTCTCTACGTTCCCATGTTTAAAGCCTGGCAAAAGGAACAATCCATGGGAGTGTCCTCCTCATTCAGCTCCACCTCGGGCTCTCCCAGCTGCATGGATTCTGACTCCCCGTCTTGCTCACAGTGCTCAGCTAACAGCCTCCCGGGGGATCTTGGAGTCTTCTCTTGTTTCTGGCCCCAATCTCGATTGCAGAAGTGCTATATGACAATTAGCACTTTCTTCTCCTGGTAGCTCAGTTCCTCTACCCTGCTCAGCACTAGTCAAGCTTCCTTTGCTTGTATCTGTGCCTCTGTTCGTGTCAGCCTGGCTTCCTGCTTCTCTTCCCCCTTCCTCATTCTCTGGCATATGTTTATATTTCCAGGGCTCTAGCTCCAACTCCTCCCTTCCCAGGTGACAGTAATCAGCCTGACTTCGGATACCTGAGTGCTTGGAGAATTCACTGCCATAGGGGTTCTGGGCCCTATATCCTCTCTCCCTCATTCCACTAGGGGGCCCATGAAATGTGAGTGACGTGGAGGTTTTCTGATTCCTGGAGATGGTTGTGGCTTTCCTACCCTGACCTGGTGAAATGCGGCCCTTTACTAGGATGAATTCCCTGTCTCTTTGTCCTCCCCCGGACTCCGGATAGGCCTCCTTGCCACACTAGACTGTAAGCTCCAATGAGCTGGAACTGTCAGTTACATGTGTCTGTACAGCGCTGCATATGCCTTGTAGCGCTATACAAATGATCAGCAGTACACAAATCAGCTATTTCCTGTAACTTGGATGTATCTGAATGTAGATGTATGCATCCTTGAAGTCTAGGGAACATAGCTAATCTCCCTTTTGAAGATGCCAAAGAAAACCATTTTGAACAATTCTTCAACCAAGTATTTATTCAGATTCCTCAAATTTAAAATGGGATGGAATCCTCCTGTTATATAAGAACATAAGATATGCCATACTGGGTCAGACCAAGGTCCATCAAGCCCAGTATCCTGTTTCCAACAGTGGCCAATCTAGGTCATACGTACCTACCAGTTTCCCCAAAAGATACCGGTTCCACAATGCTTGTACTGGGTCAAGCATTGATATCCTGGGTCTCTTCTTAATAATGGTTTATGGACCTTTCCTCCAGGAACTTGTCCAAACCTTTTTTAAACCCAGCTATACTAAAAGCCTTTATTACATCCTCCGGTAACAAATTCCAGAGTTAGATTACATGTTGAGTGAAAAAATATTTTCTTTTATTAGTCTTAAATACTTTACCCTGTAGCTTCATTGCATGTCCCCTAGCCTTTCTATATTGTGATAACGTAAACAATCGATCTACGTTTACCCGTTCCACTCCGTTCATTAATTTATAGACTTCTATCATATCTCCCTTCAGCCGTCTCTTTTCCAGGTTAAAGAGCCCTAACCTTTTTAGCCTTTCTTCATAGGAGTATCCTTCCATCCCCTTTACCATTTTGGTGGCTCTTCTCTGAACCTTTTCTAATAACGCTATATCCTTTTTAAGATACAGCGACCAGAAGTGCACACAATATTCAAGGTGCGGTCTCACCATGGTACGATATAGAGGCATTATAATATCTTTTGTTTTATTTTCCATTCCTTTCCTTATGATACCTAGCATTCTATTTGCTCTCTTGGCCACCGCTGCACACTGGGCCGAGGGTTTTAACATGTTATCCACAATGACGCCTAAATCTTTTTCCTGGGTGATGGTTCCTAATGTGGAACCTTGCATCGTGTAACCATAGTTTGTGTTGTTCTTCCCTAGGTGCATAACTTTGCACTTGTCCACATTAAATTTCATCTGCCATTTTGATGACCAGTCTTCCAATTTATCAACATCCTCTTGTAATTTTCCACAATCCTCTTGGGTTTTCACAACTTCAAATAGTTTTGTGTCATCTGCAAATTTGATAACCTCACTCGTTATTCCCCTTCCAAGGTCATTTATGAATCTGTCAAAAAGCAGTGGACCCAGCACAGATCCCTGGGGTAGACCACTATTCACCTTTCTCCATTGGGAAAATTGTCCATTTAGCCCTACCCTCTATCTTTTAACCAGTTCCTAATCCACAATAGTACACTGCCTCCTATCCCATGACTCTTTAGTTTTGCCAAAAGTCTCTGATGAGGGACCTTGTCAAAGGCATTCTGAAAGTCCAGATACACTATATCAACCGACTCACCTTTGTCAACCTGTTTATTCACACCTTCAAAAAAACATAACAGATTAGTAAGACAAGATCTCTGGAAGATGCGGTATATAAATGTGTATAAATAAAAATAAATAAAATAAAATAAATAAAGATCTTCCTTGTCTAAAGCCATGTTGGCTGTCTCCCATTAGACCATGACTATCTACATGCTGAGTAATTTTATTCTTTATGATGGTTGCTACCATTTTTCCCAGTACTGAAGTCAGGCTCACCGGTTTGTAGTTTCCTGGAACCCTTTTTAAAAATTGGCGTTACATTGGCGATCCTCCAATCTTAAGGTATTACAGATGATTTTAATGAACATTCACAGATTACTAATAGCAGGTCTGCAATCTCATATTTCAGTTCTTTCAACACCCTTGGATGTATACCATCCGGCCCAGGTGATTTGCTACTCCTCCGTTTATCTAATAGTTGTAATACATCTTCCCGATGTATTGATATTTCCTTCAATTCTTCTGCACCTTTAAATACCACTTCAGTCATGGGTAACATCCCTACATCTTCCTCAGTAAAGACTGAAGCAAAGAATTCATTCAGTCTCTCCGCTATCGTCTTGTCGCCTCTTAGTGCCCCTTTAACACCTCTATCATCTAATGGACTAACTGACTCTCTCACAGATTTTTTTGCTATGAATGTACTTGAAAAAGTCTTTATTTCGCGTTTTTGCTTCCGCAGCAAGCTTCTTCTCAAATTCTCCCTTTGCCTGCCTTATCAATGTCTTGCATTTGACTTGCCAGTGCTTGTGCTGTTTCCAAGTCTCGTCGTTTGGCTCTTTTTTCCATTTCCTGAAAGATGCTTTTTTGGCAACAGCAGCCTCTCTGACCTCACCTTTAAACCATGCTGGCAGTTTTTTGGAATTCCTTCCACGTTTCTTGAAGCGTGGAATACAGCTGGTCTGGGCTTCCAAGATAGTATTTTTCAACAACACCCAAGCTTCATGTAAGCCTTTCACCTTTGCAACTGCTCCTTTTAGTTTTTTCTTAACTATTTTCCTCCTTTTATCATAGTCTCCCTTTCGAAAGTTAAGCGTGGTTACTCACCTGTAACAGGTGTTCTCCAGGAGCAGCAGGAATCAGTCCTCACATATGGGTGACGTCGGCACCGACGGAGCCCTCGCGGAGCAATTTTCCCCAGCTTTCAAAGAAAGCCTTTGGGAATTGCAGCGCGCATGCGCGGTCCTCTTCCCGCCCAAGGGTGCCATCTTGCTCAGTCAGATGACATAGCTAAAAGACAGCAAAAATGAGCAAAAACGAAAGCATAAAACTGCAACTTCAAGGGGAGGAGGGAGGGTTGTGAGGACTGATTCCTGCTGCTCCTGGAGAACATCTGTTACAGGTGAGTAACTACGCTTTCTCCAGGACCAAGCACGAAGTCAGTCCTCACATATGGGACTCCCAAGCTTAAGGCTACCGGAGACCCCAAGCACAAAAATGAGCTCCCTCTAGCTCAGCAGCACAGAAGGAAGGAATCTTCTGTGAATACTTCTCCAACCGGTAGCCCAACATCCGGGATAGAGGGTAGGAGTTGCCTATACCTCAAAGAGGTTATGGAGGACTGCCTGTCCGAAAGCACTGTCCCTGCGGGACTCCCTCTCCAGGCAGTAATGGGCTGCAAAAGTCTGGCTTGAAGACCAAGTAGCGGCCCGGCAGATGTCTGCCAACGGAACAGAGCGGAGGTAAGCCACTGACGTAGCCTTCGCCCAAACACGATGAGCGGTGACTCTACCTTCCAGCACGAGGCCCGCAGCCTCGTAAGCCCAAGCGATGCAGTCCGCAATCCAGATGGACAGAGTACGCTTGGAGACAGGGAGCCCCAACTTGTTGGGGTCATAAGACACGAAGAGCTGAACAGCCCTTCGGTGCTCCCGCGTACGGTCAAGGTAGAAGTTCAGCGCCCTTCTACAGGCCAGGGTGTGCAGGACCATTTCAGCTCGGTTGGAGTGTGGCCTGGGAAAGTAGGTCGGAAGTACCACCACCTGGTTGATGTGAAAAGGGGAAACCACTTTAGGAAGAAACTTAGGGTGAGTCCGTAGGACTACCCGGTTCTTGTAGAACCTAGTGTAAGGAGGATCCGATACCAGGGCCTGCAGCTCACTAACGCGTCTTGCAGAAGTGAGGGCCACCAAGAACAAGGTTTTCCAGGAAAGAAAACGAAGAGGACAGGTAGCCATAGGCTCAAAAGGCGGACAGGTAAGCCGCTGTAAAACCACATTGAGATCCCAGTTCGGGGCTGGCGGTCGCAAAGGTGGTTTAAGGAGTAGGAGGCCCCGGAGAAAACGAGCCACCAAAGGGTGGCTGGAAAGAGGCCTACCATCCACCGGTAGGTGGTGCGCAGAAATAGCACTGAGGTGGACCTTGACCGAGTTGGACTTAAGTCCAAGATTGGAAAGGGAAAGCAAGTACTGCAAGACCACTGACGTTGAACAGGAGAAGGGGTCTTGCGACTGCTGTGTACACCAGATGGAGAACCGACGCCACTTAAGAGCGTAGGACTTCCGGGTGGAAGGCCTCCTGGAGGCCAAGACAACCTCTTCCACATCTGGAGGCAGCTGGAGAGGGGCAAGGACTACCCTTTCAGCAGCCAGGCCATCAGATGAAGGGACCGAAGGTTGGGGTGCAGGAGCGTCCCCATATCCTGCGAGAGGAGGTCGGGCTGAAACCCCAGAGGAAGAGGGGTGTCCACCGCCAGCTGCATCAGAAGCGGGAACCAAGGTTGCCTCGGCCACCGGGGAGCCACTAGGATCATCAATGCCTTGTCTCTGAGAACTTTGAAGAGCGTCCGAGACACCAGAGGCATGGGTGGAAAGGCATACAAGAGGCCTGTGGACCATGGAATCAGAAAAGCATCCGCCGCTACCCGGAGAGGATGCGGCTGTCGAGAGCAGAATCTGGGAAGCTGCCGGTTCAGAGGACTGGCGAACAGATCCATGGTGGGGAGACCCCACCGTAGAAAGATCCGCTGAACCACAAGCGGATCCAATCTCCACTCGTGCGGTTGGAGGATCCTGCTCAGTTTGTCTGCCAGATAGTTTTCTTGACCTGGGAGATAGACAGCTTTGAGGACGATGTTGCGATGGACGGCCCAAGAGCAGAGCTTCTGTGCTTCCTGACAGAGAAGGAAGGAGCCGGTTCCGCCTTGCTTGTTCACGTAGAACATGGCAACCTGATTGTCTGTCTGGACCAGTACTGACTGGTGAGACATCAGGTGAGAGAAGGCTTTGAGCGCTAGGCGGATGGCTCTGAGCTCCAGGAAGTTGATCTGCTGAGCGGACTCCCAAGGAGTCCAGAGACCCTGAGTACAAGTCCCTTGGCAATGTGCTCCCCAGCCCTGGAGAGAAGCATCGGTCGTCAGGACCTGAGAATGTGCAGGGGGCTGAAAAGTCACCCCGAGTACTAGGTTTGGCAGGTGAAGCCACCATCGCAGAGAGGAGACCAGCTGGCCGGAGATCTGTACGGAGTCCGCTAGGCTCCCAGTGGCCTGATGCCATTGTTTGCTAAGGCACCATTGAGCAGGTCGCATGTTCAGGCGGGCATAGGGGGTTACATGGACCGTGGAAGCCATATGGCCGAGCAGTCTCAGAAATTGCCTGGCCAAGACCAGGGAATTGCTGTGAAAACGGCTGGCGAGATCCATGAGCCTTAGGGCCCTGTCCAGAGGCAGGAAGGCCCGCGTCTGAAGAGTGTCCAACCTGGCGCCGATGAATTCTAGATCCTGAGAGGGGAGCAAAGTGGACTTTGCGAAGTTTATGACAAATCCCAAGTGCTGAAGCAGAGCCACCGTGCGATGAGTAGCCCGAGTGGCTTCTTGGGCAGACTGGGCTCTGATGAGCCAGTCGTCCAGGTATGGGAACACAAAGAGACCTTGAAGTCTCAGATAGGCCGCCACCACTGCTAGGCATTTGGTGAACACCCTGGGGCGGAGGATAGGCCGAAAGGCAGTACTCTGTACTGGTAATGGCGTCCGTCCACCACAAACCTGAGGTATTGTCTGTGGTCCGGATGAATAAGGATATGAGTATACGCATCCTTCAGATCTAAGGAGCATAGCCAGTCTCCCTGCTGGAGGTAGGGCAGCAGGATTCCAAGGGTAAGCATTTTGAACTTTTCCTTTGCCAGGAACTTGTTGAGGTTGCGCAAGTCTAGGATGGGTCTGAGGCCTCCTGTTCTTTTCGGAATCAGGAAGTATCTGGAATAAAACCCTTGACCCTTCAGGTGGTGAGGCACCGGTTCCACGGCTTGTTCCTGAACAAGACTCGCTAACTCCTGAAGGAGTAAGTCCCTGTGCAGAGGGAGTCTGGAAGGCTCCCCTGGAAAATAGGAGGGAGGTACCTGGTGAAAATGAAGAAGATAGCCCTTTTGAACTATCTGAAGCACCCAGGTATCTGTGGTGATGTTGGACCACCTGTGGGCAAAGTGGACCAGCCGGCCTCCTGTGCTGAGAGAAACCAGCTGAGGGGGAGAGGCTATGCTGAGAAAGTCAAAAACCCCCACCCTGCTGAGCAGGGGCCGGTGGTGCAGGCTTGGGGGCTTGCTGCCTACGGGACCCATTACCCCGTCCCCTGCCTGCTTTCCCTGTGGGGGAGCTGGTGAGGCCTGGTACTGAGGGTAGTATTTATAGGCAGCACCTTTCCTCGGGTAAAAGGGCTTTTTTCCCCCGAGGCCTTCTTCTTTTGAGAAGGGGCAGAGGTCTTCCTGGAGAGACGAGTCCTGGTGAGAGTCTCCGTCTCGATTTGTGCAGCCTTCTCATCCATGGGCTTGCCAAAGAGGTTATCATCTCGGCAGGGGACATCGACCAACTTGTCCTGTACCCAGGGCTCGAGGTCGGACGACTGAAGCCAAGCCTGGCGGCGTCCACCGATGCCGGCCGCGGCTACTCGAGCCGAAGCCTCAAAACCATCATAGGCTGCTCGAGAGATAAACTTGGAGCACTCCCGAATACCAGTAGATAAGGATTGGAACCTCTGCAAAGGTTCGTCGGAGAGACCAGCAGAGAACCCGGCTATTTCCTTAGCCAGGTCTCGGAGATACATGCCCATGCCTCCTGTTACATATCCATTCTTCACATTACAACCCTTAACCATGCCCTCATTTGATCTTTAATCCTCCACTTCTATAACACTGTACATAGTTTTTCCCCTGTTTTTCCAAGTTTGTATCCCATGTTTTACTGTAAACCCAATGTAACTGCTACATTGTTTTATGTTCTGTTCCACTGTAAACCGCACTGATTGTAATAGCGCGGTATATAAGAGATGCAAATAAATAAATAAAATAAATAAATAAATGTAGAGCTGGTATGTCTGGACTCGACAAGCAAGCATAGAGCCCTGGAAGCACTTCCTACCGAGAGCATCCAGGCTTCGAGCTTCCCTACCCGGGGGCACCGAGGAGTGCATTTTTTGACTCTTCAGTCTATGCATGGCCGATTCCACCACCATGGAATGGTGCGGTAGTTGTGCCTTTTGGAACCCGGGGCTCTTGCGGACTCGATAAATGGAATCGACCCGCTTGCTTAACACCGGCGACGACGCCGGGCTCTCCCACATGCGGAAGAGAAGCCGTTCCAGCATTGGAGGAACCGGTACAATAAAGGCCTCCTTCGGGGGAGAGTCATATTGAAGGGCATCGAGTTCTTCGACTCGAGGCTCCTCCTCAGGATCCGCAGGGAAGGCCAAGGCTTTGGCCATATCCCTGACGAAGTCCGAGAACCGGGTATCCTCCGGGGGGGACCGTCTCCGAGGTTCGGACTCAGGGGAGTCCGAAGGGACACACCGAGTCCGAAAGGAACCAGGTGACTCTTCGTCCTCAGATTCCCAGGCCGACTCCTCGGAGGAGGAGTCGACCGGCTCCGGTCGGGCGGGCACTGATGCCATCCGCCCCGACGCCGAGGGAGTCGGCGTCGACGACCTCGGTCCCGAAGGGAGGCCGAAGGAGACCTCGACCGAGGATCGACTCGAGCCCTCATGGACTCGAGGATCGGCTCGGTCTCCGGGGTCGACTTGGAGGTCGACGTCCCGGCGGTCAGGGCAGAAGCGCCAGCGAGGCCAGCGATCAATGCCCGCTGCTGGTCCAAGAAGGCAGACAAACTGCACTCCAAGGCCGTCAACCTGAGTCCGAGCTCAGGAGACCCAGCAGCCCCCGACTCGGGCCCCGACGGCGTCGGGCCCGATGTCGGGTCCTTCGGAGGCGAGTCCACGAGGACAACAGTACTTACGTGAGCGGGCAAGTCCACCTCGAGTCGAGGATGTTTTGATGGCCTTTCCGACTCCAAGGACCCGGGACGGGAATCGGGGCTATGCGACCTGGCCCTCGAGGAACCAGGAGCGTCCACCGATCCCGCCTTCGCGGGTTTCTTCTTCCGATGATGCTCCCGGGTAGGAGACCCCCTTTCAGAGGAACTCCGCCGATGTTCAGGACCAGAGTCCCGAGACGTCGAAGCCTCTGACGAGGTCCGAGTCCAGCCGGGGTCAGAGAAGATACGCTCCCGCTGGTGCTGCCGACTCCTCAATGCTTTTGAGGACATTTTGCCGCATGGCCCGCAGATCATGGGGTCATGATCTGGGCCGAGGCAGAAGTCATGAGTGTCTGTAAGAGACATAAGTTTCTTACAGAGGTCACACCTTTTGAAACCACTGGCCGCCATCGGGGGAAAAAGGGCCCCTGCGAGGTCGAACGACCGGGCAGCCAGGGAAAAAAGGAAAAAAGCGCGAAATCTGTCACGAAGGACAAAAAACCGAAAAATAAAGGACGGACTCGCAACCGGCGTCGCGAGTCCGGGCGGGAAAAGAACCGGCGTCGAACCGAAGAAAAATAGAGAAAAATCAACTTTTCAGCGGGAATTCACAGGCAACGTCTGTAGGGCTCCGCGGAAAAAAGAAGACTGAGCAAGATGGCACCCTTGGGCGGGAAGAGGACCGCGCATGCGCGCTGCAATTCCCAAAGGCTTTCTTTGAAAGCTGGTGAAAATTGCTCCGCGACGGCTCCGTCTGCGCCGACGTCACCCATATGTGAGGACTGACTTCCTCCTCCACTAATTAAATCTTGTTATTTATTTAACCCCAGTTATCCATGTTTATTCCCTGTTATCTGTAAACTTAACATATGTTCATGCTTAAGTACGAATTGTTAAAATGTAAACCGCGCTGATGATGAAGAGTGCGGTATATAAAAGCTGTTAAATAAATAAATAATAAATAAATAAATAAATGCGATCATGCTATGATCACTATTGCCAAGTGGCCCCAACACCCTTATCTCTTGTACTAGATCTGGTGTTCCACTAAGGACTAAGTCTAATATGGCTTCCCCTCTGGTCGGTTCATGAACCAGCTGCTCCAAGAAGCAGTCATTTATTTCATATAGGAACTTTATCTCCCTAGCATGTCCTGCCGTGACACTGACCCAGTCCATACCGGGGTAATTGAAATCACCCATTATTATTACTGCGCTGTAACCTTTGTTAGCTTCCTTGATTTCTTTGAGCATTTCATCATCCATTTGTTCATTCTGGCCCGGTGGTCGATAGTACACCCCCACTGCCATCGCCTTCCCCTTTTTACATGGAATTTCAATCCATAGAGATTCTACAGCAAATTTTGTTTCCTGCAAAACTTCAATCCTTTCTGACTCAATGCTCTCTCTAACATAGAGCACAACCCCTCCACCAATTTGATCAGCTTTATCATTACGATATAGTTTGTACCCAGATATCACAGTGTCCCACTGGTTGTCCTCCTTCCACCATGTCTCTAATATTCCAATCATATCTAACCTCTCATTTCGTGCTATATATTCTAACTCTCCCATCTTATTTTTTAGACTTCTAGCATTTGCATAAAAGCATTTTAGAGACTGTATTCTATTCATATTAATTTGGCTATTGGTAAACATGGGTAATTTGGAATCTTTAAGCTCTGTCTGCTCCATACTTGAGGGCATTTGGGCTACTTTACTCTTTTTTGGAACCTCTCTGCTTTTGGTAGTATCCCTTCAAGGATACATTTTTCCGAACCATCCGCTCTTGGGCGACTGTCGGCTTTCCCCTATTATCTAGTTTATAAGCTGCTCTATCTCCTTTTTAAAGGTTAATGCCAGCAGCCTGGTTCCATCCCGGTTAAGCCCATCCCTTCGGAAGAGTCCCTCCTTTCCCCAGAATGTTCCCCAGTTCCTAACAAATCCAAAACCCTCATCTCTGCACCATTGTCACATCCACGCATTGAGACTTCGGAGCTCTGCCTGCGTTTTGGGTCCTGCACGTTGTGACGTAGAAGCCCACACAGAGCCTATGCAGATAGATAGAAAGGAGAAATTTACCTTAGAATCTGTTAGGCAGCCAGCATGTGCAGCTCAGGAGAAGCAAAGGAACAGAGGAGCAGAACTACCACACCCAAGCTATGACGTAGCAGATAGCTTGGGGCTTGATTATGATCACCTGTCCAAGAAAGCACAGTCAGCTTACAGCGAACAGGGAGATAAAAGCTGGTTGGTAGATCCAGCAAGGGGGAAGGAGGAGGAAGAGGAAGAGAAGCAGAAGGAGAGAGCAGATGTCAGCAACCAGGGAGGCAGAGGTCACAGAGGGAGAAGCCTGCTGAACAGAGGAAACACTGGGCGTGTCACTGGAACAGAAAGCAGCAGAGGCAAGGCTCAGAGGAACGTGGCAGGGGAAGTGCTTGGACTGCCGGTAGCTGGAGGTCCTACGAGGAACCTGTTTACAGCCCAGGGAAAGAAGCCAGTGCTTCAGAGAGAAGGAAGGCACAACCTGGGGCTAGGAGGCTGCCTAGACCGAGTGAGCAGGAAAGTCCCCAGTCCTCACTGCCAGAGGAAAGACCTCAACAATTATACAGGTGGGAGCCTAGCACTGTGAGAGGGAAAGCTAGAAGCTCCATTCGGAACGGAGGGTCAGAGCAGTGCTCCAGACCAGAAATATCTGCAGGAAGCTATAAAACAATCCGTAACAACTGGAGGGTGGAAAAGGAGAGCTGGAGAGGCAACCCTACAGATACAGGCACTCTTAAACATACTTGCACAGAAGTGTGTCCCTGTACGGTATCTGAACTTTCAGAGAGGGGTTTTCATAAAAACAGCTGTGAAGGTTTAAACCCAAGCACAACGTATGCTGAAGGTGAGGAAATGCAATGGGAAAGTAACACCAGGGTTCCAGAACAGGCTCCTATGGATTGTACATTATGTCTTGCGGATGATATTGAGTCTTTGTGCTGAAGCCCTGTAAAAAGTGCAAAGAAAAAGAAGATATTTTTCTTTGAGAGAAACTTTTGTTTTCCCTGTTTTTGGTTATGCATATGATATCCTTGGGGGAAGGGGAATAAAGCCCTTGTTTTGTTTTGGCTTAACCACTCGACTTGAGACTATTTTTGACTACTAGAAAATAGCAAGGCAACTCCAACCTCAGGGCCCTAGGCGAAGGCCTGCAGCCCCGTGACAACGTGGAACGGGAAGCATTTCGGAGAACGCTACCATGGAAGTTCTGGATTTCAACTTCCTACCTAAAAGCCTAAATTTAGCCTCCAGAACCTCCCTACCACATTTTCCTATGTCATTGGTACCGACATGTACCAAGACAGTAGACTCACCCCCCCCAGCACTATCTAAGACCTTATCTAGGTGGTGCGTGAGGTCCACTACCTTCGCACCAGGCAGGTATGTTACCAGGCGATCCTCACGTCACCAGCCACCCAGCTATCTACATGCCTTATGATCAAATTACCAACTATAATGGCTGTCCTAACCCTTCCCTCATGGGCACATGGCCCTGGAAAACTTCCTCGGTGCGAGAGGGTTTTACATCACCTGGAGGACAGGTCCTAGTTACAGGATCACTTCCTGCCACATCAGGGTGATGCTCTCCTGTCACGTGACCTCTCTCCTCCATGGCAACAGGGATGCTGCCAGACTGGAGGTGGGACTTCAGGACTATATCCCTGTAGGTCTCGTCTATGTACCTCTCTGTCTGTCTTATGTTTTCCAAGTCTGCTACGCTAGCCTCTAAAGAACGGACTCATTTCCTGAGAGCAAAGAGCTCCTTGCACCTAGTGCACATGTAAGACCTCTCAACAACTGGGAGAAAATCATACATGTGACACTCAATGCAAAAGACTGGAAAGCCCCCATCTCGCTGCTGGACTGCTGTCTGCATCTTAGTTTTAAGCTTGTACTTAGATCTTTAAGATCTTTACTTACTAAGGGTTGCTATGGATAGTTATACTAATAAAACTGTACCTAATACGTTTAATATACCTTGTTCACCTGAAGCTTAATTAATCTCAGGTCTTTAGTGTATGACTGATTTAGGTAATGAGCTTCACCTGAGAGCACCTCCTTTCCTTTGAGATGTGTAAGTACGTATAAAGCTATGATTATCCCAGGGTTGGGTGGGTGTTGGGGAGGGAGAGAGGGAAATAACACTTATTAAAAGAGGACTGCTACACAGTACTCTGTCCTGTGCTGCTGAGATAAGCTGTGACCAACTTCCTGGGTGATTAACAGTCCTTGCTTGGATAGAAGGAGTCTTTCAAAATGGCCTTTTGACCTGCCACCTGGTGTTAATACCTATTGAAAAAGTTTCACAGGTCTCTTGCCCCCTAGGTAGAAGGCCTCTTTGTAAAGGTCTCTAGAAGACTATTTGTTGCTCAAAGAGTACTGAACCTGTTTTGCCTTTTATGCTAAGCTATATTCTGATTTGGAGTGGAGGAGTGGCCTAGTGGTTGGGGCAAGGTACTTCAGGCCGGAAGGTCGGGGGTTCAAATCCCACTAGAGGACAGCAACCTTGGGCCGGAAGGACTGGGGTTTCTAGTCCCACAGGTGCTCCTTGTGGTCTTGGGCAAGCCACTTAACCCTCCATAGCCCATGTTCCCTGTAAAATAGTTATCTCCAAGTTATAATGCCCTGTTCAATGTAATTTCAGTTTGTTCAATGTAAACCGCACTGATGCAGAATAGCGCGGTATATAAGAGAATATAAATAAATAAATATATAAAATAAATAAATTACAGCTCTTTGCTGCTGCTAGGCTCTGACTTATTATGAAATTTAAACTAAAAGCTCTCTGCTGGATTCTAAGTTTAAAAGTATTTTGCTGATACTAGGCCCTGAGTGACTATTACATTTAAACTACAAGCTCTCTGTTGGGTTCCAAATTTAACCAGAAAGCACTCTTAAACTGCTGCTACTAGGCCCTGACTGATTTAACAAAAAACAGTGGGTTCACAGATTAATTAGCTTTAATACAAAGAAGTCCTTCCAGAAAATTCCCAGAAGTATATGCTCACAATTGCAGATCTCTCTCCAGAAGTAACAGTCCCTTTATCTAGTCCTTCAAGACCTTTTTAGGTAACCAAAAAATACTTTGAATAAAATTCCTGCACATTCTATCCTGGTGGAATAGGCCCAATCACACTTGCCTGCCAAAGGGCAGAGAGCTCCCAAAGAAGTACCTGCTGGTACTAAAGGGAGTCCAAATGTTTCCTCGATGGGCAATTTGGGGGAAGCTCAAATACATGTAAATCTGTACTTGATTTGGACTATTCTGAATGTCCAACATTTGGAGGTTATAAGGGGCCTTCAGTAAGCGAGGAACATGAGATTCCGTCTTACTGGAAGTTTGTCCAGGACCAGGACTGGAGTCTCAACTATGTTCTCTAGCTGCGAGTCCTCAGTTTTGTCTGGGATGCCAGTTGGGATTTTTAAGCCCTTTGCTGCCTGGGGTGGGAATGAAAACTCTGATCTGAGACAAGCGAGAAGGAAGAGGTACCTTCATGTTGAAGAGTTCAGATCAGGAGTGGGCCTGAAGAGTGTCACTGTACTGCTTGATCATGGTAGCAACCTCTTGCACCTAATCTCCGAAGAGATTCTCTCCATGCCATATTAGAACATAAGAACATAAGATATACTATAATGGGTCATACCAAGGTCCATCAAGCCCAGTATCCTGTTTCCAACAATGGCCAATCTAGGTCACAAGTACCTAAAAATATCATATGTTGCTTGGTCAATGTATTTTCTACATTCCTTCCACTGGCTCACTAGGAAACAGAGTTGTGAGGCTCTCTGGAAAGAGTCCATGAACTCATGATTGCACATGATGTTCTGCTACTGCCTGTCCATGAAGAGCTTGAAGGATGCTACACCAGACGAGAGCAATAGTATTCTGATAACATTTTTTCCAAAAAGAATCCAGTGTCCTAGGCTCTCACCCCAGAGGTGCCGAGAGTGAGACTTGGAACTCCTGGTTCCTTTAAGAGCAGATTAGATGATCATGAAATGGTGTGGCAGCTGAAACTTCTCAAATCAGGAGCCTTCTGGACTCTGTACATAGAATCAATCTTCTTACTGACTAGAGGCAAAGAGAAGGCAGTCTCACACTTTCACATCTGCAGCTTTTAAAGGATGCGGTGCATGGGCACTGTTATCACTTCTTGAGAGAAACTGGAATATTGAAGGATTTCCAACTCTTCTGCTCTGGGCTCCTCCTCCATCTCCAAATGAAATGGTATGGACTTAGATGTGTGTATTTTTTAGGTGATTTGTGTCACATTGTCCTCTTGTTGTTAAATGCCATCGAGTCGGTGTCAACTCATGGCGATCCTCTGGATAGTTGTCCTACATAAAGGTATTTTTTGATTCATTGGCTTATTTATAAAGGAAACATGGGTGCCTATGTGTCTTCATAAAGTAGACTCCCAGAACTACACCCAAGAGTGCACAAATGTCAACACACAAATTTATACTTGCTCCGAAGCCGATGTAAATGTGTGCATGCACCTAAGTACAAAAGAACAAAAGATATGCCATACTGAGTCAGACCAAGCATCTATCAAGCAAAGTATTCCGTTTCCAACAGCAGCCAATTCAGGACACAAGTATCTGGCAGGTTCTCAAAAAGGATGTACCACAACAAAAGCAATTATCACGCAGTATGAAGAACCCAGTCCAAGATGTGATAATGTGGAAAGACAGAGCTTTTATTCTTATACAACCAATGACAACCCGACACAGGCCATGTTTCGCTACCCTTCGTCAGGGGTTAGTCTGGTAATCGCTAAAAACAAATATGTAAACACAAAAGTCATAAAAGAACAGATGACAATATGACCATAATTAAAAACAATAAAAATACTTAAAATAAAAAAGTGTAATAATAAATAACACAATAAAAACTAGGTTCTCAAAAAGGTGCACATATTCCATGTTATCACAGGGGCCCTCTCTATGGGTTATGGACGTTTCCTCCAGGAACTCATCCAAACCTCTCTTAAACCCAACTACAATAACAGCTTTTACTACATCCTCTGGTAGCAAATTCCAGAGTTTGATTACGCGTTGAGTGAAAAAATATTTTCTACGATTAGTCTTAAATGTGCTATGTAGTAGTTTCATTGCATGTCTCCTAGTCTTTCTACTTTTTGAAGGGATAAACAACCAATCTACTTTTATTTGTTATACTACATTCATTATTTTATAGACCTCTACCATATCTCCACCCTCAGCCATATTTTTGCTAAGCTGAAGAGCCCTAACCTTTTAAGCCTTTCCTCATAGGGGTATCTTTCCATCCTGGTGGCTTTTCTCTGTAACTTTTCTAATTCCGCTACATCCTTTTAAGATATGGTGGCCAGAGGGGTACACAATATTCAAGGTGCAATCACACTATGGAGTAATACTGAGGCATTATTATATCCTTTGTTTTATTCTCCACTCCTTCCCTTATGATTGCTCTCTTGGCAGCCACAGCACATTGTGCAAAGGGTTTCAATGTGTTATTCACCATGACATAAATCCTTTTCCTGGGCAGTGATTCCAAATGTGGAACACTGCATTGTGCAATGATAGTTTGGGTTTTTCTTCCCTAAGTTCATAACATTGTACTTGTCCATATTAAATTCCAACTACCATTTGGAAGTCCAGTCTCCCAATTTCTCAATGTCCTCTTGCAATTTTTCACAATCCTCTTGTGTTTTAACAAGTTTGAATAATTTTGTGTTGTCTGCAAATCTGATCAGCTCACTCATTTCCATTTCCACATCATTTATCAATATGTTAAAAAGCAGCGGGTCCAGAACAGATCCCTGAGATATTCCACTATTTGGGAATATATGTTGATTCAGACCTTTCATTCTCTTCACACATTGCTTCTTTATCCCATTCCACTTTGGTTATACTTCACAGAATCTGGTATTTTAGCCCATTCCTGGACCAATCAGCAGTGGCCACTCTTCTTCTGAGTATTGTAATTTTGCATATTGACTACTGTAACGTCTGTTTTGCTGGTCTCCCTCAGTCTCAATTAAAGCCTTTATAAACCATACAAAATACCTCTATCCTTATAAGAACATAAGATATGTCATACTGGGTCAGACCAAGGTCCATCAAGCCCAGTATTCTGTTTCCAACAGTGGCCAATCTAGGTCATATGTACATAGCAGTTTCCCCAAGAGACACAAGTTCCACAATGCTTGTACTGGGTCAAGCATTGATATCTTTGGTCACTTCTTAATAATGGTTTATGGACCTTTCCTCCAGGAACTTGTCCAAACCTTTTTTAAACCCAGCTACACTAACAGCCTTTACTACATCCTCCGGTAACAAATTCCAGAGTTTGATTACACGTTGAGTGAAAAAATATTTTCTTTTATTAGTCTTAAATAGTTTACTCTGTAGCTTCATTGCATGTCCCCTAGTCTTTCTATACTCTGATAACGTAAACAATCGATCTACGTTTACCCGTTCCACTCCGTTCATTAATTTATAGACTTCTATCATATCTCCCCTCAGCCGTCTCTTTTCCAGGTTAAAGAGCACTAACCTTTTTAGCCTTTCTTCATAGGAGTATCCTTCCATCCCCTTTACCATTTTGGTGGCTCTTCTCTGAACCTTTTCTAAAATCGCTATATCCTTTTTAAGATACGGCGACCAGAATTGCACACAATATTCAAGGTGCGGTCTCACCATGGAACGATATAGAGGCATTATAATATCTTTTGTTTTATTTTTCATTCCTTTCCTTATCATACCTAGCATTCTATTTGCTCTCTTGGCCGCCGCTGCACACTGGGCCGAGGGTTTTAACATGGTATCCACAATGACGCCTAAATCTTTTTCCTGGGTGGTGGTTCCTAATGTGGAACCTTGCATCGTGTAACCATAGTTTGGGTTGTTCTTCCCTAGGTGCAATAACCTTGCACTTGTCCACATTAAATTTCATCTGCCATTTTGATGCCCAGTCTTCCAATTTATCAAGATCCTCTTGCAATTTTTCACAATCCTCTTGGGTTTTAACAACTTTAAATAGTTTTGTGTCATCTGCAAATTTGATTTGATTTGATTTATTTATTTTTTATTTATTTAGTAAACATTTGTATACCGCTGCTTCCTACGATCAGCAGCGGTTTACTTTACAGAATCATAATGTATCGTACAATACAGAGAGTTTTTAAGATATACATTTCGATTGAGCAATGATTTAAATAACACAAGAAATAGCAATTAGATACTTTATACATTGGATTGGGGCTCTCAAATCTAAAAATACATTTGATTGTAGGTGCGTGGGAGGGGCCCAAACTATACATATATACAAGATTATATACCGGTATTCCAAATGCCGTCATGGCAGGCAAAAGCCATCTCGTTGAGGTAAGGTGTCGCACTTAGGTTGGGTTGTAGTGAGCCTGAAATAAGTGGGTTTTGAGTTTATTTCTGAATTCACTCAAATTATTTGTCAGTCGCAACTCGTGTGGGAGTTGGTTCCAGAGGATTGGTGCTGTATATGCTGATTGGAACACAGAGAGTGTTGAGATTTATGGTTCTTCTGTTCCTGTTGTGTTGTTGCATAGTGATTAGGTTGTCAAGGTAGGAGGGTGCAATGTTGTGAATGAGCTTAAACGTGGTTATGAGGAGTTTGAAAATGAAGCGAGCGGTTACCGGGAGCCAATGTAGTTCCATTATCACTGGGGTTATGTGATCTGTGACGCTTTTTTCCATGATGACTCTTGCCGCAACATTTTGAGCCATTTGCAAGATATTTTGGGTGTTCTTCGGAAGCCCTTGCAGGATGGTGTTGCAATAGTCTAGGTGAGGAATGATTAGAGCTTGTGCAACAGCCCTGAAGTCAGATTTCTCGAGGATATTGCGAAGCGGTTGCAGAACTTTCAATTTGTAGAAAATGGCTCGGTTAATTGTTCGGAGGTGCTTATCCATCTTAAGGTTGTTGTCCAGTAGGACCCCCAAATATTTTATTGCAGGCTTCGTATGATATATGTTTTTGTTGAGGGTGACTGTGGTGGGCGGGATGAAATTGGTTTTCTTGGAGATAAACATGACCTCTGTTTTCTTGTGGTTTACTGACATGTTTTGTTGAAGCCATGTTTGAAGCATGTCAAGGCATTCTTCTAGCGGAGAGAAATCTGGTTGTGTTATGTCAAGTTGTGAGTAGAGCATCACATCGTCAGCATAGATGTGGTAATTGATGTTGCATTTCTGAAAGATCTCGCAGACCGGTTTTATATACAAATTGAATAGGAGAGATAAGGCGGACCCTTGTGGAATCCCCTGGGTTTGGGGGAAGGGATCGGCTTTATCGTCATTGAATTGGACTTGTTGCATCCTATTGGATATGTATGATGCAAGCCACTTTAAAGGGGTCCCTGTTATGCCTATGGATGCAAGACGGTTTAAGAGGGTGCCGTGGTGTACTGTATCAAATGCAGCTGATATGTCAATAAATATAAGTATGAACATAGCATTTTTGTTCTCGAGACCCCTGAGGAGGTTGTCAAGGAGTGCTAGCAGCAGGGTTTCTACTCCGTGATGCTGACGAAACCCATATTGATGTACATATAAGGCTTTCTTATCGTCAATGTGATCCTGCAGCTGCTGCTGGACCGCCTTTTCGACTGATTTAGCTAAGAATGATATGCTCGAGATTGGTCGATATGATGCAGGATCACTTTTGTTGAGCGTTTTGTTCTTTAAGATGGGTCTTATAAGTGATCTCTTGAGGTGGGTCGGCATTGTACCTTGTTGGAGTGACTGGTTAACAATGTGGGAGATAGGTTTTGCGATTTCTTTCTTGGTTGCTTTTATCCAAGCTGCTGGGCATGGGTCAAGAGGGGAGGTGGTGGATTTTAAATTGGTTATGATTTTTATGATCTGTTGCTCACCCAATTGCTGGAAGGTATTCCATTCTGCTGTAGACTCTGCCTGAGAGACGGTGTCGGTTTCTTGAGGGGTGATGACTAAAGACTTGCTTTGATCGATGATTGTGGGTACTTGCGGGTGAAGTTTCTTGGCGTAATGGTCTGCAAGCGTCTGGGCCTTTATTTCATCGGCATAGACGGTGTCCTGGGAGGGTTTGGTGAGTGATTTGACAAGCTCAAATAGCTCTCTGGGTCTATTAAGAGCTTTATTGAGTAGGTTAGTGTGGTGAATCTTTTTTGCAAGGTTGACCTCATTCTTGTATTTCATGAGGAGTGTTAGGTATAATCGCTTGCATTCCTCGGTTTGTGTTTTCCTCAATTTTTTTTCCAGTTTGCGTAGTTCCCTTTTCATGCTGCATAGAGTAGGAGAGTACCATGGTTCGGTTCTTGTTCTTGTTGCTGTGTTTACGGCTTTCCAGGTTGGACTTGCTGCTGCTTCAATCCCTGAGTTCCATATGTCTACCAACTTATCTAGGTCCGTGAGAGTGTAATCAAAGCGTGAAGATATAGATGTTAACAATGTTTCACTGTTAAATTTTCGGAACTTCCTTTGGTGATGTATTTTTGGGTTGGCTTGAGATAGTTCACTTATGGGTGGTAAGTGGATTTCAAATTCAATTAGGTAGTGGTCAGACCAGGGGACCTGGGTTATTCGAGTTTCAGGTTTTCGTATTTCATTTAGTTGCATGTCGGATGATATAAACACCATATCTAGGGTGTTGCCTTTGATATGAGTGGCTTCCTGAATAATTTGAATATATCCGAGCTGGTTCATGGCTTCAAGGAAAGTGTCGGCCTGCATTGAGGGTAGGGATGGGAGGTTCAGATCTCCCAGGATGATTCGCTGTTTCTTGATTGCAGAGGTTGAAATAATTTCTAGTGCAGTGGCCAGGGTTTCATGGTGGGCTGAGGGGGGTCTGTAGATTAAGCAGATGGTTATCGTTTTGTTCTCAATCTTGAGTATATCAATGCCTTCGGATGCAGTTAGGGACGTGTTCGTTAAAAGTAGGGAGGCTCTGGCAAGGATTAGGACTCCTCCTCCTCTCCTGTTAGGTCGTGGGCAGTTAAATACTGAATAGTCAGGTTTAGTTAACTGGTTTACTATTGCTGGATCAGAGTCAGTGAGCCATGTTTCGGTGACGCAGAGGATATCGGGTTTGTTGTCAGACATTATGTTGTGGATAATGTGCGTTTTATTTCTAATAGACCTTGCGTTGATGAGGCAGATCGTGATAGGGGGTTGCGATATTTGGCATGGTTGCTGGTGCTTGTTTTTATTAGTTGCGGCTGCCGGCTTCCTGTGCTTTTTTTTTTTAGTTTGGAGCCGTGCTTATTACGGGGTTTGCCTGGGATATTAACTACTGCATTCAGGTCTGGTTTGGGAATTGCTTTATCCTGAGGAATGTGAGTGGGACATAGCAGAGGGACTATTGGTATCAGTATTGGGCTATGAATAAATATTGGTTGCCAGAATATTGTCTGGTGGTGTGGCAAGTGTGGTACATAAGCATATGTAGCTAGTGTTAGGCAAGAGCAGAGGGCAAGCATATAGGTGATGAGAGCCATGAAGGTGACAGTACCAGGTTCAACTCAAAGCGGTGATGACCTCACTCGTTATTCCACTTACCAGGTCATTTATGAATACGTCAAAAAGCAGCGGACCCAGCACAGATCCCTGGGGTACACCACTATTCACCTTTCTCCATTGGGAAAATTGGTCATTTAGCCCTACCCTCTGCTTTCTATCTTTTAACCAGTTCCTGATCCACAATAGTACACTGCCTCCTATCCCATGACTCTTTAGTTTTGCCAAAAGTCTCTGATGAGGGACCTTGTCAAAGGCTTTCTGAAAGTCCAGATACACAATATCAACCGACTCACCTTTATCTACCTGTTTATTCACTCCTTCAAAAAAACATAACAGATTAGTAAGACAAGATCTTCCTTGTCTAAAGCCATGTTGGCTGTCTCCCATTAGGTTGTGACTATCTACATGCTGAGTAATTTTATTCTTTATGATGGTTTCTACCATTTTTCCTGGTACTGATATCAGGCTCACCGGTCTGTAGTTTCCCGGATCACCCCTGGAACCCTTTTTAAAAATTGGTGTTACATTGGCGATGATTTTAATGATAGTTCACAGATTACTGATAGCAGGTCTGCAATCTCATATTTCAGTTCTTTCAACACCCTTGGATGTATACCACCCGGCCCAGGTGATTTGCTACTCTTCAGTTTATCTAATAGTTGTAAGACATCTTCCCGATGTATTGATATTTCCTTCAATTCTTCCACACCTTTAAATACCACTTCAGTCATGGGTAACATCCCTACATCTTCCTCAGTAAAGACCGAAACAAAGAATTCATTCAGTCTCTCCGCTATCGCCTTGTCGCCTCTTAGTGCTCCTTTAACTCCTTTATCATCTAATGGACCAACTGACTCTCACAGGTTTTTTGCTACGAATGTACTTGAAAAGTTCTTTATTTCGCGTTTTTGCTTCCGCAGCAAGCTTCTTCTCAAATTCTCTTTGCCTGCCTTATCAATGCCTTGCATTTGACTTGCCAGTGCTTGTGCTGTTTCCAGGTTTTGTCGTTTGGCTCTTTTTTCCATTTCCTGAAAGATGCTTTTTTGGCAACAGTCTCTCTGACCTCACCTTTAAACCATGCTGGCAGTTTTTTGGACTTCCTTCCACTTTTCTTAAAGCGTGGAATACAGCTGGTCTGGGCTTCCAAGATAGTATTTTTCAACACCCAAGCTTGATGTACGTCTTTAACCTTTGCAACTGCTCCTTTTAGTTTTTTATTAACCGTTTTCCTCATTTTATCATAGTCTCCCATTCAAAAGTTAAAAGGTAGTACTGTGGATTTCCTTACTATCCCTCCTCCACTAATTAAATCAAAGGCGATCATGCTATGATCACTATTGCCAAGTGGCCCCAACATTCTTATCTCTTGCACTAGATCTGGTGTTCCACTAAGGACTAGGTCTAATATGGCTTCCCCTCTGGTCGTTTCATGAACCAGCTGCTCCAAGAAGCAGTCATTTATTTCATCTAGGAACTTTATCTCCCTAGCATGTCCTGACGTGACACTGACCCAGTCGATACCGGGGTAATTGAAATCACCCATTATTATTACTGCGCTGTAACGTTTGTTAGCTTCCTTGATTTCTTTGAGCATTTCATCATCCATTTGGTCATTCTGGCCAGGTGCTCAATAGTACACCCCCACTGCCATTGCCTTCCCCCTTTTATATGGAATTTCAATCCATATAGATTCTACAGGAGATTTTGTTTCCTGCAAAACTTTAATCCTTTCTGAGTCAATGCCCTCTCTAACATAGAGCGCAACCCCTCCACCAATTTGATCAGCTCTATCATTACGATATAGTTTGTACCCAGGTATCACAGTGTCCCACTGGTTGTCCTCCTTCCACCATGTCTCTGATATTCCAATCATATCTAACCTTTCATTTAGTGCTATATATTCTAACTCTCCCATCTTATTCTTTAGACTTCTAGCATTTGCATACAAGCATTTTAGAGAATGTATTTTATTCTTTATTATTTATCCTCGCCCAGGCCAAAATATACAATCATGTCTCACCACTCTTATTTCAGTATCATTGGTTACTGGTAGTCCAGTGGATATAGTTCAATATATTTATTTATTTTATTTATTTAACAATTTTTCTATACCGCCTTATCATTTAATCAAGGCGGTTTACATTGAAACTCAAAATTCTTACATAGAAATTGCATATTAACTCTCACTCATAAAGCCCTTCATAACTGTACGCCACTATACTTAGCTTCTTGTACTATTCCATATGTCCCACAATGCTGTCTTCGTTCTTTGCACAATAATCGTCTCGTCCTGCCCTCACCCTCCCGAATTAAATATGAATCCGGTCGGCTTTTGTCTATCTTGCTCCAGCCCTCTGAAATTGCCTCCCTTCACATCTAAGACTTGAAGCTTCTTCTTCTTGTTAAGTGCCATCGAGTCAGTGTCGATAGTTGACCTAAACTGTGTTTGGTGTTCAGTCAGGTGGCTCATTGTTGATAGAGTGGCACCCATAGCTGCTGCTATGGTATCAATCCATCTCACTGCTGGCCTTCCTCTTTTATGCTGACCTTCTATCTTGACTACCATTATGTCTTTGCAAAACCAAGATATTGTAGGATGTATAACAGTTCTAAGCAGATATAGCAGTCATCGGCATATACATGGTGAACAAAAAATATCCGGCCATAAACCCCTGACAAAAGCAGTGCCGAAACACGGCCGTGTCAGGTATAGGCTTTGTATCTTACTGCAATAAAATATGCTTTCTTTACACCTCATTTTTGGTTGGTGGTGTAAATATAGAGTAGTTACTCACCTGTAACAGGTGTTCTCCAGGAGCAGCAGTAATCAGTCCTCACATATGGGTGTCATCGGCGCCGATGAAGCCCCAGCGGAGCATTTCCCCAGCTTTCTATGAAAGCCTTTGGGAATGCAGGCACGCATGCGCGGTTCCCTTCCCGCCTAAAGGTGCCATCTTACCTCAGTCAAATGACATAGCTAAGAACAGCACACAAAAATGAAAAAAAAACTATGTACAACTGCAACTCCCAGGGGAGGAGGGAGGGTTGTGAGGACCCATTCCTGCTGCTCCTGGAGAACACCTGTTACAGGTGAGTAACTACTCTTTCTCCAGGACCAAGCAGGAAGTCAGTCCTCACATATGGGTGACTCCCAAGCTCTGGGCTACCGAGGAACCCATGCTGAACAAGAGAACTCCCTCTAGTCTCAGCAGCAAAGAAAGGCTTTTCAAGGACACAACCTCCACCTGTAGCCCAACAGAGGGCAGGAGTTGCCTAAACCTCAAAGAGATTTCGGAGTACTGCCTGGCCAAAAGCACTGTCCCTACAGGACTCCCTCTCCAGGCAGTAATGGGCTGCAAAAGTCTGGCTTGAAGACCAAGTTGCAGCCCTGCAGAAGTCTAACAAGGGCACAGAGCAGAGATGAGCCACTGAGGCAACCATTGACCTGACACGATGGGCCGTGACCCTTCCCTGCAAAGGAAGGTCAGCCGCCTTGTAAGCCCAGGTGATACAGTCAGCCACCCAGATGAACAAGGTATGCTTGGACACAGCCAACCCCAACTTATGGGGGTCAAAGGATACGAAGAGCTGAGTAGCCCTTCTATGCCCCTGCATACGGTCAAGGTAGAAGGGATAAGGCCCTCCTACAGTCCAGGGTATGCAGGACTGCTTCAGCCTGGCTAGCATGAGGCCTAGGGAAGAATGTTGGAAGAACCACCTCCTGGTTGAGGTGGAAAGAGGAGACAACCTTAGGGGGGAACTTTGGATGAGTCCTGAGGACTACCCTGTTCCTGTAAATCCTGATGTAAGGCCTGTCACAGACCAGGGCTTGAAGCTCACTTACTCGCCTAGCCGAGGTAAGGGCTATTAGGAAGAATGTCTTCCAGGAGAGGAAGCGTAGTGGACAAGTAGCCATCGGCTCAAATGGTGGGCGAGTCAGTTGCTGCAAGACCACATTCAGCTCCCACTCAGGGGCAGGAGGACGGATGGGAGGCTTGAGCAAAAGCAAGAGCCCCTGAGAAAGAGGGACACCAAGGGGTGAACCGACAGAGAATGTCCTTCCACCAGTGAGTGGTGAGCTGCTAGAGCTGAGAGGTGGACCCGAACAGAATTGGACTTAAGGCCCTGATTGGATAAGTGCAGTAAGTACTGAAGCACTACTGGCACAGTACAGGAGAAAGGATCCTCTGTACGTAGGTGACACCACACAGAAAACCTCTTCCACTTGAGAGCATAGGTTTTACTAGTGGACTGTTTCCTAGAGGCTAGGACAACCTCCTCAACTTCCTGAGGTAGGCCCCAGGGAACCAAAACTACCCTTGCAGCCTCCAGGCCATCAAATTGAGAGACCTGAGATTGGGGTGCAGAAGGGAACCCTGGTCCTGTGTGAGAAGGTCGGGTTGCAACCCCAGAGGCAGTGGAGGATCCACCGCCAGTTGAAGCAGAAGAGGAAACCAAGGTTGTCTCGGCCACCTGGGAGCTACCAGCAGGACCGAGGCCTTGTCCTGGAGAATCTTGAACAGGGTTCGGGCCACCAAGGGCGTGGGAGGAAACGCATAGAGGAGGCCCTGAGACCAAGATATCAGAAAAGCATCCGCTGCTATCCGCAGAGGATGTGGTTGCCTGGACCAGAACTTTGGCAGCTGCTTGTTCATGGGGCTGGCAAAGAGATCTATCAAAGGGATACCCCATTTCAGGAAGATCTTCTGAACTACTGAAGGATGCAGCTGCCACTCGTGGGGCTGCAGTATCCTGCTTAATCCGTCTGCCAGGTAGTTGTCCTGGCCTGGAAGGTACACAGCCCTGAGGAGCATGTTGTGCTTGAGGGCAAAAGAACAAAGTTCCTGAGCCTCCCGACAAAGGATCCTGGACCCAGTTCCGCCCTGTTTGTTCACATAAAACATGGCAACTTGGTTGTCGGTCTGAATCAGGACAGACTGGTGAGCCAGGGTAGGAGTGAAAGCTTTGAGTGCTAATCGGATAGCTCTGAGTTCGAGGAGATTGATCTGCTGTGCAGCTTCCCAGGGAGACCAGAGGCCCTGGGTGCACTTGCCCAGACAATGAGCTCCCCAGCCTTGCAGGAAGGCATCTGTTGTCATCACTTCTGTGTACTCTGGAATCTGAAAAGGCACCCCTTTCAGTAGATTGGGTGGGTGCAGCCACCAGTTGAGGGAGTGTAGGAATGGTCTGGACACCCTTATCATGTCTCTGAGGCTGCCTGTGGCCTGTGACCACTGAGTCTGAAGGCACCACTGTGCAGGCCTCATATGGAGCCTGGCATAAGGGGTCACATGTACTTTCGAAGCCATGTGGCCTAGAAGCCTCAGGCAGAATCTGGCGGAGACCAGGGAGCTGCTGAGAAACTGACTTGCTAAGGCCATCAACCTTTGGGCTCTGTTTTCTGGCAAGAATGCCTTTGCCAGAAGAGAGTCCAACCTTGCCCCTATGAACTCCAAGTTCTGGGAAGGGAGCAAAGTGGACTTTGCGAAGTTTATGACAAAACCCAGGCGTTGTAGAAGAGCAATTGTCCTGAGGGTGGCTTGATTGGCCTCCTGACCTGTCTGACCCCTGATGAGCCAGTCGTCCAGATAGGCGAAGACAAAGATGCCCTGATTTCTCAGGTAGGCCGCCGCCACCACTGCCGGAGGGGAAGCCGAAAGGCAGCACTCTGTACTGATAATGGTTTCCTCCCACGATGAACCTCAGGTACTTTCTGTGGTCTGGATGAATGAGGATGTGAGTGTACGCATCCTTTAGATCTAAGGAGCATAGCCAATCTCCCTGCTGGAGGTAGGGCAGAAGTGTTCCAAGAGTAAGCATCTTGAACTTTTCTTTCACTAGGAACCTGTTGAGGTTCCTGAGGTCCAGAATGGGACAAAGGCCACCGGTCCTTTTGGGCACCAGGAAATACCTGGAGTAGAATCCGTGACCTTGCAAGTGGGGAGGCACAGGCTCCACCGCCCTGTCCACCAACAGACCCTGAAGCTCCTGACAGAGAAGGTGTGTGTGCAGAGGAGGCCTTGGAGGCTCCCCTGGAAAATATGGGGGGGCAGTTGGTGGAAATGGAGGGCATATCCCTTGTGGATTATCTCCAGCACCCACCTGTCCCCGGTGATAAGGGGCCACTGGTGGGCAAAGAGGGCGAAGCGACCTCCTGTGCATGGTTGGGAGAGCAGTGGACGAGAGGCTATGCTCAAGGAGTCAAACGCCCCCACCCTGCTAAGTGGTAGCAGGGGCCTGAGGCTTGGGGGTCCTCTGCCTACGGGGCCCATTACCCTGCCCCTGGGCTTGCTGACCCTGGGGGGGAGCTTGGGCAGCCTGATATTGTGGGTACTGTTTGTAGGCAGTGCCCTTCCTCGGGTAAAAGGGCTTTTTACCCGAGCCCTTCTTTTTATGAGAAGGGGCAGAGGTCTTCCTCGACAGCCTTGTCCGAGTGAGGTGCTTGGTCTCGAGCTGAGCGGCCTTCTCGGTCATGGGCTTGCCAAAAAGGTTTCCATATCGGCAAGGGACATCGACCAACTTGTCCTGGACCCATGGCTCGAGGTCCGATGACTGCAGCCATGCCTGGCGTCGAGCCGCGATGCCGGCTGCCGCAACTCGGGCCGAAGCCTCAAAGCCATCGTAGGCGGCGCGGGACATGAACTTCGAGTAGTCCCAAATCCCCGAGGACAAGGACTTAAAACTCTGCAAGGGTTCCCCGGAGAGACCAGCAGAAAACCCGGCCAACTCCTTGGCCAGATCCCGCAAGTACATGCCCATGTACAGCTGGTAAGACTGGACACGGCAAGCAAGCATTGAGCCCTGAAAACACTTTCTACCGACGCCATCGACTCGCTTGCTAAGAACCGGCACCGAGGCCGGTGCCTCCCACATACGGAAGAGGAGCCGTTCCAGCATCGGAGGAACCGGGACAGTAAAGGCCTCCTTCGGAGGAGAGTCATACTGCAGCGCCTCGAGCTCTTCGGCTGGAGGCTCTTCCTCGGGATCCGCCGGAATAGCCAAGGCAGTGGCCATATCCCGGACGAACTCCGAGAACCGGGTGTCCTCCGGGGGGGACCTACTCCGGGGCTCAGACTGCGGTGAGTCCAAAGGGACGCACTGAGTCTTAAAGGTATCAGGAGACTCCTCGTCCTCCGTCTCCCAAGCCGACTCATCCTAGGAAGAGTCGGGGTCCGACCCCGCGGGACCCTGGAGCACCCGCCCCGACGCCGGAAGCACCGGTGTCGACGCCCTCGGTCCCGAACGGGAGGTCGAGGCAGACCGTGACCGAGGCCGACTCCGAGCCACGATGGACTCGAGTATCAGCTCAGTCTCCGGGGTCGACTTCAACGTCGATGTCACGGTGGTTGGGGCAGATGCGCTAGACAGGCTGGCCATCAGTGCCCGCTGCTGTTCCATGAAAGTAGACAATCTGCTCTCTAAGGCTGTCATCCTGAGACTCAGCTCGGGAGACGCAGCAGCCACCGACTTGGGCCCCGGCGGCGCCAGGCCCGACGTCGGCTCCCTGGGAGGAGAGTCCACGAGGACTACGGGGCTTACGTGTCCAGCAGACTCCGGCTCCACACGAGGAACTTTGGCAGGCTTCTCCGGTTCCACAAGCCTGGGGCGACGGTCAGGGGTCTTAGACCTGGCCCTCGAGGAGCCAGGGACCTCCGATGACGACGCCCTCGTGAGCCATTTCTTCCTCTTGCGTTCCCGGTTGGGGGACCCCCTGTCCGAGGAGCTTCGACGGCGCTTGGGATCGGAATCCCGAGATGTTGAGGCCTCAGATGAGGTCCGGGCCTGGCCGGAGGCTGAGTCCGAGAAAAGCCTTTCCTTTTGCTGCTGGCGACTTCGAAGTGCCTTGGAAGACATTTTTCCACAGGCCCCGCACGACTTAGGATCGTGGTCAGGGCCGAGGCACCGAAGGCAGCAGTCGTGTGTGTCGGTGAGAAACATTAGTTTCTTGCATCGATCACACTTCTTAAAACCACGGGAAGCCATCGGGGAAAAAAGAGTCCCCGCGAGGTCAAAGGACCGGCCTTCCAGGGAAAAAGAGCGCGAACGCCAGCCACGAAGGGCAAAAAACGAAAAAGAAGAATTGGGCTCGATACCGGTGTACCGAACCCGGCGGGAGGGGAACCGGTGTCGAACCGGTAGAAAAAGAGCAAAAAAAATCGCTGAAAAAAATCTAATTTTAACCGGGAAAACTGGACACACGTCCGGTGGGCTTCACGGAAAAAAACAGACTGAGGTAAGATGGCACCTTTAGGCGGGAAGGGAACCGCGCATGCGTGCTGCATTCCCAAAGGCTTTCATAGAAAGCTGGGGAAATGCTCTGCTGGGGCTTAATCGGCGCAGATGACACCCATATATGTGAGGACTGACTTCCTGCTTGGTCCTGGAGAAATTGTATTTACAGAAATGGGATGAGAGCATGAAATCTCTGAAATTTTGTACTAGTACAGTCTTGGACACAGTAATCAACTTATTCAAAGCTCATGATAAGATTTAAAGCACTAAGGAAAAATGATTGCATGCATAGTATCTTTTAATGAGGGAAAAGAGGTGCCCAACATTGAAAGGATAACCCTTTTTTCAGACTTTTGACATTCCCAGTTTATACACAAAATACAATTGCACTTTGCATTCTTAAGTCGCTGAAGAATGAGGCCGTCTTTAACTGCAGCAATCTAGCATTACTTGGCAGAAGCCCAACTCATTTCCCAACAGAGGTACTGTATTTAGTACTGCAATATAAAAATTACTTACTAACTGTGACAGAAGAGGAGGAAGTGTATGATACAAATCAAAAAACAAGTCCAAGGTCTCTGGTTCTAGAAAGACTGAAGAGAAAAATATAGTTTAATCAGGATTTGCAATTTAGAAAAAAAAAGACATTTCACTGCCATTGCTTTCTGTATTTTATTCCAATCCATCTAATTTTTGACATGGTACCAAAGAAACTATAAGAGCAGTCACTAAAGGAATGGATAACAAAGCATAGTTACTCACCTGTAACAGGTGATCTCCGGGAACAGCACGAATTTAGTCCTCACATATGGGTATCTTCGGTACCGACGAAGCCTGCGCGGGAATGCTCCCCAGCGTCCAATTAGAAAGCTTTTGGGAGCATCCCACAGCGCCTGCGTGCTGCCTTCCCGCCTTTCCCAAATGCCTCTCTCCAGTTGAGTTTTAAAGCTGAGACAAAGAGAGAGAGAGGGAAAGGGAAAGAGAAAGATAGAGAGATACAACTCCTAGGGGAGGTGGGTGGGTTGCGAGGACTAAATTCCTGCTGTTCCCTAAGATCACCTGTTACAGGTGAGTAACTATGCTATCTCCAGGAACAAGCAGGAATGTAGTCATCACATATGGGGACTCCCTAGCTTTAGATGCCAGGGAGAGACCCCAGAAGTTGTGTGTCCCTGAGAAGGGCTCCACCTCCCCCATGGATCTCTGGCATCCTACCAGGGATGGTGGGTAGGAGTTGATTGGGTATGGAACAGTTGATGGAGAACAGCCTGACCAAACAAGGCATCCCGGCGGGAGTCCTCGTCCAAGCAGTAAGGTGCTGTGAAGGTATGAACCGAGGCCCAGGTGGCTACTCGACAGATGTCATCGATAGACACAGAGTGCAGATGAGCAATTGAGGCTGCCATGGCTCTCACATTCTGAGCTGTGACATAGCCCTCCAGAGAAAGGTTCTTACTCTGATAGGCAAAGCAAATACACTGAGAAATCCAGTTAGATAGTGTTCTCTTGGAGACTGGAAGTCCCAAATGAGAAGGATCAAAAGCAACAAAGAGTTGAGAGGACTTTCTATGTTGCTGTGTTCTTTGTAAGTAAAAGGCTAAAGCTCTTTTACAGTCCAAGGTATGAAGATTCCTCTCTGAATTTGATGCATGAGGCCTTGGAAAAAACACAGGTAGGTAGACCGCTTGGTTCAGATGAAAAGGCAAAACCACCTTTGGCATAAAGTGTGGATGAGTCCTAAGGACTACCTTGTCATGATGGAACCTTGTATAAGGTGGATTAGCTACTAGCGCTTGCAACTCACTAATGCGAAGTGCTGATGTGATTGCAATAAGAAAGATAACCTTCCAAGAAAGGAATTTCAAGGAGGTAGTAGCTAAAGGTTCGAAGGGTGGCTTCATGAGCTGCCCAAAAACCAGGTTTAAGTCCCATGCCACCGGTGGTGGCCTAATGGGAGGCTTAGTCAGAAGAAGGCCTCTCATAAATCTTGCTATAAGAGAATGAGAGGAAATAGGCTGTCCATTTAGAGGCTTAAAGGAAGCTGTAATAGCACTCAAATGGACCCTTACTGAGTTAGTCTTAAGTCCTGCATTGGATAAATGAAGGAGATATTCCAGCAAGGATTCCAGAGGTATCGCAAGGGGGTTAAGACCCTTTTGCGAACACCATATGGTAAACCTTTTCCACTTGAAAGCATAAGAGCATCTTGTGGAAGGTTTCCTGGAAGCAAAAAGAATATCTTTTACTTGCTGAGGGAGATTAAGATCATGGAGATCTAGGCTTTCAGCAACCAAGCCCTGAGATGCAGAGACTAGGGATTGGGATGCCATAACATTCCGTCCTCCTGAGATAGGAGATCTGGAGCAGACCCTAACTCCAGGGAGGGAGCTTGAGAGAGATGTAGAAGCAGAGGGTACCACACTTGCCGTGGCCAATGTGGAGCTATGAGAATCATATGGCCTCTGTCTCTCTGAAGCTTGAACAGGGTTTTGGGAATTAGGGGAATGGGTGGAAAGGCATACAGGAAGTCTTGACCCCCAGTAAAGGAGGAAAGCATCCCTGGCCTGAGCCCCCTGAGCCGGAATTCTGGAACAGAACAAGGGAAGTTTGGCATTCCACGGACTTGCAAAGAGGTCTATGTCCGGGGTTCCCAAAATTTGAAAAATCTTGCTCACCTGGTCTGCATGCAGGGATCACTTGTGTGGAAGCAGAACTCGATTGAGTCTGTCTGCCCAAGAGCTTTGTATGCCTGGAAGACACATTTATTTATTTTTTATTTATTTTAGTTTCTTATATACCGCACTATTTAGTATCAGCGCGGTTTACATGGAACAGTGAAACATAATGAACAAACGTTAGTTTTACAGAGAACAAGGAAATACAACTTGGATAACTTAGGGAAACATTGTCAGGAGATGAATCTGATGCTCTCTGGTGAGGGCTCATACTCACAAAGCTTCGTTGCAAAGCGACAGAGAGCCTGTTCCCCCCTGCTTGTTCACACAGAGCATGGCTACTTGATTGTCTGTATGAATGAGGACTGTCTTGTAGCTGAGCAGGGTATGGAACACTCAAAGAGCGAGGAAGATTGCTCTGAGTTCCAAGAGATTGATATGTAGATGAGTCTCCTGTGGAGACCAGGTGCCTTGGGTGGAGAGGTCTTGCAGATGAGCTCCCTAACCTATCGGAGAAGCATCTGTTGTGAAAGTTGCTTGGGGTAAAGGTTGTTGAAAAGGGGACCCCAGCAACAGGTTTTGAGTGGACTTCCACCACTCGAGGGACAAATTAAGGCGACTTGTGTTTGCTATTCTGTCTGACAGGCATCCTGATGCCTGGGTCCATTGAGTGGATAAAGTCCACTGGGCTGCCCTCATATGGAGGCGAGCATAGGGCACCACATGCACGGTGGATGCCATGTGGCCTAGTAGTTGTAACATTTATCGAGCAGTGAGATGAGACTTTAGCACTGCTTGAGAAGCTAACTGCACCATGCGAAGACAATGGGCCTGGGGGAGGTAGGCCCTTGCCTTTCTGGTATCCAGCAAAGCTCCTATGAACTCCAAAATCTGAGTGGGAGTTAGACTGGATTTTGGGATGTTCATTACGAGACCCAAATACTGAAGGATACGCATTGTGCAGGATAGAGATGTCCTGGCCTCTGACTCTGTTGGGGCTCGAATGAGCCAGTCATCTAAGTAGGAGAAGATGAATATCCCCAGAGTGCGGAGAAATGCTGCTACAACAGACATGCATTTCGTGAACACCCTTGGTGCTGAGGCCAGGCCAAAGGGAAGCACCCTGTATTGGTAGTGCTTTTCCTGAATGGATGGATGAGAACATGGGTGTACGCATCCTTGAGATCTAGAGAACAAAGCCAATCCTGACTCTGAAGGTATGGCAGCAGAGTTCCGAGAGAAATCATCTTGAATTTCTCCTTAAACAGGAATTTGTTCAATTCTCTGAGGTCTAAAATAGGTCTGTGTCCCCCTGTTTTCTTTGGGATAAGGAAATAGGGGGAGTAAAACTCTGTATCCTGTTGATGAATGGGTACTTCTTTTATTGCCCCTTGGGCAAGAAGGATTGAGACCTCCTGACCTAACAGGTTGATGAAAGGTGTCGGAGAATTGAACTGCCTTATTATTGTGGGAGGGGGCATGCTTGAAAAATGAAGCCTGTTCCCCTCCTTTATGATGGAAAGTGTCCAGTGCTCTGCTGTTATCTGCCCCCATCTGGGGGGCAAAGTGACATAACCTTCCTGGAATGGTGGAAGGCTCCCACGAGAGCCAGAGAGGCTAAGTTCTCTAGCTGAAAGTCAAAGGCCTTGTGGAGGCTGAGACTGCTGAGACGGTTGAGGCTTAGCAGTCTTTGCTTTTCTCTGCTTGGGTGGTTGCTGACCTTTCCTGACAAGCTGACCTGCAGAACATCCCTGCTGAGCATAAGCAGGATAATATCTTTTCTTCTTAGAAAAGAATGGTTTCTTGAACATTTTCTTTCTAGCAGGATCAGCTGTGGACTTGGATAATCTATCTAAGGTAGAGTTGTCAGCATCCAACTCATTGGCCTTTTCCTGCCAATCTCTACCAAACAGGTTCTCACCAGTACAAGGGATATTTCCCAATTTGTCTTGTACCCAGAGCTCCGGATCAGATGCCTGGAGCCAAGTAATTCTACGTGCACCTATGGCAATGGCAGAGGTTCTGCTTATGCACTCAAGGCAGTCAAAGGCTGCACGATTGTTAAATTTGGAAACATCTTGGGCATGTTTGACCAATGTGAGAAAATCCTGTCTTCTATCCTCAGGAAGAATAGGACTTGAGGCCTCTAAATCATCTGTGATCTCCTTCAGGAACATTCCCATGTAAAGACTATAGGAACTGATCCTGGCAGAAAGCATGGAAGCTTGGAAGACACGACGTCCAAAAGCATCCAGGGTTCTGCACTCACCTCCTGGAGGTTTAGAGGCATGTCTCTTTGCACTCTTGATCCTTCTCACAGCTGATTCCACTACAATAGAGTGGTGAGGAAGCTGAGTTTTCTGGAAACCAGGACAAGGAGGGACTCGATACAGAGTTTTTTGTACATTTTAAAGGGTTGTTTGTACATATTTAAAGCAAGGTTACTTTCTTTTTGGTGCTTTAGTGGGACTTTCCTTGAGCACAGTAGGTGGTTGAACTCCAGTAACCTCTTCAGCTTTGGGAACTGCTAACACCTAATCAGGAGTTAGTGGGCCTGATTACCTGAAAGCAGCTGAGGGCCTGCATAAAAGGCTCCAGTGCCCTGCCCTGTTCAGGCTTTCCTACAGGAGCTCTCCAGATCAACCAACAGTAAGGATTTAAGGGTTTGTTTTATTATATTAAATTGTTAGCTCTCTGACTGGGAGCTCTTAAAAGGGGTTTTTGTACATTTTTAAAGCAAGGTTACTTTCTTTTTGGTGCTTTAGTGGGAATTTCCTTGAGCACAGTAGGTGGTTGAACTCCAGTAACCTCCTCAGCTTTGGGAACTGCTAACACCTAACCAGGTGTTAGTTCCCTCCCTACCCAACCCGACTCCCACCCACCCCTAGCGAGTAGTCTTGCTTTATAGGGCACCTCCCCATTTGACAAAGCACAGAGAATTGGACCATCACATTTTGAATATAATTAAGGAGATTTAACTGCTTTTTCTGTGAAAGGACAGCTTGGAAACCGGCTGGTACTTGGTAGATCTCTCTCGTTTGCTTTAACAGATACCTAAGCTCCACAAACAGAACAATGGCTGGGAAAAATCGTATCGCTAAAGCTGTTGCCCCCGTTACAGCTTCTGCCTCGGTCCAGACAGAGCTCCTAATGCCAGTTGAAGGACCGATTCCATATGCAGGGTGCCTGCATGCTGAAGCTCTGAGGAAACAAGTGGAGGAACTCAGAGAGGAGGTGGCGAGGCTGAGGAGCATTCAAGACAGTGAGAAGTACATTGATGAGATGCTTCTTGCATCAACCAAGCTCTCCAGCAGAGGAGAAGATGGGTGCCAACAGAATGTCGATAGTTGGACACAAGTCACCAGGGCCTGCAAAATCACCAATCCAACTTCTCCATCCCTTGAATTGAAGAACCATTATGCAGCCCTGGAAGTGGAGGAGGTGAAAGCATCCCTGGAAAGGGAAGAACCAGAGCTCAAGTACCCCAAAGTTGCAGAATCAGTGACCACAAGGAAACGAAGGGTAGTGGTGGTTGGAGACTCTCTTCTGAGGGGTACTGAGGCGTCCATCTGCCGACCAGACTTGATGTCCAGAGAGGTATGCTGTCTGCCTGGTGCCAAAATCCAAGATGTTACGGAGAGTTTGCCGAGACTCATCAAGCCCACTGACTATTACCCAATGTTGCTAATCCATGTTGGAACAAATGATACTGCCAGGTATACCTCGGAACGTATCAAAAGTGACTTCATTGCTCTGGGACAGAGGGTGAAGCAGTTAGGTGCACAGGTGGTGTTCTCTTCAATCCTCCCTGTTGAGGGTAAAGGCCAAGGCAGAGAGGCTCGCATCCTGGAGATGAATGCATGGCTGCGTGGATGGTGTCATCGAGAGCGTTTTGGTTTCCTAGACCATGGGATGCTGTTCCAAGGGTTGCAGAGCAGAGATGGCATCCATCTGTCTAAGAAAGGTCAACGCGTCTTCAGTAGTAGACTGGCTAATCTACTGAGGAGGGCTTTAAACTAGATTCGTTGAGAATGGGTGAAGAAAGCCCCCAGGTAGGTGATACATTAAATAACTTTATGGAAATGGGTAACAGGGGTAACATATGGAAAGCAGTGTGTATAAATGACCGTAGCATGGGAAATAAGATCCCTAATGTTGAAGTTTGGTGGGAGTGGCTGACTTGGATTTAGTGGCAGTTACAGAAACATGGTTCACAGAAAACCATGATTGGGATGGTTCACAGAAAACCATGATTGGGATGTTTTTGAATAAAGTATAGCTAGGTTTAAAGTATACCTGGCTATACTTTATTCAGAAAGGACAGAGTAGGAAGTAGGGGAGGAGGAGTGGCACTATATGTAAAAATTACTATTAAAGCTTTGGAATTACAGAGCTTAAAAGGGAGAGGGGAGGCGTTGTGGGTTAAACTAGAAAGAGGGAAAGAGAAATCTATTTACATTGGTGTGATATACAGACCTCCCTCACAAGAGGAAGAGGTGGACAGAGTTAATTGAAGACATGCGCAGCATTGCTAGGAAAGGGGAAGTGCTACTGATAGGAGATTTCAATATGCCAGATGTTGATTGGCACATTCCTGCTGCAGTATCATCTAGAAGTAAGGAGATCCTGGATTCTCTACAGGGAGAACTATTCAGGCAATTGGTAACAGACCCCACACGTGAAGGGGCCATACTGGACTTGGTGCTTACCAATGGTGAAAGTGTTTCTAATGTTGTAGTGGGAGATCATTTAGCATCCAGTGATCACCAGATGGTGTGGTTCAGTATTAGGACTAGGGCTGTTAGAATCCATTCAAAGGCGAGGATCTTAGACTTTAGGAAAACTAACTTTGCAAAGATGGGCCAATACCTCAGGGAGTCATTAGTTGGATGGGAACAGCTGAGGGATGTAGGAAAACAGTGGGAAAAACTGAAAGGGGATATTTTAAGGGAAACCAACCTTTTTGTTAAAATGGTAAATAAAAGGAAAAGGAAAAGGAGACCGCTATGGTTTTCGAAAGAAGTAGCTGAAAAAGTGAAGAAAAAGAGGGAGGCCTTCATGAAATACAAGAGATCACAGAGAGAGGAAGACAGGCATCTGTATTTGGAAAAACTTAGAGAAGCTAGCAAAGTAGTCAAGAAGGCAAAGATTCAAAAGGAGGAGGAAATAGCCAATGCAATAAAATGGGGGGATAAGACATTTTTCAGATATATTAGTGAGAAGAGGAAGGGCAAGAGTGGTACTGTCAGACTCAAGGGTGCAGGGGAGGAATATGTAGAAGCTGATAAGGATAAAGCGGAATTGCTTAACAAATATTTTTGTTCTGTGTTCACAGATGAAGAACCAGGAGCAGGACCTCAGAAAACACCCACAAATAGGAACAGAAGCAAAGGACATCTTGAACAATTTTCAAAAGACTGTGTTCGTGAGAAACTATCTCAACTTAAAGTAGACAAAGCGATGGGACCGGATGGGATACACCCGAGAATAATGAGGGAACTTGGGGACGTTCTAGCAGCTCCACTGACTGACCTTTTCAATGCCTCGTTGGAGTCGGGAGTGGTGCCAAAGGACTGGAGAGAGGCTCATGTGGTGCCTTTACACAAAAGCGGAAGTAAGGATGTGGTTGAAAACTACAGGCCGGTTAGTTTAACTTCGGTGGTGAGCAAATTATTGGAAACGCTCCTGAAAGAGAAAATAGTGAGGTTTCTGCAGTCCAGCGGATTAAAGGATCCAAGGCAGCATGGATTCACCAGAGGCAGGTCTTGTCAGACAAATCTGATTGATTTCTTTGACTGGGCGACCAGGGAGTTGGACCGAGGGAGAGCCCTAGATGTGGTGTATTTAGATTTCAGTAAAGCCTTTGACACTGTTCCTCACAGGCGACTTATAAACAAACTGAGCACCCTAGGGATGGACCCTAAAGTTACTGCTTGGGTTAGAAATTGGTTGGGTGGGAGGCGACAAAGCGTACAAGTAAATGGAGCTCACTCTGAGGAGAAGGATGTTATCAGTAGTGTGCCCCAGGGATTTGTCCTTGGTCCGATTCTTTTTAACATCTTTGTTAGTGATATAGCGGAAGGGCTTTCAGGTAAGGTTTGCCTCTTTGCGGATGATACCAAAATCTGCAATAGAGTAGACACCCAGGAAGGGGTAGATAACATGAGGAGGGATCTAGCTAAGCTTGAAGAATGGTCTAGAATTTGGCAGCTGGGATTTAATGTTAAAAAAATGTAAGGTCATGCATTTGGGCTGCAGCAATCCAAGGGAGCAATATAGTATAGGGGGTGAAGTACTTTTGTCCACTAAAGAAGAGCGGGACCTAGGCGTGGTTGTGTCTGATGATCTTAAAATAGCTAAAAAGGTAGAAAAGGCGACGGCAAAAGCTAGAAGGATGCTTGGGTGCATACGGAGAGGAATGGCTAGCAGAAAAAAGGAGGTGATAATGCCTTTCTATAAGTCTTTTGTGCGACCTCATTTGGAGTATAGTGTGCAATTCTGGAGACCGCACCTTCAAAAGGATGTGAACAGGATGGAGTCGGTGCAGAGGGTGGCTACTAAAATGATTAGTGGTCTTCATTATAAAGCATATGAGGACAGACTGAAGGATCTTAATATGTACACCTTAGAGGAAAGGTGGGATAGAGGTGATATGATTGAGATGTTTAAATACCTCCGTGGCATAAATGTTCAGGGAGAGAGCCTCTTTCAATTGAAAGCAAGCGCTGCCACGAGGGGACATGGGATGAGGGTGAAGGGAGATAGATTCAGGAGTGATATGCGGAAATATTTCTTTACGGAAAGAGTAGTGGATCCGTGGAATAGTCTCCCAGTGGAGGTGGTAGAGATGAGGACAGTAACTGAATTCAAAAAAGCATGGGACAAACACAGAGGATCTCTAAAGGTAAAAAGGGGACTGTTGTAGTTGTTATGGAAGGACAGACTAGATAGGCCATGTGGTCTTTTTCTGTCGTCATATTTCTATGTTTCTAGAGTATCCAGTCTGCGAGAATGAGGAGAGGTAGTAAGAGGTGTCTCCCACATTCTTAACATGAGATTATGCAAAATCTCATGAATGGGCAAGGTAGCTGCCTCCTTACGAGTTTTGGGATATTGTAAAATTTCCAACTCCTTAGCTCTTGGCTCTGTTTCAGGGACCACAGTAATGGGCAGACCCTGCGCCACCTCCCTGATAAAATCCTGGAAGGAAATATCCTCTGGAGGAGACATCCTGCGCTTAGGGGTGGAGGGCTCCTCTGGGAGAAGCATTCCTGCATCGACAGAACTGTCAGAATCCTCAGATTCTTCTGAGGACTCTAAGTACCATCTGTCCGGATGCTCTTGAAGAGCCCGATACCCGTACCGACCGAAGTCGGTACCGGGGTATCGGTACCTGAGGGCATTGGATGACTGGGTACCGGCAAAGCAGACACCGATGCCGATGTCGATGCTATCGGTACAGGTACCGACACCGGTGCTGGGGCCGGTGTCAGTACCGGCCGGATTGTCTGTCACGGTTCCGAGGGCATCGATGCCGCAAGGAGAGCCGCCAGACTGCGTTCAATAGCCAGGACTCTCTGGTCTATCGATGCTGCCGATGCCTGGATGTCGGTACCGGAGAAGACTGCCGGTACCCCAGAGCATGGCACCAGTAGTTCTGCTGAGGTCGAGGCCTCAAGAACATCCTGGAGCCCCAATAATGCTTTGGAAGCTGAAGCCTCCCGCCCGGGGCAATTTTGCCGGTGCAGAATCCTCAAGGGCAACGCCAGAGGCATCTCGATGCTTAGAAGGAGATCTACCCTTTGAGGACCGGCTGGACTTATGTTTAGTTACCTGAGATCCACAGGAGGAAGAGGAAGCCCTGGAAGACGTTGATGCCACCGAAGCTGCATCAGAGGGAAACAGGGTACTGAGCTTAGCAGCTCGGTTCTGCCGACCTCTTTTAGACATCATGGCGCAGGACATACAATCCGTGATGGAGTGGTCAGGACCTAAACATTTTAGACACCATTCATGGGTGTCGGTGACAGAAATGGTACCGCCACACTTGGCGCACGTTTTGAAACCTGAGGCAGGTTTCTCCATAGTAGGAAAAACATTTGGGCCTAAGGCCCAAAAAGGCACGTGCACCTAGGAAAAATAGGAAAAGTCCTAGTATATTATTATTTTCTTTTTTTTTAAAAGACAGAAAATAAGAAGAAAAAACCGGCGGTACCGGTAAAGCGTCGAGGAAGGCAGACACGACCACAAAAAAGAAAGAAATAAAGAAGAATTCTTCTGCGGTGACAGGAACAACCACCTGCTGGCTCCGCGGAAAAAGAAAAACTGGAGAGAGGCAGTTGGGAAAGGCTGAAAGGCAGCATGCAGGCGCTGTGGGATGCTCCAAAAAGCTTTCTAATTGGACGCTGGGGAGCGTTCCCGCGCAGGCTCCGTCAGTACCGACGATACCTATATGTGATGACTACATTCCTGCTTATTCCTGGAGATGAACAGCAGTCTGCCATGGACAAGGCATTTAGCAGACTTAATTCATCCAGTCTGCCACTAGAAATTGAGTGGAAGCAGACAATGTGGTATTCACCTGAGAAAATGGCTCCAAATCTCTACTACTGGCGGAGTGAATGCCAGCAAAGACAAACTACAGAGGAAAAGCTATGAAGCAGTTGGGACTTAGGAAAAAAAAACACCTGATCCAAAGGCTGGTGGCACATCACAGCTTTCTCAGAATTCCTCCCACTCTTCCCAAGTTACATATGCTCAAGGGACACAGTGTAAGCTTAGAGAAACCTTGCATGCAGTTTCCATTGCTCTAACAATGGAAACTGCAATAAATTTCCAAGCAGTAAAAAAAGACAGAAAACTAAGTTGTTCTATTCTCAAAAAAAAATACTGAAGATGAAACAATATTTCCTCAGCATACCTGAAATACAATTGAAGTCACTAGTCTGTTGATGAGAAGAAAACAAAGTACTTCATATACTTTCTGAAAAATAAAAGCTCGAAGTTTGAGGACTTGGGCATGACACTTAACCCTCCAGTGCCTCAAGTACAAACTCAGATTGTAAGCTGTCCAGGGACAGGGAAATAGTTAGGTACCTGAATGTAAACATCACCTTGATCAACCAACGGAAAGACATAAGGTGAAATATTAATACTAAAAAACAAGAAAATAGAAAGCACTCATCAGGTTCTCTCCCTATTCTTGCTGAATGGAAGATTAAGATAAGCAACGATCAAAAATGCTAAATATTTACATCAGTCAGCTGCAGAGGTTTCCTGGATTTAGAAACATAAAACACGATGTCAGATTAATATCATAGTCTGTCGAGAGTGGATGGATGGGCACCTACTGCTTCGATGAGGGGATGGGTGCAGTGAGGCTGCAGAGGCTGGAGGGAGGATTGTTATCGTTTATTGTGTTGGATATATCGCCCTTTGTTTTAGGTTCCTTAGTGATCTGAGTGTTGATCGAGGTAGAAGCAGTCCCATTCCACACCTGGCTCATCTGTGGCAAGTTCCAAAATGATGGCAGTAACCTCTAATGGTAGTGTTGTGGTATTACTGCTGGGAATGAACTCTGTCAGTGACACCACGAGACAACTAATAGGCGTTACCAGCACTGTTTTGGAAGCTATCTTAGATAGGGCAAGAGTGGAAGGGGACTGCCCCTGCCCCAATCAACACTCAGATCATCAGCGAGCCCCTGAGTAAAGCCCAGGGGAGGGATTCGGGAGGGGGGAGGGGGTTGGGTCTTGGAGAAGGGGGGGGGACTGCTTGGGGCAAGGCAATCCTGTGGGGTGTTCTGTGCAAGAGGGAGGCTGTGAGGATGGGGGTTAAGTGCCAGTATGTGCTGGGGATATGTGTGTGTGTGGGGGGGGATGTTATTATAAGTGCTAGGGGTGAAGAGCACCACCACGGATGTCTATGTTGTTGTTTTTTTAAGAGCAGCAGCCTCACTACTGGACTTTCAGTAGCACAGCTGCACTTAATGCCACTTCTTGAGGCAACATTAAATGCAGCAGTGCTATCGGCAGTCATGACAACTAATGCATCATATCCTCCTGCATGCTAGCTGTCACTGGCCATATCTTTTCAGGCACACTAATGAACAAAATGCATGCTAACAAATGTCATCCTGACCAGAGGGATTTTTTTCTTTTGCCAATAAGCTGTCCTATAAAACAGGCTTTGATCAGATATATAGATATGACATAACCTGCTCTTACTTGTCCTCCAGGTCGTTGGAATCTGCACAGTGCAAAGATCGTCTGCAGATTCATCTGCTGAGCTACCAATGAAGTCAAAGTTAAGACAATTGATGACCAGCTTTAGAAGATGCATTACCAAACTTTGCTGGCTTTGGTCTTGAAGGTTTAAAGGCTTTGCCAGAACCTAAAAAGATGTAAAGGTTTCTATATTTATGAGGGGAAAAAACAAATGTGTAAATAATGGCATCATTCAGGCAGCAAATAATCATGTGTGATGAAGAAAGGGATTATGCAGAGATCCCAGACTAGTGATGGGAGCCAGAGGAGATCACAGGCTAGTCCCAAGCAGATAAAAGGGCTCCCACTGGATAATTCTTGATTTAATACATTTTATGCTGATGTACTCTCTTCTCCAAAAGCGAGAGCGTAGTTCAAGTTTATTTGATAGACCACATAACATTAAGGATATCTATGCAGTTTACAAGTTAATATATGGTATTCATATAATAAAACACCATTATAACGTGTACCTACTGCTGAGCAAGTCAACTTAATCCTTTTTGGATGCACTGTATTGAAATGATGCTTTAAAAAAAAAAGAGACCATCAGTACAGATAAAATGAAAATTTCAAAATTTATTCAAAGAAGGTTGGGCCATCTCAGTAGAAGCGCTCCAGCCTCCCTTGCTGAGGACCTAGATTTGATTCCCAGATCAGATCTTCCCAACTCCCCCTAGCCAACTGAGGCTAAGGATGCTGCGGAGACAGCAAGCCACAAACCAAGAAAAGGAAGTATAGTCTTTGTGAAATGGCAACACCAAATGATTGGATTTAGGGCTCTGGCAGGAAAGCGCAGTTATTCACCCTTAGCAGGTGTTCTTCAGGAACTGCAGGAATCAATCCTCACATATGGGTGACATCGGCACCGACAGTGCCGGAACGATAACCTCTCTCCACCTTTCAAAGAAAGTCTTTGGGAAATCCACCATGCATGCGGGGTCACCTTCCCACTCAAGGGTGTCATCTTGCCTCAGTATGAGGACATAACTCAAGATAGCAAAAATGAAAAACAGCTCCATGAGGAGGAGGGAGGGTTGTGAGGGCTGATTCCTGCTGTTCCCGGAGAACACCTGCTACAGGGTGAGTAACTACACTTTCTCCAAGAACAAGCAGGAAGTCAGTCCTCACATTTGGGACACCCCAGCTACAGGCTACCGAAAAAACCTGTAAGCTACGGGCAACCCAAAAAGCAAACCGTGAGAAACCGCAGAGTATAGTTTGATCGCAAGACCTCAACAGCGATCCCGGCATCAACCAGGAGTGGAGGAGTGGCCTAGTGGTTGGGGCAAGGTACTTCAGGCCGGAAAGTCGGGGGTTCAAATCCCACTAGAGGACAGCAACCTTGGGCCGGAAGGACTGGGGTTTCTAGTCCCACAGGTGCTCCTTGTGGTCTTGGGCAAGCCACTTAACCCTCCATAGCCCATGTTCCCTGTAAAATAGTTATCTCCAAGTTATAATGCCCTGTTCAATGTAATTTCAGTTTGTTCAATGTAAACCGCACTGATGCAGAATAGCGTGGTATATAAGAGAATGTAAATAAATAAATAAATAAATAAATAAACCAGGGAAACCAGCTCTCTGGTAGCCTGGACACAAAGAAGAGCCAGAGGGCAGGAATTGGCTCAAACCCCAAACAGATGACAAAGTCATCTCCGTCCCTTACTGGAGCCTACTGACTTCCATACTGTCTTCCAAGCCCTTATTACTCCACTCTTCGACTATGCAAATATCATCCTGCATGGGCTTCCTGGATATACTCTCCATCCTTTACAATTAGCACTGAATACTGCTGCACGAACTATTTATGTAGCTTCCAGACACAAGCATGTATCTCCTCTCCTAATTCACCTGCACTGGCTCCCAATGAGCAGTCAACTTAAATACAAAACTCTCCTGATAACATTTAAAATCTTCCATCACCTTTCCGCATCCTCGCTGGAAGAGCTCCTACACTGGACTCCGGGAAACAGAGCAAGAAGAACAAATATGAAAAACACTCTCGCCACCCCATCCATAACTAGAAAAAGCTCCCAATTCGCAATGAGCAGAGCCTTCTCCCTCTTCACCCCTCTACTATGGAACTCCCTACCTGCTCCTATTCGTCTCATTTCAGATTTGGCCACCTTTTGCAAAGCAATCAAAACACACCTATTCCATCTTGCTTTTGACCACGTAACTTAAAGCCTGGCCCATCAATATCATACTCAAGATTCTGTTAAACTGTAAATAGTTCCCAGTCTTACATGCTACTGTGTATCATCTATTTATGTAAATATGTTAATTGGTTTATATCTTGTTCTCATGTTCAATGAATCTGTTCAATGTAATATGTTCAATGTTAACTGTTCCATGTAATATGTTATTTTGTAAACCGTGTAGTGTGATAGAAAACCAAATAAATAAATAAATAAAATAAAAGTGCTGCCTGGACGAAGGCGCTGTCCCGCTGAGACGATTCCTTCAAGCAGTAATGCATCTTGTGCTCCTGGGAGATTTTAATGTCCACTTCCATTCTCCTTTTTCATCTCGCGACCTCTCCTTCTTGACCTTTCTTCATGATCTTGGCGAGTCGCAACATGTGAGTGTGCCTAACCACATGGTGGACCACACCCTTGATCTAGTCATTACCCCTTCTGCCTTCTTTCTTATGCCCTCCAACCTCGCCAGCCAGCCTCTGCCCTGGAGTGACCATTTTGCATCAAGTTTGCTCTCCAAATTCCTCAGGCTACTGTGCCATCATCCCTCTCTCCTTCATCTGACCCAGCCCACTTTTGCTTGTCTCGTCATATTACCCCCTCCACTCTCCAGCAATTTCCCCTGCCGATCAGTTGCTTCCCTCTGATTTTTCGCTGCTTTCTTCAGACTCAGGTTTTCTTGCTGGAATTCCTGCTTATCCTCTGTTCTGGATCTGTTAGCACCTCTTCAGTCATGCCCTTCCCCTGGCCCCTCCAGTCAACCGTGATACCATCCTGGACTACGTCTACTCCGTTCTCATTTCTGCTGGTCTGAATATCTCTGGAGGAAATCTCAACTTCCTACAGCCTTGCAGCATTGCAGGTCCTGTAATCAGCATTATCGCACACTCTTGTTCATCAAGCCAAGCACTCTTACTTCTCCAAGCTCATCTCTGCAGCTCCCAATGCCATTCTCCAACTATACTCCATCTTTAAAATCCTGTCTAACATTCAGCCTTCCTTGTCTTCTTCTGCCGTGCTTACCTCGGCTCCTTCCCCTTCCCAGCTTGCTTTCTTTTTTTGCCTCAAAGGTTCAGGATCTTCGTTCTTCGCTTCCTACCTATCCCCCTCCTCTGTCATCGCCTCCACCTGCCTCTCCACCCCTTTCCTCCCTTCTCTTGTATGTTTGGGTCTCTTTTCACCCTCTCACCACTACTGAATTATCCAAGTCCTTCTCCATATCACGAAAAACAAATTGCTCTTTGGACCCAGTGCCTTCCTCTTGGTTGCTAGAACCCTCTCTTACCTTTATGCCTTTTATACTTGCCATGCTCAACACAAGACTTTCCTCCTGCACCTCTCGCCCTCTGGAAGCACGCTCTAGTCCGCCCACTACTTTTCGCCCAGTCTCTATCCTCCCTTTTCTTTCTAAAAACCTTGAAAAAGCAGTTTTCTCACAATTAGTCCATCATTTTGACTCCATACGGTGCCTCCATCCCCGAAAGTCCGGTTTCCGCCCAGGCCATAATGTGGAAACTATCATCCTCTATTTTCTAAATGAGCTTCATACTTTGCACGATTGTGGTAACCTTTCCTTGGCAGTATCTCTCGATCTCTCTGCAGCCTTTGATCTCGTTGACCATTCCATTCTTCTCTCTCGCCTTTGGGATGCGGGACTTTGGGGCTCAGTACTTCGTTGGTTTCATTCTTTCTTTTTTTAACATTCCTTTTCGGTTTTTTCAGGTACCACATTTTCTGACCCCGTCTCTCTTCCTTGTGGGGGTTCCACAAGGCTCGGTTCTTGCACCTCTCCTATTTAATATCTTTCTGGCACCACTTACTTTACTCATCCAACAATCAGGGTTATCAGCATACTACTATGCTGATGACATTCTTCTGTACCATACCAGTCCCCTCCACCCAGCTCTCTCCCCCCTCAATGCCTGCTTGTCTAAGATTTTTAACTGGCTTGATCAGAACTGTCTTCACATCAAAGTGTCTAAGACCTCCGCTATATGGTTTTCTTTTGGTGCTCCCTGTCCCTCTGGTTTCTTCTTTCTGCTAACTTGGTGTGACGATTGATCTATCTTTCCGTGACCACATCTCCCTGCTCACACGTAGGTCTTTCTGCTATTTACGGCAGATCTGCGCCATCCGCCCCTTTCTATCTACCCCTGCTCTGACCACTCTTCTGCTCTCTCTAGTTATGTTCCATCTCAACTGCTGTAATCTTGCCCTCGCTGGTCTTCCTCAGTTCCAAATTCGCTGCCTACAACTGATAGAAAATACTGCAGCTAGACTACTTACACATGCCACTCGTCATGACCATGTCACTCCACTCCTTATCCAGCACCACAGGCTTCCCACTGATTACTGCATCTACTACAAGGTTCTTACTCTAGTCCATAGTGCCATTTACACCGAAACACCACAATATTTGGCTGACTTGTTACAGTTCCACATACCAACCTGCAGACTCCGTTCAGCTCACATTAACCGGTTACATCTCCCCTCTCCATCATGTGCCCATTTACATTCAACTCGCCACTCTGCTTTTTTCTTCTCGGGTCCCTCCCTATGGAATTCCCTTCCCACTGCTCTCCATTTGGAAACAGTCTTTCCCAGATTGAAGTCTCTCCTGAAAACTCACCTCTTCTGTTATGCCTTTGACCTTCCCCCTACCAGTCCTTGAGGATCTTTCTCTCTATGAACACCTGCCTCTTTTGCTCTTGCTCTGTTTCTTTTCTGTCTCATATTGTATTTCCTCTCTCATTCTGGCTTTAGCCTTATTTTTGGTTATTTTGTTGAAAGTACACCGCCCTGGTGTAATGAAGGTGTGGTCTATCAAGTAACTGGAGAAACATAAACATAAATTAAGGACCAGGTGGCGGCCCAGCAGATCTCCAGCAAGGGAACTGAGTGGAGGCTTGCCACAGATGCCGCCATGGCCCAGACGCTGTGCGATATGATGCTCCAGCAAAAGACTGGCCTGCCCATTGGTGAAGGCAATGCAGTCCGCCACGCAGGTGGACAGAGTACGCTCGGAGACCGTTATGTCCAGGTGATTAGGGTTATAGGAAATGAAAAGCTGCGAGGAGTAGCGATGAGGCTTGGTTCGCTCCAGATAGTATGCCAAGGCCCACTTACAGTCCAGAGTGTGGAAAGTGGCCTCTGGCCTGTTAGCATGAAGCCGCAGAAAAAAGATGGGAATCACCACGTCCTGGTTGAGGTGGAATGGGGAAACCACCTTAGGTAGGAACTTAGTGTGTGTCCAGAGTAAAACCCTATTCCTGTGGAGCCTGGAGCTCACTGACCCTGCTTGCAGATGTGAGTGCCATGGGGAAGACCACCTTCCAAGACAATACTTGAGGTGGCAGGAAGCCAGCAGCTCAAAGGGCGGAGCAATAAGCTTTGAGAAGACCACATTGAGATCCCATGGTGCCACCGGAAGGTGGATGGGTGGTCAAGAAAGCAGGAGGCCTCTCAGAAAGTGAGCCATGATAGGCTGGACGGACAGGGGCTTCCCTTCGATGAGGTGATGGTGCACCGACAGCACACTGAGGTGTACCCTGATGGAATTAGACTTCAGACCGGCATTGGACAGGTACAGCAGGTACTGCAGCACCAGCTAGACAGAGCAGGAGAAGGGGTTGGTACCCCTCTCCGCACACCAAATAGAGAATCAACGCCACTTGAAAGTGTACACCTGTTGGATGGAATCCCCGTGGGATGCTAGCGGGACTCCTTCAACCTCCTTGGGCAAGTCAAACTGGATCAGGGCTACCATTTCAGCAGCCAGGCGGCCAGGGACCCCAGAATGGATTGCAGGAGAGAGCTGTCCACCTGCGAGAACAGGTCTGGGGTGCACCCCAGGGGGGACTGGGGGAGGCGCCTGAAACAGGATGAGGAGCAGAAGAAACCACGGCTGCTGGGGCCACCCAGAGGCTATGAGGATCAGGGTGGCCCAGTCAAGCTGGACCTTGAAAAGAGTCTTGGCAATCAGCGGCACGGGGGCATAAGCATAGAGAAGGCCTTCCATCCACGAGAAGAGAAACACATCGGCCACCATCCGGGAGGGGTGCGGCAACCTGGAACAGAAGCAGGGCAGCTAAGCAATGGCAGGGCTGGCAAAGAGATCTATCGCAGGAACAGTTAGTTGACCTACCTGTGGGTCGAGCCACCAATCATGGGGCTGGAGAACCCAGCTGAGCTGGTCTGCCAGGACACTGCCCTGGCCAGGGAGGTACACGGGTGAAAGTGCAGAGATGGACCTCATCCCAGCACAGGTGAGATGTTCTATGCCAATAAACAAGGGAGCATGGGGCTATCGCCACCTGATTGTCTGTCTGAATCAAAATTGACTGGTTCAGCAGGTGGTGCTGTAATGCTCGGAGAGCATAAGCAATGGCTTGGAGCTCTAGGAAATTGATCTGCAGGAGGCTCTCTGACGCCAACTACAGGCCCTGAGTTCAGAGGTTGCCGCATTGGGCCCCCCAGCCCAACTTGGAGGCATCCATGGTGAGGACCCTCTGAGGGGTCGGGGCCTGGAAGGGCATTCCCACCAGCAGGTTTTGTGGCTGTTGCCAACAGCCAAGGGACTCTGCGAGGGGATGGGTGATGTCACCCTGTCCTGCAGGCGCCCCGTTGTCTGAGACCACTGGGAGCAGAGGGCCTACTGGGCCGGACGCAGGTAGAGATGGGACTCTGTCATGACATGCACAGTCGCGGCCATGTGCACCCCAGGAGGTGAAACATGAGCTGGGCAGAGGCAGAGCTCTGGCCCTGAACCTCCCTTGCAAGGGCCGCTAGGTTCTGGACCCTGTTGAGAGGGAGGAAGGCTCTGGCCTGGACAGTCTCTAGCAGCACTTCGATGAACTCCAGGCATTGGGTTGGCTGTAAGCGGGACTTGGAGTAGTTGATGATGAACCCCCAGGTGCTCCAGAGTGGGAATGGTGTGGCATGCTGTCTGCTGGACTTTGGCAGCCCTGCCGCCCTTGACAAACCAGTCGCTCAGGTAGGAGAAGATGAATAACCCCTGCAGCCACAGGTAGGCAGCAACCACTGTCAAGCACTTGGTGAACACCCATGGGGTCAAAGCCACGAAATATAGGACCTTGCATTGGTAATGGCAGCCTCCAATGATGAAACGGAGGTACTGCTGGTGGTGCGGATGGATGAGGATGTATGTGTACGCATCTTTGATATCTAAGGAGCACAGCCAATTTTCCTACCAGAGATAGGGCAGCAACATTCCAAGGGAGAGCATTTTGAACTTCTCCTTCACCAGGAATCTGTTGAGACCTTGAAGATCCAGAATAGGGCGAAAGCTGCCATTCCTCCTGGGAACCAGGAAGTACCAGGAGTAGAACCCCTCACCCCTGAGGTGGAGCGGGACCAGTTCCACTGCCTTGTTGGCCAGGAGCCCGTTGAGTTCTCGCTGGAGTAGGTCTCTGTGAAGGGGAGTCCATCAGGAACTCCCCTGGAAAGAATGGAGGAGGTGTCTGATCGAAATGGAGGAAGTAACCCTCCCCCACCACCTGCAGGGCCCAGGTGTCGGTGGTGATGCTGGGCCACCGACTCACATAGAACACCAGATGCCCCTCCATGTGCTGCGGGGCTAGACCTCTTGGAGGAAGAGAGGCTATGCCTAAAGAGTCAAATGCCTCCTCCAGGTTGTGGCTGGGGCTTGGGGGCCTTAGGCTTATGCAGGACTTGCCTCTGTCCCTTGGCCTGCAGGCCCTTTTGGGGAGCTGGAAGTCTGGGTACTGGGGGTAGTTTCCGTAAGCCTTCCTCTTCTACAAGTTTAGGGGCTTTCTCCCCAAAGCCTTCCATCAGGAAGGCTCAGCGGTCATTTTGGAGGGCCTGGTCCTAGTCATGAACTCGGACTCCAGCTTGGTGGCCTTGTCCGTCATGGGCTTGCCGAAGACATCGACCAACTTGTCCTGAATCCATTGATCCAAGATGGAGGACTGTAACCAGGCATGGCGGCGGGCACTAATACCCATTGCGCCACTCTGACCACCGACTTGAAGCTGTCATAGGCCACAGGAGTGATGAACTTGGAGCACTCCTTGACCGCTGAGGTCAGGGTCTGGAACCGCTGAAGAGGTTGCTCTGACAGCCCAGCTGAGAACCCAGCGAGCTACCTCACCAGTCTCGCAAGTACATGTCCATGTAGAGCTGGTAAGCCTGGATCCGGCCCACAAACATCGAGCACTGGTAGCACTTTCTGTTCAAGGCATCCATGGTGCGGGCCTCCCTGCCCAGGGGCACCAAGGAGTGTGTCTTCTGGCTCTTGATCCTGCACATGGCCAACTCCACTGCCATGGAGTTATGAGGCAGCTGCTCTTTCTGGAACCCAGGACTCTTGCGGACTCTAGTCATGGAATCAAGCCGCCTGCTCATGATCAGCACTGACACTGGGGACTCCCCACATGCAGAACAGAAGTCATTCCAGGATGGGGGGGAACAAACACCATAAGTGCCTCCTTTGGAGGGGCTTTGTACTGGAGGATCTCAAGATCCTCTGCCCGAGGCTCCTCCTTGGACTCCGTGGTGAAGGCCAGGTCCTTCGTCATGTCCCCGATGAACTTCAAGGAGAGGTCCTCGGGCGGGGACCTGCAGCAGTCCTCTGGAGGAGAGGGGTCCAAAGGGACATCCTGACGGAGGCAGGTATCGGGGGACTCGTCAAAAGTCTCACACTCTGACTCGGAAGAGACCTCGAGGACCCTCCAGATATCAGAGCCCTAAGGGCCCCGAAGCCTCTGCACTCTGACCCGGAGATGCTGGCAAGGGAGGTCCCCTGTCCCAAATGGGACTGGTGCCGGGAATTGTCCCGAGGCCAATGGCTCTCAAGGATCGGCTCCACGACCTCCGGCAATGCCCTCGTGGTGAAGGGGCCGGTGGTCAGGACCGATGACCCAGAGGAACTGAGAATCAGCCCCCACTGCTGGGCCAAAAAGGCAGCAAGGCTGCATTCGAGGGCCGCCATCCTGACCTCGAGGCCAGAAAGCTCTGCAGCCACCAGGGGGGGGGGGGGCACCGATGACCTTGAGCCCAACACTGGCACTGTTGAAGGGGTGTCCTCGATGAGGATGGGTTCAGGAGACCAAGAGACCAAGGTCGATCTCCCCAAACCGATGGCGTCTTATCCCACTGGGAAAGCTTGGAGGGCTGCTACCGGCCATTGCCCTCGACATCGCGCCATGGATTTCGATGCCAGTGACTGAAAGACTTACCCGCAGTTCCAGCATCATCACCTGATGATGCCACCAACAGCGTCCAGCTCTTCAGGGAACAGCCCTCAGAGGACAATCCCCAATCCGATGCCTTGCAACTTTGGTGCTCAGATAGGCCGTCATGTGAGGCTGAGGACACAGCAGCAGCCCCCAAGAGCACAGGCTCTGCAAGAAGCTGGAACTGAAATGATGGTCTTGCCGAACATGGGCTCTCGTTGCTTCTCACGGTTCCTCCTTCCCTTGCTCGTCATTTGCTGAGAGAGCCCACAGGAGTCATCATGGTCAGCATCGAGGCACCAAGGCAGCAGTCATGCAGATCCGTGCGGGACACAGTGTGCCCGCAGCAGTCACACTGCTTAAACCCACTGGCCAATGACACAGTGCAGAAGATGGCACCCGCGAGGTCAAATAGTCCTGGCCAAGGAGGGTGCGAGAATTCCCGTGCACCAGGAGAAAAACCCTGAAGACAAAAAAAAAAAAGGACCTGAGGAAAACATGGCGCCGAGAGGGCAGTGGTCCCGGGACGTGAGAAGGCACCAGTTTGCGTACCGGAGAAGAAAAAAAAGAGAAGAAAAACAAAGAACGATCAACCTTTTCCGGTGTGCAGACAAACATCTGATGGGCTCTGTGAAAAAAAGGAGACTGAGTCAAGATGGCAGCCTTGGTCGGGAAGGTGACCACGCATGCGTGGTAGATCTCCCAAAGGCTTTCTTTGGAAGCTGGGGAGAGGCTACCGTGTGGGCTCCGTCGGTGCAGTCACCAATATGTGAGGACTGACTTCCTGCTTGTTTCCAGAGAACCCTTGAGCAAGGCTCCTAGTCACAGATCATCACAATGATTTCGCTGAACAAATAGTGAGCGAATATGAAGCAGATAAAAAAAAATCCTCCAAGTCATTGTGAATGAAGGCTCCTGGCACCGGATTCAAGTACCAATCCTGACTGTCCTAAATCTTAAGAGTGTAAGAGGAAACTGTTGGCACCCTCCAACCTCTCCCTCCAAAAAAAGCAGCTTTTATCCCAGTGTCACTTATTACCACTTATCTATTCATGTTTTACTTTTCTTTTCGCCTTTTGGATACCTTTTGTAACCATTTTTAGAAAAAAAATGAGACCTTTAAGACCATGGTCTGCCATAATACAACAGCTGACATCCAGCATCTACTCTGATGCAGTAGCACAGCAGGAACAGATTCAGCAAGTTGGGCCAATCCTGATGCTCTAGTATTGCATTAAGGCTGTAAGCAAATATAAACAGTTTTCAAATTCACATTTTATTGACTCCTATTGTGTCCACGTATATCAATGTAAAATTAACAGAAGACAGAATGGAGTCATTTCTTACTGCAGGCACCAAAACCATCTTCATTACGCTGTCCAATGATATTCGTGATTTAAAATGAGTCTAGAAGAATACAAGCAGTCAATCACAGGTATTGATTAAATTGATTCATTTGGAATAGAAGAAAAAGTATGAATTATTACTACTACTATTACTGATCATTTGTATAGCGCTATAAGGCGTACATAGCGCTGTACTGAGACATGTAAGAGACAGTCCCTGGTTGAATGGATAGCACCAGAGCTAACCGGGCAGTGGCAATATTCAGCCACTACCCCAGTTAGCTTCAGCAGCGAATGTTAGGCGAGCCTTTCTGGTTCCTAACTTTTGCCGCTATGGGGTAAGCAGATAGCAGCTGAATATCACCAACTAGCTGAATATCCCCAGGTGCCGCCTGCAATCCGCCCTTGGAACACGTGGATGCTAGCTGGCTAGCATCCGGACATTCAGTGGTAGCACCAGGGGATATTCAGCAGCACTAACTGTGTTTGTCCTGCTGAATATCCTACTGAGAGCCATTTAGACAGTTATTTAAGGCATCAACACATCTTTTACATTTGCATAGTCATGAAACTTCCGTACCTCTTTTAGCAGTGAGCATGCTAGAACTAAAACATCCTTCAAAGAGGAGTCACGGAATGAGATAGCTGTTTTTCGGTGCTTAGATGAAGGTCTAGAATAATCAACCTAAGGGAGAGATGGAAATAAAATAATGAAAATTACATATTGTGACTCATGAATTAGTACAATAAGTTGAGTAAAAAAAGTGTTAGTGTAGATCTGGTGTACAGACTCCCGGTGGCCCATGAGACCATTACAATGAGTTTGTAGGAAACAAATGAAAGTCTTATCAAGCTGCTATAATCCATAAATATGAGCAGAATACAGGGGCTGATGTAAAGAGGAGGACTGGTGAGTACTAAGGGGGCTAGTAGAGACATAAAGGGGAAGGAAGATAAATAGGTCTAGTAGGGACAGGCTTGGTATGGAGGGATGAGGATTGGGGAGAATGGTGGAGATAAGAGAGGGGATCCCTGAACTTTTTCAAGGTTAATAAGAGGTTCACACAACTAAAAATGTTGGGTATGTCCGATACAGAACAATTGTTTCCAACCTTTGCAAGCCCAAGGCACACTTGCTTTAACAGAAAAACACTGTGTGGCATACCAAATGCCAAAAAACATGCAAGAGAGACATGGAGAGAAATTCTATGGCCAACAAAAGAGCTAGGGAAACAGCAAAGATCCCACTTTTCCTGCTCTGTAAATTTTAAAGCAAAGGGAGAGAGTGAGCAGAGACACACATTTACCTGTCAATATGCAGCAGTGTTCCAACACCTTTTATTTATTTATTTATTTAGTATACATTTGTATACCGCTACTTCCAGCGATCAGCAGCGGTTTTTGATTACAGATTGGAAATTGTCAAATCATGACAGGAAATTTTTGAGGTATAAACACATTGATTAGACAGGAAAGCACAGCACACAGAGAACTATTTTACAGGGAACATGGGCTATGGAGGGTTAAGTGGCTTGCCCAAGACCACAAGGAGCACCTGAGGGACCAGAAACCCCAGTCCTTCCGGCCCAAGGTTGCTGTCCTCTAGTGGGATTTGAACCCCCGACCTTCCGGCCCGAAGTACCTTGCTCCCAACCACTAGGCCACTCCTCCACTCCATAATTTTCTAATGTGCCTGTGTTATGGCAGGAGTCCTGCTGGCTCCCCCAAAACCACCCAATTTCATGTGGTTATTTACAGCATTTATACTAGAGAGAGAAAGCTAAAGAAACATTCATACACATTGTGCAGGTAATCGCTACTTGTTTTGGTCCTCCGGTCATTGCCCTTGGGGTTTCCCTGCCATTTCTAGCACAGGAGAATTAAATCCAAGTTGCATTTGTGGATTACCCTCAACTTCAATATATTTCTTTAGTAGTATTTCCTTGGGCTTCAGCCACAATCAGCCCCTCTGTGCATAGAGGACTCTCACCTCACGCCTTCTGCTGCTTTCTATTTCACTCTCTTCACTCCATTGTCTTAACATGGGCACATTCCCACCTACACCAGTTCCTCACCCTTCAGATGCCACTGGCTCCTTTAGTTCTTCACCACATATGGACTCCTCTCTCTATCCCATCTCCTCAGTTCCTGACTTTAAAAAGACCTCAACTTTAAGACTCCAGCTCCCTCTTTATTTATTTATTTATTTAACAAAGTTTTATATCCCGCCTCTTCCCGTGATCAGAGGCGGTTTACATCGAACATCACCACAATATTTACATTGAACACTGGAACTAAATGCGGAAGAAAGTAGAAATCTACCTAGGGCAAGCAGGTAGCTCTGTTAGTTATCTTGTTGGCTGCAAGTATCTAGTGTTCAGCCATCCTACTCAGCCTGGGGATAAGACAGATGCTAGAAGGATTTAAAGGAGGCTCAGGAGAAGGAAGAGGAGAAGGTTCTATATGAATTGTATGTGCTACATAACTATATGTGCCCTACATGCTGACAATTAATTCCCATACTTCGGGGTGCGTGCTGTAGATAGGAGCGGAAGCATGTATAATCACACATGTGCTCAGAAACATGCACTAGCACACTTAAGAGCCACCACTGGTGTCCCTTGTTGCAAGGTGCTGAGAGCATATGTTAGTGTAGCTGGGTTTAAAAAAGGTTTGGACAAGTTCCTGGAGGAAAGGTCCATAAACCATTATTAAGAAGGGACCCAGGATATCAATGCTTGAACCAGTACAAGCATTGTGGAACCTGTGTCCCTTGGGGAAACTGCTAGGTACGTATGACCTAGATTGGCCACTGTTGGAAACAGAATGCTGGGCTTGATGGACCTTGGTCTGACCCAGTATGGCATATCTTATGTTCTTATGTTTGTACTGATATGGACCTGAATAGTAGGTAATGTTGACTTTTCTGGCATACCTGATTTGGTCTAATTGATACTCTGATTGAGAAACAGTGATATACAGAGTCTTTATCCTTAGTTTGGAAGCTTTTCAACTGAAGGTAAATTTATAGCAAGGCACCACAGATTAAGTGTCTACACTATTTTATAAAGAAAAATAAAATACTAACATATGTGGCAGAAAAGGTACCTTAAATGTAGGTGCAATCACTTACACTTGCTTGTGAGCAGGGGTAGATATTGGCATGTACTTTACACACATGTGCACAGATTAAGATATTTTATAATCTATTGTCACCAGCTCTCCTTAAACCCCCGAGTAGAGGTTAAGGGAGTGGGGTTTTTTCCCTATTGAAAAAGCTATTTCACAGATCCTGGAGCAATGCCCCTTGGGAAATGTAGTCTTTTCACCCAATCAATAAGGAGCAGTTGTGGAAAAAGTGGTTAAGAAACCAAAGGATTTTATTTCCCTTCCCGGGGTGGATTTTACCATGAATAGAAAACACAATCCAGGTATTTACTGGTATTTGGACAAATAAAAATTCCTTAACAGAAAAAGGCTTTCTTCAGCATTAACCAAGGTGAAAACAAACATTCAAACAAAACCACGCTGTTTCCTCACAGCTCTCTGTTTCCACGTGCTATCTGTGCTGTACTCTCTTTTCAAACAGGCTTTCAACGCAATGAAATTATTCCATTGGCCAGAGATAATGTACAGTCCATTATCTCTATATCTTCTCCAGTATCAATACACTGGTTCACAGTCCATCAATTCCTCCTGGTCATAAGGAAACGTTTGAACCGGCACTGCTGGTGCCACGCCCTTTCTTACTGCTCCAGGCTTTACTCGATATGCCTGGGTCAAATACTGGCTTTCACACAGACTATCAGGCTCAGTATTCTTTTCCCAGCACCACCCTTCTGGGTACAAACAGTCACTGTAATTAAGTATATTCAAGCCTCTTGGCTTACCTTTCAGCCTTACTGGTGGAGGTTTTCTCTGGTGCTTTTGAATAGCTGTAGGTTCCCAACCTAAGCCCTGCTCATAGCATTTCACTTGCCTCCTAGGCTTTCTGTCTCTCCCGTGCTCCCCAGAATATTGCAGACAATCTCCTTTGCCCTTGTTATATCCTGTCCTCGGGGTTTCTTTCTTTCTCCTCAATAAGGAATCTGTCTCTCCTTTCCATAGAGACTCTGGCTTACTCTGGGCATAGCTGTCTTCAGTGTAGCTCTCAATAGCTACTCTCTCCAGCTCATATGCCTCACTTCCTGCTTCTTCAGCCAACTCTTCATTACCTCCTTCTCTGCCTACCTTACTCCACCTACTTCACTTACTTAACTCACCTGAACCTTCTTTAATAGGGTGAATTCTGGGGCCGTGCTCAACTCCACCCCCTAGCAGGTGTCCTGCATTATCTTGTGATTCACCCCTTGACTGATAGCACCGGCGTTTCTCTTGCTTCCGTGCTTGGTTCCCACGGTAACCAGGAGCCATGTGCTTCTGTTTACAGCTCAGCTCTACTTTTGTTCCTGGCTTTTTAGCTTCATTACACGGGCTAGAAGGACCCACTATGTCACACTATGCATATATGTTCAAACTCTGTTTGGGTTGTTCTTTCCTATATGCATAACGTTGCACTTGTCCACATTAAATTTCATCTGCCATTTGTATGCCCAGTCTTCCAATTTATCAAGATCCTCTTGCAATTTTCCACAATCCTCATGGGTTTTAACAACTTTAAATAGTTTTGTCATCTGCAAATTTGATAACCTCACTTGTTATTCCCATTTCCAGGAAACTTATGAATATGTCAAAAATCAGCAGACCCAGCACAGATCCCTGGGGTACTCCACTATTCACCTTTCTCCAATGGGAAAATTGGCCATTTATCACTACCCTCTGCTTTCTATCTTTTAACCAGTTCCTGATCCAACAGAGTACACTGCCTCCTATCCCATGACTTTTTAGTTTTGCCAAAAGTCTCTGATGAGGGACCTTGTCAAAGAAGACGTTTTGAAAGTCAAGATACACTATATCAACCGACTCACCTTTGCCTACCTGTTTATTCACACCTTCAAAAAAACATAACAGATAAGCAAGACAATATCTTCCTTGTCTAAAGCCATGTTGGCTGTCTCCCATTAAGCCATGACTATCTACATGTTCAGTAATTTTCTTCTTTATGATGGTTTCTACCGTTTTTCCCGGTACTGATGTCAGGCTCACCAGTCTGTAGTTTCCCCCGATGGCCCCTGGAACCCTTTATAAAAATTGGCGTTACATTGGTCATCCTCAAATCTGCAGGAATTGCAGATGATTTTAATGATAGTTCACAGATTACTAATAGCAGGTCTGCAATCTCATATTTCACTTCTTTCAACACCCTTGGATGTATACCATCCGGTCCAGATGATTTATTTTTATTTATTTATTTATTTATTTACATTCTCTTATATACCGCACTATTCAGCATCAGCGCGGTTTACACAGAACAAAGGTCTCAGTACAATAACAAGCATGAGTTTACAGATAACAAGGGAAGGAACTTGGATAACAAGGGAAACTATTTACAGTCTATTTACAGATGTAATACTACTGAATGAATACAGGTTAATAGGAACAGGTGCTAAGAACATATTCAATAATCAAAGCGATTCATCACATGTCTGTTGTTGAGAAACCACGAAGCTGGGTATCTGGGTGGGATCACTAGTGTCAATGAGTATCGATGTCTCAATAAGATGTTTATTAAAGAGATGGAATTTGAGAGCTTTCCTGAATTGTGATAAACTAGTGATAGCCCGAATGCCAGGAGGTAGTGTATTCCAGCACCTAGGGGCACAGAGGATAAAGGCTCTCTTGGCTGTGGAAGAAGAGCAGCTTGTAAGGGCCTTTGGGAGTTTTAAGGAGTTGATGGCTGAGGATCTTCTTGCTCTGTTTGGTGTGGTAGTATTAATAAGGTCAGATAAGGAAGGAGCGGAAAGCTTGTTGAGAGCTTTGAACGTAAGGAGTAGAGTTTTGAAGATAATTCTGGCATGAATGGGTAGCCAATGTAATTTAATCAGCAAAGGAGTAACATGGTCAGTCCTGGTGGTCCCCTGGAGTACCCTTGCTGCAGCATTCATAGCCAGCTGTAAAGGGTTTAAGGTAGATTGAGGGAGACCTTGAAGAATGACATTGGCGTAATCGAAGTGGGGTATTATAAGTGCCTGGTAGATAGTCCTGAAATCTTTTGGTTCTAGAATGGAGCGTAGGTGTCTCAGGGATCGGATCTTGTAATATATTGTTCTGACTGTGTTTCCAATGTGGGACTTCATATCCAGATGTTGATCCAGAGTGACTCCTAAGTAGCGTATTGAGGGTTTGGTTTGCAGTTCAGCATCATTAGTTCTTATAGATTGAGGTGGGATGAAATTGTGATTCCTTGAGATAAAGAGGACTTCTGTTTTCTTATGTTGTATACGGAGGTTTTGGGAGAGCAACCAGTCAGAAACTGCGTTGAAACAGTTGATTAGAGGGGAAAGATCCAAATGGTCAGTTGAGATGGGGGTATAAAGTAGGACATCATCTGCATAAAGCATGCAGTCGACATTAAATGACCGTATGATCTTACATATCGGTTGCATGTATACGTTGAATAGAAGTGCAGAGAGTGAAGAACCTTGAGGGACTCCCTGATCTAGGTGGAAGGGTTCTGAAGTTCTGCCCCCTGAGCGGACATGCAGCCATCTTCCGGATAAGTAGGACCTGCACCATTCAAGCGCTGTTCCAGTGATGCCCTTCTCTGTTAGCCTCATTAAAAGGATATCGTGATTCACTGAATCAAACGCTGCTGCGATGTCCAGAAAGATGAGGGCAAATCCTTGACGGATGTTATCTATGCCAGTGATTATCTTGCTGAAGAGAATTGTGAGGAGAGTTTCGACTCCATGAAATTCCCTGAAGCCATGTTGGCAGGGGTCTAATGGAGCAGCAGTGTCAATATGGTCCTGTAACTGTCGTTGGACCTCTTTTTCGATGATCTTAGCAAGTAGAGGAATACTAGAGATAGGTCTATAGGACTCAACCTTTAGGGGGTCGAGTTTGCAATTTTTCAACAGTGGTCTAATAGAAGTGTGTTTAAGGGCTGAAGGGAATGATCCTGTTGAGAAGGAAAGGTTCATTATGGAGGCAATTACAGGGCTGAGGTGACTGCGGAGTTCCTTGATCCAGAAGGCAGGGCATGGATCTGATTGGGATGTAGTGATGTTGAGTGTTGTAATAGTGTCTTCAATTCCTTTCTTAGAAGGAATAGAGAATGCAGAAAAAGCTCCGAGGGTGACCTGTCCAAGGGTGGTGGTTGTTGTGGAGGCTCTGTTAACAAGGCACATCTTAGATTGTAAGTAGGCTGCAAAGTCTTGAGGATCTATTTCAACTTGTGGCCCAGAGGATGGTTCCTTAGATAGAGACTTAACAAGGTCAAAAAGGTCGTGTGGCTTATTGAGAGATCTCATCAAGATATCCGAGTGGTATCTTTTCATTGACTCAGAGATTGCCTTGCGGTGGGCGGCTAGGTGGCTATTGAATGCTGTCAGGTCAACAATAGCATGGGAGCGACGCCAACGTTTTTCGAGTTTCCGTAATAGGATGAGGGATTCTTTAAGGTCCGCAGTGTACCAGGGTGCGTTTTTTCTTTTCCTTGAGTGCTTTTTTGCTGGGGGACGCAAGGCAATAGCGCTGAGACTATTATTCCAATGAGAGATTAGGTCCTCAAGATTTGTGGTAGTGGTATTTATGAGTTGTTGAGTTTCCGCGAGGATGATCTCTTTATTAAATGGTTTAAAAGATCTAGAGGTTGGATTTGCTGTGTTAGTTGTTGTCTTGAGGCTCTTGGAGAGAGTTTTGCTTGAAGGAATCTGGAAGACGATCAATTTGTGATCAGACCAGGGAACAGAAGTAATGGATGTAATAGGATCGAGAGATGTGTTGAGGGATGGCTGTGGGGCGAATATCAGATCCAGAATGTTGCCTTTAGTGTGATTTGCTACTCTTCAGTTTTATCAAATAGTTGTAATATATCTTCCCGGTGTATCAATATTTCTTTCAATTCTTCCGCAGTATCACCTTTAAATACCACTTCAATCATGGGTAACATCCCTACATCTTCTTCAGTAAAGACGAAAGCAAAGAATTCATTCAGTCTCTCCATTATGGCATTGGCCCCTCTTAGCGCCCCTTTTACCCCTCTGGTCCAACTGACACTCTCACAGGTTTTTTGCTACGAATCTATTTGAAAAAGACTTTATTACGCATTTTTGCTTCCACCGCAAGCTTCTTCTCAAATTCTCTCTTTGTCTGCCTTATCAATGCCTTGTATTTAATTTGCCAGTGCTTGTGCTGTTTCCATTTTTCATCATTTGGCTCTTTTTTCCATTTCCTGAAAGATGCATTTTTGGCAACAGTCTCTCTGACCTCCATTTAAATCATGCTGGCAGTTTTTTGGACTTCCTTCCACTTTTCTTAAAGAATGGAATACAGCTGGTCTGGGCTTCCAAAATAGTATTTTTAAACAACACCCAAACTTGATGTAAGGTCTTTAACCTTTGCAAATGCTCCTGTTAGTTTTTTCTTAACTGTTTTCCTCATTTTACATAGTCTCCCTTTCGAAAGTTAAAAGGTAGTACTGTGGATTTCCTTACCATCCCTCCTCCATTAATTAAATCAAACGCGATCATGCTATGAACACTATTGCCAAGTAGACCCTACATCCTAATCTCTTGTATCAGATCTGGTGTTCCACTAAGGACTAGGTCCAAAATGGCTTCCCCTCTGGTCGATTCATGAATCAGCTGCGCTAAGAAGCAGTCAGTTATTTCATCTAGAAACTTTATCTCCCTAGCATGTCCTGCCGTGACACTGACCCAGTCGATACTGGAGTAATTGAAATCACCCATTATTATTACTGTGCTGTAACTTTTGTTAGCTTCCCTGATTTCTTTGAGTGTTTCATCTTTCATTTGTTCATTCTGGCCAGGCAGTCGACAGTACACCCCCTCTGCCATCGCCTTTCCCTTTTTACATGGAATTTCAATCCATAGAGATTCCACAGCAAATTTTGCTTCCTGCAAAACTTTAATCCATTGTGACTCAATGCCCTCTCTAACAGAGCGCAAGCCTTCCAGCAGTTTGATCAGCTTCATCATTACAATATAGTTTGAACCCAGGTATCACAGTGTCTCACTGGTTGACCTCCTTCCACCATGTCTCTGAGATACCAATCATAGCTAACCTCTCATTTAGTGCTGTATATTCTAACTCTCCCATTTTATTTTTTAGACTTCTAGCATTTGCATACAAGCATTTTAGAGACTGTAGTTTATTCATATTAATCTGGCAGTGGTAATTTTGAATCTTTAAGCTCTGTCTTAGAGCAAGGAAAACCAACAAGCTCAACAAAAACGCATCTCTCAGATTTGCTAATTAACTGCTGTTTTGGCCGCAAACTTCAATAAAGAAAAAGAGTTTTGGAGAAAGTTCAAGAGAAAGCAACCAAAATAAAATATAAAGATAGCAGGACCTAAAAATTTTAATTTAAAATGGCTTTAAAATACATAATAGAAGGAGGGATATACACATTCCCTTCCTCACAATACATATTACATATTACATTATACATATACAATAGACCCTACATAGTCCATTCACCTCCAAAATACTAAGCTCTACCTACCTTTCATAACCAATGCTCAAAAAGCCGGGCTTTACATTTTTCCTAAAAGTTTATTTACCTGTTCAATGTAAAGTTCCAGTTGTTAGGATGTTATAATATAAACCGCTTTGTTTCTAAGTTAGAACAAACGGTTTGGAAAGATACGAGTGAGCAGCAAAGATGTTTATGAGCGCGACGAACGCATGATTCATGTGAAGCAATGGAAAGAATTTACTTTCTGGAACCAATGAAATGAGGACAAGTTGGAAAGTTTTAGCCCCTGATGAAACAGTGTGGCAGTGAAACGCAGCAGCGCTGAAACTGGCGTTGGGCATTTTTTGAAGATAAGCACTCATTTACTCTCTTTGTATAAGTTCCATTTTTTGAAAATGTCTTAGAAGTTAAAAAGTTGATAATACCTTACAAGTTGAATGAGGACGATTAAGCAATGTATGGGTCATTGATGCAAAGCAGAGCAAGAGGTCGTTACTAGATAAAGACCAAGGCTCTTTGAAGTCTGAGACCTGTTGCTTTCAATAATACTAAAATACATTTTATACATCATGTTCAAGCTCTGGGAATGAGTAATAGTTTAAAGTTCCGGATATTGGAGCAAAAAAAAAAAATTTCTATATATGGCTTAACAGTGAAATTGCTCCAGCAAAACTAGACCATATAATTGTGTTGCGGTATTTTTTCCTGCCGCGGAGCAACGTGGTCGACTGGAGCCGGGTGCCTGCCGAGTCAGCTGCAGGCAGAGAGTGGTCGACCCTGGAGTGGAGGACCCCCCCACGAGCCCTATAAAACCTCAGCGGGGCTACACGCGGCCGTGTGTTCGCGGTCTGCGGGGTCGTGTTCTAAGGGGCGCGGTACAAGGGGCGAGTCTTGCTCCTTGTGTGCTCCTTTGGTGCTTCTTTGGTGGTCCAAGGAGTGCCAGCAGTTGTGTGCTTTCCATGGGGAAACGGAAGGCGAAATCATTAGCCAAAGCACCGTCAGTGGAAGGAGGTAAGGTGTCCGGTCCCATGGATAAGCATGTTACTGCCCTTCCACTTGCTAGCCAGTCTCAGGATGGGGCTTCTTTGAGCCCGGACATCCGGACACGTCTCCTTTCCCTCAGCCCACTCATGCATCTACTCCTTTGAAGATACCTTCGCAAGTTATATCTCCTGTATTAGGCCCTGTGGACCTTGCTGCACCTGATATGATTTACTACCATCTAAAAGTGAGGTGACTCTTTCTGATATCTGGTCAATGCTTCAGAAAACTGAGACACGTTTGACTACCACTGTTACTACTTTGTGCAATTTTTCTCATGATGTTGTCACTAAAGTTAAAGTAATTGATGATCAAATGGCTGTTTTTGGCGGTTCCTTAACCCTGGTGGATTCTCAACTCCAATCATATAAAGATTTTCAACTTGGCTATCTTAAAGATATTTCCTCTGTTTCTTATCGTTTGGAGGTTCTTGAAAATCACCAGCGGGCAAGGAACCTTCGTTTTCTAAATTTTCCATCTACTCACTTGCTTTCTTCTGAGATTTTATTGAAAAAGTATTTTTCTGAAGTTCTGCATTTGGCTGAGTCTGTGGAAGTTGTGCAAATGTATTCTTTTTTTCCTAAGACTGGGACCTCGGGTCAGGCCAGGGATGAACCTCCTTTGGTTGACTCAGTAGGCCCCAATCTTACAGAGTTTTTGCAGGATTCACTCAATATCATCCCGAAGCGGTGTACTTTGGTGGTGACTTTTGGGTCCGAATCAATTAAATTGAGAATTATGCGTGTTTATTTCAAATGCAAGGATGTGTTATTTTGTGGATATAAACTTCAAGTTTTTCCAGATGTGGGTAGGGTCACTCAGGCTCGTAGGAAGCAGTTCCTCAAGCTCAGAGCTAGAGTGGTGGCTCTGGGGGCTTCTTTTTTCCTGAAGTTTCCCTGCCGTTGTTTAGTAACTTATGAAGGTCATGATTATGTTTATATTGAAGTGGCTGCTTTACGTCAGTTTCTTCTGGATAAGGAGAATGTTAGTGGGCAGGAGGGTATTTAGGTGGGTTGGCTTAATTTTACTGGCTCCCTGTTTTGGAGTTTTATAACTCCTTTTTTCTTCTAATTTTCTTAGTCTCCCTTCGGGGAGTGTGTGGTGCTCTCTCCCTCTTGATGTGTTTTGTATAATGAGTACAGTATCTTGTTTTTGAATGTATTGTTTGGTGGCTGGAATTATTTTCTTGTACTTTATTTTTGCATTCAAGAAAATTTAAATAAACAATATAAAAAAAATCTGAATATCATCTGCATATCAGAAATAGGTTACTTCAAGCTTTCTTAACAATCCTAATAGAAAGCACAGTTACTTACCTGTAACAGGTGATCTCTGGGAACAGCAGGAATAAGTCTTCACATATGGGTACGTCGGTACCAACGGAGCCTGCGCGGGAACGCTCCCCAGCATCCAATCAGAAAGCCTTTGGGAGCATCCCACAGCACCTGCGTGCTGCCTTCCCGCCTTTCCCAACTGTCTCTCCTCAGTTGAGTTTTAGAGCTGAGACAAAGAGAGAGAGAGAGAGAGAGGGAAAGGAAAGAGAGAGATACAACTGCTAGGGGAGGTGGGTGGGTTGTGAAGACGTATTCCTGCTGTTCCCAGAGATCACCTGTTACAGGTAAGTAACTGTGCTATCTCCAGGAACAAGCAGGAATGAGTCTTCACATATGGGGACTCCCTAGCTTTAGATGCCAGGGAGAGATCCCATAAGTTGTGCGTCCCTGGGACAGGGCTGCACTTCCCCACATGGATCTGTGGCATCCCATGAGGGATGGTGGGTAGGAGTTGATTAAGTATGGAACAGGTGTTTAAGAACAGCCTGACCAAACAAGGCATCCCAGCGGGAGTCCTTGTCCAAGCAGTAACGGGCTGTGAAGGTATGAATCGAGGCCCAAGTGGCTGCTCGACAGATGTCGTCAATAGACACAGAGTTCAGATGAGCCATTGAGGCTGCCACGGCTCTCACATTGTCAGCTGTGACATGGCCCTCCAGAGAAAGGTTCTTGCTCTGATAGGCGAAAGAAATACACTGGGCAATCCAGTTAGATAGTGTTCTCTTGGAGACTGGTAGTCCCAAATGAGAAGGATCAAAGGCAACAAAGAGTTGGGAAGACTTTCTATGTTGCTGTGTCCTTTGTAAGTAAAAAGCCAGAGCTCTTTTACAGTCCAGGGTATGAAGATTCTTCTCTGCACTTGATGCATGACGTCCTGGAAAAAAGACAGGTAGGTAGACCTCCTGGTTGAGGTGAAAAGGCGAGACCACCTTAGGCATAAAGTGTGGATTAGTCCTAAGGACCTCCTTGTCATGATGAAAACTTGTATAAGGTGGATTAGCTACAAGTATACATAATGTTTATAGTGTTGCACTGTTCTGTGCCAATCTGTTTAACATATTCTATTAACTTTACATTGTATATAGTTATGACGTTTCATGTAAAACAAACAATGTTTTGTTGACTGTTGTTAATTGTGAACCGCAGCTGATCTCTGGAAGCTGCGGTATATAAATCCTTGTTAAATAAATAAATAAATAAATAAATAAGTGCTTGCAATTCACTAATACGACGTGCTGATGTGATTGCAATGAGAAAGATAACCTTCCAAGAAAGGTATTTCAAGGAGGTGGCAGCTAAAGGTTCAAAAGGCGGCTTCATAAGCTGACCAAGAACCAAGTTTAAGTCCCATGCCACCAGGGGTGGTCTAATGGGAGGCTTTGTTAAAAGGAGGCCTCTCATCAATCTTGCTACCAGAGGATAAGAGGAAATAGGTTGTCCATTTAGAGGCTTAAGGGAAGCTGCAATAGCACTCAAATGGACCCTTACTGAATTTGTTTTAAGGCCTGCATTAAACAGATGGAGGAGATACTCCAGCAAAGATTCCAGAGGTATGGCAAGGGGGTTAAGACCCTTCCCAGAACACCAGATGGTAAACCTCTTCCACTTGAAAGCATAAGAACGTCTAGTGGAAGGTTTTCTGGAAGCATAAAGAACATCTTTCACTTGTTGAGAAAAATGAAGATCCTGGCGGTCTAGGCCTTCAGCAACCAAGCCCTGAGATGCAGAGAATGGGGATTGGGATGCCATAACCTTCCGTCCTCTTGAGAGAGGAGGTCTGGAGCAGACCCTAACTCCAGGGAGGGAGCCTGAGAGAGATGTAGAAGCAGAGGGTACCACACTTGCCGTGGCCAATGTGGAGCTATGAGAATCATGTGGCCTCTGTCTCTCTGAAGCTTGAACAGGGTTTTGGGAATTAGGGGAATGGGTGGAAAGGCATAGAGAAAGTCTTGACCCCAGTGAAGGAGGAAAGCATCCCTTGCCTGAGCTTCCTGAGCCAGAGTTCTGGAACAGAACCGGGGAAGTTTGGCATTCCACAGACTTGCAAAGAGGTCTATGTCCGGGGTTCCCCAAATTTGAAAAACCTTGGATACCTGGTCCATATGTAGGGACCACTCGTATGGAAGCAGAACTCGACTGAGCCTGTCTGCCCAAGAGTTTTGAACGCCTGGAACAAAAACTGCCAGAAGATGAATGTGATGCTCTCTGGCGAGGGCCCACAGTCGCAAAGCTTCGTTGCAAAGCGACAGAGAGCCAGTTCCTCCCTGCTTGTTCACATAGAACATGGCTACCTGATTGTCCGTGTGGATAAGGACTGTCTTGTGGCTGAGCAGGGTGTGGAAAACCCGGAGAGCAAGGAAGATTGCTCTGAGTTAACATAGAAACATTGAAACATGATGACAGAAAAAGACCACATGGCCTATCTAGTCTGTCCTTCCATATCAACAACTACAACAGTCCACTTTTTACCTTTAGAGATCCTCTGTGTTGGTCCCATGCTTTTTTGAATTCAGTTACTGTCCTCATCTCTACCACCTCCACTGGGAGACTATTCCATGGATCCACTACTCTTTCCGTAAAGAAATATTTCCGCATATCACTCCTGAATCTATCTCCCTTCACCCTCATCCCATGTCCCCTCGTAGCAGAACTTGCTTTCAATTGAAAGAGGCTCTCTCCCTGAACATTTATGCCATGGAGGTATTTAAACATCTCAATCATATCACCTCTATCCCGCCTTTCCTCTAAGGTGTACATATTAAGATCCTTAAGTCTGTCTTCATATGCTTTATAATGAAGCCTACTAATCATTTTAGTGGGCTTCATTAGAGAGATTGATATGTAGACAAGTCTCCTGTGAGGACCAGATGCCCTGGGTGGAGAGGTCCTGCAGATGAGCTCCCCACCCCATTGGAGAAGCATCTGTAGTAAGAGTTGCTTGGGGTAGAGGCTGCTGAAAGGGGAACCCCAGCAACAGGTTTTGAGGGGACTTCCACCACTGGAGGGACAAAATGAGGCGACTTGTGTTTGCTATTTTGTCTGACAGGCAGCCTAATGCCTGGATCCATTGGGTGGATAAAGTCCACTGAGCTGCCCTCATGTGAAGGTGAGCATATGGTACCACATGTACGGTGGATGCCATGTGGCCTAGCAACTGTAATATCTCTCGAGCAGTTAGTAGGGGGCTTCAACTCTGCCTGAGAAGCTAACTGCACCAAATGAAGGCCATGGGCCTGGGGAAGATAGGCCCTTGCCCTTGTGGTATCCAGCAACGCCCCTATAAACTCCAGGGACTGAGTAGGGATCAAATTGAATTTTGGGATGTTTATTACCAGCCCTAAATACTGAAGGATACGTATTGTGCAGGTTAGAGAACTCTTGGCCTCTGATTGAGTGGGAGCTCGAATGAGCCAGTCGTCCAGGTAAGGAAAGACGAATATTCCCAGGGTGCGCAGAAAAGCAGCAACCACTGCCATGCATTTCATGAACACCTTTGGTGCAGAGGCCAGACCAAAAGGGAGCACTCTGTATTGATAGTGCTTCTCTTGAAAAAGGAACCGAAGGAACCTTCTGTGAGTTGGATGGATAAGAACATGAGTGTACGCATCCTTGAGATCTAGAGAACAAAGCCAATCCTGACTCTGAAGGTATGGCAGCAGAGTTCCTAGAGAAACCATCTTGAACTTTTCCTTGACTAGGAATCTGTTCAACTCTCTGAGATCTAAGATGGGTCTGAAGCCCCCTGTTTTCTTTGGAATAAGAAAATAGGTGGAGTAGAACCCTGTGCCCTGTTGTTGAAAAGGCACTTCCTCTATTGCCCCCTGGGCGAGAAGAGTGGCAACCTCCTGCTGCAACAAGTTGAGGAGGGAGGTTGGAGAATTGAACTGGTGCACTCTTGTGAGAGGGGGCAAGCTTGAAAAATGAAGTTTGTACCCCTCTCTTATGATGGAGAGTGTCCAATGCTCTGCTTTAATTTGCCCCCACCTGGGAGCAAAGTGACATAACCTTCCTGGAATGGTGGAGGGCTCTGGTCCTTCTAGAGCCAGGAAGGCTAAGTTCTCTAGCGGAAAGTCAAAGGCCCTGAGGGGGCTGAGGTTGCTGGGCTGGAGCAGGCCTCGCAGCCTTTGCTTTGCTCTGTTTAGAGGATTGCTGACGTTTGGTAGGGAACTGAGCTGCAGAAGATGCTCACTGACCATAAGCAGGATAGAATCTTCCCTTTTTAGAAAAAGGTGTTTTCTTGAATAACCTTTTCTTAGCAGGAGCAGCTGTGGATTTGGATAGTCTATCCAAAGCAGAATTTTCAGCATCCATCTGATTGGCTTTTGCTTGCCAATCCTTACCAAACAGGTTCTCACCTGTACAAGGGATATTTCCCAATTCATCTTGAACCCAGATCTCCAAATCAGATGCTTGAAGCCAAGCAAACCTACGTGCACCTATGGCAATAGCTGAGGCTCTGCTTACGCATTCAAAGGAGTCGAAAGCTGCACGGTTAGAAAATTTGGAGATATCTTGGGCATGTTTGAGCCCAGTGAGAAAGTCCTGCCTTTTATCTTCAGACATAAAAGGACTTAAAGTTTTCAAATGGTCATTAACTTCCTTTAAGAACATTCCCATGTATTAACTATAAGAATTAATTCTCGCAGCAAGCATGGAAGCTTGGAAGACTCTCCTTCCAAAAGCATCCAGGGTTCTACATTCACGTCCTGGAGGATTAGAGGCATGTCTTTTGGCACTTCTAATCTTTCTCATTACCGACTTAACCACAATAGAGTGGTGAGGAAGTTGAGTTTTATGGAAACCAGGACAAGGAGGGACACGATACATGGTATCCAACTTGTGAGAATGAGGAGAGGTGGTTAGAGGTACTTCCCACATCCTCAACATGAGATCATACAGAATCTCATGAATAGGCAAGGTAGCTGCCTCCTTAGGAGTTTTAGGATATTGTAAAATATCGAACTCCTTGGCTCTAGGCTCTGTCTCAGGGGCCACTGTAATAGAGAGGCCACGAGCCACCTCCCTGATATAATCTTGAAAAGACAAGTCTTCTGGAGGAGACATTCTTCGTTTAGGAGAGGACTCCTCCTGTGGAAGAAGCATCACTGCATCGACCGACTCTTCAGAATCCTCAGAGGAATCGAAGTATCGTCTGTCCGGATGCTCTTGCAAAGTCCGATACCCGTACCGACCGGGGTCGGCATCGGGAATAACCGGTACCGGGGTATCGGTACCGGAGGGCTTCAGCAGACAGAGTACCGGCATAGCGGACACTGATGCCACCGGTACCGGGATCGGTACCGATGGCGATGCTAGAGCCGGTACCGGCGGAGTAGTCTGTTGCGGTACCACGGGCGTCGATGCCACAAGGAAAGCCGCCAGACTGTGTTCTATGGACAGAATCCTCTGATCCATTGACGCCGCCAATGCTTGGAAGTCGGTACCGGTGGAAGCCACTGGTACCCCAGAGCATGACACCAGGAGATCTGTCAAGGCCACGCCATCGAGATCATCCTGGAACCCCGATGATGATGCTTTAGAGGCCGAAGCCTCCCGCTGGGGTAATTTTGCCGGTGCAGAATCCTCGAGGGCAATGCCAGAGGCATCTCGATGCTTAGAAGGAGATCTACCCTTCGAGGACCAGCTGGATTTATGTTTAGTTACCTGAGATCCATGTGAGGAAGAAGCAACCCTGGAAGACGTCGATGCCACCGAAGCCGCATCAGAGGGAAACAGGGTACTGAGCTTGGCAGCTCGGTTCTGCCGACCTCTTTTAGACATCATGGAACAGGACACACAATCTGTTATGGAATGGTCAGGACCTAAACATTTTAGACACCAGTCATGGGTGTCGGTGACGGAAATGGTACCACCACATTTTGTGCACTTTTTAAATCCTGAGGCAGGCTTTTCCATATTTAAGGAAAAACAGTTTTGGGCCTAAGGCCCAAAACGCAAGTGCACCTGAAGAAAAAGAACGGAAAAAAGGTTTTGTTTTGTTTTGTTTTTTTTACAAGAAGAAAAGAACAAAGACCGGCGGTACCGGTACAACGTCGAAGAAGGCAGACGCGACACAAAAGAAATAAAGAAAAAATAAGGAAATTCTTCTGCGGTGACAGGAACACGACCTGCTGGCTCCGCGGAAAAGAAGAACTGAGGAGAGACAGTTGGGAAAGGCGGGAAGGCAGCACACAGGCGCTGTGGGATGCTCCCAAAGGCTTTCTGATTGGACGCTGGGGAGCGTTCCCGCGCAGGCTCCGGCGGTACCGACGTACCCATTTGTGAAGACTCATTCCTGCTTCTTCCTGGAGTTTGAGGAAAACAATAAAGTAGGAGAAAGTGGAGAGTCCTGAGGTAGTCTACATTTTTCTGCCCATTTATTAGAAAGCTCCAAACCAGTTTCCAATGACATAAGTATGACATGAACCAGGATAAAACTGATTCACGCACACCTACCTGACAGTAATAAATGGTCTATTGAGTCAAAGGCAGCTGAAAGATCTAGCAGCTGAATCAAAAACCTTTAAATTTCCTATCAGTAATTATTTTCATTTCCTCTCAAAGAGTCATAAACACAGATTCTGTGCTGTGGTCTTTTCTGAATCCTGACTGACAGGAATCATGAAGACTATAACCATCCAGACACTCTTGCAAATTTAGTCACAGCACCTTTGACCATTTTAGATAAAAATGAAATATTTGCAGTGGGAAGATAGTCTAACACTGCCCTCAATCTGCTTTTGGATTTTTTAATATAGGGGCTAAAACTGCTTGTCTAAGAGAATCTGGACATTTTCCCTCTGATAATACCAAATTGACAAAATAAGTCAACCAAGACAATTTAAGTGGCAGAGCTTGTAACAGAAGACAAGGATCCAGCAAACTCCCTCCTTTGTCATTTGCTTTTCAATTTCCAGTGCTGATACTTTCCCAAGTTCATTCCAAGCAAGTACTGTTAACTCGTTACTTCCATCGCATATATCATTTGTAATACAATCACTTATTAAGTGCAAGGGAAGGGGGGGTAGTTATTAGATTGGCTGTCTCCTTCAGATAGTAAGGCACTTCTAAGGTTGTCAGTTTAAACCGTACAAGCCTTAAGGAGAGAAGCGTGGGGTATGACCTGACAGAAGATCATATAATAAAGGATGTTGAGAGGCTAACTTCTGTAAATAGATAAAACCAAGCAAAAGAACATATGGCACTCAATAGAACCACCTAACCACGGACACCTCCCTGCTGGGTTGGGGGAGCTCATTGCGAGGACATCTGCACACACTAAACAAAATTGCCTTATTAATATGAGGGAATTATAACAAGATAAAGCCACACATAGTGCATTCAAATAAAAAAAATGTGCAATGTTAAAAAAGCAACATGTACTTATTGTTCCTTCATAACAATAAAACAATTTTGTTTAATTTGGGTATGTCATTTGCCCTTTGAGCAGCTTACCTAGCCTATCTTAAGCTTGCCCGGAAGTCGAGCCGATCCACGAGCGCCATCGGCCTCAAGAGATACATTGACTACAATCCAAAATCCCAACAGTGATCAATAAAGATGAACCCCAAAGATATCACTGTGTTAATCCCAAACAATAAATAACAATCTTTTTGTCGGGCAAAGCTGAGGGAGGATAATACTTCAATGTATCCCCACCAGTCAAACAATGTCCATTTTATTCATTCAAAAGTGTCTAAGATCTATATCTAAAAGTCCATCCATGAAAATAGCACTTATCTGAATCCAATTTGTTCATAATCATAAGCGATCACTCGCACGACGTGCACGTTTTGTGGTACTCCAACCCCTGTATCAAGTGCTCCGAAGTTTTCTTATCAAGTGCTCTGTAGTTTCTCACAACTGCTAAAAAACGCCAGTACAACCAGCCAATCAAATAAGGGACTCCAGTCTCAGGATTGGCTATCAATAAAATGCCTGTCATCTTAGAACACACCAATCACAAAGGGGATTCCCACAAACCAGAGAACACACATCAGTGAGTGGTACAGCATCAGAGCAGTCCCGGCCTTTCAGAGCTCGATGCTTGCATGCAGTGTCCAATCCTACCAATTATACATTGGCATGTATCTCAAGGAGCTGGGGAGGGAGCTCACCAGTTTCCCGGCAGACCTCGACAGGGAATCTCTCCAGCAGTTCAAGTCACTGGCCTCGGCAGTCAAGAAGCCTCAGCCACGGTAGCCATTGGCAGAGAACGAGATCCCGATCCCATTCCTTGGGCACCGGTCTTCCCCAGCCAGTGCCCACACAGCTCAGACCACAGGTCCTCTGGAGACGGCAGTCTCAGGGCCCAAGCCTCAACCATGGGAACCGCGGTGCCTTGGACTCTTCCTCGGACTTCGATTCGGATTGGGAGACTGATGACGAGCAGTCCCCCGGCACACGGCGACACCGAGTCGTGCCCTCAGACCTGTCTTCCCCAGTGTCCCAGCGTCATTCCCCACCCGAGGACATCATATTCAAGTTTCTACGGGAAATGGCAAAGACGCTCGCCATCGACACCGGAGGAGGACCCCTGCAGGAGGAACTGGCTGAGTACGAGGCCCTCCAAAGGAGTCCTTCATGGTGCCCATCCCTCCGATCCTCGAGTGCCTCCTCGAGGTGTGGGAAACACAGACTTTCGTGCCCATAATAAGCAGACAGCTCGTCTCCATGTATCGAATCTGCCGAAGCCCCGGGTTCCAGGAAACCCAACTTCCCCACAACTCTATGGTAGTTGAGTCCGCCATGCGCAGACTCAAGAGTCAAAAGACCCATTCGTCAGTGCCCCCGGTAGGAAGGCCCAGACCCTTGACTCCCTCGGCCGAAAGGACTTTCAGAGCTCGATGCTTGCATGCAGAGTCCAATCCTACCAATTATATAATGGCATGTATCTCAAGGAGCTGGGGAGGGAGCTCACCGGTTTCTCGGCAGACCTCGACGGGGAATCTCTCCAGCAGTTCACGTCACTGGCCTCGGCGGTCAAGAAACCTCAGCCAGGGTAGCCACCATGGACACTGGGGCCCAACGCCAGGCCTGGTTGCAGTCGCCTGACCTTAATCAATTGGTTCAGGACAAGTTCATCGATGTCCCCTGTATTGGAGGGAATCCCTTTGGGAAACTCATGGCAGACAAAGCGGCCGAAATAGAGACAGAGTTCCTGACATGGACCAGACTCTCTAAAAAGACCGTGGTGCATCTCCGCAAGAAGGGCACAGGGAAGAAGCCTTTCTTCCCAAGGACAAAGGGGGGTTTTGGTAATGCCCCACAGTTCCAGGCCTTCTCTGCTCTTTAGCAAGGCCAGCAACACAAGGGGCAAGGGTACGGCCCTCGCAAGCAGAAGACCCCCAAGACCCAGCCACCGGCCCCGGACCAGCCTGGAGGAAGTTTCTGACTCTCTGGGCAAGATCTCCCTCCACCAGGAGGTCCCTTAGAGCCCCTATGCCAGTTCAGGAAGGCCTTGAAGCACCACCTCTTCCTCCTGCACTACTCGACAGATAACGCCATATCAGCCCCGTCCATGGGTCCAACACAAAGCTCCCAGGACTAGGCAAAATGATGCGAACCCGCCTTGTGCAAGATTGTAAATAGTTACCCCCTGTTATTTATTTATTTATTTATTTATTTAATACACACTTATATACCGCTGCTTCCAGCGATCAGCAGCGGTTCGATTCTTCTTCTGGGGATGTCAATCAGGACAGGGAGGGGACAGTAATTATATAGATCTGAGGGTAGGTCACAGCACTGTTATCCAAGTTTAAACACCCTGTTCATTGTAAACACAAAGTACCCAAGGAAATGTGTAGTTCTATGTTCACTGTAAACCGCACTGGTATTGAATAGCGCGGTATAGAAGAGACTGGAAATAAATAAATAAATAAATAAATCTGGCTCTGTTTGCCCACAGGTGGTCCCCCATCACCACCGATTCCTGGGCACTGCAACTTATCAGGGAGGGTTACCTCCTCCACCTGCAACAGACGCCACCCTTACTTTCTAGAAGAGTCTGTCAGGCATCTCCTTCACCAGGCTCTGCTCCTCTCAGAGCTCCAGGCCTTCTCAAGGACAAGGTAGTAGAGTCGGTCCCCAAACACCTCTGGGGCAAAGGCTTCTACTCCAGATATTTCCTCATTCCCAAATAAACAGGGGGCCTCAGGCCCATCCAAGACCTGCGGGACATGAACAGATTCCTGGTGAGGGAGAAGTTCAAGATGCTCTCCTTTGAAACACTGCTGCCATACCTCCAGCAGAGAGACTGGCAATGCTCCTTAGACCTGAAGGATGCTTATACACACATCCTGATCCATTCCAGCCACAGAAAATACCTCTGGTTCGTGGTGGAACGAGGTCACTACCAATACAGGGTGCTGCCCTTCGGGCTGGCTTCCTCGCCAAGGGTCTTCACCAAGTGCCTAGTGGTGGTTTCAGCCCACCTATGTCTCCAAGGGGCCTCCATGTTTCCCTATCTGGACAACTGGCTCATAAGGGGGGGCACAGCTGCAGAGGTGCACCACGCCACCGAGCACACCATCCACACCCTGCACCCAGAGATCAAAGGACGATCGGCCCTTTAAGCGGCGTGCTCCAGCACTCACATCGCCACCGGAGATCAAAGGGTGATCGGCCCTTTAAGCGGCGTGCTCCAGCACTCACATCGCCACCGGAGATCAAAGGGCAATCAGTCCTTTAAGCGGAGTGCTCCAGCACTCACGCCGCCACCGGAGATCAAAGGGCGATTGGCCCTTTAAGAGGCGTGCTCCAGCAGGCGGGCCCGCGCCTGGTGGGCCTGCGCCGGAGGGCCTCGCCAGAGGGCTTGGCCCTTCGGTGTGGGCCCGGGGGCGCACTGGTGTGGTCCACTTATCCTGCTCCTTCAATTCACCGCAGCCCCCTGGATCTGAGTAAGCACGATCGCTCCTCCACCCATTGCCTGCTTAGATTTGCTACCCATTGCCCGCATTGAACTGTTATCCATTGCCCGCATAGAACTGTTATCCATTGCCCGCATAGAACTGCTACCATTGCCTGCATAGAACTGTTATCCATTGCCCGCATTGAACTGCCACCATTGCCTGCATTGAACTGCTACCATTGCCTGCATTGAACTGCTACCATTGCCTGCATTGAACTGCTACCATTGCCTGCATTGAACTGCTACCATTGCCTGCATTGAACTGTTATCCATTGCCCACATAGAACTGTTAACATTGCCCGCATAGAACTGTTATCCATTGTTGCTTAGAACTGCCACCATTGCCCACATTGAACTGCTAACTTTGCCTGCACAGAACTGTTATCCATTGTTGCTTAGAACTGCCACCATTGCCCGCACTGAACTGCTACCCATTGTTTGCATAGAACTGCTACCCATTGTTTGCATAGAACTGCTACCCATTGTTTGCATAGAACTGTTATCCATTATTGCTTAGAACCGCTACCCATTGTCTGTATAGAACGGTTATCCATTATTTCTTAGAACCGCTACCCATTGTCTGTATAGAACTGTTATCCATTATTGCTTAAGAACTGCTACCCATTGTCTGCATAGAACTGCTACCCATTGTTTGCTCAGACCTTGCTGCCCACTACCATGGCCCCACATCTCATTGTCCTTCTCTTCCTCTTCCTCCCCAACTGCCTCCCCTGCTATCAACATCCTCCCCCACTCTTCCCCCTACCCTCCTCACTTCTCCCTCCACTCTGCCCCCTAGCCCAGCATCTGCTCTGGAGCCTCTCCACACCATCCCCCGCATTCAACCAGCCCCCCTCTCTACCTTCCTCACTTCTCCCTCCATTCTGCCCCCTAGCCTAGCACCTGCTCTTGAGCTTCTTCACACTATCCCCCGCATTCAACCAGCTCCCCCTCTCTCTTAGGCAACCCCATCCTCGCTTCCGCCATACTATCTCCACTTTACTTCACTCGCTAATACTCAGTCTCCTTCTCTCATCAGGTAACATCAACCCCAACCCTACCTCCCCCCCCCCCCCCGATTTCTCTCCCACACTAAAGAAAGTTCCTCACGTACCCTATCTAATCTCATCCACATCCCGCTCCTCCCTCCTTCCACCCTCCCCCATTCATCCCACAATCATTCAACCATAGATATCAACTCGAACCCTACCACCAAATATAATTCCTCACATAACCTATCTGATACCATCAATTTTTCTCTCACTTCCCCTCCCTCATGTCCCTCTTGGAGGGCACATACACCCAGACATACCCACCCATACCCTACTCCCTCTAAATCTTGGTACTACCCTAAAAATAGACCCCCATGCTACTCTGATAAGAAATCTCCCTCTAAATAGTAAATAGTTTCCCCCAAGTTACCTCCATGTTAAATCCCTGTTCTATGTAGACGATGGTCTAATTTAACTGACCAAGTGTTATTTTGTTCAATGTAAACCGCACTGATGACAAAGAGCGCGGTATATAAGAAATGTTAAATAAATAAATAAATAAATCTCGGTACTACCCTAGAAATAGACCCCCACGCTACTCTGACAGGAAATCCAAACGTAACTTATCTAACCTTATCCACATCCACTCTCCCGTTTACTTGCGCCCTATGGAACGCATGCTCAGTCATTAAAAAAACTACTTTTATTCACGATCTCTTCATCTCTAATGCCCTACACTTTCTTGCCCTGACCGAGACCTGGCTCCCCCCAGATGACACCGCATCCATTGCCTCTCTCTGCTATGAGGGCTACCAATTCTCCCATACACCTCGATCTACTGGTCGCGGTGGTGGCGTTGGCCTCCTACTCTCCCCCTCCTGCCAATTCCAACCCCTCCTTCCACCCCAATCACACTCCCCCCTCTCCTTTGAAGTCCACTCCATTCGCCTCCTCACACCACTTCCCCTCCATGTAGCTGTTATTTATCGCCCGCCCGACAACTCCAAATCAACCTTCCTCACCGACTTCGATTCCTGGCTTTCTGCCCTTATGGATCCCTCCTCCTCCACTCTTATTCTTGGCGATTTCAACATTCACATCGACAACCCCTCCGACCACCATGCCTCAAAGTTCCTCGCTCTTACCTCCTCGTTCGACCTCCAACTTTGCTCCACTGCCCCCACTCACCTACATGGCCACTGCCTTGACCTAATACTCTTCTCCAATTCCTCTCCTTCAAACTTCTGCAAATCAATCCTTTCCTCATCTGACCATCACCTACTAATATTTACTCTTCAGCTCCCACCATCCCAATCTCGTGCTGTCTCCTCCAACCTATTTAGAAACCTTCATAATATTAATCCCCCGACTCTCTCCTCCACCATTTCTCCATCTCTTTCCTCCATTTTATACTCCGAGTCCGTCGACGAAGCATTATCCTCATACAATGCTACACTATCCTCAGCCCTTGACACTCTTGCCCCTCCCACCTCACGTCCTGTAAAACAATCTACTCCCCAACCCTGGCTTTCACCCACAATCCATTACCTACGCATCTGTGCCCGTTCTGCCTAACGAGCCTGGTCCAAATCCCACTCCCCGGAAGACCTTCTACACTTCAAATTCATGCTTGGCTCCTTCCAGTCAGCCCTAGCACTTGCCAAACAAGATTACTACATCCATCTGACTAATTCCCTTGCCTCTGATCCTCGCTGTCTCTTTAACACCCTCAATTCTTTCCTCAAGGTCCCCGCCCCTGGTCCCGCCCTCCCTCCCTGCCCAAACCCTAGCCGATTACTTCCATGACAAAATCCTCAAAATTATCCTCCAATTCTCTACCCTCTCATCTACCTCCCCCCCCCCCATTTCTCCTCCCCCATCCATACTCCCCCTGCCACCCTCTCCTCCTTCCCCCCAATCCCTGAAAAGGAAACTGCACTTCTCTTTCCTCCTCCAAACCCACTACCTGTTCACCAGACCCTATCCCTACCCATCTCCTATGTTCCATCTCCCTCACCACTGTCCCCTCCATCACTCATATCCTCAACCTTTCACTCTCCACTGCATCTGTCCCCGCTGACTTCAAACATGCTGTTGTCACACCCCTCCTCAAGAAACCCTCACTTGATCCCACATGCCCTTCTAAATATCGACCCATCTCCCTCCTTCCCTTCATATCCAAACTGTTAGAACGAGCAGTCCACCGTCGCTGCCTCGACTTCCTCACCTCCCAGGCCCTCCTGGACCCACTACAATCAGGCTTCTGTCCCCTACACGCCACTGAAACGGCACTCATAAAAGTCACCAATGACCTGTTCCTGGCTAAATCTAGTGGCCTCTACTCTATCCTCATCCTTCTTGACCTTTCTGCTGCCTTTGACACCGTTGACCACAACCTTCTCCTCACCACCCTCTCCTCGTTTGGCTTCAAGGACTCTGTACTATCCTGGTTCTCCTCCTACCTCTCCAATCGCTCATTCAGTGAATGCTCTGGCGGCTTCTCCTCCTCCTCTACCCCGCTCCATGTAGGTGTACCCCAGGGATCTGTCTTGGGCCCCCTCTTTTTCTCTCTCTATACCCAAGGCCTTGGTGCGCTTATCTCTTCCCATGGCTTTCAGTACCATCTCTATGCCGATGACTCCCAAATCTACCTCTCTACACTTAATATTTCTCCGGCAACCCAGTCCAAAATCTCTGCTTGTCTTTCGGACATCGCTGCCTGGATGTCTCACTGTCGATTGAAACTGAACATGGCCAAGACTGAACTCCTTGTCTTTCCACCCAACTCCTCCCCCCACTTCCCCCTCTCTCAGTCCTTGTGGATGGATCTACTATCCTTCCTGTTCCCTCGGCCCGCAATCTAGGGGTTATCTTTGACACCTCTCTCCTTCTCCGCTCATATCCAGCTTGTAACTAAGACCTGCCGCTTTTTCCTCTACAACATCAGCAAGATCCACCCCTTCCTCTCTGAACATACTACCAAAACGCTTATCCACTCCCTAATCTCCTCTCGCCTCGATTACTGCAACCTACTCCTCGCTGGTCTCGCCGTGAGCCACCTCCTTCCCCTTCAATCTATACAAAATCACGCTGCTCGACTAATCTTCTGCCAGTCTTGCCACGCCCACATTACTCCTCTCCTCAAGTCACTTCACTGGCTCCCTGTCCAATTCCGCATCCAGTTCAAGCTTCTCCTGCTGACCTATAAGTGCATTCACTCTATGGCCCCTCAATAACTCATATCTCTTATCTCTCCCTACATCCCCTCTCGAAATTTGCACTCCGCTAACAAATCGCTTTTTTCAATGCCTTTCACCCGCACCGCGAACTCCAGACTGCGCTCCTTTCACCTTGCTGCGCCACACGCCTGGAACGGCCTTCCTGAGTCTATGCGCCAGGCGCCCTCCCTGGCCCTCTTCAAATCCAGGTTGAAGACCCACTTCTTCACTGCTGCATTCAGATCCTGACTTCTATCCTCATCCTACCCTATCCCCTATTAACGTTTATTTATTTATTTATTTAGTATACATTTGTATACCGCTACTTCCAGCGATCAGCAGCGGTTTTTTGATTACAGATTGGAAATTGTCAAATCATGACAGGAAAGTTTGAGGTATAAACACATTGATTAGACAGGAAAGCACAGCACACAGAGAACTATTTTACAGGGAACATGGGCTATGGAGGGTTAAGTGGCTTGCCCAAGACCACAAGGAGCACCTGTGGGACTAGAAACCCCAGTCCTTCCGGCCCAAGGTTGCTGTCCTCTAGTGGGATTTGAACCCCCGACCTTCCGGCCCGAAGTACCTTGCCCCAACCACTAGGCCACTCCTCCACTCTGGCTGGACCAAACTTTAGACCAAACTTTAGACCAAGCTGTACCACACCGTACCTTCCGCAGAACTGATTAATGCTCTGTACTATTCTAACTCTCTCACTTGGTTTGCAGCTTGTCGTGCTGTGAGGGCTTGTGTGCATCAGTGATGCTGAGAGCTAAACTATCGGTAGTTTAACTACTGGCAGGGTCTCCCAAGATGGACAGGTCTCAGCTGAGGTGCCAGACGAAGACAAACCACCCATCTGGGCAGCAGCAGAATGGGATAGTGTTGACGGCGGAGGATCACATTTCTGTGACAACGGCAACAACACCAAACTTAAACTGCGCGGAAGGAAGGCCCGGCAATCTACTTCTGTATCTTGCCATGAAAACCCAATGGATAGTTACAACAAAACAAATTGTGCTATGGTGCTGGAAGATGAGACTCCCAGGTCGGAAGGCACTCAACTAGCTACTGGGGAAGAGCTGAAGACTTTTCAGAGTAAAGCCAGCATTTATGATGTGGTTGGATCAAAGCCTTCGGGAAGTCTGACTGCTGATGTAGCTGCGCATGAAATGAGAGTCAGAAGCTGTAAAGATGTCTTACACATTGGAACATGGAACGTACGAAGAATGAACCAAGGGAAGTTGGAAGTGGTCAAGAATGAAATGGAACGTGTACAACTTGATCTGTTGGGTGTCAGCGAACTGAAATGGACTGGCATCGGGCACTTTGTATCAGATGATCACATGGTCTACTATGCTGGAAATGAAAGACAAAGAAGAAATGGTGTTGCATTTATAATAAAGAAGAAACTTGCAAGAACTGTAATGAAATACAATGCAGTCAGCGAACGCTTAATCTCTATTCGTCTACGAGGATTGCCTATCAACACAACTATAATTCAAGTATATGCCCCAACAACAGCTGCAGAAGAGAATGAAATTGAAGAGTTCTATGAACAAGTACAAGCTGAAATTGACAGAACATGCAAACAGGATATCCTGATAGTCATGGGTGACTGGAACGCAAAAGTTGGCAACAAAGAAGAAGGCAAAGTAGTTGGAAAATATGGACTTGGCAACAGAAATGAAGCTGGAGAAAGATTGATAGAATTCTGCAAGACCAATGATCTATTCATCTCAAACACCTTCTTTCAGCAACACAAGCGACGACTGTACACATGGACTTCACCCAATGGATTGTATAAAAATCAAATTGACTACATCTGTGGAAGTCAACGATGGAAAAGCTCTGTAACATCAACAAAGACAAAACCTGGAGCTGACTGTGGTACAGATCATCAACTACTAGTATGCAAACTCAAGCTAAAGTTGAAAAAGAGCAAACCACTCATGAATGCACCAAAATATGACCTTGAGAATATACCACTGGAATTTAAAGACTGCCTGCAAAATCGATTTGCTGCCTTAGATACAAATGACAGAGCTCCGGAAGAGTTATGGAATGACATCAAGAAGGTTGTGCTGGAAGAAAGCGAGAAGTCTCTACAAAAGGTGAAAAAGCAAACACGGTCAAAATGGATGACGGAAGAAACTCTGAAAATTGCCCAGAAACGCAGAGAAGCTAAAGCCAAAGGAGAAAGAAAGACAATCGCAGACCTCAACAGAGATTTCCAACGTGCAGCAAGACAGGACAAGGAAAAGTACTACAATGACACTTGCAAAGAAATAGAAGCAGAAACTATTAGAGGAAGAACAAGATCGGCTTTCCTAAAGCTGCGAGAGTTAAAGAAAAAGTTCCAGCCTCGAATTGGAATGTTACAAGATGCTCAAGGTTCTATGTTGAATGATGCTGAGAAGATCAAGAAAAGGTGGAAGGAATATACAGAGTTTTTATATGATAAAGATCAAGTGGACCAACAGCCGTTTCAACCTATACCTTATGATCAGGAACCATTGGTGATGAAAGAAGAAGTTGAAGCAGCATTGAAAGCCTTATCAAAGAACAAAGCACCAGGCATTGATAGCATTCCCATAGAAGTATTGCAGCAATCTGATGCAGCTGTTACCGTACTTACAAGGCTCTGCCAAGAAATATGGAAGACAACATCATGGCCAACTGACTGGAAAAGATCTGTGTTTATACCAATACTAAAGAAAGGTGATCCAACTGACTGTGGAAATTATCGCACAATCGCTCTGATCCCACATGCCAGCAAGATTCTACTGAAGATTATTCAAAAGAGACTACAGCCATACCTAGAACAAGAACTACCTGAAGTGCAAGCAGGGTTCAGGAAAGGGCGAGGAACGAGAGACATCATTGCGGATGTGAGATGGATCCTTGAAAAGACTAAAGAATACCAAAAGGATATCTATTTGTGCTTTATCGACTATAGCAAGGCTTTTGACTGTGTAAACCATGAGAAACTCTGGGCCACATTAAGAAGCATGGGTATACCAGAACACCTGATCGTTCTCTCTTGCGTAATCTGTACATTGATCAAGAAGCAACAGTTCGAACGGAACAAGGAGAAACAGAATGGTTTAAAATAAGCAAAGGTGTAAGACAAGGCTGCATACTTTCCCCCTACCTGTTTAATTTATATGCAGAACAAATCATCAGAGAAGCAGGACTGTATGAAGACAACAGAGGTGTGAAGATTGGTGGAAGACTCATCAACAACCTTCGCTATGCTGATGATACCACATTACTGGCTGAAAGTGAAGATGATCTGAAACATTTGCTTCTCACAATCAAAGAACATAGTCTCAAAATGGGCCTGCACCTTAATGTAAAGAAGACAAAGATCATGACAACTGGCATAATCAACAGGTTCATCGTTGAAGGAGAAGAAATTGAAATCGTGAACAACTTTAACCTACTTGGATCAACTATCAATAAAGAAGCAACAAGCAGTCAAGAAATCAGACGACGCATTGCTCTTGGCAGAATGGCTATGAAAGACCTAGATAAGATTCTCAAGAGCAGAGATGTCTCTCTCCATACAAAGATTCGACTTGTTCAAGCCATGGTATTTTCAATAACATCATATGGATGTGAAAGCTGGACAGTGAAAAAGACAGACAGGAAGAAAATTGATGCCTTTGAATTATGGTGCTGGCGGCGAATACTGTGTATACCATGGACTGCCCGAAGAACAAACCAGTCGGTACTAGAAGAGATCAAACCTAAGCTTTCTTTAGAAGCTCAGATGACAAGACTTCGACTTTCATACTTCGGACACATCATGCGAAGAGAGAGATCATTAGAGAAAGACATCATGCTTGGCAAGATAGAAGGTCAACGCAAAAGAGGAAGGCCAGCAATGAGATGGATTGCTACAATAACAGCAGCTACGGGTACCAGTCTGTCAACAATGAGCCGCCTGACTGAAGACCGAACACAATTTAGGATAGCTATCCAGAGGGTCGCCATGAGTCGACTCCGACTCGACGGCACTTAACAACAACACTATTCTAACTAGATTGTAAGCTCCGATGAGCATGATTCTGACGGGCAGGGACTGTCTCTTGTATGTTAGCCACCCTCTTGTAGGCTAGCTATACAGCGCTGCGTGCGTGGCGCTTTATAAGTGCTAAATAGCAGTAGTAGCACCTGGAGTTTGTCATTAACTACCCCAAGTCCCACTACCCCCTGGCTCAGTGACTGGAGTTCATAGGGGCTCAGCTAGACACTCTCTAGGCCAAGGCCTTCCTCCCTCTGGAGAGGTCAGAACACCTCAAGGCGCTAGCCACAGAGGTGCAGCATTGACAGGTGCTGCCCACCTGCCTTCTTTGCCACCTGCTGGGCCACATGGCTTCCACGGTCCATGTGACCCATATGCCCGTCTCCATGCAAGGGTGGCCCAGTGATGCCTCCGCTCCCAGTGGACATAAGCCATGGGCAGGCTTCAAGACAGGATAAGAGTGACTTGCCACCTGGCGGACTCCCTCGACTGGTGGCAGCTTCCCTGCCACCTTCAGGCCAGGATGCCCTTCCAGGCACCCACCACCAAGAGGGTCCTAACCACGGACACCTCCCTGCTGGGTTGGGGGAGCTCATTGCGAGGACATCTGCACACAAGGCAGCTGGTACCAGGCGGAATGCCAGTTGCAGATCTACCTTCTGAGCCTTCCGCCACTGGCTGCAATGTCAATCGGTGCTGGTCTAGACGGATAATCGAGACGCAATGTTCTACGTGGGGCACGGGGTTATACTCCCTCTTCCAGGAGGCACGGGGGCATGGGGTTATACTCCCTCTTCCAGGAGGCAGTGACCCTCTGCTCATTTGCGATATGCAACAAGATGCTTCTACGAGCGATCTACCTCCTGGGCCAGCAAAATGCCCTGGCAGACAAGCTGAGTAGAGTGCTCCAGCCGCACAAGTGGCACCTGAACCTCAGAGTGGCCTCCCGGCTTTTCAGGTCTGGGGCATCCCCCTAGTGGACCTGTTCGCCAGTCCGGACAACATGCAGTTGCCCCGCTTCTGCTCCCGGCAGCCGCACCCGTCCCGGGTGGCGGCGGATGCATTTCTCATTACATGGACGGAAGGCCTTATCTATGCCTTCCCACCAACACTGCTGGTCGTCAAGACCCTCTTCAAGGTCCAGAGCGACAGAGCGTCACTGATACTGATTGCCCCTGTCGATGACATTTCCGATTCCCTTGGGCTGCACCCCAGGACTTCTGTCACAGAAGGAGGGCTCTCTCCTGCACCCCAACCTGGGGTCTCTGTCACTCACGGCCTGGCTGCTGAAAGGATAGCTCTCGCTCCCTTCTACCTCCTACGAGATGTGAAGGAGGTCCTTCTGGCCTCCCCAAGGCCTCCACAAGAAGGGTGTATGCCTTTAAGTGGCGTCGATTTTTGGTATGGTGCACTGAGAGGTGGGCAAACTCATTCTCCTGTTAGGTGCAGCTGGTACGCCAGTACCTACTCTACCTGTCCCAAGTGGTGCTGAAGTCCAACTCAGTCAGAGTACACATGAGCGCTATTGCGGTACACCTCCACACCACTGAGGGAAAGCTCTTCTCGGATCAGCCCCTCGTTTCCCGTTTTCTGCGAGGCCTCGTGTTGTCTAAGCCTCCCATCCATCCACTAATGGCAGAGTAGGATCTCAACGTGGTGCTCTCACAGCTCACTAAGCCGTCATTTGAGCCCTTGGCTACCTGCCACTTACTGTATCTCTCCTGGAAGGTTGTATTTCTCATGGCACTCATGTTGGCTTGCAGGATCAGTAAGCTCCAGGCTCTGATGGATTTTGAGCCCCAAGAAATCTGTAAAGATGTTTCAATTCTAAAGGAAAAAAGGGGACTGTTGTAGTTGTTGATATGGAATGACAGACTAGATAGGCCATGTGGTCTTTTTCTGTCATCATTTTTCTATGTTTCTATGATGGCAGAGCCTCCCTACACGAGATTTTACAAAATAGGATGGTGCTCTGCACACACCTCAAGTTTCTCCCAAAGGTGGTATCTCCCACCTCAATCAGGAGGTGGTGCTCCCCACTTTCTTTCCAAAGCCTCATTCTGGCAAGGCGGAGACCGTTCTCCATACACTGGATTGTAAGAGGGCCCTATCTGCAATGGACTCAGGGCCACAGCAAAGCACCTCAACTCTTAATCGCCTATGACCCAAGTCGACTGGTGCTTCCAGTAACTAAGCGAGCTCTGTGCACTTGGGTGGCGGACTGCATTGCCTTTGTCTATGAGCAGGCTGGGATTCTCATTAGAACACTGAATCATGGTGCAACGTGTCAGAGCCATGACTACCTCAGTAGCAAATCTGCATTCCGTACCTGTTGCAGAAATCTGCCGGGCCACCACCTGGTCTTTGGTCCATACCTTCACAATTCACTACTGCCTGAAGAGGAAGTCCCAACAGGACAGCGCCTTCGGCCAGGCCGTACTCCTCAATCTCTTCAGGGTGTAGGCAATTCCTGCCCTCCAACTCTTCTGTGTTTAGGCTACCGGAGTGCTGGTTCTCCACCGGACACTTGGGTCTTGCAAGAGTCTCTCTGTTGGGACTTTGGCATTTTGATCCAGTCCAGATGTGGTAAACCAGAAAAATGCCAGGCGTGGTAAACCAGAAAAACATTAGGCGTGATATTTTGTACAGGTTCTCGGTAGCCTATAGCTGGGGAGTGACTTCTTGCTTGTTCCCGGAGAAAGCATGGTTACTTGCCTGTAACAGGTGTTCTCCAGGGACAGCAGAAATCAGTCCACAACCCTCCCTCCTCCCCTTGGAGTTGCTTCTTTACTGTATTTTATTTTTGCCGTCTTAGCTATGTCATTAGAGTGAGGCAAGATGGCACCCTTGAGCGGGAATGGTACCACGCCTGCGTGGTGCATCTCCCAAAGGTTTTCTTTGAAAGCTGGGGAGATGCTTCCCTGTGGGCTCCGTCGACATAGAAATCACCCATATGTGAAGACTGATTCCTGCTGTCCCCAGAGAAAAACCTGTTACAGGTGAGTAACCACGCTTTATTGAAAGGGTCACCAACTGAGTGGAGAGTGTTGGTGAACAGAATGAGTGGAGAGAGTTGGTGATGTTCAGTGGGTAAGTGTGTGGTGGTTGGGGGACTTAGGGGGAGAGGGGAAGCCTGGGTGCATGAATGGTGTGTGGCGGGAGAAATGAGTGACTGCTGAAGCACTGGGAATGGGGGAGTGAAAAGGGGGTGCTTTCAGAGCGATTGGAAGTGCTTGTGCTGGCTGGGGAAGGCAGACGTCTATGCTCTAGGGACTTCCTCCCCGGGCTGCTGCCTAATGCAAGATAGGAGGTTGCTAGTAGTTGTGGAGGGGTTGGGAGGAGAAGGGGGATGAGGGGTAGTTGGGGGGGAGAGGATAGAGTGGGAAAGGAGGCAATGGGAGGATGTGGCAATGGGTCACTTGAGGATAGGAACTCTTAATGCTAAGGGCCTTAATCTTCCTCAAAAGAGCTAACTGCTGTTTAAGGAATTTCAGCGACTCCAATGGGAGATTGCCTTGATTCAGAAGACACACTTGCACACATGGTATTAGGGGCTACTGTGGGACCGGGATTACACACAGATTTTCTGTGCCTCGCAGAGGGAAGTCTGGAGGCATAGCAATACTCATCCATCGAAATTTGGATTTTGAGCCCCAAGAAATCTGTAAAGATGCACAGGGATGTTATATAGCAGTTCAGGCTCTGTTGGCTGGGGCACAGGTCACAATACTTTGTGTATATGCACCCAACCAAGGGCAAGGGAACTTTTATGAGAGATTGGGATTGGAGCTTTCCCCTTTTATCAAGGGTCAGTTGGCAATTGTGGGGGAGAGGGGACTTAAATATGGCCTTCAACCCGTGACTAGATCGAATGGGGGGAGAGAAGGGTAGAGCGGAGTCATCATAACAAGCTCCATGATTTGGATACACCTGTGGCAGTTGGTAGATGGCTGGCACTCCTGCCCATCCAGGTAGTAAGCAATTTTCCTTCTACTCCCTTGTCCATCAAACTTATTCGCGCCTTGACTATTTGCTGGTGGATCAGAACCTGTTTGCTGCAGTGGAAGATGCTGAAATTGAGCCCATCACATGACTCTGTGTGGCTGTCACTGCAAGGCCTTGGAGGCCATGGCGGCATGCACTATTGGCAGCTGGATGAGTTTGTTACGAGATAAGTGGGTTGTGGCTGCACTAAGGAAAGATATATCTGAATATTTCCATTACAATGACACCGGGAATGTCAATGTGGGCATGCTATGGGATGGTCTGAAGGTGGTGCTTTGTGGGAAGTTCATTATGTGGGCCTCGGTGAAGCAGAAAGAGCAGGAAAGGGAGCTGGAGGTCAGGTACTCAGCAGTGTGAAACTTGGAAGCGAAGCATCTTTGCTTAGATACGGTTCAGACGCTGCAAGATCTCGAGGTAGCGTGTATCCGCTTAAAAACTGCAATTAGATGACCTCAACTTCCGCTTACAATTTGTGAAACAAAGCTATTATGAGGAAGGAAATAAAGCGGGGAAGCTTTGGGGGCAGGCACTATGCACGCAACAGGCTCAGCACACATTCTCTAAGATGCGAAGGTTGGACGGGAGCTGGCAAGTAAGGGACGAGTCAATGGGCAGACCTTTCAGGATTACTACAGTGAAATATATGGGAGGTAGAGGGGGAATTGAGAGGATGCGATCACTGCATACTTGGAGGGAGTTGTACTCCCAGTATAGCTTAGAAAGCCCTATCACTAGGAAAGAGGTGCATCAGGCCATCCAACAACTTGCTAATGACAAGGCACTGGGCTTGGATGGCTTTACTGCTAAATTCTATAAACGTTTAGCATGCTCTTGATCGGCCCTCTGACTGAGCTGTTTAATAGATTGTCGTATGATGTTCCTCTCCCTCTGTCCATGCAGTGGGCTGGTATTAGTGTGCTTCTTAAGTCTGAAAAGGAGGCAGGACAGTGTTCACGCTACCGCCCAATATCGCTTCTGATCTTAAACTTTGGGCAGGCATCTTAGCACAGAGGCTCTCCATTCTTATGCGACAGCTGATCAATACAGACCAGACAGATTCATTAGTGGTCGTCAAATGTCAGATAATATCAAGCAAGCTCTGAATCTTGTGTAGAGGTCCCAGACTGCAAAGACCCCAGCTATGTTCTTTTCAGTCGACGTGGAAAAGACTTTTGACCACGTCTCTTGGTCTTACCTGTAAGCGGTCTTGGGCAAGCTTGGTTTTGGGGAAGGGGCAAATCTTTGGCATGGGTCCACAAACTTTATGACCAATCGGAAGCTTGTGTGAAGGTTAACAGAGGTTACTCAGGAAAGTCTGTCATTGAGCAGGGTACCTGACAGGGCTTCCCTTTGTCTCCCCCTGCCTTTCGCCCTCTCCATGGAGCCTTTTGCAGCGCAGACTTGGTCTTAGTCCGTGGTGCGTAGTGTGCAAGCAGAGGAGGTGTAGCATGGATCTCCTAATCCACGGACAATGTCTTGCTCACTTTGACAGATCCCCTGACCACAGTGCCCGAGGCGGTGTTGGAAATGGCAGCTTTTTGGGGCAATGCCTGACTCCAAGGTCAACCTAGCCAAGACAGAAGCATTGAATTTGACTATGCCTCCCAATATGGAGGCTCTCCTTCACAGCACACAGGCTTTCAAGTGGTCCATGGAGAATCTTAAGCATTTGGGTGTTTATATTGGGTGGAGTGGGGGGAGGGGGAATTGTCTCAACTCTATCAATGGACTTATCTGCCCTTGCAGTGCCAGCTCTACTCTGAAGAAAGTGGTCCCAAGCTTACTCTTTCTTGGATGGGCTGGATCGCCTGTGTAAAAATGGTTATATTGCCCTAGGTGCTTTACTATTTTCAAGTACTACCCATGCTAATACCTCAGGGGCACTTGGAGCAACTGCAGCAGTGGGTTTTTCAATTTATTTGGCATAACCTGATTCCTTAGGTGCCTTGAGGTGGTTTTTTTAGGGGGAAGAAAAGACGGGAGACTATTTGTACTTGCACTATTTAGTGGCTCAATTCAAGAGCGTTATTGAACAGTGGGAGGGAGAGTCTTGTAAGTGAATGTAAATAGTGCAAACATCCATCCCCAGTATGCAGATATGGGTGTGGGGGGGGGGGGGTTTGGGCAACTTGTGCCCCAACTTGTAAGTGTGCAATGTGTCTCTCCTACAGCAGTGGTTGGCTAAGAGCCGTTGCCTTAAAGGGAAATCTTCTTTACTAATGCCTTTGTGAAAAGTGTAGTTATTCATCTATAACAGATGTTCTCCAGGGACAGCAGGAATCAGTCCTCACATATGGGTGATGTCGGCACCGACGGAGCCCACGCGGAGCATTTCCCCAGCTTTCAAAGAAAGCCGTGGGACATGCTACCACGCATGCGTGGTCCCCTTCATGCCCAAGGGTGCCATCTTGCTCAGTCAGATGACATAGCTAGGATGGTAGTAAAAAACTAAAACAAGGTAGGGAGGCAACACCCAGGGGAGGAGGGAGGGTTGTGAGGGCTGATTCCTGCTGTCCCTGGAGAACACTTGTTACAGGTGAGTAACTACGCTTTCTCCAGGAACAAGCAGGAAGTCAATCCTCACATATGGACTCCCTAGCTCTAGTCTGCCAAGGACCGAACCACGACAGCACCAACGGCGACCAAGTCGGGTAGTTGTGAGTTGTAGAAGATGAGTCCCCACTGAGAGACTCTACAAGACCTTAGCGTCCAGCAGCACTATCATGCCAGTAGCCTAAACACAGAAGGGTCGGAGGGCAGGAGTTGCCTACACCCCGAGAATATTACGGAGTACTGCTTGACCAAATGCACTGTCCCTGCGGGACTCGCTCTCCAGGCAGTAGTGAGCTGCAAACATGTGAATTGAAGACCATGCGGCAATGCGCTGTGACTCAGTACTCAAGAGAGAGCCAGCTCGCTCATAAGTGAAGTCAATACAGTCCGCCACCCAAATGGACAGAGTTTGCTTAGTCACAGGGAGCCCCAGTCTGCTGGGGTCATAAGATACAAAAAGCTGAGGAGTTTTGTGATGGGCCTGGGCCTGCTCTGAGAAGAAGGACAGGGCCCCTTTGCAATCCAATGTATGAAGTTCTAGTTCCTCCCTGCTGGCATGAGGCCACGGGAAGAAGGTGGGGAGGACCACCTCTTGGTTGAGGTGAAAAGGAGATATCACCTTCGGGAGGAATTTGAAGTGCATGCGGAGCACTACCCTGTTCTTGTAGAACCTTGTATATGGTGGATCTGCCACCAGGACCTGGAGTTGCTCACTCTTTGAGAGGACAAGAGGGCCACCTGAAAGGCAAATATCCAAGACAAGCACCGCAGGTGGCAAGTGGCTAGGGGCTGGAATAGCGGTCTGGTGAGCTGTGAGAGCACTTTGTTGTGATCCCACTCCACTGCCAGAGGGCAGAGAGGGGGCTTGGATAACAGGAGGCCCCAGAGGAACCTGGAGACCAGGGACTGGCCTGAGAGGGGTTTCCCCTCCACAGGGTGGTGGTGAGCGGCTATCATGTTCAGATGCACACTCACTGAATTAGACTTGACCTTGGAATGTGACAGGTGCAGTAGGTACTGGGGTGCTAATTGCACATGGCAGGAGAAGGGGTTCTCTCTTCTTTCCACACACCAGTAAGAGAATCTTCTCCACTTAAAGGCATAAGCCTGTCTGGTGGAGGGCTTTTGGGAGGCCAGTAGGATCTCCTTCACTTCTCAGAAGAATGAAAGAGGCCAGTACTACCCTTTCAGTAGCCACGTTGTTAGCGCTAGCAACCCCAGATTGGAGTGCAGGAGTGAGCCCTCCCCTCCTGAGACAGGAGGTCCAGGGCTCAGCCCAGTGGGACTGGTAGTGCCACCGATAGGGAAAGCAGCAATGGAAACCAGCCTCAGCCACCTGGGGACAATTAGTATTACTGATGCCCTCTCGCTCTAGACCTTGAAGAGAGCCTGGAGATTAGGGGGAGGTAACCTGCTCACAAGAGCATGTTGTTGCAAGCTGCAAAGGAGAGGAGGGCCACCGCCTCCTGGCAGAGGGAGTACGAACCCGTGCCCCCCTGCTTGTTGATACAGAACATGGCGACTTAATTGTCCATCTAGATCAGTATGGTCCGGTGTCACAGGCGGTGGCAGAACACTCATAAGATTAGAAAGATTGCTCTGAGCTCCAGGAGATTGATCTGTAGGAGCAACTCCTCCTGGGACCAGCTGCCCTGTGTGCAGCGGTCCCCATAATGCGCCCCCTCAACCTAGGAGGGAGGTATCCATGGTCAGAGTTCTCTGAGGTGTAGGTGCTTGGAAGGGCATTCCTGCCCGGAGGTGGCAGAGGTTTTGCCACCAGTTGAGGGATTTCTCCAATTGGCAGGTAACCCTAACCCTTTCCCATAGCCTGCCCGTGGCTTGAGTCCACTGTGGCGGAGACACCACTGGGCTGTCCACATGTGCAAACAGGCTGAGGGCCATCACGTGAACTGTAGAGTCCATATGGCATAGTAGGCAGAGGAGGAGACGAGCTGGCATTGATCGGCGACATTGTACCTCTAAGGTGTTCTGCCCTTTCCCTGGGGACGACAACCTTGACCTGCAGTGGGTCGAGTTGAGCACCTATGAACTCCAGATTTTGGGCTGGAGAGAGGTGGTATTTGGGATAGCTAATGATGAACCTCAGGTGCTGCAGAAGGAGGGACACATGCTCTGCCATTCGACTGGCCACTGAGGTTGTGCCGCCCGATTAGTCAGTCATCTAGGTAGGGGAAGATGAAGGCCCCTTGCAGATGCAGGTGGGTGGCCACCACAGCCAGGCATTTGGTAAAGACCCTTGGTGAGGAGGCCAGGCCGAAGGGTAGTATTTTGTACTGTTAGTGCTCTCCTCTTACTATGAACCTTAGGAACTGCCTGTGAGAGGGGTGGATTAGGATGTGTGTGTATGCATCCTTTAGATCCAAGGAGCCCATCCAATCTTCCTGGTGAAGGTAGGGCAGCAGTGTTCCAAGGGAGAGCATCTTGAACTTCTCCCTCGCCAGAAACTTGTTTAAAATTGTGCAGGTCTATTATGGGCCTGAGGCCCCCAGTTCTCTTTGGGACAAGGAAGTACCAGGAGTAGAAGCCCTTTCCCCATAGGTGTTTGGGTACAGGCTCTACTGTATTGCCCTGATCAGATCCGTGAGCTCTGTAAGCAGAAGTGTCTGGTGAAGAAGGGGGCGCACCGGATCTCTTGAGAAGAATCTGGGTGGTATCTGCTGCAGGTGGAGGAGGTATCCTTCTTTTACCACTTGAGTAACCACTGGTCTGAGGTGATGTTGGCCCATCTGTGGGCAAAGAGCGCCAGGCTCTGTGGATTGATGAAGGTCTCCTGGGGGAGGGGAGTCCCTGCCTTGAGAGTCAAAAGCTCCCCCCGGGTTGGATGAGAGCTGGGGGCCGAGACTTCGGTGTTTTCGCCTTCTAAGCGGCATGGCTTTGCCTCTTAGGGTGAGATCTTTGCTGCTGGCCCAAGAAGGGCTGGTAGTGGTGACTGTGGGAAAAAAACCTTTTTTATTTGGGAACAGGGACCTTTTGCCCACTGGTTTCCTGTGGAGAAGGCATGGGGTCTTTTTAGAGAGCCTCTGGCAGGTCACCAGGTTGGCCTCCATCTCAGCCGCCTTGTCGGCCATGGGTTTGCCGAACAGGCTCTCCCTGGTGCAGCTTGTCTTGGACTCGTTGCTCGAGGTCAGAAGACTGCAGCCAGGCTTGGTGTCGGGCGCTAATGCTGGCTGCTGTGAATCGAGCCATTCTCGAAGCAGTCCTAGGGAGAGGAACTTGGAGCAGATCCTTGATCCGCGAGGTCAGGGACTGGAACTGTTGAAGGGGGTTCCCCGACAAGACCAGCAGAAAACCCCGACAGCTCCTGGGCTAGAGCCTTCAGGTACATGTCTATGTATAATTCATAGCTTGGATCCAGCACCCCAACATCGAGCCCTGGTAACACTTCCGCCCGAGAGTGTTGAGGGCTCTGGCCTCCCTTCCGGGAAGAATGGAGGAGTGGGTCTTTTGGCTCTTGAGGTTTTGCATGGTTGACTCGACGACCATGAAGTTATGTGGGAGTTGGAATTTATGTGGGAGTTGGGGTTTGTGCAACCCCGGGCCCTTCTGGTCGTGGTATATGGCATTGAAGCACCGGTTCACCACCGGTACCAACACCTGGGGGTCGAGTCGCAGAAACTAAGCAGGGAGGATCAGATGCCCAAAATGAGGACCTTGACCGGCGGCGCTCGGAACTTGGCTCAACGACCGGGGACTCCTCTGCAGTCGGAGGCCCAGTCATCGAGGCAGATGATATGGATGAACCAGCCATCACTGCCTGCTGCAGGGCCAGGATAGCAGTGATGTTCTGCTCCAGGGCCGCCATTCTGGTTTCCAAGCCAGAAGGCTCTGCAGCTTTTGGCACAGAGGATCTCAGGCCCAGCACCAGCACTCTCGTGAGTGCATCCTCGACGAGGACTACGGCCTCAAGGAACCCGCATAGTCTCCACTGGCCAAGGAATACTTCTTGAGGACCTTGGTAGGGCGCTTCTCGGAGCCGCCCAAGTCCCTCCAGGTGGTTTTACCTGGTTTCTCTGGTGCAATCTTGGTGGACATTGAGGGCTTTTTTTTTTCCTCTGGGTCCGAGGTCTTCTCTGAGGACACTCAGGCCTCACAGGAAGTGCTGGGCTTGGAGCTCAGCATTGAGGAGGCCGGGACCAAGTCGGACCTGGGGAACAGTTTTCCTGCAACTCTGACCTCTTTTTATTGGTCTTGGGCATCATGACCTGGGACAGGTCACAGGAGGTGCTGTCATAGTCCAGTCCCACACAGTGCAGGCAGCAGTCATGGGTGTCGTCACTGACATGGTTTGACTGCAGCGGTCACATTTTTAAACCCACTGGGGAACATGGTGGGGAGCACTCAGGCGGGGTCGATGACCCCAAGCAAAAAAAGGCACGAACGCCGGCTGAGACAAGCCTCGATCAAAAAAGGAAAAGGGGCTGAGAACAGTGCCAAGATCGGCGCTGGCTCACGGCGGGAAGAGGAACCGGTACACAAACTGGGAAAGCTAACTTTTAAGAATAATTAGCAAGGATTTTTTCCCATGGAAACAGGACAGATGTCCATCGGGCTATGCGGAAAAAAGGAGACTAAGCAAGATGGCACCCTTGGGAGAGAAGCAAACCACGCATTCATGGTAGCACGTCCCAAAGGCTTTCTTTGAAAGCTGGGGAAATGCTCTGTGCGGGCTCCATCGACACCGACATCACCAATATGTGAGGACTGACTTTCTGCTTGTTCCTGGCGAATAACCCATATTTCCTCTCTGGTAACTAGGACCCTTTGTTCCGTCATTGGGCAGCCTTGGGGCTAAGTACACTGATGTAGTTCTGTAGAGACGGAGAGGTAAAGTCCATTGCGGATTTGCAGGAAGCATTTGGCCTGCCACAAAGAGATTTGTACAGTCATTTACAGGTGCATCATCTTTTGAGTTCCCGCGCTTGGGTACAGAATAGGGAAACTGGCTCAAGCGACAGATACTTTGTTGGTATCCAGGGGCAGTGTGAAGGTCATCTCTCACCTATACAAAATTCTCGTATGGGGGGGGGCATTAAAGCTGCTTTCCAACTTCATTGGGCAGGGGACGAGTATCAGTTTGGAGCCTAAACAATGGGAGGGGATCTTCAGGCATGTGGGGAGAGTCTATATGTCTAGTGGCATTGTGGAAAATGGATATAAGTGTTATATCAATGGTACCTCATCCCAGTTAGGATCTGGAAAATGAAGGTGATCCCCTCTCCCACATGATGACATGGCCGTGGGAATCAGGAGAACCTCTTACATATGTAGTGGCATTGCCTGGTGGTGCAAATATTTTGGGCAGCAGTGGGGGCATCTGTTTACAAACTCGCCCTGCATTCTGTTGGGGGAGGAAGGGGATGGTTGGAGGGAGAATTGGGGGCAATTACTGTCATTGTGTGCCACAGGGGCAAGGTGAGAGATAGCACTCCACTGGAAGGCAGCTCAACAGCCCACGATTCATACATGATGGGCTTGCATGCAGCATGTGATGCTGATGGAGCACTTGACAGCTTTGCACAACAACTAACTTACTAAATTTGATAATGTTTGGGGGTCCCTTTGTCCAATGTCAACCTCCTGTCAAAGCATGTGTTCCAGTGGATATGAGGGGGCGGAGAGGTGGACCTTTGCTGTTGTATGCCTGACATTTTGAAATATTGTATGCACAGTTAAAATTGAAAATAAGTTGAAAAAAATAAATTAAAAGTAAGAATAACCCCAAATACTGTAAGGAGAAAATGACAGGAATAGGGAGACCGTCAAGCGAGGGAGAAAGTGAGGGAGAAGTGGAAGACCCGATTAGCCATATAGCCAAAGTTTTTGAGGGGTTCCGTTTCAAGCAGCTGGTGTGCAACCAAGAAGCAATGAGGGAAAGGCAGGTGTTGACGGTAGAAAGATCACGGGAGATAGGATTGGTGTGGAATAGCAGCAGGATGTCAACCGCATAAAGCACAGTTACTTACCTGTAACAGGTGATCTCTGGGAACAGCAGGAATAAGTCTTCACATAAGGGTACGTCGGTACCGACGGAGCCTGTGCGGGAATGCTCCCCAGCGTCCAATCAGAAAGCTTTTGGGAGCATCCCACAGCGCCTGCGTGCTGCCTTCCCGCCTTTCCCTACTGTCTCTCCTCAGTTAAGTTTTAGAGCTGAGACAAAGAGAGAGAGAGAGAGAGACAACTCCTAGGGGAGGTGGGTGGGTTGTGAAGACTTATTCCTGCTGTTCCCAGAGATCAGCAGTTACAGGTAAGTAACTGTGCTATCTCAAGAACAAGCAGGAAAGAGTCTTCACATATGGGGACTCCCTAGCTTTAGATGCCAGGGAGAGAGCCTATAAGTTGTGTGTCCCTGGAACAGGGCTGCACTTCCCCACCTGGATCTCTGGCATCCCATGAGGGATGGTGGGTAGGAGTTGATTAAGTATGGAACAGGTGTTTAAGAACAGCCTGACCAAACAAGGCATTCCGGCGGGAGTCCTTGTCCAAGCAGTAATGGGCTGTGAAGGTATGAACTGAGGCCCAAGTGGCTGCTCGACAGATGTCATCGATAGATACAGAGTTCAGATGAGCCATTGAGGTTGCCATGGCTCTGACATTGTGCGCTGTGACATGGCCCTCCAGAGAAAGGTTCTTGCTCTGACAGGCGAAAGAAATGCACTGGGCAATCCAGTTGGAAAGTGTTCTCTTGGAGACTGGTTGTCGAAGATGAGAAGGATCAAAGGCAACAAAGAGTTGGGAAGACTTTCTATGTTGCTGTGTCCTTTGTAAGTAAAAGGCCAAAGCTCTTTTACAGTCCAGGGTATGAAGGTTCCTATCTGCACTTGATGCATGAGGTCCTGGAAAAAAGACAGGTAGGTAGACCTCCTGGTTGAGGTGAAAAGGTGAGACCACTTTAGGCATAAAGTGTGGATTAGTCCTAAGGACCACCTTGTCATGATGGAACCTTGTATAAGGTGGATTAGCTACTAGTGCTTGCAATTCACTGATGCGGCGTGCAGATGTGATTGCAATGAGAAAGATAACTTTCCAAGAAAGGTATTTCAAGGAGGTGATAGCTAAAGGTTCGAAAGGTGGCTTCATAAGCTGACCAAGAACCAAATTTAAGTCCCATGCCACCGGGTGTGGTCTAATGGGAGGCTTTGTTAAAAGGAGGCCTCTCATGAATCTTGCTACAAGAGGATGAGAGGAAATAGGTTGTCCATTTAGAGGCCTAAGGGAAGCTGCAATAGCACTCAAATGGACCCTTACTGAATTTGTTTTAAGGCCTGCATTACACAGATGAAGGAGATACTCAAGCAACGATTCCAGAGGTATGGCACGGGGGTTAATATGCAGTCGTAAGTGACTCTGAGTTAATGCAGTGGGAGAACAGCAGCTATAATTCTGACCCTGTGCCCATGGATTGTACAATTTGTTTATCTGACGATATTGTATCTTTATGTTGAACCTGTGCAAAGCAGCCTGCTGATGGTGCTTAAAGGAAAGAAGATATTTTTCTATGCGACAGTTCTTTTGTTTCATATTGTTTGTTGTATCCCAGGAATATCCCCTCAGGGCAGGGAATAAAGCCCTAATATTATTTTTGCCTTACCACTTGACTACAAGACTCTTTTTGTATCAAAGGCAACTTAAATCTTAACACCCTAGGCAGCCGCCTAATAGGCTCATATGAGGTAGCTATCACTCACTATCTCTCACAATATATATATATATATATATATATATATATATATATATATATATAATTTATTTTTTTTAAAGACAGAAAATAATAAGAAAAATACGGCGGTACTGGTAAAGCGTCGAGGAAGGCAGACGCGACCACAAAAAAGAAAGAAATAAAGAATTCTTCTGCGGTGACAGGAACAGCGACCTGCTGGCTCCGCAGAAAAAGAAGAACTGGAGAGAGGCAGTTGGGAAAGGCGGGAAGGCAACACACAGGCGCTGTGGGAAGCTCCCAAAAGCTTTCTAATTGGATGCTGGGGAGTGTTCCCGCGCAGGCTCCGTCGGTACCGACGATACCCATATGTGATGACTATATTCCTGCTTGTTCCTGGAGATGGGGGTTAACCATTTGGTGGGGCACACTTTAAATGTAGGGCAACAGCATAGGCAGAGGATGGTGGGGGATAAGAAATGGTCACATACTATGTCCCTCCAGGCGTGTTGTGAAAAGGGAGTGGGTCCGAGTAGAGTAGTTCTGCGAAGATGGGCGGAGCATGGATTAAGTCAGGTGTCGCAGATATTAGTGGGGAAGGAGGTAAGGGGTTTTGAGGGTATTCGAGATATGTATCAGTTGCAGGAAACAGATAGGTATGCGTAGGCGCAAATGGGGTCACTGATTAGAAAAAGGAAGAGGGGGCAGGATAGTGGGGGGGAGTGGAATGGTTTGAAGGGGCATGTCTGGGTACCATGGGGCAGAAGGGCATGATAACTAGAATCTACAAAGGGTTAATAGCGAGGGGAGTTGGGAAACTGAGCTACATGGAAGTGTGGGAAAGGGATTTAGGGGTGGAGTGGGAAGGAGTGGCGATGGGTATAGCCAAATTCACTATTGACACGGCTCTACGCGAGAATGGGTTTAAGGTGCTGAGTAGATGGTATCTCACACCGGAGCGACTGTATAAAGCGGAAGTATTGAAGACGAATGAATGTTGGAGGCAGTGCGGCAAAGAGGGTACATGGATGCATATGTGGTGGTCATGCCCAGTGGTTCAAAGGTATTGGGAGAAAATTGGGGATAACATTAAAAAAATTGTGGGAGCAAGGATAGAGCTGACTCCTGAAATGTGTCTCCTGCAAAAGAAGGATGGGCAGTGGGAAGGAGAGTGGAATATTATTTGGTTTTGTGTCATGGTGGCCAGATGCGAAATAGCATGGCACTGGAATAGAACGATTCTGCCATCTATGGACAGTTATGCTAAGAGAATGTCGGAAATCTATCTTATGTACAAAATCATGGGAGAAAAATAGGGTAGAGGAGGTCAAATGGAGAAACGGGGGGAGGGGGTATGGAGATGGTTAAGAGAAAGTAGGTGGAAGGAGGGAGTAGTTGAGGAGAGGGAGGGGAGGAGCGGGGTTGAGGGAGAGGGGTTAGAGTCAGTGTGGTGGTAGGAGAGGTTGGATATAGGAGGGGAGTGGGGGGAGGGTGGGGAGGATGGGGGGGTAGGGAAGGGAAGGGGGGGTGGGGGAAGGGAAATTTAAGGAGCAATGTAAAGGATGGCGGTGTATAGGTAAGGGGAGGAATGGGATGCTCTGACAGGCATGTCTGGGGGCAAATGCTACAGGTGAATTCATTGATGTTAATTGTTGAATGTAATGTGAGGTATCTTACCTGTTGAAGAAATTAATAAAAACGTAAAATTAAAAAAAAAAAGACAGAAAGCAGAAAGTAGGGCTAAATGACCAATTTTCTCAATGAAGAAAGGTGAATAGTGGAATACCCCAGGGATCTGTGCTGAGCCTGCAACTTTTTAACATATTCATAGATGACCTGGAAATAGGAATAATAAATGAGGTGATCAAATTTGCAAAGGAAATAAAATTATTCAAAGTTCTTATAACGCAAAAGGATTGTGAAAAATTGCAAGAGGCCCTTGAAAAATTGGAAGACTGGACGTCCAAATGACAGATGAAATTTAATGTGGACAAGTGCAAAGTTATGCACCTAGGAAAGAACAACCCAAACTATGCTTACACAATGTAAGATTATTTATTTATTTATTTACATTTCTTATATACCGCGCTATTTTCCATCAGTGCGGTTTACATGGAACATTTTACATACACATTTCAAATGACTTGATTTGTGTTTACAAATAACAGGAATAGGACCTTGGAAAGAAACAGGGGTAACTATTTACATCTGTGCAATGCGAATTGATTGGACATTTGCGTAGATTTGCCTAGCTGGATGGTGAGTGATCAGTGGTGCTGTCATCCGGGTAATGTAAGAGGAAGAGGTAATGTTTCACGGCTTTTCTGAACTGGGTTAGATTGGTGATATCACGGATACTGTGTGGAAGGGTGTTCCGGCATTTAGGTGCGGCGAGCTTAAAAGCTCTGTTCGTTGTGCTTTGGCAACACTTGGTCGTTTCTTTTGGGACTACTAGTTTATTGGTGGCATGAGATTATCTAGATCTATTAGGGGGGGGTTATCAGTATGAGATTGGATAAGGAAGATGGGGCAAATCCGTTTATGATCTTGAAGGTCATTAGTATGGTCTTGAATGTGATCCTGCCTTTTATAGGGAGCCAGTATAATTGTTTCAGGATGGGTATCATGTGTTCCCTCATGGCAGCGCCCTGGAGAACTCGTGCTGCTGAGTTCATTGCTAGCTGTAATGGAAGCAAAGTGGATTGTGGTAGACCATGGAGTATTGCATTGGCATAGTCAATATGTGGTAAGACCAGAGCTTGATAGACTGTCCGGAAGTCATCTGGTTCAAGTAGGGAGCGTAGGTGTCTGAGGGATCGGATTTTATGGTATACGGCTCTTGCTACATTGCTTATATGGGTCTTCATGTCTAGTCGCTGGTCAAGTGTGACTCCCAGGTATCTGATGGAGGGTTTGGTCAGAAGTTCTGCATCTTGGACCTTCAAGTAAGGAGGAGTGATGAAATTTGGGTTCCTTGTGATGAAAAGGACTTCGGTTTTCTTATGTTGTATCCGAAGATTTTGCGTTTGGAGCCAGCTGGATACTGCACCGAAACAGTCTGTCAGTGGGGAAAGGTCAGGGTTCTCAGTAGTGAATGGCATATATTGGAGAACATCGTCAGCGTACAACAGACAGCTCACCTTGAAGGACTGGATGATCTCGCAGATAGGTTGCATATATATATTAAACATGAGTGCAGAGAGAGATGATCCTTGCGGGACCCCTTGACTCTGGTGGAAAGGTTCTGATGTTGTTTCTCCTTTTCTCCTGATCTTACGTGTTGCCATCTATCGGAGAGATACGACTTGCACCATTTAAGTGCAGAGTCACATATCCCCTTCTCCTGGAGGCGGTGTAGGAGGAGATCATGGCATATCACCTTACAAACCACAACCCAGGAAAAAGATTTGGACATCATTGGGGATAATACGTTGAAACTCTCTGCCCAGTGTGCAGCGGCAGCCAAGAAAGCAAATAGAATGTTAGGTATCATAAGGAAAGGAATGGAGAATAAAACCAAGAATATTATAATACCTCTGTATCATTCCATGGTGTGACCACACCTTGAATATTGTGTGCAATTCTGGTCGCCATATCTTAAAAAAGGATATAGCTGAATTAGAAAAGGTACAAAGAAGAGCGACAAAAATGGTAAAGGGAATGGAAGGATACCTCTATGAGGAGAGGCTTAAAAGGTTGGGGCTCTTCAACTTGGAAAAGAGACGGGTGAGGGGGTATATGATAGAGATCTGCAAATTAATGAATGGAGTGAACGGGTTAACGTAGATCAGTTTTTTACACCATCAAAAATTACAAAGACTAGAGGACATGCAACCCATTTAAGACAGAGAAAATATTTTTTTTACTTAACACGTAATCAAATTCTGGAATTCGTTACCGGAGGATGTAGTAAAAGCTGTTAGTGTAACTCAGTTTAAAAAAGGTTTCCATAAACCTTTATCAAAGGGGACTTAGGAAATCTACTGCTTGCCCTGGGACAAGCATTGTGGAACGTGTGTGCCTCTTTGGGAACCTGCCAGATACTTGTGACCTGAACTGGCCACTGTTGGAAACAGGATACTGGGCTTGATGGACCTTGGTCTTACCCAACAAGGCATTTCTTAGGTTCTGATGATTGCTCTGGAGCAGACTAGGAAGACCATGGAAGCCTTGGTCAGCTCTCCAGCACCTCTGCTCTTGGAGGACATGGCCAAATATCTTACAAAAAGTCTGATGGTCATGTTGGAGGATAAACTCACCAAGTTTCAGTCAACCCTGGATGAAGTGAAAGAGGCACTGTCGTCCCACACACAGCAAATCAGCCAAAATGTGCCACGGATCCAAAAGATGGACACAGTGTTGGAGAAAATGCAGACTCAGCTAGCGCAATTCTAACAAAAGAATGCCAACTTGGAGGAACGGATTGAAGATCAAGAGAACAAAAGCAGGAGGAATAACCTGAGATTGGTTGGCGTAGAGGAGAGTATCAGAGATAGGTTGCTGATGCACTTCTGTAGTCAGGTACTCCCCAAACAACTGGGCATGCTGGCTGCATCAAAGCAGCTACAAATAGAAAGGGCATATGTATAGGGGCACACCAGGAGGATAACCACCACTCCAGGCCGGTGATCTTCAGGGTCCTGAACTATGTAGATAAGATGGCAAATTTGGCCACCTATCACAAGCAGAGGACTTTCAAGGTAGACAGAAGGAAGCTTTTAATCTTCCAGAACTACTCTGCACAAGTGGCAGCCAAGAGGAGGGAGATCATTCCATACTGCTCCCGCTTGTTTGAGAAAGGGGTGCGCATCAGCCTGCAATATCTAGCTACACAAAGTCTTCTATGAGGGTAAAATCACAGTCTTTGAAAAAAAGGAGGACATTTGGGCATTTGTGGAGAAACTGGAGAGAGTGCCTACCTGAGAGGAGTATGGGGTGCTCCTCGGGCTTGCTGTTGCTTTTATGTGTTGTTGACAGCTGGGAGAGCCCCAGAACTGAGATGCATCGAGACCCCGAACAGTTCAGAATCGCTGAACTGCGAAGGCCCCATGGGGCCGACAGGACTCATTGGATCTGGGATTGCCTTACTGTGGTGGGGGGGAGTGTAATTACTCGCCTATAGCAGGTGTTCTCCGGGAACAGCAGGAATCAGTCCTCACATATGGGTGACATCGGCGCCGACGGACCCCACATGAAGCATTTCCCCAGCTTTCAAAGGAAGCATTTCCCCAGCTTTCAAAGAAAGCCTTTGGGAATGCTACCACACATGTGTGGTCTCCTTCCTGCCCAAGGGTCCCATCTTGCTCATCAGATGACATAGTTAAGATGGTAGTCAAACAAAAAACAGAAGGACGACAAATCCAAGGAGAGGAGGGAGGGTTGTGAGGACTGATTCCTGCTGTTCCCAGAGAACACCTGTTACAGGTGAGTAACTACGCTTTCTCCAGAAACAAGCAGGAAGTCAGTCCCCACATATGGGACTCCCTAGCTCCAGACTGCCGAGGACCGAACCACGACAGTACTAACGGCGACCGGTTGGGTGGCAGTGAGCTGCAGAGATAAGTCCCTGCTGAGAGACTGCAAGACCCTGGTGTCCAGCAACACTATCACTCCGGTAGCCTGAACACAGAGGGTCGGAGGGCAGGAGTGGCCTACACTCCAAGAATATTACGCAGCACTGCCTGACCAAAGCAAATCTGTGGGATTCACTTTCCAGGCAGTAGCGTTCTACAAACGTGTGAATAGATGACCAAGTCACGGCTCTGCAAATTTCCGTCACTGGCACAGAACGAGGTGGGCCAGCAACATGGCCATCATCATCACCCTCACACAATGCGCTGTGATCCGATGTTCCAGGGAGAGGCCCACCCACTCATAGGCGAGGGCAATGCAGACCGCCACCCAAGACAATAGGGTACGCTTGGTTACAGAGAATCCCAGTCTGCTGGGGTCATAGGACACGAAAAGCTGAGGTGCTTTACGGTGGCCCTGGGTCTGCTGCAGAAAGAAGGGCAGGGCCCGTTTACAGTCTAGTGTGTGGAGTATGAGCTCCTCTCTGCCGGCATGAGGCAAAGGGTAGAAGGTAGGGAGTACCATCTCTTGGTTGAGGTGAAACGGTAATACCATCTTTGGGAGGAACTTCGGGTGAGTGCAGAGCACTACCCTGTTCTTGAAGAACCTGATGTATGGGGGGGGTCTGCCACCAGCGCTTGAAGCTCACTGACCCTGCGAGCTGAAGTCAGAGCCACCAGGAAGGCCACCTTCTAGGATAGGTATCTGAGCTGGCAAGTGACCAGTGGCTCGAACGGTGGTCTAAGCTGGGAGAGTCCAACATTGAGGTCCCATTCTGCTACCAGAGAGCGGACAGGGGGCATGGAAAGCAGAAGGCCCTGTAGGAACTGGGAGACCAGGGGCTGGCTGGATAAGGGCTTTCCCCTACTGGCTATGGCTCTCAGATACACCCGGACTGAGTTAGATTTCAGCCCTGCGTGTGACAGATGTACTAGGTACTGGAGTACCAGCTGAATGTGGCAGGAGAACAGGTTCTGCTTCTTATCTGCACACCACAGAGCGAACCTGTGCCACTTAAGGCCGTAAGCCTTCCTCGTGGAGGGCTTCCTGGAGGCTAGCAGGATCTCCTCAACCTCTTGTGGCAGGTTGAGCAGGGCCTAGGCTACCCTCTCAGCAGCCAGGCCGTTAGAGTCAATGACCCCTACATTAGGGTGCAGAAGGGAGCCCTCCTCCTGAGTCAGGAGGTCTGGGGCTCGACCCAGAGGTACTAGGGAGTGTCGCTGCCAGTGAGAGCAGTAGTGGGAACCAGAGTTGCGTGGGCCACCTGGGGGCAAGCAGTATCACCGATGCACTCTCGTTCTGAATTTTGAACAGTTTTTGGAGACCAGAGGAGTCAGTAGGAATGCATACAGCAGTCCTTCGGACCATGAACACATCTGCCTCTACCCTCTGTGGGTGCAGCTGCTTGGAGCAGAAGCGAGCCAGTTGCACGTTGTCCGGCGAGGCAGAGAGGTCCAACTCGGGCCAGCCCCAAAGGCGGAAGAGCTTCTTTGCCACTGCAGGGTCGTGACACCACTCAGAGGGCACAGGACTCTGCTGAGTCTGTCCGCCAGGTAGTTGTCCTGGCCCGGGAGGTAAACTGCTCGCAGAAACATGTTGTTGCGCACTGCAAAGCAGAGGGGGTCTACAGCCTCCTGGCAGAGAGAGCATGAGCTCATACCCCCCCCTGCTTGTTTATATAGAACATTGTGACCTGGTTGTCCATCTGGATCAGCAAAGGTCTATTCCACAAGAGGGAGCAGAATGCACGTAAGACGAGGAATACCACCCGAAGTTCCAGGAGGACTCCTCCCTGGTCCAGCAACCCTGAGTGCAGTGAACTCCGCAGTGAGCTCTCCAGTACTGGAGAGAGGCATCTGTGGAAAGGATACACTGCAGTGGGGGCACTTGGAAGGCCATTCCTGCCCAGGTTTTGCCACCAGTCGAGGGATCTCGCCAGCTGGTGGGAAACCCTGACCCTGAACCTGTTCCTGGAGTCAGCCCGTGGCTTGCGTCCACTGAGAACGCAGGAACCACTAGGCAGTCCGCATGTGCAAGCGGGTTAGGGGTGTAACATGGACTGTGGAGGCCATATGTCCCAGCAGTCAGAGGAAAAGGTGAGCCGGCAACGTTTTGCAGTGTTGGACCTCCCCTGCAAGCAGTTTGAAGCATTCTGCCCTGTCCTGAGGGAGGAGGACCCTGGCCCGCATCGTGTCCTGCTGAGCACTGATGATCATGCACTGGAAAGAGATGTGATTTGGGGTAGTTGATGATGAACCCCAGGTGCTGCAGGAGGAGGATTGTACGTTCTGTGCCCTGACTGGCCTTTGCAGCTGTGCCGCCTCTGATGAGCCAATTGTCCAAGTAGGGGTTAGACGAACATCCCTGATGAGGGGCTACCACTGCTAGGCACTTTGTGAACACTCTTGGCGAGGAGGCCAGGCCGAAGGGAAGTACCCTGTATTGGTAGTGGCCTCCCCCTAGCATTAATCTCAGGCATTGCCAGTGTCACAAGGGAGAGCATTTTGAATTCTCCCTCACCAGGAACTTGTTCAGGTCTCCGAGGTCCAGGATGGTCCTGAGACACCTGGTTCTTTTGAGGACAATAAAGTACCTTGAGTAGAAGCCCTTGCCTCAGAGGTGCTGGGGAACAGGCACTACTGCCCTGTCCCTTAGTAGACCTGCTAGCTCTCAGAGCAAGAGGGCCTGGTGAAGGAGAGGTCGCACTGGCTCTCCTGGAAAATGCCCCAGAGGTGGCAGCTGGAAGTGGAGGTGGTAACCCTCCTTCACCACCCGGAGCGCCCACAGGTCCGAGGTGACTTCGGGCCACTTGTGGGCGAAGAATGCCAGGTGGCATCCTGTGGGCTGGAGGGTATCATAGGGGGAGGGAGGCCCCACCATGGGAGTCAAAAACTCCCACCAGGTGGAGCCGGAGCTGGTGTCTGCGGTTTGGGGGCCTTTGGCTTCCTGGGTCCGTGTCCCTGGCCCTTGGGCTGGGATCCCTGCTGCTGCTGGCTTGGGAAGGCTTGGTAATGGTGACTCTAAAGGAAAGGGCCCTTCTTCCTCGAGAAAGTTGGCCTTTTCCTCGAGGTTTTCTTATGGGAAAGGGTAGAGGTCTTCTTTGAGAGTCTCACCTGGTCACCACCTCGGCCTCAATCACGGCTGCCTTGTCATGTCGGCTGTCATGTCCATGCCTATACCTGCTCCTGACCACAAATAAAGGTACAAAAAAGTGCTTATTTCATGGCTGCAGCACTTTCAGGGGGAGGAGCAACATGCACTTACACTACAGCGGTTCATATTTGCTGGCCGAACAATCTGCCCGTAAAAACATATTTCAAACATATTACTGGCCACCGCTACACATCTAAGTATCTGAAATAACAGGGAAGGACATACTGGTCTCATAACATAGATGCCCCCTTTCTGATCTACTCAGACCAGGGCATCCAAGCACCCAGTTCTGGGAGTGCACACTTTGGGGACATGGACATCCTACATCTGTAAAACAGCAGGGCTGGGTATGTGCATGGGTGTAGGCTATCTCACAGGACCCATCTCCAGAACCAGTTACTGGGATAGTCATTTTTCGGTGTGGAGATGGAGCAATTTCAGAAGGCATGGTGGCCACTCCTCCGTTTTTGGATGTAATCCTCTGAAGGTCCCAGATTTTTCCTAAATGTCCCTTCTAAAATGTCACTTATAGGGACAATAAGACAACTTGAGGTGAGCTTCAAAACCTTATCTTTCAGTAAGTGCATACTGTAACTATTACTACATTATCAGCATTATGTCATAGCCTTATCAGACATAACTGTTTTCGTCCTGTTGACCCATTAAATCAGTTCTGTAAAGCACAAGATACCAAGTGCATGGAGAGCTTGACAACTCTCAAGAACCCCATGTAGAGGCAGCATTATTAAGCAATGCATCTTTAATATATCATAAAGCACCACCTCTTCATTCTACATTTCCAAAGCACATCATCAACCCTCTAACACTTACAGTAAAAGTGTAAATGCCTTATTTACTCAAGATGATAATAAGAAATTCTATCCTGTGTATATAGGTTCTTTACATGTTACAAATATGTACAAAGTTTCCCTAAGTTAAAATCCCAGTTGTATTCTCCTGTTATATGTAAGCTCACCACAGTCTGTTGATTGCAATGAGTATTCCTGTTTAATGTAAACCGCGCTGATGAAAAAGAGTGCGGTATAAAAGAACTATAAATAAAATAAATAAATAATAATCCTGGTGATGAAATAATTCTGTTAATGTACTGCTATTTCACAATACAAAGTTCTGTACATTTCAGACTGCCAGGAGATGTTCGTAAAGGAAATACATACCAAGTTCATTTCCTGAGTCAGCTCTGAAAGGATCATGACTCCTATCACACAGTGGTCCACGGTTCCCTGTAGCAAACAGACAAAAGAACTTCAACATAATGCCTACGTCTCATACATAGACTTCTATTTCTTCCCTTGACTTTGGTTCTGCATATCAAAACAAGGTGCATCTCCTGGGTATTGTTGTCAGGACTGGCCCAAGGTTTCTGCCACCCCAGGCAGAAACTCCAACTGTACAGTTCCCCCCCCCCCCACCCCGGCACTGTGCCGAGCTGTGCTGCTGCCCTCTGCTGCCACCAATTCTGTCTTAGGGGGGGGGGTGAGGCGGGTGGCAGCAGCAGCAGTAATATTTTAGAAGCAGCAGCTTTGTGCCGACACTTTGTTGCCTGCGGCAGTCCAACGACTGTTGGACTGAGATCTAACACTATGATGTCTGCATTTATCTCCTCTGGTCTGGCTGTTTATCACCTGGAGTAATTTTTGGCATAGATGATTAATAAATTTAACAAAATAAATAGTGCAAACACTCTCTTGTGCTCCCCTGATATGCATTTAAAGGAAAGAGGCCCTGAAATCTAGATGAGGCAGTAGGGAAAACCATCATTGGGCCTTCACACTCTAGAAGCTAATCTTCTACCCGTCAACTGCCAGTGTAAAGTTCAAAGTGCAATTGTGGGGCAATTTTAAAAAGGGAACTTATACTTATATGTCCCAAATACATGCCTAACAGAAGGTTATTTTAATGGTTTGCTCATGGGTAGAGTTTGGGCATATGTTATACTTATTTTGGGGTTTAAAATTCATGTGTTTTCAATCATTTCCCTTAAAGAAATACCCTAGACCCTTGTTGTTCAGTCTGTCTGTCTGTCCTGTTAGACTGTAAGCTCTGAGGTACAGGGACTCTCTCTTACAGTTGTGGTCAACATTATTGGCACCCTTTCATTTTAGGTATGTTAATGTACAATATCTTCAGAAATAATTGGAAACATTCCAAATGTATGTCATCATAATATTTTAATAGTATGTTCTAAGGTATACAACAAAAAACAAAAATATGTCTGTGCAACTCAGATGTAGTCATTTCTGGAAAAATAAATATAACCCGAACAGGATTAATGACACCCTTCACTAAAATTTGGTTGCACAACCCTTGACAGCCTCCAAACATTTTTTGTAGCCATCTATAAAACTTTCGTACATCTGTTTGCTGGTAGTTTCTCCCACTTTTCGACTGTGATTTGTTCCAGCTCATGAATATTTTCAGGATTCCTTTTACCAATGGCAGAGTTCAGCTCTTTCCAAAGGTTCTTGATTGGATTGAGAACAAGACTCTGGTGGCCAGTTTAAAACAGTCCATTTGTTCCTTTTTAACCATTCTTTTGTACTTTTGGATGTATGTTTTGGGTCACTGGGAGGAATGGTCTAGTGGTTAGGACAAGGTACTTCAGGCCGGAGGGCCGGGGGTTCAAGTCCCACCTGGGGACAGCAATCTCAGGCCGGAGGGACTGGGACTTCTAGTCCTATAGGCACTCCTTGTGGTCTTGGGCAAGCCACTTTACCCTCCATTGCCCATGTTCCCTGTAAGTATTAGCGTATGTGTCTCATATCCCCTCGTGTTAAATGTATCCCCCAATTGACCGCTTTGACCCGGTGAAAAGCGGGATATAAATATAGCTAAATAAATAAATAAAATAAACTGTCCTACTGGGGGACCCATGACCTTCGACCCAGACCTAGCTTCCTGCTACTAGGTAGCACATTTTGCTCCAAAAAACCTTGGTAGTCCTCAGACTTCCAGGCCTCCAGTTCCCGAGACAGCAAAACAGCCCCACAACATTATGGAACCTCCACCATATTTAACTGTAGGAAGGGTGTTTTTTTTCCTTATAAGCTTCATTTGTTTACCTGTAAATGGATCACCGGTCTGCATTGCCGAAGCGCTGAAGTTTGGTTTCATCTGTCCACAGAACATTCTCCCAGAAGGATTGTGGTTTCCTAAGGTGGGTTTGGGTAAAGATCAGGCATGCCTTTTCATGTCTGTCTTTGAGCAGTGTGGTCCTCCTTTGTTTAGTGCGCAGCATATGGTGCGGGTTGAAAACACCACTCCAGATTGCTCCAGGTCAGTCTTAAGCACTTTGGATGCTGTACAAGGTGTTTTTCCAACAGTTCGCACTAATCTTCAAAGACGTCTTGGATTAATCTTCCACTTCCCACTACGTCCTGGGAGGTTCTTGACAGTTCCATGAGCAAAAAACTTCTTAACAGCATTGTGAACTGTAGACACAGGAATCCCAAGGTCTTTGGAGATGGCCTTGTACCCCTTTGAGGTTTGATGTTTGGTGATAATGGCTTTTCTGACAGTCTCAGGCAGCTCACCATTGTGAAAATGGAACAGGGAGTCAATGTGGCCATTTTAAACATTAGAGTCATCATCCATTGGTTAATTCAAGTCATGTGAGTACTGACAATTGATCACAGGTGTGTCTAATTTTACTACAATGGGTTCTTCTGTTCAAACTGATTTAGAGTAGTTACTCACCTGTAACAGGTGTTCTCCAGGAGCAGAAGGAATCAGTCCTCAAATATGGGTGATGTCGGCACCGACGGAGCCCCCGTGTGGAGCATTTCCCCAGCTTTCAAAGAAAGCCTTTGGGAATGCAGCGCGCATGTGTGGTCCCCTTCCCGCCCAAGGGTGCCATCTTGCTCAGTCTGATGACATAGCTAAAAGACAGCAAAAATAACAAAATAAAGCATATGACTGCAACTCCAAGGGGTGGAGGGAGGGTTGTGAGGACTGATTCCTGCTGCTCCTGGAGAACACCTGTTACAGGTGAGTAACTACTCTTTCTCCAGGACCAAGCAGGAAGTCAGTCCTCACATATGGGTCTCCCCAGCTTAAGGCTACCGGAGACCCCAGCTGAAAAAATGAGCTCCCTCTAGAGCCTCAGCATGTGAGAAAAGAATCTTCTCTGATAACACCCCCCGAACAGTAGCCCAACACCAGGGCCGGAGGGTAGGAGTTGCCTAAACCCCAAAGAGATTATGGAGTACCGCTTGTCCGAAAGCACTGTCCCTGCGGGACTCTCTCTCAAGGCAGTAGTGGGCCGCAAAAGTCTGGCTTGAAGACCAAGTAGCGGCCCGGCAGATGTCTGCCAACAGAACAGAGCGGAGATGAGCCACTGACGCAGCCTTCGCCCTGACACGGTGAGCCATAACTCGAACCTGCAAGGAGAGGCCGGCTGCCCATATGGACAAAGTACGCTTGGAGACAGGTAACACCAACTTATTGGGGTCAAAAGAGACTAACAGCTGAACAGCCCTCCGGTGCTCCTGCGTAAGGTCAAGGTAGAAGGACAACGCCCTCCTACAGTCCAGGGTATGCAAGACCATCTCAGCCCGGCTGGCATGCGGCCTGGGAAAGAAAGTTGGAAGAACCACCTCCTGATTGAGGTGGAAGGAGGAGACAACCTTCGGAAGGATCTTAGGGTGAGTCCGTAAGACTACTCTGTTCCTATAGAACCTAGTATATGGAGTATCCGATACTAGGGCCTGAAGTTCACTCACTCGCCTTGCTGAGGTAAGAGCCACCAGAAACAATGCTTTCCAGGAGAGAAAGCGCAAAGGGCAAGTAGCCATAGGCTCAGATGGAGGGCAAGTAAGCCGTTGCAAGACCACATTCAGATCCCATTCAGGGGCAGGTGGACGCACTGGAGGCTTAAGCAAAAGTAAGCCCCTCAGGAAGCGAGACACCAAAGGGTGGCTGGAGAGAGACTGACCCTCCACCGGTGTGTGGTGCACTGAAAGAGCACTAAGATGAACTCTCACAGAATTGGACTTAAGGCCTCGGTTAGACAGGTGAAGCAAATATTGCAGCACCACAGGTACCAGGCATGAGAAAGGATCCTCGTTGTGCTGAGTACACCAGGCAGAGAATCTACGCCACTTAAGGGTATAAGACTTTCGGATGGACTGCCTCCTAGAGGCCAAGACCACATCCTCCACTTCCCTAGGCAGTAGTAGGGGAGCTAGAACTACCCTTTCAGCAGCCAGGCCATCAGATTGAGGGATTGGAGATTGAGGTGTAAAAGAGAGCCCTGCTCTTGAGACAGGAGATCTGGTTGCATTCCCAGAGGAAGAGGAGTGTCCACCGCTAGTTGCAAAAGAAGTGGGAACCACGGTTGTCGTGGTCATCTGGGGGCCACCAGAATTACCGAGGCTCTGTCCCGGAGCACTTTGAACAGTGTTTTGGGCACTAGAGGCGTGGGAGGAAAGGCATATAGGAGGCCTGTAGACCACGGAATGAGAAACGCATCTACTGCTAATCTGAGAGGATGCGGTTGTCTGGAGCAGAACCTGGGCAGTTGACGGTTCAGAGGACTGGCAAAGAGATCTATGGTGGAAAGACCCCATCTCAGGAAGATCTGTTGCACCACTAAATCAGATCAATTGCCATTCGTGCGACTGCAGGATCCTGCTCAACCTGTCTGCCAGGTGATTCTCTTGACCTGGGAGATGGACCGCTTTGAGAAGAATGCCGTGATTGACTGCCCAGGAGCACAGGCTCTGCGCTTCATGACATAGAAGGCGGGACCCTATGCCCCTTTGTTTGTTCACATAGAACATAGCAACTTGGTTGTCCGTCTGAACTAGGACGGACTGGTGAAAGAGGAGATGAGAGAAAGTTCTCAGAGCCAAGCGGATAGCTCTCAGTTCTAAGAGACTAATCTGCTGTGCGGCCTCCCGAGGAGACCACAGGCCTTGAGTACATGCTCCTTGGCAATGAGCACCCCAACCTTGAAGAGAAGCATCGGTTGTCAGCACTTGAGAGTGTGGAGGTGTCTGAAAAAACACCCCTTGCACTAGATTCGGAAGATGAAGCCACCACTGTAGAGAAGACTCTAGTAGTTTGGACACCCTCACTCTGTCCGTGAGGCTTCCTGTGGCTTGGTGCCACTGAGTTCTGAGGCCCCATTGAACTGGCCTCATGTGTAGACGGGCATTTGGAGTTACATGGACCGTGGAAGCCATGTGGCCTAAGAGCCTCAAGAATTGTCTGGCAGAGACCAGAGAATTGCTGTGGAATTGCCTGGCTAGATCCATCAACCTGTGGGCCCTGTCCACAGGTAAAAAGGCCTTTGCCTGAATGGTGTCCAGTCTTGCTCCTATGAACTCCATGTTCTGTGAGGGATGCAAAGTGGACTTTGCGAAGTTTATAACAAACCCCAGGAGCTGAAGCAGAGCACCAGTGTGAAGGGTGGCTTGATTGGCCTCCTGTGGGGATTGACCCCTGATGAGCCAGTCGTCCAGGTATGGAAAGACAAAGAGGCCTTGAACCCTGAGGTAGGCTGCCACCACCGCCAGGCACTTGGTGAATACCCTGGGGGCGGAGGTTAGGCCAAAAGGCAGTACTCTGTACTGATAGTGGTTTCCTCCCACTACATATCTGAGATATTGTCTGTGGTCTGGATGAATGAGGATGTGAGTATAAGTATCCTTTAGGTCTAAGGAGCATAGCCAATCTCCCTGCTGGAGGTAGGGCAGCAGTATTCCAAGGGTAAGCATCTTGAACTTTTCCCTCTCCAGGAACTTGTTCAGATTCCGCAAGTCTAGGATGGGCCTGAGGCCTCCTATTCTTTTTGGTACCAGAAAGTACCTGGAATAGAAGCCTTGACCTCTCAGGTGGTGGGGCACCGGTTCCACTGCCTGTTCCTTTACAAGACTTGCTAACTCCTGCAGGAGTAAGTCCCTGTGCACAGGAAGTCTTGGAGGCTCCCCTGGAAAATAGGAGGGGGGTACCTGGTGGAAGTGGAGGAGTTAGCCCTTCTGGACGACTACACTTAGTACCCAGGTATCCCTTGTTACCCAGGTATCCCTTGTTACGGCTGACCACCTGTGGACGTACAGGGCCAGCCGGCCTCCTGTGCTGATAGGGGCCAGCTGAGGAGGAGAGGATATGCCACTGGAGTCAAAACCCCGCTCCCTGCTGTGCAGGAGCCGAAGCTGGCGGCTTGGGGGTTTCTGCCTACAGGGCCCATGTCCCTGCCCCTTGGCCTGCTGACCCTGTTGGGGAGCTACAGAGGCCTGAAAATGAGGGTACTGTTTATAGGCAGATGACTTCCTCAGGTAAAAGGTCTTTTTTCCCGAGCCCTTCTTCTGAGAAGGGGCAGAGGTTTTCTTGGACAGCCTTGTCCGGGTAAGAGTCTCGGTCTCGAGTTCTGCAGCCTTTTCAGCCATGGGCTTGCCAAAGAGGTTTTCACCTCGGCAGGGGACATCGACCAACTTGTCCTGCACCCATGGCTCGAGGTCCGATGACTGTAGCCAGGCCTGACGGTGTGCATCGATGCCGGCCGTGGCTACCCGGGTCGAAGCCTCAAAGCCATCATAGGCTGCTCGAGAGATAAACTTTGAGCACTCACGAATACCCAATGACAGAACATTGAACCTCTGCAAAGATTCCTCGGAGAGACCAGCAGAGAATCCGGCAATCTCCTTTGCCAGGTCTCGAAGGTACATGCCCATGTACAGCTGGTAGGTCTGAACACGGCAAGCAAGCATAGAGCCCTGGAAGCACTTCTTACCGAGGGCATCCAGGTTCCGGGCCTCCTGGCCGGGAGGCACCAAGGAGTGCATCTTCTGACTCTTAAGACGATGCATGGCTGATTCCACAACCATGGAGTGGTTCGGTAATTGTGCCTTTTGGAACCCGGGGCTCTTGCGGACTCGATAGATGGAATCGACCCACTTGCTCAAAACCGGCGTCAAGGCCGGCGCCTCCCACATGAGGAAGAGCAACCGTTCCAGCATCGGAGGAACCGGAACAGTAAAAGCCTCCCTTTGGGGGAGAGTCATACTGTAGGGCCTCAAGCTCCTTGGCTCGAGGCTTCTCCTCGGGATCCGCGGGGGAAGGCCAAGGCCTTGGCCATATCCTGCAAGAAGTCCAAGAACCGGGTATCCTCCGGTGGGGACAGTCTCCGAGGCTCGGACTCCGGCGAGTCCGATGGGACACACCGAGTCCGAAAGGTGTCGAGTGACTCCTCATCCTCCGTTTCCCAGCCGGACCCCTCAGAGGAGGAATCAAGTGGCTCCGGTCGGGCAGGCACCGATGCCATCCGCCCCGACGCCAAGGGTACCAGCGTCGACGACATCGGTCCCGAGCGGGAGGCCAAGGGAGACCTTGGCCGAGGATCAACTTGAGCGCGCATGGACTCGAGGTTCGGCTCGGCCTCCGGGGTCGACTTGGATGTCGATGTCCCGGTGGTCGGGGCAGATGCACCGGTGAGACCGGCGATCAGTGCCCGCTGCTGTTCCATGAAGGCAGCCAAGCTGCACTACAAAGCCGTCAACCTGAGTCCGAGCTCAGGAGACTCAGCAGCCCCCGACTCGGGCCCCGATAGCATCGGGCCCGACGTCGGCTCCCCTGGAGGAGAGTCCACGAGGACCACAGTACTCACGTGACCCGGGGACTCCATCTCCACACGAGGTTGTTTCATAGGCCTCTCCGACTCCGAAGACCCGGGACGGCACTCGGGGCTATGCAACTTGGCCCTCAAGGAGCCAAGTGCGTCCACCGACGACGCCCTCGTGGGTTTTTTCTTTTTGCGATGCTCCCGCGAGGGAGACTCCCTCTCAGAGGAGCCTCGGCGCTGCTCAGGGCCGGAGTCTCGAGACATCGAGGCCTCCGACGAAGTCCAGGCCTGTCCAGACACAGAGTCAGAGAAGATTCTTTCCTTTTGGTGCTGCCGACTCCTCAACGCCTTCGAGGACATTTTCCCACACGGACCACAGATCATCGGGTCATGATCGGGTCCGAGGCACCGGAGGCAGCAGTCATGTGTGTCGGTGAGAGACATAAGTTTCTTACACCGATCACACTTTTTAAACCCGCTGGCAGCCATCGGGGGAAAAAAGGCCCCTGCAAGGTCAAAAGAAAGGGCTGCCAGTGAAAACAGAAAAATGGCGCGTACGCTAGTCACTAAGGACAAAAACCGAAAAAAGATGTCTGGGCTCGATACTGATGTATCGGGCCCAGGCGGGAAAGGGAAACCGGCGTCGAACTGAAGAAAACGGGTCCACGCAGAACAAAATCAACTTTTTCCTTGGATGAAAACGAAACACGTCTATTGGGCTCCGCAGAAAAAAGAAGACTGACCAAGATGGCACCCTTGGGCGGGAAGGGGACCGCACATGCGCGCTGCATTCCCAAAGTCTTTCTTTGAAAGCTGGGGAAATGCTCCGCACGGGGGCTCCGTCGGCGCCGACGTCACCCATATGTGAGGACTGACTTCCTGCTTGGTCTTGGAGAAGAATTGTTTATAAGGGTGCCAATAATCACGACCTGATAATGTCCCAGTTTTTATATTATTTCCTGTTATTTCCTTTTTTTAATTGGTCTTGTTTTATTTGATTCTTTTATGTGTCGAATACGTGTGCATATAGATTCCAAAGCCATTTCACTGGCCACTTCTTTTTAGGAGATATTGGACATTAAGGGGTTGAACTGCAAAGTTGCCATTAATGTTAACCACAAATGTATGTTTGTGTGTACAGCGCTGCATATACCTAGTAATGCAATACAAATGATAAGTAGTAGCAAAAATCCAGGTATGAGCATTTACACCAGCACTAGGGCTAGTGTGATGTATACCCAGGTAACATACAAGTATGCAACAACTTGTTAAAGTGAACTAACTGCTTAAAACACCTAATCCAGATGGTATCAGATACTCGATCAAGGAGGAAGCAACATCAAAACAACCTCTCAACCACATTCATCAAGATCAGTACCTCCCAAACAACACTCCAAAGAGCATTCAAATTGTTCAGTCCATCTCTCTGGAACTCACTCCCATATAAATTAAGATCAACTACAGATACCTCCAACTTCCGAAAAATCTAAAAACTCACCTGTTCACTGAATACTTTGACACTCCACTAGGCACACAGCCTTAACACACAAAACTCCGACAGTCATCCCCTCCCACTTATTGTATGCTACCCTAAACTGAGTTTCCTATACTTATACTTAAATAGTTGTTGAAATGTTACACTGCTCAACTTTGTGATGTATATAGTTATAATGTTAACTGTTCCATGTAAAACTGTTGTGTTCAATATAAACCGCTTTGCTAACACTGAAAGACAGTATATAAGAAATGCTAAATAAATAAATTTGTAAGAGAAATGTATCAAATGCTTACAAAAAAAGGGATCCTGCAAGTCTTTTGTCACTTTCTCAGCTGCTAAGTAAGGACTATCCACGTATTTGTGGTAAAGCAGAATTTTGCTAGCAGTAGAAGATTTATAAAAAGTTACTCACCTGTAGGAGGTGTTCTCCATGGACAGCAAGAGAAGTCTTCACACATGGGTGACGTCATCAACAAAGCCCCACGTGGGAACTTCTCCCAGAACCTTCTAGAAGCTTTTGGATTGGTTCCTCCACGCATGCACATGAATTCCTGCCTGATGCTACCATGCCTCATATCCTCAGTCTGGTTACCATCTAAACCAGAAGGTAACACCAAAGGGAGATTGGAAGGTTGTGAGGATTCATCCTGTTGTCCATAGAGAACTCCTGCTACAGATAAGTAACTTTGTTTTCTCCATGGACAAGCAGGATAAGTGCTCAAATCTGGGATTCCTTGCTACCGATTGCCTCATAAACAAATAAAAAGGGGAACAAGGTGTCACAACCAGCAGCACCAGAGAACAGAACAACTTTTGCCTTTTTTTTTTGTAAACATTAGAAGAAAGAGGGGAACACCGAGAGAGCACAAAACTGAAAGAAAAGGGCCAAAGGGATTGGAGTTGGCTCCTAATGCCAAACAGTACAGATTGGCTAAATGCGCTGTAGCATTGGGAGTCCCATTCCAAACAGTAATGGGATGTGAATGTGTGGACAGACGTCCAAATTGTAGTCTTGCAAATCTCTTTCATGGAGACGGATTCAAGTGGGCCACCGATGTAGCCATGGCTCAGATGTTATCAGCTCTGACATGGCTCTCTAGAATCAGACCTGTTGATGGCAGCCCCCAACCTACTGGGGCAAAAGAAACAAAAAGGTGGGCAGACTTTCTATGGGCTTTAGTCTGCTCCAAATAGGCCAAGGTTTTCTGGCCGTCCAATATATGCAATGTGCTTTCCCCTTCGTAAGCATGTAGTCTTGGAAAAAATGTTGTAAGTGTTGGAAATGTTGGAAAAATGACTGATTAAGGTGGAGGTCTGACACCACTTTAGGAAGGATGAGTATATATGCTGCCCTATTACTGAAAAATTTTGTAAAGGATGCATCTGCTACTAGAGCCTGGAACTCACTAACTCTGCATGCTGATGTTACCACCACTAAAAGCAAGACCTTCCAGCAGCTCAAAGGAAGCTTTCATCAGCTGAATTAAAACCACGCTGAGGTATTAAGACACTGCAGAAGCCTTAAGAGGAGGCTTTGTAAGAAGCAAGCCCCGCATAAAGTGAACAACTAAAGGCTGTAAAGAGATGGGTTTACCTTCTACAGGACGGTGGAAAGCACCAATTGCACTGAGGTGAAACCTTACCAAGTTGGTCTTTAAACCGGACTCGGACAAATGTATAAGCATTCAAGCAGTTTCTGTGTGGGATACAGGAAAGGGTCTAGGGCCTGCCCCTCACACCAAACACCAAATCTCCTCCATTTGAAAACCATATTACATTCTCTTATATACCACGCTATTCTGCATCAGTGCGGTTTACATTGAACAAACTGAAATTACATTGAACAGGGCATTATAACTTGGAGATAACTATTTTACAGGGAACATGGGCTACGGAGGGTTAAGTGGCTTGCCCAAGACCACAAGAAGCACCTGTGGGACTAGAAACCCGTGTCCTTCCGGCCCAAGGTTGCTGTCCTCTAGTGGGATTTGAACCCCCGACCTTCTGGCCTGAAGTACCTTGCCCCAACCACTAGGCCACTCCTCCTGAAGATCGGGAGGAAGGTGGTAATACCAATCATCAGGTTCAGAGCAGATAGTTATCCTCTCAAGATCCAAGCTGCAAGGATGAGGGATTTGGATGTTGGGATGTAACAGAGTGCCTTGTTACTGTCCAATGAGAGTTGGTGAATCGCCGAGGTGAACCAGGCCTCTGATGAAAAGATCCAGAAGAAAAGGGAACCATGGTTGCCTGGGCTAATAAGGCGCTATTAGTATCAGTGAGTCCCTGTCATCTATGCTTTTCAGTAGAGTTTTCTATCAAAGGAATAGGAGGATACGTGTACAGAAGACTCTCCCTCCAATGGAAAAGACAGGCAATCGAGGCAAGTTTGCCATGTGTTCCCATCCTGGAACAGACCTGAGGCACTTGCCTGTCCTAAGGAATGTCAAACAGATCTATTGAGGGGGTAACCCCACTCTGAAAAGATGGATTACGCCACTCCCCCAGTCCAGGTCCAGTTGGGAGGCTGAAGGCCACAGCTCAGCCTGTCCACTAGGATACTGCTCTCATCAGGCAGTTAAGTGGCTCTGAGCGTCACCCCTTGAGAGATGGTGAAGTTCCACATACTGAATGTTTCCCAAAACAGCAGGTACAAGCTTGTTCCTCCCTGCTTGTTGATATAGTACATTGCAACTTGATTGTACATCTAAGATCACAATAATTTGGTTGACCAATCAATCACTGAAAGCCTTTAGAGCATTCAAGATTAGTCCAGCCAGAAAAGTATACATCAGATAAAATTTCCTGAACCTGAGTTCCTGTGTGTGAAACCCATCTACATGAACTCCCCTAGCCCAGTGTACAGATTCTTGAAATACTTCCTGAATGGTGATTTTGATTTGCCAATCATCCAAGTGGGGAAGCATATGTACATCCAGTCTGTTTAGAAACGCTGCGACAGCCATGAGCCATTTTTTGAACAGGCGAGCAGCAGACATGAGGTTGAAGAGCAGTACGTGGTACTAGACATGGCGTTTCCCCATGTCGTCATCCCAAAAATGTTTGCTTCTCCAGATCCAGAAGATAAAAGCGACACACAAAAAAACTGGATCTTCAAACAAACCAACACATAGTTTGCTAATTCAGAGTCACAAATAAAACAAAATAATCACCACTAGAGGAAAAGCCCTCAGAACATAAAGCCAAACAAAGGCTTTAAACAGATTCTGTAACACTAATCCTATCACCACCACCCAGGGCAGTGTACTGGCAAGTTTACAGTAGCATCACTCTTCACCATCATAGGTCAAAAAACCTCCATTGGCCAATCCAAATCCAAACAAAAAAACAGATAATGAGCTGCTGATACCAACATGAAAGCCCACAAATATGCAAATAATATGTAGACTCTACTCCACAAAAACAGATACTTAACTGCTGGCATCCCCGTAAAACCCACAAACAGTCAAAACAGTATGTAGGCAGGCTCCAATCTGACACCAGGCGTTTCGCTACTGCTGCTTCAGGGAGAAAGCCTCTTTCTTCAAACAAGACTAAACAACAGCACCAAGTATACCAAAACACATGAGACAAGATACCAAACATCCAGCAGCAAGACCGGCAAGGAACAAAATGATGTTACTGTAAACTTGCCAGTACACTATCCTGGGTGGTGGTGATGGGATTAGTGTTACAGATTAGGACCTCAGGAGGGACTTGCAGTGCTCGTGAGAATAAGTGGCATCAGAAGTTAACTCTAAAGATCTCTCCTCTGAGAAATATTCACTCAAACCCAGATTCCCAGGATATGTCCGATGCAGACTCAGAGAGGTACTTGAAGGACATCTGAGCCTTTGTTTGAATTGATCACCTCTTCATGGGGGAGACAGATCTCCTCTGGAAGCATCTATGCATCAATGACTTTCAGCACTACAGAAAGCTATCACCTCCAAATGCACTGAAGAGCGGTATCAGCTGGGCAGGAACTGGTGTAAAGGCCCTTCAAGGTCTCAATTATTCTTCTCCCGTAGGAAGACGATGAGTTTCAAAAGATGGGTTTGATAAGCTAGTGCACCATAGATGATACTGTTGAAGCAGCAGTTTTGCACAGAGAAAAGAATATTGTCATCCTTCTTTTCTAAACCTCGCATGAACCCCTCCTTTAGGGCTGCCGTGGACAAAGGTGTGGGGCTGGCAGCAGATTTGGATGATATCCTTGGAATCTGATTGGGAATATCAGCAGGCTGGTCTCAGCACTGCAGACTCTGATAGTGAGAAAAATAAGCGGTTTTGACGTCAAGGCTGTTTTGAAGGTTAGGCTTCCTCCGATACCTCAATGTTCCTGAACTCATGTTCTGGCCATGAAGATGATAGATCGGTGTTATTAGTGCCAAAAATGTGTGCGTTATTTCTCTCAACCCTGCAGCCCTTTCTTTGTCATCTGCAAACACAAAACACAGACGAGAAGACACAGGTTCCTGCCCCAAACCCTGCAAGTACCATTTGTGAGTGTCTGTAATAGACCACTGTCTTGGAGCACTGAGTGCATTGTTTTTAATTCGCTGTCTAGTTTTTGGAACATATCGCCTTGAAAAATAGCTGTAGCAAAATCAAAGTTGCTGTTGAATAATAAAAGAAATAATGTGGCTTGGACACCTAAGAGGTGACATGCAAAAAAGAAAGGAAACTTTAAGCTGTGGTAGGCGAAGGCCTATGATCCATGTTGCTTGAACTAAGCAGGCAGGCCTAAGCAGCTTGACCTGTAAATGAAGCCTGTGGTTAGGCCCGAAGGTATGAAAACCCCCCCGAATGCTGCTTCCATAGAATCGAAACTTAACTAAGCATAACCAAGCCTAGCTAAGCAGAATCGAAACTTAGAAGAGATAGAAAAACAACTTTAATTGGTACTGATAAGATGTGTGAAGCTTCTATGGAATTAATTAACTTTGTTGAAAGAAAAGTTACAGTGCCTTGCTTTCCCATATGTTTTGGTTAGCCAGTGACCTTGGAGGAAAATTGTATCAAGAGTCTAAGAACTGACCATTGTAATGAGGGCTGTAAGGGGGGGAACAGGTGCAGAGCCCAGACCAAGGTCCTCATTGGACAACACCGTAACGGTACCGGGACCAATAGATGGAGCGAGAGGGGTTACCGGGACCAATGAAAAGTTTGCCTATGTTCAGAAAGGAGAAGAAAGGTATAAAAGTTGTTGTTTTGCTAGAAACCATTGCTCAGCCATTTTGAATGTGATTCTGCTTGAGTCTTGTGCACAATAAATGATTTGGACCTTCTGAACAGACTCCTGGTATTATTGGATTGTTTGCGCTCTGCCGCTACATATTCTTGGTGCATTGGCTGGGAAGTGTGGTTCGTAGAGGGTATACAAGCTGATATACCACGACTTTCCGCCTCTATAGGTTTGGTCCTGCCGGGCTCGTGCCCTTCCGACGTGGGCTCGGCTCCCAGGCGCCACCGGTCCCGTTGCATCGGAGGGGGTTGGGCCAGGCCTCGGCGGGTGCCAGACCCGGACGGAGCCAACACCTCGAACCCGTGAGGGGAGTCCGAGGTCCAACTCATGCGCTTGCTCGGGAACGGGGACCGGATCCGGTGAGTATAGTTTTTGGTATGTCTAGACAGATGAGTCAGAACTCGCGAAAACGCGAAATAAAGACCTTTTCAAGTACATTCGTAGCAAAAAACCTGTGAGAGAGTCAGTTGGTCCATTAGATGATAAAGGGGTTAAAGGAGCACTAAGAGGCGACAAGGCGATAGCGGAGAGACTGAATGAATTCTTTGCTTCGGTCTTTACTGAGGAAGATGTAGGGATGTTACCCATGACTGAAGTGGTATTTAAAGGTGCGGAAGAATTGAAGGAAATATTGATACATGGGGAAGATGTCTTACAACTATTAGATAAACTGAAGAGTAGCAAATCACCTGGGCCAGATGGTATACATCCAAGGGTGTTGAAAGAACTGAAATATGAGATTGCAGAACTGCTATCAGTAATCTGTGAACTATCATTAAAATCATCTCTAATACCTGAAGATTGGAGGATCGCCAATGTAACACCAATTTTTAGAAAGGGTTCCAGGGGTGATCCGGGAAACTACAGACCGGTGAGCCTGACGTCAGTACCGGGAAAAATGGTAGAAACCATCATAAAGAATAAAATTACTCAGCATGTAGATAGTCACAACCTAACTGGAGACAGCCAACATGGCTTTAGACAAGGAAGATCTTGTCTTACTAATCTGTTATGTTTTTTTGAAGGAGTGAATAAACAGGTGGACAAAGGTGAGTCGGTTGATATTGTATATCTGGACTTTCAGAAAGCCTCTGACAAGGTCCCTCAGAGACTTTTGGCAAAACTAAAGAGTCATGGGATAGGAGGCAATGTACTATTGTGGATCAGGAACTGGTTAAAAGATAGAAAGCAGAGGGTAGGGCTAAATGGCCAATTTTCCCAATGGAGAAAGGTGAATAGTGGTGTACCCCAGGGATCTGTGCTGGGTCCGCTGCTTTTTGACATATTCATAAACGACCTGGAAAGTGGAATAACGAGTGAGGTTATCAAATTTGCAGATGACACAAAACTATTTAAAGTTGTTAAAACCCAAGAGGATTGTAAAAAATTGCAAGAGGACCTTGATAAATTGGAAGACTGGGCATCAAAATGGCAGATGAAATTTAATGTGGACAAGTGCAAGGTTATGCACCTAGGGAAGAACAACCCAAACTATCGTTACATGATGCAAGGTTCCACATTAGGAACCACCACCCAGGAAAAAGATTTAGGCGTCATTGTGGATACCATCTTAAAACCCTCGGCCCAGTGTGCAGCGGCGGCCAAGAGAGCAAATAGAATGCTAGGTATGATAAGGAAAGGAATGGAAAATAAAACAAAAGATATTATAATGCCTCTATATCGTTCCATGGTGAGACCGCACCTTGAATATTGTGTGCAATTCTGGTCGCCGTATCTTAAAAAGGATATAGCGATTTTAGAAAAGGTACAGAGAAGAGCTACCAAAATGGTAAAGGGGATGGAAGGATACTCCTATGAAGAAAGGCTAAAAAGGTTAGGGCTCTTTAACCTGGAAAAGAGACGGCTGAGGGGAGATATGATAGAAGTCTATAAATTAATGAACGGAGTGGAACGGGTAAACGTAGATCGATTGTTTACCTTATCAGAATATGGAAAGACTAGGGGACATGCAATGAAGCTACAGGGTAAACTATTTAAGACTAATAAAAGAAAATATTTTTTCACTCATCGTGTAATCAAACTCTGGAATTTGTTACCGGAGGATGTGGTAAATGCTGTTACTGTAGCTGGGTTTAAAAAAGGTTTGGACAAGTTCCTGGAGGAAAGGTCCATAAACCATTATTAAGAAGTGACCGAAGATATCAATGCTTGACCCAGTACAAGCATTGTGGAACTTGTGTCTCTTGGGGAAACTGCTAGGTACATATGACCTAGATTGGCCACTGTTGGAAACAGAATACTGGGCTTGATGGACCTTGGTCTGACCCAGTATGGCATATCTTATGTTCTTATGTTCTTAACTGCAGCTTGTAACTTGGAACTTGTAACTTGGAAATTTTGGTAAGAGAGCATGATCACCTCTCAAAGGCGGTCCAATTAACTTTGCATAGTGTATTCGCGGGGTGAACCCACCGTCTTCTTGGAATAACTTGGAATAGCCGGCATAACTTGGAATAACGTTTGTATAGCCTAGTCAGAACAGACGGGATTGGGCTGTTTGGGAGTACGTTGCTAGCATGATTGTGTGAATGAAGTGTGGTTGAGAGGTCTAGTGACACAGACCAAGCGAAGGCGGACTCCTGAGTCACGCAGTTCCTGGCCGGGCGACCGCATCCAGGTCGTAAAAAGGAGGAAGTGACTGTCGTCTTGTCTTGTTTTTTGTTTCCCTTAAATGTTTCTAGGACCATGAGGACCCCTCACCCACGGTCCGCTCTCCTTTTCCCTTCTGTTTGTTGTTGCGCGCACACATCGATATGGGAGGGGCGGGGTCTACTAGGCACACTCCGTTAGAATGTATAATTAAGTACTTTAATAAAGGATATTCAGGAGATTATGGGGTGAAAATGACTGCAAACACAAGGAGCAGGAGACGTGGGAAGAATGAGGGTCTTTATTATGCACAAGGGACCCCAACGCGTTTCGGCAACGCCTTCCTCAGGGGGAATGACACCAAGCACACGCTGACGATAAACGCTCCAAACTGGTATACCAACTAGCAACGAAATCAAGTCAGAAGACTCTCCAATACTCAAAAGAGCCGTAGACGCACGGACTTGTGAGAGAGGCTACAACGCTGAAACCGCGTTCTGATCAGCTGATCAGAACGCGGTTTCAGCGTTGTAGCCTCTCTCACAAGTCCGTGCGTCTACGGCTCTTTTGAGTATTGGAGAGTCTTCTGACTTGATTTCGTTGCTAGTTGGTATACCAGTTTGGAGCGTTTATCGTCAGCGTGTGCTTGGTGTCATTCCCCCTGAGGAAGGCGTTGCCGAAACGCGTTGGGGTCCCTTGTGCATAATAAAGACCCTCATTCTTCCCACGTCTCCTGCTCCTTGTGTTTGCTTGTCCTACCCGCAGGAGGTTGCTCCTCCTCGTACCTGTGAAAATGACTGCAACACGATTACAGATTTTGTGTACTAGGGAGTGGCCCGAATTAGACCACATGTGGCCCCGAGAGGGAACATTTGCCATAGGAATTATTAAGTCAGTTCATCAGAAGGTGCGAGTAGCGCACCCTGATCAGTATCCCTATATAGATTCCTGGTTAAGTATTTGTGAAAGCCAGCCTCCTTGGGCCCGGCGCTGCTATGAAGAACAGTGCAGAATAATGGTAGCGCTAACAGAACAGACACAGAGTACAGGGAAAGGAAAGAAGTCTACGTTGATCCAGAGTCCCCGGAAGTGGTTATTAGACAGCCCCAAGCTCAGCACCCAGTAAAAGTACCACCGCGTCCCGCGGCAGGCTCCCGGGACCGGTGAGTTCCATCCCCTGACCCTCAGCAGCTAGATGATCCACCCCCTGAAGAGATTGATCAGCTTGAGACTGAGGAGAATTCTGAGTCAGAGCAGGAAGAAGAAGGAACATCTTCCCGGTACGAGACTGAAAGTGTAAAATCAGCTGTCAGTACCAGTTCATCCGTTGCAAGTAAGAAATCCCAGATAAAGCTTAAATTTTTTAGTATTTATTTTTATTTATTAACAATTCTTATATACCGCACTATTAGACATCAGCGCGGTTCACATTGAACAAAAAACATCCGACAATTTACATATGTCTGGTCAATTACATTTAACAGGAGATATAAACTTGGGAAATAGGGGAAACTATATACAAAGGTGTGTTATCTGACAAGAGATATCATAGTTAACTATATACAAAGGTGGTGCAATAGTATATGGAACTGTTTGTATTTACATTGTGTAGTTGGCCTGTTGCGATGGTCTGTCTGTTTGGCCACTCCTGCTATTCACCTGGAGGTTATGTTCTGAGCTGTCATTGAGATATTTAAGGAAGAGGAAATGTTTCAGTGACTTTCTGAACTGACTCAAATTTGGTACTGATCTGATTTGTGCTGGTAAGGTGTTCCATAAAGTGGGGGCACAGAGTCGGAATGCTCTGTTGGCTGTTGATCTGGCACATCTTGTGGTGTCGTTTGGGATAGCTAGTGTGTTCATTTCTGCTGTTCTTCTTGGCCTGTTTGGTGCAAGTGGTAGTATGAGGTTGGAGAGAGAAGAAGAGGTGAGCCCCTTGGTCGCTTTAAATGTTAGCAGTACAGTCTTGAAACTGATCCTTGCTTGAATGGGAAGCCAGTGTAGCTGTTTTAGGAGTGGTGTCACGTGGTCTCTCCTAGATGCCCCGAGGAGTACCCTCGCTGCACTATTCATGGCCAGTTGCAGGGGGTTCAGGGTGGACCGGGGGAGCCCCTGTAGAATAGAGTTTGCAAAGTCGAAATGGGGAAGTATAAGGGCTTGATAAATGGTACGGAAATCATCTGGTTCAAGTAGTGTGCGTAGGTGTCTGAGGGATCTAATTTTAAAGTAGATTGCCTTGACTGTGTTGGCTATGTGACTCTTCATGTCAAGGTTTTGGTCCAGTGTTACTCCAAGGTAACGTATTGCAGGTTTCACTTGGAGCTGGGCATCCTTTACATTAATACAACTAGGAGGAGTGAAGTTGGTGTTCCTTGAGACGAAAAGGACTTCCGTCTTTTTGTGTTGTATTCTCAGGTTTTGGGATAGGAGCCACTCTGCTACGGCGTCAAAACAGTTAGTCAGCGGTGTGAGGTCCAGGCAATCCAATGATATTGGCATATATAGTAGCACATCGTCTGCATATATCATGTAACTGACATTAAAGGATCTGATGATGTTGCAGAGGGGTTGAATATATATATTAAACATCAATGCAGATAAGGAGGATCCTTGGGGTACACCTTGACTTTGTTGGAATGGTTCAGATGTATCCCCGTCAATTCGGATGTGCTGCCATCTGTCGGACAGGTAAGATTTGCACCATTCAAGTGCTGTTCCGCAGATGCCTTTTTCCCTTAACCGGCAGATGAGAATTTCATGGCATACCGAGTCAAAGGCCGCTGCTATATCGAGAAATACAAGAGCGAAACCTTGGCGTATGTTATCCATACCTGAGATTATGTTGTTGAGGAGTGTTGTAAGTAGTGTTTCAACTCCATGTGACTCTCTGAAACCATGTTGAGCCGGATCAAGTGGAGCAGAGGTGTCTATATGATCCTGTAGTTGCCTGTGCACTACTTTCTCAATGATTTTTGCTAGCATAGGTATGCTAGATATGGGCCTATAAGATTCTACCTTCTGAGGATCAAGTTTAGTGTTCTTTAACAGCGGTCTTACAGAGGTCTGCTTGAGCGTAGTTGGAAATGAGCCGGTGGTGAAGGACTGGTTTAAAATTTTTGCTATAATTGATGATATGTCACAACGCAGGTCCTTTATCCAGTGTGCAGGGCAAGGGTCTGTGTGCGCAGTGGATGTATTTAGTGCTAGGATGGTATCTTCAATGGTTTTCTTTGAGGGAGTGGAGAAGGATGCCAGAGATACTGGGTAGTCTTGTTCATCAAGAGGTTCCGGTATTAATATTTTATTAGTTTGGCACATTTTAGATTGCATATAAATTGCATAGTCCTGTGGGTGGATCATGCTGTGGTGCTCCGGGGTTGGTTCTTTGGCAAGTGTTTTAACTAAGTTAAACAGGTCATGAGGTTTATTCAATGACCGTTTCAGGGTGTCCGTGTGGTGTTGTCTGATTTTATCTGTGATGGTTCTACGATGCTCTGCCAGGTGTTGGATGTAAGCTGCTTGGTCACTACTGGTGCGTGATTTTCTCCATCGTTTTTCTAGCCTTCTTAGAATAGTTAGTGAGGCTTTTAAGTCCGCTGTGAACCATGGGGCTGTAGATCTCTTTTTTGGGTTCTTGTTTGTTGGAGGGCGGATAGCAATAGTGCTGATTTTTCTGTTCCATGAGGAGATCAGTTCTTCAAGGCTTAGTGAGGTGTCATCAGAGAGTGTGCTAATCTCAGAGAGGATGCGTTCTCTGTTAAATGGTTGGAAACTTCTGGTAGATGAGTTAGTGGGCTTGCTTTTATCCATTATTGTCTTGTGTGAATGGTTAGTGGTATGCATCTGGAAGGTGATGAGTTTGTGATCGGTCCATGGGACTGCCGTTATGGATAGTACTATGTTTTGTGGTTGGTCCAAAATTAGCTGTGGTGCGAATATGAGGTCGAGGATATTGCCTTTCTCGTGAGTAGGTTCTCTCACCATTTGCGTGTATCCGAGGCTCTCTAGGGCATCTAGGAATGCTGTTGCTTGGGTGTCCTGTAATGATGGTAGATTGATATCTCCTAAGATCCAATTGGGTTTGTTTGGGCCCTGGGTGAGAGATGCCAGATTTATTATGGTTGCTAGGTCGTCTGGATCTCCTGATGGTGATCTATAGACCAGGTTTATAGAGCATAAGTTGTTTGAAATAGATACTGTCTCTAGATGGTTGTTGCTGTTGGATTCCTCCAATTTAAACTGTAGGTCGGCTTTGGCGATGATAATTACTCCTCCGCCTTTTTTGTTCTGTCTGTGTCCGGTGAAGGCTGTAAAGTTAGGTGGGAGCAGCTGGTTAAGGATGATATTGTCTTCCGCTGAGAGCCATGTTTCGGTTACCATGAGAATGTCTAGTTTATGGGATATTATTATGTCTGTGATCGCTGGCCACTTGTTTCGAAGTGAGCGGGCATTTATAAGTGCACACTTCATGCTACTAGGGTAGAACTTCTTAGATTGTCTGGTTTTCTTGTTGTGTTGTAGTGGGACTTGTAATAGGAGGTTGTGGTGCGAGAGGTTGGCCCCACGTGAGTTGTGGTAGGGGTCTCCTGACCATTTTCTCTCCCTATGTAGTACAATAGGAATGTGGTTTTGTGGGGTGGTGAGGGCCAAAATATTGGATGGTAGTGCTATAATAAGTAGGAACAGGCATATCAACCTGATGATCATGTCTTCCATGTTAACCCCAAGAGGTAGGAGGCTTGCAGGAGGTGAGTCAAGGCGGTTTTTGGCACACTAGAGCTGACTGGATCTTAGCTGGTATATTGTGTAACCGGTAAACAGGCTAGTGTGTCATATCGTATGATGAGAAGACAGTATTTGTAAATTTATGGGTGGTGACGACAGTATGTCTGTCTATCTACTGACAACAGTATAATTTTCTGGATTATGACAACAGTGTGTCTGTCTATCTACTGACAACAGTATAATTTTCTGGAATATGGCAACAGTGTGTCTGTCTATCTACTGACAACAGTATAACTTTCTGAATTAGGACAACAGTACATTCTATCTAGCTACTGGGGACAATAGTTCACAACTAGTGAGTATTGGCAACAATGTATCTTATTAATATGAACAGTGTATGTTTATAGCTACTTAGTATATTTACTGATATGGTTACTAACAATAGTAAGCAAGGTTTTAAGGGATATGCAGGATATCAGTTAGAACATAGTTCCATTTGTATGTGGTATACTTGCTGTTCTCGGAGAGGGATCAATTCAGCAGTGGAGCGAGCTGCTCGATTTTGTTTGAAGTATCGGTTGCCGATTTGCTATTAAATTGAGAAAGAAGGGCCCTATCAAGAAAGTAATGCCACTACGGCAGGTCCCGGGAATGCCCGTGAGGGACGAAGAGAACCAGATAGTAGCGGGACCCACAAGTTTAGTTTATGTGCCATTCTCCACTACTGATTTATTGAATTGGAAAATGCATTATGCCTCTTACACTGACAAGCCCCAAGAATTAACAGAGGTAATGAATACAATCATGCAAACCCATCAGCCTACTTGGGCAGACTGCCGTCAACTCCTGTCTACTTTATTTACTACTGAGGAGCGGACAAGAATTATGCAAGCAGCTGTCAATTGGTTAGCAGAAAATCCCCTAGTAGAGGGAGCAGAAGGAATAGATAGCCGTGAAGCAGCGAAGAAAGAATTTCCTAATGAAGATCCTCGGTGGGATCCAAACACCGAAGTAGGATCCAAAGCCCTAGCTCGGTTTTGCCAAGGCCTTCTACAAGGTCTGCGAAAGGGGGGTCAGAAAGCCATGAACCTCTCCAAGACAGCGGAAGTCATCCAAGGCCCAGATGAAAGCCCAGCAGTATTCTATGAGAGATTAGCTGAAGCATATAGAATGTACATGCCTTATGACCCGACGGCACCAGGGAGTCTATGCATGGTGAATGCCGCTTTTGTCTGCCAGTCCCAACCAGACATTAGACGCAAATTACAGAAGTTAGAAGGGTTTGCGGGCATGAATACGTCACAGCTAATGGAAGTCGCCCAGAAAGTGTTTGTGAACCGTGATAATGAAAGACAGAGAGAAAGTGAGCGTAAAATGAAGAAGAAAGCGGATTTTTTTGGCTGCCGCTTTACTTGAACAGAAACGGGGAGGTTTCCCTAACCGAAGGAGCAGAGGTAGAGGGCGGGGCCGAGGAGATAGCCGGCCCCTGCTAGGCGTGAATCAGTGCGCTTATTGCAAGGAAGAAGGACATTGGAGGAATGCATGCCCGCAACTCGAAGATGCCTCACACGAAGAAGAGAACGCCCCTCGATGAGAGAGGGAGAGAGGCCGATCGCAGAATCGCAGAGGGACAAATCGAGTGCATTTCCAACAAGAAAGAGAGGAGGCCATAGAGGGAGTTGCAACCGCAACGGACTATGATCTAGATGAAACAGATTAGGACAGACCGGGCTCCGAATTTGCTTTAGGTCCCCAGGAGCCTATGGTCTGCTTAAAGATAGGGGACCAATTCATGGACTTTATGGTTGATACTGGAGCAGAACATTCTGTAGTAGATAAGCAAATAGCTCCTTTGTCCACAAGAGCAGTCACTATTATGGGGGCAACTGGTGCCAAAGCCACCAAGTCTTTTCTGAAAAACCGCGTATGTGAATTAGGACGACAGCAAATAGCGCACCAATTCCTTTACATGCCTGAGTGCCCAGTGCCATTACTGGGACGAGATATGCTAGCCAAACTGCAGGCCCAAATATCCTTTTACTGAGAAAGGAGAAATGCAAATGACTGTAAATTCAAAGCCTGCAGGATTAATGGTGCTTACTGTTCCCCGAGAAAAAGAGTGGAGATATTACAGTACTAAGCCAGTCCCTGATACCAATTTCAGAATGCCAGCAAGCATTACGGCTCCTCCTGGAGTATGGGCAGAAGGTAACCCACCAGGTCTAGCCAAGCACATAGCCCCAGTAATTGTGAACCTTAAGCCTGGAGCAGAACCAGTACATGTTAAACAATACCCACTCCCAATACCAGCCATTGAGGGCATTCATCGCCATTTATTAAGATTACTGGAGTATGGCCTTCTCAAAGTATGTCAATCACCATGGAATACACCTCTCCTGCCAGTCAAGAAGCCTGGGACAGGTGATTACCACCCAGTACAAGATTTGAGGAGAGTGAACGAAGCAGTTGAAACTATACATCCAGTTGTGCCAAATCCCTACACACTCTTAGGACTGATACCTGCTGAAGCTACCCACTTTACTGTCCTGGATTTGAAAGATGCCTTTTTCTGCATACGATTAGCCCCGATTAGCCAACTGTTTGCCTTTGAATGGCAGGACCCTGTCTCAGGAAGACGGGGCCAACTCACCTGGACATGATTGCCTCAAGGATTCAAGAACTCACCCACTATTTTCAGTGCAGCACTGAACCAAGATCTTTCAAGTTATCCTGTAACTCCTGGGAAAAGAGTGCTTCTTCAGTATGTGGATGACTTGTTGATAGCTACCACCTCAGAAAGTGAATGTGTTCAAGCCACAAATGACCTTTTACAATTACTAGATGAAGCTGGATATAAAGTTTCCAGAGCCAAAGCACAGCTATGCCAAACGGAAGTAAAGTATTTGGGTTTCCGGCTGACCAAACGAAGCCGACAATTAGGACCAGAAAGAAAAGAAGCCGTGTGTAGTATCCAAACCCCAACCACCAGGAGGCAAGTCAGAGCCTTTCTGGGAGCAGCAGGATACTGCCGAATATGGATACCCAACTTTGCTCAGATTGCTAAACCACTATATGAAGCCACCAAAGGAGAAGAGAAATCACCACTAGAGTGGGGACCTGATCAAGATGAAGCTTTCAAAACCTTGAAAGAAGCATTAATGTCATCGCCAGCACTTGGACTTCCAGATGTCCAGAAGCCTTTCCATTTGTTTGTACATGAAATGCAAGGGAACGCTCTGGGAATGTTAACCCAGACATTGGGACATTGGGAGCGACCAGTAGCATACCTATCAAAACAGCTAGATACTGTAGCCAAAGGATGGCCGCCATGTTTGAGAGCTGTAGCAGCCACAGCATTGTTAGTGAGTGAAGCAGACAAACTCACCTTAGGACAGAATCTGCGCGTTACAGTACCACACGCAGTGCTTGCCCTTATGGAACAAAAAGGAAATCATTGGTTTACCAATTCTTGAATGCTGAAATATCAGAGTATGCTATGTGAAAATCCCCGAGTACAGTTGGAAGTGAGCCATGCTCTCAACCCAGCCACCTTGATACCAATCAGCAAGGACCCACCAGAACATGACAGTATGGAAGTCATGGACACTGTGTTTTCAAGTCGACCTGATCTAACTGATGTACCTATAGAGAACCCTGACCAGACTTACTTCGTGGATGGAAGCAGCCTCATCATCAATGGACGACGCTGTGCCGGGTATGCAGTAGTCACCCGGGAGAAAGTCATTGAATCATCAGCTCTTGCCTCAGGAACATCAGCGCAGAAAGCAGAATTGATAGGGCTAACAAGGGCACTAGTATTAGGTGCCGGACTTCAGTCGAACGTATATACAGACTCAAAGTACGCTTTCACAACTTTACATGCTCATGGAGCTCTGTATAAAGAACAAGGACTCATCACCTCTGGAGGCAAATCAATTAAGTACGGCCCAGAAATATTGATGTTACTAGATGCAGTATGGGCCCCAGCACAAGTTGCTGTTATGCACTGCCGAGGACACCAAACAGGAAAAGGAGAAGTTGCCCAAGGAAACAGATTTGCTGATGCTTCAGCGCGCAAAGCAGCCATGACAGGCCAAATTTCACCACAAGCAACACCAGTACAAGCAGCATTGTTTCCAGTACCCCTCAACTTGTGGACGCCACGATATACCACAAGGGAGTTGGACTATTATTGCACTACAGAAAAGGGGGTACTGAAAGATGGATGGATTGAGCTGCCACCAGCAGAGGGCAACCAACCTCCAGGACGAATAGTGATCCCTGAATCATTGGGACCGGCCTTTGTAAAGGCCTTTCATCAAGCCACACATTATGGGAAAAATGCAATGGAAAAAGCACTCAGACCCCATTTTTGCATTTCAGTGTTGGGAGCCTTGTCAGCCTCAGTAGCTCGCCAGTGCGTAACTTGTGCAAAGAATAATGCCAAACAAGGTCCTACACCACCACACCGAGCCCAGTCAGGTGGTGTAATCCCTATGCACAACCTACAAATAGACTTTACTGAAATGCCAAAAGTCAGTGGATATCGCTACTTGTTAGTTTTAGTTTGCACCTTCTCTGGGTGGGTGGAAGCTTTTCCCACCAGGACTGAAAAGGCCAGAGAAGTCACCAAGGTATTCCTGAGAGAAATTATCCCCCGATATGGAATTCCTGCAGTAATAGGGTCAGACAATGGGCCCTCATTTGTATCTCAGATTACCCAACAGTTAGCAAGTGCCCTACAGATACAATGGAAGTTACACACTGCATACAGACCCCAGAGTTCAGGGAAAGTTGAGCGAATGAACCGCACTCTAAAATCTCAGTTGTCTAAGCTATGTCAGGAGACCCACCTGAAGTGGCCCCAAGTTCTCCCAATAGCTTTACTCAGAATACGCTCAGCCCCTGTGAAATCATCAGGATTTTCTCCCTTTGAAGTCATGTATGGTAGACCCCCACCAATAGTGCAGGGGGTCAAAGGGAGTTTGACACAAATTGGTTCAGAAATAACCAGACAAGAACTCCTAGCTCTTAGTTCTGTTCTACAGACTCTCCATGCGTGGATACAGGACCAGTTACCCATCAACTTGACGGAATCCTTGCATCCCTACAAGCCTGGTACCTCGGTGTGGATCAAAGATTGGAAGAAGACACCGCTGGAACCTCATTGGAAGGGACCATACACCGTTATCCTGTCTACACCAACAGCTGTCAAGGTCGCAGAAATCGAATCTTGGATCCATCATAGCAGAGTCAAACCAGCAGCAGTTCCAGAGCCAGATCAGTGGACAGTAGTGCAACATCCTGATATTCCTTTGCGACTCACCCTGAGGCGGCAACCAGCGGCCTAGAGTTCCTCTGGGCCGCCTAAGAACTACGGTATTGCACAACAGACAAGTCTTTCGAAGAGGATTGCTGTTTCCAATACAGCAAAAACACTTGTTTTCTTCATTTAATAACTTTGCACTCGCAGACTTTCTTCAGGCCAACTACGGTTGGTAAGTTGGCATACAGCGGAAACTTGAGGATCTTCAATCAACATTGACGCTCTTCAATCAACATTGTCACCCGTTGAATTGCTTTATTAGCAAACGGGTCAGCATTGTGCCAAAAGGCAGTGGATGTCGAGGTCAAGATTTCCCAGCGGAGAATCAGACGGACTACAATCAACATGCATCTTTGTTTCTATTTTGTTCTGGTTGCCTGCCTGGTGGGATTTGAACTTATTCTTGCTTTACCCCCATGTACTGCCTGCATCACTTCCACTCGGACTGGAATGAAGGTAACTCAGACTTTGCTTTATCATTCTTACTATACCTGTACTGGTACAGTAAGTCGGTGTATATACAACACCACTGAACTGAACGTTTGTACTAAGGGAGATACTAAAGTTTGTTTTAACCCACATCAGAACTCATCCTATTATACTCTAGAAATACGATGGGATGATGCAGATGGAGCTTTACTTAATGCCACACCCCCACTCACTGACCCTACAAAGGGTGTTGTTTTGTATTTTGATGCTTGTGATGCTATAAATAGAGATAGTCGGTCTCATTGTGCTAACTGGGAAAAAGCATATTATCATGATCACAAGTATATGTGTCCAGAAGGAACCACCGGGTGGGGGGCCTGTACAGGTAAACGAGTCTTAGCAAATGAATATAGCACAGCACCGGTTGAAGATTACTATTGCCCAAAGTGGGAATGTGTGTTTTATGCCACATGGAAGACAGGCATGATAGAAAACACTAGAGATAATCGAATGGCTGCCTTACGTCAGCCATATGTAAAGAATCCAGAGAACTGTAAGAAGGGTGCTTGCAATCCATTAGAGTTACATATAATGAATCCTAGTGCATGGACACAAGGGTACAAATTTGGATTACACATTGCAGTCTCTGGGTCAGATCCCGGAACCATTGTATATATAAGATTGAACACCCAGGCCCATCGTTCATCACGATACCATATACACAATACCTTCTATGAAACTATGCAATGTAAATAAGTTTGATATCCCACACCCTTCTCAGAATCTGTTCTTAGAATTAGCTGGAGCAGTAGTATCCAGTCTCCACATTTCCGATTGTTATTTCTGTGGTGGAACTAAAATGGGTGATCAGTGGCCCTGGGAGGCCCAAGAATTGAATTACTCAGTAGCTTATAATCATACTGAGCTGCACAAGACCACCAGTGAATGGGTATTAGCACACCCAATAGTTGGACGTCTGTGTTATGCTCGGACTGGACCCCAGTTCAATTTGAATGTAGGACAGCTTGTCTGTCTTAGCCAGAAGTTTTATAACGACACCACAAAACAGACATCCTGGTGGTCAGGAGTTAATGCATCTGAACCTACCAACCCATTATCAAAATTCCCTGAGCTTGCTGATTTATGGACTAATCTTGCCCAGCCTCATGCCTGGCAAGCCCCACCTGGCTTGTATTGGATCTGTGGAACCCGAGCATATGCTCGACTCCCTATTCACTGGGGAGGGGCATGTGTCTTAGGAACCATCCGACCTTCCTTCTTTCTGTTACCCACAGAACATGGAGAACAATTAGGTTACCCAGTCTACACAAAGAGACAGAAAAGAGCAGCTTTGCAGATAGGCAAATGGGAGAGATGGGAGGGGGATGATTGGCCACCTGAGAGAATTATTGCCTATTATGGACCTGCCACTTGGGAGCAAGATGGCACCTGGGGATACCGAACCCCTGTGTATATGATAAATCGTATTATACGCTTGCAAGCAGTTGTTGAATTAATAACTAATGAGACTAGCCAAGCACTCACACTTTTAGCTAGACAAAGCACACAAATGTGTACTGCAATATATCAGAATCGCTTGGCACTAGATTACTTATTAGCAGCTGAAGGAGGAGTATGTGGTAAGTTGAATTTAACCAATTGTTGTTTGAAGATAGATGATAAAGGTCAAGTAGTTGAAGATATTGCTGAGAACATGCGCAAGCAAACTTATGTGCCAGTACAGACCTGGCATGGTCTTAAGATACCTAATTGGTTCGAATCTATCTTCTCTGGCTTGGGGGGGCTTACTACTTTTGTTATGATAATATTGATATTTGTAGCTTTGTTTTTGCTGTTACCCTGTATAATCCCATGTTGCATGCGCTCTATTAATAGTGTTATAGAAAATACAGTAGAACGAAAGACTGCTACTAAGATTTTGGCCTTATGGCACCCTACTCCTGGAACGCTTGGTCGTAATCCGACCCCAGTGTAATTAAGTGATTTAAATCTCACACCTTATTAGTCATAGGGTGAGATTAATCAAAGGGGGGAATGTGGTAGGCAAAGGCCTATGATCCATGTTGCTTGAACTAAGCAGGCAGGCCTAAGCAGCTTGACCTGTAAATGAAGCCTGTGGTTAGGCCCGAAGGTATGAAACCCCCCCCCCCCGAATGCTGCTTCCATAGAATCGAAACTTAACTAAGCATAACCAAGCCTAGCTAAGCAGAATCGAAACTTAGAAGAGATAGAAAAACAAATGCAAATTACACTAACCTGGTAATTGTAGTTCCTGGAGGGTCCAGTTTAGTCCTCTACAATTGGGTAGTGCCCCTCCTCCTGCAGCCGGGAGACTGGACCAATCAAATCTTCTGTAGTATATATGCAGCAGGAGCTCCCAGAAGTCCCCAGTGTACTAGTAACAAAGCATACTTACCGAAGCAACACATTAGATTAATATACAAAATGACCTAATTAAAGAACAATTTGTTCCCCCCCAAGAAATATCCAACCCCCTCCCCAAACGAGGAAGTCAGAACACTGCATTGCGCCGGCACCGACGCCTCAAGAATCAAAACACCGCTCCCCACCAGAAGTTCAGGAGCTGCCTGAACCCCCGAGACAGGGAAGAGCCTCAGCAAAAAATGCGGCTGCAACAGAGGGACCGAACGGCAAGAGGAATCGTCTTATCATCAACCGTTCGGAAAAGCGCGCCGCACTACATTAGCAGATAGTCGGGAGGAAAGGAGGACTAAACTGGACCCTCCAGGAACTACAATTACCAGGTTAGTGTAATTTCCATTTCCTGTTCGGTAATCCAGTTTAGTCCTCTACAATTGGGATGTAACAGAGCAGTTAAGACCGGGCGGGACCTTGCCATCCGGCGCGCAGAACCGCCGAACCAAAACAGGAATCCCGAGCCGCTGACACATCTAAGCGATAGTGTCTACTGAAAGCATGCAGAGACGACCAAGTGGCCGCCCTACAGATATCTGCCGGCGGAACCAGGCTATACTCCGCCCAAGAGGTCGCCTGAGCCCTAGTGGAATGAGCCCTCAGACCCTCCGGAATAGACCGCTGTTGCAACAGATACGCGGACGCGATCGCCTCTTTGAGCCATCTCGCAATGGAGGCTTTAGCCGCCGCCTCCCCTTTACGCGCGCCCCCGAAGAGCACGAAAAGCCGGTCAGATTTCCGAAAGGACTCTGTAACCTTTAAATAAAGATGGAGCGTGCGACCCACATCGAGCCGGAGAAGACCCTTGTCCGTTGACCCGACAGATTGCGAAGAAAGTACTGGAAGAAACACTGCCTGATTCATGTGAAAGGGAGACACCACCTTTGGCAGAAAGGAAGGAACTGGACGGAGAACGATCCGATCCGCGGAAAAAGACAAGAAAGGCTCTCGACAGGACAATGCCTGCAGATCCGAAATGCGCCGTGCCGAACAGATGGCTACAAGAAAAACCGCCTTCAGCGTGAGATCTTTCAGAGACGCCCTGCGCAGGGGCTCAAAAGGTTCACGAACCAGGGCCCTCAGAACTAAATTCAAGTCCCAAGGAGGAACGAAAACTCTGTGGGAGGGCCGCAAATGAAAAACAGCCGTAAGGAATCGGCGTACATCCGGATGAGCCCCGAGCAGACGACCCAAAACCTTGCCGCGGTAACACGAGATAGCCGCCAGCTGGACTTTTAGGGAACTAGCCGCAAGGCCCTTATCGAAACCATCCTGAAGAAAACTTAAAACGATGGGCACTGAAACCGTCGCCGCCCGGACTCCCCGCCGGGAGCACCAGTCTTCAAAAATCCTCCAAATCCGAACGTAAGTAAGAGAAGTGGACGTTTTCCTCGCCCGCAGCAGGGTAGAGATCACCGCGGGGGAGTAGCCCTTCCTTTTCAGCCGAGCCCTCTCAATGGCCAAACCGTAAGCGAGAATCGATCCACTTGGGGCATCCGCAAGGGACCCTGAAGAAGAAGATCCGGTAGAGCGGGCAGGAGCCAAGGAACCCCGTCGCGCAACCGGACCAGATCGGCATACCAGGGCCTCCGGGGCCACCAGAAACACGCGACCCCGGTGGCTCTCGATACGTTGTATGACCCGGCCGATCAGAGCCCACGGAGGAAAGACATAAAGAAGATCGGACGTGGGCCACGGCTGAATGAGAGCATCGAGCCCCTCGGACATGCGCTCCCTTCGCCTGCTGAAGAAGCGCCCTGTCTTGGCTGATTGAAAGGTCGCCATGAGATCCATGATGGGTGGACCCCACCGCCGGACGATTTGTGCGTAAACCTGTGGGTTTAGCTCCCATTCTCCGGGGTCCACCCGCACTCTGCTGAGAAAATCGGCCTGGACATTGTCTACGCCCGCAATGTGAGCCGCCGAGATTGCTGGAAGGCGAGTTTGCACCCAGTTGAACAAGGCCGCCGCTTCTGCCTCCAGGGCCACGCTGCCGGTACCCCCTTGGCGATTGATGTAAGCTACAGTGGACGCATTGTCCGACAGGACTCTCACCGGCCGTCCGAGAACCAGGGTCTCCAGGTCCACCAGGGCTAGCCGGACTGCCCGCAATTCGAGACGGTTGATCGACCAAGAGGCCTCCAGGGGAGACCAGTCCCCCTGAGCAAAGCGGAACTCGCAGTGAGCCCCCCAGCCGGTTAAGCTCGCATCCGTCGTGAACGGAACCCACAGAGGAGGCTCCAAGGGAATCCCTCGCGACCGGTTCTCGGCGGAGAGCCACCACCGGAGGGATCGGCGAACCGTCTTTGGGCAAGGCAATCTCTTGTTCAACGAGTCGAACTGGTTGGACCAACGTCGCAGAAGAGCACTCTGCAGCGGACGCATGTGGAAGCGCGCCCAAGGCACCACCTCCAAGGTCGCCGCCATCGTGCCGAGGAACCGCAGGTACCACCACGCCGACGGAGCTGGCATCCCCCGGAAGAGACGGACCATAGCCCGCAACGCCAGCACGCGGCGCTCCGGAAGGCACACCAAGCCCCTTGCTGTGTCGAAGCAGACTCCCAGATACTCGAGATCCTGTGTCGGAGACAGACAACTCTTGCATTCGTTCACCACCCATCCGAGGGACCGAAGGAGATCCACCACCCTGCTCGTGACTTGCACACACTCCCGACTGGACTTCGCTCGAATCAACCAGTCGTCGAGATATGGATGGACCAGTATGCCCTCCTTGCGCAACGCCGCCGCGACTACAACCATTACCTTTGTGAAGGTGCGGGGAGCCGTGGCGAGTCCGAACGGCATGGCCCGGAATTGAAAATGGCCCCACGGGAGCGCAAAGCGGAGAAACCGTTGATGGGAGGGCCGGATGGGAATGTGTAAATAGGCCTCTGTAAGATCGAGGGATGTCAAAAATTCCCCTTGACGCACCGCTACGATGACTGACCGCAGGGTCTCCATGCGAAAGTGCGGTACTCTGAGAGCGCGATTCACGCCTTTGAGATCCAATATCGGACGAAGGGAACCGCCCTTTTTGGGAACCACAAAATAGATGGAGTAGCGACCTGCGCCTCTTTCCCAAGGTGGGACCGGAACCACGGCCCCCAGAGAGAGAAGCCGATCCAGGGTCACGCGGATGTCCCGCGCCTTTTGAGCTCCCTTGCTGGGAGACAGAACAAACGAATCCGGAAGTGGGTGCGCAAACTCTAGGGCATAACCTTCTTCTATAATCTGCAGCACCCACCGATATGACGTAATTTGGGCCCAAGAAGGAAGAAAGTCGCGCAAACGACCCCCGATGACCGGGTCTTCCTCTAGAGCCCGCCTCGTTTCATTGTGGCTTGCGATTAAAGGAAGAGGCCAAGGAAGAGGCGGCTCCGGAGAAGCCCCTTCCCGCTCCTCTGAAACCACGAAACCCTTGATGACGGGTTCCAAAACGACCGCGCTGCGAAGTCCACAGCCGGGAAGAACGAAATCTGCGCGCATCCCGAAACTGGCCGCGCGCTGAGGTGGACGACCTATTAAGCTTAGGCTTATCCTCTGGAAGTCGACCACCCTTCGACTCACCGAGATCCTTCACCAACTTATCCAGAGCCTCCCCAAATAACAACCTGCCCTTAAAGGGTAGTTTACTGAGGCGAGACTTGGAAGAACCGTCAGCCGCCCAATTGCGCAACCAGATGGACCGTCGTGCCGCTACCATGGAGGCCATGCTATTAGCTAGGGAGCGTATTAAATCATAACACAGATCCGCCAAGTAGGCCGATCCCGACTCCACGCGGGTAACGTCCAACAGCCCCTGTTGGTCCATACCGGACCCCGAGCGCAGGTGCTGCGACCATCGCAAACAAGCTCGAGCTACCCACGCCCCACATATAGAAGCTTGTAACGATAAGGCGTTGGTCTCGGAGGCCTGCTTCAACAAATTATCAACCTTTTTGTCCTGAACATCCCTCAGGGCCGCGGCCCCCTCAACCGGGATGGTGGTTTTCTTAGTCACTTCCGAAACGGCAGCATCCACCCGTGGAGACTTAAACAAGTCCCTGTCCTTGTCGGCAAGGGGGTAAAGACGATTCATGGTCCGAATCCCCCTCAAAGCGGATTCCGGTTGCTCCCATTCCGCATGGATCATCTGCTCAACTACTCGGTGCACGGGAAAAAACTACCTGGGCATCCCTGACCGCCTGAATGAGAGGATCCTCGAGACCCTCCTCCTCCAGCGGCCGCACCGCAGAGAGGTTAAGTGCTTGGAGGGACTCCGTGACCAAAGGTACCAGCTCGTCCCTTCGAAACACCCGAATGATGCGAGCCTGATCTTCCGGCTCTGGAAGCTCTCCGTCTTCTAATTCCTCCGCCTCAATATCTGGATCCCCCTCAGCCTCAGAATCCGGGAGGCAAAGGGCGTCCTGATCCTGGTCCCCCAACCTGGGCCGCTTGACAGCGGGTTGAGAAGACCGCTGAACCCCCCCTGCGGGAGCTGGGGGGAGAGAGGCGGGCCAAGCCTCCGGCAAATGACCAGCCCGGCTTAAGCGGAAGGCCTGATGCATGAGAAGAACAAAATCCGGGGAAAAGTCTATAGGCGACGCCACCATAGCCGCCTGCTGGAGCTCAGGGACCGACGTAGTAGACGCCGGGCCCAGACCAGAAGGAAGGATGCTCGGTGAAGGGACACTGTCCCCCGAAAGAGAAGGGTCCCCGGGCACATGCTGTTCCTTAATTTCAATAGGCAGCTCCAGTTCTGAAGAAACTGCAGCACAGCTCTTACAGATTCCAGAGTCAGTCATTGTACCTCTGCGGGAGCCACAAATTACACACTGAGGTTTGGCAGCCATGCCAAGGCCACGTGCTCTCAGGGAAAAATAAGGCAACAGGAACAGGGAAGTCCACACCAAGGGGACTAACCTTATTCAATTCAGCACAGTATTAATTTTAAAACCATTTTTTTTTTTTTTTTTTTTTTTACAGTAAACAAACAAAATACTCCCCAGAATCCTAGGGGTGCCCTGAGCAAAATCGCCAGCAAAAGAAACTCCAAAAACACCAGGGGAACCCGTGCGCAAGTGTTAAAAAGTGCCCTTAAAAAGCACACTTTAGAAATCCAAAATGGCCGCCGCACTTTTTCACCCGCGGTAAAAAACGGCGCGAAAATACAAAGGTACCCAAATAATATGGAAAAGAAAGAAAACGACCCTCTAATACAGGGCAAGCGAAAAAAGGCAGGAAAAAGTGCAATTTGGAAGCCAGGGGAGCCGACAGAGCCTCTGCCCAAGCAAAGAACAGAGAGCTGAAAGCTTAAAACAAGGAAAATTCCTACCAGCTCTGGGAACAGCAAGGAACTCAGCCCACTTCTCCAAGTGACAGGCAATGTGGCAGCCGGTATGGCTCTTCCCCGAACAGCCTTGGGGAGAGCTCAACCCAGGCTTCAGAGATTCCCAGGCAGAAAGGCAGGAGCCCAAGGCAGGTCTGGCTTTCCCCAGAAAGTCCCCTGTGTCTTTTTCTTTTTTTGTTTTTTTAAAGATACAGCTACCTAGCAAAAGAAATAGAATATAAAGGGCCAGAAATAAACCCCAAAAGAACTAACTAACTAGTGTTGCTCCTTCAAATGTCACTTAGCGTGCCCAGCAGGGGCACAGAAGTCCTCCAGCTGCAGGGAGACTGGACACACTGGGGACTTCTGGGAGCTCCTGCTGCATATATACTACAGAAGATTTGATTGGTCCAGTCTCCCGGCTGCAGGAGGAGGGGCACTACCCAATTGTAGAGGACTAAACTGGATTACCGAACAGGAACTTTAATTGGTACTGATAAGATGTGTGAAGCTTCTATGGAATTAATTAACTTTGTTGAAAGAAAAGTTACAGTGCCTTGCTTTCCCATATGTTTTGGTTAGCCAGTGACCTTGGAGGAAAATTGTATCAAGAGTCTAAGAACTGACCATTGTAATGAGGGCTGTAAGGGGGGGGGGGGGGGAACAGGTGCAGAGCCCAGACCAAGGTCCTCATTGGACAACTACGTAACGGTACCGGAACCAATAGATGGAGCGAGAGGGGTTACCGGGACCAATGAAAAGTTTGCCTATGTTCAGAAAGGAGAAGAAAGGTATAAAAGTTGTTGTTTTGCTAGAAACCATTGCTCAGCCATTTTGAATATGATTCTGCTTGAGTCTTGTGCACAATAAATGATTTGGACCTTCTGAACAGACTCCTGGTATTATTGGATTGTTTGCGCTCTGCCGCTACAAAGCAACCAAAACGTCTAAGCAAAGGAAGTAAAAGGGCATAATGCACAGTGACAGCAGTGGCAAGTCAGGACCTACAGGGAAAGAAACATGCAGAACTGGAAAAAAGTACATCTGTGGGGCACAACAGAAAAATGAAAACTGAGGAGATGAGGCACTACAATGGCAGGCAGGAATTCACACACATGCATAGCGGAACCAATCCAAAAGCTTCTAGAAGGAGCTGGGGGGAGGTTGCCATGAGGTGCTCCATCAGTGACATCACCCATATGCGAGCATTTGTCCTGCTAGTCAACAGAGAAACGCACTAAACAGATGGCGGTAGGTCTTTTTCCACTGAAGTCATTCTCTCTAATTCTTATAATCACTTATAAGGAAATCTTCCAAATATTAGTTATTTTACACCTATGTTGGTAGAGAATAACACAAAAAACTCTTATGCCTATTATCTGGGGGCCCAACTGACTAAGGTCTATGGGAAAGGACTTGTTGAACGACCCATGCTGCTGCATGTGTGTACATTGGAGCAAATTTTCAAACTACCTGTGCAGTTTCCCTTGAAAATCGACCACAGAAGAGTGGAAAACATTTGTAGTTTTGAAAATCAGATCTACACACATTGATTTCCTTCCCCCACCTAAACAAATTTCCTCACAATCCAGCTAAAACTGTATGTCTTGTGAAAGATTACATATTTGTTTAGCCAAACTGAGGAGAGTGAGCTTCAGAAAGGAAGTTTTGCCCAGGTAAATGGCTTTAAAAATTGTTCTGCCCAACTATTACCTATGGATTTATTGACCAGTGAAAGATCCACTCAATTTCAAGTCTTTAAGTAAAGAGGTCAGACACAATGGTTACATCCATAAGATCCTATGTGCTACAAGGTCTGAAAGAAAATTAAAAAAAAATCTAAATAAGGTAATTATGAGGCCACATGTCTGTGCTAGAATGTGTCACGCTTACTACATATCCAGTAGTTCGGAGGAAAACTCCCTCGGAATTATCTGAGGTGTCACTGTTTGTTTTAAAGAAAGTACCCTTCTGCCATTCATTTTAATGGGGTGTTAAGACATTTCCCTTTCCTGGTTTTAAGCTCTTCAAATGCAGGCTTTCAATGGGAACATTTTTGACTCACCTCTTGTGCCATTTCAGCAACTCTGGAGAAAATCATCATTAGTGACAAAATGACACAGCTGAGACGATCAGGAAATAAGTCTTGAAGGACTGTAAAAGGGGGCTGCTACTTCTGGAGAGATATCAGCAATTTTAAGTATTTACTTATGGGAATTTTTCTAAATCTTAGGGAAAAAGGAATTCTTTAGATTACAGCTGATTAATCTATGAATCCAGTGTATTTGTTAAATCAGTCAGGGCCTAGTAGCAGCAAAGAGCTTTCAGTTTAAATTTAAAACATAGAAGAGAGCTTTCTGGTTAAATTTAGAACAAAAAACTCCATCTATCCAAGCAAGGGCTGTGGGACTTCCCCTAGAAATTGGTCACAGATTAACTTAGAAGCACAGGACAGGTCCTGTGTAGCAGTCAGCTTTTAATACGTCTTTTTTCCTCCCTCCCTCCCCAACACCTACCACCCCAGGGATAATTGTAGCTTTATACGTGCATAAACTATCAAAGAAAAGGAGGTGCCATATTCACTCTCGGGTGCACGTGGTTGTCCTCATCAGGCATACATTAAGGAACTGAGATTAATTAAGCTTCAGGTGAATGAAGTACATTTATTTACATTCTCTTATATACCGCGCTATTCTGCATCAGTGCGGTTTACATTGAACAAACTGAAATTACATTGAACAGGGCATTATAACTTGGAGATAACTATTTTACAGGGAACATGGGCTATGGAGGGTTAAGTGGCTTGCCCAAGACCACAAGGAGCACCTGTGGGACTAGAAACCCCAGTCCTTCCAGCCCAAGGTTGCTGTCCTCTAGTGGGATTTGAACCCCCGACCTTCCGGCCTGAAGTACCTTGCCCCAACCACTAGGCCACTCCTCCACATTAAACGTATTAGGTGTAGTTTTATTAGTATAAGTATTTCTACCAACCCTTAGTAGATAAAGAACTTAAATACCTAAACACAAACTTAAAACTAAGATGCAGACAGCAATCCAGCAGCAAGATGGGGGTTTTCCAGTCTTTTGCACTGAAAGTCACATGTATGAATTTCTCCCACTTGGTGAGGGGTCTTCGTGTGCACTAGGTGCAAGGAGCTCTTTGCTCTCAGGGAACAAGTCCAATCTCTGGAGGCTAGAGTAGCAGATTTGGAGGACATAAGGAAGACAGAGAGGTACATAGACAAGACCTACAGGGATATAGTACTGAAGTCCCAACTCCAGTCTGGAAGCATCCCTGTTGCCATGAAGGAGAGAGGTCACGTGACAGGAGAGCATCACCCTGGTGTGACAGGAAGTAATGATCCTGTAGATAGGACATGTCCTCCAGGTGATGTAAAACCCTCTCGCACCAAGGAAGTTTCTCCAGGGCCATGTGCCCATGAGGGAAGGGCTGGACAGCCGTTATAGTTGGTGATTCGATTATTAGGCATGTAGATAGCTGGGTGACTGGTGGACAAGAGGATCGCCTGGTAACATGCCTGCCTGGTGCGAAGGTAGTAGACCTCACGTGCCACCTAGACAAGGTCTTAGATAGTGCTGGGGGGGGGAAGGGGAGTCTACTGTCTTAAGAACATAAGAACATAAGACATGCCATACTGGGTCAGACCGAGGTCCATCAAGCCCAGTATCCTGTTTCCAACAGTGGCCAATCTAGGTCATGCGTACCTAGCAATATCCCCAAAAGACACAGGTTCCTCAATGCTTGTACTGGGTCAAGCATTGATATCCTGGGTCCCTTTTTAATAGTGGTTTTATGGACCTTTCCTCCAGGAACTTGTCCAAACCTTTTTTAAACCCAGCTATACTAACAGCCCTTACTACCTCCTCTGGTAACAGATTCCAGAGTTTGGTTACACGTTGAGTGAAAAAATATTTTCTCCTATTTGTCTTAAATAGTTTACCCTGTAGCTTCATTACATGTCCCCTAGTCTTCCTATATTCTGATAGTGTAAACAATTGATCCACGTTTATCCGTTCCACTCCATTCATTAATTTATAGACCTCTATCATATCTCCCCTCAGCCGTCTCTTTTCCAGGTTAAAGAGCCCTAACCTATTTAGCCTCTCTTCATAGGAGTAGCCTTCCATCCCCTTCACCAATTTGGTGGCTCTTCTCTGTACTTTTTCTAATAACGCTATGTCCTTTTTGAGATACGGTGACCAGAATTGCACACAATATTCAAGGTGCGGTCGTACCATGGAGCGATACAGAGGCATTATAATATCCTTTGTTTTATTTTCTATCCCTTTCCTTATGATACCTAGCATTCTATTTGCTTTCTTGGCCGCCGCTGCACACTGGGCAGAGGGTTTTAACATGTTATCCACGATGACTCCTAAATCTTTTTCCTGGGTGGTGGTTTCTAATGTGGAGCCTTGCATCGTGTAACTATAGTGTGGGTTGTTCTTTCCTAGGTGCATAACTTTGCACTTGTCCACATTAAATTTCATCTGCCACTTGGATGCCCAGTCTTCCAATTTATCCAGATCCTCCTGCAGTTTTCCACAATCCTCTTGGGTTTTAACAGCTTTAAACAGTTTTGTGTCATCTGCAAATTTGATAACCTCACTAGTTATTCCCTTTTCCAGGTCATTTATGAATATGTCAAAAAGTAGCGGACCCAGTACAGATCCCTGGGGTACTCCACTATTCACCTTTTTCCATTGGGAATATTGGCCATTTAGCCCTACCCTCTGCTTTCTATCTTTTAACCAGTTCCCGATCCACAATAGTACACTGCCTCCTATCCCATGACTTATTAGCTTCGCCAAAAGTCTCTGATGGGGGACCTTGTCAAAAGCTTTCTGAAAGTCCAGATACACTATATCAACCGACTCACCTTTGTCTACCTGTTTATGCACACCTTCAAAAAAACATATCAGATTAGTAAGACAAGATCTTCCTTGTCTAAAGCCATGTTGGCTGTCTCCCATTAGGCCATGACTATCTACATGCTGTGTAATTTTGTTCTTTATGATGGTACATGTCAGTACCAATGACATAGGAAAATGTGGTAGGGATGTTCTGGAGGCTAAATTTAGGCTTTTAGGTAGGAAGTTGAAATCCAGAACTTCCAGGGTAACATTCTACGAAATGCTTCCCATTCTACGTGCAGGACCCAAAACGCAAGCAGAGCTCTGGAGTCTCAATGCATGGATGAGACGATGGTGCAAGGATGAGGGTTTTGGATTTATTAGGAACTGGGGAACATTCTGGGGAATGGAGAGGCTCTTCCGAAGGGATGGGCTTCACCTTAACCGGGATGGAACCAGGCTGCTTGCATTAACCTTTAAAAAGTAGATAGAGCAGCCTTTAAACTAATAAAAGGAGAAGCATGGGGGGGAGGAGTTAACCCAAGATGGCCGCGGTAGCGTTTCTTTGAGATTCTCATGCCTAAGCGGAAGGGAAAGCTGAGGGCTGCTCCCTCTGCACCTCAGCCATTCAGTTCGGGTCCTATGGATCGTTTTGTTAACATACCCCCGGAGAAAGTACAGGAGATTAGAGCCGGCTTGGTCGCGCCGCTTGCAGAGGACCGGCTGCCTCCGTCGGATGTGGACACTTCCCTCTCTCCTGTGGTGAGGATCCCTCCACCGTGTCCTACTGCCTCGGAGCCTACTCCAGCGGGTGTGACGTCGACTCCTCCTGAGGTGTGGGCATCGGCTGCTGAGAGGGCGCGCGCTGGATGTTTGGTCTCCTTGTCTCCCGATAGTCTCGCTGAGATTTCGGTCGGCAGTTTGGACCCGAGTACTCCACCTGGAAGTTTACCTTTGAGAAAATTGCCTTCCCTCATGCGCCCTAAGGTATTTACATTGGAGACTCTTTGGGAAGCTATAGCTACTCTTTCTGCCTCTATTACTTCCCAGACTGCTGTATTGTCCTCCCAGATCCGGGAGAATGCTGTTAACATCCAAGGAAATGTGGATAATATTCAGTCGGTGGTATCTACTTGCGAACAGATTAAGAAGGATAATGTTTCTTTTGGTGCTCAGCTTGCTACTTTCTCAGATGTGTCCTCCGCCTTGGTGAAGGAGAACGCGGTCCTCAAATATAAGCTGGAAGTGTTGGAAAACGTTTCCAGAGCGCCTAACCTACGGGTTTTGAATTTACCCCGTCTCCCTGAGGTGTCGGCTTTGGACATGTTCAAGCGGTATATCATGGAAATTTTGAAAGTCCCTTCGGATTTAATACCTCCTTTAAGTAAGGTATACTATCTGCCTTCCCAAAGAAAAGCTGAGACGTCTGTGGCTGTGTCTACAGTGAATTTTGATGTCCTGGATGTGACTGGTCTCCTGGAGGGATCTGGGCGTGAAGTTTCTACTCCCATTTCGTCTACTTTACTTGTGCAGTGTGCTTTGGTATCTGATAAAGACTGGCTCCTGAAAATGTTCTTTAAGAAAAGATGTGACACTTTTCTGGGTCTCAGGATATCAATGTTTCCTGATTTAGTCAGGGAAACACAAAGGAGGAGAAAGCAGTTTTTGATTTATAAATATGGGGTATTGGCTATAGGGGGTACCTTTTTCCTGAGATTCCCTTGTAGATGCCTAGTGCTTATGGAGGGAAATAAGTATATTTTCTCTGATCCCTCGGATCTGGGTAAATTTATCAATGCCAGACTTCCTGTTGTGTCTTCTAATGAGTGAACGGTGGATTTATTACATCTTTATCCTCCATGAATGTATTCTAGGGGTACGTGGCCTCCTGGGTTTTCTTTACACCTTTTTCCTTTATAACTTTTCCAATTTCTCTGTATTGGGTGGGTGTGTCTCTCCTCCTCTCCTGTAATGAAGACTATAACAGTGTAAGCTTTTTTATTTGTGCCTATTATATTTGTTATGGATTAACACTATTACTAGCATACATTGTATCTGATGTAAGGAATGATTGTCCTGCTGTTGTTTTTGTGAAATTCTATAAATAAATAATTAAAATTAAAAAAAACTAATAAAAGGAGAGAACTGACAGTCGTCCAAGAGCGCATGGTTCTAAACAATGTATACTTGAAGGATACTACCATAAAAATGAAAGTCAGGGAATATCAGCAGAGAGGATCCAATAAAGACAAAAGAAGCCAAAATGCCCTTGAGTACGGAGCAGACAGAGCTTAAAGATTCCAAATAACCCCTGCCTACCGATAGCCAAATTAATATGAATAAAATAAAGTCTAAAATGCTTGTATGCAAATGCTAGAAGTCTAAAAAATAAAATGGGACAGTTAGAATATACAGCACTAAATGAGAGATTAGATATGATTGGTATCTCAGAAACATGGTGCAAGGAGGACAACCAGTGGGACACTGTGATACCTGGGTACAACCTATATTGTAATAATAGAGCTTATCAAATTGGTGGAGGGGTTGCACTCTATGTTAGAGAGGGCATTGAGTCGCACAGGATTAAAGTTTTGCAGGCAACAAAATTTGCTGTAGAATCTCTATGGATTGAAATTCCATGTAAAAAGGGGAAGGGGAAGGCAAAGGCGAAGGCAGTGGGAGTGTACTATCGACCGCCTAGCCAGAATCAACAAATGGATGATGAAATGGCTCAAAGAAATCAGGGAAGCTAACAAAAGTTACAGCACAGTAATAATAATGGGTGAGTTCAATTTCCCCGGTATTGACTGGGTCAGTGTCACGGCAGGACATGCTAGGGAGATAAAGTTTATAGATGAAATAAAAGACTACTTCATGAACCGACCAGAGGGGAAGTCATTTTGGATCTAGTCCTTAGTGGAACACAAGATCTGGTGCAAGAGATAAGGGTGTTGGGGCCACTTGGCAATAGTGATCATAGCATGATCGAGTTTGGTTTAATTAATGGAGGAGGGATGTTAAGGAAATCCACAGTAGTACCTTTTAACTTTCGAAAGGGAGACTATGATAAAATGAGGAAAATAATTAAGAAAAAACTAAAAGGAGCAGTTGCAAAGGTTAAAGACTTATATCAGGCTTGGGTGGTGTTTAAAAATACTATCTTGGAAGGCCAGACCAGCTGTATTCCACGTGTAATCTTTCGCCGCTCTCTACTGTTGGTTACGCTCCGTTTGGTCCTGGGTTCATTTCACAGAGACAGTAGGGTTAGTAGCACAATAAGACAACCAAAACTGGTGTGGTTTGGAAAAAGGTCTTTATATAGGAATAGGCTTATTACATAGGTACAGAACAGAGATATAAGGTTGTTACAGAGCTGCTTCCATGTATATCAATGAGACTGTGTGTGGGTGCATGTGTGTGTGTGAGAGAGAGAGGGGGGGGGGCAAGAAGTGTGTTAGAGCATCATAGTAAGATGTGTCCCATGAATGGGGAGAGAGAGAGAACAAAAGTGGGGGGGGTAAGGAGAAGTGTGTGTGTCCAATGAATAGGAAGAGAGAGATATTTTGTGTTTCTCTGTATTTATAGTGAAATTCTTCAGCACCTCCCTTTGTCATAATTTGGTTTGTTTGAGGTCTGATCTCTCCTGAATAGCAAGGAGGGGCTGTTGTCTTACAGACTAATCAGGCAAACTAGGCCCATTAAATCTGGAGACTGACATCACCAGAGTGTCAAAGCTGCTTGCAATCCAAGGTCTGGGAAAAGCCATGACACCTATGCTAGGCATAATGTCATGCTGATGTATGCTGACACCACGCTTTAAGAAAAATGGAAGTACAAAAAAACTGCCAGCATGGTTTAAAGGCGAGGTCAGAGAGGCTGTTGATGCCAAAAAAGCATCTTTCAGGAAATGGAAAAAAGAACTAAATGACAAAAACTGGAAAGCAGCACAAGCTCTGGCAAGTTATAGGCAAGGCATTGAGAGGCAGGCAAAGAATTTGAGAAGAAGCTTGCTGTGGAAGCAAAAACGCGTAATAAAGACTTTTTCAAGTACATTCATAGCAAAAAACCCGTGAGAGAGTCAGTTGGACCATTAGATGAAAAAGGGGTAAAAGGGGTACTAAGAGGGGACAAGGCCATAACGGAGAGACTGAATGAATTCTTTGCTTCGGTCTTTACTGAGGAAGATGTAGGGATGTTACCCATGCCTGAAGTGGTATTTAAAGGTGATACTGCAGAAGAACTGAAAGAAATATCAATAGACCGGGAAGATGAATTACGATTTGATAAACTGAAGAATGGCAAATCACCTGGACCAGATGATATACATCCAAAGGTGTTGAAAGAATTGAAAAATGAGACTGCAGACCTGATATTAGCAATCTGTGAACTATCATTAAAATCATCTGTTATACCTGGAGGATCGCCAATATAACACCAATTTTTAAAAAGGGTTCCAGGGGTGATTCGGGAAAGAGTAGTTACTCACCTGGTAACAGGTGTTCTCCAGGAGCAGCAGGAAGCAGTCTTCACATATGGGTGACGTCGGCACCGACGGAGCCCCCGTGTGGAGCATTTCCCCAGCTTTCAAGGAAAGCCTTTGGAAATGCAGCGCGCATGCACAGTCCCCTTCCCGCCCAAGAGTGCCATCTTGCTCAGTCTGATGACATAGCTAAAAGACAGCAAAAAACAAAATGAAGGATATGACTGCAACTCCAGGGGAGGAGGAAGGGTCGTGAGGACTGATTCCTGCTGCTCCTGGAGAACACCTGTTACAGGTGAGTAACTACCCTTTCTCCAGGACCAAGCAGGAAGTCAGTCCTCGCATATGGGACTCCCCAGCTCTAGGCTACCGGGAACCCTAAGATGAAAAAATGGCTCCCTCTCAAGAGCCTCAGCATACGTGATAAGAATATCCTCTGAGAACGCCCCCATATGGTAGCCCAACACAAGGGCCGGAGGGTAGGAGTTGCCTAAACCTCAAAGAGATTACAGAGTACCGCCTGTCCGAAAGCACTGACCTTTCGGGACTCTCTCTCGAGGCAGTAATGGGCTGCAAAAGTCTGACTTGAAGACCAAGTTGCGGCCCGGCAGATGTCTGCCAACGGAACAGAGCGGAGATGAGCTACTGACGCGGCTTTCGTCCTGACACGGTTGGCCGTGACTCGACCATGCAAGGGGAGGTCGGCTGCCTTGTACACCCAGGCGATACAATCTGCTACCCAAGTGGACAACATACGCTTGGAGACAGGTAACCCCCCCTTATTAGGGTCAAAGGAGACAAAGAGCTGAGTAGCCCTTTGATGCCCCCGCGTTCGTTCTATGTAAAAAGACAACGCCCTCAAACTGTTCAAGGTATGCAGGACTGTTTCAGCCCGGCTGGTATGCGGCCTGGGAAAAAAAGGTCAGAAGAACCACCTCCTGGTTGAGGTGGAAAGAGGAGACCACTTTTGGAAGGAACTTGGGATGGGTCCGTAGGACCATCCTCTTCCTATAGAACCGCGTGTACGGTCTATCAGAAACCAGAGCTTTTAGTTCACTCACACGTCTGGCCGAGGTAAGAGCCACCAGGAAGAGCGCTTTCCAAGAGAGGAAGCACAAATGGCAAGTAGCCAACGGCTCAAACGGTGGGCAAGTAAGTTGCTGCAAGACCACGTTCAAATCCCACTCCGTCGCCGGTGGATGAACCGGAAGCTTGAATAGAAGCAGACCTCTGAGAAATCTGGACAGCAAGGGGTGAACCGACAGACTGTCCTTCCACCGGTGAGTGGTGCGCTGACAAAGCACTGAGGTGGACCCGAACAGAGTTAGACTTAAGGCCTAGGTCTGAAAGGTGAAGTAAATACTGCAGTACTACTGGCACAAGGCAAGAGAAAGGATCTTCGTTGCGCTGAGCACACCATACCATAAACTTACGCCACTTGAGGGCATATGACTTTCTGGTGGACTGCCTCCTAGAGGCCAAGACCACCTCCTCAACCTCCTTAGGTCAAAGTAAGGGAGCTAGCAATATCCTTTCAGCAGCCAGGCCATCAGATTGAGGGACCTGAGATTGGGGTGCAGAAGGGAACCCTGCTCGAGACAGGAGATTGTGTTGCAACCACAGAGGGAATGGAGTTTCCCCTGCCAACTGCAGCAGAAGGGAAACCAGGGCTGCCTCGGCCATCTGGGGGCTACCAGAATCACCGAGGCCTTGTCCCGGAGAATTTTGAACAGAGTTCAGGCCACCAGAGGCGTGGGAGGAAACGCATACAGGAGGCCCGTAGATCAAGAGATCAGAAAAGCATCCGCTGTCATCCTCAGGGGATGCGGCTGTCTGGAGCAAAACCTGGGCAGCTGACGGTTTTGTGGACTTGCAAAGAGATCGATGGATGAAGATCCCAGCGGAGGAAGATCTGCTGGACCACCAATGGATTCAACTGCCATTCGTGAGGCTGGAGAATCCTGCTTAGCTTGTCTGCTAGGAAATTCTCCTGACCAGGTAGATAAACTGCTTTGAGAAACATGCCTTGATTGACTCAAAGGAGCAAAGGGCCAGTGCCTCCTGACATAGAACATTGCCACCTGATTGTCAGTCTTAACTAGGACAGACTGGTGAGAGAGGGCATGAGAAAATGTTTGCAGAGCTAAGCGGATTGCTCGCTGTTCCAAAAGACTGATTTGCTGCGTGGCCTCTCGAGTAGATCAGAGGCCTTGAGTGCACGTGCCCTGGCAATGCGCACCCCAGCCCTTTAAGGAAGCATCGGTCGTCAGCACCCTTGTGTGTGCTGGAGCCTGAAAAGGTACCCTCCTAAGAAGGTTTGGGAGATGTAGCCACCACTGTAAGAAGTCCAAGAGTGGTTTGGACACCTTTACTCTGTCTCGGAGGTTGCCTGTGGCCTGCGTCCACTGATCTCTGAGGCACCATTGAGCAGCCCGCATGTGCAAACGGGCATTCGGAGTCACATGTACCATGGATGCCATGTGGCCCAGGAGCCGCAGGTAGCGCCTGGCAGAAAAATGAGAACTGTTTTGGAACTGGTTGGCCAAGTACATCAGTCTGTTGGCCCTGTCCTCGGGCAAGTAGGCTCTTGCCTGAAGGGTGTCTAATCTTGCCCCTATAAACTCTAGGTTCTGAGAAGGGAGCAAAGTGGACTTTGCGTAGTTTATGACAAAGCCCAGATGTTGAAGAAGAGAGACAGTGCAAAGAGTGGCTTGTCGGGCCTCCTGGAGAGACTGGGCCCTGATGAGGCAGTCGTCCAGGTATGGGAAGACAAAAATTCCCTGATTCCTGAGACAAGCCATCACCACCACCAGGCATTTGGTGAAAATGCTGGGGGCAGAGATTAGGCCAAAGGGAAGTACCCTGTACTGAAAATGGTTTCCTCCCACCACAAATCTGAGATATTGCCTGTGGTCTGTACGAATGAGGAAGTGAGTATAAGCATCCTATAGGTCTAAGGAACATAGCCAGTCTCCCTGCTGGAGGTAGGGCAGCAGTATCCCAAGGGTAAGCATCTTCAACATTTCCCTCTCCAGAAACTTGTTTAGGTTTCGCAAGTCTAGGACAGGCTGGAGGCCTCCTGTCCTTTTTGGTACCAGGAAGTACCTGGAGTAGAAGCCTTGCCCTTCCAGGTGGTGAGGCACCAGTTCCACCGCCTGTTCCTTTAGAAGACTTGCCAACTCCTGAAGGAGGAGGTTCCTGTGTAGAGGGAGTCTTGGAGGCTCCCCTGGAAAGTAGGAGGGGGGTAGCTTGTGGATCAGGAACTGGTTAAAAGATAGAAGACAGAGGGTAAGGCTAAATGGCCAATTTTCCCAGTGGAGAAAGGTGAATAGTGGAGTACCCCAGGGATCTGTGCTGGGTCTGCTGCTTTTTAACATATTCGTAAATGACCTGAAAATGGGAATAACGAGTGAGGTTATCATATCTGCAGATGACAAAACTATTTAAAGTTGTTAAAACCCATGAGAATTGTAGAAAATTGCACGAGGATCTTGATAAATTAGAAGACTAGGCATCCAAATGGCAGATGAAATTTAATGTGGACAAGTGCAAAGTTATGCACCTAGGAAAGAACAAACCAAACCATGGTTACACGATGCAAGGTTCCACATTAGGAACAACCACCCAGGAAAAAGATTTAGGCGTCATCGTGGATAACATGTTAAAACCCTCCGTCCAGTGTGCAGCGGCAGCCAAGAGAGCAAATAGAATGCTAGGTATCATAAGGAAAGGAATGGAAAATAAAACGAAAGATATTATAATGCCTCTGTATCTTTCCATGGTGCGACCGCACCTTGAATATTGTGTGCAATTCTGGTCGCCGTATCTTAAAAAGGATATAGCGTTATTAGAAAAGGTACAGAGAAGAGCCACCAAAATGGTAAAAGGGATGGAAGGATAACCCTATGAAGAGAGGTTAAAAAAAGTTAGGGCTCTTCAACCTGGAAAAGAGACAGCTGAGGGGAGATATGATAGAGGTCTATAAATTAATGAATGGAGTGGAACGGGTAACCGTAGATGGATTGTTTACATCATCAGAATATAGAAAGACTAGGGGACATGCAATGAAGCTACAGGGTAACCCATTTAAGACTAATAAGAGAAAATATCTTTTCACTCAATGTGTAAGCAAACTCTGGAATTTGTTACCGGATGTAGTAAAAGCTGTTAATATAGCTGGGTTTAAATAAAGTTTGGACAAGTTCCTGGAGGAAAGGTCCATTATTAAAAGGGACCCGGGATATCACTGCTTGACCCAATACAAGCATGGTGGAACCTGTGTCTTTTGGGGAAACTGCTAGGTACTTATGACCTAAATTGGCCACTGTTAGAAACAGGATACTGGGCTTGATGGACCTTCGTCTGACCCAGTCTGGTATATCTTATGCTCTTAAGAATAAACTGAAGCTATCTGAGATGTCAAAACCAGGGTAACATAGCAACGGACAAGGTTTCTTACCTGCAAAAACTTTTTTACATCAGCAATCACATCCTGGAAGACCAGCTGGTCTTTCTGAACTTCAAACCATCCTAATTTTGTTATTCTGGCAATTACTTGAACAAGAGCTTGGATAACAAATGGAGCTAGCTTGGGCTGAGAGGCTGTGTAGTTCAGAATATAATTTCCTAGTAAGACAAATAAATAAATAAAAAACGTTACAAGGGAACAAATCAGCATCTTACAAAAAAAAACAATAGAAGCATGCAGGAATGCACAATGTACAAACAGATTCGCGCTAATTTGCTTGCCTCATACTGGACAGGCATTTTGGTGATATTTGCCAGAAACAGCTGACTCAGCTGATCACATTAGTTGGTTTGATTATTATAAATCTTGCTAAGATTTGAAGTCAAGTCATACCATAGATGGGTGATATTTTAGCCTTCTATTGTGCACAGAGGTCTCATACGAAGTTGCTTCCTGTTTTCCTGCCAAACCCCTCTCTCACCACCTTCCAGCCAGCTCATATGAGACAGCTGTTACAAAGGCCTCCAAGCTCAGAAATGAGAAAGATAGATCTTCAATTTTGATAAACACTTTTCAGTTATGTTGTGAAAACTCTAGCCAGTTTTATCTGAAACATTCAAATTAGGTCTTACCAGCTAATTGTCTTTCCTTGAGTTCCCTCCAGGCTAGTACAGGCACTAATGGGTTGTCAGCCCCCTCCAGCAGCTGAGGACTGATCATGACAAAGTCTTGTCTGTGTAGTATAAGAGCTCCTCCCACATTGGCAGACTCCAGTCTACTCTTGACAAAGCAGCTACATTTTCTAACAAACAGAGAACAAAACAGATAAGAACCATGGCCCACCCCCTCCACTCCAGAGAGAGCCAGGAAGGAATTGTGAGCATTCTTCCTCCACCAAAGAAAAACCCTTGTTCCCCCAAGAGCATTTAAATTGAGGATGCTAGGCCAGGAGAACTGGTCCAACCTCCAGAACCGGGCCCTTAACCCGGCGCATACACCAAGACAGGACCAAAAAAACAGAATACTATTCTTATTACTACCGAGGTTGGAGATGCGGTCTCACAGATAAAAATGGGCGGGTCCTGTACTGGCCTGAAAGGAACTCAAGGAAGGCAATTAGCAGGTAAGACCTAATCTCGCCTTCCTTATCGTCTCTCCGGGCCAGTACAGGAATTAATGGGATGTACCAGAGCAGTACTTAATCCTGGGTGGGTCCCGCAAGTCTGGCCTGAAACACTGAACTGCCAAACTCTGCATCCCCTGTCGCCTGTACATCCAACTGATAATTTCTCAAAAAAGTGTGCAGCGATGACCAAGACACCACCCTGCAAATGTCCACTGGAGAAACTAGACCACTCTGTGCCCAGGATGCCACCTGGCCTCGAGTCGAATGAACCCTCAGTCCTAATGGAGAGCTTTCCTGTGGATGCCATAGGCCACCTGAATGGCTTGCTTCACCCAATGGGCGATTGAGGCTTTGTAAGCAGATTCCCCTTTGCGCTAGCCTCCAAAGAGAACAAATAACCAATCTGTTCTACGGAATGACTCCGTTCGCTTGAGGTATCTCCGTAGCAGCCTATGGAGATCAAAAGTATGCAGCCGTCGATCAGTCTCGGAGCTGCCGAGAACTGAGAAGGCAGGCAGTGAAATAGACTGATTCAAGTGATAATGCGACACTACTTTTGGCAATAAGGACGGCACGGGGCGCAAAACTACCTTCTCCTTTGAAAAATGCAAGAACGGTTCACGACACAAAAGCGCCTGTAGATCTGAGATTCTGCGTGCTGAATAAAATGCCACAAAGAACACTATCTTCAGGGTAAGATCTTTCAGCGAGGCGTCCTTGAGCGGCTCAAAGAGATTCCCTGCCATCACCTCTAGCAACAGATTTAAGTCCCATGGTGGAACCAGCGGTTACCTGGGAGGATGAACCAGTTTCACCGCTCGCAGAAATTGAAATCACATCTCTGTGTGCTGCCAATGAGCGACCCTGCATGTGGCCCGGTAATAGGCTAACGCCGCCACTTGCACCTTCAGAGAGTTGAGAGCCAAGCCCTTATCTAGAATGCATTTGCAGGATCATCAAGATATGGGACAAGGAACAGACAAAGGGATGGATCCCCTTGACCGCGCACCATTCTTCAAACACACGCCACACTCTAATGTAGGCCAGGGTAGAAGAACGCTTTCTGGACTTCAACATGGTGGAAATGACCGCCGCGGAGTACCCTCATCAGCGTAACCTGGCCCTCTCAAGAACCAAGCCGTAAGCGAGAATTGATCCACCTGAGGCATCAGTAGCGGTCCCTGCGCCAACAGGTTGGCCCTATCAGAAAGTCTCCAAGGCTGGTCAATCAAGAGAAGTTTGAGATCCGCATACCATGGTCTCCACAGCCAATCTGGCGCAATCAGAATCACCAAACTGCAGTGTCCCTCTATCCTCTATCCTCTGCAGCAGATGACTGATCATAGCCCAAGGTAGGAAGACATAAAGAAGGCCCTCCATTGGCCAGGGTTGTACTAACGCATCGAGCCCCTCAAACATGTGTTCGACGTCTGCTGAAGAACCGCCCCACCTTGGCGTTTGATAGGGTCTCCATGAGATCCATTATCAGTACTCCCCAACGTACTGTGAGGTCATGAAACACCACGGCGTTGAGCTCCCACTCGCCGGGGTCTAACGAATGTCAACTGAGATAGTCCGTCTGGACATTGTCCTTCCCTGCGACATGGGCCACTGAAAGGGCCATCAGATGTATTTCTGCTCACAGCAGGAGCCGCTGGCTTTCCAATACCAGCGAAGCACTCCCCGTCACTGTTCCCTCTAAGCTGTGTGCATGTGTGCGAGCGCACACACCCGCCGAGTGAGCGCACATACTTTACGGTTCTGATTCTGATAGAAAACAACACAGGCGTCTTAAAATTTAAAAGTTGTTGTGTATTTACTGTTTTCACAAGTTCTACAATATTTTCTAGTGCAATCAATGTGGTGTACATACTGTATTCTGAAGTGTAGTCAAATTCTAAAGTATATAACTCCGAGTGTCGTTATGTGGCGCACAAAAATTTAACCTTCCTTCAAAAGTTGCACAGCTGATATTTTATGCGCACACAGCCTACAGAGAATTAGAGGGAACATTGCTCCCCGTGCCCCCCTGCCGGTTGATATAGGACACTGTGGTTGCATTGTCGGATAACATCTGCATGGCCTTTCCCTCTATTAATGACCTGAAATGTCTGCAGTGCCATAAAGTCCGCTTTCATCTCAAGACGATTTATGGACCAGGTAGACTCTTCCGCTGTCCAATGACCCTGTGCCACCTGAGACAGACAGTGAACCCCCAGCCTGACATGTTGGCATCTGTGGTTACTAAGATCCAGTGCAGCTGTTCCAACGGCATGCCTGCTGTCAGATGCGCGGGCTGTAGCCACCACTGCAAACTGTGCCTGATGCTTTGCGGACACCGCAGTTTCTGAGATAATGAGTATCTCTAGGGAGACCTCGAAAGCAGTGACTGCTGAAGCAGTCGCATGTGGGTCCTGGCCCACGGCACCAAATCTAAGATCACCGCCATGGAGCCAAGCAGCTGCATGTAGTACCATGCTGTTGGTGCCGGCATCCACAGAAACATTCTCACCTGCCTTACCAGCTTCCACAACCTTACCTCTGGCAACGATACTGTCTCAGCCTTGGTGTCGAACAGTGCCCAAGGTATACTAGGCGCTGTACTGGCCGGAGATGGTTCTTGGAGTGGTTAACCACCCAGCCCAGCTGTTGCAGGAAGTCCATCACCTGTCGCATCACGACGCAGGCTTCTGTCTCTAATTTTGCTTGAATCAGCCAGTCGTCCAGGTAGGGATGGACCAAAATCCCCTCGCTGCTATCATCACCATAATTTTAGTGAAGGTGCACGGTGTGGTTACGAGGCCAAGTGGCAATGCCCTGAACTGAAAGTGACCCATGGGTACGGCAAACCTCAGGAAGAGCTGGTGATCCAGCCTGATGGGAATATGCAGGTAAGCCTCACTAAGGTCGAGAGCCGCCAGGAACTTGCCCCTGCGCACAGTTAGGATAACCGAATGCAAGGTTTCCATTCTGAAGTGTAGAACACTTGAGGCCTGATTTACGTATTTGAGGTCTAGAATGGGTTGGAAACCGCCATCCTTCTTGGGTACTACGAAATAAATGGAGTATCGACCGGACCCGCACTGGTCGTTGGGTACTAGCACCACCACCCACAGCTGCAGGAGCCATTGAAGAATGGAGCCGACTGCTGCCTTCTTCTCTTGTGCTCTGCAAGAGGAAACGACACAGGCCTCAGATAGGCGTTTTGAAAAGTCCAGCGTGTAATTTTCATGGATAATTTCCAGGACCCACTGGTCGGTCGTGATAGTGGTCCAGACGGAGTAAAGTTGTTGTAAACGATCCCCGATCATCTGTTCCAATGAAGGAGAGGGGAGGGGGAAGGGGGATGGGTAGAGTGTTCCCAGTCCTCTCTGCCACTTCTGCTTCAGCAGTTTGCCTTTGCTTTAAAATCCTCCTTTAAATCCCCAAATTATTATTTTTTTCTTCTCTCCTAGTAATCATCCAATGAGGCAGGTAACTGGGTAGTTCTTCCCCAGCTGCTGAGGACTGATAGACCGGAATCTGGCAGTGTGGGAGGAGCTCTTAATCTACAGAGACAAGACTTTGTCATGATCAGTCCTCAGCTGCTGGAGGGGGCTGACAACCCATTAGTGCCTATACTGGCCTGGAGGGACGATAAGGAAAATAGGATTTTGTGATGCACTCCTCTTATTCACAATACAAAAGCAATGCAATGTGTGCCTTCAAGTCAATGCTGATTCCTGGCAACTCAGCAGCTACTGGGGGTTTTCTTGACAGTGTGACCGGAAGTAGACTGCCAGGCCTTTCTTGTGAGGCAATGGAGGGTTAAGTGGCTTGCCCAAAGCCGAAAGGAATGCTAATGGGGCTCGAACCCTGGTCTCTTGGTTACCAAGCCAGCACTCTAACCATTAGATTACTCCTCCACTCCTCTTATTCACAATACAAAGGCATGGGGTGAGAATAAACTGCATGGAGCAGCAGTGGCAACCTTCCCCACCACCTTGCTAGGCAGACTAGGCAGGCCATTTTGGTCTTTATCTGCAGTCACTTAGCCTGTTATATGCCCTAAAATGCCACTAGAACAGCAGCTAAACCTCTCCTTACTCCTTCCCATGTGCACTGGCTCTCAACAGAAAGACATCATACACAGCCTCTTGCCTTTCTTTATGCAGTCTTCAAAAGTGTGCCTTATCCATACTGTACACCGTTTTGATGTGGCCCAAAAGCGGTATATCAAAATTCTTAATAAACCATGAACCAAAATCCTCTCTCTCATCAAGAAACCATCACGCACACTTTCATTCCTTCCTATTTGTTTCTGGCAGAAAGCCCTACACACAACCTCTCTCTTTCTGCATCCCATCTGGCCCTCATTGCATTATGGGTAGTACCTATCATGACACAAATTCAGCAGTACTCTATTTAGTTCCCTATAGAGGAATTAGAAGAATAAATCTTAGCTGCTAAGCTTAGACAAATGTCAAGAAGTGAAGAGATGCATTTGGAAGTCACAATGCAACTACTGTGCTGAGCATTAGCAGTAAATTTGAGAGACTGACATCATACTCCATATGCTCTGGCTTAGAAGAGAGGTTCAGGACTGTCGTGGCGTGTGAAAAACCAACCCATGTGAAAAAATTATCCTGGAGAATTTAGTTTACTTACAGATTTGCTACATTGCCTTTAAACATCCAGAAAAAAATGGTGTGCAAAAGTAAAAACAACCGTAAAATAATATAGAAACAAAGAAACATGACAGCAGAAAAAAAAACATACAGCCTATCCAGTCTGCCCTTCCATACCAACTACTACAGCCCCATGTTTTCTTGAATTCAGATACTGTCCTGGTCTCTACTACCTCCACTGGGAGACTGTTCCACGCATCTACCATTCTTTCTGTAAAGAAATATTTCCACATATTACTCCTGAGTCTATCCCTTTTCACTTCATCCTATGCCCTATCATTGCAGAGCTTTCTTTCAATGAAAAAGGCTCTCCTCCTATGCGTTTATACCATGGAGGTATTTAAATGTCTTTATCATATCTTAAATAGAGAGAGAGCGTAGTTACTCACCTGTAACAGGTGATCTCCGGGAACAGCAGAAATTTAGTCTTCACATATGGGTATCGTCGGTACCGACGGAGCCTGCGCGGGAACGCTCCCCAGTGTCCAATAGGAACGCTTTTGGGAGCATCCCTTAGCACATGCGTGCTGCCGTCCCGCCTTTCCAACTGTCCCTCTTCAGTTAAGTTTGTAGCTGAGTGAAAGGATAGAGGGAGAGAGGAAAGAGACAAAGAGACAAAGAGATAGAGAGACAACTCCTAGGGGAGGTGGGTGGTTTGTGAAGACTAAATTCCTGCTGCTCCCGGAGATCACCTGTTACAGGTGAGTAACTACGCTATCTCCAGGAACAAGCAGGAATGTAGTCTTCATATATGGGGACTCCCTAGCTGAAGATGCCAGGGAGATAGCCCCCAGGAAGGTGCCACCTAGGACTGCGGGAGCCGCTGGCTTTCCAATACCAGCAAGCACTCCCCGTGCCCCCCTGACGGTTGATATAGGCCACTGTGGTCGCATTGTTGGAAAACACCTGCATGATCCTTCTTCCCATGGATCTCTGGCATTCCACCAGGGTCGGTGTGTAGGAGTTGATTTAGGTTTGAAAGAGATTTTGAAGAACAGCTTGGCCAAAGAAGGCATCCTGACGGGAGGCTTTATCCAGGCAGTAGTGGGCTGTGAAGGTGTGCACCGAAGCCCAGGTGGCTGCTTGACATATGTCATCAATAGACACAGAGTGGAGATTAGCCATAGAAGTTGTCATGGCTCTCACGTTATGAGCTGTGACATGGTTGTGAAGAGGAAGACCCTTACTCTCATAAGCAAAGGATATGCATTGGGCAATCCAATTAGATAAAGTTCTTTTGGAGACTGGAAGTCCCAAATGACTAGGGTCAAAAGCTATAAAAAGTTGCGAGGACTTTCTATGTTGCTGTGTTCTTTGTATGTAAAAGGCTAAGGCTCTTTTACAATCCAAAGTATGAAGGTTTCTTTCTGCATTAGAGGTGTGAGGCCTCTGAAAAAATACAGGAAGATAAATTGATTGATTTAAATGAAAAGGTGAAACCACCTTTGGCATAAAGTGTGGATGAGATCTAAGAACAACCTTATCATGATGAAATCTAGTATAAGGAGGATCAGCCACTAAAGCTTGCAATTCACTAATGAGACGTGCAGAGGTGATTGCAATTAGGAAGATGACCTTCCAGGTCAAAAACGTAAGGGCTGCAGTAGATAAAGGCTCGAAAGGCGGCTTCATGAGCTGCCCCAGAACTAGATTTAGATCCCATGCCACCGGTGGTGGCTTGATGGGAGGTTTGGTTAATAGAAGGCCTCTCATAAATTTTGATATGAGTGGATGAGAGGAAATTGGTTGTCCATTCAGAGGCTTATAAGACGCTGCAATTGCACTAAGATGGACTCTTACCGAATTGGTCTTTAGACCAGAATTCGATAAGTGAAGGAGATACTCTAGTATCGATTCTAAGGGAATGGCCAGGGGTTTAATCCCTTCTTGGAGCACCATATCGTAAAACGTTTCCACTTGAAGGCATAAGATCTTCTTGTGGAAAGTTTCCTAAAAGCCTGAAGGATATCTTTTACCTGTTGGGACAGGCTGAAATCCTGGAGGTCTAAGCCTTCAGCAACCAGGCCGTGAGGTGCAGGGATTGGGGATTCGGGTGCCATAGCATCCCGTTCTCCTGGGAAAGGAGATTCGGAGCATGCCCTAACTCCAGAGGTACCGCTTGAGAGAGATGTAGAAGCAGGGAATACCACGTTTGGCGTGGCCATCGTGGTGCTATGAGAATCATGCATCCCCTGTTTCTCTGAAGCTTGAAGAGTGTTTTGGGGATGAGGGGAATGGTTGGGAAGGCATAAAGGAAGTCCTGACCCCAGTGAAGGAGGAAGGCATCCCTGGCCTGACAGTTGTGAGCCGGAATCCTAGAACAGAACCGGGGAAGTCTGGCATTCAGTGGACTTGCAAAGAGGTTTATGTCTGGAGTGCCCCAGAGATGAAATATCTTTGCCACCTTGTCTAGGTGGAGGGACCACTCGTGAGGCAGCAGTACTCGACTGAGTTTGTCTGCCAAAAAGTTTTGAATGCCTGGAAGATATACCACTAGAAGGTGAATTTGATGCTCTCTGGCGAGGGCCCACAGTCGTAAAGCTTCGTTGCATAACGACAGAGAGCCTGTTCCACCCTGCTTGTTCACACAGAACATGGCTACTTGATTGTCCGTCTGGACTAGGACTGTCTTGTAGCAGAGCTGGGCGTGGAATACTCGAAGAGCTAAATAGATTGCTCTTAATTCCAGGAGGTTTATGTGTAAACCAACCTCCTGTGGAGTCCAGGTGCCCTGGGTAGAGAGATGATTCAGGTGTGCTCCCCAACCCACCTGTGATGCATCTGTTGTTAGGATGGCCTGAAAGAGGGGTTGATGAAAAGGAGACTCCACTGTCAGATTTGTTAGGTTACTAGCAATTATGGTGCTGTAAAGTCTGAGACCTTTCCGACACTTTTAAAGTGGTAGTTTGAGATTTAAAGGAGGGGTTTGATACTTATGGAGTGAATTGGAAATTATTTGAGACAATTTATTACACTCTAAAAGATAGCCTATTTTGGATTGTGTTTGATCGGTTGGCAAAGTGGCATAACCTGCCTGGAATATTGGGGGGTTGGGGAACCCTCAGAGGCAGGAAGGCAAAGCTCTCTAGGAAGGAGTCAAAGCCCTTGAGGGGGCTGAACCTGGAGAGCTGGTTGGGTTCTCGGGCCTTTTGGCTTCTTTTGCTGTCTAGTTTGTCCTTTTTGGGCAACCTGACCTTGAGTTTGACTCTGCTGGGTATAGGAAGGATAAAACTTCCTCTTTTTGCTAAAAGAGGGTTTTTTATGTTGTTGTTAAGTGCCGTCCAGTCGGAGTCGACTCATGGCGACCCTCTGGATAGCTATCCTAAATTGTGTTCGGTCTTCAGTCAGGCGGCTCATTGTTGACAGACTGGTACCCGTAGCTGCTGTTATTGTATCGATCCATCTCATTGCTGGCCTTCCTCTTTTGCGCTGACCTTCTATCTTGCCAAGCATAATGTCTTTCTCTAATGATCTCTCTCTCTTCGCATGATGTGTCCAAAGTATGAAAGTCGAAGTCTTGTCATCTGAGCTTCTAAAGAAAGCTTAGGTTTGATCTCCTCTAGTACCGACTGGTTTGTTCTTTGGGCAGTCCATGGTATACACAGTATTCGCCGCCAGCACCATAATTCAAAGGCATCAATTTTCTTCCTGTCTATCTTTTTCACTGTCCAGCTTTCACATCCATATGATGTTATTGAAAATACCATGGCTTGAACAAGTCGAATCTTTGTATGGAGAGAGACATCTCTGCTCTTGAGAATCTTATCTAGGTCTTTCATAGCCATTCTGCCAAGAGCAATGCGTCGTCTGATTTCTTGACTGCTTGTTGCTTCTTTATTGATAGTTGATCCAAGTAGGTTAAAGTTGTTCACAATTTCAATTTCTTCTCCTTCAACGATGAACCTGTTGATTATGCCAGTTGTCATGATCTTTGTCTTCTTTACATTAAGGTGCAGGCCCATTTTGAGACTATGGTCTTTGATTGTGAGAAGCAAATGTTTCAGATCATCTTCACTTTCAGCCAGTAATGTGGTATCATCAGCATAGCGAAGGTTGTTGATGAGTCTTCCACCACGCTTCACACCTCTGTTGTCTTCATACAATCCTGCTTCTCTGATGATTTGTTCTGCATATAAATTAAACAGGTAGGGGGAAAGTATGCAGCCTTGTCTTACACCTTTGCTTATTTTAAACCATTCTGTTTCTCCTTGTTCCATTCGAACTGTTGCTTCTTGATCAATGTACAGATTGCGCAAGAAGCAAGGCTTCCTTTTGGCTGGAGTGGCTGTAGACTTTGACAATCTATCTAAGGTAGAATTGTCAGCATCTAACTCGTTAGCCTTTTCCTGCCAGTTCTTGCCGAAGAGATTCTCCCCCGTGCAAGGAATGTTGCCTAACTTGTCCTGTACCCAAGTCTCCAAGTCTGATGCCTGTAGCCAGGCAATCCGTAGTGCGCCAATGGCAATAGCAGAGGTTCTGCTGATGCATTCGAAACAGTCAAAGGCTGCACGATTAACAAACTTGGAGACATCTTGAGCATGCTTAACTAGAGCAAGAAAATCTTGTCTCTTGTCATCTGGGAGAAATGGGCTCATAAGTTCCAAGTCTCCGGTGACTTCCTTGAGGAACATTCCCATATATAGGATATATGAACTGATCCTAGCTGAAAGCATGGAAGCTTGAAAAGTTTGGCGCCCAAAAGCATCCAGAGTCCTAAATTCACGACCTGGAGGATTGGATGCATGCCTCTTTGCACTTTTCATCCTATGCATGGCTGATTCCACTATCATTGAATGGTGTGGCAGCTGAGTTTTCAGAAATCCAGGACATGGCGGAACTCGATACATAGTATCAAGTCTCCTAGAGTGAGGAGAAGTAGTCAGAGGTGTCTCCCACATTCTGAGCATCAAGCTATGCAGAATTTCATGGATAGGCAGAGTGGCTGCCTCCTTAGGAGCTTTAGGATATTGGAGAATTTCCAATTCCTTTGCTCTGGGTTCCTCTTCAGAAGCAACTGTGATTGAAAGACCTTTGGCCATATCACGGATGAAATCCTGAAATGACATGTCCTCTGGAGGTGACATTCTGCGTTGGGGAGAAGAGGGATTTTCTAGGAGAAAACCTCTAGTGCCAGCAGAATTGTCAGTCTTCAGAATCGGAGGAATCGAAGTATTCCTGACCCCGATGCTCTTGCAACGCACGATCCCGGTACCGTTCGAAGTCGGTACCGAGCTGACCCGGTACCGCTCTGACAATTCTAGCCAGAGATGGCAGAGGAAGGGCTCCCACCGGGGCCGGTACCATTGGTACCAGTATTGTCGGTGTCTGTACTGGTGTCGGTACTGGCATCGGTGTCGATATCGATGTCGGTACCGGTGCCCGTGGGACCCCCGGTACCGCAGCTGAAAGAAAAGCTGCGATGCTGCACTCGATAGCGAGGAAACCTCTGGTCTATCGACGCTGCCGATGCCTGGGTGTCGGTACCGGTAAGAACGGCCGGAACCCCTGAGCATGGCACAGGTAGTTCTTGCGAGGTTGAGGCCTCGAGAACATCCTGAAGCCCCATCGATGCTTTGGAAGCCGAAGCCTCCCGCCAGGGCTGTTTTGCCGGTGTGGTTCCCTCAAGGGCAATGCCGATGGCCTCTCGATGCTTAGCAGGAGAGCTACCCTTTGAGGACCGGCTTTTATGTTTAGTTACCTGAGATCCATGGGAGGAAGAAGAGGCCCTTGACGATGTCGATGCAATGGATCTGGCATCCGAAGAAAAGAGGGTACTGAGCTTTGCAGCCCGGTTTTGTCTTCCTCTTTTAGTCATCCCCATACAGGAGAGACATTCAGTTGGAGAATGTTCAGGTCGTAAACATTTTAGACACCAATCATGGGTGCCAGTGACGGAGATGGTACCGTCACACTTAGTACATTTCTTAAAACCACAAGTTGGTTTTTCCATGTTTTAGAAACATAGGGCCTAGTGCCCAAAATGGCGCCTAGCACCGAAGAAAAAAGTTTCTGAAAAGAAACAGTCTAAGTTGGTTTTTTTTTTTTTTTAAAGAAAAGAACCAGCGGTACCGGTAGGCGTCATACGGAAGGCAAACGCGACCACAAGAAAAGAAATTTAAAGACGGAATTTTCTGCGGTGACAGGGAATAGATCCTGTCGGCTCCACAGAAAATGAAGAACTGAAGAGGGACAGTTGGAAAGGCGGGAAGGCAGCGCGCATGTGCTGAGGGATGCTCCCAAAAGCATTCCTATTGGACGCTGAGGAGCGTTCCTGCGCAGGCTCTGTCGGTACCGACGATACTCATATGTGAAGACTACATTCCTGCTTGTTCCTGGAGCTAGACTGTACCAATTCTCTGCTGGTTTAAGCAAGTTGGGGTTTTGGATTTTTTTTTTTTTTTTTAAGTGCCGGTAGCTCCTGGATTTTTTTGGCAAAACATAACCAGAAGTAGATTGCCAGGCCTTTTCTTCTGAGGCAACAGAAGGCAAAATGACTTATCCAAGGTCACAAGGAGTGCCAGTGGGCAGGGCCGGCCCGTCCATTGAGCGAGAATGTTTTTTGCACAGGGCCCCGCGTTTCAGGGGGCCCCGCGCAAAAAACATTCTTTTTGAAAAGTAAAATTGAAAAAAAAAAAAACCTGTCTGCTGCCGCGGTCGGGGCCGCCGCGGCAGAATCGAGCGTGCCGCGGGGCCCCCCTGTGCACGGCAGAGCCTGCCCTCCTTGTAGCAGCTCTCTCTTTGGAGCTGAAGTCAGACGCGCCGGCTTGCAGAGCGCGAGGGAAGAGTTTCTCCCTCGCTGCTCTGTTAAGCCCGCGGGCGGGCTTAACAGAGCAGCGAGGGAGAAACTCTTCCCTCGCGCTCTGCTCTGCAAGCCGGCGCGTCTGACTTTTCAGCTCCAAAGAGAGAGCTGCTACAAGGAGGGCAGGCTCTGCCGTGCACAGGGGGGCCCCGCGGCGGCCCCGACCGCGGCAGCAGACAGGTTTTCTTTTCTTTTAATTTTCGCTGGGCTGGGCTGGGCTGGGCTGGGCTGGGGGGGGGGGTTTAGGAGTGTTGATGGGCTGGGCTGGGCTGGGGGGGGTTTAGGAGTGTTGATGGGCTGGGCTGGGCTGGGGGGGTTAGGAGTGTTGATGGGCTGGGGGGGGTTAGGAGTGTTGATGGGCTGGGGGGGTTAGAAGTGGTGATTGGCTTGGGGGGGGGTTAGGAGTGAGTGGTGATGGGCTGGGGGGGGTAGGAGTGGTGACGGGCTTGGGAGGGTTTCGGAGTGGTGATGGGCTATGGGGGAGCTAAATCTGTATATGGGCTGATGGGATTAGGACTGAAAGTGGGTTGATGGGGGGTTAGGACTGGTAATGGGCTATGGGGGGGCTTAAACTAAAAGTTGGGTGATGGGGGATTAGGACTGGAAATGGGCTGGTGGGATTAGGACTGGGAGTGGGCTGATGGGGAGGTTAGGACTGGTAATGGGTTGGGGGGGGTTGCTAGGACTGGAAATGGGCTGAGTGGAAGGGGGCTTGAACTGCAAATAGCTGATGGGGAGGGGGGCTTGGAATGGGCTCTTAGGGGAAGGAGCTAGGACAGGAAATGGGCTGATGGAGGGGCTAGGATAGGACTGGGAATTGGGTGTTGGGGGAGCTAAGATTGGAAATGGGCTGTGGTGGGGGCTTGGATTGAAATGGACTCATGGAGGGGCTAGAACTGGAAGTAGGTTCATGGGGGGCTTGGATTAGAAATGGGCTGAGTGGAGGGGAGCTAGGATTTAACATGGGCTGATGGTGGGGCTAGGAAAGGACTAGAAATGGGCTGATGGGAGGCTGGTATTGGAAATGAGCTGATGAAGGGACTCGGATAGGACTGGAAATGGATGGGGGAGCTAGGACTGGAAATGGGCTGATGTGGGGACTAGAAGGGAGCGGATACTGGGTGGGGCTGCAACTAAAAGGGAGCTGATGTTGGGGGAGATTAGAAGGGGATGGGGCTGGGAGAGTGAAATGGAGAGGGGAAGAATATTTTGTGTGGGAGGGAAGAAAAATCTACAATTGGCCGGGTATTGGGAGACTAAGGGGCTTGTTTACAAAGCCGCGGTAGTGGTTCGCGATCGCAGCCGCGGCCCCATTGAAATCAATGGGGCCGCGGCTCCGATTACGATCGCAAACCGCTACGGCGGCTTTGTAAACAAGCCCCTAAGTGGGGATTGAGGATGGAGGGGTAAAATTTGAGTGGATGAAATAGGAATGAGGAAAGAGCAAAAGGAGAAAGATTATTATGTTAAAGCAGATGTAGAGAGAGAATGGAAAAAAACTAGAGGAGAGAAGAAAGGACAAATGGACAGCAGACGATGGAGAGTTAGCAGAAGACACAAATAAACCAGAAGAAAGTGACTGGAACAATTGCAACTGAAAAAAAAATGCACAAAAGGTACAAAGATATCTCTTTATTTTGAATTTATTAACTGGAATATGTCAGCTCTGGGAATGTGCATCATTAATGTCGGTGCTTTGTTTAGTACAAGAGGAAATTAATTTATAGTTTTATTTCAACATTGTTGTACATTCCAAGTTTGGCTTTTAGGGTTCCCAGTTTAATTATTGTCTTCCTGTTTTTAAATTGTGATTCCTTGTTTGGTGATGGTCTATGTTCTGCATGTGTAACTGAGCTGAGGTATTCTGTTTATGTAATTCCTATTTGACATTGCCACTTGTTCTCTTTCCCCAGTAGGTCATGTATTGTTATTCTCTGAAATGTATTGGTTTAATATTTGCAGTGTTGCCTTTGATAGGTAGGGTATGGTGCTTTATGAGTCTTGGTAGTGCTGTTAGGATACGGTGGGTTTGCTATGGGTTCTAAATGGGCAGTGTTTGTAGTAGTTCCTAATGTGCCTGGCGGTTGGCACTGGATTATAGTAATGTAGAAATCTTTGTCTTTCTTTATCCATACACTCATGAAGAGGCATGTTTACTAAAAGTTAGTGTATGGTAACATTATGCAAATATTTATGCAAATGAGGCCCCTTATGCAAATGAGGCCCCGCACCGAGTCTCCGCACATGGCCCCGCACCCCCCTTGGGCCGCCCCTGCCAGTGGGAATCAAACCATGATGTCTTAGGTACTAGGCTGTTGCTCTAACCATTAGGCTACTCTTCCATGTCATTAAACTACAAACATACACATCATACAATAATAATGCAATTAAAAATATCAATGTCATAAAAATAACTAATATCGGAAACACAGAACAGGACAAGATAAAAGAAAAAAAAAAGTTAATGAGAATAGCCACATCAGATGATAGCACTACAAATAACTAAAGCCCAAAGCAAGGGGAGGTATACTAAAGAGACATTTCAGAACCAGCATGTAGGATACACTAACTCCTTCTGCTGAATCTTCATGTATCAGATAACCTAAAGTATACAGAGAAAGATAGAATATGATGGCAGATCAAGACCATAAACCCTGTCTAATCTGCCCAAATTACTTCCTGTTGTTTGCATTTATTAATCCCAAACTTTCACTTCTTCATGGCTAAAGATCATCCATGCTCAAAAAGGCTGCCGACCCATGCATTCATCTGCCCTTCTATGAGCTAGGTACCAAACTGAGATTGTAAGGCTTCCGGGGACAGGGAAATATCTAGCATGCCTGAATATAACTCTCTTTCAGCTGCTACTGAATATAAATGAGCTTAACCCAAATTTTAAAAAAATAATATTTTCTGATCTTCCTCCTCAATCTACTCCATTGGAACTTCATAACATGATCTCTTGTTCTAGAAATGCACAACAGATACCTGAGATACTCAGAATAAACAGTAAGCAAACCGTTTACTGGGCTCTTCTGGTTCTCTACAAAGTATTCAATGTTCAATGCATACTATGCATAGCCTTAGGCTATGTGTGCAAATCCTTCATCCAGATCTATGTTGGTGTGCTCCCAGTCGTTGACTCACAGCAGGATATGTTTAGTTTGGAATCAGTATCCTGACACATAGAGCTGAGTGTCTGTGATGTCGCTTTACTTACTGATATCAATCCTCTGCTCAATGGGTAAGGGATTGACTCTGCTGACAAGTTTTGAAAGGCATGTTGCTGCAAGGAGCTGAGCATAAGATGTCTAAGGTGGGAAAAAGACAAAACACAAGATTGAAATAAGCACAGAAAAACTGGAAATAATGGCTTTTTCCTACCAAATCTAGAAGTGGAAAATTAGACATTTTCCAAACAAGAATCATAAAAATGAAAAGAATATCACTGCAATACCAAAAGTAGCACACTATTTCCCAGGCACTTCCTACTAATGACCTAAATTCATCCACTAATAAAACCAGTCATGTCACTAAAACATTAAAAGTGAACATTTTCTGATTCGATGAAGCACTATTCCATGAATTAAGGAAGCAATATAATATTTACTTAAACTGATTACATGGCCTCATTTGCAATTATTAACATAACACATACAAATTTTATTTTAGGCATTCTATTCAAGATTTTACATATCTTTACAAGTAACACATTATTATTCTAAAGTGTTATTCCGCTCAAATGTTTCCACTGTTCTATTTGCTGTGTGTGCTGGAGTAAGATGCCTTCAATATCTCAAAAGACATTGCTAAACAGAAATTTAATACAAAAGTTGGAAAATAAACCTAGAAAGAAATATAGTCAACATTAACATCTTAAGACTGCCAAAGTACCATAAACAGAATATTCTTTTACAAATACTGTCCTATACTGCACCAATCTGCCCCCTCCCCCACCTAAGCTACTACACACATCCTACACTAAAGTTTTCCCCAACATACCCAGCACAGCGGCAGCCTATGGCAGAGAGCACAAAACTGAGTTCCCTTCCATTACTTACAATACTTCCCTGAATCTTGCTACTAGCTGTCAGTACATGATCAATAGCTGGTCCATTCTGCGCCTTTCTAGAAGTGTTCATTCAATAGCGTTTCCAGACAGGGCCAGTAGGCTGCGACTCTTTCAACTTTGTGCAGAGCTGGGGCCCTCTGTGACATAGGAGTCAAAGACAATTATCTTGGTTGCACCACTCTAATGCCAGGCCAGTAATGTCCCGGCCTCTTCTTATTAGTGATTTACAACTTACCGTTCCTTGCTCCAATAACAGCTGGCATTTGCTAAGGCATTCCGGGCTTTCGATAAGCTCCAGGAGCACCTTCTCTGCTTGTACCCGCTGCCCCAGATCTGTGCCTTCGTACAGCTGAGTGCATAGAACTTCCAGTTCAGACAGACTCTGCAAACAAAGAGACACACAGCTAACATACATAAGAACATAAGAAAAGCCATCCTGATTCAGATCAAGAGCAATCAAGCCCAACATCCTGTCTCCAATAGTGGTCAGTTCAGGTCACAAGTCCCTGGCAGATCCCATAAAGTAGATCTGTGACTTTTCCCCAGGTACTTGTCCAAACCTCTTTTGAGCCCCACTATGTTAAGTCACCTCAAACATGTCCTTCAGCAACCGAGTTAACAACTTAATTATGAGCTGCATGGAAAAAGAAAACATTCTAGGATTATTTTCCAAACTGCCGTCATTAGTTTTATGGAGTGCCCTCTTTTTGTGTTGTTTTGAGTGATATTTCCTAGGAGTTAAAAGGAAACATTTGCCTTTTTGCGGATGGCATGAAGACTATTGAGAGGAGCTGCTCCTGCTGTGAAGGAATCTGCACTTGTATTTTACCTGCTGGGAAATTAGAATTATTTGGGTTTAAGCTGGTAAAATTTGGGGTATGTTTACTAAACGGCAGTAAGGGAGCAAGTGTGCTGTTTATGTGTGGTAACAGCACACATCCCCTTAACCCTGCAAAAATGCTGAGTTTCCGTGTGTAAAAGGCTCCTGCAGCATAAAGGCAATAGGAGGCGGAGAGCGGGCGGTAACACCGTGTATTCCTTTACTGCCTCTTGCGCAACATCCCTTAGAGTCCCTTTACACCTGTAACCGTACCGCCATGTGAAACCTCAATGTGATCAGTATGATGAAATCACAACGGAGTCCAATTCAGCCATAGTAGTGCTCCATTAGCAGCAGCAGCAGCATAGTGCACAAGTATGAAAGGGCACCAGGCTGATGCTGCCAATGGAGCAAAGGGGGTGGCACGTTGGTCATGCAGTGCTAGGTTCAGGTGTACTTTGCGGACCAGGCAGCAGCCCAGATGGCACACAATGGCATAAGAACAGAGGATCTGAAGATATGCCATACTGGGTTAAGACCATGGCCTGTCAAGTCCCATATCCTCTGTCCTACAGTGGCCAATCATGCTCACAAGTAGCTGACTGGGTCCTTAAAATGTACCCATGTTCAATGATGCCTGTAGTGCCCCCTGCATTATGGTGCAATGACCGTTTCCCTGGAACCTAGCCTTACGACATCTTCATGATTGGAATTTCAGAGACTGCCTATGCGTTGCCTGACAAACTATATGTGCCTATCAGTAGGAATGAGTTACACTGTAGCAGTATTGCCTGTTCCCTTGTCCCCTCCACATTTTGATGGCATAAACAACCGATCAATGTTTACCCATTCCACGCGTGGCCATCCATGTGTGCCTCTGACCCCTCCCCATCCGGGCCTTGCACCTAAGGTTCCCACCTAACCCACATGTTTAACATGCTGGGACTGCACACCACCACCACTGACAGCGCATGGGCATGTCTGCATGGTGTGGTGGTGGTGGTGGTGGTGGTTGCGTGGGCAGCAGCACCAGCCTGCAGCAGACAGAAGATACTCATCCCCCTTAGACCTACACATTCCCCCATCTGACCTATAAATGCCCACGGTTTACTGGAATACTTAACTCTATGTAAATATTTGTACATACCATGTGAATAGTTTCCCTGTTATCCCAGTTTGTTTATGCCTTGTTCTATGTAAGCACATTGTGATATTTAATGCATGTTGCTCTGTTCAGTTTTACTGTAAACCGCGCTGATTTCAATAGCGCGGTATATAAAAAATAAAAATAAATAATAAAATAAATAAAATAAGCCTTGTCCTAGTCCTGTGCGCCATGTGCATTGCAACATGTGCCAAAGGCCAGCTGAAGGGGAGCATGTCAGCAACAGGGGCTGTTATCCCCATACGACAGCACTGTGGTGCAACACAAATGGTTGGTGTGTATATATGTGAAGGGTCACAGGTTCAGGACCCTGCTAGGGTTTTTGTATTGCATGTTCCTATGGACAAGGCTTAGCCAACAGTGCAAGTACAACTCCCAAGGAAACGGCCAGCAAGGGTGGTAATACCCACCAGCAGCACAGACAGGCTCCACTATCCACAGCTGGTTGGAAGCTAATAGCACACTGAGTGGGCAGTAACAATGTGCAGCAAGGCCAAGGCGCACTAATAGTGCCTGCACACAGAGCACAAGTTACCAATCCTTGAGCTGACATGGAGACAGAAGTGGAAGGCAGGAATGCCAACTATCCCCACTTTTGCACAGTGCACCAATGAGAGTGTATGTGTGTCTGTGTGTATGGCTTCCCTTTGTCCTGCGGCTTTCTGCACTTCACTTTGGCTCTCATTATCCAAGTTGTTCCCAGCCTTTGTTTGAAAACCTGAATAACACGAGGCAGAAGATTGTGGGTATCACCTGAAACAGCACAGATTGGCCTGGATGTGTCTGCCGCAATGGTAGGGTCAATGGATAAGACGTCATTGTGCCCGTCTGCCACATGCATTGCCAGGGTGGCTACAACATGTCATGCTGAGATGGCACGGCTATGTATCCACATAAAGCTATTATAAGGTCTGGCTCCAATGATGTGGATGCAATCTCTGTATGGGGATGCCAATCACTGAGCAAAATGCTGGGTACCATTGCCGAGTATCCCAAGTCAGGGTGTTCGTGGTCACTCCAAGCACATGCCGTGCGTGCTGACCAGTGGACCAACCACAATTGACTTGTTCATGGCTGACACAGCCCAGTGAAGGCAGCAGGGGCAGTCTTACTGCCTGTGCTGTGGTCGATTCTTGGTCCCCAATGGTTGGGGCAACAGTGGTTTATGGCCTACTCACTGGGGTCATGGCAGAACAGTAGCAATAGCCCCATCCCAGCCTATATGCCCCCACTGCAGTGGCTGTCCATGGCATCAGCATATTGACACTGGGCACTGACCTGCACTGTTATCAGAGAGTTAGTGTCCAAAATGGGCAGAACACAGGGCCGAGCTGTTGCTGTCGCCTACATCATGCAGGAAACAAGGAGAAAAGCATAACACACTGCAGACAATACCTGCCACACACTAGAAGTGATGTGGACCTGCAGCACAGCCAGCAGAGACTATCTCTAACAGGTTCAATGAACATAAGAACATAAGATATGCCATATTGGGTCAGACCAAGGTCCATCAAAGCCCAGTATCCTGTTTTCAACAGTGGCCAATCTAGGTCACAAGTACCTAGCAGAAACAGGTTCCACAATGCTTGTATTGCATCAAGCAATGGATTTCCCGGGTCCTCTTTAATAATGGTTTATGGACCTTTCCTCCAGGAATTTGTCCAAACGTTTTTTAAACCCAGCTACACTAACAGCTTTTACTACATCTTCCAGTAATGAATTCCAGAGTTTGATTACGCGTTGAGTGAAAAAATATTTTCTCTTATTAGTCTTAAATAGGTTAGTTACACTGTAGTGTCATTGCATGTCTCCTAGTCTTTCTATATTTTGATGGCATAAACAATTGATCTCCATTTATCTGTTTCACTCCATTCATTAATTTATAGACCTCTATCATTTATTTATTTTATTTTATTTATTTATTAACATCTTTTATATACCGCACTATTCGTTATCAGCGCGGTTTACAGAGAACAAGAAAACTTCAGACAAGTTACATTTATCTGGTTTTTACATATAACAGGAACAATAACTTGGATAACCGGGGTAGTTATTTACAACAAATAGCAGTCAGAGAAATTATTTATCTCCCCTCAACCATCTCTTTTCCAGGTTGAAGAGCCCTAACCCTTTCAGCATCTCTTCATAGGGGTATCCTTCCATTCTCTTTACTATTTTGGTGGCTCTTTTCTGTACCTTTTCTAATAACACTATATCCTTTTTAAGATACGGCAACCAGAATTGAGCACAAAATTCAATATGCAGTCTCACCATGGAACAATACAGAGGCATTATAATATCATTTGTTTTATTCTACATTCCTTTCCTTATGATTCCAGGCTCTCTATTTGCTTTCTTGGCCGCTGTTGCACACTGAGCGGAAGGTTTCAATTTGTTATTCACAATGACGCCTAAATCTTTTTCTTGGGTGATGGTTCCTAATGTGGAACCTTGCATCTTGTAACCATATAGATTGGGTTATTCTTTCCTAAGGTGCGTAACTTTGCACTTCTCCACATTAAAATTCATCTGCCATTTGGATGCCGAGTCTTCCAATTTATCAAGGTCCTCTTGCAATTTTTCACAATCCTCGGGTTTTAACAATTTTGTATAATTTTGTGTCATCTGCAAATTTGATTACCTCACTCGTTATTCCCATTTCCATGTCATTTACGAATATGTTAAAAAAGCAGCAGACCCAGCACAGATCCCTGGGGTACTCCACTATTCTCCTTTCTCCAATGGGAACATTGACCATTTAGCCCTCCCATTTGCTTTCTATCTTTTAACCAGTTCCTGATACACAGTAGTACACTGCCTTCTATCCCATAACTTTTTAGTTTCACCAAGAGGTTCTCACGAGGGACCTTGTCAAGGGCTTTCTGAAAATCCAGTTACACTATATCAACCGACTCACCTTTGTCTACCTGGCTATTCACACCTTCAAAAAATATAACAGATTAGTAAAACAAGATCTTCCTTGTCTAAAGCTATGTTGGCTGTCTCCCATTAAGCCATGACTATCTACATGTTCAGTAATTTTGTTCTACCTTTTTTCCTGGTACTGACATCAGGCTCACCGGTCTGTAGTCTCCCGGATCAATCCTGGAACCCTTTTTAAAAACTGGCGTTACATTGGCTATCCTCCAATCTTCAGGTATTACAGATTATTTTAATGATAATTCACAGATTACTAATAATAGGTCTGCAAATCTCATATTTCAGGTCTTTCAACACCTTTGGATGTAAACCATCTAGTCCAGGTGTTTGCTACTCTTAAGTATATCAAATAGTTGTAAAACATCTTCCCAGCATATCGATATTTCTTTCAATTCTTCTACGGCATCATTAACACTATTTCAGTCATGGGTAACATCCCTACATCTTCCTCAGTAAAGACTGAAGCAAAGAATTCATTCAGTCTCTCCGCTATGGCATTGTCCCCCCCTCTTAGTGCCCCTTTTACCCCTCTCTCATCTAATGGTCCAACTGACTCTGTCACAGGTTTTTTGCTACGAATGTACTCAAAAAAGTCTTTATTACGCGTTTTGGCTTCCACAGCAAGCTTCTTCTCAAATTCTCTATTTGCCTGCCTTATCATGCCTTGCATCTAACTTGCCAGTGCTTAAATTGTTTCCAGTTTTTGTCATTTGGCTCCTTTTTCCATTTCCTGAAAGATGCTTTTTTGGCAACAGCCTCTCTGACCTCACCTTTAAACCATGCTAGCAATTTTTTGGACTTCCTTCCACTTTTCTTAAAGCGTGGAATACAGCTGGTCTGGGCTTCCAAGATAGTATTTTTAAACAACACCCATGCTTGATGTAAATCTTTAACCTTTGCAACTGCTTCTTTTATTTTTTTCTTAACTATTTTCCTCATTTTACATAGTCTCTCTTTTGAAAGTTAAAAGGTAGTAATATGGATTTCCTTGCCGTCCTTCCTCTATTTATTAAATCAAACGCAATCATGCTATGGTCACTATTGCCAAGTAGCCCCAAACACCAATGTTCCCTCTAAGCTGTGCTGGGTCCGCCGTCAACATTCCTGCTGGCCGGGGGGTTTGCAGTGCGATCGATCACTCCGCCCCTCCCCTCACCGGCGAGAATGCCGGCGGAGGACCCGGCACATATGAAAGGGAACATTGCGAGGGTGCTGCGGCGTGTGTTAGACACAGGGTCCAACATACGCAGCAGCACCCTCGCGATGTTCCCTTTCATCTGCACCGGGTCCTCCGCTGGCATTCCCACCGGTGGGGGGAGGGGCAGAGTGATCGATCGCACTGCACCCCCCCCCTGCCGGCAGGAATATTGGCGGCGGACCCAGCGCAGCACAGAGGGAACATTGCCCAACACCCTTATCTCTTGCACCAGATCTTGTGTTCCATTAAGGATTAGGTCCAAAATGGCTTCTCCTCTGGTCAGTTCATGAACCAGCTGCTCCAAGAAGCAATCATTTATTTCACCTAGAAACTATCTCCCAAGCATGTCTTGCCATGACATTGAGCTAGTAGATACCAGGGTAACTGAAATCACCCATTATTATTACTTTGCTGTAACGTTTGTTAGCTTCCCTGATTTCTTTGAGAATTTTATCATCCATTTGTTCATTCTGGCCAGGCGGTCGATAGTACACCCCCACTGCAATCGCCTTCCCCTTCCCCTTCTTTTTACATGGAATTTCAGTCCATAGAGATTCTACAGTGAATTCTGTTTCCTGCAAAAGTTTAATCCTTTGTGAGTCAATGTCCTCTCTGGACACCCATCCTCACCCTCAGGGTGACAGCTGAAACCACTCTGCAGTATGGCTTGCAGTTGTTATGTTCATGTAGCACACGCAGACAGTGCATCTTACTGAGCTGATGTGCTGGATCAGTGCATTCTCTATTGGTTCATCAGCTGCAGACTGTTTTGCATGTGCAGTGCCTCATGACTAGTGGAGGGCCCAACCTATACCGGCACACACAACAAACAGTTTGATCAGAGACTAGCAGGCTCTACGAATCTGTGTAGAACAGTGTGGAGTGGTAGCTTACTGGTTGGTGCAATGTCTCCATAGTCAAAGGTCCAGGGTTCGATTCCCACTTGTTCATTTGTACCTGGGTGCTACTCAGGTCACTTGCCCACCTCGCACAGTCCTGGCTCTGCTGCGACCTGCAGATAATCATCTTTCTACGTTTCTACATGTTATGGCCACACGTTGGGTAGCCCAACATGACATTCTCCATCATGGACATCTGAAAGCACAGCTTTAGTGGCTCTGCCGCGGCCCATTGCAGCGGGTCAGAGATGTATTCACAGCAGATGTCAACTGTTATGGATGCATTTTCTATTGTGCCATCATTGTGACTTCCAGCTTTATATAAAGAGAATATATCTCGTACAATCAGGCACATAACACTCTTTCTATAGCCATACCCTGCACTGTTCTGCCATCATTACTTGCTCCAAATGGGACAAATGGGTTCAACTTCTCCTTTTTTATCATGCTGCTCTGTCAAGTTTATTGTCTTTCAGTTGCACAGGCTGAGGCACCAGCCCCACCTAAATGGCACAAATGGTGTTTCAGGTATCCCATGGTATTGATACTTTCAGATCACACACACCAAATGCTTTTGGCCAATAAGATCCCATACATCCACCCACCACACACACTGCAAACTCTCTGTTTGGCAAATCCATGGTGCAGCCTTGCACCTACCATTTGGCCGTGAGGAGGATTCATGTATTTGCCAGTAAGCTGCCCCACCATGGCCATCTAGGGTCATTTGCAGCAGTTAGCCATATCATGCACACCTCTCTTGTGACTGCTCCAAATGAGCACTCGTGGACAATCCTCACTTTGCTGCCTACATCTGGAACATGCTGCCTCCTGGCCTAAGGAATGCCACACACTGACAGTACTTCTGGATACACACCCACACCTCAGACACTGTAGTATAGCTTATGGCACGATGTTGGCTTTCAGGAGCACCTAGGACTGCATGCCTGTCACAGCGTCCCCCCCTACTGACTCCACTGCCACCAACACCCACTCATGACACTGCCAACACCCACTCTGACCTGCATCACTAGGCAGTTGCCTATCTCACCTAGTCGACAGCACAGGCCTGCTGTTAGGTCAAACATGCTCATCAAACATACTTCCACACAGCCAAGCATCAGGTGAATCAGCTCCATCAGCTACCATCTGTCCTTACATCCATACCTTCTCCAATGGCTTCCCTCCCCCCTTTCAGCGTTTCAGTGGCTTTCCTGCATTAAGGTGCATGCTTGACACCTTACTGCCTCCTGTCCTGTTAACGCATGTTAAGTGTCTGATATCGTCCTTAACACCGTAACACCTCCAACACACCCAACACACTTACCGCATAATAACCACTTATAGCTGTCCTTACCGCACGTTAACGGGAGCTCCCTTACCATTTAATAAACATACCCGTTTGTGTCTATTTTAAAATTCTGACTTCTATAAAGTCAGTTAAGGCATTGTGTAACAAGCCAGCTTTCAATCAGTGTTAAATTTCACACCCTCCTACCCTCCCCAGGCATAATCTTTGATTTACAGGCTCTTAAACCTATTAAGGGGAAAGACGTGGCAGGGCTAGCCCGTTCACTAGGCGAGCTAGGCTGCCGCCTAGGGCGGCCATCCCGGATGGACGGCGGCGGCGGCACTACCCCCAGCTGCTGCCTCCCGCCCCCCCCCCCCAGCTGCCATCGATTCCATTTGGGGAAAAAATGGGCAGCAGCAGAATTTCAAAAAGCAGCTGCAAAAAGGGAGGGTGCAAAAAGGGAGGGTGCAGGGAGGAGTGGCCTAGTGCAAGATACTACAGGCCGGAAGGTCGGTGGTTCAAATCCCACTAGAGGACAACAACCTTGGGCCGGAAGGACTGGGGTTTCTAGTCCCGCAGGTGTTCCTTGTGGTCTTGGGCAAGCCACTTAACCCTCCATTGCCCATGTTCCCTGTAAGTATTAGTGTATGTGTCTCATATCCCCTCGTGTTAAAATGTATCCCCCAACCGCTTTGACCCGGTGAAAAGCGGGATATAAATGCAACTAAATAAATAAATAAAAAGCTACCGCTTTTTGAAATACTGCCGCTGCCCACATCCCCATCCAGAGATGGAATCAGCGGCAGTTGGGGGGGGAGGCAGCAGCAGCAGCAGGGAGGGGGTGCGAGGGCAGCACAACTGGGGGGTGGCGAGGCCGGGGTTTCTGCCTAGGGTGGCAGAAACCCTTGGGCCTGCCCTGAGAAGCAGCCTAATTCCACTTTCAAGTTTAACTGGTTATTTCCATCAGCAAGTTGTTGGGCCTTAAAAATACATTAATTTAGGCCTTGCAGTTCTTCTTGAAGTGAACATCAAACAAAGTCCCTTAAACTTATGAGGTATAATTGTATTGATTCAAGATCCTTATTCCCCTAGCTACTATAAATTAGTTAACAACTTAAATAGCTAAACAATTCTTTAAAACTAAGAAGCAGGACGTCCCCGGCTTGCATGGCTGTGTGAGTGTTTAGCTCCAGCCTGACCCCGACAAAAAAGGAGTTTTTCAGCGCCCCTAATTGCTGGCGTGAGGTGGAAACAGCGGTGGGAAAGACGGAGGAAGCAGTGAGCAGCATGTCCACCCGAAAAAAAATCGCGGACTTGAGAGAGTTCGCGTTCACCGGAGCGGCCTCGTCGGCGGGGGAAACCAAGCTGGCTGGGACGGAGGCCATGCGGTCTGAGCAGGCCGCGGAGAGCGAGCAGGTTGTGGAAAGAGCGGAGGAGCCTCTTGATGTTCGCAGCTGGGGAGGTGCGACTCGAGAAGAGATGAGGCAGTGGTTCCACGAGCTTAAGGCAGAGGTACAAGGCTCTAAGACTGCACTCGAAGGGCTCCTTAATAATCTTAAAGAGGAAGTGGGAGAAGTGGCAGCCAGGATGGGAGACCACGAAAATCGCTTGGAAGTGTTGGAGCAGCAGCACGAGGAATGGAGGGACCAGCGCCAAAGCGAGGAGAGGTGGAAGGAGGAGATACAGTTAAAATTGGAGGACCTAGAGAATCGCTCTAGGAGGAATAATCTGCGGATTTAAAGGTGTTCCAGAGGCAGTGGAGTTTAGAGACTGTGCTAAGGTGGCTGAGGCTGTCTGCCTGGAGGCCCTACGGCAAGGTGGGGAGGAGGCCCCGAGTGGCGGGATCCTGCTGGACAGGGCTCACAGAGCGCTGGGCGCCGCCCGTAATAACCAGCCCAGGGACATAATTATTTGTCTCAAGGACTACAAAATTAAGGAAAAAATAGCTACCAAAATGAGGGGGCTGAGCAATTTTCAGTGGCAGGGCTACACAGTTTCTATATTTGCTGACCTCTCCTTGGGAACTTTGCAGAGGAGGAGAGAACTAGCCCCCATAACAACAACACTCCGAAAGGAGGAGGTGCGCTACAGATGGCTCTACCCCTTTGGCCTGGCCTTTACAAAGGGGGACAGAACCTGGAGAATCCATACGCTGGCGGCAGCGTGGGCAGCGCTGAAAGAAGCAGGCATGGAAGGAACGGCGGTAGCAGCTCGAACGGAGTGGCAGGGGGCAGCGGCTGATCAAGCTAGAACCCGCAAGCAAGGAGAAGTGATGAGTGACCGGCCCAAGGGCACAGACGGAGACTATCGGCGATCACAGCGGAGAGGGGCGAAGAGATGATGGACAATATAGACACTGAGAAAGTGATTGCACAATGTGTTAGAGTGGAAGTGGGCTAGGGATATGGTAAGATTATTGCATGGGGGGGAGGTCGTGAGAGGGGGGAGGAGGGAGAATGTGTGAGGGAGATTAGCACTTGGTAAGCTGGCGGGAGGGAAGGGGGTCAGAGATAAGGGGGTGGAGCGAGGAGGGGGAGGTGGTGGGGCGGGGAGGAGGGGGTGTATAGGGGGTTGGGGTGGAGCAGGTGGGTCACTACTCCGGATCAGCCTGGTCGCTGACGAGGCAGAGGGGTTGGGGAGGATGGGTGGGAGGGTGGGGGAGGGTAGGGGGGGGAGGGGAGAGGGAGGAGGGGAGGGGGGATGTGGGGGGAGGAGGGATAGGAAGGGGGGTCTGAAGGGCAACAAACTTGGGGGTAGGGAGCAGCTGGTAGTGGCTACAGTAAACACGAAGGGCTTGCGGACATGGCGCAAGAGGCGCCTGCTGGAGAGGGAGGGTATACGGTTGGGGGCAGATCTGGTGTGCATTCAAGAGACACATTTGAAAGTGGGTCAAGAAGGGTTGTTAAGGACTCGGCACTTCCCGAGAATTCTACTGGCAGGCCAAAGGGAAGCTCCGCGGAAAGGAGGGGTGGGGATTTTGATAGGGGAAAAGTATGTAGAAGCGGTGGTGGAGGAAAGAAGGGACCGAGAGGGGCGGTGGGTAGCTGTTAAAATGCGGGTACGTGGGGAGGAAGTGTGGGTGGTCAGTATTTATGGCCCAAATGCCTTGAAGGAGAGATTTTATGATAGGCTCCTGAGTGAATTGGAGGGGTGGGGGGCGATACCGGTGATTATAGGAGGGGATTTCAATCTCACAATGAACCCTAGACTGGATCATAGTGGAGGGGGGGTAGAGAGGGGGGGAAGGAGAGGAGGAGCTTAGCAAAACTAAAGGAGCGACTGGGGTTGCTTGATATGTGGAGGGTGCGGCACCCTGGGGAAAGGGAGTATACTTTTTACTCGGCAGTACATGATATCTATAGCAGACTTGACATGCTGTGGGTGAGTGGGAGTTGGGGGGCTAAGGTACAAGCAGTGGAAATGGGCAATATCACCTGGTCGGACCATGCCCCGGTGCATATGGTGCTGGATTTGGGGGTTGGAGACAACGGGGTGAATTTCTGGAGGCTGAATGATTCCCTGTTGAATGAAAAAACATATGTGGCCAGAGTCAAAGAGGTGATACGGGATTACTTGCAGAACAATTGGAATGGGGAGGTGGCCACAGGAATGGTGTGGGATGGGCTCAAGGCAGTGGTGAGGGGCCACTTAATCAGTATAGCAGCCCAGGAAAAGCGAAGAAAGAGAGAGGAGGAAGACCAGCTCTTGAAGAAGGTGGAGAATTTAGAAAGGCAGCACCAACAGGGGAGGGACCCGCGGACCCTGCAGGAACTTTCTCAGGGTGAGAGGTGACCTTGGCCAGCTTAGGGCGGCTGAGATAGCCTACAACCTGACCAAGTTAAAGCAGGGGTGGTACGAGGGAGGGAACAGAGCAGGAAGGAGATTAGCATGCCGCTTGAGAGCACAGCAACAACGATCTATAATAGGGGGGGTGCGTAACCAAAAAGGGGAAATGGTACATCAGGGGGAGGACATTAGGAAGGCCTTTGCAGCATACTATGAAAAACTGTACAGCAGTGAGGTGACGGGGGCTGAGCAGAAGGGAGAGGAGTTCTTGGCTCAATGCGACCTGGGCAAGCTTACGGAAGAGGAGGCAGCTGAACTGGGGCGTCAGGTGACGTATAAGGAGGTGATAAGCACGGTGAAGTCTCTTAAGGATGGGAAAGCGCCAGGTCTAGATGGATATACGGCAAAATTTTACAAGGTAATGCACGATGAGGTGGGGGGGCTGTTAATGGAGGTTTACAATGGGGTGCTGAAGGGGGAGGGGCTCCCGCCCTCTATGGCGGAAGCGGGAATAACAGTTATACCTAAGGCAGGGAAGGACCGTACGGTCTGTGGAGCTTACCGGCCTATCTCGCTAATTAATTTGGATGCTAAGGTGTTGGCCAAGCTACTGGCGCGAAGGCTACAGATGGTGATGCAGAAGCTAGTGCATAAAGATCAGACGGGGTTCATCTCTGAGAGACAGGGAGGAGACAACATTCGGAAGCTGCTGAATGTCATGTGGTCTCTGCAGGCGACGGGGAGGGAGGCAGTATTTTTGACGGTCGATGCAGAAAAGGCATTCGACAGGGTGGAATGGGGATTTATGTTCCAGGTACTAGAAAGAGTTGGGGTGGGTCCTTCGTTCCTAAGATGGATAAAAGCGTTCTATGCATGCCCCAGGGCAAGGATAAAGGTAAATGGAGGATATTCTGAAAGCTTTCGATTGGGTAGGGGCACCAGGCAGGGGTGCCCTTTGTCGCCTTTGTTGTTTGCCCTGGTTATAGAACCATTGGCGGACTTTATCCGGCGACAGGGGGATATTTGTGGTACCGAAGTAAGGGGACAGTTAAGCAAGGTTGCACTCTTTGCAGACGATGTTATCTACACTTTGGAACAACCTTTGGTTAGCCTTCCCAATTTACTGCAGGCCGTAGGGCGGTACAGTGCAGTATCGGGCTATAAGTTGAACCTGGATAAGACCGAAATTCTGGGGTTTAATCTGGATAGAGGGGTGGAGGAGCGGTTGCAGGCTGAGTTTCCCTTCAAATGGGTGCAGGGACATTTTCGATACCTGGGGATTCAGTTGGGTAATACATGGGACCAAGTGCCGGCTTGGAATTATAAACCCCTGATAGCGGCACTTAGGAAGGATTTAGGGAGATGGAAGGGCCTACACTTGTCCTGGTTGGGGCGCATAGCAACCATTAAAATGAATGTGCTGCCAAGGCTCCTATTTGTGTTTATGGCCCTACCCTATAAGGTGCCGCGAAAAGGTCTTAGGGAGCTGCAGGCTCTGATCATGAGGTTTATTTGGGAGGAGAAGCGGGGCAGGGTGAATAAGCTCACCATGTTCCGACCCCAGGAGGCAGGGGGGTTGGGAGTACCTAACCTGGCGAAGTATTATGAGGCAGCACAACTTCGGGCGCTCTTTGTGTGGAGAGAGAGAGGAGAAACCCCGCAATGGGTATATATGGAGAAAGACGGTAAGGATTGTCGGGAAGAAGCGGTCTGGGGTGGGGAGAGGAGCGGAGTGAGTCGGGAGGGGTTGAACCCTTACAAGCACTTAACGCTGCAAGTATGGGAAAAATGGCAGGGTTATTTATTGAAGGGGAAGAGACTTTCCCGTGCTGCGTACCTGCGTAATATGCGGGGCCTGGCCCCGGGGGGGTGGGGAGGGAGTTTTAAAGTGTGGGCGGAGAGAGGGTTGGAGAGGGTTGGCCAGGTTTTAGATAGGACCGGGAGGATACGGCCGTATGCGGAGCTTCAAAGAGAGTTCGGACTGCGGGATAATGATTTTTATGCGTACATGCAACTGTGGTATTATTTGCAAGAACCGGGGGTTAGGGGGGACCTACAGGGTGGGGTAACGGAGTTTGAGATGCTGATGGAGCAACAAGAGTCAGTAAAGGGCCTGGTGTCTAAACTATACCGCTTGCTGAACGCACGGGAAGAAGGCATGGCCAAGTGGCAGGAACAGTGGGAAGGGGAACTGGGAGGTCAGTGGGAGGCGGGCCGGTGGACGAGCATCTTTGAGGGGGAAAGGCGGCTTGCATAGGGTACGGCGCTGCTAGAGAATTCGCTTAAAGTTAGGCTTAGGATGCTCTGGACCCCAGCCAGGCTGCACCGCATTTTCCCGGCGCGAGAGGGTACTTGCTGGAGGGGATGTGGGGGGTGGGGTGATCTCTTGCATATGATATGGAGCTGCCCCAAATTGCAGGAGTTGTGGAGGGTGGTGGAGGATTATTGTGGAGCGGTGACGGGGATATGGATCGCCTTCGCTTCAACCCAGGTGGTGCTCCTGGAGGGCGAGGAGATTGGGGCGGGGGGGATTGCTGCTTTCCGTAATTACTGTGTGATAGCGGTCCGCTTGGCAATATTACAAAACTGGAAGAACATGGAACCACCGAGAATGAGAAGGAGGGAAAATCTTGGCCGGTTAGAGTTTTTGTGGGGGATTAGTAAAGTGCGGGCCTGTGCACAGGGATCGCAGGCCAAACATGATGAGACCTGGCGGGACTATGAGAACTGGAGGGAGACAGGGTGGGCGGTATGGACGGAGAAGTAAGGGGAGGGGGAGGGGGGGGATAGATTGGGGCAACTAGGGTTCGGGCTGGCTGCTACCCCTGAGGTGATGGTACGTTGGTGAGGGCTAGTTTGGGCCGGGGGGGAGTTGGGGGTAGGAGGGTGGGGCTGTAGGGGGGGGTAGGGGGGGTAGAGGGGGGAGGGGGGGAGGGAAGGGGTGGGGGATAGGGCATAAACATGGCATTTGGGGCTGCCCGCAGTGGTTGAATGCTAGGGGACTCCTGTAGGAACAGCAGCTGCGGACATCAGGGGCAGTGCACGCCGGGGGCGCATAGCCTGGGGGTGCACTGGGACCCCTGGAGTATAGGTTGACTGGTGGCAACGCCTGGCAACATTGGGATACAAAAAAGGGGGCAGACCATCTCAGTTGGCGGGTGGCGGGGGGCTTGATTTGTAAGGGGGGGGAGGTCAGGATTGGGCACCGGGAGAGATTTGGGGTTTATATGTTGTGTCTTCCCGGGGAAGGTCATATAAACTGTTGAATACAAGGTAGAATAAGAGGTTGTTGGATTTGCTGATAACACACACCTTTAAATATCACACACCATAACCTGAGTTAACAAAGGATTAGAGCAGGAACTAATAGTTTCTTTTCCTTTTCATTTTACATAGTTTATTTGCTTTTTCATTTTTCATTTTACTTTTAAATTTTCAATTTTCAATTTTCAATTGCAATTTTAATTTTTCATATCGCTTTTGAATTAACTTGTATTGATATTTTTATGATGTGGTCAGGATGGTATATGTAATACTGGAACAGAATATACAGACAATCCAATGCATCTGTGCTTAGCAAGCAGATAACCGTACGGGACGGATTATCAGTTGCCAATGTTATTTGTTCCACTTAGGTCAACTTATTTTAGTTGTGGCCTTATTTCTATGTGGCTCTTTCTGTGCCCTATTTTTTTTCTTTCTCCTCCTCCTTGCTCTCTTTCTTTCTTTCTTTTTTCTTTTCACTCCCGCAAGAAGGGAGGATTACGCCCCTTTGCAAGGAGGGACAATGGACATTATAGGGGCTGCGGAGGTATGTGTAATACAGACCACCTGATACTGCTCTGTATGCTGTTTTTCTTTTTTATGATGTGTGTGAATAAAAAACTTTAAATTGGAAAAAAAAAAAACTAAGAAGCAGACAGCAGTCCAGTCTATTGTATGATTTTCTTCTAGTTGGCAAGAGATCTTACGTTTGCACTAGGTGCAAAGAGCTCTTTTCTCTCGGGGAACGAGTCCAATCTCTGGAGGTTAGAGCAGCAAACTTGAAATTGAGGCAGACAGAGAGGTATATAGACAAGACCTATAGACACATAATAGAGATGTCCCACCTCCAGTCTGGAAGCCTCTCTGTTGCCATGGAGGAGAGAGGTCATGTAAAAGATCACAATCACCTTGCTGTGGCAGGAAATGATCCTGTAGCTAGGATCTTTCCTCCAGGTGATGTAATACCCTTCTCACACTGAGGTGGTGTCTCTAGGGCATAGGTGCCATGAGGGAAAAGGTTGGGACAGTCATTATAGGTGGTGATTTGATCATTAGGCATGTAGATAGCTAGGTGGCTGATGGACGTGAGGATCACCTGGTATCATGCCTGCCTGGTGCGAAGGTAGCAGATCTCACGTGCCATCTAGACAAGATTTTAGATAGTTATGGGGAGCAGCCTGCTGTCTTGATACATGTTGGTACCAATGACAGGGAAGTGAGGGAGAGAAGTTCTGGAAGCCAAATTTAGGCTTTTAGATAGAAAGTTGCAAACCAGAACTTCCTGGGTAGCATTCTCAGAAACGCTTCCCGTTTTACGCACAGGACCCAAGAGGCAGGCACAGCTCCAGTCTCAATGCACAGATGAGATGATGTGCAAGGAAGAGGGTTTTGGATTTGTTAGGAACTGGTCAACATTCTGGAGAAGGAAAGGGTTTTTTTTTTCAAAAGGATGGGCTCTACCTTAACTAAGAACATAAGATATGCCATACTGGGAAAGACCAAGGTCCATCAAGCCCAGTATCCTATTTCCAACAGTGGCCAATCTAGGATCAACTGGAGTGGAACCAAGCTGCTGACATTAACCTTTAAGGAAATAAAGCAGATTTTAAAGTAAATATTAGGAGAAAACCAACAGTCATCCAAGAGTGCATGATTCAGAATGATGTATCCTTGAAGCATACTAGTAATACAGGGAAATCAGGACATCCCTTTAGAGAGGTTCCAACAGAGTTAACAGTAACCCAGATGCCTTTAAGAGAGCAGACAGATTTGAAAGATTCCAAATTACCCCTGTCAACTGATAACCTGATTGTTAATATGAACAAAATACAACCTCTAAAATGCCCGTATGCAAATGCTGGAAGACTAAAAAATAAAATGCTAGAATATATAGCACTAAATGAAAGGTTAATTTCAATGATTTAGTGGAAGGAGGACAACCAATGAGACACTGTGATACCTGGGTACAAATTATATTGTAATGGATAAAGTAGACCAAATTGGTGGAGGGGATGCGCAATATGTTAAAGAGCATTGAGTCAAACAGCATAAAAGTTTTGCAAGAAACAAAATGCATTGTAGAATCTCTATGAAAAGAAATTCCATGTAAAAAGAGGAAGGCAATGGCAGTAGGAGTGTACTACCATCTACCTGACTAAAATGAACAGATGGATGATGAAATGCTAACAAAAGTTACAACACAGTAATAATGGATGATTTCAATTACGCTGGTATCAACTGGGTCATAGTCATAGCAGGACATGCTATGGAGATATTTCATCTAGAAACTAAATGACTGCTTCATGGAACAGCTGGTTCATGAACCAACATGAGGAGAAATTATTTTAAATCTAGTCCTTAGTGGAATACAAAATCTACTACCATTACTAATCATTTGTAGAGATAATTATGTTGGGTCCACTTGGCAATAGTGATCATAACATGTTCATATTTGCTTTAAGAAATGGAGAGAGAACAGCAAGGAATTCCACAGCACTAGTATTGTACCTGTCTGATCTATTACAATTTCATACTCCTAGTTGTTTCCTCTGGTCCACACACATCAACCGGCTTCATCTCCCTTCCCCTTCACTTGCTCATCTCCAGTCCACCCGTAAAGCATAGTTACTTACCTGTAACAGGTGATGTCTGGGAACAGCAGGAATAAGTCTTCACAAATGGGTTTTGTCGGTACTGATGGAGCCTGCGTGGGAACGCTCCCCAGCGTCCAATCAGAAAGCCTTTGGGAGCATCCCACAGCGCCTGCATGCTGCCTTCCCGCCTTTCCCAACTGTCTCTCCTCAGTTGAGTTTTAAGCTGAGACAAAGAGAGAGAGAGAGAGGGAAAGGAAAGAAAGATAGAGAGATACAACTCCTAGGGGAGGTGGGTGGGTTGTGAAGACTTATTCCTGCTGTTCCCAGAGATCACCTGTTACAGGTAAGTAACTGTGCTATCTCCAGGAACAAGCAGGAATGAGTCTTCACATATGGGGACTCCCTAGCTTTAGATGCCAGGGAGAGATCCCAGAAGTTGTGTTTCCCTGGAACAGGGCTGCACTTCCCCACATGGATCTCTGGCATCCCATGAGGGATGGTGGGTAGGAGTTGATTAAGTATGGAACAGGTGTTTAAGAACAGCCTCACCAAACAAGGCATCCCGGCGGGAGTCCTTGTCCAAGCAGTAATGGGCTGTGAAGGTATGAACCGAGGCCCAAGTGGTGCTCGACAGATGTCGTCGATAGACACAGAGTTCAGAAAAGCCATTGAGGCTGCCTTGACTCTCACATTGTGAGCTGTGACATGGCCCTCCAGAGAAAGGTTCTTGCTCTGATAGGCGAAAGAAATACACTGGGCAATCCAGTTAGAAAGTGTTCTCTTGGAGACTGGTTGTCCGAGATGAGAAGGATCAAAGGCAACAAAGAGTTGGGGGGACTTTCTATGTTGCTGTGTCCATTTGTAAGTAAAAAGCTAGTGCTCTTTTACAGTCGAGGGTATGAAGATTCCTCTCTGCACTTGATGCATGAGGCCCTGGAAAAAAGACAGGTAGGTAGACCTCCTGGTTGAGGTGAAAAGGCGAGACCACCTTAGGCATAAAGGAGAAATTAGGCCTTACCTGCTAATTGTCTTTCCTGGAGTCTTCTCCGGGCCAGTCCAGGGAACGCTAGGGTTGTTAATCCTGTCCAGCAGCTGAGGACTGACATACTAGAAGTTTTGCTGACAGCTTAAGCTCCTCCTCCTGAAGCCAGCACTCCAGTCTTGCACTAACAAAGCAGCTAATTCAGACAGATACAAAGAGAACGAAGCACGAACAAGGAACAAACAAGTTAGCAAAACTAAAACACCCAAACCAGAACTGAGAACTTCTATATTCCCCAGGCACGGACTACACATGCAATGCAAAGTGAGCCGTAGACTTAATACACCAGAAGAGTAGTTCTTGTCGGTGCACAGAGACTGTGACAACATCAGAAATGATGCGTCATACCACCAGAAAAGTTTTCCTTTTTTTTTTTTTTTTTCTGTCCATTATTGTTTCACCTAGCACCATCGGTATTTTGCAGAATGGAGCTACAAAAATCTTGGTAAAGCTCTTGCTATCAGCCAGACCAAAGCCGACGAGCGTAACACTGTTGACAATGACCAGAAACAAACACCGGGTGGGACCCTGGACTGGCCCGAAGAAGACTCCAGGAAAGACAATTAGCAGGTAAGGCCTAATTTCTCCTTCCTAATCGCTTCTCCGTGCCAGTCCAGGGAACGCTAGGGCAGTACCAAAGCAGAACCTAAACACGGGAGGGACCCACGAGCCCGGCCACTATTGCTGCCGCTCCAACCTTCGCATCCCCTCTTGCCATAACATCCAGCCTATAATGTCTAGTGAAAGTATGCAGAGAAGACCACGTAGCAGCCCTATAAATATCCACTGGAGGTACCAACGCGAATTCCGCCCAAGACGCCGCTTGAGACCACGTAGAATGGGCTCGGAGCCCTTCCGGAGGCACTTTACCCCCAGCCGCGTAAGCTGCCACAATCGCTTGTCGCACCCATCGGGCTATAGAGGCCTTCGTAGCCGCCTGACCTTTACAGCGACCCGCAAACAGCACAAACAACCTGTCGGACCGGCAAAGATCCTTAGTGACTCTAAGGTACTTTCTAAGCACTCGTCCGAGATCCAACTTCCAGAGAGCACGGTCCATAGGAGAGCCCGAAAAATCAGTGAAAACAGGCAAAGCCATTGACTGATTCACATGGAAGGAAGACACCACTTTAGGCAAGAAGGACGGCACAGTGAAAGAAGGAACAGTATACGTCTTATGTTCGCCTCGCTGTGGTTGACGCGATCAGCATCATATTCTCAATTACCTGGAACATCCATCAAGACATCAAAGATAGGTTCCCAAAACAGCCAATGAGCCCCTGAAGAAGGTGTTGCGAAACACAGCCTGTGTCGGGCCTGGCTGGTTTACTATTGAATAAACAAGTTCTTCCAACAAAATCCACGGTTTTGGTTTGGTCTTTTGTCTTGGCACGTGGATAAGTGCTCTTTCGTTGGTACCCAAGGAGGGACACGATACATGGTATCCAACCTGCGAGAATGAGGAGAGGTGGTTAGAGGTGCTTCCCTCATCCTCAATATGAGATCATACAGAATCTCATGAATAGGTAAGGTAGCTGCCTCCTTAGGAGTTTTAGGATAATGTAAAATATCTAACTCCTTGGCTCTGGGCTCTGTCTCAGGGGCCACTGTAATAGAGAGGCCACGAGCCACCTTTCTGATAAAGTCTTGAAAAGACAAATCCTCTGGAGGAGACATCCTTCGTTTAGGAGAGGACTCCTCCTGTGGAAGAAGCATCACTGCATCAACCGACTCTTCAGAATCCTCAGAGTCCTCAGAGGAATCGAAGTATCGTCTGTCCGGGTGCTCTTGTAAAGCCCGATACCCGTACCGACCGGGATCGGTATCGGGAATAACTGGTACCGGGGTAACGGTACCGGAGGGCTCCAGAGGACAGAGTACTGGCATAGCGGACACCGATGCCGATGTTGATGCCACCGGTACCGGGATCGGTACCGATGGCAATGCTAGAGCCAGTACCGGCGGAGTAGTCTGTTGCGGTACCACGGGCGTCGATGCCACAAGGAAAGCTGCCAGACTGCGTTCTATGGACAGAATCCTCTGATCCATCGACGCCGCCAATGCCTGGAAGTCGGTACCGGTGGAAGCATGGCACCAGGAGATCTGTCGAGGCCACGCCATCGAGATCATCCTGGAACCCTGATGATGATGATGCTTTAGAGGCCGAAGCCTCCCGCCGGGGTAATTTTGACGGTGCGGAATTCTCGAGGGCAAGGCCAAAGGCATCTCGATGCTTAGAAGGAGATCTACCCTTCGAGGACCGGCTGGATTTATGTTTAGTTACCTGAGATCCATGTGAGGAAGAAGCAGCCCTGGAAGACGTCGATGCCACCGAAGCCGCATCAGAGGGAAACAGGGTACTGAGCTTGGCAGCTCGGTTCTGCCGACCTCTTTTAGACATCACGGAACAGGACACACAATCTGTTATGGAATGGTCAGGACCTAAACATTTTAGACACCAGTCATGGGTGTCGGTGACGGAAATAGTACCGCCACATTTTGTGCGAAAAGAATGGAAAAAAGGTTTTTTGGGGTTGTTTTACAAGAAGAAAAGAACAAAGACCGGCGGTACCGGTAACAGCGTCGAAGAAGGCAGACGCGACACAAAAAAATAAAGAAAAAATAAGGAAATTCTTCTGCGGTGACAGGAACACGACCTGCTGGCTCCGCGGAAAAAGAAGAACTGAGGAGAGATAGCTGGGAAAGGCGGGAAGGCAGCACACAGGCGCTGTGGGATGTTCCCAAAGGCTTTCTGATTGGACGCTGGGGAGCATTCCCATGCAGGCTCCGTCGGTACCGACGAAACCCATATGTGAAGACTCATTCCTGCTTGTTCCTGGAGATCTCTGCGTTTTTCTTTGCTGGCCCTGCTCTGTGGAACTCCCTCCCTACGTCTGGAACAAAACTACCGCACCTTTAAGGCTCAGCTGAAAACCTCTCGTTTCAATAAGGCATTTGATTTACCCACTGCCCAGGTCTAGTCTTATGTGTTTCTCTCTCTCAGTCATGTTCTATGTGTATGTATGTATGCTTACCTTTGACTCCTACTTTCCTGTCTAATGATGTAACTTCTTTTCGGTGCCTGTGGCCCATTTCTATATTATTTGAGTTTTGTAAACCGCCATGCTTTTATTTGAAAGGCGGTATATCAAGTGTAATAAAACATATTTAACTTTCAGAAGGGAGACTATGGTAAAATGATGAAAATGGTTAAGAAAACACTAAATGGAGAAGCTGCAGAAGTTAAAGATTTACATCAAGCATGGACGTTGTTTAAAAATAAAAATCTGGGACGCCCAGACCAGATGCATTCCACACTTTAAATAGTATACATCATCCCAGGTTGCTAAAAAGAACTGAAATATGAAATTGTAGACCAACTATTAGTAATCTGTGATCTATCATTAAAATCATCTGTAGTAGCTGGAGATTGGAGAGTGGCCAATGTAACGCCAGTTTTTAAAAAGGGTTCCAGCAGAAATCCAGCAAACTATAGACAAGTGAGCCCAACGTCAGTACCAGGGAAAATTGTAGAAACCATTATTAAGAATAAAATTACTCAACATGTAGATAATCATGGTTTCATGGCAGAAATCCAACACGGATTTAGCCAAGGAAAATCTTGTCTCTGATATTTTTTGGAAAGTGTGAATCAACATAGATAAAGTTAAGCAGGTTGATATAGTGTTATCTGGATTTTCAGAAAGCCTTTGACAAGGTCCCTCATGAGAAAATCTTGGTGAAATTAAATAAGTTATGGGATAAAAACATAGAAATATGACGACAGAAAAAGACCACATGGCCTATCTATTCTGTCCTTCCATATCAAAAACTACAAGTCCCCTTTTTTCCTTTAGAGATCCTCTGTTTGTCCCATGCTTTTTTGAATTCAGATACTGTCCTCATCTCTACCCCCTCCACCCGGGAGACTATTCCATGGATCCACCACTCTTTCCGTAAAGAAATATTTCTGCATATCACTTCTGAATCTATCACCCTTCACCCTCATCCCATGTCCCTTCGTAGCAGAACTTGCTTTCAACTGAAAGAGGCTCTCCCCCTGTACATTTATGCCACAGAGGTATTTAAACATCTCAATCATATCACCTCTATCCCGCCTTTCCTCTAAGGTGTAGATATTAAGATCCTTAAGTCTGTCCTCATATGCTTTATAATGAAGATAGGGATAGGAGGCAGTGTACTATTGTGGATCAGGAACTGGTTAAAGATAGAAAACAGTAGGGCTAAATTGGCCAGTTTTCTCAATGGTGACAGGTAAATAGTGGAATCCCTCAGGGGTATTCAAAGTTGTTAAAACACAAGAGGATTGTGAAAGATTGCAAGAGGACCTTGATAAACTGGGAGACTGAGCATCCAAATGGCAGATGAAATTTAATGCGGATAAGTGCAAAGTTATGCATTTAGGGAAGAACAACCCAAACTACATTTACATGACGCAAAGTTCCACATTAGAACCACCACCCAGGAAAAGGATTTAGGCATCATTATGGATAATACGTAGAGAGCCTCTGCCCAGTGTGCAATTGCAGCCAAGAAGGCAAATAGAATGCTAGCAATCATAATGAAAGGAATTGAGAAGAAAACCAAGGATATTATAAGGTGAAATTAGACTTACCTGCTAATTGTTGTTTCTTGAGGAACTCCAGTCCAATCCCGGAACCTCTGGGTTTAGCACCTCCTCCAGGAGCTTTGGAGACTGAACACGTCATCTCTTTTGATGACACCGGTATAAGTAGGCAGGACCGCCTCTCCACTCCAGTACCTATTGACAAAGCAGACTCACCAGAGCAACAAATAAGTAGCTAGAATAACAAAAAACATTTCTATTCATAGAACTATTTACTTATGCTTGTACTATATATTTTTTTTAACCAATTCAGCCTAAACTATAATCTTAATTTACAACTCTAAGTTTCCACGGAAGGAAAACTATGTAGTAGTATACCTCTGCATCGGTATGCCCCCATTTTTCCACCTGAGGACAGTGAACCTATTCATATCCGCACTTCTAATCCAAAGGACTGCTCTTCCCAGAAACGGAACCTTTATTCTAATCTCAGTGTTAACCCACTTCAGGCTGTAATCCAAATAGGAACCAAGGGCGGGATCCGGGACTGTACTGGAGTTCCTCAAGGAACAACAATTAGCAGGTAAGTCTAATTTCACCTTCCTTTTCGTCCCTCCAGTCCAGTCCCGGAACCTCTGCGGATGTAACAGAGCAGTAAATATCAACAACGGGAGGGACCTGCTAGACCAGCCTGAAGCACCGCTGATCCAAACTGGACATCCCCAGCCACCTGTACATCCAGACGGTAATGCTTGACAAAGAAATTCAAAGACGACCAAGTCGCCGCTCTGAAAATATCCACGGCCAGTACCACACTATATTCTGCCCAGGAAGCAGCCTGCGCCCTAGTCAAGTGTGCCCTCAGACCTTCCGGCACCGTCTTACCCTTCAAAATATAAGCCGCTGCAATGGCCTCTTTAAGCCACCTGGAAATAGTAGGACTTAGCCGCAGCTTCTCCTCTCCTAGGTCCTCCAAAAACAATACAAACAACCTATCTGACTTACGGAAGGACGCTTTACCGCGGAGGTACTTTCTGAGCGTCCGGCGAACATCCAAGAGACGCAACTTTCCTCCAGCTGCCGCCTTCTCATCTTCAGTGAACACCGGCAGCGAAACCACCTGGTTGACATGAAAGACAAAAACCACCTTGGGCAGGAAGGCAGGTACCCGGCGCAAAACCACCTTCTGATCAGAGAAAGAAAGAAAAGGCTCCTTACAAGACAAAGCCTGCAATTCCGAAATCCTACGAGCCGAGCAAATGGCTACCAAAAACATCGCTTTTAACGTCAGGTCCTTCAACAAAGCCTTACCCAAAGGCTCAAAAGACTCCCTAACCAACGCTTTCAACACCAAATTCAAATCCCAAGAAGGAACCGTGAACCTGTGCGGTGGCCGAATGAGCAACACGGCCCTTAGAAACCTTTTCACATCCACGTGCGCACCCAACGCTTCACCTTGAATCTTACCCCAATAACAAGATAACGCTGCTAGCTGAACTCTTAAAGAACTGGCCGCCAGACCCTTTTCAAAACCATCCTGCAGGAACGAAAGAATCTGCGAAATAGATGCCACTGAAGTACGCACCTGTCTGTCCGCACACCATGCTTCAAAAATGCGCCAAACTCGCACATACGCCAATGATGTAGAGCTCCGTCTGGCCTTCAACAGCGTAGAAATGACCACTGTCGAGTATCCCCCGGCTCTCATCCTTGCCCTTTCAAGAGCCAAGCCGTAAGCGAGAACCGACTCACCTGCGGCATGCGGAGCGGCCCCTGAATCAACAGATCCTCCTGTGATGGCAGCCACCATGGCCTGTCTACCAGAAGACGAACCAGATCTGCATATCACCACGGTCTTCTTGGCCAGTCCGGCGCAATGAGAATCACCAGACCCTGGTGAACCTCTATGCGCTGAACCACACACCCTATTAGGGCCCATGGTAGGAACACGTATACGAGACCTTCCACTGGCCACCTTTGCATCAGAGCATTGAGGCCTTCCGACATCCTCTCTCGCCTTCTGCTGTAAAACCGAGAAGCTTTTGTTGACTCGAACGTTGCCATCAGATCCATAACCGGTGTCCCCCAGCGCCTTGTGATTAGCGCAAACACGTCTGGGTGAAGCACCCACTCCCCCGGATCCACCTTGAAGCGACTCAAAAAATCCGCCTCCACATTTTATTCATTTATTTAAACGTTTTTTTATACCGTGCTCTTTATTATCAGTGCGGTTTAGAATTAACAATTCATGCACAAGACCAGTCAGATCTGGCTTGTGCTTACATTGAACAGGATTGGTAACTTGGAGCTGAAACTGGGTGAACTATTTACATATTCGCCATCAAAGATGTGGCGAGGTAACCATTTACATGTTAGATGTTAGACCCAAACTGCATGGTTAAGACTGGGTCTTATCAGTTATTACATTAATCTTTATCGTATGTATATCAACACATGTTAATTGTTACAGTGTAGGTATTAGTCATATTCATAGTATTCTGTCATCAATCTGATATATACACCTTAGATTGATACTGATGAACGTACCCGATGGGTGGTTCTGCAGCTCAGTTTGTCCTAGTTTGTTTGTAATGTGTTGGGTGCTGCTTGAGTGAAATGGGGCGTGGGAGGGGGTTGAGTATCGTTTGGCTGCGAGAAGTGTAGAAGGAATAGGTGATGCTTGAGGGCGTTCCTGAATTGTGTAAGGTCTCTGATCAATCTGATATTTGGTGGGAGGTTGTTCCAGCACTTTGGAGCATAGAAAGCGAAGGCTCTATTCCTAGTTGCTTGTGTACATTTTGTAGATTCCATGGGTATAACCAACGTGTTGGTGGCTACGGTCCTTCTGGACCTGTTGTTGGGGGTGGGGGTGATGAGGACTGTGAGGGATGAGGGGGATATCTTGTTGATGGCTTTGAAGGTGAGGAGTAGTGCCTTGTATGCGAGCCTGCAGTTTATCGGTAGCCAATGAAGGTCCTTAAGGATGGGAGTGATGTGAGTTCTTCTGGATAATCCGCAGAGAATGCAGGCAGCCGCATTCATTGCAAGTTGTAAAGGGTTGAGGGTGTTCTTGGGGAGGCCATGCAGAATGATGTTCGCATAGTCGAAATGTGGTGTTACCAGCGCCTGGAATATTGTTCGGAAATCGTTGGGGGCTAACATGGGTCTTAGGTGCCTTGGTGTTTTGATTTTATTGTATATAGTCCTGCTAGTGTTCTTTATGTGCTCTTTGAAGTCGAAATGTTGGTCAAGCGTAACACCCAAGTAGCGTATCACGGGCTTGCTTGGGAGCTCTGCATCTCTCATCTTCAAGGTAGTGGGGGGCGAGAAGTTTTTGTTCTTTGTGATGAACAGGACCTCAGTTTTCTTGAAGTTTATGCGGAGGTTCTGGTCTTGAAGCCAGTCGGTGATTGCACTGAAACATTCCACTAGGGCGGTAAAGTCGGGATGCATAACTTTGATTGGTGCAAACAGCAAGACATCATCTGCATAGATCAGGCTGGAGATATTGAATGAGCGGATGATTTCGCATATAGGCTGCATGTACACGTTAAAGAGTAGAGCGGACAGAGAGGAGCCGTTGCTGGAACGGTTCGGATGTGATGGATCCCATCCGTATATGTTGCCATTGGTCAGCTAGATAGGATTTACACCACTCCCAGGCTAGGCCCTGGATTCCCTTCTCATGGAGGCGAGTAAGGAGTTGATCATGATTGACAGAATTGCATGCAGCAGCAATGTCAAGGAAGATAAGTGCGAACCCATTTTCGATATTGTCTATTCCTCTGCTTAAGGTGTTGGTTAGCGTGACGAGTAGTGTCTCTACTCCGTGGGATTCTCGGAACCCGTGCTGGCAGGAATCTAGGGGAGCTGCGATGTCAATGTGTTGCTGGATCTGTCTTTGGACAACATTCTCAATTATTTTGGCTAGAAGGGGTATACCCGAGATCGGGCGGTATGATTCTGCCTTCATTGGATCTAGTCTGTTGTTCTTCAGGAGTGGACATATGGACGTCTGTTTGAGAGATGATGGGAATATTCCTGTTGAGAAGGAAAGTCTTATGATGTTGGCTAGAATTGGGCTGAGTTCAGTGCGCATCGCTTTGATCCAGTATGCCGGGCAAGGGTCGTTTGGTGCGGTGGTGGTATTGATGGTGGCAATAAGGTCTTCGATGTTTCTCTCGGCTGGAGATGTGAGCTCTGTAAGCGGTGGCTGTAGCTAGGGAATATGGCTAGGTGTGGGTCTTGGTGCAATGTTTATTTTGAGGGTGTTTGCTTGGAGGTAGTCCGCATATAACTGGGGTTGAATTGGTGCTGGGTGAGGAGGGGAAGGTTCCTTGGTTAAGGATTTTACTATGCTGAAGAGGTCCCGGGGTTTATTTAGAGAGCGGAGAAGGAGCTCGGCGTGGTATTCTCTCATTTTGTCGGCTATTGTCTCACGGTGAAGTTTCAAGTGGTCAATGTATGTTGCTTGGTCCACTGTGGAACGAGAACGTCGCCATTTTCTTTCGTACTTCTTTAGAAGAGGAGATGTCCGTAGTTCCGCAGAAAACCATAGGGCTGGTTTTCTTTTTCTTGGAAGTCTGTTGGAGGTTAATGATTTGTCCGAGGAGCGTAGCTGGGAAAATGAATTCAGAGTGGTATTCCATCTAGCTATCATATCGTCGAGGTTATGTGAAGGCTGATCGAGTATTGGAAGTGCACTTTTGGTAAACTCATCCTTGTCGAGGGGTTTGAAGCGACGAGTATTTACTGAAGAGGCTGTATTCATGTGGCTGGGTGGGACTTGATCTTGCTGTGATGGAATTTGGAATGTGATTAAGCTGTGGTCAGACCATGGGATAGGAGTGATGGAAAGGTTGAGGTTGTGTCCTGTAACCGAATGTGGAGCGAAGATCAGGTCCAGTGCGTTTCCTCTGTGGTGAGTGGGAGCGTTCACCACCTGATCGTAGCCAAGTTCAGTCATTGCATCGAGGAAGGTGTTAGCATGGGTGGGTTGCAGGGATGCAAGGTTAAAGTCACCAAACAACCAGTTATGTTTGCGTGGGCTTTCAGGGTTGCAGGCTAGGTCAATTATGTTGGAGAGATCTTCCGTAGGGGAGGTTGGAGCTCTATAAATGAGATTTACGGTGTTATGACTGTTGGCTATGGTAACTGTGTCTATGTGCAGAGTGCTTTTGGAGGAGAGCAGCTGATACTGGAGTTCGGTTTTTACCAGGATGAAAACCCCACCCCCTCTCCGGCTGGCTCCATGGCAGGTGTGGATTGAGAAGTTAGGTGGGATGAGTTGATTTAAGAGGACTGAGTCTGTGTCTGTAAGCCAGGATTCTGTAACCATTAGGATGTCTAAGTTATGGTTTGCTATGAGATCTGTGATGGCTGGCCATTTCTTATGAGCTGAGCGTGAGTTTATGAGGGCACATTTAAAGTTACTATGTACTTGTGCCGTCTCAGGTTTGGTGTAATCAGGGTGTTTGAGTGTTACGTAGAGTAGGTGTGAGTGTCTAACATGGTATGTGTGTGGTAGTGGGTGGTGGGGGCTGCTATAATTTCTCCTTCCTAAACAGTGTAAGATGGGGATGGGGTTATAGTCAGATGAGAGTGCCAGAGCATCTTGGATGGCATTGGTAAGGAGATAAACGCTGGTGAGGGCTAGAAGGGAGAGGGCCATGTTGTGCTGCTGTGTTTTGGGTCTGCACGTGGTGTCTGCACACGTGGTATAGTTGTCTAGTAGCAAGGGTATTGTACAATAGATATAATTGTATAATGGTAGGTTAGTGAGTTATATAGTATAGTACAGAATATATAGATGTATAGTAGCAATGGTATAATACAATAGATATAAATGTCTAGTAGCAATGGTATATTACAATAAATATAATTGTATAGTAGCAAGATATATGAGGTATAATTGTGTAGCAACAATGGACTGATACAATAGATATAATTATCTGGTAGCAATGGTAGAGATCTAAACTTGGGTAAGCCCAGTGCGAGTTACTTTGAATCTAAAGTTACTGGTTCAGCGGTCATACTTTGTGTCTGCAGGTTACCTTCCAGTTATGTAGCAATCACGCACGCTTCGACTGCCTCTTGGTGTTTTGGGAGTGGTTTTCAGCATAGAGATGTCCACTCCTGCCACATGTTGAGCCGACAGAGCAAGCAGGTGTTGCTCTGCCCAGTCCAACAGCTGACCTGCCTCTGACTCCAAGGCTGCACTTCTCGTGCCGCCCTGCCAATTGATGTAGGCCACCGTGGTCGTATTGTCGGAAAGCACCCGAATCGCTGCCTGTTTCAACCACGGCAGAAACGCTTGGAGAGCTAAAGCTACTGCCCTCATTTCTAGCCTGTTGATGGACCACTCCTTCTCTAGTGACGTCCATAGATCCTGTGCGAAACGTCCTTCGAAATGCGCTCCCTAGCCCGTTAGACTGGCATCCATTGTTAATGGTATCCAGGCCGGGGCCTCCAATGGCATTCCCTTCTCCAGGATTCCAGGAAGTAACCACCATTGAAGCTGTCGACTCACCTCCGGTAGACAGGGAAGTCATTGAGACAGAGAGGCTGTTTGATGCAACCATCGCTGTAGTAGAGCTCTCTGCAATGGCCTCATGTGAGCTCTTGCCCATGGCACTAGCTCGAGTGTGGCCGCCATTGTTACGAGTAACTGCAGATACTGTCAAGCTGTGGGAGCCCTCTCGCCCAGGAAGCTGCGCACCAGTGTCCTCAAGCCCTGCGCTCGCAGATCCGGAAGGAAGACTCTCCCCTGAGCTGTATCGAAGCAGGCCCCCAGATATTCCAGACTCTGCGATGGAATTAGCCTGCTTTTGGCCAAGTTGACCACCCAACCCAGGCTCTGAAGCAGCTGCACCACTCGGGCTGTGGCTGACTCGCTCTCGCTCCTTGATTTTGCTCGAATCAACCAGTCATCCAAACAGGGGTGCACTAACACCCCCTCCTTGCGGAGAGCCGCCACCACCACTACCATTATCTTGGTGAAGATCCTCGGTGCCGTGGCTAGACCAAACGGCAATGCCCAGAACTGAAAATGCCCCATGGGTACTGCAAACCGAAGAAATTGCTGATGCTCCTGTCGAATCGGAATGTGCAGATAAGCCTCCTTCAGGTCCAGTGAAGTAAGAAACTCTCCTTCCCTGACAGCTACTATCACCGAACGAAGGGTCTCCGCATATGGAAATGAGCCACTCGGAGACAACGATTTACTCTTTTCAGATGCAAGATGGGCCGAAAAGCCCCATCTTTCTTTGGAACTACGAAATATATCGAGTACCAACCGCACCCGCACTGCTCCGGTGGCACCGGTACCACTGCCCTGAGCTGCAGAAGTCTGTCTAATGTTTCCTGAACCGCAACTCATTTTAGCTGCGCTTTGCAAGGGGACTGAACAAACGCGCTTACCACTGGCAGCTGGAACTCCGAGCATATCCCTCTCGGATTACTTCCAACACCCACTGGTCCGATGTGATTTGGACCCAGGTAGGATAAAAGTCCCGTAGCCGCCCGCCTACAGGCTCGCCTCCCACCTGAGTCCCCCTCATCTCATTGTGATTTTCTAAAATTTGAAACCTCTGCCTGCACCCCGAAAACCTGGAAATCCCTGGTTCCGCGATGGAAACCTGCCCCGCTGAAACTAACCGAAATTGGACGAACGAAACCTTCTAAATTCTCTGTGCTCCCTTGGGAACCGGATTAGGTTGGCTTGCTTTGGCTTATCTTCAGGCAAACTTGGATTCCCCAAGGTCCTTGACTAGCTTGTCCAAATCCTCTCCAAACAAAAGTTTCCCTCTAAAGGGAAGCTTGCTCAGATGAGCCTTCGAAGAACCATTCACTGACCAGTTGTGCAGCCACAAATATCGCCGAGCTGCCACCACCGAAGCCATACTCTTCGAAAGACCCCAGATAAGATCATAATGAATGTCTGCCAGATAGGCAGCCCCTGACTCCAAACGGGCTACCTCTTCGATCTGTTCTCCCATCTGATCAACCTGTAGCCTCTGTGACCAACGAAGACAGGCTCTAGCTACCCATGCACCAGAGATAGAAGCCTGCACCGATGAAGCCTGCTGATGTCAAAAACTTGCTTCAACAACATATCCAATTTTCTATCCTGACTATCCTTGGAGTGCTGCACTGCCCTCGACTGGAATCGTCGTCTTCTTGGTAACAGCCGACACCGCTGCATCGACCTTCGAAGAGCGAAAGAGATCCTGATCTGACAAGGGATAGCGTCGGGCTATAGCTCTAGACCCCTTAAGAGGGAGGAGTAGCCTAGTGGTTGGGGCAAGGTGCTTCCGGCCGGAAGGTCGGGGGTTCAAATCCCACTAGAGGACAGCAACCTTGGGCCGGAAGGACTGGGGTTTCTAGTCCCACAGGTGCTCCTTGTGGTCTTGGGCAAGCCACTTAACCCTCCATAGCCCATGTTCCCTGTAAGTATTAGTGTATGTGTCTCATATCCCCGCGTGTTAAATGTATCCCCCAATTGTGTTGTGACCGCTTTGATTGAAGGATAAGGCGGTATACAAAACTGTCTAAATAAATAAATAAATAAGGCCCGCCTCGGGCAGATTCCATTCCTCCTGAATCATGTCCCGCACCACTCTGTGTATCGGAAACACCCTTTGCGTAGTACGCACGGCTTGTAACAACGGGTCTCATCTGCTGTCGGGACCGCAGAAGGCATGTTCAGAGCCTTGAGTGTTTCAGCAATCAGCACTGGTAACTCTTCTCGCCTAAACACTCTGACTATTCTAGCTTGCTGCTCCAGATCAACCAGCTCACCTTCCTCTAATTCATCCTCATCAAGATCACCTTCTGCAGAGTCTAAACCATCTAAAGGCATTGGCTCCAAAATCCTTCTCTTCTTTGCAGGGGCACCGCCAGCTCCCATTGTACTCGGGGTACCAAAACGTTTATCTCCCTGTTCCACGGTGGGAGAGGCTACCGCCCCCGGCTGTAGCAAAGAGAAAGCCTGATGAAGTAAAAGAAAGGAATCAGGAGGGACCATAGCCAGCCCAGCCACCTGACTCTGACTCTGCCTCTGCCATTGCTGAGGCGCCGGCTCTGGTGCCACAGACGGCCCAGCTATCGGCTCTGGGGGGGGGATAGAGTAGGGGGTAGGGTCTCCGGCTGACCCTGAGGGACCATCTTCTGTCCTTCCGTCCCCTCTTCCAGCACCTGCTCCATTAAAGCCGCCTCCTGCGTGCAGCCTCTGCACACCCCCATGTCAGACACTGTCCCTAGTCTAGTGCCACAAACTAAGCACTGTGGCCTAAAAGGCATCATAGCCCAGCAGCTAAGTCCCCCAGCAGAAAACACACCACCGAAGCAAACGGCCAATACTAATGACTTTAGAACTGAGTACAGCCCTTAAGGACTAAAGTTGTTCTTTTTTTTTTCCAAACTCCACTGCCCAGCCTAACCAGCAGTGCCCCCAACGAAAAAGGGGCTCAAAAAACCCTCGAGCAGCAAGCAAAGGCCCCTTAAACGGCCCGTGCAGAAAAAATTAACAAAATGCCGCCAACAGTGCTTCCCGCGCGAAACCATGCGGTCTAGCCTGCTCTAAATGATCCCGGCCTGTACTTCAGCAAAACGCTATTTTAAACACAACGCTTTGGCCGAAAAAGACAGCTGAATAGAAGAAAAACCGCCCAAAGCTTACCTCCTGCCCGATGGCTTCACTTCCTCCGACTTCCACAGCCTCGATCTACCTCCGATGCTCAGCCGTACACGCGGCTTTGGCACCGGTAGAGGAGAGACACACACAGCGCTGAGCAAGTCAGCATCACTGAAGTATCCCGCGAAAGGAATCTGCCGGCTGAGCCTGCTACCTGCTCCTCACTCGTTAGAGCGGGATCGGGAGCAGGGAGGCTAACTCCTCAGGTCCTCCCCATCCGGGAGACCTAAATGTAAGTGTGGGGGGGAGGGGGGAGTGGGAGGAGGAGGGAAAAAACAGTCCTCTGCAGCACCTTAAACTAAAAACTCTTCACCCCTTGTAACCAACTTGCACTTATACCTAATATCTAAAAATCCAAACTAAACTCTCCTTTGTTGTTGCTGCATGAGTCCAGCAACCCAGGCTCACCACCTTCTCCAGCTGCTTGGAGACAAACTACTGGAGTGGAGAGGCGGTCCTTGCCTACTTATACCGGTGTCATCAAAAGAGATGATGTGTTCAGTCTCCAAAGCTGCTGGAGGAGGTGCTAAACCCACAGGTTCCAAGACTGGACTGGAGGGACGAAAAGGAACACCTCTGTATCGTTCAATGATGAGATCATATCTTGAATATTAATAGCAGGGAAAATGCTAAGCACAGCATGATATGTCCATCTGCTTAAACTAGAACTATTTATCATAACACCACTTAGAGGAGTTACCCTATGAAGTTCATAAAAGTAATACCATCATAAATTACAACTTTTTTCCATCTTAAAATGAGTTTCTATAAAGCCAGTCCCATATTACTATTGCTATTTATTTCTATTGTGCTACTAGGCATATGCAGCGCTGTATATATAAACATGTAAAAAACAGTCCGTGCTTGACAGAGCTCACAAAATTACAACTATGTGAATGACAAATGCAAAATCTGGCAAGACAGCAAAGCAAAAACCTCAAATCGAAAGACAGATGTGCTCGCTTAGTAATACTAGAATAGTCAAGTTCTATTTTTCAAATTTCCCTCATGTAAACTGAGTTTTAAACCAGAAGGAGGGATCAAAAGAACCAGAGTATTATTTTTAAGCTTTGTGAACCTCTTTAGGTTGGACTATATCTAAAGAAGTCATCACAAAACATAATGCACAATAAAATGTTTATGTCTGTGTTTATTAAAATTTGATACACTGCCTTTCATGAATATATCAGTGGTTTCACAATAAAAAAAAACCAAGGAGGAAAAGGAAAACAATTCTATAAAATAATATACAAGAAATCCAATCATTCTAAGGGGAAAGGACAAGGTAGACAGAGAGAGAGGAGCAGGGAAAGGACATAACACAATTCTGTCACAGACAGGTAACAAAGATTAAGGAATAGGCAGTCCAAAGACCTTATGGAAGAGCAGAATCTTGAGTTGAGACTTGATCCTGGAGTAGGACGATTCCAAATGGAAAGGTGGGGGCAGACTGTTCCAGAGGTAGGGGCCCAGAAAATAAAAAGCAGAATGTTGAGTTGCTTCGAGCCTAGCATGTGTGGTGGAAGATAAATGAAGATGATTAGAGTGAAGAGAACACAGAGCACGATGAGGAGTGTGAAGTATGACAAGGGAGGAGAGAGAAGCCGGAATACTACTACTACTGAACATTTGTATAACGCTACAAGGAGTATGCAGCGCTGCACAGACACATGTAAAAGACAGTCCCTGCTCATCAGAGCTTACAGTCTAGTCAATACAGTAGCTGCAGACACAGGACACATCTAGGGGGAATGGTAAGAGAACACAAAGGAGACCAGGCGAGTCAATATCCGAAAGTGGCAGCAAAGAGGTGAGTTTTCAGCCTGGATTTGAAAAGGGTCAGAGAAGGCGTCTGATGTACAGATTCATGAAGTTTGTTCCAAGCATAAGGAGCAGCAAGATGAAAGGAGTGAAATCTGGAGTTAGCAATAGAGGAGAAGGACACAGATAGAAACGATTTGCTAGAACAGCGGAGTTTCCGAGGAGGGGTGTAGGGAGAGATAAGAGAGGGAAGGTAGTGAAGAGCTGTAGTGTGAATGCACTTATATGTCAACAGGAGAAGTTTGAACTGGATGCGGAAACAGATAGGGAGCCAATGAAGTGACTTGAGAAGAGGGGTAACATGAGCATTACAAGGCTGGCAGAAGATTAGCCACGCAGCAGAGTGTTGAACAGATTGAAGGGGAGATAGATGATTCAGAGGGAGAAAAGCAAGAAGTAGGTTACAATAGTCAAGATGGGAGGTGACTAAAGAGCGGTTAAGTGTCTTAGTAGTGTGTCCAGAAAGGAATGGGTGAATTTTGTTGATGTTGTAGAGAAAAACAGTGGGTTTTAGTTACCAGATGGATGTGTTTGGAGAAGGAGAGCGAGGAGTCAAAGATGACCTCAAGGTTGTAAGCTGAGGAAACGGGGAGGAGTAGAAAGTTATCCACAGAGACTGAGAAAGGAAGAAGGGGAGAGGAGGGTTTAGAGGGAAAATATAAGCAGCTCAGTTTTGGCCATGTTCAATTTCAAGCGGCGCTGAGACATCCAAGCAGCAATGTCAAAAAGACATGTGAAGACTCTTGTGCAAAAGGGTGAGGAGCTTAAACTGAATGCGGTATTGGATGGGAAGCCAGTGATGGTGAATTAGAAGGGGGTAGGGGGGTGACATGATTGTAACGAGAAGCAAGAACCAATAGTCAGATGAAGGTGTTATGGATGAGCTGTAATCTTTGAAGCTGAGAGGAAGGGAGACCAGCGTAAATGACATTGCAATAATCCAAGCAAAACATAACCAGGGAGAGAAGAAGAGTTGTCAATGGTGGGGTGGACAGGAATGGGCGAGCGGCTTTGATTTGATAGAGGGAGAAGAAGGAACTGCAAATGACTGAGCTAATATGATCATGAAAGGATAATGATGAGTCAAGGGTGATGCAGAGAAGGTGGGAAGCAGAGGGATGGAGGCGCCGAGGAGAAAAGGTGACAATGATGGCGAGGGAGTAAGCCCAGACAGCCAGGTTACTGAGGCTTTGCTCGGATTAAGAATGAGTTGATTCAGCTCTAGCCAGGTGCCTCATGGGCAAGACAGGTGTTTAAAGGCTCAAGATCAGGGGACGAGGTAGACGTGTGGAAGAGTAAGAGGATGTCATCGGTGTAATAATATGCAGAGATCCCAGACTTTTGTACCAGCTGAGCAAGGGGGGGGGGGAGAGATATTGAACAAAAGTGGAGCCAGGACAGAGTCCTGTGGAACACCACAGAGAAGAGGGTGGGCATGCAAGGTAGAAGCATTGGAGCAGACAGAGAAAGAGCGGCCAGAAAGAAAAGACCTAAACCAGTGGAGAACAGTGCCAGTGAGACCAATATACTGCAGGTGAGAGAGTAAAATGGAGTGCTGACAAAGTCAAAAGCAGATGACAAATCCAGGGATACTGCAAGCGAAACATTACTGCAATCTAGGGATAGGACTTCAATTACTGTTCAACAGTGAAAAAAATAATAACTGTAGCCAGAGAAAATGTGTCAAGCAGGCTCAATTACACTCCTCTTCTCCTATCAAGGGTACCCCTTCTCTCTTTAAGGAAAGCAAAGAGGTATACATTCTACCAGCCACAAACAGAAAAAACATATTCAGCAGCTTTCAGCAGCTCGAAACAGCAAACAAGTCAATATTCTTCAGGTAAAGCATTGGCAACGTGCACTGTCATTTTTCTGCTGTTGGCATAAAATTGCACTGCCTTTTGAATATAGTTCACTTCATGATAATGTTATGTGTGAACACCATCATGCACCCACTAATAACAACTTCCAAATGTTGCTAAATATGAAGCTGCCAAAATGCTAACCATTTCCAAAACAACTGCACTGCCTACTTTAAAAGTCACAGTGAATTTTAGCATTATTTGCTAGTGCAGACACTATCGTGAGACAAATAACTGATGGATGCCTTTGACTTGGCCAGCTAATTAGGCAAGGGCAATTGGCCACTAATGATGATCACTCCTTGGCATGGACTATTCTAAAATGTAATATTAAAAAGATATTATGAAACAGCTTGCATTAGCAATGAGATTCAGTGGCATTGTCAATTAATGACTGGCAACAATGCTATATCATCTAATAAAACAGCTTCAGCTTCTGTCCCTAGAAAAATTTCCTTTTGTGTGAAGTAGGAATACTATAGGGAATACTTTTAGTATGCAATTTTATTTTAAAAAAAAAAAACTTAATTTGAACCAATTTGATCAATAAAGTCAAACGGTAAAACAAAGTTACTCACCTGTAGCAGGCATTCTCTGAGGACAGCAGGATAAGTCCTTGCATAAAGGTGGCATCACTGACAAAGACCTCAAACAGGAGCCTCTCTCAGCTCCTTCCAGAGGTTTTTAGCAGGGTTCTACCATGCCTGTGCACGTCTTCTCACCTGCTGTCTCCACGCCATTTTCCTCAATTGGTAACTAGCCCGGGAAGGCGGTGGCACACATGGGCGGCTGCTGCCATCCTCCCCCCCCCCAGCTGCTACCGTCACTTTTGGAAATATTGCCACTGCCCGCCTCCCCTTCCTAGACGGAATCGGTTGCAGCTGGGGGGAGGCAGCAGTGACATGGCAGCTGGTGGGCGCATCGAGGCCAGAGTGCCTGCCTAGGGCGGCAGAAACCCTTGGCCCAGCCTTGGTAACTAGCTAAGCTAGAAGACCACAGCAGGGGAGGGTGGGAGGGTTGTGATGACTTATCCTGATGTCCATGGAATGGAAAATACGTGAAAATGAAGAAAACTATATTCCATCCTCCCTTTTCTTTTTTTTTTTTTTTAAATAAACGAGGCAGCACAGAACAGAAAAAAAAGAATCTGGGGGATGGAGCTAAATTCTAGTCCCCAAATAGATTCTGAAGCCTGGCCAAACCTGCTGTCACTTCGGGAATTCCCATCCAAACATTAGTGACAGATAAACGTGTGGACTGAAGTCCAGGTATCAGGTTTACAAATCTTGTCTATGCAGACCAAGTGCAAGTGGACCACCACCATAGCCTTGGCTCAGACATTGCGATCCGTGAAATGATCCTCAAAGCTCAAACCTGACTGGCTGTAAGTAAAAAGAGATGTAATCGGAAAACCAAACTGACAGAATGTGTTTGTTGTCAGCAACCCCAAACCTATTTGAGTCGAATGAAACAAAAAGCTGTGCATGGGTTTTAGTCCACTCAAGTAGAAAGTCAAGGTTCTCTAACAGTCTAACGTGTGCAGCACAGTTTTCCCCTTGTGAGCATGGGAAAAAAATGTGGCACAACGAATAACCAATTAAGATGTAAGTCTGATAACATCTTGGGAAGTAATTCAGAATGCATCCATAAAACCACCCTACTGCTGAAAAGCTTTGTGAAGGGCAGATCAGCAGCTAGAGACTGGAGCTTGCTAACTCTGCATGTTGAAGTTACCACCACCAAAACAAGACCTTCCAAGTCAGAAACTTCAGGGCACAGGTATTCAAAGACTCAAAGGGAGCTTTAATCAGCTGAGTTAATACCACACAATGAGATTCCAAGACACTGCAGGAAACTTGTGTGGAGGTATTACAAGAAATAATCCCTGCATAAAAAAAACAACTAAAGTCTGTAAAGAGGTGGATCTACCTTCTGCATGATGGTTATAAGTGCCAACTGTACAGAAGTGAACCCTTAGAGTTAGTTTGCAAACCAGACTCTGATAGATGTAGAAGTAACTGAAGCAGTTTTTGTGAGGACCAAGAGATGGGATCTAAGGTCTTTTCTTCACACTAGATGGCAAACCTCTTCCACCAGAAAGCATAGGATCTCAGAATAGAATCTCTTCTGGAAGCTAAGAGAACATTGATAATATCTCAACCTTCCAACATCCAAGCTATGAGAGTTAGGCACTTTAAGCTGGGATGCAGCATCAACTCCTAATCCTGCATAAGAGTTAGTGAAATGCTCAGACACACCAGATCCTGTATGGATATCTCAAGCAGGAGAGGGAAGCATGGCTGCCGAAGCCAATAAGAAGAGATGCAAATCATCATGTCTCTGTCGCTCTTGAGTTTCAAGAGTTTTCGCAATCAGAGGAATAGGAGGATAAACATACAGAAGTCCCTCTCCGCAATGAAGGAGGAAGGCTTATAAGGCTAGTCTGACATGTGCCCCATCTTGGAGCAGAACTGATGTACCTGAGTGTTCTGAAAAGTGTTGAACAGATCCTTCAAGGGGGTGCCCCACTCGCAAAAGACAGAGATTGCCACCTCCTGATCCAAGGTTCATTTGGGAGGTTGAGTGAAGGACTAGGCTTGGTCTGTTCATCAAGGTACTTTCCTCGCCAAGTAGGTATGTGGCCAAGAGTTCCATCGCTTGGGAGAAGGCAAAGCCCCAACACAGGTGACAGGAGCCCGTTTCTCCCCGCTTGTTGATGTAGAACATGGCTACTTGTTTGTCCATTTCAATGAGCACAATTTCTTGGCTAACTAATCTCTGCAAGCCTTTAGAGCATTCAATATTGCTCTCAATTCCAAGAAATTAATCTGGTGGAGATGTTCTTGGGCAGACCTTGCTCCCAGAGTATGAAACTTTTCTACATGAGCTCCCCAACCCAGCTTCGACGTATCTGTTGTAAGAGTTTTTGGTAGGGAGGAATTTGGACATGAAGATCTCTGGCCAGACTGCAATGATCCATCCACCAGAACAGAGGGTCCCAGAGGATCCCAGAGGGGAAGAGTGACAGATACTATGTCACTGAGATTGCCCATAGTCTGTGTCCACTGAGTGAGTCCATAAGGTCCACTGAGACCATCTCATATGGAGATGTGCAAAGTGAATGACATGAACCGTTAAGACCATGTGGCCCAACATTTTCAACATGGCTCTTGACGATGTCTGCTGATTCTTATGAACATCCTCCATTAATGCCACACCAAGTGGGTGAGCCCACCTTGTGGAAGAAAAGCTTTTGCCCACTCATGTCTAGCACAGTTCTGATGAACTCCAATTGACCTGATCGGCTCAATTTGGATTTCGGATAATTGCTGACAAACCTAGTAGCTCTAACGCCCAGATGGTGATAAATAGATAACCGAACGCCTTCCTGGGAGGTGCTCTTGAGCAATCAATCGTCAAAAGAGGGAAACATGAGCACTCCCAGTCTGTGTAGAAACAATGCAACCATTCTGAGACATTTTGTGAGAACATGAGGTGCAGACACGTGGCCAAAGGGCAGTACATGGTACTGGAAGTGACACTTCCCTATGACGAATCACAGATCCCTCCTGTAAGTGGGATGTATCTGTATGTGGGTGTAAGCATCTTTTGGAACTAGAAAACACAGCCTGTCCCCGTTTTGCAGAAAGGGTAGAAGGATGCCTGAACTTTTCTTTGACCAAAAAGGTGTTCAGATTCTTGAGGTCTAGGATTGACTAGAATTCCCCCATCTTCTTTGGCAATGGGATACATACAGAGTAAAATCCTTGCCCTTTCTGTCCTGGCAGAACAGGCTTGACTGCATGTGCAGATTGAAAGGCAGAGAATTCCTCTAGAAGAGCCTTCTGATGCTGAGGAGAAATGGAATGACCCCTCGGAGAACATTTGAGAGGGAGTTCCAATAGCAGAAACCTGTAGCCTACCCAGGATTATTTTAAGAACACAAGAATCAGAGATTAGAAGGGGCCATCTCTGGGCAAAAAGAAAGAGTAAGCCTCCCTCCGACTGGAAGATCATCCGAGAAAGGTATGGGGAAAGTGGCAATGTTCTCCAGAAGCCAGTCAAAATCCAGCCCCTGATTTTGGCTGAGATTGAACTTTAGGGATGGACCCTAAAGTTACTGCTTGGGTTAGAAATTGGTTGGGTGGGAGGCGACAAAGAGTACAAGTAAATGGAGCTCACTCTGAGGAGAAGGATGTTATCAGTGGTGTGCCCCAGGGATCTGTCCTTGGTCCGATTCTTTTTAACATCTTTGTTAGTGATATAGCAGAAGGGCTTTCAGGTAAGGTTTGCCTCTGAGGATGATACCAAAATCTGCAATAGAGTAGACACCCAGGAAGGGGTAGATAACATGAGGAGGGTTCTAGCTAAGCTTGAAGAATGGTCTAGAATTTGGCAGCTGGGATTTAATGTTAAAAAATGTAAGTTCATGCATTTGGGCTGCAGCAATCCAAGGGAGCAATATAGTATAGGGGGTAAAGCACTTTTGTCCACTAAAGAAGAGCGGGACCTAGGCGTGGTTCTGTCTGATGATCTTAAAGTAGCTAAACAGGTAGAAAAGGCGACGGCAAAAGCTAGAAGGATGCTTGGGTGCATACGGAGAGGAATGGCTAGCAGAAAAAAGGAGCTGATAATGCCTCTGTATAAGTCTTTGGTGCGACCTCATTTGGAGCATAGTATGCAATTCTGGAGACCGCACCTTCAAAAGGATGTGCACAGGATGGAGTCGGTGCAGAGGGTGACTACTAAAATGATTAGTGGTCTTCATTATAAAGCATATGAGGACAGACTGAAGGATCTTAATATGTACACCTTAGAGGAAAGGTGGGATAGAGGTGATATGATTGAGATGTTTAAATACCTCCGTGGCATAAATGTTCAGGGAGACAGCCTCTTTCAATTGAAAGCAAGTTCTGCTACGAGGGGACATGGGATGAGGGTGAAGGGAGATAGATTCAGGAGTGATATGCGGAAATATTTCTTTACGGAAAGAGTAGTGGATCCGTCGAATAGTCTCCCAGTGGAGGTGGTAGAGATGAGGACAGTAACTGAATTCAAAAAAGCATGGGACAAACACAGAGGATCTCTAAAGGTAAAAAGGGGATTGTTGTAGTTGTTGATATGGAAGGACAGACTAGATAGGCCATGTGGTCTTTTTCTGTCATCATATTTCTATGTTTCTATGAGATGCAGTGTGGAACATCTGTGTTGCTTGGACTGGGTATAGCAAAAGGTAGGAAAATACCTACAATCTATGAAAGCAGAAGGATTTTCGCTGCCCTACATTGTGAAACTGCAGAAATGCTGCAGAGGCTGGGTCAGGGGTGTGCCTGTTTTTTTTTTTTACTCCATCACCTCAGCCCAAGCAGCCCACAATGCAACCCAAACCTGGCAATGTACACCAAGCAGGGACATTGATAACCAGGACTTGTCTGCGGCAATGGTGGGCCAAGTGACCACAAGGAGCGCCAGCGGGAAACGAAAAAGCAGTCCCCCAGCTCCAGCCAGTGCTCTCCCCCATAGGTAACTCCTCCAGTTCATAACTCGGTGGGTGCCTATTCCAGTCTACTGGATCCTGAGCCTCCCACCCAGTGTCAGCCACTTCCATTACACCTCAACTACCCCATCGATATCCCAGATTCTGCTCTTCAAGTAAGGCAGTACAATATATCTCCAGCACTCGAGGAAAGACCAGTTAAGCGTAGTTACTCACCTGTAAAGCACAGTTACTTACCTGTAACAGGTGATCTCTGGGAACAGCAGGAATAAGTCTTCACATATGGGTATCGTCGGTACCGACGGAGCCTGCGCGGGAACGCTCCCCAGCGTCCAAAAGGAAAGCTTTTGGGAGCATCCCACAGCGCCTGCGCGCTGCCTTCCCGCCTTTCCCAACCGCCTCTCTCCAGTTCGAGTTTTAAGCTGAGACAAAGAGAGAGAGAGAAAGGAAAGGAAAGATAGATAGTGTGGTAAGGAGAGTGCTGCCCAGCCAGGAAAAAGTGAAGAGAAGAAGAATTTTTCCTCTTTGTGGGGGATGGGTACACAGGATCACATAGTCCACAGCAGAAGCCCGGAGAGAAACCTAGAGGGCAGACCTAGTTGTAAGCCACGCCCACACTCCAGGTCAACCATAGATAGGAGTGGGAGGTACAGATGGGCAGGGCCAGGAAGGGAGTTGCCCTGCTCAAAGTTTAAATTGGAGCAAACAAACACCAGAGATAGACACGGTTGGAGATACAGGGGGAGACACGGTTGGAGACCCAGGGCGAAACACGGTTGGAGACACAGTTGCAGTTGCAGTGGCAGTTGCTTTCGGAGTTGCAGTCCAGGTCCAAGTGGGAGTTGCAGCTCAGGTTCCAGTCCAAGTTCCAGAAGGTCCAGGGAGAACAACCCAGTAGCCAAAGGACAAAGGAGCTTTGCAGCCAAAGGGAGCAGCAGAGAAAGGAACAGCTATAAAGGCAGCCAAAGAAGGTACAAAGGAAGCCACAATAGTCAGCACAGTAGCCACAGAGGCCACAGGTGGCGTAGTTCTTTGGATACAGCATTCCAGCGGTCAAGCAGTGCAACTCCAGGCCATACCTCTGGACAAGAAAGATCCAGGAAGGACGCTGACCGACCAAGGAAGGCGGCCGCCTGGTAGGGGCTCGAGTGCCACAATAGAGAGATACAACTCCTAGGGGAGGTGGGTGGGTTGTGAAGACTTATTCCTGCTGTTCCCAGAGATCACCTGTTACAGGTAAGTAACTGTGCTATCTCCAGGAACAAGCAGGAATGAGTCTTCACATATGAGGACTCCCCAGCTAGAGATGCCAGGGAGATCCCAAAGATTGTGAGTCCCTGATAAGGGCTCCACCTCACCCCCATGGATCTCGGGCATCCAACCAGGGATGGGGGGTAGGAGTTGATTAGGTATGGAACAGGTGTTGGAGAACAGCCTGACCAAACAAGGCATCCCGGCGGGAGTCCTTGTCCAAGCAGTAATGGGCTGTAAAGGTATGAACCGAGGCCCGGGTGGCCGCTCGACAGATTTGGTCGATGGACACAGAGTTTAGATGAGCCATAGAGGCTGCCATGGCCCTCACATTGTGAGCTGTGACATGGCCTTCCAGAGAAAGGTTCTTACTCTGGTAGGCGAAGGAAATACACTGAGCAATCCAATTGGACAGAGTTCTCTTAGAGACTGGAAGTCCTAAATGAGAGGGATCAAAAGCAACAAATAGTTAAGAGGACTTTCTATATTGCTGTGTCCTTTGTAAGTAAAAAGCAAGTGCTCTCTTACAATCCAGGGTATGAAGATTCCTCTCTGCAGTTGATGCATGAGGTCCTGGAAAAAAGACAGGTAAATACACCTCCTGGTTCAGATGAAAAGGTGAGACCACTTTAAGCATAAAGTGTGGATTAGTCCTGAGGACTACCTTGTCATGATGGAACCTTGTATAAGGAGGATTAGCCACCAAGGCTTGCAGCTCACTGATACGGTGAGCTGAGGTGACTGCAATGAGAAAAATAACCTTCCAGGAAAGGAATTTCAAGGAGGTAGTGGCTAAGGGTTCAAAAGGTGGTTTTATAAGCTGGCCAAGAACCAAATTCAAATCCCATGCCACTGGAGGTGGTCTAATGGGAGGTTTAGTTAAAAGAAGGCCTCTCATGAGTCTTGCAATAAGAGGATGAGAGGAAATAGGCTGTCCATTGAAAGGCTTAAGGGATGATGCTGCAATAGCACTCAAATGGACTCTTACTGAATTCGTTTTAAGGCCTGCATGGGATAAATGCAGCAAATACTCTAGTAAAGAATTCAGAGGTATTGCAAGAGGGTTAAGACCCTTCTCTGCACACCAAATGGTAAATCTTTTCCATTTAAAGGCATAGGAACGTCTAGTGGAAGGCTTTCTGGAAGCATGAAGGATATCCTTCACTTGCTGAGAAAGATGCAAATCTTGAAGGTCTAGGCCTTCAGCAACCAGGCTCTGAGGTGAAGAGACTGGGGATTTGGGTGCCACAACGTTCCCTCCTCCTGGGACAGGAGGTCTGGAGCAGATCCCAAGTCCAGGGAGGGAGCTTGAGAGAGATGCAGAAGTAGAGGGTACCACACTTGGTGTGGCCAATGTGGTGCTATGAGGATCATAGACCCCTTGTCTCTCTGAAGTTTGAAGAGTGTCTTGAGAATTAGGGGAATGGGTGGAAAGGCATAGAGGAAGTCTTGCCCACAGTGAAGGAGGAAGGCATCCCTGGTCTGAACTCCCTGACACGGAATCCTGGAACAGAACCGGGGAAGTTTGGCATTCCACGGACTTGCAAAGAGGTCTATGTCCGGGGTTCCCCAAATTCGGAAGATCCTGGCTATCTGGTCCCAATGGAGGGACCATTCGTGTGGAAGCAGAACTCGACTGAGTCTGTCTGCCCAAGAGTTTTGAACCCCTGGAAGATACACTGCCATGAGATGAATTTGATGCTCTCTGGCGAAGGCCCACAATCTCAGAGTTTCGTTGCAAAGCGACAGAGCCAGTCCCGCCCTGCTTGTTCACGTAGAACATGGCTACTTGGTTGTCCGTGTGGATGAGGACTGTCTTGTAGCTGAGCAGGGCGTGGAAGACTCAGAGCTAGAAAAATTGCTCTGAGCTCTAAGAGGTTGATAGGTAGAGATGTCTCCTGTAAAGACCAGATGCCTTGAGTGGAGAGATCTTGAAGATGAGCTCCCCAACCTCTTGGAGAGGCATCTGTTGTAAGGGTTGCTTGGGGTAACACCTGTTGAAAGGGGGACCCCAGCAACAGATTTTGAGTGGACTTCCACCACTGGAGGGACCAAAAGAGGCGACTGGAGGTTGCTATTTTGTCTGACAGGCAACCTGATGCCTGGGTCGATTGGGTGGACAGAGTCCACTGAGCTGCCCTCATGTGAAGGCGAGCGTAAGGAACCACATGCACAGTGGATGCCATATGGCCTAACAGTTGTAACATCTCTCGAGCAGTTAAATGGGATTTTAACTGAATTTGTGAGGCTAACTGCACCAAGCGTAGGCAACGGGCCTGGGGAAGATAGGTCCTTGCAGTTGTGGTATCCAGCAAGGCCCCTATGAACTCTAGAGACTGAGTAGGGGTGAGATGGGATTTTGGAAAGTTTATTACAAGTCCCAGATACTGAAGAATACGCCTTGTGCAGGTTAGAGAAGTCTGGGCCTCTGACTGGGATGGAGCTCGGATGAGCCAGTCGTCCAGATATGGGAATACGAATATACCTAGAGTGCGTAGAAATGCAGCTACTACTGCCATGCATTTTGTGAACACCCTTGGTGCAGAGGCCAGACCGAAAGGAAGCACTCTGTATTGGTAGTGCTTCCCTTGATAAAGGAACCGAAGGAACCTTCTGTGTGTTGGATGGATGAGGACATGGGTGTACGCATCCTTGAGGTCTAGAGAGCAAAGCCAATCCTGACTCTGAAGGTATGGAAGGAGAGTACCGAGAGAAATCATCTTAAATTTCTCCTTGCATAGAAACTTGTTCAATTTTCTGAGATCTAATATGGGTCTGTAGCCCCCGGTTTTCTTTGGGATAAGAAAGTAGGGGGAGTAGAACCCTGAGCCCTGTTGAAGAAGGGGTACTTCTTCTATTGCCCCTTGGGCAAAAAGGGTAGCAATCTCCTGACCCAGAAGGTCGAGGAGAGATGTCTGAGAATTGAACTGAACTGTCTCACCATGGTGTGAGGAGGAAGGTTTAAGAAATGAAGCTTGTACCCCTCCCTTATGATGGAGAGGGTCCATTGCTCTGCTGTGATTTGTTCCCACCTGGGAGCAAAGTAAGCCAACCTTTCTGGAATGGTGAGAGGCTCTGGATGTTCTAGAGCCAGAAAGGCTAAGCTCTCTAGTTGTAAGTCAAAGGCCCTGAGGAGGCTGAGGCTGTTGGGCCGTAGTAGTCCTAGCAGCCTTAGGCTTGGCCTGTTTCGGTTGTTGCTGTCTCTTTGTAGCAAAACGACCTGCAGAAGATGACTGCTGACCATAAGCAGAATAATATTTCCCTTTCTTGGGAAAAAAACCCTTTTTGAACAACCTTTTCTTAAAAGGAGCAGAAGTAGACTTTGAAAGTCTATCTAAAGCAGAATTTTCAGCATCCATTTGGGTGGCCTTTGCTTGCCAATCTTTGCCAAAAAGGTTTTCACCTGTACAAGGAAGGTTTCCTAGTCCATCTTGAACCCAGGGTTCCAAATCAGAAGCTTGTAACCAAGCAACTCTGCGTGCACCTATGGCAATGGCCGAGGCTCTGCTGGCACCTTCAAAAGAGTCAAAGGCTGCACGGTTGGAGAACTTGGAAATATCCTGGGCATGTTTGAGCCAGGTGAGGAATTCTTCCCTTTTATCTTCTGAAATAAAAGGAGATAAAGTTTGCAGGTGATCTGTAACTTCTTTTAGAAACATCCCCATATAGAGACTATAGGAGTTGATTCTGGCAACAAGCATACTGGCCTGGAAAATTCTCCTGCCAAAGGCATCTAAGGTTCTGCATTCTCTTCCTGGAGGAGCATAAGAGTGCCTTTTTGTACTCTTTATCTTCTTCATAGCAGACTCCACCACAATGGAGTGGTGAGGAAGCTGAGTCTTATGGAAGCCAGGACAAGGAGGAACACGATACATGGTGTCCAACCTGCGAGAATGAGGGGAAGTGGTGAGAGGAGTCTCCCATATGCCCAACATGTGATCATAAAGAATCTCATGTATTGGTAAAGTGGCTGCCTCCTTAGGAGCCTTAGGATATTGTAAAATATCTAATTTTTTGGCTCTAGGCTCTGTCTCAGGGGCCACTGAGATGGAAAGGCCCCTGGCCACTTCCCTAATGAAGTCTTGAAAAGACAAGTCTTCTGGAGGAGACATTCTCCTTTTTGGAGAAGAGGGCTTCTGAGGATGGATCACCGATGCTTCGACAGAGACCTCTGATTCATCAGAGTCTTCAGAGGAATCGAAGTATCGCCTGTCTGGATGCAACTGCAGAGCCCGATACGCGTACCGGGTGGTATTGACATCGGGAGTGATCGGTACCGATGGGCATCACAGAACAGTGTACCGCTGCAGTCGACCCTGAAGCGGATGTCGATGCAATCGGTGTCGGTACCGGTGCCGGAGTCGGTACCAGCAACGGAGTATTTTGCGGTACCGAAGGCTTCGCAGCTTGTATGAATGCCGTGATGGCATGCTGCATGGTCAGGATATTCTGATCCATCGACGCAACCAATGTCTGGATGTCGGTACCAGTGGGAACCACCGGTACCCCAGAGCATGGCAACAGGTGATCGGTCGAGGCCGAGCCATCGATGTCAACCTGTGACCCCATAGATGAAGCTTTGGAAGCCGGAGCCTCCCGCCGGGGTAATTTTGCCGGTGCGGATTCCTCGAGGGCAAGCCCGGAGGCATCTCGATACTTAGAGGGAGATCTACCCTTCGAGGACCGGCTGGATTTAAATTTGGTTACCTGAGATCCATGTGAGGAAGAAGCAGCCCTGGAAGACGTCGATGCAACCGAAGCTGCATCCGAGGGAAACAGGGTACTAAGCTTAGCTGCTCGATTCTGTAGACCTCTTTTAGACATCATGGAGCAGGACTCACAATACGCAATGGAGTGGTCAGGACCTAAACATTTTAGGCACCATTCATGGGTGTCAGTGACAGAAATAGTGCCGCTGCACTTCGTGCATTTTTTAAATCCAGATGCGGGCTTTTCCATGAGGAAAAATTTCGTAGGCCTAAGGCCAAAGAAGAAAATGCACTGAAGTGAGAAAAACAGTAGGGATTTTTTCTTTTTTTTTTAGAATAAAGAAAGAAAAGACCGGCGGTACCGGTCCAGCGTCGAGAAGGCAGACGCGTGACCAAAGAAATAAAATAAAATAAAGAAATTCTTCAGCGGTGACAGGAACACGACCTGCTGGCTCCGTGGAAAAGAAGAACTGGAGAGAGGCGGTTGGGAAAGGCGGGAAGGCAGCGCGCAGGCGCTGTGGGATGCTCCCAAAAGCTTTCCTTTTGGACGCTGGGGAGCGTTCCCGCGCAGGCTCCGTCGGTACCGACAAAACCCATATGTGAAGACTCATTCCTGCTTGTTCCTGGAGATCAGGTGATCTCCTGGAACAGCAGGAATTTAGTCTTCACATACGGGTAATGTCGGTACCGACGGAGCCCACGTGGGAACGCTCCCCAGCATCCAATAGGAAAGCTTTATGGAGCATCCCACTGCGCCTACGTAGCTGCCTTCTTGCCTTTCCAGCTCTTCCTCCTCAATTGAGTTTGTAGCTGAGAAAAAAGGAGAGAAAGAAAAGAAGACCTACAACTCCTAGGGGAGGAGGGCGGGTTGTGAAGACTAAATTCCTGCTGTTCCTCGGAGATCACCTGTTACAGATAAGTAACTAAGCTATCTCCAGGAACAATCAGGAATGTAGTCTTCACATATGGGACTCCCTAATTCGAAGATGCCAGAGAGATGACCTCCGGGTGAGCTGTGGATTACAGGCACAACTAAGTAGGTCATGTATCCTTCAAGGATGTCTGGTATCGAAACATGGGACGGAGGGTAGGAGTTGATCTAAGTCTGAAAGAGATGCTGGAGAAAGCATGGCCAAACAAGGCATCCTGGCAGGAGTCCATGTCCAGGCAATAGTGGGCAGCAAAAGTATGGACAGAAGACCAAGTTGCTGCTTTGCACATCTAATCAATCGCTATAGAGTGTAGATTTGCCATGGAGGCAACCATGGCTCGAACATTATGTGCAGTGACGTGACTCTCAAGAGAGAGACCTGCACTTTCATAAGCAAAGGAGATGCAGACTTCCGGTATGGCACTGAGCTGATCGGGCATCGTGCAGATCAGCTCCGGGCACCCATCCCACACAGCAGCTATAAATTCTAACAGATCGCAGCCGAATGCCCCTGGCTACTTCCAAAAGCAGCAGGGATAGTGGTGGGGTTGCAGTAGTGCCTTCACTGCGGGCCGAGAGACACCCGATGGCTACAAAAACATCCAAGAGAGAGAAAGCACGAGGCCCTGACCCAAAGATGGCAGAGGGAGCGCCGAGAAGTCCTGGGTCTGAGGGCGAGAGCAGTATGGTGGCTGACGTGAGTGCCGCGGTAGTGCGGGCCCTGGACGAGCGTTTCAATGAGCTTGGAGATCGGCTGGACTCTGTGGCCCAAAAAATTGCTGATTTTACCGGGCGGATGGAACATGCAGAGACAAGGATCTCGGACGTGGAAGATGCCCAGCACACTCTAACGGCTAGAGTGCAAGCCCTGGAGCCCCTTGTCAAGCAGCAAGGTGAAAAGTTAGAAGACCTGGAAAACAGGGGCCGCAGAAAAAACCTGCGGTTTATCGGAATCCCGGAGACAGTAGCAGATAATGCCCTATCCCGCTATCTACTAGACTGGATGGGAAAGCTCCTGGACAATGCAGGGGAGCGCTCTATTGTGCTTGAACGGGTGCACAGATTAGGCCCGAGACGCGATCAAGCGCAGAGACCGCGTGCAGTAATAGCCCGCTTTCTGGACTACTGCCAGAAGGAGATGATGCCGAGAGCGGCCCGCGCTCGTCGGAGACAGGCTGATGAGGCAGATCACATCCTGGTTTTTCAGGATTATTCCCTGTTGGTGAGCCAACAACAAAGAGCCTTTTCTGCAGTCTGTGCTCAGCTAGCTAATAAGGGGATTCGCTTCTCTTTATTATACCCGGCTAAACTGAGGGTGGAACATCGAGGACAGACAAGATTTCTTGGGACACCGGAGGCGGCTCGCACCTGGCTAGAGCAACTGGCTGAGACATCAGTGGCTGGGTCGTGAGGCTGGAGGCGGTAAGGATGAGACCAGGATCATGATGGGGCGCAGTGTGCAGTCGACCACGGATGGAGTAGCGGTACTGCGGCCTGTGAGGAGAGTGCCGGCAGTGTGGACATGAGTTTCATGGGACCTATACTATTTATGTTTGGGTTGGTGGCACTGCTGGAGTGGCCCTCTGGGGAACTGTTTCAAGGGGTGGAAGACAATAATTGAAATTCGGGAATTGTGTCTGAGAATAAGGCAGACGCCCGGGGGACGGGCACTAAAGTGAGTAACCTGTGGTGGGGCTCCTTCCTTCATGGGTTCTTTCCCTCCCTCTGTCAAGTTTTTCCACTCATTGTCTGTTACCTTCTTGCCTTTGCCTTGGGCTGCACTATGAAGGGAGGTGGGAGGAGACACTTATGAAGTGGGCAAGTTACTTAGTTGCATTTCAGTTGTGTTTCAGTTTGTGACAGATACAAAGAAATCATTTGCATTTGTATTTGCTGTTAATAACACTGTTGCTGTAGAGATGGGGGATTATGGAAGTGCATATTCTATCTTTTCTTATAGCTGAGTCCTGGCCCATGTAATTTATCGGGAGGGAAGGGTAGGGGGAGGGATGGGTGTGTATTTGGGCTGGCACATCATGTGAATGGGGGTGGACGTAACTTAGGGGTAGAGAGGAGTAGGGGAAGATTTGAGGGAGTGGTAGGGGGTGAATAGTACTCCCAGGCAGCTGGGTGGTGGGGATTAAGCGAGTGTGGGTGTGTCGGGGGTGGGCCCGATTGCCAATGGAAGTGTCCGACCTGCTGGACGGACTAGATGGGACGGAGGGGTGTGGGGGGGAGGGGGGAGGTGATAAGGGATGGGAGGGCCCACACTCTGGGGTTTAAGAATTGGCAGCACAGAATTACCTGGGTAGATGATAGTGGGGGGCTTCAGGCTGGGGGAGCCCCTCTGGTACGCTTAGATTTTTCGTTTTGGAGGAGCCTTGACACTGCCCCATCACCCTGAGGGTCATTACCTGGAATGTTTGTGGCCTAGGTAATCCCATTAAAAGATATAAAGTACTCCAAGCACTGGCCCGACATAACTGCGATATAGCCCTGCTACAGGAAACCCACCAGTCGGCTGAGGAGCATAGTAAACTTTGTAGGTCCTGGGTGGGGCAGGTCTGGGGATCCCCGGCTACTGGGAACAAGGGGGGGTTGTTATTTTGGTTCACAAGAGAATTCGATTTGTGGCGGAGACTGTTATCGCGGATGATGTGGGTAGGTCTCTGTTGATTCATGGTCAGTTAGAGGGGAAGCCGGTGATTCTCGGGGCCCTTTATGGACCTAATGTATCTGACTCTGGTTTTTATAGCAATTCGGCCTCCAGACTGGAGCAGCTCCCCGAGTGCCCTTTGATCCTGGGGGGGGGGACTTTAACGGGGTTATGGATGTAGGATTAGATACGTCTCGAGGGGGGGGGACGAGGGAGAGGGGGATGTCCTCTCGGTTGTTACAACGCTTCTGTAAGAGACTGGGTGTAATTGATCCATGGCGGCTGTTGCATACCTCTGAGAAAGACTTTACACATCAATCCAGAGCGCATGGCACCAGTGCCCGTATAGATTATTTGTTTGTATCGAGGGAGTTATTTGCTCATACGGAGGAGGCTCAGATTGGTCCCTTGGAGGTATCAGATCATGCTTTGGTCTGGCTGGATCTGAATTGGGGGGGTGATATTGCTCGGACGCGTCTTTGGCGTTTTCCCTTGGGGTTGTACTACGATGCGCAGTTTCGTCGTTTCCTCCGTCAATGGTGGACGGAATTCGTGAGTGATCACCAGGTCCACGAGGACGATCCTGAATTGATCTGGGAAACGGCGAAAGTGGTTCTTAGGGGGGATATCATAGGATATGCAGCACGGAAGCGTCGGATACTTGCGAAACGTATCATGGCACTAGAGCAACAGGTCACTAAACTTCGGCGTAGGTGTGCCCAACTACCGTCGGCCGAGAATAGGAGGAGGCTTTGGGAGACCCAAGTTTACCTCAACGAGCTGTTGCATCAGAAAGCCAAGAAATCGGTTCTTTATTATCGCTATCGGTTGTATTGTTATGGCGATAAGCCTGGGAAACTGTTGGCTCGTTGTCTGAGGGGCAGGCGAGGCTCTACTCTGGTGGCGGGCCTCCGGGACGATAAGGGCACCGTGCATAAGGCGAATGGGGATATTGCCAGGGTCTTTCGGGGTTTTTTCCAGTCACTTTACAAGGCTGAGGCTGGGTCCGGTGCGACCCTGCCTACTTGCGAGATCTGAATTTGCCGCGGCTTACAGAGGCGCAGAGGGGGGTGCTGGACCAGCCCCTTACTTCCTAGGAGATACAGTTGGTTATTTCGGCGGCTAGCTGTTGTAAGGCTCCCGGACCGGATGGCATGAGTGCGGAATTTTATAAGATACTGGGTGATTGTGTTAGTCCGGTGTTAAGAGAGGTGTTCAGTGTGAGGGGGGACCGGGGGGCCTTTCGTTGGGGGCAGAATCATGCTCATATTACTTTGATTCCCAAACCGGGTAAGGACCCGATGTTAGCAGCCTTGTACCGGCCTATTTCCCTTCTCAATTTCAACTTAAAGGTTCTGGTGAAAGTTTTGGCCCTACAGCTGGCTGAAGTATTGGGGAGCTTAGTTCATGAAGCACAAGTGGGCTTTGTTAAGGGGCGATACGCCGTTCGCAATCTCCGGAAAATCCTGGCCTCCTTGGAATGGGTACACGCTCGACAGATACCCTCGCTACTTGTCAGCTTCGATGCCGAAAAGGCATTTGATAGGGTGAATTGGCAATATCTATGGGGGCTGTTGCCATACTACGGCATAGGGGATGCCTTCTGTAAAATGGTGCGGAGTTTATATATAACGCCGACGGCGGGGATCCTGTGCAATGGAGTGCTTTCGGAGGGCTTTGCTTTGGAGAGGGGTACGCGTCAAGGCTGCCCCCTCTCTCCGTTGTTATTTGTTCTTTCACTGGACCCTTTGATTCGCAAAGTTGTCAACTCTGGTACGATCAAGGGTGTGGTGATGGGATCGTAGGAGTTTGTAATTTCAGCTTTCGCGGATGATCTGTTAGTCCATGTGACTTCCCCAGTAGCTTCTCTTCAGAGTCTGTTGGAGGAATTTGGGCGATTTGGGGCCTTGGCTGGTCTCCGCATTAATCATGATAAATCTGAAGCGTTGGATACTCTGGGGCACCTTCGTGGGTCCTGGGGGGAGATCTTTCCCCTCCGGTGGGCAGTGGAGGAATTTGTTTATTTGGGTATAGTGCTGCCTCGTCAACCCCAAGTGCTATATAGACGCAATTTGGATCGTATATTGCGGCGTTTGACGACACAGTTGCAGGCCTGGGAGTATCTTCCATTGTCTTTGTCTGGGAGAATTGCGGCGGTACAGATGGTTATATTACCACGTATCCTCTACTGGTTGCAGACCTTGCCTGTTTGGTTATTACGTCGGGACCTGCGTCGTGTTGAAGCCTCTCTTAAGGGGTTTCTTTGGAGAGGGCAGCGGGCTCGGATTCCGTGGGGTAGGCTACTGGGTAAATGGAAAGATGGGGGTATGGGACTGCCTGACTTAAAGATGTATGCTTTGGCGTGTCAAGCGAGACATTTGGGAGATTGGTTAGGGGGGACAGATGACTATACGCCTCGGGCTGTGGAGGAGTGTTTAGTGGCACCGTAGACCTTGTTGGGGGTTTTGCATGGGCGAGACAGTGATTTGCCGGAGGCGGTTCAGAGGAGCGCCCTAGTGGGCTCGGCTAGACGTACCTGGCAACAGCTTAATAAGTATTGGACTGCGCCCTGGGGTGTTTCCAGTTGGTTACCCCTTCGAGGGAATGTTCAGTTCCTCCCGGGGTCCGAAACGATGGCGTTTAGAGACTGGTGGGCACGCGGTATACGGACGGTGGGACATCTCGTCGAACCCTCGGGATGCTGCAAGTCTTTTTTGGCCCTGAGCCGGGAGTACGAGTTACCTACTAGGCACTGTTTTGCTTATATGCAAGTCGCTCACTACGTGGCCTCACTACCGAGGAATGCGCTGCACATTGACCGCTCGGCCACGATTTTGGAATTTTTTGGGATAGGGGAGGATAGTCCCCCGTCCATTTCTCAGCTGAAGAGTCGGTTGGATTGTTACCGGGTACTTCCCGATTACCGGGGGGTCGAGTTGGCTTGGGCTGTTGAATTGGGTGGGGAGGTGGCTCCGGGACTGGTCGGCAAGGCTTTGAAATGGATTGTTCGCGTGGCGCAGGGGGCCCGTTGGAGGGAGATCCAATTTAAGTGTGTGACTAGAGCTCAATTCTCACCACGGCGGGCCTTTCGGAGTCAGTTGGGGACGGATGGCAGTTGCCCTCGTTGTTCGGCACACTTGGCAACTTTGCTGCATATGTGGTGGGGCTGTCGTAGACTGCGGCCTTATTGGGCGAGGATACGGGATTTTCTTAGTCAGCTGTTGCAGCAGCGGGTTAGATGGACAGGCTCCTTTGTGGTTTTGGACCAGCTGGCGGCCCCCTGGCCTGCGAAGGCAGGGGAACGAATGCTTTTGCGGAAGGCCTGTCTGGTGGGTAAAGGGCCGATTCTCCGGTTATGGAGGGAACATCAGCCGCCAAACTTCAGCGAATGGCGGAATAATTTTCACCATCTGATGTTGCTGGAGCGCTGGCTTGCGAGGGGCAGTGTCAAGCGCTGGACAGTGTTCATGTCAACATGGGAACCCTATATTCAGCAACTAGGGGCGCGTAGTCGTAATGAAATCCTTCAAATGGGGAGTTGAATGGATAAGGGGGAGGTGGGGTGTGTATTTAGTGCTTCCAATTTTTGTACTAGTTTCTATTTTGCTGCTGATGGAGTGTGGGGGGGGCGGAAGGGAGGGGGGGACGGTGGGGGGGGAGGGGATAATATGATAAAAGTCACCTGTTGTATTTTTTCTGCGGTCTTCCGGAGGGGATCAGAGTACACCCCTCGTGGAGGCCTGGTTAACTGTTTCTTTTTACTTGTATTTACTGGTGGATTTAAATAAAGTATTTAAAAAAAAGCAAAGGAGATGCAGTCCATCTGGAGAGAGTTCGCTTAGATACTGAGAAACCCAGGTGACTCAAGTCAAAGGCAATGAAAAATTGGGAAGCTTTTCTGTACTCTCAAGTTCTCTGGAGATAGAAAATCAAGGCACATTTGCAATCTAGAGTGTGAAGGTTTGCCTCTGCCCTAGAGAAATGAAGTCTAGGGAAAAAGACAGGAAGGTAGACTGACTGGTTTAAATGGAAGGGCAACACCACCTTTGGCATAAAGTGAGGATGAGTCCTAAGGACTACCTTATCATGGTGGAATCATGTATAAGGAGGGTCAGCCACCAAGGCTTGGAGCTCACTAATGCATCTTGCTGAAGTGAGAGCAATAAGGAAGGTGACCTTCCACGTGAGAAACTTCAGGGAGGTGGCGGCTAGAGGTTCAAAGAGCAGTTTGAGAAGCTGTCCTAGAACAACACTGAGATCCCATGGTACTGGAGGAGGCTTAATAGGAGGCTTGGTTAATAGAAGACCCCTCACGAAGCATGCTACAAGCGGCCGAGAAGAGATGGGTCGACTATCGAAGGGCATGTGAGAGGCGGCAATTGTACTTAGGTGTACTCTTACTTAATTGGTTTTAAGTCCAGAGGAAGACAGGTGGAGAAGATACTCAAATAATGCATCCACCAGAGCTGAGGTGTTAAGTGCCCTCTGCGATCATCATAGAGAGAATCTACACCATTTGAAGGCGTAGGAATGCCTGGTGGAAGGCTTTCTGGAAGCTAAATGGATATCTTTAACCTGCTGAGAGAGGTTAATGTTCTGGAAGGCTATGCCTTCAGCAGCCATTTATTTTTCTCTATCAACTAAGATTTCACACCTCCTTCTTACCATCCAATCCTCAATCTCCCTCTTTTTTTACTATGTCTGCCTACCATTTTTCAACCTTTAACACAGTCCTCTTACTCCCCCCATCTCTCTATGCTCCCCCTGCCACTTATTCCCCAGTCTTTACCTAACTATTCCCTTTCTCTTTCTTTCACCCTCCCCATGTCCAGCATCTCTCCCCTTCTCTCCTACTCTATCCTGTCTGTCCCGCTCTCTCGCACCATCAGCGCTTCCCCTCATTTTCTCATCCAATCCCTCCATTATGTCTAGCATCCCCCACCTTCCTTCTCCCTATGTCCAGCATCCCTCCCATCTTCCCCCACTGTGTCCAGCATCTTCTCTCTCCTCATCCCATATCCAGCATCTCCTCTCTCTCACCCTATGTCCAGCATCTGCCCCCTGCCCCCTCCAACTTTGTGTCCAGCATCTGCCCTCCAACCCTACCCTGTGTCCATCCTCTGCCAGCCATCCCCATCCAACAGTTCATGTCCATCATCTGCCCTTCATCCCCCTATGCACTCAACCCCATGTCCAGCATGTGCCTTAAACCCCCCCCCCATGACTTCTACTCTATGTCCATTATCTGCCCTCCACCCCCTATCCAGGATCTTTATCCTCACTCCCCCATCCTGTATCCACCATCTGCTTTTAATCTCCTTATGCCTCTCACTCCATGTCCAGCATCAGCCCTCCACCCCCACTTGTGTCCAACATCTCTTCCATCACCCCTTTCCTTCCATTTCTGCCCTTTCCCACTTATCTCTGATCCCCACCCATCTCTCAGTTCTTCTTCCCTTTCCTCACCCTCCCTATCCCCTTGCTTTTTCCATCTCTTCCCTCCACCTTCTCCCCCACCTTTATTTCCCCTCCCCATCTCTTTCCATCCCTGTCTTCACATCTTCCCTCATATCACTCCCAGTTCCATCTGTCTCTCACATTCCCATTCTCCTGAACACACTCTCTCTCTCCTTTACTTCCTCCTTTGGGACTCCCAATCTTCCTCCCCCTATGGCGCCCCAAAACGTCTTGCCACCTCGGTACTGCCAAAACAAAAACAACAACGCGGCACCGAGCCTCTCTCTCAAAAAAGCCCCCCCCCCCCCAAAACCTTGCTTCCTTCGGGAAATTGCTGAAAAAAAAAAGAAAAAAAAAAGTAACACGTCACTTTGCCTCATGCTGAAGTGCTGGGCAAGGCTCTGCAGGCCCCTCCTTCAGCAACAGAAAGTGTTTCCAAGGAGATGGGACCTGTAGAGCCTTGGCCAGAGTCTCTGCTTGAGGCTCAGTGCCACAATGACTTTCTTTTTTTCTTTTTAGCGATTCCCCAAAGGAAGCAAGAAGTTTGGGGAGATATTGGGAGAGAGGCTCGGCACCATGTTGGGGTGGTTTTGTGTTTGTTTTTTTTGCGATATCAAGGTGGCAAGAGGTTTTTAGGGGCCTACCTCTGCCTTCCTGCCACTTTTTTCTTGCTCAAGCATTCTTGAGACAAAAAAAGTGGCAAGAAGGCAGAGGAAGGCCAGAGATGGCAATATAAAAATAAACACAGCTGTTATTGCTTCCTGTAAGGAATCAACCTGATTCATCTTACTCTGATCAAATCAGACTGACTGCTTGCAGGAACCAATAGCGGCTGTGTTTATTTTATTTATTTTTTTATTTTGCCACCTCTGCCTTCCTGCTGCTTTTTTTCACATGCAAGAATGCTTAACAAGGAAAAAAAAAGCAATGGGAAGGCAGTGGCAGCAAAATTCAAAACAACAAGTCGGAGTGCCACCCCCTCGAAACTGCCACCCGACATGTCCACCTCAGATGGCCTAATGGTAGAGTTGCCCCTGCGAGCAGCCTTTCAATGGAGCAAGAGGAGGGATCCAGAGCCCGATCAGCATACCAGGTGAATCTCTTCCACGTGTTAAGACCTCCTCGTCGAAGCCCTCCTAAAGGCCAAGAGGACCTCCTTCACTCTGTAGGGCAAGTTAAGCTCCGACAGAACTAACCATTCAACATCCACACAGCGAGGGCCAAGGACTGAACGGTGGGGTGAAGCAAGCTCTCATCCTCTCATGAGATGAGGTCTGGAGCAGAGCCCAACTGCAGAGGCTCCCGTCGGGAGAGCTGAAGCAGAAGGGGAAACCACAGCTGTCTGGGCCAATACAGTGCAATGAAGATCATCAAGCCCCTGTCACCCTGGAGTTTAAACAGGGTCTTTGCTATGAAAGGAATGGAAGGATATGCATATAGCAGGCCCACTCCCCAATGCAGGAGGAAAGCATCTGCACTAGCCTGTCACTTGAAGCAACACTGGAGCAGAACTGGTCAACTTGGACGTTGTGCGGAGTAGCAAACAGATCTATCGAGGGAGTACCCTATTTTTTATTTTATTTATTTTATTTAATGGTATTTATATACTGCCTTATCATTCAATCAAAGCGGTTTCCACGGCAAACAATCAAGGGGGCAAATGTTTTCATGCAGTGTACAGAGTGGTGTGTATGTGTTGGCGGGGATGTGATTAGATTTGGTTTATCTACATAGTGCGCTATTATACATCATGAGCTATTATACAGTCTTATATACAGTCTTGGGGTGGTGGGGGGGTTGATGATCTGACTTGTATACTGGTTCAGGGGGTATGTCCATAGTAATCGATGAACAGGGTTGTCTTCAGCTGTTTTCGGAAGTCCTTGATTTCTGTGGTTAGTCTCAGATCATCTGGGAGGGAGTTCCATATGGATGGAGCAGCCAGGGAGATTGCTCGTTGTGCGGTGTCTTTGCGGGTCTTGGTGAAGTCTTTTGGGGTGTTAACCCGATTGGAGGTGCCTCTTCTTCTTGGCCGTGTGCTTGTGTCGGGTTGTATGAGTGTGTGTAGGCTTATGGCGGAGGAGTGTTGTTTGATCTTGAATATGTTTATGATAGTCTTGTATTTGATGCGTGAGATGATTGGGAGCCAGTGCAGTTCTTTCAGTATGGGTGTGATGTGATCGTGTCTTGTAGTACCGGCTATTATGCGGGCAGCTGTGTTTTGGGCCAGTTGTAGTGTGTCACAAGGTAGACCCAATACAGCCTGAGAAAATGCAGATCAGTAGCGATGATCAGGGAAGAGATGACAGTGTAAACAGAAAACTGTCAGATGGTTGCTACAGACAACCAAGGCACACATGGGTAAGGGCTGGGAAGACACACCCAGATAGCAAGCAAAGGGAGTTTGCATTGCCTGATAGGAATCAGCTGGGTGGAGGTGGAGCCCAAAGACACGGAGATAAAACACGCTCACAAATAGCTAGAGGGGAAGAGGAGGTGAGCCAACGAGGGTCACAGCAAGAGAGACAGCGGCAAGCGCAGCAGAAGCTGTGGAAAGAATGGGACTGGAATGAAAGAGAGAGAGAAAGAGTCTGAACTACTGGATCAGCAGGAGAGCCCATACGAAGGTCTGAGTGAGTCCCGAGACCTGTGTGAAACATTTGGAAGGCAGAAGCCAGATACTGTGTGCATGCGTGGAGAGCATGAGAGACGTAGGAAGTCTTATATACAAGGTAACAGAGCAAGAAGTACTAATAGTGGCTGTTTCCTACCTGAGTGGGTAAAACCCCGAAGCAATAGGAAAAGCCAGTCACAAACAAGCTTTAAAGAAACAGAGAATAACTTTTTCCCTTGTAGTAGAAACCCCAAGAGAAGAGAAGCTCCCTTACCTGAAAAAGCTGGTGATTCTACTAGCAACTTTAAACTCCCCACGTTGGATAAGCTTCCGTCCAGAGCAGTGCAATCTAGGGCAGCTGTGTTGCAAAGGCTAGACCCGAGCACGCTCAGAGCCTGCCGTAATTATTCTAGTAACAGAGCCAGGGAAGTTGTTGAATATCCTTGTGGTTACCAGCAGGGGCTGAGCTCCTATGAGCTTCATTCAAAACCCTACGGTAGTTCCCAGAAAAGCAGTGATTCAGAGGGACAGAACAACTTCCTGCTTGACGAGGCAAGCCAGCCTTATCCTTATGAGACAGCTGATCTCAGAAACGTGAGTTCAAATGAACCTGAATTAATGGAATATGAGAATGCAGATATACCAGCAGTTCCTGAGCCAATGGAATGTTCACTGTCTGTAATTGACCCTGAGTTTTCCTTGAGGTAAATGGTTGAAGGTAACCAGTGCTTAAGAGTCACAAGCTGTGTGCTAACAAAACGTGTCTCTCAGAAAAACCATTATAAGTGAGCTGTGCTGTGGCAGCAAAAAGAAAAGGCTGTTAGGAACAGTGAGGATGTTTAATTCTTTTCTTTTTGTTTGCATTTAAAAGCTGAAGTAAGCTATTTTTGTTCTACCTTTAATTTCTGTTACATGCCCGAAGTGGTCTATTGTTTTGTTTGCCAAAGAGAAAGAAAAACCTCGTGGACGGGGAATAAAGCCCTGAGTTTGAAACTCAAGTGTGTTGTGTGCTTTATATAGAGAAGGTACAACTACCACCCTCAGAGGGTCAGGCAAGGCTGCCTGCGGTACATACGGAGCCAGGAGGAGGAATCATCAGGCAATACCTGACCCCACCGATAGGGCCCCTGTGGGTGCGACAAGTGGTCTGAGGGTCTGCTTTGGTAGCCCGGTGAATATTGGATTGCAGAAGTCTAGTAGAGGGGTTATCAGCGCCTGGCAAATGGTGCGAAAGTGCTCTGGGTCGAGGAGGGGCTTGAGTCTTCTGATGAGTCGCATTCTTAGGTATGCACTTTTGGTTGCTCTGCCTATGTGTGCTTGGAGGTTAAGTTCTTTGTCCAGGATGACTCCGAGGTACTTAACTTCTGATTTTATGGGTATGAGTGCATCTCTTATCTTGATGTCTGAAAGATCCGGGCCGTGACCTCCCTGTTCAAAGTCCACTTTTGTGGCTGGAGGACGCAGATCAGCTGGTCTGCCAGGGAGTTCAATTCCATACCGTGAGCAATGGCACACTTCCACAAATGGACCACTTCTCAGCACAGGAGATGCAACCCTGTGCTGACTGTTCAGATTCAAACTGATTTGGTGGAAGCTCTCCTGTTCAGACTACAAGCCATGCATGCGAAGGCCATCCAGATGCGCTCCCCAACCCAGCGTGGATGCGTCTGTTGTCAGTGTCCTCTGGGGAAGTGCCATTTGAAAGGGGAGAATTTTAAGCTGATTCTGGACCAGAGGTGCAGTGACCACTACCTGATCCCGGAGGCAGACAGTGGCTTGCTTCCACTGAGTACTCATAGTCCATTAAGCTTGTCTCAACATACAAGTCAAAAGAGTGACATGCACTGTCAAAGCCATATAACTGAGCTGTGTCAGCATCCCTGGAGCTGTTATCTGACACGTCAGTTGGGTACTGCAGATCAAGGCCGTCAGCTGCTGCAGATGGTCCAGCAAGAGAGAGGCCCAAGCCCGAGTCATGTCAAGGAGAACCCCTATGAATTCCAGTTGTTGGGAGGGCTGAAGGTAGGACTTGGGGTAGCTGACCACAAACCCAACAGCTGGAGCACTTGGATGGTCAACTGAGTTCAGCGCCTGATTCCTTCTGGAGTGGTGCTTGTTATGAGCCAGTCATCCAGGTAAGGGCAACGAAAACCCCCAGTATACTGAGATAAGCAGCCACCACAACGAGACACTTCGTGAAGACATGGAACGCCAAGGCCAGACTGAAGGGAAGCACACAGTACTGGAAGTGTGGTACCTCCAAGACGAATCTGAGATATTTCCTGTGAATGATATGAATCAGTATGTGCGTATATGCATCTTTGAGATGCAGGGAGCACAGCCAATCATCTCTCTGAAGATTATGGAGCAGAGTCCCTAGAGAGACCATTTTGAATTTTTCACGCACCAGGAAGGCCTTGAGGTTTCAGAGGTTCCAGAAGGGCCAGAACTCCCTGTCTTCTTGGGGACTAGGAAGTACCTGGAGTCAAACCTTTGCCCTACCTGAGTCGGAGGCACAGGTTCTATGGCGAGATCAGCCAGAAGAGCGGAGATTTCCCCCTGAAGGAGGTTTAGATGCAGAGGGTCGAGAAGGTACTCCCTCCGGGGGGGGAAGGGGGCAGCAGTTTGGTAAAATGCAGCATGTAGCCACTTTGGACTATTTACAGAACTCACAAGTACAAGGTTATGAGAGGCCACCTGTGGGCAAAAAGGATGAGCCGCCTTCCACCCCCCCCCCCCCGCCCCAAATCGGAGGATTGCCCTCTGCAGTTACTGGTAGATTGGCTATGCTCTGAAGGAATCAGTCAAAACACCCTCCCTGGCTTGAGCTGTTGGGCAGGCTGAGCCTGCTGAGGCTTCTCTCATCACTGCCTGCACACCTTGTTGAGAGTTTTGAGGGTTCGAGAATTACTGGCACTTACGCTGGTAGTAGGTCTTCTTCTGTCCCTGATACCTCTTGCGAAAGGGATTAGATATTTTCCCTGAGAGCCTGGTGAGGGTGATTTGCTGCTTCCCTTTATCACCAACTTTTGCCTCCACCTGCCCTTCAAAGAGGGTCTTCTCCTGGCATGGCATGTCTGACAACTTATTCTGCACAGACTCTTCCAAGTCTGAAGATTGGAGCCTGCCGGCTCATCTGGCTCCAATGCCCACCACCACCACCCTGCAGAGGTTGACTCAAAAAGCATCATAAGTCACTCGGGTCATATACATCGAACAGTCCTTGCTATGGCCCATCAGGGCATGATCGGAGTCAAGCTGTTCTGGGGGGAGGAACAAGTCAAGCTCGGCAAGATCCAGCATGATGTCCTTCAAGAATATGCTCATATGCAGCTGGTACAAAAGAACTCTGGTCACCAACATGGAACTCTGGAAGCACCTCCTGCCGAAGAAGTGCAATGTTCGCACCTCCCTATCCAGGGGCATCGAGGAGTGAGTCTTATTGTCCTTGATTCTCTTCAGGGCAGACTCCACCACCAAGGAGAGGTGCGAGAGTTGAGGCTTTCAACAACTGGGGCCTTCTGGACCCAGTACATCGAGTACGGTCTCCTACAGACAGAGGGCACATTGAGGGGTTCTCCCACATCCTCAAATGCAGCCTCTGCAGGATCCAGTGAACCAGCACCGTCACTGCCTCCTTAGGGGCTGAAGGGTATTGGAGAATCTCAAGCTCTTCCGTTCCTGGGTTCATTCTCTGATTCCAGTGAGAATGGGATGGCATTGGTCATATCCCTCATGAAGTCCAGGAAATACATGTCCTCCAGAGGAGACTTCCAACATTCATGAGGGGTTCGACAGAAGCTCAGAAGACCTACATTCTGACAGGACTTCCGGATTCCACATCGGTCGCCCAGCCATCAGAGTCCGACTCAGAGTAGACTGGGACTCTGCCCGGCGCTCCTTCTGATTGCACAGAGAGGGTGTGCGTCGAAGGGATTGATGAGGCATTGAGTGCTAACTGGGTTTCGTCGGAACATCGGAGCCAGACACACTCGAGAGACAGATTGCCCCCGTTGGTATGGTGTCAATTCCAACTAATGCTGCTGCCTCCACAGGCAATGCATGAATCTCAAGTGCAGGGCACTATTATGGATCAGGAACAGGTTAAAAGATAGAAAGCAAAGGGTAGGGCTAAAGGGCTAATTTTCTCAACAGAGAAAGGTGAATAGAGGAGTCCCAGGGATCTGTGCTGGGTCTGCTTTTTTTTAGTATATTCATAAATGACCTGGAAAAGAAATAACCAGTGAGGTGATCACATTTTCAGATAACACATAATTATTCAAAGTTATTAAAACATAAGAAGATTGTGAAAAAATGCAAGAGGACTTTGATATATTGGAAGACTGGACATTCAACTGGCAGGTGAAATTTAGTGTGCACCTAGGAAAGAACAACCCAAACTATGGTTACACAATGCAAGGTTCCACATTAGGAACCATCATTCAGGAAAAAGATTTAGGTGTGACTGTGAATAACACGCTGAAACCTTCCGCCCAGTGTGCAACAGCGGCCAAGAAAGCACATAGAAAGCTGGGAATCATAAGGAAAAGAATGGAGAATAAAACCAAGGATGTTATAATGCCTCTGTATCGTTCCATAGTGCGACAACACCTTGAATACTGTGTACAGTTCTGGTCACCATAACTTAAAAAGGATATAGCGGAATTAGAAAAGGTACAGAGAACAGCCACCAAAATGATAATGGGGATGGAAGGAAGCCCCTATGAGGAAAGGCTTAAAAGATTAGGGCTCTTCAACTTGGAAAAGAGATGGCTGAGGGGAGATATGATGTTGTTGTTGTTGTTGTTGTTGTTAAGTGCCGTCAAGTCGGAGTCAACTCATGGCGACCCTCTGGATAGCTATCCTAAATTGTGTTCGGTCTTCAGTCAGGCGGCTCATTGTTGACAGACTGGTACCCGTAGCTGCTGTTATTGTATCGATCCATCTCATTGCTGGCCTTCCTCTTTTGCGTTGACCTTCTATCTTGCCAAGCATGATGTCTTTCTCTAATGATCTCTCGCTTCGCATGATGTGTCCAAGGTATGAAAGTCAAAGTCTTATCATCTGAGCTTCTAAAGAAAGCTTAGGTTTGATCTCCTCTAGTACCGACTGGTTTGTTCTTCGGGCAGTCCATGGTATACACAGTATTCGCTGCCAGCACCATAATTCAAAGGCATCAACTTTCTTCCTGTCTATCTTTCTCACTGTCCAGCTTTCACATCCATATGATGTTATTGAAAATACCATGGCTTGAACAAGTCAAATCTTTGTATGGAGAGAGACATCTCTGCACTTGAGAATCTTATCTAGGTCTTTCATAGCCATTCTGCCAAGAGCAATGCGTCATCTGATTTCTTGACTGCTTCCAAGTAGGTTAAAGTTGTTCACAATTTCAATTTCTTCTCCTTCAACGATAAACCTATTGATTATGCCAGTTGTCATGATCTTCGTCTTCTTTACATTAAGGTGCAGGCCCATTTTGAGACTATGTTCTTTGATTATGAGAAGCAAATGTTTCAGATCATCTTCACTTTCAGCCAGTAATGTGGTATCATCAGCATAGCAAAGGTTGTTGACGAGTCTTCCACCAATCTTCACACCTCTGTTGTCTTCATACAATCCTGCTTCTCTGATGATTTGTTCTGCATATAAATTAAACAGGTAGGGGGAAAGTATGCAGCCTTGTCTTACACCTTTGCTTATTCTAAATCATTCTATTTCTCCTTGTTCCATTCAAACTGTTGCTTCTTGATCAATGTACAGATTGTGCAAGAGTACGATCAGGAGTTCTGGTATACCCATGCTTCTTAACGTGGCCCAGAGTTTCTCATGGTTTACACAGTCAAAAGCCTTGCTATAGTCAATAAAGCACAAATAGATATCCTTTTGGTATTCTTTAGTCTTTTCAAGGATCCATCTCACATCCGCAATGATGTCTCTCGTTCCTCGCCCTTTCCTGAACCCTGCTTGCACTTCAGGTAGTTCTTGTTCCAGGTATAGTTGTAGTCTCTTTTGAATAATCTTCAGTAGAATCTTGCTGGCATGTGGGATCAGAGCGATTGTGCGATAATTTTCACAGTCAGTTGGATCACCTTTCTTTAGTATTGGTATAAACACAGATCTTTTCCAGTCAGTTGGCCATGGTGTTGTCTTCCATATTTCTTGGCAGAGCCTTGTAAGTAGGGTAACAGCTGCATCAGACTGCTGTAATACTTCTATGGGAATGCTATCAATGCCTGGTGCTTTGTTCTTTGATAAGGCTTTCAATGCTGCTTCAACTTCTTCTTTCATCACCAATGGTTCCCGATCATAAGGTACAGGTTGAAACGGCTGTTGGTCCACTTGATCTTTATCATATAAAAACTCTGTATATTCCTTCCACCTTTTCTTGATCTTCTCAGCATCATTCAATGTAGAACCTTGAGCATCTTGTAACATTCCAATTCGAGGCTGAAACTTTTTCTTTAACTCTCGTAGCTTTAGGAAAGCCGATCTTGTTCTTCTAATAGTTTCTGCTTCTATTTCCTTGCATGCATCGTTGTAGTACTTTTCCTTGTCCTGTCTTGCTGCACGTTGGAAATCTCTGAGTTCTGTGATTGTCTTTCTTTCTCCTCTGGCTTCAACTTCTCTGCGTTTCTGGGCAATTTTCAGAGTTTCTTCCGTCATCCATTTTGGCCGTTTTTTCTTTTTCACCTTTTGTAGAGACTTCTCGCTTTCTTCCAACACAACCTTCTTGATGTCATTCCATAACTCTTCTGGAGCTCTGTCATTTGTATCTAAAGCAGCAAATCAATTTTGCAGGCAGTCTTTAAATTCCAGTGGTATATTCTCAAGGTCATATTTTGCTGCATTCATGAGTGGTTTGCTTTTTTTCAACTTTAGCTTGAGTTTGCATACTAGTAACTGATGATCTGTACCACAGTCAGCTCCAGGTTTTGTCTTTGTTGATGTTATAGAGCTTTTCCATCGTTGACTTCCACAAATGTAGTCAATTTGATTTTTATACAATCCATTGGGTGAAGTCCATGTGTACAGTCGCCGCTTGTGTTGCTGGAAGAAGGTGTTTGAGATGAATAGATCGTTGGTCTTGCAGAATTCTATCAGTCTTTCTCCAGATTCATTTCTGTTGCCTAGTCCATATTTTCCAACTACTTTGCCTTCTTTGTTGCCAACGTTTGCGTTCCAGTCACCCATGACTATCAGGATATCCTGTTTGCATGTTCTGTCAATTTCAGCTTGTACTTGTTCATAGAACTCTTCAATTTCATTCTCCTCTGCAGCTGTTGTTGGGGCATATACTTGAATTATACTTGTGTTGCTAGGCATTCCTCGTAGACGAATAGAGATTAAGCGTTCGCTGACTGCATTGTATTTCATTACTGTTCTTGCAAGTTTCTTCTTTATTATAAATGCAACACCATTTCTTCTTTGTCTTTCATTTCCAGCATGGTAGACCCTGTGATCATCTGATGCAAAGTGCCCGATGCCAGTCCATTTCAGTTCGCTGACACCCAACAGATCAAGTTGTACACGTTCCATTTCATTCTTGACCACCTCCAACTTCCCTTGGTTCATGCTTCGTACGTTCCATGTTCCAATGTGTAAGACATCTTTACAGCTTCTGACTCTCATTTCATGTGGAGCTACATCAGCAGTCAGACGTCCCGAGGGCTTTGATCCAACCACATCATCAATGCTGGCTTTACTCTGAAAAGTCTTCAGCTCTTCCCCAGTAGCTAGTTGAGTGCCTTCCGACCTGGGGGTCTCATCTTCCAGCACTATAGCACAATTTGTTTTGTTGTAACTATCCATTGGGTTTTAAAGGCAAGATACAGAAGTAGATTGCTGGGCCTTTCTTCCGTGCAGTTTAAGTTTGGTGTTGTTGCCGTTGTCACAGAAATGTGATCCTCCGCCGTCAACATTATCCCATTCTGCTGCTGCCCAGATGGGTGGCTTGTCTTGGTCTGGCACCTCAGCTAAGACCTGTCCATCTTGGGAGACCCTGCCAGTAGTTAAACTACTGACAGCTTAGCTCTCAGCATCACTGATGCACACAAGCCCTCACAGCACGACAAGCTGCAAACCAAGTGAGGGGAGATATGACAGAGTTCTATAAATGAATGAATGGAGTGGAACGGGTAAAGCACAGTTACTTACCTGTAACAGGTGATCTCTGGGAACAGCAGGAATTAGTCCTCACATATGGGTAAGTCGGAACCGACGGAGCCCGCGCGGGAAAGCTCCCCAGCTTTTCAGATGAAAAGCTTTTGGGGCTTCCCACAGCACATGCGCGCTGCCTTCCCGCCTTCCTTACCAGCTCTCTTCAGTTCGAGTTTATAGCTGAGACAATAGAGAGAGGAAAGGAAGGTAGATAGATAGAAGATACAACTCCTAGGGGAGGTGGGTGGGTTGTGAGGACTAATTCCTGCTGTTCCCAGAGATCACCTGTTACAGGTAAGTAACTGTGCTATCTCCAGGAACAAGCAGGAATAAGTCCTCACATATGGGGACTCCCTAGCTAAGATGCCTGGGAGATCCCCCTCCAAGGGTAAACCATCTTCGTATGGATCTCAGGCATCCATTCAGGGAAGGTGGGCAGGAGTTGCTTAAGTATGGAACAGGTGTTTGAGGACAGCCTGACCAAACAAGGCATTCCGGCGGGAGTCCTTGTCCAAACAGTAATGGGCTGTGAAGGTATGAACCGAGGCCCAAGTGGCTGCTCGACAGATCTGATCTATGGATACAGAGTGAAGATGAGCCATAGAAGTAGCCATGGCTCTCACATTGTGAGCTGTGACATGGCCTTCCAGAGAAATGTTCTTACTCTGGTAAGCAAAAGAAATACACTGAGCAATCCAATTGGAAAGTGTACGTTTGGAGACTGGAAGTCCCAAATGAGAAGGATCAAAAGCCACAAAAAGTTGGGAAGACTTTCGATGTGGCTGAGTCCTGTTGAGGTAAAAGGCGAGAGCTCTTTTACAGTCAAGAGTATGAAGGTTCCTCTCTGCACTGGATGCATGAGGAGCCGGGAAAAAAACAGGTAGATATACCTCTTGATTAAGATGAAAAGGCGAGACCACTTTGGGCATAAAGTGGGGATTCGTCCTAAGGACCACCTTATCATGATGAAATCTGGTATAAGGTGGATTAGCCACCAAAGCCTGCAGTTCACTGATGCGGCGAGCCGAAGTGACTGCAATAAGGAAAAGAACCTTCCAGGAAAGAAATTTCAAGGAGGTAGAGTCAAAAGGCTCAAAAGCTAGGTTTCATAAGCTGACCTAGAACTAGGTTCAAATCTCATGCTACCGGCGGAGGTCGGATGGGAGGTTTAGTTAGGGTCAGGCCTCTCATGAACCTTGCAACGAGAGGATGAGAGGAGACAGGTTGTCCATTTATAGGTTTTAAGGATGCTGCAATAGCACTTAAATGGACTCGTACTGAATTCGTCTTGAGGCCTGCATTGGAAAGATGCAGGAGATAGTCTAGTAGAGAATTCAAAGGAAGTGCCAGAGGGTCAAGACCCTGTTGAGCACACCAAATGGAAAAACGTTTCCATTTGAAAGCATAGGAACGCCTGGTAGAGGGTTTCCTAGAGGCATGAAGGATATCTTTCACTGGCTGAGAAAGATTAAACTCATGAAGGCTTAAGCCTTCAGTAACCAAGCTCGGAGATGTAGGGACTTGGGGTTTGGGTGCCACAAAGTCCCTTTCTCCTGAGACAGAAGGTCTGGCGCAGCTCCCAGGTCCAGGGAGGAGCCCTGGGAGAGCTGTAGAAGTAGAGGGAACCACACTTGGCGTGGCCAGCGTGGAGCTATAAGGATCATCGACCCGTGATCCCTCTGAAGTTTGAACAGAGTCTTGGGAAACAAAGGAATGGGTGGAAAAGCATACAGGAATTCCTGACCCCAATGCAGGAGAAAGGCGTCGTTGGCCTGAGCTCCCTGACACGGAGTCCTGGAACAGAACCGGGGAAGTTTGGCATTCCACGGACTTGCAAAGAGGTCTATGTCCGGGGTCCCCCATTCCTGGAAGATTCTGTGTATCTGGTCCATATGCAGGGACCACTCGTGTGGAAGCAGAACTCGACTGAGTCTGTCTGCCCGAGAGTTTTAAAATCCTGGAAGATACACTGCCAGAAGATGAATTTGATGCTCTCTGGCGAAAGCCCATAATCTGAGAGCTTCGTTGCAAAGCAACAGAGAGCCCGTCCCTCCTTGCTTGTTGACATAGAACATGGCCACCTGATTGTCTGTCTGAACTAGGACAGTCAGGTTGGCAAGGAGGGTATGGAAGACTGTGAGGGCAAGGAAGATTGCTCGCAGTTCCAGAAGGTTGATATGAAGGGTGGTCTCTTGGGGAGACCAGGTTCCCTGAGTGGAGAGATGTTGAAGATGAGCTCCCCACCCTGTTTGGGAGGCATCTGTTGTGAGGGTTGCTTGGGGCAACGAAGGTTGGAAGGGGGTCCCCAACAACAGATTTTTGGAGGATGTCCACCACTGGAGAGACCAAAACAGACGTTTTGAGGTGAGTACCTGGTCTGACAGCAGTCCCGATGCTTGAGACCACTGGGTGGCCAATGTCCATTGAGCTGCTCTCATATGGAGACGAGCATAGGGCACCACATGAACCGTGGAGGCCATGTGGCCCAGAAGTTGCAGCATTTCTCTGGCTGACAAGTGACTTCTGGACTGAGCCTGGGAGGCCAAGCTTATTAGCCGTTGGCCTCGGACCAGAGGAAGGTAGGCCCTTGCAGTGGTGGAATCCAGATAAGCCCCTATGAATTCCAGGGACTGAGTAGGGATGAGTTGGGACTTTGGAATGTTTACCACAAGTCCCAGATATTGAAGAATACGCCTTGTGCGGTCCAAGGAAATCTGGACTTCTGACTGAGATGGAGCTCGGATGAGCCAGTCGTCCAGATATGGGAACACGAAGATTCCCATGCCTCTTAGAAATGCGGCTACGACTGCCATGCATTTTGTGAATACTCTTGGAGCAGAGGCGAGACCGAAGGGAAGTACTCTGTATTGGAAATGTTTTCCCTGGAACAGAAAACGAAGATATTTTCTGTGGGATGGATGGATGAGTATATGAGTGTACGCATCCTTGAGATCTAGAGAACAAAGCCAATCCTGACTCTGAAGGTATGGAAGGAGAATGCCCAGAGAGAGCATTTTGAATTTCTCCTTGAATAGAAACTTGTTCAATTCTCTCAGATCTAGGATAGGTCTGAAGCCCCCTGTCTTCTTTGTTATGAGAAAATAAGGGGAGTAGAACCCTAACCCCTGTTGAGGAAGAGGAACCTCCTCTATTGCCCCTTGGGCAAGGAGAGAGGAGACTTCCTGACCCAACAGGGTCAGAAGAGATGGGGGAGAACTGAATTGCCTCACCATGGTATGGGGAGGAAGGCTGGAGAAATGAAGTTTGTAGCCCTCTCTGATGATAGAGAGGGTCCATTGCTCTGATGTTATTTGCTCCCATCTGGGAGCAAAGTGAGCTAACCTTCCCGGTATGGTGAGAGGCTCTGGTTGTTCCAGAGCCAGAAATGGTAAGTTCTCTAGGGGCAAGTCAAAACCCCTGAGGGGGTTGAGCCTGCTGGGGTGTAGCAGACACTGCAGACTTTGACTTTACTTGCTTAGATTGCTGACGTTTAGCAGCAAAGCGAGGCTGAGAAGATTGTTGGCCAGTATTTGTGGAAAATCTGGCCTTCTTGTAGTACGGCCTTTTAAAAGATTTCTTTTTGGCAGGAGTAGAAGTAGACTTAGAAAGTCTATCTAGAGTGGCATTTTCTGCGTCCATTTGAGCAGCTTTAATTTGCCAGTCCTCACCAAATAAGTTCTCTCCTGTACAGGGCAGATTCCTTAAGCCATCCATGACCCAGGGTTCTAGGTCAGAAGCCTGGAGCCAAGCAAGACGTCGGGCTGCAATAGCGATTCCCGAAGCCCTGCCAGCAACCTCAAAGGAATCAAAGGCTGCCCTGTTGGAAAACTTGGAGACCTCTGAAAGTTGTGTCACCAGAGTAGTGAAGTCCTCCTTTTTATCCTCAGGGATAAAGGGGGCTAAATGCCGTACCTTTAGGGCAAGTTCTCTGAGAAACATGCCCATATAAAGGCTGTAAGAATTGATCCTGGCTATAAGCATACTAGCCTGAAAGATCTTTCTACCAAAAGAGTCGAGGGTCTTACATTCTCGCCCTGGAGGGGTAGAGGAATGCCTTTTAGGACTCTTTATCTTCTTCATAGCAGACTTCACCACAATGGAGTGGTGAGGCAGCTGAGTCTTTTGAAACCCAGGAGAAGGAGGGACCCGGTACATGGTGTCCAACCTACGGGAATGAGGAGACAGGGTTAGAGGAGTCTCCCACAAATCCATCAAGTGTTCTTGAAGGATTTCATGGATAGGCAGAGTAACTGCCTCTTTAGGAGGTTTAGAGTATCCTAAAATATCCAATTTTTTTGATCTGGGTTCCTTTTCAGCAGATGTAGCAATAGAAAGTGCTTTAGCTACATCAACAATGAAATCCTGAAAGGATAAATCCTCTGGAGGAGATATCCTCCTCTTTAGAGAAGAGGGCTCCTCAGGAAGATCAAACTCAGCAGAGTCATCAGAGGAATTGAACTCATCAGAAGAATCTGAGTATTCTCTCTGTGCTTGCAATGCACGATACGCGTACCGATCGATATCGACATCGGGCGTATCGGGCATGGGATTGGTATCGGGCAAAAGCCTGAATACAGCAAGCGGAACCGATCGACGCTTGGAAGTCGATGGTCTCGGTTCCGGTGTGGATACCGGAACCGGGGTCGGTACCGATGGAATCGGTACCGAGGGCGTCGCAGCCTTAATGAAAGCCAAAACGGCCTGCTGCATGGTCTGGACAGTATTGCCCATGGACGCCACTGCTGCCTGGATGTCGGTACCGATATCGACCGGTACCCCAGAGCAGTCTAACAGGTGATCAGTCGAGGCCGTGCCATCGATGTCAACCTGTAACCCCATAGGTGATGCTTTGGAGGCCGGAGCCTCCCGCCGGGGTTTTTTGGTCTGGGCAGAATCCTCGAACTCAAGATTGAGAGCCTCTCGATCTTTTGAAAGAGATTTGCTTTTAGAGGATTTGCCCACAGAAAGTTTGGTTACCTGAGATCCATCCGGAGAGGAAGACCTGGATGACTGTGATGCTGGATTATCTGAAGCAAACAGCACATGGAACTTGTTGGCCCGGTTCTGCATACCACGTTTAGACATCTGGGAGCAGAATGGGCAGTCTGGTATGGAGTGGTCAGGTCCTAAACATTTAAGACACCATTCATGGGTGTCTGTGAGAGAAATAACAGCATTGCAGTTGGTACACTTTTTAAAACCAGGAGCTGGTTTCTCCATGAGGAGAATTTGTGTAGGCCTGAAGGCCTAACAAAAGTTACCAAGCTGTGCTGAGAAAATAAAAAAAGATTTTTTTTTTTTTTTTTTTTAAAAGAAAGACCGGCAGTACCGGTTTTGGTATGGGGAAGGCAGGTACGCGGTCAAAAGAAACAAATTAAAATAACAATTTCTTCAGCGGTGACAGGAACACGACCTGCTGGCTCCGCGGAAAAAGAGAAACTGAAGAGAGCTGGTAAGGAAGGCAGCGCGCATGCGCTGTGGGAAGCCCCAAAAGCTTTTCATCTGAAAAGCTGGGGAGCTTTCCCGCGCGGGCTCCGTCGGTTCCGACTTACCCATATGTGAGGACTTATTCCTGCTTGTTCCTGGAGATACATAGATCGGTTTACACCATCAAAAAGTAGAAAGACTAGGGAACATGCAATGAAGCTACAATGTAACCCATTTAAGAATAATAAGAGAAAATGTGTTAGTGCATAATCAAGCTCTGGAATTCGTTACTTGAGGATGTAGCAGAAGCTGTCAGTGGAGCTGGGTTTAAAAAAGGTTTGGACAAGTTCCTGGAGGAAAGGTCCATAAACAATTATTAAAGAGGGCCAGGGAAATCCACTGCTTGCCCTGGGACAAGCATTGTGGAACCTATGCGTCTATTTGGGAACATGCTAGGTACTTGTGACCTGGATTAGCCACTGTTGGAAACAGGATACTGGGCTTGATGGGCCTTGGTCTGACCCAGTATGGCATATCTTATATTCTTGAATATGAGTATCGGCTGTACCATGTGCTGCGACGATGCCATGGGCACTGAAGGACCAGCCTGCTGCTTTGCCAGGCCACCACTGCCATATGGGCCTCAAGGGCCCGGAGGTGTTCCTCCATGGTTGCTGCTTCCAAAGGCCTTGAAACCAGAGCCACTTCAGCCACAGTTTCTGGCATCCCTGCAGGGGATCATGACAGCAGCCTGTGAACTTTGAGACTACATTTAAGATCATCATGTTTGCATTACACAGCACTTGAACATTTATGAAGTGGAGGTTTTTCCTGTTCTGGAATGCCATTTCTCTGTCTGACAGGGGTGTTAGAACTACATGGATGCAGTCTTTTGCAGTCATCACATTTAGCACTCCAGCAATATTTAAAAAGTCCACCTTCAACACCTACAATTATGCCTGCTGCTCAGGATATCAGATATGATCCCTGATCCTCAACAGCTGCTTAGAACAGCTGGAAAATGACTACTGGTCCATTCCACAAGCTACTCAACAACATTTTGGAAACAATCAGGGCCCCAAAAGTTTAACAGAGCGAGCAAATTTGCCAGCCCTGGTATGGCATGCCCATGAGCAGTAAGCTTTAATTTCCTCATACAAGGACAAAATGGCACTTGTGCATAAACAGTAGTTGCGCATGACATGCTTCTTTGGTAGCTCATCCAGTGCTACCCTTGTTCGAAATAGGTGCTATCTGCAGGGCCTCATGATGAGGGGCTGATCCTGCACCTCCTCTCTTCTATCTTCTCCTGCATTTCCCAGGTCTCTATTGCTCGGTTATCTGTTTCCACATTTCTTCTTAGTGCAGCTCTAGCCCACACAAGGAGCAAATTCATTAAAGAGCAATAAATAAAAGACATTTCTTCCTAGACGCCAAATGCTTCGCCTATACGCACAAAAGGTCCATACCGAAGATTTTCATGCCAAACGAATGACTGTCCAATGGTATACATGCCAAAAAGCATAGCTACTCACCTTTAACAGGTGTTTTCCAGGGACCTCACATATGGATGATGTTGGCGCTGATGGAGCCCTCACAGAAGCATCTCCCCAGCTTTCAAAGAAAGCCTTTGAGAGATGCCACCACACATGTGTAGTGCCCTTCCCACCCAAGGGTGCCATCTTGCTCATTCAGACGACATAGCTAAAAGATGACAAAAAATAAAAGATGGTAAAGAGGGGGATGTGGTTTCATTCAAGATGGCTGCTGTGGTTTGAGCTTGTTTCCTTCTCCGATGCCTGGGAGGAAGGGTAAGGCTAGAGCTTACCCAGCCGAGCCTCAGCCAGCTATTTCTGGTCCTATGGACAGGTTTGTTCAGCTCTCCGAGGAAGCAAGGCAGGAGATTAGTGCAGGCATTGGGTAGTGGAAGGAGGACACCATTCTCCCCTTTACCCTGGTTATCACCTTGTCTCCTGATGCGCGGTCCCCTCCGCTGCCTCCAGCTGTCTCTGCTGCTCCTCCTGCAGCTAGTGCTGTTAGCCTGACGGTGGGCTCACAGCTCTGGGGCGGAAAGCCATGGAGGTGAAGAGTGGAGAATCGGTTCTTGGAGGCAATGAAGATTCTAGTGGAGAGAAGCTGGCGGCGGGAGCACCTCCTCAGTGTGGAGTACTAGCGCCGAGTGGGCCTGCAGGTCCGTTGGCTGTATTTCCTATGCCTGCTTTGGGCTAACCCAGCCAAGAACAATTACGCTTGAAAGCATCTAGGGCGCTATTACCCATGTCGCTGAAGCAGTCACACTGCAGACAGAAGGCAACCCACGTGGAAGAAAAGTTGGAGAACTATGTTGATGTGACTGAGCAGGTTAAAGTGAAAGTGGAGGTGAATGAACTAAAACTGAATCATGTTGCTGAATCAGTGGCTCGGGTTAAAGATAATGATGCGCTTCAGGCGAAATTGGAAGTACTTGAGAACTCTGCCCGGGCTTAAAAATGTGAGGTTATTGAACTTTCCAGTGATACCGGGTACTGCTCCGATAGAGTTGTTTAAAAAATATTTGTTGGACATTCTATCTGTTCCTCAGGACTTGTTATCACCTGTTACTAAAGCCTTCTATTTACCATCTGGAAAGAAGGAGTTGGGATCTGCAAATGTGAATGTGGAAATGGACGTTTCGAATGTTTGACTTGCCGATTTCACCAATTTCTGATTCTTTAAATGTTTCTACTCTGTTAGTTACTCTAGCATTGGTTTCCCATAGAGACTGGCTGCTGATATTGTATTATAAGAAGCAGGTGTCTCTTTTTCAGGATGTTAAAATTTCTATGTTCCCAAAAGTATCAAGTGAAACCCAGAAAAGGGGTACGCAATTTTTATTATTAAAACCTAGGGTCCTGCAGCTAGGGGCCTCATATTAGTTGCTATTTCCTTGTAAATGTATTGTAGTACTTGAAACGCAAAGGTTTATATTTTACCAGCCTGAGGATTTGTTTGCCTTTATTAGTGCTAGGGTTACTTCGGTATCTACTCCTCTTGACGTGCTTAGCACCAATTGATTATGCATAAGAAGTGTTAAACCTCAGTCCCTTCAGTCTTCTTGCATTTTCTTGTTAATAGTGCTTTTTAGTGATTATAGATTAAAGATTATAAGAAGACTAAAACCAATACTAAATACAAATCACTTTCACACGGTATGTCAGGCAGTCATAACACCTCTACTTGATTTTGGTAACATCTTGTATCAAGGTCTTCCCAAACACTCTATCCATCCTCTCCAATTAGTTCAGAACACCACTGTGCGTATTATAGCTGGCTCTACAAAATTTGAACACATAACTTCTGTCCTCAAACAGTTACATTTCCTTTCGGTTATTGCAAGGGCAAAATATAAAAACCTAATGACTATTTTCAAAATTCTTCACCAATCCTCAGCAGATATTCTACAATCTATTATTCCAAAAGACAAGAGCATAAGACCAAGACGATCTCAAAATATCAATAAACTTAATACTCCTTTGAACGTCAACAAATCAAAACAAATGACTTCTAAAAGAGTGTTTTCCTTTATGGCACCAGAGTTATGGAATTCTATTCCTGAAGACTTAAGAACTCAGGAAGACCTTAAGGACTTTCGCAAATCTTTAAAGACTTACTTATTTATAGAATCATTTGGTGAAATAACTTAAATTAACCATTATGTATATTTAATTTCACTATGATATAGTATTATAACATACTGTTTTGTTTTGTATTTATATTGTAATGTATCTTTTTTGTTTTCCCATAACCTCAATATGTAAGCCTTTGTTGTCTTGTCAACCACTTTGATTGAAGGATAAGGTGGTATACAAAACTGGTTAAATAAATAAAATAATAAATAGTGCAGTTGGTCCCCTCAGGTCAACTGTTTGTTTTCCTTTTCCATACCCCTGTCGTTGTGAGCTATAGATATTTCTGTGTTAAACTGTTTCTTTGGGATAGTTTCTTGTGTATTAATTTCTGGATGATTTATCTTTTCTGTACAAGCTGTGCTTGATATATTTTTTTCAAAATGTATAAATAATTTAAAAAAAAAAAAAAAGAGATGGTTAAGAAGTAACTCCAAGGGGAGAAGGAAGGGTTGTGAAGACTGATTCCTGCTGTCCTCAAAGCACACCTGGTTAGAGGTGAGTAACTACACTTTCTCAGGAAACAAGCAGGACGTCAATCCTCACATATGAGACTCCCTAGCTACAGGCTACCACAAGCCTATAGGGAAAAAGCCACGGTCGCCCTCAAGGGGAGCAATGAGCAGCAGCAATTGAGTCCGCAGATACAGACTGCAGTAGGACCTGTGTATTCAATGGAAACCAATGCTCTTGTAGCCTGAATACAGAAGAGTCGGAGAGGAGGAGTTGCCTAGACCCTGAAAAGATTACAGAGCATGGCCTGGCCAAAGGCGCTGTCCCATTTGGATTCCTTTTCCAGGCAGTAATGAGCTGCAAAGGTGTGGACTGAAGACCACGTGGTGGTCTGGCAGATGTCCAGCATCAGGACAGAGCGCAGGTTTGCCACAGAGGCCGCCATGGACCTGAAACAGTGTGCTGTGACCCAGCCATCCAACGTGAGACTAACCTGCTCATAGGCGAGGGCGATACAGTCCACCACCCAGGTGGACAGTGTCTGTTTGGTCATCGCTTCCCCCAGTCGACTGGGGTCATACGAAACAAAAAGCTGAGAAGCTTTCCATTGATCCTGGGTATACTGAATGTAGAAAGAAAGGGCCCTCTTACAGTCCAAGGTGTGAAGGACCGTCTTCACCCTGCTGGAGTGAGGCCTTCAGAAGAAGGTGGGCAGCGCCACCACATGGTTGAGGTGGAAAGGAGAAGCCACCTTCGGAAGAAATTTGTTGTGTGTGCGTAGCACGACCCTGTTCCTATAGACTCTGGTGTACAGCTCCTCTGCCACTAGGACTTGGAGCTCAGACTCTGCAAGAGGAGGTGGGTGCCACCAGGAAGATGACCTTCCACGAGAGGTATCTCGGATGGCAAGTAGCCAGAGGCTCAAATGGTGGGCGAGTGAGCTGCGCCAATACTATGTTGAGGTCCCATTCTGTCACCAGAGAGCAGATGGGGGCTTTGCACAGCAGAAGTCCTCTCAAGAAGTGAGTCACCAGAGATTGGACTGAGAGGGGTTTGCCTTCAACCGGATGGTGGTGTGCCATCATGGCACCAAGGTGCACTCTAAAGGAGTTTGATTTGAGCCCGGATTGTGAGAGATGAAGAAGGTGCTGCAGCACCAGCTGCACCGGATAGGAGAATGGCTCCATGCATCAGACCGAGAACCTGCTCCATTTGAAGACATAAGTTCTCCTAGTGGAGGCCTTACAGGAGGCCAACAGGAACTCTTCCAATTCTCCCAAAAGGTTAAAAGGGGCTAGAGTCACCAATTCAGCAGCCAGGCCGTCAGTGATAGGGACCCCAAGTTGGGGTGCAAGGGATAACACTCCTCCTGAGACAAGAGCCCTGGGGAGCTCCCCAGTGGGATCAGAGTCTCCACTGACAGTTGGAGGAGTAGCAGGAACCACGGTTGCCTGGGCCACCAAGGAGCCACTAAGACCAGCGAGGCCTTGTCACGAAGAGCCTTGAAGAGCATTTTGGCAATCAGCAGCGTGGGTGGGAAGGCATACGTGATGTCTTCCGACCATAGAATGAGAAACATACCTACCTGCTGCCACCCGGAACAGGTGGGGCTGTCGGGAACAGAAGCAAGGCAACTGGTAGTTGTCCAGCTGGCAAAGAGGTCCAACCATGGAGTCCTCCAGAACCAGAAGAGCCAGGAGGCTACTCTGGGGTCCAGCTGCCGCTCGTGCGGCTGGAGGATCCTGCTCAGTTTGTCCGCCAGAGCGTTGTGCTGGCCTGGTAGATATACCACCTGTAGGAGTATTCCCTGTTGAACTGTGTAAGAGCAGAATGTCAGCGCTTTGCAGCAGAGGGTGTGGGACCTTGTGCCCCGCTGGTGCCTCAGGCAGTGACAGAATGCCAAAACTCCAGTAGGTTGATCTGCTGGTTACTTTCGGCTTGCACCCAGCAGCTCTGGGTGTGGAGTTCTTTGCAGTGGGCTCCCCATCCCAGTAGTGAGGACCCTTAGAGGGCTTGGAAGGGCATCCCCGCCTGAAGGTGTTGGGGATTTTGCCACCAAGGCAGAGATTCCGCAAACTGGTGGGTCACTGAGACTCTTTCTTGGAGATGGCGGCTTGTGTCCACTGGTCCCAAAGACACCACTGAGCGGCCCTCATGTGCAGAAGGGCATCTGGGGTGACATGGACCGCAGAGGCCATGTGCCTGAGTAAACACAGCAGAAGCCGAGTTGACACTGAGGGATGGTGTTGCACATCTATGACCAGTGCCCTAAGATGGCTGGCTCAGTCGAGGGGGAGGATTGCCTTTGCCTGAAGAATGTCCAACCTTGCTCCTATGAACTCCAGATATTGTGTCGGGAGAAGGTGATATTTGGGGTAGTTTATCACAAACCCCAGAGGTTGCAGGATCTGGATGGTGCATGTCGTGGCCTGCTATACCTCTGTGGCTGTGCCTCCTTTTATGAGCCAGTCGTCCAGATAGGGGAAGACAAATACCCCTTGGAGGTGGAGGAAGGCAGCCACTACTGCCAGGCATTTGGTGAAGACCCTGGGGGCGGAGGCCAGGCCGAAGGGTAGTACCCTGTACTGGTAGTAGCTGTCCCCACCATGAAGCGAAGGTACTGCCTGTGGTTGGGGTGAATGAGTATGTGGGTATAGGCATCCTTCAAATCCAAGGAGCATAGCCAGTCTCCCTGCTGGGGGTAAGACAGCAATTTTCCAAGGGAGAGCATCTTGAACTTCTCCCTCACCAGGAACATGTTCAGGTTCTGCAGGGTCCAGGATGGGCCTTAGGCCCCCTGTTCTTTTTGGCACAAGGAAATACCTGGAGTAGAACCCCTTGCCCCTGAGGTGTTGGGGTACTGGTTCTTCCATTTTGTCCTCGAGAAGGTCTGTGAGTTCCTTCAGTAGGAAGTCCCGGTGAAGGGGAGACCTGGGGGGCTCTCCCAGAAAGAAAGGAGGTGGTGTCTGAGCCAGCCCTGTGGGCTGCTGTCCTCTTTGGGGTAGAGAGGCTATGCCCAAGGAGTCAAAAGCTCCCCCCTGGCTAGGCCAGATCTGACTCCTGGGGCTTGGGAGCAATCTACTTACGAGGGCCTTGCCCATGTCCCTTGGCCTGCTGACCCTGCTGGGGAGGCCTAAAAATGTGGGTAGTTTTTGTAAGCAGCCCCTTTCCCTGGGTAAAAGGGCTTTTTACCCGGGCCCTTCCGTCGGGGAGGGGAAGCAGTCTTTTTAGAGAGCCTAGTCCTCGTCATGAACTCAGTCACCAATTCGGCAGCCTTTTCGGTCAAGGGTTTGCCAAAGAGGTTCTCACCTTGGCATAGGACATAGATCAATTTGTCCTGAACCCTTTGATCAAGGTCAAAAGCCAAGCCTAGCATCAGGCCCCAATGCCTGCCACCACTACATGAGTCGCTGACTCAAAGCCGTTGTAGCCTGCTCGAGAGAGATTTGGAGCACTCATGGATGGCTTTGGCCAGGTTCTTGAACCGCTGCAGGAGTTCCTCTGAGAGACCAGCTGAGAACCCAGTGATTTTCTTCACCAGGTCTTTCAGGTACATGCCAATGTACAACTGATAGGCCTGGATCTGACTGATGAACATCAAGCCTGGTAGCACTTTCTGCCGAGGGCATCCAAGGTGCGGGCCTCCCTACAAGGGGCACCGAGGAGTGCATCTTCTGGCTTTTCAGCTGACGCATAGCCAACTCCACCACCATGGAGTTGTGCGGCAGCTGTGCCTTTTGGAAGCCCAGGCTCCAGCGGACCTGATACATCGAGTCGAGCCGCCGGCACATATGGAGTATGAGGCATTCCAGGATGGGTGGAATGGGTAGCTTAAGCAATTCCTTCGAAGGGGCCTCGTATTGGAGGATTTCTAACTCCTCCATCCGAGGGTCCTCCTCCGACTCCATCGGGAATGCTAGGGCCTTGGACATGTCCCACACAAAGTCGAGGAATGCCATGCCCTCAGGTGGGGACCGATGCCGGGGCTCAGAAATAGGAGAGTCCGAGGGGATGTCATGGTGGCCACGGGTATCTGGCGACTCCTTGTTCTCGGTCTCCCATTCCAAGTAGTCTGTTGAAGACTCGAGGGAAGGGTGACCCTCGGGCTCCGAGCCTGCGCCCTACCTGCATCCCTTGGAGGCCCTGTGGCTTGTGCCATATGCGCTAGCCAGGAAGGACCTTGGTCCCGTAGAACGGGAGACAGATCGAGACCTTAGCCGAGGATAGACTCGCAGCTGTATAGTCTCGAGGATCAGCTCGACCTCCAGGGACATCCTTGATGTCAATGGCCCGGTGGTCTGAGCAAAGGAACCGGTGGTACTGGACAACAATGCCTGCTAACAGACTGTGCTCCAGGGCCGCCATTCTGGTTTCAAGTCCAGAAGGCTCCACAGCCTTCGGCGCAGGCACCGAGGAAATCTAGCCTTGCACCAGTTCCCCCGAGGGGGAGTCCTCAACGAGGATAGGTTCTGGCATCCGAGGCTGATCTGTGGTTGATTCCTTCTGAGAACCTTGGTAGGCCTATCCCGCTCTGATCCCTCAGACAAGCATCTAGGACTGCGGGACCTGGCTTGGGGCTTACACAATCTGTCGGAACCGTCCAGGGACGACGACGGCTTCAAGGTTTTCTTCTTCTTATGTTCCTTTTAGGAAGACCCCCTTTTTGAGGAGCCATGGCATTGATCGGGGTCCGCAAGGGTGCCCCGGGATTCCAAGGCTACAGAGGAGGCCTTGGCTTTCAGAGGCATCAGGGACTCTGGGAAAAACTTATTGTGCTGCTGCTGGCGGCTCTTGAGGGTCTTGGTAGACATCTTTTTGCAAAGATCGCATGCCGTGGGGTCATGGTCCGGCCCTGGCAGCGTAGGCAGCAGTTGTGTGTATTGGTTAGAGATATGATTTTGGCACACCAATCACACTTCTTGAAACCACTAGTAGCCATGAGGAAAGAAAGTATCCCAGCGAGGTCAAAGACCCACAGTGCTGCCAGCTGGAAAAAAGGACGCAAAGGTGCCAAAAAGGAAGAAATGTACGAACCCGAGACTCGATGCTGGTGGGAAGAGCACTGGTGCACAACCGAAGAGAGTATGAAACTCAGGTCGAGAAAAAAAATCAACTTTTTCCAGGGGAAACCAGACGTCTAAAGGGCTCCACGGAAAAAAGGAGACTGAGCAAGATGGCATCCTTGGGTGGGAAGGGCACCATGCATACGTGGTGGCATCTCCCAAAGGCTTTCTTTGAAAGCTGGAGAGATGCTTCCGCGAGTGCTCAGTCGGCGCCAACGTCACCCATATGTGAGAACTGACTTCCTGCTTGTACTCACAGAACAGTTTTTTCCTACATGCACCAGAAATTTATGCCACCTCCAATGAGGTATGAACAAGGGCTCTACAGAGCTTTGGGCTCCGCTATCTGATCCTCTATGCATTTCTTAGCATCGCATTTCAACGCGCGTGGCTCATTTGGGTATCATTTAAATATGTGAAGTGCTGTTATGCAAGCACCTCTTTCTGCACAGATAACACGCATGCCAATCTTTTCTCTGCATCACAGTATGTGTATGTTTTAGAAATGTAATTGCCCTTTGCATCCAAGCAGCAGCTTCAGAAAAGCAACTACATCAAAAGCATGCACAGTTTTAAAGGAGGCATATTCTAGGCGTTGTTTGGACAGACCTGAAAAGTATGGACAGATTTCCTGTTTTGCAACAGAAATACATGCATATTTATCCAACATTGTTGCTTGGATGTCTCATCGACATCTGAAATTCAACATGGCTAAAACTGAGCTCCTTATTTGTCTCTCTAAACCCACCTCCCCCTTCCTCCCTTCTCTATTTCTGTGGAAGACACTACACTCTTCCCCGCTTCCTCAGCTTGACTCTATTCCGCTTGACTCTATTCTCTCTTTCTCTGGGCACATCCAACAAATGGCTAAAACCTGCTGCTTCTTTCTCTATAACATCAGCAAAATTCATCCCTTCCCTTCTACATACACTACTAAGTGCCTTATCCACTAACTAATCACATCCCATCTTGACTACTGTAACCTGATCCTCACTGGTCTCCCTCTGAATCATCTCTTTCCCTTTCAATCTGTTCAAAACTCAGCTGCACAGCTTATTTTCAACCATTGTCACTATGCTCAAGTAATCCCTCTTCTCAAGTCACTTCACTGGCTTCCTATCCTTTTCTGTGTCCAGTTCAAACTTCTCTTACTGAACTACAAGTGCATTCATTCTAAGACTCCTCACTACCTTTCTTATCTCACTCTACACCCCTCCTCGGGAGCTCCGCTCCTCTGGCAGATCCCTTTTATCTGTGCCCTTCTCTGCCACTGCCAATTCCAGACTTGCCGCTCCATATTCCTGGAACAAACTACCTGAGTCTGCATGTTGGGCCCCTCCTCTAGTCCTATTTAAATCCAGGCTAAAACCCACCTCTTTGAAGGCACTTTTGGATCTTGATGCTCCTCACTCTTGTCCACTACTTATGTGTATTTTACCACACACAGTGAAACTGGGGATTAGGGTATTTTGTCTTGATTAGATTATAAGCTCTGATGGAGCAGGGACTGTGTCTTGCATCTATATGTACAGCGCTGCGTACGCCTTGTAGCTCTATACAAATGATTAGTAGTAGTTTAAAAAAATTTTGCCCATCAGCATTTACACCTGTCCAAGTCACGTGTAATTGTCAGCCAGCTGCTAGGCTTTGGAGGCCGCCATTCTGGTTACTCTCTAATGTTTAAATCCACCACAAAAAGTCAAAAATTAGCGTTTTGGAGCTATGGACATCCAGTTTTGCAAAAACCGGCACTTACCCATATAGATTGCAGAATCAGCTACTTAACAAAATTTCTACCCCTATTTATTTATTTAATTTTCCATGTTTTACAACATAGTCTACTCACACAAAAGCTGATTTTTTTAACCTGTTTCCAAGTATAAAGGCTGTTCTCGCTGTACATTTATTCCCCCAGTCTTAAATTTTACATAAGGCTCCAAATTCGAAGAGCCTTTTGTAAAATATTCTGCAAATTGTGACTAGCTAGACTTAGACATCTTATTTCCCATCTAGATGATCTATGCAAAATCAGGCTTAAGGACAGAGGTCATTCAAAGGAAAATACCATAATAATGCATAATCCAATGTATAACCGACAACCAAAAACAGCACTGCACACTCGCAAGGGATACAATCACCAGGACAAAGCGATGTGTGAATTTGAATTGTTTTATTGAATAAATCACCCTCAGGGAATCTGCAAATGGTCATTCGCAAACCCCTTGGGGGTGAATTATTCAATAAAATAATTTGAATTCACACATCACTTTGTCCTGGTGATCCAATGTATAAAACATACATGAAGTATGGAGTATGTTTACTAAAGCAGACTACCCAGGGGCAGCAGAACAGCCATATGAATGGGGGAGAGCCCAAGCTCCACCAGTAGCCCCCAAGGCCTTTCCATCCTGTTCTGCCTATGGGGAACTGATCTCCGGTGGGCAGACAAGAGTGTTTTCTGCGACTGCAGCTGCTCTCTGCTCGCTTGGAGTTGGGATCCCGATAGGCAGAACAGAAGGGGAAGGCTGCAATTTTAGCCTTCATGCAGTTTGTGGCTAGCACCTGGCAAGCAAAGGTTTGGTGGGGCCAGGGCCCTTGTGGCCCACCACATTCTGACGTTTATGATGCTACCGGGTAGCGTGGAGTTCAGTGCCTGCCAAGTGCACCACAGTAAAAAAGTACTGCACTTAAAATCCCATGCTGCCAAAGTAGCATATGTTGGGGTGGAGACAAGATGGTTCTTGGGCACAGCATTCACATCTTAGGTAGCATGGGCATTTCTGGCACATGCTCCCAGTTGATGTAGCATGTAGCACAGATGCATGTACCACCATGCCAAAGCTCATGAGCCTGGGGGAGGTACAATACCTGTGCTAGCAATATGGGGACATGCCAGGCATGCCTCCATTTACAAGTGTAGTTTGAGCATCACCTCTGCGCTAATTTTCAGTATTAGCATCCAAGCCATGGATAAGCACCCTTGGCTGCTCAAGCCACAGTGAGGGTAACAAGTATGAACAGTACAGGAACAGAACTATATACAGAAAACCCCATAGGCGGAAAGCCAAAAAGGAGGAACGTAGCCCGCAGGATCAAACCACAAAAAATAGCCCAACATCACACAGCAGGTCATAGCAGCTCAGCGCAAGTCTGAGTGGGTACATATCAGCTTACAGTAGATCAGAGTAGATCATCACAAATCATAACAGATTTCAGGAACGGGTCTTGGACTGGCCTAGCAGGACTCAAGGAAAGGACACTACTAGATAAGCAAAATGTTACCTTCCATATAATCCTTCTAATCTAGACCAACCCAGACAAATGGGACATATCAAAGCAGACTGCGTTGAAAGACTTCATAGCAGACTTGAGGATAGCTGCTCAGATGTGTCCACATTCTGCTGGAGATAGAGAAATTATGAAGTAGCGTACCCTCTAGCTGCTCTAGATATGGTACAGGATGAGGTCATCAGAGGACTTTAGATCTATCATCTCTCCACCTCGCTGGTTGGGGGACACAACTCACTTGCCTGGACTGGCCTAGCAGGACAATATGCAGAGGCATTATAATATCCTTGGTTTATTCTTCATTGCGTTCCTTATGATTCCTAGCATTTTATTTGCTTTCTTAGCTGCCGCTGAACATGGAGCAGAGTGTTTTAAGGTATTATCCATTATGACACCTAAATGCTTTTCCTGGGTGGTGATTTCTAATATGGAACCTTGCAAAACGTAACTACAGTTATGGTCAACATTATTAGCACCCTTGCATTTTAGGTATGTTGAGAAATAATTTGAAATATTTCAACTGTACATAATATTTTAATAGTATGTTCAAAGGTATACAACAAAAAATAAAGATGTCTCTGCAACCTAGACAGAGTAATTTCTGAGAAAAAAAACACAAAATATGACCTGGACAGGATTAATGGCACCCTTCACTAACATTTGGTTGCACAACCCTTGGTAGCAATGACAGCCTCTAAACATTTCTTGTAGTCATCTATAAGTTTCGTACATCTGTCTGCTGGTAGCTTCTCCACTCTGCAACTGCAATTTGTTGCAGCGCATGAAAGTTTCCAGGATTCCTTTTACCAATGGCAGATTTCAGCTCTTTCCAAAGGCTTTCAATTGGATTGAGATCAGGAATCTTTGATGGCCAGTTTAAAACAGTCCATTTCTGCCCCACATCCTTTTCCAACCTGGCGAATCTCCCAGCTTGCTCCTCATGTACACTGGTGAAGGTTGCACAGGTAGATTTAACCCCCAAAAGCTCAGTACTCACGGACCCTAACACTTTGGTCAAAGACGTATTTAAAGCTGCCAGTCCTTCTCACAGCGTTTCCATTGTGAACACCGCCGGTCTCACCAACATGGCAATCCCTGGGATATACCTCCTCCTGAACAGGCATAGCCACAGACTTCAACTCCGATGGCACTTCTCCTACAATCGCCTCCCGCTGCACCTCCACGTCAGGAGAAAGATCAAACTCCACCGGAGCACCTCCTGTGCTCTCCCTCAATGGTGTGCTCACCATCACCCCCACAGGTAGTGCAGCTCCAGCCGAGGACAAGCTTCCGGGTTGCGGTGGGGGTTTGCGCTGCTCCGGAGAGAGCCAAACACCTGACACGCTCACAGGTGACACTCCTCCTGCCGCCCCCACCGAGGATGCCGCTCCCACACCAGCCGCAAAGCCGCATTCTCTTAGCGTTCACTGTCCCAAGGAACTCAGCAGGTCCGTCCCAGGAGGTAAGGCAGCCTGCTTCCGCTTTCTCCGCCCCATACTGCAGCCGCTAGGAGCATGCCTCAAGCACACATGAAACTCCAAGACAAGGCTCACAGCTCAGCGCTTCCTGCCGCCATCTTGTTACTTCGCTGCTCAGCTTAAAGACAGAACTGTGTCCATTAGGAAAATGGAATATCTGGAAAATCATGCCTGTCGATGTAATCTATGGTTTTCTGAATTTCCCTATGTCTCCTTTATTATCACCTATGGAGATGGTGAGGAAGTATTTTGGGGAAATCTTGAAGATTCCTCCGGAACAATTCCCACCTATGACTAGGGCCCAGTATCTGTCTCTGGGTTTAAGAGATCAGGTATCCAGTACCCCCCTATTTCTCCTGGGGTGGGAGACCTCACGGGGTTTTTGGAAAATTCCCTGGAGGTTATAACAGCAAAAATTACCCTTCTTGTAACCTAACCATGGCACTGGAATCAGATAAATTTGATGTACTTAGATTATATTTCAGGAACATTAATGAAGTTTTTCTAGGCTCTAATGTTAGAATATTTCCTGACATGTCTCGTGTTACACAGCTGAGAAGGAAGGACTTTCTGGCCCTTCGCCCCAGGGTTTTGGCCCTAGGGGCTACTTTTCAGTTAAAATTTCCGGTTAAGTGCTGTGTTTCATTCAAGAAGAAAATATATTTCGTTTTTTAACCTAGGCAACTTCAGGAGTTTCTGGAGGCTAGGGAGGAGGTATTGGTTGAAGTTTCTGCGCCTTCTCATTCGGCTGACGCATGAGTCTCTACCTGCCTTATTTGTTTTATAGAGATTAGGTAGTGTAGGCCCCTTTTTGGGATCCTTATTGTCTGTGAAGTTTGTTTCCTAGCACTTCCCAATATTTCTTTTACTTGGGGTCTAATATTGTAAATGGGGGAAAATTTTCTTTTTTCCTTGTGTTTATATTTCTTGTATGTATTGGAATATCCATTTTCTTTTTCATTCAATGTAATTTTTGGATGTAACATTTATTAATAATTGATAAAAAAATAATAATAAAACAGTCCATTTGTTCCTTTTTACTCATTCTCTTGTACTTTTGGATGTATGTTTGGTGTCACTGTCCTGCTGGAGGATGCATGACCTTCGACTCAGACCTAGCTTTCTGACACTAGGTAGAACATTTCACTCCAAAATACTTTGGTAGTCCTCTGACTTCGTGATTCCTTTAATATGTTCCAGGTCTCCAGGTTCCAGAAGCAGCAAAACAGCCCCACAATATTATGGAATCGCCACCATATTTTAACTACACGAAGAGTGGGGGGGTTTATAAGCTTCATTTTTTCGCCTGTAAATGTATCACTGGTCTGCATTGTCAAACAGCTCAAGTTTGGTTTCATCTGTCCACAGAACATTCTCCCAGAAAGATTGTGGCTTCTCAAGGTGGATTTGGGCAAAGGTCAGGCATGTTTTTTGTGTCTGTTTTGGAGCAGTGGGGTCCTCCTGAGCCTTCCCCCATGAAGTCCTTCTTTGTTTAGTGCATGGCATATTGTGAGGGTTGAAACCACAACTCCAGATTACTCCAGGTCAGCCTTATGCTCTTTGGATGTTGCATGTGGCATTTTTCCAACAGATTGCACTAACCTTCGAAGACCTCTTGGATTAATTTTCTTCTTCCCGTCCTCAGAGGTTCTTGATCGTTCCATGAGCAGAAAACATCTTAATAAAACATTGTGAACTGTCGACACAGGAATCCCAAGGTGTTTGGGGATGACCTTGTACTCCCTTGAAGTTTGATGATAATGGCTTTTCTGATGGTCTCAGGAAGCTCTCTTGTCTTCACCATTGTGAAAATGGAACAGGGAGTGAATGTGACCATTTTAAACATTAGAACCATCATTCATTGGTTGATTCAATTCATGCAAGTGTGGCAGTCACCTCAGGATGAAAGGAATTCAGCCCCTGGCTAGTAAATATGAAGGGAGGAGTAGCCTAGTGGTTGGGGCAAGGTACTTCAGGCCGGAAGGTCGGGGGTTCAAATCCCACTAGAGGACAGCAACCTTGGGCCAGAAGGACTGGGGTTTCTAGTCCCACAGATGCTCCTTGTGGTCTTGGGCAAGCCACTTAACCCTCCATAGCCCATGTTCCCTGTAAGTATTAGTGTATGTGTCTCATATCCCCGCATGTTAAATGTATCCCCCAATTGTGTTGTGACCGCTTTGATTGAAGGATAAGGCGGTATACAAAAACTGTCTAAATAAATAAAAATAAAAAAAAAATATGCCCAAGCAACAAATTGCATGGACAAACAGCCAGAGAAGGGCTGTGCTGTAATCCAAGGCCATTTGTGCCATCTGTAACCCACAGGAGGGGCTGCCCCCTTTCTCTTTCTCTTCTTTGTTCTCTTTGTGAAGTTTCTGGTTTCGATTCTGGTGCTGTAGGGGGAAGGGATAGCCCCTTACCCTAAAGGAATATGATTGGGTAGGCACCCAAGGGAGCACCAGTCAGAAACCTGAACGTAGGTATGAACTGATGGTATGAACCGAGTATATAAAGATTGTACAGCCCCTGACTTGGGGCTCAGAGGTTTTGGAAATGATTCCTCTGGGTCTGTGCTAGCAAAATAAACTGGCTTGTATTCCCATGAGACTCCGGGTGTCCTTTCCTGACTCTTTCGCCGCAGCATTTCTCTGGTGCATTGGCAGGGAAACGCGGTAACATTTCACGTAAAGGTTTGGCATTTACCGCCTCTGGGTTTGGACCGGTCGGAACCGGGGAGTGCCGAACGCAGGGAGAAATCTCAGGCGCCACCGGGCGGTTGTTCCAGGGAGAATTTCCTTCTTGCCTCGCCAGAGCCGCCGGTTCCTTCCAGCCGACACCCTTGAACCCGTGCAGAGTTCGGGAACCAACCCTGTCCTGTTACCTATACCAGATCCGGTAAGTACTAAGGGGATATAGTTAGACTGTAAGGTTGGGTCATTTATGAGAGCCTGATCAGCTCTCTGGTCGGTCCGAGTAAGCTGCTTTTGTGGCTGAAACCACTGACCTTTTGTTAGTCAGTAAGTTACTGGGATTGATGGGAAGTGTCTATATGGTTGCTTGTGTATGTATGAGAGGTATTGAGAATAAATACCGAGTGATTGTGGACTTCTCTGAGTAGCGCATTTCCTGGCCGGGCGACTGCGCCCATGTCGCAAAAAGGAGGAAGCGTGTGGTGTTTGTCTCTCCTTCTTTGTTTCTAGGACTGGACGGACCCCTTACCTCCAGTCCGCCTACCCGCTCCTCTTGTTTGAAGTCTGTGGGTCATTATGGGTGGATCAGAGTCCACTTTGACGCCACTGAAATGTATGATCAAAAACTTTAAAAAGGGTTTCTCTGGGGATTATGGTGTAAAAATGTGTGTCCCTAGATTGCAAGTGTTATGTGAGAGGGAGTGGCCAATTCTGTCTATCTCATGGCCCACCTCAGGGACTCTGGATGTCAGTATTGTGTCTTTAGTCCATCAAATTGTACGCCAAGAGCACCCAGAGCAATTCCCATATATAGATTCCTGGTTAGAGGTCTGCCAGAAACGACCCCCTTGGATAACTAAGTGTTATGAGGAACATTGTAGGATTCTAGTTTCAAAAATGATAGGGAGTATAAACCCTAACCGGATACTCTGCCCTCCGGTTTATCAGTCCCCTGAACAACCGGAGCCCCAGCCCCTCCCTCAAGGTTTCCTGTATCGGAACAGTGCCCCTGTCCCACCGCCATACAGGGAGCCTGTGGAACTGTTCAATATCCAAACGAGTTTAGAGTATTGTATATAGTATCAAGTTAACCTGTACATAGTTCCCCCGGTTATCCCATGTGTTATTTTCCCTGTTCATTGTAAACTCAATGTTGCCTGTATGCATTGCAGTATGTTTTGTTCGATGTACACCGCGCTGATTATAATAGTGCGGTATAGAAGAAATGTCAAATAAATAAATAAATTTAAAAAACAGGATGTGGGTGATTCTCCTGCTACCCCGCCAGGCATAGGTGCCTCCTCCACCAGCCACCCTATGCACCCTGCTCTTCAGTCCTCTCCTGAGGACAGGGACCCCACCCCACCAGCCCTGACTCGTCGGACTCCACATATGTGGATGATGGGGACACTCGAGACTCGTTTTCCAGCATGGGGTCATCCTCCGATACCTCCAGAACTCGGTCAAAACAATCAGAGAAGTCTAGTCCAGCATACGGCTTAAGGAATCTACCCGGTCGAGATGCTAAGGCTATGCCCTTGCATGAGGTCCAGGGACTCCCCACGCTGAATGAGCGACAGGAAGTTGTCTTGGGCCCTCCGAGTCTAGTCTATGTACCCTTTTCCACCACCGACTTGCTTAACTGGAAGACTCACTATGCCTCCTTTACAGAGAAGCCTCAGGACCTCACTGACCTTATGGCCACTATTATGCAGACTCACCAGCCAACTTGGTCGGACTGCCGACAACTCTTGTCTACCCTTTTTAACACTGAAGAGAGGTCCCGAATATTAGCGGCTTCCATTAAATGGTTGGAAGAAAATCCTCCTGCTGAGGCCCTTAATGCGCAACAGGCCGCGGCCCAGGATTTCCCTGGCGAAGACCCTCACTGGGACCCAAACAATGCAATTGGCGCAGCCTCACTAGCCCATTTTCGCCAGGCCCTGATGGAAGGCCTGAAGAAAGGCGGCTAGAAAGCTATGAACATCGGAAAGGTTTCTGAGGTTCTGCAGCAACCCGATGAGAGCCCCGCCACTTTCTATGAGCGCCTGTCAGAAGCATATCGTCTCTATACTCCATATGATCCAGTGGCCCCCAAGAACTAACGAAGGGTAAATGCCGCTTTCGTGGGACAGTCCCAGGGGGATATCAGGCGGAAGCTACAGAAGCTGGAAGGATTCGCGGGCATGAACGCTACACAGTTAATAGAAGTTGCGCAGAAGGTATTTGTGAATCGTGACCAGGAACGGAGAAGGGAGAGTGATCGAAAGATGAAGAAAAAAGCAGATTTCCTTGCCGCCGCTCTCGTTGAGCATCGCCGGGGAGGGCCACCTGCTGGGAGGATGAAGGGAAGAGGTAGGGGTCATCTTCCTCGTTTTCCTGCTACGCGACCCCCCCTTAGGTGCAAATCAGTGCGCCTATTGCAAGGAAGGAGGACATGGCCCCACGGAATGGAGGGCGAGGAGCTCTTGCATCAGGGAGAAGAGGGGCACAAAACTGCACTGAATCTCAACATCAACACCAGTGGAGGGAAGATACGGCATTTGAGGGCCTGGCCGAAGTAGAAGAATACTACACAGACGACTACTAGGCCAGACCGGGTTCCAAGTTTCTGCTAGGTCCCCAGGAGCCTATGGTCAGTTTGAAAATTGGGGACCAACCTATGGACTTTATGGTGGACACGGGGGCCGAACATTCTGTAGTGGCAAGGCCCATAGCCACCCCCCCCCCCCCCGTCTTCCCGTGCAGGCACTATTGAGGGGGCCACCGGTGCTCGGGCCACCAGGTCCTTCCTGCAAACCCGTACCTGTGAACTAGGAGGACAGATGATATCCCACCAATTTCTGTACATGACTGAATGTCCTGTCCCCCCCTCCTGGGCTGGGACTTGCTTACCAAACTTCAAGCACAGATATCCTTTACTGAAGGGGGACACATGGAAATGACACTGAAAGGGAAGCCCGCCGGCATACTGGTTCTGTCCGTCCCCCAAGAAGAGGAGTGGCGACTCTACAGTACCTCCCCATCTAGGCCCCCGGACCCCACCCGGTATCCGAGCACCACCCGAAGTATGGGCGGAAGGAAAGCCACCTGTTCTGGCGAAGAATGTCCCCCCCCCAGTTATTGTCACCCTCAAGCCAGGGGCGGTACCAGTACATGTGAAACAATACCCTCTCCTGCGACCTGAGGTAGAGGGGATCCACCAGCATCTGAGAAAACTACTCAAGTATGGACTACTGCGAAAATGTCAATCACCATGGAATACACCCCTCCTCCCTGTCAAGAAGCCCGGAACGGGGGATTATCGTCCGGTCCCAGACCTGAGAAGGGTAAATGATGCAGTCGTTGCTATACACCCCGTAGTCCCAAACCCCTACACTCTCCTGGGACTGATCCCTGCCGAGGCCACTCACTTTACAGTATTGGACTTAAAAGATGCCTCCTTCTGCGTGCGCCTTGCAGCAGCCAGCCAACCTCTATTTGCCTTTGAATGGGAGGACCCTGTCACCGGAACACGGGGCCAACTTACCTAGACCCGATTACCTCAGGGTTTCAAGAACTCGCCCACGCTCTTCAGTGCAGCTCTCAGTCAAGACCTAGCAAATTACCCTGTCACTCCTGGCAGAAGGATCCTACTGCAGTACATTGATGACCTCCTAGTTGCTGCAGACTCCCGGGAAGAGTGTGTGCAGGCCACCAACAATCTGCTTTACCTCCTGCGGGAGGCAGGATACAGGGTCTCCAGAAGCAAGGCGCAGTTGTGCCAAACGGAGGTCAAGTACCTGGGATTCCACCTGTCCACTGGGATCTGCCGACTAGGTCCCAAAAGAAAGGAGGCAGTGTGTCGTATACCCATCCCCCAGACCAGGAAGGAGTTGAGGGCTTTTCTAGAGGCTGCAGGTTATTGTCACATCTGGATCCCAGACTTTGCACTGATGGCGAAACCCCTCTACGAGGCCACAAAAGGAGCAGAAATGGCCCCCATGGAGTGGGGGGCTGAACAAGATACGGCCTTCAAGGCCCTGAAGAGGGCTCTGAGGTCATCACCAGCCTTAGGACTCCCAAACGTACAGAAACCATTCCGCCTCTATGTCCATGAGGTCAGAGGCACCGCCCTGGGAGTCCTAACTCAGGCCCTTGGCTCCTGGCAGCGCCCTGTCGTCTATTTGTCTAAACAACTGGACACAGTTGCCAAAGGATGGCCCCCGTGTTTGTGGGCCATTGCAGCCACGGCACTCCTGGTGGAAGAGGCAGACAAATTAACTCTGGGCCAGAACTTACAGGTCACAGTTCCACACTCCGTCCTGACCCTCATGGAACACAAGGGAAACTATTGGTTCACTAACTCTCGGATGCTCAAGTACCAGAGTATGTTGTGTGAAAATCCACGACTTGAGCTACTCTCCAGCCAGACCCTGAATCCGGCCACGCTCCTACCTGCTGGTCCTGGGCCCCTTGACCACGACTGTCTGGAAGTTATGGATACTGTGTTCTCCAGCCGCCCGGACTTGACGGATCTCCCTCTCAAGACCCCAGATGTAACCTATTTTGTGGATGGGAACAGCTTTATAGCCAATGGTCAACGGCGTGCAGGGTATGCGGTGGTGACCCTATGTGTGGTAATAGAGTCCTCAGCCCTTGCCCCGGGAACTTAGGCTCTAGTAAGGGCCACCAGTTCGGCCTTCTAGACCGTACTATTAGGGGAAGGTCTGCGGATAAATGTGTACACCGATTCCAAATATGCCTTCACTACCTTGCATGCCCATGGGGCCCTTTACAAAGAGCGAGGGTTAATAACATCGATAGGGAAGTCCATAAAGTATGGTCGTGAGATCCTGACCCTGTTAGATGCCGTTTGGGCCCCAAAGCAAGTTGCTGTAATGCACTGTCAGGGCCACCAAAGAGGGGGAGGGGAGGTCACTAAGGGAAACCGGATGGCTGACGCCGCTGCCCGGAGAGCTGCCCTCTCCGAAGTCTCACTGAGGGATCATTGCCCTGTTCAGGCCCCTTTGTTTCCAGGGCCTCTTAGCCACTGGGTGCCCTGCTACGCCCTGGCTGAACTGGATTACTTTTGCTGTAAGGAAGGGGGAGTTCTGAATGACCAAGGCTGGATAATCCTATCCCCGTATGGAAGGAACCCTCCGCCTGGCCCCACTGTTATCCCCGAATCCCTGGGCCCCACTTTTGTTAAAGCCTTCCATCAGGCTACTCATTTTGGAAAAATCACCATGGAAAAGGCTTTGAGACCCCATTTTTACATCTCCATGCTTGGGCCCTTGGCCACGTCAGTAACCCAGCGGTGCCTTACCTGTGCAAAGAACAATCCGAAACAGGGTCCCCTGCCCCCTCCAGGAATTCAGTCTGTAGGTACAGCTCCAATTGAAAATATTCAAGTAGACTTCACTGAGATGCCTCGGGCAAACGGCTACCGCTATTTCTTAGTTCTGGTCTGTACCTTTTCAGGGTGGGTGGAGGCATTTCCCACTAGAACTGAAAAAGCAAGGGAAGTCACCAAGGCCCTCCTTCATGAAATTATTCCCCGGTTTGGCATGCCACTTGTCATGGGCTCTGACAATGGCCCATCTTTTGTGTCTCAGTTTACCCAGCAGCTGGCCCATGCCCTACAGATTAACTGGAAGTTGCATGCAGCCTACCGCCCCCAAAGTTCAGGAAAGGTGGAGCGCATGAACCGTACATTGAAAGCCCAGCTCTCAAAGCTCTGCCAGGAATCTCCTCTGAAGTGGCCTCAAGTTCTACCCATAGCACTCCTCAGGATATGCTCCTCCCCAACCAAAGCACTAGGGGTATCCCCATTTGAAATCTTGTATGGGAAGCCACCCCCCATTGTCCAGGGGATAAAGGGGGACATGGGCCAGATTGGGTCGGAAATTACTAGGCAGGAACTGTTAGCTTTAAGTTCTGTTTTGCATAGTCTCCACACTTGGGTTCAGGACCGCTTGCCTGTCTCGCTAACCGAACCCCTGCACCCATTCCTGCCTGGTACCCGGGTGTGGGTTAAGGAGTGGAAAAAGGACCCTCTTGCCCCCCAGTGGAGGGGGCCCTACATTGTCCTACTCTCAACACCCACTGCAGTAAAGGTGGCAGAACTTGCTCCATGGATACATCACAGTAGACTGAAACCAGCAGCGGACGAGGAAGTCGACCCTTGGACCTCTGAAGAACATCCTGGGTTTCCTTTACGTCTCACCTTGCGCCGGCATCGGATCAACCCCGTTGGGACCTCCAGCCCTACTCCTGTCACTACAGGAAGCTGACAGGTCTACGTACAGCAGAAGCTGTGGAAAGAAGGAGAAGGACTTACTTGTTTTAAACCTTAACGGCAGTTCAGATCACTGTAGTTGAAAATGTTTAACATGTGTGTGTTTATTGTCCTTGCAGTAGTCCTGGGTTCTTCCATTGCAGTCCTGCCTTTCTGCGCCCCTTGTTTAAAGGTAACTAAAATTGGCCAGAAAGTCACCCGGACCCTTGTGTACCATTCCCATTATGCCTGTAACTCCCGAAATACTACCCGGTGCCATCACAATGACACAGACTTAACCATTTGCAACGTACCAGGGAAAACGCAACATGTTATGACCCCCGGTCTAGCCCCACCTATCAGGTTATCGAGGTTCGTTCTCTCTCAGCTGATGCCCATCTTCTGAACTCCACTAAGATATCCTCCCCTACTATCCCGACCTCCCTTTTCTTTGATGCCTGCGCTGCCATAAATGCCAACAAGTGGCCCAGGGCAGGGTGCGGCTCTATTAGCTGGGAGCACACATACGCACACAATGAAAAATATATGTGTCCAGCCATAGCACAGAGGGCCCCGTCTTGTATGGGACCGGGAGCCCGTGATCATAATTTTTTGTCCCACCTGGAGCTGTGTTTATTATGCATCCTGCCCCAAAACACCAACAGGGCACACCTGGTATTCCCGCAAGGCAGTTCTGCCCAGGTTACCTGCCATGTCCAACTGTCAGACAGGTACCTGTAACCCCCTCAATCTGACCCTTATGAACCCCAGTGTCTGGGCCACTGGATCCACCTTTGGCCTGCAGATAGAGGGTCAGGGTACCGACCCTGGCACCCTTATACATATCCGTCTAGTCACGAAGTCCCACACCTCCCAGGCCGCCTTGGTCTTCCACTCCTTCTATGAGGAACTAAGGACCCAAATAGAAGTGCCCACCACCACACGGAACCTTTTCATCGAATTGGCAGAGACAGTGGCCACAAGTCTTAATGTATCCAATTGTTTCTTCTGTGGCGGGACAAACATGGGTGACCAGTGGCCATGGGAAGCCCAGGAGTTGAACTACTCAACCCCCTACAATCAGTCAACACTAAACCGTACAACTAGTGAGTGGGTATTGAAGACCTCTATTGTAGGCCATACCTGTATTGCCCGAGCAGGACCTCAGTTTACCACCCAGGTGGGAGAGCTGGCCTGCCTGGGGCAGCAGTCCTATAACGCCACCACAAAACGAACTACCTGGTGGTCGGGTACTAACTTATCTGCACCACGGAATCCATTTGCAAATTTTTCTCACCTGGCTGATGTCTGGGCCAACCTGGCAGCTACCAGCACATGGGAGGCCCCTCCAGGACTCTACTGGATTTGCGGGCCCCAGGCATACGCCCAGCTGCCTAGAACATGGGCTGGGGCATGTGTACTCGGCACGATCCAACCCTCCTCCTTCTTCCTCATTCCTATCCCTCAGGAAGAAACATTGGGTATCCCTGTTTACGAGGCCCGCAATAGGCACTCTCCCAGGAGTACCGACCTCCTACGCATAGGTAACTGGAAGGAGAATGAATGGCCACCTGAACGTATCATACAGTATTATGGCCCTGCCACATGGGCCGAGGATGGAACCTATGGCTACCGCACTCCCATTTATATTCTGAATCGTATTATCCGTTTACAAGCTGTTGTAGAGATTATTACTAATGAAACCAGCAAAGCACTAACCCTTTTAGCGAAACAGAACACCCAAATGCGGGCAGCGGTGTACCAGAATCGCCTGGCCTTGGATTATCTGTTGGCCACGGAAGGAGGAGTATGTGGAAAATTTAATTTGACTAAATTGCTGTCTACAGATTGATGATCATGGCCAGGTAATTGAGGAGATCGCTGACCGGATGCGGAAGATAGCGCATGTACCTGTCCAGACTTGGAATGGGATTAGCCTGGATGGATGGTTTGGGTCTGTATTCTCTGGAATGGGGGGTCTGAAAACACTAGTATTCCTGGTACTATTGTTTTTTGTAGGTTGTATGCTTTTACCCTGCCTCCTACCAATTTGCATTTGTACTTTCCACTCAGTCGTGGACGCGGCAGTAGAACGGAAGACGGCTGCCCATGTCATGGCCATGTGGAATTATCATGCCCTTCCACAGGAGGGGGGTGGCCTGTCCTATCTAAGATGATTTGATTCCACCCGCTTCCGCTGGTGGAAGAATCAAAGGGGGGAATGTGGCAGCCACCTCAGGATGAAAGGAATTCAGCCCCTGGCTAGTAAATATGCCCATGCAACAAATTGCATGGACAAACGGCCAGAGAAGAGCTGTGCTGTAATCCAAGGCCATTTGTGCCATCTGTAGCCCACAGGAGGGGTTGCCTCTGTAGCCCACAGGAGGGGCTGCCCCCTTAACCTTTCTTTTCTTTGTTCTCTTTGTTAAGTTTCTGGTTTCGATTCTGGTGCTGTAGGGGGAAGGGATAGCCCCTTACCTAAGGGAATATGATTGGACAGGCACCCAAGGGAGCACCAGTCAGAAACCTGAATGTAGGTATGAACTGATGGTATGAACTGAGTATATAAAGATTGTACAGCCCCTGACTCGGGGCTCAGAGTTTTTGGAAATGATTCCTCTGGGTCTGTGCTAGCACAATAAACTGGCTTGTATTCCCATGAGACTCCGGGTGTCCTTTCCTGACTCTTTCGCTGCAGCACAAGTACTCACAATAGATCACAGGTGCATCTAATTTTACTGCAATGGGAACGTGGTTCTTCTGTTCAAACTAATTTGAATTGTTTATAAGAGTGCCAATAATCATGTCCTCCTATATCAAGATGACTTCATCTCATAAAACTCTAAACTTCTTAACAAACAAACCAGTGTACCTAACATATGCATGAATTTTTTTGTCGGATTACCCACCTTGAGAGGAAATCCTCTCCCATAGTGGGTCCTCCTTTTAATCAATTTAATAAAGACCCAAAGGCCTAAAAAAAACGGCACTGGCCGCATTAATGCATGCCGCTCCTTTTTCAAATTACAAATGATGGCTCCTAAAGGATTGAATGCAGAGATTAATTGGTGATCACTGCATACATGTCGTCATTTCTTTGGACAAATTGGTTTTGAAGAGTTTGCAGTTTATGATAATTAACTTATTATCTGACACCAGGTGCTTAAGTAAGAGATAAAAACTGGAACCGGATATGAGACAAGGTTCATTTGCCTGAAGAAGAGCTAAGAAGCTACTCAGCTTGAAACACTACGTGGTGTTGCAGGACCTGGTCGATTTTCATCTAGCCAAAGAAAGCTATGTGGATTTACTCAGCTATAACGGACATGAAGAGCATTTTTACCATTATAATGGAAATCCTGTGATATTGCTTTGGCAATTGGATGCTTGTTCCTCTTCACAAAGCTATGTCTTTTGTTAAAAAGCTTCATTGAGAAGAAGTTTGATTAAGAAGCCAAGTCATTTGTTAAGAAGCTTTTTTTGGGGATATGTTTGAGACGTTTTTGTCCATATCATCGAGTATTGAAAAAAATGAGCGGAATGCATATTGGTGATTTCCAGGGGTTTCATTTAGGTTTCAAATAATCATGTCCTGGCAATGTCCCAGTTTTTATACTATTTCCTTTTTTAACTGGTCTTGTTTTATTTGATTCTTTTATGTGTCAAATATGTGTGCATACATAGTCCAAAGCGGAGTGGAGGAGTAGCCTAGTGGTTAGAACACTGGCTTGGTAACCAAGCAACCAGGGTTCAATTCCCACTAGCACTCCTTGTGGCATTGGGCAAGTCACTTAACCCTCCATTGCCTCGGAAGAAAGGCCTGGCAATCTACTTCCGATGACACTGCCAAGACAACCCAGGAGCTTCTGGGTTGCCAGGAGTCAGGACTGACTCGAAGGCACACATTGCATTTTGCATAGTCCAAAGCTATTTCAATGGACGCTTTTTTTTTTTTTTTTTTTTTAGGAGATATTGGACATTAAGGGGTTGAACTGCAAGGCTACCAACAATGTCGACAACACTGTGTAATTTGGGTTGTTTTTCCCAAAGTACATAACTTTGCACTTGTCCACATTAAATTTCATATTGAATTTGAACACCCAGTCTCCTAATTTCCCAAGGCCCTCTTGCAATTTTACACAATCTTCTTGCAATTCAACAACTTTGAATAATGTTGTGTTATCTGCAAATGGGTTTCCCATTTCCAGATCAGTTATGAATATGTTAAAAAGCAGAGGGTCCAGCACAGATCCTTGGGGTATTCCATTATTCACCTTTCTCCACTGGGAAAATTAGCCATTTAGCCCTACTCTCTGATTTTTATCTTTTAACCAGTTCCTGATCCACAATATTACACTGCCTCCTATCCCATGACTCTGCCTCCTATCCCATGACTCTTTAATTTCCTCAAAACAAAAACATGACAGCAGAAAAAGACCACATAGCCTATCTAGTCTGCCCTTCCATATCAACTACAATAGTCCCCTTTTTACCTTTAGAGATCCTCTGTCCCATGCTTTTTTGAATTCAGATACTGTCCTCATCTCTAACACCTCCACTGGGAGACTATTCCACACACCTACCACCCTTTCCGTAAAGTAATATTTCTGTACATTACGCCTGAGTCTGTCCCCTTTCACCCTCCTTTTATGTCCCCCCTCATAGCAGAACTTGCTTTCAACTGACTCTCCTCCTGTGCATTTATGCACGGAGGTATTTAAAGATTTCTATCGTATCTCCTCTATCCCGCCTTTCCTCTTTAAGATCTTTAAGTCTGTCCTCATATGTTTTATTACGAAGACCACTAAACATTTTAGTAGCCACCTTATGCACAGACTCCAACCTGCTTATATCCTTTTAAAGTTGTGGGCTCCAGAATTGCACACAATACTCCAAATGACTTCACACCAGGGACTTATACAGAGGCACTATCACCTCCTTTTTTCTGCTGGCCATTCTTCTCCCTATGCACTCAAGCATCCTTCTGGCTTTCACCGTCACCTTTTCTAACTGTTTAGCTACTTTAAGATAGTCATACACAATCACACCCAGGTCCCGCTCTTCTTCTGTTGACAGAAGTACTTCTCCCCCTACACTGTACCGCTCCCTTGGATTTTTGCAGCTCAAATGCACGACCCTGCATTTTTTTGGGCATTAAATTTCAGCTGCCATATTCTAGATCATTCTTCAAGCTTAGCTAGATTCCTCCTCATGTTATCTAATCCTTCCTGGGTGTCTACCCTATTGCAGATTTTTTTTTTATCATCCGCAAACAGGTAAACCTTACCTGACAGTCCTGCCGCAATGTCTCGCCAGAATCTTCTACCATTACCTCAACTTTGAAACATGACTTTTCCAAGTGGAGGAGAATCCCTGTTGATGGGAAAAGGCTGAAGGAAATTTGCTAAGACCTGCCAACCGAAGGACAAATGATCTGATGGACTGCAACTCAAATGGTAACACACTTACTACAAAGATTTTGTCTTTTACCTTTATGATGCTCTTAAGAAACATCTTATCTTCCATTGTACAGTTACCTTGGACTGTGCTAAGACTTCTGGTGCCTTTTTACTTATTTTTTTCATTCTCTTGTTTGGGGCTGTCTGGGTATCAGCAGATAAGTATACTAAAAGCACTTTACCCTAGAGAGGGCGTCATTCCTCCATTTAATACTTAGACCTGTAAACAATGGGGAGATGCAGGTCCCATATTTTGTTGTTTGAGAAGACAGGGGGGTGGAAGAGTGGTAAATTGGATTCCAAGCACACGGAGACAGACACTTATCTCTGCTATATAATCGGTACTCATATGCTGGGGGGAACAAATACCGAGTGGTTCTAACAGATGGATTTGGTTCCTGTTCTAGTATTAAAAGGTAAAATCACCGCTGCAGACTATGATTATCTTATTGTCAAGTGTGAAAACTTGCAGTATTAAGGAGAAATCATATGGACTGTTCTCTCCCTTAAGAGGAGGAGAAACAAACTAGTATAGGAGAACGAGCAACTGGAGCTTTGAATTTTAATCTGGAACCCTGAAGATTCCCAGATGACATGACCATCTCTATTTAATAGTTCATAGGTTTTTTTGTGTTTTTTTTTAAGTTCTGATATATCGCCTTTCCTTATTAGCAAAGTGGTTTACGGTAAAATTGTTTATTTAATGTGTATATGCATCCCTTAACACAAATTAGAGTGTCTTGGCATGAATTACCTAATTTAATGTTGATGACATTCAAATCTATTGCCCTTTGATCACTATGTATCATGTAAATATTGAAAAATATTTAACCAATGAGTGGAAGACTAGCCTAATGGTTAGAGCACTGAATTGGTAACCAAGAAACCAAGGTCTGATTTGCACTAGCACTCCTTGTGACCTTGGGCAAGTCAAGTCACTTAACCCTCCATTGCCTCAGAAGAAAGGCCTGGCAATCTACTTCCAGTCACACTGCCAAGGAAACCCAGGAGGTGCTGGGTCACCAGGAGTCTGCATTGACTCAAAGGCAAACATCGAATCTTTGGTATGAATCTAATTAATGTTGATGGCATTCAAATCTATTGCCCTTTGAGCACTACATATCATGTAAATATTGAAAAATTAAATAGTTGTCTGCAAGAAGAAGGATGGCTGACAACGAAATAGGACTTCATTGGCATTCAGCACACTCCATAAATCCGTTAATGCACAAAAAGGATACAGTAATCCTTCTGAAGACAGAAATAGCAAGTGGAGAAATTATACAGAGCATGTCTCATGCTTTGCTCCCAAACAGACATTCAACTTCCATTGGGTTGGAAAGAATAATAATTCTGGAAATTGTTCTCGATGGACATTTAACATATCACATGTTAAAAGACTATTAAGGCTTGCCCCTTCACCTCTGTAATATACAAATTTGCATCCTTTATGGAAAGAAAAAATGTAATTACAATATTGCATACATTACTAACATCTAAAGAAATGATCATTTGTATACCCCACTTCTAGTTGATATTTTGTTATTCTTTCCAACCCAACTGAAGTTGGAAAGAATATAAAAAGGGGTTGAGAATGTCTGTCTGTCTGTCCAGGGACAAAAGAACTTTCTGAAAATTTAACAGAATGGGATGAAACTTGGCATTGGGGAAAAATGATAAAAAGTTTGAAAACGGGCCAAATCACAAAACTGGGCAAAACTGAAAGGGAATATTTTAAAGGCAACAAAACCTTTTGTTAGAAAGGTAAATCAATATAAAAGGAAAATGAGGACGCTATGGTTCTCAAAAGAGGTAGCTGAAAAGGTGAAGGAAAAGAGGGAGGCCTTCATAAAATACAAGAGATCACAGAGAGAGGAAGACAGGCATCTATATTTGAAAAAAAAAACTTAACAGAGGCTGGAAAAGTAATCAAGAAAGCAATGGTGCAAAAAGAAGAAAAAATAGCCAATGCAATAAAATGGGGGATAAGACATTTTTCAGATATGCTTAGTGAGAGGAGGAAGAGCAAAAGCGGTATTGTCAGATTCAAGGGTGAAGGGGAGGAATATATAGAAGCTGATGAGAATAAAGTGGAATTGCTTAACAAATATTTCTGTTCTATGTTCACAGATGAACGGCCAGGAGCAGGACCTCAGACAACACCCACAAACAGGAACAAAAGTGAAGGGCATTTCAAACGATTTTCAGAGGACTGTACTTGTGAGGAACTAGCTAAACTAAAAGTGGACAAAGCTATGGAACCAGATGGTATACGTCCAAGAATACTGAAGGAACTTGGGGATGTTCTAGCAGCTCCATTGACTGACCTTTTCAATGCCTCTTTGGAGTTGGGGGTGGTGCCAGAGGACTGGAAAGAGGCACATGTGGTCCGTTTACACAAAAGGGGAAGTAAGGGGGCGGAGCCTGCTGAGGTGCAAGATGGTCGCTTGATCTTGAGTCACTGAAGATTCCATCAGGAAATCCTACCTCCTCCCCAACCCACGCTTTTGTTAGAAGCTCCTGGGGAGAACTGCTGGTCGTAGGTTATGTCTGGCAACAAAACAACTCAGATGGACTATAATATTGCTCAGAATACTGGTGCTAAGAGGACCCTCCCTCTCCTCATAAAATGGTGACGGCTCAGGAGACCAACAAGAGGATTCAAGAGCTTTTGGCTGAAATTCGGGCAGTGCACGCCATTGTTGTAGCAAATGGTGAATCTATCAACAGCGTCCAAAAGGAGCTCGGTGATATCAAGCAGCAAATAAACGTGCTCACTGAAAGATTAGACAATTTGGATACTAAAGTTTCAGCACATGAAGAGCGACTGAAGCAGCTACCCAAGGATGCCAGATGCATTAGCCAATTGGAGCAGAATCTAGAGGATCTAAATAACCGTTCACATAGGAACAACATTCGCATTATTGGTGTTCTAGAGGGAGTAGAAGGCTCTAATGCGATAGCTTATTGGGAAAATTTGATCCCCAAATTCCTCAAGTTGGATTTCTCACGACCGTTCGAAATTAAGAGGGCCCATAGGATCCCAGCCTATGCATGTCCAAATACACGGCAGCCGTGGCCTGTTATCCTGTGAGTCCTGCGTTACCGACACGTTTTGCAGATAATGCACGCAGCTAAAACTTCTGCTCCAGTGCAACTTGAACATAGACTTGAATTCTTCCCAGATTACAACAAGGCTACGGTGGAGACGGAAATGTCTTCTTTCATTTCGTCTGAGACTACAGCAGCTGCAAGCACGTTATGAGATGTTCTTTACGGCTAGATTGTGAGTTACTCACCATAACCAGACAAGATCCTTCGAGGAACAGAGGCTTTACAAGCCTTCTTGGATGAGCAGGAGGCAATACTGATGTGTTAGCTGGCACTTAAATGGACTTCATCCCGGGCCAGCCCTACCTACAGCAGTCAAGCATGACCTCCTCCAAGATCGATTTGTCCCCTGTTGACCTAGTGTGTGTTAAGACTGGAGATGATACTGGTCGATCTCAGGCAATCTGATATGGCCGTCTGACTTTTAGGTAACTATTCCTTGGTGTCTGAATCGCCTGGGATCTTTTCAAAATCATAGGGCATGGAGGCAGGACATGGCCTTGAAGTATTGAAAAGGAAGGGCAAACAACTCTCTTCGCGACTGGGGCCGATAAAATCTAAGACATTGGACTGTTTGCTTTTGCAGTTCCACTGTAGGAAGGACCAACCGTATTACCCTTTAACTCAAGCAGGCTATCTGCAACATCTGGTGGCCCATGTCTTGGTGTCATGTGGTCCTACGCCTGGTCCTTCACAGCTGAATTGTGGTGACATTTATATATGGTATTGTATCAGTGACAAGGGTTGGAATCCCTTAACCCGGTATTTGTGGGTACTAAAATGAACAACCGGGTTTTACAAAGGGGTAATGTAGATATTAGGTTATGGGCAGGGAGGGGAATAATAATCATGGGCTGATGGATTCAAGTGGTAGTCTGCAAAAAGCGCTGACTCACCCAATTGTTTTTTTCTTGTTCGGGGAAGGGTTGTCTCTTTGCGAGCTCTCCACGTCTTTGTCTAAAGATGGATTAAAATTTCTATGTGGCAAAATGTACCCTGTTGAATTTTGCAGCGCCCGACGCACAGTTTGTAAACATGAACCCGATTAAATTTCTATCATTGAATGTGAAGGGCATCATCAATCCAATAAAGAGGAAAACAATCCTTGTCTATGCGCAAAAGCAGATGTGGTTCTACACAAGAAACCCACCTTACTACAGCAGAAATGCAGAAATTTGAGGACAGGTACTAAGTCTTTGGACATTCAGCGGCCCGTCAGAAAAAGAATGGGGAAGCTACTCTAATTCGTAGGTCTCTGGCCCCAGAGGTTGTGCAGTTACGAGTAGACCAGTAGAGGCGTTGGGTTAAGGTCTTGCTCAAAATGGCTGGTCATACGATGGTAATCTTTAACATTTATGCTCCTAACTATGATTGTCCTGGCTTCTTTCAAACGATAACTGCTGAACTACATGACCTTGCTTCCTATGAGACTGTGGTGGCGGGGGATTTTAATCTAGTCTTGGATCCCTTGTTAGACCGCCAGCCCTGCCGCCGTAATGAGCGAGCAAAAGCCCCTGTGTCTATGAAGTCTTTTATGTAAGACCATGGTCTAGTTGACATTTGGCATCTGCTACACCCAGTTGAATGCGACTACACCTTTTTCTCTCTGCCCCACAAGTCCCACTCTCATACTGACTTCTTTCTTCTATCTAAAGTCTTTGATAACAGGAGTCATAGAAGCTGGGATATACAGTGCCCATATATCTGACCATGCTGCTATCACGGTCTCTCTTCTTCTGCCATCTGAATCCTCTCCCATGCCAACATGGCCATTTAGGAGATCACTTTTATCTGATGAGAAGTCTTGCGATCATATTCGTCAGGCAATAAAAGAATATTTTGAAATAAATTTCCTGAGCAACACCACGGTGTGAGCATGGTGGGAGGCCTTTAAGGCCTCTATCCGTTCGACTATAACTAGCTTTACCATCAAGGCTATAACTAGCTTTACCATTTTTACCGCCAAGCCAAAATTCAGCAAAGTAGATTAGATGAACAAATCAAAGCGCGGAAAATGCTTCTCCGCACTAGGTCGGAGCCTAACATACTGCTTCATCTTCAATGATTGAGGTATCAATACAACAGTATTCTGTGTACAGAGGCAGGTAAAGTGGTACAGGCCCACCAACCGCGGTATTATTTGAAGCAGAACAAAGCTAGTAGAATGTTGGCTAGAACGCTTAAGGCGAGACCGAATAAAACAAGGATTGAAGTTTTAAGAGATGATAAATTGCAACTCCATTCGCAGAATAAGGAGATTTTGAATCTGTTCAGATCCTTTTATACACATCTATATTCTTCTGAGGTAGCGTCTGACCCCTCTGCCTTTAATAAACTAGTAGAGCACTTAACTTATCCACCTCTTCCTAAAGATCTCGTCAGTGTACTAGATCAGCATATTCAATTGCAAGAGCTTAGGGAGGCCCTAAGTAGCATGACCTCAGGGAAGGCGGCAGGCCCGGACGATATCCCCTATTGAGTTTTACCAAACCTTTGCTTCAGATCTATCTCCTTATGATACATTATTTCCAACTACTCTCCCAGCAGCAGGATAATGTTGGCGCGTTGTCTGAAGCAACCATTGTAGTGTTAGGATAACCTGGGAGAGATCCTCAAAGGGTAGAAAATTACCAGCCAATTTCTTTGCTTAATGCAGATTATAAACTGTTTTCTACTATATTAGCACGGAGACTGGCTAAAGCAATTCCACTTTTAATTCATCCTGACCAGTGTGGTTTTATGGCAGGTCGCTCCACTGCAGATCATGCTCGCCTCTTAGTCAATGTTCTAGCATTAGCTGAACAATCAGTTTGCAGGAGTGGGGCTTTCTTTAGACGCTGAAAAAGCCTTTGATTGGCTGGAATGGTCCTTCTTGTTTCAAACATTACGATTGTTTGGCTTTGGGGATTCTTTCATAAACATGATTCAAACTCTTTATAGGAATCCTTTGGTGCGTATTTTGGCTAATGGGGTCCTGTTCGAACCCTTTTTGCTCAAGCGGGGCACACGACAAGGCTGCCCGTTATCTCCACTTCTATTAAATATAGCTTTGGAACCTTTGGCTTTATTATTGCGCCAGTCTTCTGAGGTACGTGGCATGTGTGTGGAGGACTTAAATATCAAGATCTCCACATACACTGATGACTTAATATTTGTCCTGCCTTCTACTATAGCAGCAGTGCTTGAGGAAATTGATAGCTACTCACGTATATCTGGGTATAAAGTCAATTGGTCCAAGTCAGTAGCCTTTTTCTTAGCAGGGTAACCACTGCTTCTGCAGTGGCTCCTTTTCCATTTTTGTGGGAGCCCAGCGCCATCAAGTACCTGGGTGTTAAATTATGCCCCACCTTAAAGGATACTCTCCAGTTAAATATTAAGAATGTGATAGAGATGGTACGCAATTTTACCTGGAATGGTCCCCTTTGCACCTTTCCTGGTGGGGGTGTCTTGAATCAATCAAAATGGCCCTTGCTCCTAAAGTTAACAATATCTTAGAGATGCTTCCGGTTCTATGCCCACTCTTGATGTATAAAACATTGGAACGTTTACTAGTGGCTTTTTTATGGAATGGTAAGACCCCAAGAATTGTTAAAAGCGAGCAAGCTTAATAGGGGGGGGGACAGTTTCCAGATTTTTACTGTTATCACATAGCCTTCCTCCTCAAACAGGGAGCCAGGTGGGTCACCGAGAAGGAGAGCCAGGATAAACCAACCTGGATGAAACTTAAGGAGAGACTAGTCACGCCCATCCCTATGTCACTACAAACTGGTATGTGCCATCAGGTACCCTCCAGTGTAGGTTTGGTGGTGGCACTGACACAGGAGGCATTCCAAACTTTAATTTTTTGTTTAGGGAAAGATAACCCCCCAACGAGTGGCACGCCAATATGGAATAATCCCCTATTCAAGATCCAGCGAAAAACAGTCTCATGGAAGCAATGGCATGTTCATGGCATATGGACACTTGGGAAATTGACAAACATTCAAGGGTGGAAGTCTTCTGATGACCTCCAGGCAGAATATGGCCTCCCTTATACTTGTCAGTATCAGTGGCTTCAACTGAAGCATTGTATAATAAAAGCTAACGTACTAGCAAAGTCCCTTGCAGGGGAATGGAAACTTCATAAGATAGTAGATACTCTCGGTTGTTCCTCTGGAGCAGTATCCTCCTTTCATGCATTGCTCCGAGATGGGCGCCTCCTCATCTCATAGGCCTAACAAGATTGTGGGAGAATGATGTGGGATCCTCCTTCTTGGAGTCTGAATGGGCTAATCTATAGGGACCAATCACCAGGGTATCCAAATCTGCGGCCCTCACTCAGTCTCTTTTTTTGCGCACCGAGCACATATAACGCCACTACGGCTGTCCAAATGGGATAACAGTAGTGGTAACAAATGCTGGTCATGCCAGAACGCTGTAGGTATACTGCACCATGTAATGTTCCTATGCCCTTGTGTTCAGCCCTTTTGGACCCATGTCTGGGATAGGATGCAAAGTGCATTGCATTTCCATGCCCCACTCACATGGCGACTAGTTGTGTTGCGTTCTGCCGCAATGGATCCATCTCTAGACAAGGACAACATTTTTCTCTTTAATTTTATGATAGCGTTAATAATCTCTCACTGGAAGGAAACGGCTAAATTTGAGTGGCGCAGTTGGTAGAACACATTATGTCTTTATTGTAAATATGAAAAAGTTTATGACAAATTTGATGGTTCTCGGGGCACAAAAGTTAAGAAATGGCACTATTTAGATGAATATGCTGTCATTGCTGTCTTCTGACTCTGGGTTTGTCGGTGGACAGCTATTGAGTAGTGTGCATTCTGACAGATGGGATCTATAGCGAAGTTGGTAGTTTGAAAGATTCACACTGAGACAGGGGGGGGGTGTTGTATTAGTTACGTTATGTTTACTGTTAAGAAAATCCAAAATAAATAAATAAGCAGAAGTAAGGATGTGGTTGAAAACTACAGGCCGGTTAGTTTAACCTCAGTGGTGAGTAAATTATTGGACACGCTGCTGAAAAAGAAAACAGTGAGATTTCTGGAGTCCAACAGATTGCAGCATCCGAGAAAGTATGGATTCACTAGAGGCAGGTCTTGTCAGACAAATCCGACTGATTTCTTTGACTGGGTGACCAGGGACTTGGACTGAGGAATAGCCCTAGATGTGGTGTATTTAGATTTCAGTAAAGCTACAAACTAAGCAGCCTGGGGATGGACCCTAAAGTTACTGCTTGGGGTAGAAATTGGTTGTGTGGGAGGTGACAAAGGGTACAGGTAAATGGTGTTCACTCTAAGGAGAAGGTTACCAGTGGAGTGCGCAGGGATCTGTCCTTGGTCCAATTCTCTTTAACATCTTTGTTAGTGATACTGCAGAAGGGCTGTTGGGTAAGGTTTGCCTCTTTGTGCATAATACCAAAATCTGCAAAAGAGTAGACACTCAGGAAGGTGTAGATAACGAGGAGGGAACTAGCTAAGCTTGAAGAACGATCCAGAATTTGGCAGCTGAGATTTAATGCTAAAAAATGTAGTATCATGCATCTGGGCTGCAACAATCCAAGGAAGCAGTACAGTATAGAGGGTGACATATTCTATCCACGAAAGAAGAACGGGACCTAGGCGTGATTGTGTCTGATGATCTCAAAGTAGCTAAAGTGGTAGAAAGAGCAACAGCGAAAGCTAGAAGGATGGTTGGGTGCCTAGGGAAAGGAATGGCAATCAAAAGAAAGGAGGAGATAGTGCCTCTGTATAAGTTTTTGGTGCAACCTCATTTGGAGTATTGTGTGCAATTCTGAAGGCCACACCTTCAAAAGGATATAAACAGGTTGGAGACTGTGCAGAGAGTGGTTACTAAAATGGTTAATGGTCTTCGTTGTAAAGCATATGAGGACAGACTTAAGGACCTTAACATGTATACTTTAGAAGAAAAGCGAGACAGAGCTGATATGTCTAAGACGTTCAGGGCCGTACCGAGCTAGAATCGCGCTGTGTGTGACTTGAACATCGAGCACATGTCCCCCTCCTCCCCATATCTCCGTCCAGCCGCTGCCTGCTCCTGTCACCCTCTGTTTTCTACACTGCGGCACCGGCAGCAGGGCAAGAGCAGGCAGCACTGGAGGGAGGTTTGGGGGGGGCACACATCCAACGTGCTAGTTGCCGGCAGCAGCAGCAGCAGATCAGATCCCTCCCTGCTGTGACATTGCATCAAAGCAGGGAGGGATCAGACCTACAGAAAGACCCTCGAAAAGGATTAAGGGGCACATTTCAGCTGCCTGCTGTTGCCATGCCGCCGCTGACAGAACAAAAAATAGTGGCAGCAGAGCAACAGCAGGCAGCCGAAATGCACCCCCTAAGCCTTTGCACCCTGTGCGGCTGCACCGCTTGCACAGGGTTAGATATAGTACTAGAGATGTTTAAATACTACCATGGCATAAATGCACAGGACAAGAGCCTCTTTCGATTGAAAGCAAGCTCTGCTACGAGGGGACACAGGATGAGAGTGAAAGGGGATAGACTCAGGAGTAATATGCAAAAACATTTCTTTAAGGAAAGAGTGGTACATGCATGGAATAGTCTCCCAGTGGAGGTGGTAGAGAGGACAGTATCTAAATTTAAAAAAGCATGGGAGAAACACAAAGGCTCTCTCAAGGAAAAAAGGGGACTCTCATAGTGGGTGATATGGAAGGGCAGACTAGATACAAACATGACAGCAGAAAAAGACCACAAGGCCCATGTTTCTACGTATATTAAAAAGGTCTCATTAGGAAAGTAATAATGGTGGATAATGAATGATCCTTACATAAGAACATAAGATCATAAGATATGCCATACTGGGTCAGACCAAGGTCCATCAAGCCCAGTATCCTGTTTCCAACAGTGGCCAATCTAGGTCATACGTACCTAGCAGCTTCCCCAAAAGACACAGGTTCTGCAATGCTTGTACTGGGTCAAGCATTGATATCCTGGGTCCCTTCTTAATAATGGTTTATGGACCTTTCCTCCAGGAACTTGTCCAAACCTTTTTTAAACCCAGCTACACTAACAGCCTTTACTACATCCTCCGGTAACAAATTCCAGAGTTTGATTACACATTGAGTGAAAAAATATTTTCTTTTATTAGTCTTATATAGTTTACCCTGTAGCTTCATTGCATGTCCCCTAGTCTTTCTATATTCTGATAACATAAACAATCGATCTACATTTACCCGTTCCACTCCATTCATTAATTTATAGACTTCTATGATATCTCCCCTCAGCCGTCTCTTTTCCAGGTTAAAGAGCCCTAACCTTTTTAGCCTTTCTTCATAGGAGTATCCTTCCATCCCCTTTACCATTTTGGTGGCCCTTCTCTGAACCTTTTCTAATAACGCTATATCCTTTTTTAAGATACGGCGACCAGAATTGCACACAATATTCAAGGTGCGGTCTCACCATGGAACGATATAGAGGCATTATAATATCTTTTGTTTTATTTTCCATTCCTTTCCTTATGATACCTAGCATTCTATTTGCTCTCTTGGCTGCTGCTGCACACTGGGCCGAGGGTTTTAACATGCTATCCACAATGACGCCTAAATCTTTTTCCTGGGTGGTGGTTCTTAATGTGGAACCTTGCATCGTGTAACCATAGTTTGGGTTGTTCTTCCCTAGGTGCATAACTTTGCACTTGTCCACATTAAATTTTATCTGCCATTTTGATGCCCAGTCTTCCAATTTATCAAGATCCTCTTGCAAATTTTCCACAATCCTCTTGGGTTTTAACAACTTTGTTATTTAGTTGTATTGTATTTAGTTTCCCCTATTTCGCCAAGTTATACTTCCTGTTAAATGTAATGACCAGACATATGTAAATTGTCGGATGTTTTTTGTTCAATGTAAACCGCGCTGATGTCTAATAGTGCGGTATATAAGAATTGTTAATAAATAAATAAATAAATAGTTTTGTGTCATCTGCAAATTTGATAACCTCTCTCGTTATTCCACTTTCCAGGTCATTTATGAATATGTCAAAAAGCAGCAGACCCAGCACAGATCCCTGGGGAATACCACTATTCACTTTTCTCCATTAGAAAAATTGGCCATTTAGCCCAACCCTCTGCTTTCTATCTTTTAACCAGTTCTTGATCCACAGTAGTACACTGCCTCCTATCCCATGACTCTTTAGTTTTGCCAAAAGTCTCTGATGAGGGACCTTGTCAAAGGCTTTCTGAAAGTCCAGACACACTATATCAACCGACTCACCTTTGTCCACCTGTTTATTCACACTTTCAAAAAAACATAATAGATTAGTAAGACAAGATCTTCCTTGTCTAAAACCATGTTGGCCGTCTCCCATTAGGCCATGACTATCTACATGCTGCGTAATTTTATTCTTTATGATGGTTTCTACCATTTTTCCCGGTACTGACGTGAGGCTCACCGGTCTGTTGTTTCCCAGATCACCCCTGGAATCCTTTTTAAAAATTGGCGTTACATTGGCGATCCTCCAATCTTCAGGTATTACAGATGATTTTAATGAAAATTCACAGATTACTAATAGCAGGTCTGCAATCTCATATTTCAGTTCTTTCAACACCCTTGGATGTATACCGTCCGGCCCAGGTGATTTGCTACTCTTCAGTTTATCTAATAGTTGTAATACATCTTCCCGATGTATCGATATTTCCTTCAATTCTTCCACACCTTTAAATACCACTTCAGTCATGGGTAACATCTTCCTCAGTAAAGACCGAAGCAAAGAATTCATTCAGTCCCTCCACTATCGGCTTGTCGCCTCTTAGTGCCCCTTTAACTCCTCTATCATCTAATGGACCAACTGACTCTCACAGGTTTTTTGCTACGAATATACTTGAAAAAATCTTTATTTCGCGTTTTTGCTTCCGCAGCAAGCTTCTTCTTAAATTCTCCCTTTGCCTGCTTTATCAATGCCTTGCATTTGACTTGCCAGTGCTTGTGCTGTTTCCAGGTTTCGTCGTTTGGCTTTTTTTTCCATTTCCTGAAAGATGTTTTTTTGGCAACAACAGCCTCTCTGACCTCACCTTTAAACCATGCTGGCAGTTTTTTGGACTTCCTTCCACTTTTCTTAAAGCGTGGAATACAGCTGGTCTGGGCTTCCAAGACAGTATTTTTCAACACCCCCCAAGCTTGATGTAAGTCTTTAACCTTTGCAACTGCTCCTTTTAATTTTTTCTTAACAATTTTCCTCATTTTATCATAGTCTCCCTTTTGAAAGTTAAACGGTAGTACTATGGATTTCCTTACTATCCCTCCTCCACTAATTAAATCAAAGGCGATCATGCTATGATCACTATTGCCAAGTGGCCCCAACACCCTTATCTCTTGCACTAGATCTGGTGTTCCACTAAGGACTAGGTCTAATATGGCTTCCCCTCTGGTCGGTTCATGAACCAGCTGCTCCAAGAAGCAGTCATTTATGTCATCTAGGAACTTTCTCCCCCTAGCATGTCCTACCGTGACACTGACCCAGTCGATACCGGGGTAATTGAAATCACCCATTATTATTACTGCGCTATAACTTTTGTTAGCTTCCTTGATTTCTTTGAGCATTTCATCATCCATTTGTTCATTCTGGCCAGACAGTCGATAGTACACCCCCACTGCCATCGCCTTCCCCTTTTTTACATGGGATTTCAATCCATAGAGATTCTACAGCAAATTTTGTTTCCTGCAAAACTTTAATCCTTTCTGACTCAATGCCCTCTCTAACAGAGCGCAACCCCTCCACCAATTTGATCAGCTCTATCGTTACGATATAGTTTGTATCCAGGTATCACAGTGTCCCACTGGTTGTCCCCCTTCCACCACGTCTCTGATATCCCAATCATATTTAACCTCTCATTTAGTGCTATATATCTACCTTCAAATAATAGAAAACCTAGAAGAAGCTCATCTGAGAAATGGTACACCTCCGAGCTTGCTGCACTAAAAAAAACCCTCTGGAAATTAGAGACTAAATGGCGGAAGAAGAAAACCCCTGAACTCAGGGTACAATACTTCACAAGCCTTAAAACCTATAAGGAAGCCATTAACAACACAAAAAGACTATACCACACTAAAACATTAGCAAAAGCCATCAACCGACCCAGGGAACTCTTCGAGATTATTAAATCTTTAACTAAGGTCCCTGATCATACCCTAAACAAAACACCAATAGACCCTCAACGCCTGGCAAATCGCTTTGCCAATAAGCTTAAACTAAGTACCCGTCCAAGTATAATCCTGGCCCCTACCACATCAAATACCATCACCGAGTGGAGCTCGTTCCACACAAACAACTCCTGGACATTATTTCTAACCTCAACACTCCACTTCATTACTTGATCCCTGCCCAGTGTCTTGGGTTAAAGCAGCAAAATCCGAACTCACATCATACATATTGAAAGTTGTGAACCAAACCCTACTGCAAGGCTTCATGCCGGATGACCTTAAATATTCGGCAATTCGCCCTCTACTAAAAAATAAAACCCTTAACAGTAATGACCCCTCCTCATACCGCCCCATTGCCAGCATACCTTTTTTAGCCAAAATCATTGAAAAGGTAGCTCAGATACAACTGCAAGATCACATTGATACCAACTTCCCTTTAGATGAGCACCAGTACGGTTTCCGCCCATATCATGGAGTAGAAACCTTACTAATATCCCTTTTTGACTCACTAATCCAAGGTATGGATAACACGAAGCAGGCCTTCCTGCTCATATTCCTTGACATTTCCTTAGCCTTCGACAGTGTGAATCACAATACCCTCCTATCCGCACTAGCACAACTAGGATTAAAAGAGACCACTCTTAACAGGTTTAAGTCCTACATTTCTAATCGTTTCCAATATGTTCATATAGATCATTCCCCCTCACAACCCTTCCCTCAAGAATGGGGTATCCCACAAGGATCCTCACTCTCCGCCTTACTTTTTAACCTTTATATCCAACCTATCTGCACAATCTTTCAACGCCATAATCTAAGCTATTTTATCTATGCAGACGACATCATGTTGTTCGCCCCTTGTGACATAGCTAACCTTAATTTCAGCAAATTCGCCACGTGCCTCTCTGAAGCTGAACAGTGGCTCCACTCAATCCATATGGATATCAACTTCAAAAAAACTGAAGCACTCTTCGTAACCAGAAACACCAACTTCACCCCTCCAGCTGTCATCAACCTGATGAACATTACTCTCCCACTCAAATCTGAAATTAAATATCTTGGAGTTACACTGGACAAAACATTAAGCATGACACACCACATAAAACAGACAACCAAAACTATATTTTTTAAGCTTAGAACCATCCAGCAACTCAGACCCCTCATAGACATCAACGATTTCAGAACAGTTGTCCAGGCTCTCATTATGCCACATTTAGACTTCTGTAATGGCATACTCCAATGGACCTCTAAAAAGAATCTACATATCCTTCAAAGAGCCCAGAATGTCACTGCTTGAATCATCTCTAAAGCCAAAATATTCGACCATATCTCCCCCATTCTATACGCTCTCCACTGGCTTCCAATCACTAGTAGGATTCAATATAAAACCCTCGTCACCACTTTTAAGCTCATTAACAACTTAGCCCCTTCACAGCTAGCAACATTACTTCAGACTCCGCCAGAAAATAGACTTAGAAGAATAAACCTCAACATGCTACTAATTCCCAATACCGTGAGAAAATCGAAGCAAATAATCACCAACACTGCATTTTCATATTATGCTCCCAGCCAATGGAACAAACTCCCACTAAACCTAAGAGAGATTAAGGACCTTACCTCTTTCAGGAAGGAACTCAAAACTTAACTGTTTAGCCAACACTACGGCAACCTACAACCCACAATCAAATATACTACACAAGAATACACAACTAACCAAACACAAGTCTATCCCACCTAATTCAAGACTCACTTCTGTTAGCATTTGCTTACAACCTTCTTTGATCCTTTACGCACTGAATCCTAATCAATCCTTTAATAGCTATCCTAAATGGTCCCCTTCCCAACACTGCATACATGATTACAACTAACTATTGTAAATAGTTTTTACTCAACCATGTAAATAGTTTACACATTGTTTCTATGTAACATATTGTTTTTCTATATGCACTCAATGTTCTATGTTTATTTATTTATTTTAATTCTCTTATATACCGCGCTATTCTGCATCAGTGCAGTTTACATTGAACAAACTGAAATTACATTGAACAGGGCATTATAACTTGGAGATAACTATTATAACAATATAACAAACAGTGCAATACAATATTGCACTGTTTGTTATATTGTTTTTAAGTTTCTTGTAAACCGCCCCTGATCTCTGGAAGGGGCGGTATAGAAAAGCTCACAAATAAATAAAATAAATAAATAAATATATTCTAACTCTCCCATCTTATTTTTTAGACTTCTAGCATTTGCATACAAGCATTTTAGAGACTGTATTTTATTCATATTAGTTTGGCTGTTGGTAGACATGGGTAATGTGGGATCTTTAAGCTCTGTCTGCTCCATACTCAAGGGCATTTGGGCTACTTTACTCTTTTTTGGAACCTCTCTGCTTTTGGTAGTATCCTTCAAGGATACATTCTAACGAACCATCCGCTTTTGGGCGACTTGGGTGTATTGGGATTGGGCATGTGTGTTAGTTGTTTCACGACAATAATAAAATTCCTATGTGCAGTCTGTTCTTTGAGCGATATTACTGACAATCAAAATAATGCGTGTAAAAATGTACTGAAAGTATTCCCTATAATTAAACTCACACTCGTCTCAAATAACAGATTCCTTAACTCATTGAGGAAGGTCTCGACTCTACGGCACTGATCTTGACTTCAGGAATGTCAAATAGTAGTGCCTACTCACATCAATGACCTTCCCCAGGAAATATGTTATTCTTAATATTATATTATGCTTGAAAAGTTCTCTCGCTTTGAATTTGTTTCAAAAAAGTTGCTTAACTTATTTCCCAACGCCGTCCTTCGGTACCTCGTCCACGTTTCACTTTTCAAGTTTCCTCAGGGGCTTTTCAAAGCACAAAACTCTACAAAGACGGAAAACTACATAACCACTAAAATAACTTTAGAAGTCATCACCTCTCTCTAATATTATATCTAATGCAACTATATCCAGATCACCTACCAGAATTGCAATTAATGCTGCACATTTCCTACTTTCCCCAATTATTAGGCTCTTGCAGAAACCTCATCTTGCAAAAACGCCGCGAATGCAGGGTACTCACTAGACCCCTGTTTTAACCCTCTATGATCATAGGCCCTATCAGCAACAGCTGTTTCTTATTCGTTTAATATCACTACCAAGCCTTATTTATCTAATCACATTATCAAACCTATACTGGTTCTCCCCCTTGTTTTGTGAACCTTACTTACAGATTACATTTGTTTTTACAGGTGTATATATCAACCTGTCCCCCTAATTCCAATGATATATTAAACTAGCGTTCTAAGTTAGGCGAGCTACTATCTAAAATTGTTTCTTACAATGCAATGGAGACCTACCATTTGCTCATTAAACACAATCATCCAATATCTTCATATGCAAGACTTCCAATCTATATACAAATTTAAACCTCCTGGTGTCACCGAGTTTAAATCAAAAATCCATCTCTGCTACCTTATAAGCAATGACTGGTCTTGTGATTTTCCCGCCAGTCCTGATCGTATCCTATCTATACAAAAGTACCATAAATCCTCAAAAGTATGCCCTTTTTCCAGGAAATGTTGCACTAATGGTGCCTCTTTTATTTTACATTTCAATCGGCTTCTGTGTTCTCCCATTCTTATCTTAAAAGATTGCATTGTTTTCCCCACGTAAATTAAATCACAGGGACACTGAATTGCGTATACTACAAATGTAGAATCACACGATGTTTGTTCTCTTAAAGTGTACATTGTCCCGTGATATCGAAAACTGTCCACTTCCTTAGTAATCTCACAAATTCCACAAGTACCGCATTTTCTGTGTCCTTTTTTTGTTGTGAACAACGTATCTGTGTGCTGTGGTGAGGAATGCCCTCCAGAAGAGATGGAGATAGGGGAAAATCCTGGTAGAAGTAATGAAACAGCACTAGCACACAGGATTTCCAATGCAGAGTTGAAAAAAACACAGCTCTCTGCTGAGCACAGGACACGCCCCAGCTCAGGGGAGGAGACAGGCTTCTGCACTGATTGGGCACGCTCAGGGGAAGGTCAGGGTGTGCCAGGAAATGAAGCCCTTTTAAATTCCCAAGCAGAGAGGGAAGGGGAGAGGAGGAGAAGAGAAAAGGAGGAAAGAGAAAAAGAGGGAAAAGGAAGGAGGAAAAACGCTAGAACCCTGGAGCAAGGCAGAACCTTGGAGCAGTAAACCTTGGAGCCAAGCAGACTCTAAGAAGGAACCTTACTACAAGGTAGAGCCTTGGCGTGGGAAGGCTAGCAAATTCAGCACATGGAAAGAAGGTACCTGGTCTGGTAGCAAAGAAGGCTACAGAAGCAAGGAAGTGAAGCAGGAAGAAAGCTTTTCAAAGAGAAATTCACAGAGCAGAGGAAATAGCAATAAGGCTGTTGAGTTTTTGAACCAGAGAGACTTCTGGAGGAAAGGTGCCAGTTCTTATTCAAACCCTGCTAAAGGTAAAGCTGACTTTTCTACTTTTAATGCTTTACTAGAGAAACCTTTTATTTGTGCTAACCTTCACAAGGTAAACCCAGCTGCAGAAGCTGATAGCAAGTGGGGGAAAGGTGTTACCCTTACCAAAGACTTTCACAGGGATAAAGCGCACTTACAGGCTGAATTGCTTTTAAAACAGTTTCAAGAGTTTCTGGAAATGAGGTCAAGGAAGCTTAACAGGCCTGACAGAGACAGCGATAGCCTTAGGTCTGATGAATGCATGCAAGTGGATAATTACCTGCCTGCCTTAGGAGGCGACCCTTCTCCAATGGATTGCTCAATCTGCCTCAAAGAGGACAGCAATGTAAGAAACCCTTGAACACTGTATGAAAAGAATACAGGGAATTGCTGTACTTGCTGCCAAGCTAAAAGGTTTACAAATTGTTTTCATTTGTTGTTTTGAGAAGCCACGCTGTGGAAGGAACAGCTGTTTGTTTGGTGCTGCAATAATTCTGAAAGACCACATGAGGCACTGCTGAGTTAAAGCTGCTGTGATTGTGAAGAGCCGAGTAAAAGCTAACTTAATTTCAGTTGTACTTCCTATGTTCCTGGTTTCAGCTGTTTGGGTGGAAGTTGCACCTTTTGCGTTCTGTACCATTGAATTTTGATGCGCTGGAAAATATCCCCACAACAATAAATTTCTTGCAGCCTTACCATTCGTGTCACGACTACAATTTAATCCTGAAGGAAATACAAGTACACTACGAGTCCCAGAATTCCCAGGGACCACTACAAGCTTTATTCCTCAGGAACATTACAAGGCCACTCCTGCCTGTAAGCTCTCAGGCCTGGGCAGGAGCGTCGCAGTGCACAGGAGTTTTTAATACTGCTGGGCTAAGTTGTTCTTTCAAATTTTTAATGCGTTGCCATACACAGCGTATTTTTCTATGTTCAAGCCCTGGGACATTACTTAACACATTTGTATGTTTCTTCAATATACGTTGTATTCTAAAACTCAGTGGGGAATACTTTGTAATTAAATTTATATTTTCTATACTATCATTTCTCTGCCCTTCATGAGATTCCAAAAGCAGCCTTCTATTATTGTATAAAGCCCTCTCATATGCTCGTTTTATAAAGGATAAAGGATATCCCCTCTCCTTGAAATTATCTGATAATTGATAATTGTTTGGACAGATTCTTAAAGTCCTGACTATCCGAACAGTTCCTTCTATACCTCAAGAATTATGAAAAAGGAAGCCCCATTCTTCAACCGTGAAGGATGTGCACTCTCATAGTGCAAAAAAGTATTGCAATCTGTCTGTTTTTTCGAAAGACTGATGTCACCCAGTCTCCATCACTTTTAGTAACCTTCACATCCAAATATGTCAACGTCTTGTTGTGATGTGTGTAAGTGAATTGTATATTTTTATCACACTTATTTACCTATTGATAAAACTGCTCCAAGAGTTCACTTGGACCCTTCCATAACATAAAAACATCATCAATGTAGCGACACCACAACTTCACATTCAAAACATACGGGGACGTGGTTATCCACTGCTCTTCAAATTTGCTCATATATAAATTTGCGATTGAGGGGGCACAAGTGGCCCCCATCGCCACCCCAGAAAGGGGATGGAGGGAGGGGGAGGAATGGAGATTAGGTAATTGGAGATGGGTGAAAGGGGTCTTGAGAAGAGGGGGAGGGGGGTGGGGGGTGGGAGAGATACTTTGTGATTGTGGCTGGGGGCAGATGGACCGGAGATGATCTAGGCTGGGGGGCTGTCTCTGGGAGGTTTGGGATTAACCGATCTGGGAGGCCTTACCATTATTATGTACCGTGAGTAATGGGAGGCTTCGGATTATTTCTGAAATGTGTGTGGGAGGCAGTCCGATAAAGCGGCTCAAGGTATTGAAAGCACTTCGAGACAAATGTGTGGATGTAGCCTTTTTACAGGAAACACACATGAATGATATTGAGCATGATAAGTTGAAGAGGTGGTGGGTGGGGGAGGTTTATGGGGTAGCGGCGATAGAGCGGAAAGCAGGGGTGGTCATTTTGATCCGAAAAGGGGTTAAATTTCAAATGGAACGTGTGTATCAGGGGGGTGGAGGAAAATACATTTTTGTTTGTGGACGGTTCGGTGGGGTTTCAGTTTGTTTGGGAAATTTGTATGCCCCAAACCTTTTTGATAAGGGCTATTATGCTGACTTGACAAGAATTTTGCAGGTAGTAGAGCATTTATAATAAAGAAGAAACTTGCAGGAACTGTAATGAAATACAATGCAGTCAGCGAACGCTTAATCTCTATTCGTCTACGAGGAATGCCTATCAACACAACTATAATTCAAGTATATGCCACAACAACTGCAGAAGAGAATGAAATTGAAGCATTCTATGAACAAGTACAAGCTGAAATTGACAGAACATGCAAACAGGATATCCTGATAGTCATGGGTGACTGGAACGCAAAAGTTGGCAACAAAGAAGACGACAAAGTAGTTGGATAATATGGACTTGGCAACCGAAATAAAGCTGGAGAAAGACTGATAGAATTCTGCAAGACCAACAATCTATTCATCTCAAACACCTTCTTCCAGCAACACAAGCGGCAACTGTACACATGGACTTCACCCAATGGATTGTATAAAAATCAAATTGACTACATCTGTGGAAGTCAACGATGGAAAAGCTCTATAACATCAACAAAGACAAAACCTGGAGCGGACTGTGGTACAGATCATCAACTACTAGTATGCAAACTCAAGCTAAAGTTGAAAAAGAGCAAACCACTCATGAATGCAGCAAAATATGACCTTGAGAATATACCACTGGAATTTAAAGACTGCCTGCAAAATCAATTTGCTGCTTTAGATACAAATGACAGAGCTCCAGAAGAGTTATGGAATGACATCAAAAAGGTTGTGTTGGAAGAAAGCGAGAAGTCTCTACAAAAGCTGAAAAAGAAAAAACGGGCAAAATGGATGACGGAAGAAACACTGAAAATTGCCCAGAAACGCAGAGAAGCTAAAGCCAGAGGAGAAAGACAGACAATCACAGAACTCAACAGAGATTTCCAATGTGCAGCAAGACAGGACAAGGAAAAGTACCACAATGACGCATGCAAGGAAATAGAAGCAGAAACTATTAGAGGAAGAACAAGATTGGCTTTCCTAAAGCTACGAGAGTTAAAGAAAACGTTCCAGCCTCGAATTGGAATGTTACAAGATGCTCAAGGTTCTATGTTGAATAATGCTGAAAAGATAAAGAAAAGATGGAAGGAATATACAGAGTTTTTATATGATAAAGATCAAGTGGACCAACAGCTGTTTCAACCTGTACCTTATTATTGGGAACCACTGGTGATGAAAGAAGAAGTTGAAGCAGCATTGAAAGCCTTATCAAAGAACAAAGCACCAGGCATTGATAGCATTCCCATAGAGGTATTACAGCAATCTGATGCAGCTGTTACTGTACTTACAAGGCTCTGCCAAGAAATATGGAAGACAACATCATGGCCAACTGACTGGAAAAGATCTGTGCTTATACCAATACTAAAGAAAGGTGAACCAACTGATTGTGGAAATTATCGCACAATCGCTCTGATCCCACATGCCAGCAAGATTCTAATGAAGATTATTCAAAAGACACTACAACCATACCTGGAAGAAGAACTACCTGAAGTGCAAGCAGGGTTCAGGAAAGGGCGAGGAACGAAAGACATCATTGCGGATGTGAGATGGATCCTTGAAAAGAATAAAGAATACCAAAAGGATATCTATTTGTGCTTTATCGACTATAGCAAAGCTTTTGACTTTGTAAACCATGAGAAACTCTGGGCCACATTAAGAAGCATGGGTATACCAGAACACCTGATCGTACTCTTGCACAATCTGTACATTGATCAAGAAGCAACAGTTCGAACAGAACAAGGAGAAACAGAATGGTTTAAAATAAGCAAAGGTGTAAGACAAGGCTGCATACTTTCCCCCTACCTGTTTAATTTATATGCAGAACAAATCATCAGAGAAGCAGGACTGTATTAAGACAACAGAGGTGTGAAGATTGGTGGAAGACTCATCAACAACCTTCGCTATCCTGATGATACCACATTACTGGCTGAAACTGAAGATGATCTGAAACATTTCCTTCTCACAATCAAAGAACATAGTCACAAAATGGGCCTGCACCTTAATGTAAAGAAGGCAAAGATCATGACAACTGGTATAATCAACAGGTTCATCATTGAAGGAGAAGAAATTGAAATCGTGAACAACTTTAACCTACTTGGATCAACTATCAATAAAGAAGCAACAAGCAGTCAATAAATCAGACGACGCATTGCTCTTGGCAGAATGGCTATGAAAGACCTAGATAAGATTCTCAAGAGCAGAGATAGCATAGTTACTCACCTGTAACAGGTGATCTCCGGGAACAGCAGGAATTTAGTCCTCACATATGGGTATCGTCGGTACCGACGGAGCCTGCGCGGGAACGCTCCCAGCGTCCAATTAGAAAGCTTTTGGGACAAATTATAAACAAAGACAGACGCAGGGGGTCCTCTCACAGCTGCGGGTTCTCTCTCCCCTGCCTGTCCGGTAGTCCGGGGAAGCTCCAAGCGCCCAAACAGAACGCTGCACTCAGCAGCAGTCCCTGAGGCCAACCGAATGACCCCAGATGCCTCCAGCACACTTCCCAGTCGAGTTCAGGTGACAAAAGATAAACTGGCAGCTTTTATTCACGCAGGGGGTCCTCTCACAGCTGCGGGTTCTCTCTCCCCTGCCTGTCCGGTAGTCTGGGGAAGCTCCAAGCACCCAAACAGAACGCTGCACTCAGCAGCCGTCCCTGAGGCCAACCGAATGACCCCAGATGCCTCCAGCACACTTCCCAGCCAAGTCTTCTCTTTCCGCGGAGCGTGTTTCGCAGAGCGTGGTTCGAAGGGGTTCTGCCCCTTTGACGTCCCTTCGACGCCACTGCGACGTCATGGTGGCATTCTAGTGACTACACGCTCCTTGGCAGCGGAAGAGAGGACAGTTTCAGTTTCTATTAATTAGGTTTTGTCTTGTATTCTTGCTTAATTTAGCTTTCGTTTCCCTGTGTTATGGGGAAACGAAAGGCTAAAGGCGGCGGTGCTTCTGGGAGTGACCCTGCCGGTGTTGCTAAACCGACAGGTCCTTTGGACAAGCATTTCTCTTTATTACCGATCGCTCATTCGTCTCCTGAGGGCGCCTCCCTGAGTTCAGGGGGAAGGTCTCCTCCACCGTGTCCTTTCGCTACAGTGCTTCCTGCTTCTACTGGGGAGTCTCTCGATAAGGTAAGAGATTTAACTGATTCTTTCTCCTTGCCTAAACCGGTTGTCTCTGACAAGTCAGGTGGTGCTGTTGCACTCTCGATTATATCTTCTGACACTGAGATTACTTTAAAAGATGTCTGGGGAGTTTTAAAATCTATCGATAGTAAGATTTCTGGTACTCTTGATTCTTTGGCTAAATTTTCTCAAGAGACTGTAGTCTCTCTACGACAGTTAGATGGTAGGACGGCTTTGCTTGATACTGCTGTTTCAAAATTGGAGGGTCAGATGGGATCTATACATGCTGCCCAGTCAGCTGGTATTAAGGACTCACTGACTCTCCATAATAAAATTGAAGCGATGGAGAATTCTGTACGTTCTTGTAATCTCTAAGCTCCTCGCTCCTAAGATATTTCTAGATAAGTACCTTAAGGAAGTTTTATTAATTACGGAATCTATTGCAGTTTCCCAGCTGTATTATATTTCCCCCAGTTCTAAGAGAGTCAATCCGGTTGAGGGGGAGTTTGATGTAATTGAACCTACTATTACTAATCTCACAGCCTTTCTCGAGGACTCCCTGGACATAATTGATATTCGCTCTACTTATTTAGTGAGGTTTTTAACCAAGGATGTTAAGCAGTGTGTGCTGCGTGCTTTCTTTAAGCACAAGACTGTTAAGTTTTGTGGTCATCTTGTTAATGTTTTTCCTGATGTATCACGTAGCACCCAGCTTAGGCGTAGGCTGTTTTTGGCCTTAAAGCCCCAGGTATTGTCTTTGGGAGAAGCCTCTTTCTTTCTTCGTTTTCCATGTAAGTGTGTAATTACCTGGAAGGATGTTTCATATATTTTCACTGATGTCACTCAATTGGAAAGTTTTTTGATTGAGAAGCGGAAAGCACTTGGTGAAGTACAGAGTGCCCATGAATAAGTTGTTGCCTCCTTTTTGTGGGCCTTGTGTCTTATTTTCTTAAGTATGACTTGATCTTAATACTCAGCTAAGTTCCTTGATGTGGGCTATATCAAAGTTGTGGTTTCCTGTTTGATGTTATACATCTGATTTAGTTTGTTTATTCTAGATTGTCTTTTGATTGTATTATGTAAATACATTTTTTGAAATCAATTTAAAAAAAAAAAAAAAAAAAAAGAAAGCTTTTGGGAGCATCCCACAGCGCCTATGTGCTGCCTTCCCGCCTTTCCCAACTGCATCTCTCCAGTTGAGTTTTAAAGCTGAGACAAAGAGATAGAGAGGGAAAGAGAAAGAGATAGATAGAGAGATACAACTCCTAGGGGAGGTGGGTGGGTTGTGAGGAATAAATTCCTGCTGTTCCCGGAGATCACCTGTTACAGGTGAGTAACTATGCTATCTCCAGGAACAAGCAGGAATGTAGTCATCACATATGGGGACTCCCTAGCTTTAGATGACAGGGAGAGACCCCAGAAGTTGTGTGCCCCTGTGAAAGGGCTCCACTTCCCCCCATGGATCTCTGGCATCCAACCAGGGATGGTGGGTAGGAGTTGATCAGGTATGGAACAGGTGTTGGAGAACAACCTCACCAAACAAGGCATCCCGGCGGGAGTCCTTGTCCAAGAAGTAATGGGCTGTGAAGGTATGAACCGAGGCCCAGGTGGCTGCTCGACAGATGTCGTCGATAGACACTGAGTGTAGGTGAGCTATTGAAGCTGACATGGTTCTCACATTGTGAGCTGTGACATGGCCCTCCAGAGGAAGATTCTTACTCTGACAGGCAAAGGAAATACACTGAGCAATCCAGTTAGACAGTGTTCTCTTGGAGACTGGAAGTCCCAAATGAGAAGGATTAAAAGCAAAGAGTTGAGAGGACTTCCTATGTTGCTGTGTTCTTTGAAAGTAAAAGGCTAAAGCTCTTTTACAGTCCAAAGTATGACGATTCCTTTCTGCATTTGATGCATGAGGCCTTGGAAAAAACACAGGTAGGTAGACCGCTTGGTTTAGATGAAAAGGCGAGACCACCTTTGGCATAAAGCATAGATGAGTCCTAAGGACTATCTGGTCATGATGGAACCTTGTATAAGGTGGATCGGCCACTAGTGCCTGCAATTCACTGATGCGACGTGCTGATGTGATTGCAATGAGAAAGATAACCTTCCAAGAAAGGAATTTCAATGAGGTAGTAACTAAGGGTTCGAAAGGTGGCTTCATGAGCTGACCTAGAACCAGGTTTAAGTCCCATGCTACCGGTGGTGGCTTAATGGGAGGCTTAGTCAGAAGAAGGCCTCTCATAAATCTTGCTATAAGAGGATGGGAAGAAATAGGTTGTCCATTTAGAGGCTTGAAAGAAGCTGCAATAGAACTCAAATGGACTCTTACTGTGTTAGTCTTAAATCCTGCATTGGATAAATGAAGGAGATACTACAGTAGTGATTCCAGAGGTATCGCAAGGAGGTTAAAACCCTTCTGCGAACGCCATATGATAAAACTTTTCTACTTGAAAGCATAAGAGCGTCTTGTGGAAGGCTTCCTGGAGGCATAAAGGATATCCTTTACTTGCTGAGGGAGGTTAAGATCATGGAGATCTAGGCCTTCAGCAATCAAGCCCTGAGATGCAGAGACTGGGGACTGGGATGCCATAACATTCCGTCCTCCTGAGACAGGAGATCTGGAGCAGACCCTAACTCCAGAGAGGGAGCTTGAGAGAGATGTAGAAGCAGAGAGTACCACACTTGCCGTGGCCAATGTGGAGCTATGAGAATCATACGGCCTCTGTCTCTCTGAAGCTTGAAAAAGGTTTTGGGAATTAGGGGAATGGGTGGAAAGGCATAAAGGAAGTCTTGACCCCAGTGAAGGAGGAAAGCATCCCTGGACTGAGAGCCCTGAGCCGGAATTCTGGAACAGAACCGGGGAAGTATGGCATTCAACGGACCTGCAAAGAGGTCTATGTCCAGTGTTCCCCAAATTTGAAAAATCTTGGCCACCTGGTCTGCATGCAGAGACCATTAGTGTGGAAGCAGAACGCGACTGAGTCTGTCTGCCCAAGAGTTTTGTATGCCTGGAAGATACACTGCCAGGAGATGAATCTGATGCTCTCTGGCGAGGGCCCATAGTCGCAAAGCTTCGTTGCAAAGTGACAGAGAGTCTGTTCCCCCCTGCTTGTTCACGTAGAACATGGCTACTTTATTGTCCGTATGAATGAGGACTGTCTTGTAGCTGAGCAGGGTGTGGAACACTCGAAGAGCAAGGAAGATTGCTCTGAGCTCCAAGAGATTGATATGTAGATGAGTCTCCTGTGGAGTCCAAGTGCCTTGGGTGGAGAGGTCTTGCAGATGAGCTCCCCAACCCATTGGAGAAGCATCTGTTGTGAGAGTTGCCTGGGGTAAAGGTTGTTGAAATGGGTACCCCAGCAACAGGTTTTGAGTGGACTGCCACCAATGGAGGGACAAAATAAGGCGATTTGTGTTTGCTATTTTGTCTGACAGGCACCCTGATGCCTGGGTCCACTGAGTGGATAAAGTCCACTGGGCTGCTCTCATATGGAGGTGAGCATAGGGAACCACATGCACGATAGATGCCATGTGGCCTAGTAGTTGTAACATCTCTCGAGCAGTGAGATGAGGTTTTAGCACTGCTTGAGAAGCTAACTGCACCATGCAAAGGCAACGGGTCTGAGGAAGATAGGTCCTTGCTTTTCTGGTATCCAGCAAAGCTCCTATGAACTCTAAAGACTGAGTGGGAGTTAGAATGGACTTTGGGATGTTTATGACCAGACCCAAATACTGAAGGATACGCATTGTGCAAGAGAAATCCTGGCCTCTGACTCTGATGGGGCTCGAATGAGCCAGTCGTCTAAGTAAGGGAAGACGAATATTCCCAGAGTGCGGAGAAATGCTGCTACTACAGCCATGCATTTCGTGAACACCCTTGGTGCAGAGGCCAGGCCAAAAAGAAGCACCCTGTACTGGTAGTGCTTTCCTTGAAAAAGGAACCGAAGGAACTTTCTGTGAGATGGATGGATGAGAACATGAGTGTACACATCCTTGAGATCCAGAGAACAAAGCCAATCCTGACTCTGAAGGTATGGCAGCAGAGTTCCCAGAGAAATCATCTTGACTTTCTCCTTGAACAGGAATTTGTTCAATTCTCTGAGGTCTAAAATAGGTCTGTGTCCCCCTGTTTTCTTTGGGATAAGGAAATAGGGGGAGTAAAACTCTGTACCCTGTTGATGAATGGGTACTTCTTCTATTGCCCCTTGGGCAAGAAGCATAGTGACCTCTTGATCTAACAGGTTGATGAGAGAAGTCTGAGAATTGAACTGTCTTACCATCGTGGGAGGGGGCATGCACGAAAAGTGAAGCTTGTACCCCTCTTTTATGATGGAGAGTGTCCAATGTTCTGCTGTTATCTGCCCCCATCTGGGGGCAAAGTGACACAACCTTCCTGAAATGGTGGAAGGCTCTGGTCCATTGAGAGCCAGGAAGGCTAAGTTCTCTAGATGAAAGTCAAAGGCCTTGTGGAGGCTGAGACTGCTAAGACGGTTAAGGCTTAGCAGTCTTTGCTTTCCTTTGTTTAGGTGGTTGCTGACTCTTTCGGCCAGATTGACCTGCAGAACATCACTGCTGGGAATAAGAGGGATAAAACCTCTTCTTTTTGGAGAAGAATGGTTTCTTGAAAGATTTTTCTTGCAGGATCAGCTGTAGCTTTGGATCTGTCCAAAGTGGAGTTGTCAGCATCTAATTCATTGGCTTTCTCTTGCCAATTTTTGCCAAATAGATTCTCACCTGTACAAGGGATATTGCCAAGTTTGTCCTGCACCCAGAGTTCCAAATCAGATGCCTGGAGCCAAGCAATTCTACGTGCACCTATGGCAATGGCAGAGGTTCTGCTTATGCTCTCAAAACAGCCAAAAGCTGCACGGTTGTTAAACTTAGACACATCCTAGGCATATTTGACCAGTGTGAGAAAATCCTGCCTTCTATCCTCAGGAAGAAGAGGACTCAAAACCTCTAAATCACCTGTGACTTCCTTAAGGAACATTCCCATATATAAAATATAGGAACTGATCCTGGCAGAAAGCATGGAAGTCTGGAAAGTACGACGTCCAAAGGCATCCAGAGTTCTACACTCACGTCCTGGTGGATTAGAGGCATGCCTCTTTGCACTCCTGATCCTTCTCATAACTGATTCCACCACAATAGAGTAGTGAGGAAGCCGAGTCTTTTGGAAACCAGGACAAGGAGGGACTCAATACATGGTATCCAGTCTACGAGAGTGAGGAGAGGTGGTAAGAGGTGTTTCCCACATCCTTAGCATGAGATCATGCAAGATCTCATGGATAGGCAAAGTAGCCGCCTCTTTAGGAGCTTTGGGATATTGTAGAATCTCCAACTCCTTTGCCTTGGGCTCTGTTTCGGGAGCCACAGTAATGGAAAGACCTCGAGCCACCTCCCTGATAAAATCCTGAAAGGAGATATCTTCTGGAGGAGACATCCTTCGTTTAGGAGAGGAGGGTTACTCCGGGAGAAGTATTCCGGTACCAACAGAGCTGTCAGAATCCTCAGAGCCCTCCGAGGATTCAAAGTACCTTCTGTCCGGATGCTCTTGAAGAGCCCGATGCCCATACTGACCGAAGTTGGTACCGGGGGGAATCAGTACCGGTGTATCGGTACCGAAAGGCATCGCATGACTGGGTGCTGGCAAAGCAAACCCCGATGTTGATGCCGTCGGTACTGGTACCGGTGCCAGGGTCGGTTGACGCGGTTCCAAGGGTGTCGATGCCGCAAGGAGAGCTGCCAGACTGCGTTCAATAGCCAGGAACCTATGGTCTATCAACGCTGCCGATGCCTGGGTATCAGTACCGGAGAAAGCAGCCGGTACCCCAGAGCATGGCACCAGTAGTTCTGCCGAGGTTGAGGCCTCGAGAACATCCTGGAGCCCCGATAATGCTTTGGAAGCCGAAGTCTCCCGCCGGGGCAATTTTGCCGTTACAGAACCCTCAAGGGCAACACCAGAGGCATCTCGATGCTTGGAAGGAGATCTTCCCTTTGAGGACCAGCTAGACTTTTGTTTAGTTACCTGAGATCAATGGGAGGAAGATGAAGCCCTGGAAGACGTCGATGCCACAGAAGCTGCATCGGAGGGAAAAAGGGTGCTGAGCTTAGCAACCCGGTTTTGTCGACCCCTCTTGGACATCATGGCACAAGCCATACATTCGGAGATGGAGTGGTCAGGACCTAAACATTTGAGACACCACTCATGGGTATCGGTGACGGAGATGGTACGCCACACTTGGTGCACTTTTTGAAACCCGAAACGGGTTTTTCCATAGTGGAGGAAATTTTGGGCCTAAGGCCCAAAATGGCGCATGCACCTGGAAAAAGAAAAGTTTGGATAATACTACTACTATCTTCTTTTTTTTTTTTTTAAAAGAAAGAAAGGAGAACCGGCGGTAGCGGTATAGTGTTGAGGAAGGCAGACGCGACCACAAAAAAGAAGGAGAATAAGTAACGTTTTCTGCGGTGACAAGAATGACGACCTGCTGGCTCTGTGGAAAACGAAGAACTGGAGAGAGGCAGTTGGGAAAGGCGGGAAGGCAGCACGCAGGCACTGTGGGATGCTCCCAAAAGCTTTCTAATTGGACGCTGGGGAGCGTTCCCACGCAGGCTCCGTCAGTACCGATGATACCCATATGTGAGGACTACATTCCTGCTTGTTCCTGGAGATGTCTCTCTCCATACAAAGATTCGACTTGTTCAAGCCATGGTATTTTCAATAACATCATATGGATGTGAAAGCTGGACAGTGAAAAAAATAGACAGGATGAAAATTGATGTCTTTGAATTATGGTGCTGGCGGCAAATACTGTGTATACCATGGACTGCCCGAAGAACAAACCAGTCGGTACTAGAGGAGATCAAACCAAAGCTTTCTTTAGAAGCTCAGACGACAAGACTTCGACTTTCATACTTTGGACCAATGTTCCCTCTAATTTTCTCTAGGCTGTGTGCGCATAAAATATCAGCTGTGCAGCTTTTGAAGGAAGGTTAAATTTTTGTGCGCCACATAACACCACTCGGAGTTATATACTTTAAAATTTGACTACACGTCAGGCTACAGTATGTACACCACATTGATTGCACTAGAAAATATTGTAGAACTTGTGAAAACCATAAATACACAACAACTTTTAAATTTTAAGACGTCTGTGTTGTTTTCTATCAGAATCAGAACCGTAATTTTTGTGCGCTTGCTCGGCGAGGTGTGTGCGCGCACACACGGGCACAGCTTAGAGGGAACAGTGTTTTGGACACATCATGCGAAGCGAGAGATCATTAGAGAAAAACATCATGCTTGGCAAGATAGAAGGTCAACGCAAAAGAGGAAGGCCAGCAATGAGATGGATCGATACAATAACAGCAGCTACGGGTACCAGTCTGTCAACAATGAGCTGCCTGACTGAAGACCGAACACAATTTAGGATAGCTATCCAGAGGGTCGCCATGAGTCGACTCCGACTCGACGACACTTAACAACAACAACAGAGGATTGTGAAGTGATCTTGGGAGGGGATCATAACTGTGTGTTAGACCCCCTGTTGGACAGGTCCTCGAAAGGGGTCAGGGGGATGCCCGACAGCGCCTACAGATGATGGCTGTATGTGAGAGTAGCAACTTGTTGGATATCTGGCGTATACTCCATCCCACGGAACGGGATTACACCCACATGTCTAGGGCACATAGTAAAAAAATCTATTCTAGACCATGTACTTTCATCAAGGATATTGAATAAGGCGGAGGGGGCCCAGGTGGGGAACATAGTAATATCTGATCATGCAATGGTGTGGGTGGACATTAAAGTGGATGCGGGTGGGAGGGGGGAGAGTAATTGCAGGTTTCCATTATATTTGAAAGGGGATGAGGCATTTTGCAAATATTTGCGTGGTCAATGGGAATATTTTGCGGAAACAAATGCGCAGCACGTGGATAATCCTTGTTTATTTTGGGAGACAGCAAAGGTTTTTATGAGAGGGATGGTGATTGGTTATGTCAGCCGGAGAAGGAAAGAGCAAAATCAAAAAATTGTGGAATGGGGGCAGCAGTTGCGGCGATTGAGTGGAAATTGAGTAGATGCGCGACTGAGGAGATTAGATCAGCTTATCTAGAGTTGCAGAGTCAGTTAAATACTTTGATACATACTAGGGCTAAGTGGTCGGTGTTATACTATAGGTATAAGATGTATCGTTTTGGGAATCGCCCTGGGAAGCTGCTGGCCTCACTGGTGAAGGGCAAGATGGGGAGCAAACCTCTTATGGCGATCAGGGGTGTTGGGGGACAGATACAAACTCGGCAGGAAGATGTTGAGCAGGCTTTTCAGTCCCACTATCGAACTTTATATCAGGCCCAGGATGGCGAGGACCAGGAGATAGACCGGTATTTGGAGGGCTGCGAGTTGCCGTGGTTGGATCCTCAGCAGTTAGAGCAGCTGAATGCACAGATTACTCCGATGGAGATTCAGAAGGTGAAGGCTCCCAGACCAGACGGTTTTAGTGCCAAATTTTATCAAATCTTAAGTGATAAGGTGTGTGTACCGTTAATGGATATGTTTCAACATTTGGTAACAGCACAGAGCTTTCCATATTCTCTTAATGAAGCGTTGATAACGGTTATACACAAAGCCAGACGAGATCCGTTGCTCCCGGGTTTGTATCGCCCTATTTCTTTGATTAATGTGGATCTTAAGATTTTGTCGAATATTTGGGCTCTTTGGCTGTCGGAGCTTATCCCTGATCTGATCCATCCTACCCAAGTGGGGTTTGTTAAGGCGGTGGGGGAATATCCATCAGATATTAGCGGCACTGACAGTGTAAAGCTCAGAAGACCCCTTCCCTACTTATTAGCTTTGACACTGAAAAAGCATTTGATCGAGTGGGTTGGCGCTATATGTTTAAGGTGCTGGAGCGGTTTGGGCTGGGAGGCCTGTTTATGCAGGTGGTAAGGGTATTGTATTTCGGTCCCTTGGGCAAGGGTGTTAATTAATGGTCGGCGCACTGATAAGTTCCCATTGGAACGAGGGACGCGACAGGGTTGTCCCCTCTCGCCCTTGTTGTTCATTTTTTCTTTGGAGCCACTACTGATTAGACTGCGGGCACATTTGGGAATACTGGGGGTACAGATGGGATCTTATGAATTTAAGTTGACAGCATACGCGGACAATTTGTTGGTGGGCCTTACGGATCCAGAACACTCAATTCCACTTTTGTTGCAGGAATTTATTGGTTTTGGGGCTATTTGAGGATATAAACTTAATTTGGATAAATCAGAAGCCATGCCCACTGTGGAATCCCTGAGACATGCGTGGACGGGGCCTTTCCGTTGAGGTGGGCGGTGGGAATCTTTTCGGTATTTGGGGGTACAGTTGACTGTGGATCCTGAAAATCTCTATAAGTTCAATGTGCCCCCATTGTTGACTGACATGGTGACACAATTGAATAAGTGGCAGGATTTTCCTCTGTCTTTGGGAGGTAGGACTGCTTTATTTAAGATGTTTTTTTCCCTCCAAGTGGTTATATTTATTCCAAATGATTCCAATTTGGTTAATGCGAAGAGATTTGGCTAGAATAGACAGGGTGCTCTCTCAGTATTTATAGGGGGGGCGTAGACTCGGATTGCTCTGTCCACGCTAAGGGATTGTTGGAGGCAGGGGGGAATGGGGGTTCCGGACATTCATGCATGTAATTTGGCTTGTTTGTTACGTCATCTGAAAGATTGGTTGTTTGAAACCCAGGACTATACAAATTTAAGGTGCAAAAAAGCTCTGGTGGTGCCCTTTCATCTTAGGTATATATTGCATGTGGAGGGGCATAGGTTGCCTGGGGGTTGGAGACGTTGCCCGCTGATTACAACAATGAGACGGGTGTGGAAGTGGGTCTGTGAGCATCTACAGCATTCATATACACAAATTGTATACTTTCCATTTTTGGGTAACTTGGATTTTACTCCGGGGCTTACGTCTGCTTGCTTTCAGCGTTGGAGTAGGGTGTGTGTGTGGGGGGTAGAGCAAGTCTTGACAGATGAGGGGGACATTTTGCCCTTCGAGATATTGAAGGTGCAGTATGGTCTAACCGATAGGGATTTATTTCCTTATTATCAGATACACAGTTATATACGAGGATTGACGAAGGGGAATTTACTTAGTGATTTTTGTTCAGAGTTGGAGGATTTCTTTCTGTATGAGGCCGCAGGTAGGGTCTCCATTTCACAGGTACAATCCGCTTTTGCTATTAAGAAATCTAAGTCGACTTGCCATCGGTTGGCGGAAGTTTTGAATGCGGATCTGGACACATCCTTAACAGGAGAAAATATGTGGAAGCTACTTTGGCAAATTATGGAGTTTACAGCGATGGTGCCCCTTAGAGATGTGCAGTATTGGGTGGTTAGACGGGCATATCTGTCTCCGGGGCATTTGTGTGCTATGGGGTATGAGGGGTGAACTAGTTGTCCTAAGTGTCAGGAAGCTGGGGCACCGTTGGTACATTTGTTGTGGGCTTGTCCAAAGATTCAGGCCTATTGGCAGGAGATCCATGCTTTTACTGAGCGGGTGCATGGTCAAACCTGGGGATTATTGCCGCAGATGGCCTTGCTCCATGAGATGTCTGGGATAGCTCTGGCAGGTCGGGGTAGGCTATGTTTGGCATGGACGTTGGCAGTCCGTATAATTTTGCAGAAGTGGAAATTAGAGGAAGTGACGGATTATTGGGCTTGGCACAACCAGTTACATGATCATTTGTTGCTGGATAAGATATGGGTGATGAGAGAGTGCAATCGACTTCCAGGATTTCACGGGGTTTGGGATGACTATATTCATTTCTTGCCTGCCCGTAGCCGCAGCCACATTTTAAATGATCTTTCTCAATGATTTATGACATTAAGGATCTGATAGGTTAGGTGTTAGTCATAGATGAGGTTCGGGAACTAAACAGGGGGGAGGGGGGTTTATTGTAAAGAAAAGAAATTGCAAATATGAAGTGTTTGAGAGGTTCCAGTGTAATACCAAGTTGGTAGTATTGTTGTATTGTCATTTAGAAATGTGTTTGTTATGTGAGTTGCAATAAAAAACGTTTGAACATAAAAACTCCTGTGCACACAGATACGTTGTTCACAACTAAAAAAGGACACAGAAAATGCGGTACTTGTGGAATTTGTGAGATTACTAAGGAAGTGGACAGTTTTCGATATCAACGAGACAATGTACACTTTAAGAAAACAAACATCGTGTGATTCTACATTTGTAGTATATGCAATTCAATGTCCCTGTGATTTAATTTACATGGGGAAAACAATTTGATCTTTTAAGATAAGAATGGGAGAACATAGAAGCCGAATGAAAAGAGCAAATGGTATGTCTCCATTGCAATGTAAGAAACAATTTTAGATAGTAGCTCGCCTAACTCAGAACGCTAGTTTAATATATCATTGGAATTAGGGGGACAGTTTGATATATACACCTGTAAAAACAAGTGTAATCTGTAAGTAAGGTTCACAAAACAAGGGGGAGAACCAGTATAGGTTTGATAATGTGATTAGATAAATAAGGCTTGGTAGTGATATTAGATGAATAAGAAGCAGCTGTTGCTGATTGGGCCTATGATCATAGAGGGTTAAAACAGGGGTCTAGTGAGTACCCCACATGCGCAGCGTTTTTGCAAGATGAGGTTTCTGTGAGAGCCCAATAATTGGGGAAGGTAGGACGTGTGCAGCATCAATCGCAATTCTGGTAGGTGATCTGGATATAGTTGCATTAGATATAATATTAGAGAGAGGTGATGACTTCTAAAGTTATTTTAGTGGTTACGTAGTTTTCCGTCTTTGTAGAGCTTTGTGCTTTGAAAATCCCCTGAGGAAACTTGAAAAGTGAAACGTGGATGAGGTACCGAAGGACGGCGTTGGGAAATAAGTTAAGCAACTTTTTTGAAACAAATTCAAAAGCATTGCGAGAGAACCTTTCAAGCATAATATAATATTAAGAATAACATATTTCCTGGGGAAGGTAATTGATGCGAGTAGGCACTACTGTTTGACATTCCTGAAGTCAAGATCAGTGCCGTAGAGTCTGAGACCTTCCTCAATGAGTTAAGGAATCTGTTATCTGAGACGAGTGTGAGTTTAATTATAGGGAATACTTTCGGTACATTTTTACTCTCCAGTTACATTTTGAGTGAACACGCATTATTTTGATTGACAGGAATTTTATTATGGCTCTGGTGGTTAAGAGATTGCTGGTAACAGAAACCATATTTTAGATTTTGTCTTCTTACTACTTTTATATAAGAGCATAAGAACATAAGAAATGCCATACTGAGTAAGACCAAGGTCCATCAATCCCAGCATCGTTTCCAACAGTGGCCAATCCAGGTAACTGGCAGGTTCCCAAAAGGCATACAGGTTCCACAATGCTCGTTCTGGGGTAAGCAGTGGATTTCCCAGGTCCTCTTTAATAATGGTTTATGGACCTTTCCTCCAGGAACTTCTCCAAACCTTTTTTAAACCCAGCTACACTAACATCTTTTACTACATTCTCTGGTAACGAATTCCAGAGTTTGATTACATGTTGAGTGAAAAAATATTCTCTCATTAGTCTTAAATGAGTTATCAATTTCTATAATGAAGGGGTATGGGAAATACGCTAAGAATTGTAAAAAAAAAAACCCAGCATAATGCAGATAACATAAGAGAACCTGGAATGAAGCTACAAAGATTTGTAGTTGATAAAGGAAAAGTGAGAGGGATATAAATGAAGGCATCTCAGATTTTAATAAATTCTAAATCTGCAAAGAATATAACAGATTCTGCAGGATTTGACTGATGAATATAAATTTGATATTTTAGTTATTACAGAGCAAAAGAGGAAGGCCAGCAACGCGATCGATCGATACAACAGCAGCTATGTATGCCACTCTATCAACAATTATCTGCCTGACTGAAGACCAAACACAGTTTAGGACAACTATCCAGGGCTCACCATGAGTCGACATCAACTCGATGGCACTTAACAACATGGTTTACAAGTAGGGAAGGACCCATATTAGCAAATCTTTCTGGCTAGGGAGCAGACAGCTGATCAGAAGAGAGAAAATATTCCAAGAATCTAGGGGTGAAGGGACGGAAATGTTGAAGCAGTGCATCTCAGGGAAAGCAGTCATCCATCCTCAATGTGCCTAAGTCAGTCTTTGGTGCCAACTGCTGTAGTCACCAGCAGCACAGCCCCATTGCAGAACTGTGCCACTGCTGCGAATCAGTGCTGTGACAGAAATTTTCCCCCACTGTACTGGACATCTATACTGCTGCTGCCAATAAGGGCCACTACAAACAAAGTACTGCTGGCTTTGCTTGGAAATTGGGAGTGGGAAAAGGGTATAGCAAAAGTTCTGATCCGAAGGAAGGAAAAAGGGAGAACCCAAAGGGATACAGAGTTCGCTGGCCTGGTGGGGAGGGAGGTCGAAAAAGGCAATAATGGCTCAGCATCCCCTTCGTTTGCAGTCAGCATAGCCTCTTTCCATCTCCTCGCCCTCCGCCCCCAGGCCAGCACCATCAGGGTGAGGGTATATTGAAGGTGCTGGCCTTGGTGGGGGAGGCAGTATTAGACTACACTGGATTTTCTGGCCTGGGAGAAGGGGTTGGGAAAGCACAGTCACTTACCTGTAACAGGTGATCTCTGGGAACAGCAGGAATTAGTCCTCACATATGGGTACGTCGGAACCGACGGAGCCTGCGCGGGAAAGCTCCCCAGCTTCCCAGAAAGGAAGCTTTTGGGGCCTCCCACTGCACATGCGCGCTGCCTTCCCGCCTTCCTGACCAGCTCTCCTCAGTTCGAGTTTATAGCTGAGACAATAGAGAGAGGAAAGGAAGATAGATAGAAGATACAACTCCAAGGGGAGGTGGGAGGGTTGTGAGGACTAATTCCTGCTGTTCCCAGAGATCACCTGTTACAGGTAAGTAACTGTGCTATCTCCAGGAACAAGCAGGAATAAGTCCTCACATATGGGGACTCCCTAGCTAAGATGCCTGGGAGATCCCCTTCCAAGGGTTCGCCATCTTCGTATGGATCTCAGGCATCCATCCTGGGAAGGTGGGCAGGAGTTGTTCAAGTATGGAACAGGTGTTTGAGGACAGCCTGACCAAACAAGGCATCCCGGCGGGAGTCCTTGTCCAAACAGTAATGGGCTGTGAAGGTATGAACCGAGGCCCAGGTGGCGGCTCGACAGATCTGATCTATGGATACAGAGTGAAGATGAGCCATAGAAGTGGCCATGGCTCTCACATTGTGAGCTGTGACATGGCCTTCCAGAGAAATGTTTTTACTCTGGTAAGCAAAGGAAATACACTGAGCAATCCAATTGGAAAGTGTACGTTTGGAGACTGGAAGTCCCAAATGAGAAGGATCAAAAGCCACAAAAAGTTGGGAAGACTTCCGATGTGGCTGAGTCCTGTTGAGGTAAAAGGCAAGAGCTCTTTTACAATCTAGAGTATGAAGGTTCCTCTCTGCACTGGATGCATGAGGAGCCGGAAAAAAGACAGGTAGATATACCTCTTGATTAAGATGAAAAGGCGAGACCATGTTGGGCATAAAGTGGGGATTCGTCCTGAGGACCACCTTATCATGATGAAACCTAGTATAAGGTGGATGAGCCACTAAGGCCTGTAGTTCACTGATGCGGCGAGCCGAAGTGACTGCAATAAGGAAAAGGACCTTCCAGGAAAGAAATTTCAAGGAGGTAGAAACCAACGGTTCAAAAGGTGGCTTCATAAGCTGACCTAGAACTAGGTTCAAATCCCATGCTGGAGGAGGTCGGATGGGAGGCTTAGTTAGAGTCAGGCCTCTCATGAACCTTGCAATAAGAGGATGAGAGGAGACAGGTTGTCCATTTATAGGTTTTAAGGATGCTGCAATAGCACTTAAATGGACTCTGACTGAATTCGTCTTAAGGCCTGCATTAGAAAGATGCAGGAGATAGTCTAGTAGAGAATTCAAGGGAAGTGCTAGAGGGTCAAGACCCTGTTGAGCACACCAAATGGAAAAGCGTTTCCATTTGAAAGCACAGGAACGCCTCGTGGAGGGTTTCCTAGAGGCATGAAGGATATCTTGCACTGGTTGAGAAAGATTGAAGTCATGAAGGCTTAGGCCTTCAGTAACCAAGCTCTGAGGTGTAGGGACTTGGGATTTGGGTGCCACAAAGTCCCCTCCTCCTGAGACAGAAGGTCTGGCGCAGCTCCCAGGTCCAGGGAGGGTCCCTGGGAAAGATGCAGAAGTAGAGGGAACCACACTTGGCGTGGCCAGCGTGGAGCTATGAGGATCATCGATCCGTGATCCCTCTGGAGTTTGAACAGAGTCTTGGGAATCAAAGGAATGGGTGGAAAGGCATATAGGAAGTCCTGACCCCAATGCAGGAGAAAGGCGTCGTAGGCCTGAGCTCCCTGACACGGAGTCCTGGAACAGAACCGGGGAGGTTTAGCATTGCACGGACTTGCAAAGAGGTCTATGTCCGGGGTTCCCCATTCCTGAAAGATTCTGCGTATCTGGTCCATATGTAGGGACCATTCGTGTGGAAGCAGAACTCGACTGAGTCTGTCTGCCCGAGAGTTTTGAACCCCTGGAAGATACACTGCCAGAAGATGAATTTGATGCTCTCTGGCGAAGGCCCATAATCTGAGAGCTTCGTTGCAAAGTGACAGAGAGCCTGTCCCTCCTTGTTTGTTTACATAGAACATGGCCACCTGATTGTCTGTTTGAACTAGGACGGTCAGGTTGACAAGGAGGGTATGGAAGACTTTGAGGGCAAAGAAGATTGCTCGCAGTTCCAGGAGGTTGATGTGAAGGGTGGTCTCCTGTGGAGACCAAGTACCCTGAGTGGAGAGGTGTTGTAGATGGGCTCCCCACCCTGTTTGGGAGGCATCTGTTGTGAGGGTTGCTTGGGGCAACAAAGGTTGGAAGGGGGCCCCCAACAACAGATTCTTGGTGGATATCCACCATTGGAGGGACCAAAACAGACGCTTTGAGGTGAGTATTTGGTCGGAGAGCGCTCCTGATGCTTGAGTCCACTGGGTGGCCAAGGTCCATTGAGCTGCTCTCATATGAAGACGAGCATAGGGCACCACGTGTACCGTGGAGGCTATGTGGCCCAAAAGTCGCAGCATTTCTCTGGCTGTCAAGTGACTGCTGGACTGAGCTTGGGAGGCCAAGCACACCAGACGTTGGCCCCGGACTTGAGGTAGGTAGGCCCTTGCAGTGGTGGTGTCCAACTGGGCCCCTATGAATTCCAGAGACTGAGTAGGGATGAGTTGAGACTTGGGAAGGTTTACCACCAGTCCCAGATACTGCAGAATGTGCCTTGTGCGGTCCAGGGAAATCTGGGCCTCTGACTGAGATGGAGCTCGGATGAGCCAGTCGTCCAGATATGGGAATACAAAAATTCCCAGACCTCTTAGAAATACGGCTACAACTGCCATGCATTTGGTGAATACTCTTGGAGCAGAGGCTAGACCGAAGGGAAGTACTCTGTACTGGAAATGTTTTCCCTGTAACAGAAATCGTAGATATTTTCTGTGGGATGGGTGGATGAGTATATGTGTGTACGCATCCTTGAGATCTAGAGAACAAAGCCAATCCTGACTCTGAAGGTATGGAAGGAGAATGCCCAGAGAAAGCATTTTGAATTTCTCCTTGTATAGAAATTTGTTCAATTCTCTCAGATCTAGGATAGGTCTGAATCCCCCTGTCTTCTTTGGTATGAGAAAATAAGGGGAGTAGAAACCTGTCCCTTGTTGGAGAAGAGGAACCTCTTCTATTGCCCTTTGGGCAAGGAGGGAAGAGACTTCCTGACCCAACAGGGCCAGGAGAGATGGGGGAGAATTGAAGTGCCTCACCATGGTATGTGGAGGAAGGTTGGAAAATGAAGTTTGTAGCCCTCTCTGATGATAGAGAGGGTCCAGTGCTCTGATGTAATTTGCCCCCATCTGGGAGCAAAGTGAGCTAACCTTCCGGGAATGGTGAGGGGCTCTGGTTGTTCTAGAGCCAGAAATGTTAAGTTCTCTAGGGGCAAGTCAAAACCCCTGAGGGGGTTGAGCCTGCTGAGGAGTGGCAGACGCTGCAGGCTTTGACCTTGCCTGTTTAGGTTGCTGACGTTTAGCAGCAAAGCGAGGCTGAGAAGATTGTTGGCCAGTATTTGTGGAAAATCTGGCCTTCTTGTAGTAAGGCCTCTTGAAAGACTTTTTCTTGGCAGGAGTAGAGGTAGACTTAGAAAGTCTATATAAGGTAGCATTTTCTGCGTCCATTTGAGTGGCTTTAATTTGCCAGTCTTTACCAAATAAGTTCTCACCTGTACAGGGCAGATTCCGTAAGCCATCCAGGACCCAGGGTTCTAGGTCAGAGGCCTGGAGCCAAGCAAGTCGTCGGGCTGCAATGGCAATGCCCGAAGCTCTACCGGCACCTTCAAAGGAATCAAAGGCTGCTCTGTTGGAGAACTTAGAAACATCTAGAAGCTGTTTCACCAGAGAAATGAACTCCTCCTTTCTATCCTCAGGGATAAAGGGGGCAAAATGCCGTACCTTTAGGGCAAGTTCCCTTAGAAACATGCCCATATATAGACTATATGAATTAATCCTGGCTATAAGCATACTAGCCTGGAAGATTTTCCTACCAAAAGAGTCTAGGGTCTTACATTCCCGCCCTGGAGGGGTAGAAGAGTGCCTTTTGGTACTCTTAATCTTTTTCAGCGCAGACTTCACCACAATGGAATGGTGAGGCAGCTGAGTTTTTTGAAAACCAGGAGAAGGAGGGACACGATACATGGTATCCAACCTATGAGAATGAGGAGACAACGTTAGAGGAGCCTCCCATAAGTCCATCAAGTGTTCTTGAAGGATTTCATGGATAGGCAGGGCGACTGCCTCTTTAGGAACCTTAGGGTATCCTAAAATATCCAATTTCTTTGATCTAGGTTCTTTTTCAGAGGATGTGGTAATAGAAAGTCCTTTAGCTACTTCTATAATGAAGTCTTGAAAGGACAAATCCTCTTTGGGGAAGAAGGCTCTTCAGGAAGAACTAGAGACAGCTCATCAGAGTCATCAGAGGAGTCAAAATCCTCAGAAGAATCAGAGTATCCTCTATTTGCTTCCAACGCACGATACGCATACCGATCAGTATCGACATCGGGCGTACCGGGTATGGGATCGGTATCGGGTGAAAACCCGGATCCGGCATGCGGAACCGATCTGCGTTTGGAAGACGATGGTCTCGGTTCCGGTATGGAAGACAGTACCGGAACCGGACCCGGAACCGCTAGATGCGGTACCGAGGGCGTCGCAGCTTTAATGAAAGCCAGAACGGCCTGCTGCATGGTCTGGACAGTATTGCCCATAGACGCCACTGCTGCCTGGATGTCGGTACCGGCATGGGCCGGTAACCCAGAGCAGTCTAACAGGTGATCAGTCGAGGCCGTGCTATCGATGTCAACCTGTAACCCCATAGATGGTGCTTTGGAAGCCAGAGCTTCCCGCCGGGGTTGTTTGGCTGGGGCAGGGTCCTCTGACTCAAAATTGAGGGCCTCTCGATACTTTGAAGGAGATTTGCCTTTTGAGGACCTGCCCGAAGAAGGTTTGGTTACCTGAGGTCCATCCGGAGAGGAAGACCTGGATGACTGTGATGCTGGATTATCTGAAGCAAACAGCACATGGAATTTGTTGGCCCGGTTCTGCAAACCACGTTTAGACATCTGGGAGCAGGATGGGCAGTCTGGAATGGAGTGGTCAGGCCCCAAACATTTAAGACACCAGTCATGGGTGTCTAACAGAAATAACAGCACTACACTTGGTACACTTCTTGAAACCAGGGGCTGGTTTCTCCATGAGGAGAATTTGTGTAGGCCTGAGGCCTAACCGAAGTCACCAAGTTGTGCTAAATAAAAGTTTTTGTTTGTTTGTTTTTTTGAAAGAAAAGAAAAGAGAGACCGGCGGTACCGGTTTCGGTATGGGGAAGGCAGGTACGCGGTCTAAAGAAACAAACTAAAATAAGAATTTCTTCAGCGGTGACAGGAACACGACCTGCTGGCTCCGTGGAAAAAGAGAAACTGAGGAGAGCTGGTCAGGAAGGCGGGAAGGCAGCGCGCATGTGCAGTGGGAGGCCCCAAAAGCTTCGTTTCTGGGAAGCTGGGGAGCTTTCCCGCGCAGGCTCCGTCGGTTCCGACGTACCCATATGTGAGGACTTATTCCTGCTTGTTCCTGGAGATAAGGTCGTACTGAGTGTTGGCTTGAGGAAGGGCATTGTGGAGATGGGGGATGCAGTTTTTTAATGCACATTTTGTGTCTAATTTGTTATTTATTCTGTTTTTGCTGAGGGTCTGCGTTCTCCATATGTAGCTGTCTGCCGGATGTATTCTGCTGCTAGGTTACTGCTGCTGTCACTATTATTTTGTAACTTGTCACCTTCAGTCTTTTTTCTCTTTACTTTTTTACCTTAACTTCTTCTGACTGACCCCCTGCGCAGGTATTGTAATGCTGAAACACCAAATGATACCAATGTGGGTGCTAGGCTGCCATTCTTGACAAATGCTATAAGCTATGTGTTGCTACTTTGCCAGAAGCTGTTGCTTTTCATTACTTTTGCATGGATTAATCAAATTAAAATTGTCTGGCTGGCACCATCGTTGCAAATAATTTTGCTTATTGTTTATATATATTCATAGACATTTGGAATGAATGATATATATAGTATGTGATTTTTGAAGAAACACTGGGAGTTTATTTTCTGAATGCAAATGGTGTACAACACTAAAACAGGGGTAAATGATATATGGTGGCTAAATAAAGGCAAGTCTAAGCCTTAGACAGTCTCTTGGTATATTATACAGCTTTTGAGACCACTTCCTGTATTAATACAGCCCTTGACTTGATGTAAGGCCCTTTGGAATCATTATCTGCTTTATTTGTACTGATACCTCTCAGACATATTGTTGCTGTGTGACACTATTTTTAATAAATTTTTTAATACAATATTGAACCTGAATCTGTGGTTGTCCAATTTGTTCAATTTTCTCAATAAGAGAAGCACTGGTGTTCTAGCAGGACCGGCCTAATATTTGCAGTGCTGTCTATAAGGTTGTTGCTGTCTGAGTTATAGGAATTAGTGCTATTTTGGAGTGGCAGGTTTGTGATATCACTTCTGTGTGTTTTCACTGTAAGGGTTTTGTGTTACTTCTTAAAGTACTTGGAGAGAGTTGGTGTAACTGTTACTGAGGTAACAACAATATTTTGATATTTTCCCTATGGCGAGTACCAGTAAAGGGAAACATGCTCCATCAACCCAGTCTGCCATTCCAGGGATTACTTCAATAGCCATTTCAACCTGTACTTTACGATCAGTAACTGTGGATAATGAAAGGAGAAGTTGAAGCAGCACTGAAAAAATTAGCAAAAAACAAAGCACCGGGCATTGATGGCATTCACACTGAAGTATTACAGCAATCTGTTACAATACTTACAAGGCTCTACCAGAAAACTTGGAAGACAACATCATGGCCATCTGACTGGAAAATATCTGTGTTCATACAAATATTGAAGAACGATGATGTGTCTGATTGTGGAAATTATCACACCATCGCTCTGATCCCACACAACAGCAAGATTCTACTCAAGCTTATTCAGCAGACACTAAAACCCTATCTGAAATGCAAGCAGGGTTCAGGAAAGGGCAAGGAGCAAGAGACATTGTCATGGATGTGAGATGGATCCTTGAAAAGACAAGAAGAATACCAAAAGGATATCTATATGTGTTTTATTGACTACAACAAAGCCTTTGACTGTATAAATCATAAAAACTGATGGGTATACCAGAGCACCTGATAGAGTAGTTACTCACCTGTAACAGGTGTTCTCCAGGAACAGCAGGAATCAGTCCTCACATATGGGTGACATTGATGTTGATGGAGCCCTTGCGGAGCATTTCCCCAGCTTTCTATGAAAGCCTTTGGGAATGCAGGCATGTATGCGCGGTCCCCTTCCCGCCTGAAGGTGCCATCTTGCTCAGTCAAATGACAGCTAAAAACAGCACACAAAAATGTAAAAATAAACTATGTACAACTGCAACTCCCAGGGGAGGAGGGAGGGTTGTGAGGACTGATTCCTGCTGCTCCTGGAGAACACCTGTTATAGGTGAGTAAAGCACAGTTACTTACCTGTAACAGGTGATCTCTGGGAACAGCAGGAATAAGTCTTCACATATGGGTACGTCGGTACCGACGGAGTCCGCGTGGGAACGCTTCCCAGCGTCCAATCAGAAAGCTTTTGGAAGCATCCCAACACGCCTGCGCGCTGCCTTCCCACCTTCCCAACTGCCTCTCCTCAGTTAAGTTTTAAAGCTGAGACAAAGAGAGAGAGAGGAAAGGAAAGTTAGATAGAGAGATACAACTCCTAGGGGAGGTGGGTTGGTTGTGAAGACTTATTCCTGCTGTTCCCAGAGATCACCTGTTACAGGTAAGTAACTGTGCTATCTCCAGGAACAAGCAGGAATGAGTCTTCACATATGGGGACTCCCAAGCTCAGATGCTCAGAGGGAGTCCTAGCATGTTGCAAGTCTAGAACGAGCCATGCTATTCCTCAGGACCTCAGGCATCCTGGGGATGGAGGGTAGGAGTTGAATAGAGAAAAGAGCTGTGGAACAGCTGGCTAGAACAGGGCTTCAAAAGGGGAAGACCCTGTATCGAGGGCATTTAGTAATAAGATATTGTAATCTGGGCCTCCCTTGTTGGCATTGCACAAGTGCACTGAGCTACATATGGATCTGATAGAAGAGCCAGTGAATGTGCTCAAGGGGTACCTCACTGGGAAGTAGAGGTAATAAAGTAGAATAAAAAACAAGTGGAGGTCAGAACCCTTTAGGGTGAGGAAAATAGCCCCAGAGGAAAACTGGGGTAGTATAAGAGGTAGAGCTTCAGCGGAGACGCAGAAGGTACTATTAAGGAAAGCTTAAGCTGCTTTGGTCCAAAAATAGTATAAATTTAGAACCAAGAGAAAAATTTAGTCTGACCCAACTGGACTGGGGTTAGAATCAGTCCATGTAGGGGAGAAAGGGTATGGAAACCCTTGTATCTGATGAAAAGGTAAGGACAGACTCAGGAGCGCTAAGCTTTAGAGCAACGGAAGCTAAGCAATGTCTTTCCTAAATGGGGTCAATTAGGAAAGAAAGATACATGGAGAGCTTCAGGAGTACCTAACCTGAAAAGGTTAATTACCACAGGAGTGGTTCTAGGTGTAGTCCCCTAGGTATGCTGGTACAGCATTGATAGGGTTAGTGCCCATCTGTCAGGATCATAAGGAATGTCAGGATATCTGATCCTAACAGACAGATAGATAAGTAAATGGATACAGATCTATCTAAAAATATATCTCCCCCCAATCTCAATGTATACCATTCTAATTCTTGGCCCGTACAGCCACCCTTACCTTGTATAGCAACCGCTGCTGATCACTGGAAGCAGCGGGATACAAATGTATGCTAAATAAAAATAAATAAATATACAGATTTCAATATATACACATATAGGGTATATATGCATATATCTATAAAGATATATATATATGGGCAGAAGACACACAGATAGATATAATCAGTATATATATATATATGTATATCTATATATATACCTAGATGAATAGGCAGGCATATAGAGACATGTCTTGTGATAAGGAAGCTTATCATAGCTCAGGTAGGAGCTATAGAAAAGATGATGCGACTCTGAACAAGCAACCTGTCAGTTCTGGTAGAAGCAAGAAAACAGAGTTTTCACATAAAAGACTACCAGTCCCAGAATGCACCAGGTTTCCAGCAGCCATGAGAGGGGCTGAAGTGAGAGAATGTGTGTGCAATCAAGAGAGCTATGAGGTAATCCCTAAGCACTCATCTCAAAGGGCAGGGCCTGATTCAACACGGCTGCGCTGTGTTAGGGAGCAGCACACATTAGAACAGGATAAGAATAGAGCTTATTCTTCAAATAACAGCTACAGAGGGAGGAAGAGATACAGAGACAGCAACGGCTACAAGCACCAGTATCACCTGGAGAAACAGAAGCCAAGCCAAGCAGATAGAGAGAGAAGGAAACTCTCTGGAAGGAAGAGAAGAAAGGCCATTGGAAGGTCTGGGAGATTCCAAGGCAGTACTCATACTGGGAGGTATTCCAAAAGCCAGCAGAGTCCATTGGACTGGATTCAGCCAGAGGAATGGAGTGGCAGAGATAGGAATCACCAGTGGCTACCTGGAAGAGAGAAGACTGCATGTGGAAGGGACTTTCAGACCAAGGCCAGAAGGTATGTGAGAGGAGATCCAGTGTCCAGGGATCAAGATTGGAAGGCTGGACATCAGAATTGGATTACATATTGGCCAGGCTATACAGAGAGGAATAATGATAGCAGGAGAGGCTCAGGTATGAACACTGATCCAGACCCTATCTATAATAGAGAATGGCAGCAAGGGAATGAGCATTCTCATGATAGTGCCTTAATGAAAGACTCGTCTGTGCCAGTGTATGATAATGACCCTATGCTGATTGATACAGCAGATGAAAGTACAGTTTATATGGACTGTTCTCTATCTAAATGCTATTGCTAGCTTTCTCTGAGCAAACACATCAGCCATCACAAAGAAACCTAACTTTGTTCTTTATTTCCACTGCAAACAGCTCTTAAAGCAGGATTTGGGCTCACACAGTAGCAGCCAGCCAGCTAAAGGCTTTCAGCTGGTCCATTGATAGTAATTAGGGCTGCACCTGATTGTGTGAGTGAGCAAGGGAGAATCACTGCTGAGATCTGCGTGGAAAATAAGCAGAAGTTAACCTAACCAGCAAAGTTTATTCTTTTCTTTGTGCCTTTGTATTTGGTAATTATTTGCTAAGAAAACATTAGCTAATTGCCTGACAAGCTGAAGGTTGTTTCTGGTTTACTTTGTGACTTTTTGTTATCCATTTTTAAACACTGCAAGCAAGTAACCTCATTTATAGTGCTATCAAGCATACATGTGCTGGGTGAATTAAACCCCATCAATAAAAGAAGTATTTTATTGATCTTACCACTTGGTTTCACAACTCAAATTATTGTCATCAGCTGTGTTTGGGAGTGAATGAACTACAATACCCACAATACCTTGCAAGAATCATATTAATATATGCATCGTCAAGATTGTGTAAGTTCTCACCCTAGGCAGCCGTCTGACAGTCTCTAGGTATATGGATGGAGAGATGTCCAGAGAACCCCATCCCCCCTTATAGGGAGAGAGAAAGATTTATCTAATAGCAAGAAGGTTGATACCTGCTTGAATAGATAAAATAGAAAAAAATCCTCTTCTCCTGGTTATGACTGGCATAGTCAGAGGAAAGGTGTCCCTGACAAGAAGGCGGCTTAATTCTTTGCAGAATTTGAGCTCTTGAGTAACCAGGATGGCCTACGTGAAAATGGCAGAGGATAACAGCAGTCTGTAGACAGGAAGTCCAGATATCTCTAGAATTGTAGTATGGAGATTGGATAGAGGAGGCCTCTGGAGGACGATACCCTAGTGATCCGCCTATGAGGGCAAGATGGGTATTAGGTGTCCTCTAGTTGCCAGTGAAGAATTTATCTCTGACGGGGAACACCAGGAGATATGGGCCAAGCCAGGGAATTGGCCCTTCTTTAGGCTTTCACGTAATGAAAAGGCCTGAGGCTTATGCCTCAAAGATTTTTAAGATAAGATGGAAGGGTAGAGAATACCTGCCAGGCATGAAACATGACTGGGGAAACCCCTTTTAACCATCTGGGGTTATCTGCTAGGCAAGATACTAATGCTCTCTAGCAAGGGCCCATAGTGCAAAGCTACTCTAGTAGAGTTGCAGAGAGCATGCTGCAGGTTGGTCAGAAGAAAAAACTGGCTGTGGAAAGCCAGCAGGTAACCAGCTATTCTGCCAAGGACAAGGGGCGAAGAATAGAAGTTAACCAACCAAACTGTAATAACAGGGTTTCCCAAACGAGGTTGATACCCTGTTTGGGACTTAGCACTGAGGCTAGAAGGATTGCTAGTGGAGGGGAAACCCTGGTTGTGTAGTGAACAAAACCAGTGGTTTAACCACTAGGAATTGCTGCATTTGCAGCAACTATCAGGGCAGCATGGAGAATTTCTTTTCCCTCCTCTTTTTAGATTGGGAAAAAGAAACAGACATGGTAGGACTTCCTATTGTCTGAGGAGCTGCCCTAAGGTAACAAGGGGGAAGACAACTCCAGAAGGGAGAATCCCCCGGTAGAACAGGTAGAGGACCAAAAGGGCTTACCCATGTAAAAAAGTCACTCTTACAACTAAATGCTATAGTAAGAGGGAGGTAAGACAGGGTTGCAAGAGACCAACTATGGAGGAAGTCTCCGACAGGTGAGATGATACATGCCAATACAGGAAAACAACTGTCTATTGATAGTTGTTACCTCTCTTTCCTCCAAGAGGAAGAGGAAATCTGTTAAGTATGGGCAGGATCATCATAAAGACTCTTAGAAAAAAAGATGTCTCATGAAGAGATATCTAGGTAGGTTAGGATAAATTTAGTGCAGATACTGCAAGTGAAAAGAAGCAGACTGCTACCCTAACCAGCAACCAAGAGGGACAATGATCTATTTGAAACCCTGCGACTGCTGGGTTTGTTGACCCTGTTGAGTTTGTAGATTCTTCAGACCAGGGCGATGTTTCCCCTGTTTGGGAACATCTGTATGATGGGCAGATGATGGACAAAACCTTCTCCCCCTAGGGGAAGAAAGTTTGGTAGGACATTTCCTACCTACTGGGAAAGAAGAAGGCGTAGAATAGCCCCTGGAAACAGGAAAGTCAGTGGATAACTGAGTAACCTGGAGTAAAGACTCCTTGTTGAAGAGATTTTCTCCAGTGCAAGGAGTATTTCCCAGTCTTTCTTGTGCCCATTTGTCCAAGTCTGAAGCTTGAAGCCAGGCTCTACGTTGTGCCCCTATAGCTATAGCAGAAGTCCTGCTAACAGACTCAAAGGAGTCTAGGGTAGCACGAGTAAGAAACCAAGAGATATTATGAGCATGACTAACCAGTGAGGAATAGTCTGCTTGTTTGGGCTCTTGAAGACAAGGAGTCAAAAGGTGTAATTTCCTTGTGACCTCCTCAAGAGATAGACCCATATAAAGAATATATGTGAGAATTCTTGCTGAAAGCATGGATGTCTGGAAGGTTTGACGTCCAAAGGCATCTAGTGTTCTAGACTCATGACCTGGCAGACAAGAAGAGTGCTTTTTATTACTCTTTACTCGCCTCAATGCTGATTCCACTACAATGGAATGGATGAGGAAGTTGAGTCCTTTGAAACCCTGGAGAGGGGGGCACCTGATATAGGAGATCAGTTGCTCTGGAAAGTGGGGGTACCCTTAAAGGAGCTTTCCACATTTGTAGGAGATCCTGCAAAGAATGATGCAAAGGAAGCATTATGTTCTCCTTTGCTTCGTTAGGAACAGAGAGGTATTCTGTATTCCCTTGTGTAGGATCTTGTCCAGGAATAGGAATGGCAAGTGATTTTGCCATATCCAGGAGAAAAGTCTGGAAAGAAGGATCCCCAGAGGGAACTTCCCTTGGATAGGCTAGATCTGATGAAGAACTAGCGTTGGCACCGAGGGATCTATTCCAGTATATAGGAATAGAAGATCCTGAATGGTGCAGAATGGGATCCTTAGATGGTGGTCGCTGGTACTGCAGGTCAGAACCAGCGACAGTCGGTAACAGATCGTCCATGCTATGGATCGATTCCAGACTCGGCATCGAGGGAAGCGAGCCTGAAGAGAGAAGCATGGAAGGTACCGACAGTAATGATACTGTGGATATCGGTACCGTATCTGATACCGACGGACGAATACCAGCCGGTGGCAACTCTAACGGTGTCGGAGGAACCGAGAGTTGCAGATCCGAAGTATCGGAATCGAGCCTTCGGTACCGACGGGAGTCGGTACCAAGGCGAGTCGGTACCCAATTCTCCAGACTGGAGATCTATTCCAGACTCGGCATCGAAGGAAGCGAGTCTATCGATGCACGTCTGGAGGGTACCGACATCGGTACTAGTATCGGTGTCGATACCGATACTGGAAAGTCGGTCTGAAGCATTGTCGCCGCGCCTCCCGCCCGGGCCGATAGCCAGTAAGCAGGAGGGCGTCGCCTTATTGCCCTCTTTGAATAGTGTCCACAAATATGGCCGCCAGCTGGTATTGCTGGGAAATGTAGTTCAGCTATTCCTCAGAGCAAATAGTGTGACCACACGGTATTAGGCAAAAACAGAGAATATTTTTATTTTCAGGATTTCCCCCTCGCATCAAATTCAATAGCACTGAACATAAATTGGATACATCTCCAAAACAAAGAATAAAGTCCAACAGGTTGTATTCACAGAGTTGGGCATTTTTAACAGCAGTTAACTTTGGTACTAAGAACTGGCTTACAAAGCTCAGGCTGTTAACTTTTTCAAGGTAACTTAACTTTCCTATGAAGATTGTTTCTCTCACATCTTCTCATACAAGGAGGCTCACAGCTTCTAAAACGCCCAGCAAGTTTTACTTCTCTTCAGAGCATTGTGGGAACAAACACATTGGCTTAAACCTCTGGTGAGTTTTTCTTGCTGTGTCTTTCAGCTTCGTACAAATAAGCGTTGCACTATTTTAAACACTCATTCTCTTACATGTGCTTAGGCTCAGCACATCTCAAACTCATTAGCCCTGCAATATGAACACTGCATCTCCTCAGACTCACTTTCATACGGTTCATAGCAGCTTTCTATCTCCATTTCTTCAATGGATTCATTGCAACTGTTTTCAGGTGGAACAGGGTCATAGAGCTTATTATTCTGCTTCTGTAACAACTCATTCAGCTTTGATAACAAGAGTTGCTTTTGCTCTATCTCAGCAGAGTTTAAACACGAAGTTTCTTTCTCTCTAATAACCTTCTCCACTTCTGAGTCACAGCAGCTGTTAGCAAACTTCCTATCTCTTACAAAAGCTTGCTTTGAGGCATTTTGACTACGACAGCTTCTAGCACTTTTCTTTAGTTCTCTGACTATCTCTTCAGAGGGAGTTTGGCTAGGGAACACAGAAAAGCTATTTTCTCTACCTTTGTAGCTTAGCTGGCTAGCTGAGTTGCTTCCCCCACTGGGAACTGACTCTTCCAGCTTTCTTTCACGCAGGGACTTTGAAACACGCACTTGCCTTGACTCTGGGCTTCTCAGCTGTTCCAATCCTTCCTGCTCTGTGCCATGCAGCTTTCTCTCTTCATACAACTGCCTCTCTCCTGGCAGCTTCCCATTTAGCTGTGTCTGCCTCTGATCCGTTCCTCTCAGATCCAGCTGCTCGTCTCTGCTCCTTGTTCCTGTTCTTCTCGTTCTTGCTCCTGCTGCTCTATCTAACTGCTCAAACACTGCAGTTTTAAACTGATCCTTCTTAGGGACCACACCCTTCTCCCAGCCCACGTGGGAGCTGTTAGGACTCAACCTAGCTCTGAAGTGCTGAAGTGGGCGGGGCTTGGTACTGGCTGCACTCTGACTCAGAGGTTTGTGGTTGCTAGGGAAACCCTGTTTACTAGTATTTTTAAAGGGACAGGATTCACTTTCTTGCCACTCCATCTCCCCTGAACAGCCTTCGTCATCACAGCGTATCCACCGGGCCCGTAGGTACCGAGGATGCCAGACGACGATACTTGGTGAGGAATGTTTCATCCAACACCAGTGCCGATGCCGGGGTATCAGTACCGCTCGAAGCTGATGCCACCACCGGGCATGGCTCAGGTATGTTCTGTGAGGGGTGAACCTCAGGAACAACCTGAAACCCCACACAGGCTTTGGAGGCCGAAGACTCCCACCGGGGTTTTGAAGCCAGTGGATTCTCGAGGACAAGGCCATAGGCATCTCTATGCTGTGCATGAGAAGTGCCGCCCGAGGACTGGCTAGTTTTAACAGACTGTTTTTGGGTTACCTGATCCTGTGCAGAAGAAGATATGGTCGGTGCCCTGAAGTTGAAGGGGGACCGCGTGTCGAGGGGAACTCGATGTTGAAAGCTTCTTCTCACCATACTGGTGCCTGAGGGCTCCGGAGGAAAATGGTCAGGACCCAAGCAAGTTAGACACCAATTGTGAGTGTCTAAAAATAAAGTTGTACCGCCACAGTTTGTACACTTCTTGGGGAAAGTGGCTGGCGGTTCCATGAGGAAAAATGGAGAGGCCTAGAAGGCCTGAGAACCGTGAGACACTAACAAAGAAAAATATATTCCTTAAGGAAAAAATTTTACAAGAAAAGAAAAAAGAAACACCGGCGGTACCGGTGGCGTCGGGGAAGGCAGCCGCGACCACAAGAAAAATAAAAAATAAAAGAAGAATTTTCTGCGGTGACAGGAGGACGTCCTGCTGGCTCCGCAGAAAAACAAAAACTGAGGAGAGGCAGTTGGGAAGGCGGGAAGGCAGCGCGCAGGCATGTTGGGATGCTTCCAAAAGCTTTCTGATTGGACGCTGGGAAGCGTTCCCGCGCGGACTCCGTCGGTACCGACGTACCCATATGTGAAGACTCATTCCTGGAGATCTACTCTTTCTCCAGGACCAAGCAGGAAGTCAGTCTTCACATATGGGTGACTCCCTAGCTCTGGGCTACCAGGATCCCAGGCTGAACAAGAGAACTCCCTCTAGTCCAGGGGTCTCAAACACGCGGCCCGCGAGAGCATTTTCTGCGGCCCGCGACACCACGGAGTATTGTTTACATTGCATTTTTGTCCTCCTGCTGTTTCTATATTTTTTTTTACCTCGCGTGATTCCCGGGGCTGCATGGTGTTTCTCACGTCCGCGTCACACACCTGCCCTCCACCAATCAGCGACAGGCAGGAGGAGGAGAAAAAGGAGGAGGAGGAGGAGGAGGAGGAGGGGGCCTGGGCCCAGAAGCAGTCTGAACAGCCTTGAAGAATCGCCTGCTTGGATCGCCTGTTTGGAGGATCGCCAGGGTGCACAGCTCTCCGCGGCAGGTAAGGAAGCAGTCTGCCCAGCCCTGCCTCCCTCTGTCCCTCTCCTCTTCGGCTTTCAGAGCCGCGAAGGGAGAGCTTCTCCCTCGCGACTCTGTTAAGCTCGAGGGGGCAGAGGGGAAATTTCCCATAAGCCTCAGCCGGCTTAACAGAGTCGCGAGGGAGGAACTCTCCCTTCGCGGTTCTAAGCCCGAAGAGGAGAGGAGGGAGGGAGCCTGCCTGCCTGCCTGCCTGCGATTTTTGCGAGGGAGCGAGGGAGGGAGGGACCTGTGATTTTTGCGAGGGAGGGGAGCCAGCCTGTGATTTTTGCCAGGGAGGGAGGGAGGCCGGCCTGTGATTTTTGCCAAGGAGGGAGGGAGGGAGGCCTGTGATTTTTGCCAGGGAGGGAGGGCTGTGATTTGAGGGAGGGAGGGAGGGAGGGAGGGTGGGCTGGGATGGTTGGGTGGGAGGGAGGGAGGGAGGGCTTTGATTTTTGACAGGTTGGGAGGGAGGGGGGGCTGTGATTTTTGCCAAGGAGGGAGGGAGGGAGGGAGGGAGCGGGGCTGTGGGCGGGGGGGGGGGTCAGAACAGGTAATGTGCTGTGGGCTGGGGGGGGGTCAGAACCATTAACTGTTCTGACCCCCCCCCCAGCCCACAGCACATTACCAGTTCTAAACCCCCCAGCACATTACCAGTGGACTGCATGAAAAAAAAACTAGAAGAGAGAAGAGAGGACAAATGGACAGCAGACGATGGAGAGTTAGCAGAAGACACGAAGAAACCATAAGAAAGTGGCCGGAACAATTGCAACTGAAAAAAAATGCACAAAAGGTAGGAAAATATCTCTTTATTTTGAGTTTATTAACTGGAATATGTCAGCTCTGGGAAATGTGCATCATTTATGTCTGTGCTTTAGTACAAGAAATTAATTTATAGTTTTATTTCTACAGTGCTGAGGTATTCTGTGTAATTCCTATTTGACATTGCTACTTGTTCTTTTTTCCCAGTAGGTCATGTATTGTTCTCTGAAATGTATTGATTTAATATTTGCAGTGTTGCCTTTTGATAGGTAGGGTCTGGTGCTTTGTGAGTCCTGGTAGTGCTGTTATGATACGGGGGGTTTGCTATGGGTTCTAAATGGGCAGTGTTAGTAGTAGTTCCTAATGTGCCTGGCGGTTGGCACTGGATTATAGTAATATAGAAATTTTCTAGTCTTTCTTTATCCATGCACTCATTATGCAACATTTTGCAAATATTTATGCAAATGAGGCCCCTTATGCAAATGAGGACCCGTGTCTTATGCGGCCCCCGGGTTACTTTACAAGTCCTCATTCGGCCCTCAAAGCAATTTGAGTTTGAGACCCCTGCTCTAGTCCCAGCATCAAAGAAAGGCTTTTCACTGAAAGAACCTCCACACCGGTAGCCCAACGGAGGGCTGGAGGGCAGGAGTTGCCTAAACCTCAAAGAGATTCCGGAGTACTGCCTGGCCAAAAGCACTGTCCCTATGGGACTCCCTCTCCAGACAGTAATGGGCTGCAAAAGTCTGGCCTGAGGACCAAGTTGCAACCCTGCAGATGTCTACCAATGGTACAGAGCGGAGATGAGCCACTGAGGCAGCCACTGCTCTGACACGATGGGCCGTGACCCGACCCTGCAAAGGAAGGTCAGCCGCCCTGTAAGCCCAGGTGATACAGTCAGCCACCCAGATGGACAAGGTACGCTTGGACACAGCTAACCCCAAATTATTAGGGTCAAAAGAGATGAAGAGCTGAGTAGCCCTCCTATGCCCCTGCGTACGGTCAAGGTAGAAGGATAAGGCCCTCCTACAGTCCAGGGTATGCAAAACTGCTTCAGCCTGGCTTGCATGAGGCCTAGGGAAGAAGGTTGGAAGAACCACCTCCTGGTTGAGGTGGAAAGAGGAGACAACCTTTGGAAGGAACTTTGGATGAGTCCTGAGGACTACCCTGTTCCTATAGAAGCGGGTGTAAGGCCTGTCACAGACCAGGGCCTGAAGCTCACTCACTCGCCTGGCCAAGGTTAGGGCTACTAAGAAGAGTGTCTTCCAGGACAGGAAGCGTAGAGGACAAGTAACCATCGGCTCAAAAGGTGGGCGAGTCAGTTGCTGTAAGACCACATTCAACTCCCACTCAGGAGCTGGAGGGCGGATTGGAGGCTTTAGCAAGAGCAAGCCTCTGAGAAACCTGGACACCAAGGGGTGAACCGACAGAGAACGTCCTTCCACCAGTGAGCGGTGAGCTGCTAGAGCTGAGAGGTGTACCCGAACAGAATTGGAATTAAGTCCCTCATTGGATAAGTGCAGTAAGTACTGAAGCACAACTGGTACAGCACAGGAGAAAGGATCTTCTGTACGTAACTGACACCACACAGAAAACCTTTTCCATTTCAGGGCATAGGTTTTCCTAGTGGACTGCTTTCTAGAGGCTAGGACAACCTCCTCAACTTCCTGAGGTAGGCCCCAGGGAGCCAAAACTACCCTTGCAGCCTCCATGCCATCAGATTGAGAGCTCGGAGATTTGGGTGCAGAAGGGAACCTTGATCTTGAGAAAGAAGGTCGGACTGCAACCCCAGAGGCAGTGGGGGATCCACTGCCAGTTGAAGCAGAAGAGGGTACCACGGCTGTCTCGGCCATTTGGGAGCTACCAACAGGACCGAGGCCTTGTCCTGTAGAATTTTGAATAGGGTTCGGGCCACCAGGAGCATGGGAGGAAACGCATACAGGAGGCCCTGGGACCAGGAAATCAGAAAAGCATCTGCTGCTAGCCGCACAGGATGCGGTTGTCTGGAGCAGAACCTTGGCAGCTGTTTGTTCAATGGACTGGCAAACAGATCTATGGATGGAAGTCCCCATTTCAGGAAAATCTTCTGAACCACTAAGGGATGGAGCTGCCATTCATGGGGCTGCAGAATCCTGCCCAACCTGTCGGCCAGGTAGTTTTCCTGGCCAGGGAGATACACAGCCTTGAGGAACATGTTGTGCTTGAGAGCAAACAAGCAAAGGTCCTGTGCCTCCTGACAAAGGAGCCTGGACCCAGTGCCGCCCTGCTTGTTCACATAAAACATGGCTACTTGGTTGTCTGTTTGAACTAAGACAGATTGATGAGCCAGGGTTTGAGAGAAAGTCTTAAGGGCTAAACGAATAGCCCTGAGTTCCAGCAGGTTGATCTGCTGCATGGCCTCCCAGGGAGACCACAAGCCCTGGGTGCACTTGCCCAGACAATGAGCACCCCAGCCTTGCAGGGAGGCATCTGTGGTCAACACCACTGTGAATTCAGGAATCTGAAAAGGCACCCCTTGCAGTAGATTGGGTGGGTGCAGCCACCAGCGGAGGGAGTTCAAGAATGGTCTGGACACCCTTACTCTGTCTCTGAGTCTCCCTGCGGCCTGTGTGCACTGAGTTCTGAGGCACCACTGTGCAGGCCTCATATGGAGCCGGGCATTGGGGGGTCACATGTACTGTCGAAGCCATGTGGCCAAGAAGCCTCAGGCAGAGTCTGGCGGAGACCAGTGATCTGCTGAGAAAAAGTAATTAGTCCTTACCTGCTAATTAGTGTTCCTGAAGGAACTCCAGTCCAGTCCCTTTACTCTCGGGTTGCGCAACCCTTCCAGCAGCTTGGAGGCTGAGCCCATCATCGTTTTGATGATGGTGTGGTATAAATACCACTGGCACCACCCATAGGCACCAGTAATCTGATGAAAAAGCAGTCCTGACAGGTACCCGTAACTATAATGCGTAAAACAAACTCAAAACTAACGAAACAGGAAACCAAAGTACTTTTTTTTTATTTTTATTTTTTTATATGACTGACAGAACAGTGGTAAGGGAGGGAGGGGAGGGAAGGAGAAGGCTCACCCGAGGCCGACCCAGCCTTTGGACACTCCTCCCCGAACCTCCCTAGCTCTTAGCCCCGCCGCTGGGGCTCTTCCTACCGGAGTTTTCAGCTTCCGCCCCGCTCCGTGCCTCGACTTCGGTCCTTTATTCCCTTCTGACCACTAGAAAGCCGAACCTGGGCGGGATCAGGGACTGGACTGGAGTTCCTTCAGGAACACTAATTAGCAGGTAAGGACTAATTACTTTTTCCTTAGCAGAACTCCAGTCCAGTCCCTTTACTCTCGGGATGTAACAGAGCAGTTCATACCTGGGTGGGGTTCGCCAACCCGGACCTAAGTACCGCACCCGCAAACCTGGTGTCTGCTCTACTCTGGACATCCAGTCTGTAGTGCTTGGAAAAGGTATGCAGCGAGGACCAGGTAGCCGCTCTACAGATGTCTAGCGGTGGAACCAAGCTATGCTCTGCCCAGGAGGCAGACTGCGCTCGAGTTGAATGCGCGCGAAGACCTGTTGGTACCTGCCTCCCCTTGAGAATGTAGGCAGAGGCAATGGCCTCCCTGATCCACCTAGAAATGGAAGCTTTGGCCACCGCTTCCCCCTTGTGCGGCCCTCCAAATTGAACGAAAAGCCGATCGGATTTGCGGAAAGACGCTGTGCGTGAGAGATACCGTCTCAGCACTCTATGCAAATCTAGTAGACGCAGTTTGGTACTCTCTCCTTCCTGTGCTTCTCCTGCGAAGGACGGGAGCGAGACTGTTTGGTTCATATGAAAGGGGGAGGAGACCTTGGGTAGGAAGGAAGGAACCGTCCGTAAGACCACCTTATCCTTGAAAAAGGACAGGAAGGGAGGTCGAGAAGAGAGAGCTTGAAGCTCCGAGACCCTCCTCGCTGAACAAATAGCTACCAAAAATACCGTCTTGAGGGTCAAGTCTTTTAGGGAGGAACTCCTTGCCGGTTCAAAGGGTTCCCTGGTTAGGGAATCCAAAACCAAGTTTAAGTCCCAAGGGGGGATCACTGATCTTTGTTGAGGTCGTAAGCGCTTGACCGCCCTCAGGAATCTACCCACATCAGCGTGCTCTCCTAGAGACTTGCCCCACACCTTACCTCTATAACAAGAAATGGCCGCTAGCTGAACTCGTAGCGAGCTGTGAGCCAAACCTGTCTTGAAACCTGCTTGTAAGAACTCTAACATCTCCGGAACTGAGGCTTCTGAGGGTTTCTTATGGTGATCGGCGCACCATGCCTCGAATATGCGCCAAACCCTGACAAAGGAAAGGCAGGTCGAGCGTTTCCGAGCGTTCAGCAGGGTCGAAATTACCGAAGCCGAGTAACCTCGCTTCACGAGCCGAGCCCTCTCAAGGGCCAAGCTGTAAGCGAGAATCGATGCACGTGGGGCATGAGTACAGGACCCTGCTGTAGCAAATCCTTTCTGTCAGGGAGCCTCCCAGGGCGATGAGCCGTAAGTCTCACCAGGTCTGCATACCATGGGCGATGAGGCCAATCCGGAGCTATGAGTATTACCAGACCTGGATGGGCCTCTATTCGTCTTAGAACTCTCCCTATGAGGGCCCAGGGCGGGAACACGTACAGGAGACCTTCCGAAGGCCACTTCTGGACCAGGGCATCCAAGCCTTCTGACATCCTTTCCTTTCTTCGACTGAAGAACCAACTCGCTTTGGATGTTTCATAGCGCGCCATGAGGTCCATGATCGGTACTCCCCAACGGGCTACCACTTGGTCGAACACTTCCTGCGCTAGTTCCCATTCTCCGCGGTCTATCTTGTGTCTGCTGAGATAATCGGCCGTCACATTGTCTGTTCCCGCCACGTGCTGAGCTGACAGGTCCAATAGGTGTGCTTCGGCCCACTGTAAGAGGCTGTCTGCCTCCTTCTCCAGCAGAGGGCTGCTCGTCCCCCCTTGGCGGTTGATGTAGGCCACCGTGGTGACATTGTCCGAGAGGATGCGGACTGCCCTTTGCCGCACCAAGGGCTTGAGAGCTGTGAGTGCTAGCGCCACTGCCCTCAGCTCTAACCTGTTGATGGACCACCGAGCTTCCCTTGGGGTCCAGCTCCCCTGTGCGAACTGTCCCTCGCAATGAGCCCCCCATCCTGCGAGGCTTGCATCCGTCGTTAGTTGTATCCATTGTGGTGGGTCGATAGGCATCCTGCATCCAAGGTTCTTTGGGCGCTCCCACCAGAGGAGAGTCCTTCTGACCTGAAGAGGACAGGGCAGCTGCATGGATAAAGGGATGATGCTGCGGGGACCATCGTCGTAACAATGCGCGTTGAAGGGGTCGCATATGTGCCTTGGCCCACGGTACTACCTCTATCGCTGCCGCCATGGTGCCCAACAGCTGAAGGTAATGCCAGGCGGTAGGGATCCGTCTTGCAATGAAGCGAGAGACCAGGCTCCTCAGATCTCGTAACCTCTGTTCCGACAGGAAGACTCTTCCTCTCCTTGTGTCGAATCTTGCTCCGAGGTAATCGATCTCCTGCGAGGGAATTAATCTGCTCTTTGCCCGGTTGATGACCCAACCCAACTCCTCCAGGAATTCCACCACCCTGGCTGTAGCTGCATGACTCTCTGACTTGGATTTTGCCCGAATCAGCCAATCGTCCAGGTATGGATGTACTAGAATCCCTTCCTTGCGAAGAGCCGCGGCTACTACTACCATTACCTTGGTGAATGTCCAGGGAGCTGTTGCTAGGCCAAAGGGAAGAGCCTGGAACTGAAAATGACCCCTCGGCACTGCAAATCTCAGGAACTGCTGATGGGATTTTCGTACCGGGATATGTAAGTATGCTTCCGTCAAGTCCAGCGATGTTAGAAACTCCCCCTGTCTTACCGCTGCAATGACCGACCTCAGAGTCTCCATCCGAAAATGAGGAACCGAGAGGCAACGATTGACTTGCTTTAAGTCCAGGATTGGACGGAAGGACTCTTCTTTCTTTGGTACCACAAAATAGATCGAGTATCGACCGGAACCGTATTGGTCTCTCGGGACGGGGGTCACCGCTCCCAGCTCGATCAGCCTTGAAAGGGTCTTCTATTGCTGCTCTCTTTTCTGGAGATCCGCAGGGAGATTGCATAAAGGCTGGGGGAACTTGCTTTGTGAATTCGAGGGCATAACCCTCTCTGATTATTTCCAGTACCCAACGATCCGATGTGACTCGGGCCCAGGCGGGAAGGAACTGCCTTAACCGGCCCCCCACCAGCAGGCCTTTCTCCTGGGCCCCCGCAGTTTCATTGCGTTTTCCTAGGGCCCGAGGATGTGGAGGAAGTCCCAAAGCCTCTTCCTGCTCCTCGAAACCCTCGGAAGCCTTGACCTCTAGGCGAGGGGTGACCCCTAGGAAAAAAATTCTGTCTGATCGGCCGGAACCTGCGAAAATCCCTCGGCTGGTTGCGAGCAGGGACCGTTGAACGGTTTTGTTTAGGTCTATCTTCCGGGAGTCTACCTCCCTTAGACTCGCCAAGATCTTTCACCAACTTTTCCAGGCCCTCACCAAACAGCAGCTTCCCCTTGAAGGGGAGGTGACTCAGGCGAGCCTTCGAGGAGGGGTCCGCCGCCCAATTGCGTAACCACAGATATCTCCTGGCTGCTACCACCGAGGCCATATTTTTGGCTAGGCTTCTAATAAGGTCGTACTGACTATCTGCTAGAAAGGCGGAACCAGACTCCAAGCGCGCAGCACTAGCTTGCGCGTCGATAGCGGCGCCATCCGTTAGTTGAAGCTGTTGAGCCCACCTCAGGCAGGCTCTTGCTACCCACGCTCCTGAGACTGAGGCCTGCAGGGCGAGGGCACTAACATCAAAGGCTTGCTTCAATAATGAGTCCAGCTTTCTATCCTGACTATCTTTAAGTGCTGCGCCGCCCTCGACCGGAATGGTCGTCTTCTTTGTCATCGCTGAAACCACCGCATCTACCTTTGGGGATTTCAGCAGGTCCTTGTCCGCTTCCGGCACTGGGTACAAGCGAGACATGGCCCTCACCCCCCTTAGACTGGACTCCGGTTGATTCCACTCCTCCTGGATCATCTGGCGTACCACCCTGTGGACCGGAAAGACTTTCTGTGTTTTTCTGACGGCTTGAATCAAAGGATCCTCCAACGCTTCTTCTTCTGTAGGGATGTCTGATGCCATATTGAACACCTTCATGGATTCATTAATCAAGGCTGGGAGCTCCTCCCGGCGAAATACTCTAACTATTCTGGAATGCTCTTCTTCTGGGATCTCCCCCTCCTCAAGCTCTTCATCTTCCTCCCCCACTTCTCTGTCTGAGCCCTCCTCATCCGGAGTGGTGGGAGAAGGAGGCGTGAGAGGTTCCTCGCCCATTAGTCTAGAGCGCTTAGGGGGGGCTCCGGGGTCATGGGAGCTTGTCTTCCATGGACCGGGCCGGCCACCTTCTTTCGGCAGCGGAGGCCCCATGAATCCCTGCTGACGCATACAATAAGCTTTGTGTAAGAGAAGGACAAATTCTGGGGAAAAATGCTCCCAGCCTCCCTCCGCACCACTGGGAGCCAGGGGAAGGGCCTGAGAGGGGCCTGGGCAGACAGATGTAGAGGGCGGGGGAGTGGGGGAAGAATCCCCTCCCCCTTCCCTGGGACCTTGAGAGACCTGAGCAGTCTGATCCATGGACAACTGAATCTCCTGCTCCACAGAAGCTGCTTCTGCAGCACAACCCCGGCAGATCCCTGCCTCAGAATCCGCAATTCTGCGGGTGCCGCAGGACAGGCAGCGTAATTTTCCTGTCATTCTTCCTCCTCTCTAGAATTGGTATTCAAGAGCCCCCCTGAGTGAGAAAGATCCGAAGAACAAAAAACAAAGAACAAAACAAACCTGGCAACCAGTGAAATGAACTGAAATTAAAATAATGAAACTAAATGGAAACAAAGTTTTCCTAAGCACAGGAAGGGGGGGGGGCTGTGCGAGGACCCTAACCAAGCCCCAAATAAATCAAATCAAAACAATAAATTACATAAATTACATAAATTATTAAAATTAAGAATACAGTCAGGGATTTTGAGACTCTGCAATACTTGCGATTTCGGTGACTCGATGCTCTCCGGGCCGCGCTCCTCACGCTGGACCCGCTGACTGAAGATAGACTCCACGTGGTAGGCCTCAGCCACGTGGAGTCAGTACATACGGCCGGCGAACTTGCTTTCGCTGTTGGATCCCCCAGCCGTTAGGGCAAACGCCTCGATGATCTGCCGCCGCCTCTAGCGCTCAGCCTGGGAAGCCGCTGTAAGCGCGAGGCGGCAATGAGAGGAGCGTTGCTGTTCCCTGTGCTCAGCCCCCGAATCGGGGCTTCAGTGTGGGGATGCCTCTAGCGCTCAGCCCGCCTCAGGGACTTCGGCGTGAGGCAACAGAGAGAGGAGCGGAGGCCAAAGCACCGGATGCCGCACCTGCGGGGGGGGGGGGGGGGAAGTTGGCCCGAAGCGGCCTGCTGCCCGGTAAAACCTTCTCCTTCCCATGGACTCCGGAGAACCGGGAAGGGGGGGGGGAGGGGAAAGGAGAGCCAAAGGAAGTACAAATTCACCAACGAGTTAGCTAAAGAACACACGGGAGTAGAAAGAACTCCCTCAACTAAATTAAAGGTAAATTAAAGAAATTAAATAAAAAGGGTAACAAAGGAACTAAAAGACCAGTAAGCTCCTGGCTTACGGTAGCCCTCCAGCTGCTTGGAGGCTGAGAATACTGGTGCCTATGGGTGGTGCCAGTGGTATTTATAACACACCATCATCAAAACGATGATGGGCTCAGCCTCCAAGCTGCTGGAAGGGTTGCGCAACCCGAGAGTAAAGGGACTGGACTGGAGTTCTGCTAAGGAAACTGGTTTGCCAAGTTTATCAGTCTTTGGGCTCTGTCTTCTGGAAAGAAAGCCTTTGCCAGCAGAGAGTCCAGCCTTGTTCCTATGAACTGCAAGTTCTGGGAGGGGAGCAAAGTGGACTTAGTGAAGTTTATGACAAACCCCAGGTTTTGAAGAAGAGCAATAGTTCGAAGGGTGGCTTGTCTGGCCTCCTGGCACGTCTGACTCCTGATGAGCCAGTCGTCCAGATAGTGGAAGACAAAAATACCCTGATTTCTCAGGTAGGCCGCCACCACTGCCAGGCTTTTGGTAAAGACCCTGGGGGCAGAGGTGAGGCCAAAAGGCAGTACTCTGTACTTATAATGGTTTCCTCCCACAATGAACCTGAGGTACTTTCTGTGGTCTGGATGAATGAGGATGTGAATGTACGCATCCTTTAAATCTAAGGAGCATAGCCAATCTCCCTGCCGGAGGTAAGGCAGAAGTGTTCCAAGAGTAAGCATTTTGAATTTTTCTTTCTCTAGAAACTTGTTGAGATTTCTGAGGTCGAGGATAGGCCAGAGGCCACCGGTTCTTTTTGGTACGAGAAAGTACCTGGAGTAGAACCCTTGACCCTGGAGGTGGGGAGGCACAGGCTCCACTGCCTTGTCTCGCAACAGACCTTGGAGCTCCTAAAGGAGAAGATCTGTGTGTAGGGGAGGCCTTGGAGGCTCCCCTGGGAAGTATGGAGGAGGCAGCTGCTGGAAGTGTAGCATATAGCCCTTGTGGACGATGCTTAACACCCAACTGTCCCCAGTGATGAGTGGTCACCGGTGGGCAAACAGGGTAAGTCGACCTCCTGTGCAGGGTTGGGAGAGCAGGGACGGAGAGGCTATGCCTAAGGAGTCAAAAACCCCCATCCTGCTGAGTGGGAGCAGGAGCAGGAGCCGGAGGCTTGGGGGCCCTCTGCCTACGGGGCCCATTCCCCTGCCCCTTGGCCTGCTGACCCTGTGGGGGAGCGTGGGAGGCCTGGTACTGTGGGAACTGTTTGTAGGCAGTGCCCTTCCTCGGGTAAAAGGGCTTTTTACCTGAGCCCTTCTTTTTCTGAGAAGGGGCAGAAGTCTTTCTAGACAGCCTTGTCCTCGTGAGGTGCTTGGTTTCGAGCTGTGCGGCCTTCTTGGCCATGGGCTTGCCAAAAAGGTTCTCACCTCGGCAAGGGACATCGACGAACTTGTCCTGAACCCAAGGCTCGAGGTCCGATGACTGCAGCCACACCTGGCGTCGGGCCGCGATGCCGGCTGCCGCAACACGGGCCGAAGCCTCGAAGCCATCGTAGGCAGCGCGGGACAAACTTAGAACATTCCCGTATCCCCGAGGACAAGATGAACCTCTGCAAAGGGTTCCCCGGAGAGACCAGCAGAGAACCCGGCCAGTTCCTTGGCCAGGTCTCGCAAGTACATGCCCATGTACAGCTGGTAAGACTGGACACGGCAAGCAAGCATCGAGCCCTGGAAGCACTTTCTACCAAAACCATCCAGGTTCCGGGCCTCCCTGCCAGGGGGCACCGCGGAGTGCATCTTCTGACTTTTGAGACGATGCATGGTTGATTCCACCACCATGGAATGGTGTGGTAGCTGCGCTTTCTGAAAACCAGGGCTCTTCCGGAGTCGATAAATGGAAATCGACCCGCTTGCTTAGAAACGGCACTGAGGCCGGTGCCTCCCACATCCGGAAGAGGAGCCGTTCCAGCATCGGAGAAACCGGAACAGTAAAGGCCTCCTTCGGAAGAGAGTCATACTGGAGGGCCTCGAGCTCTTCGGCTCGAGGCTCCTCCTCGGGATCCGTAGGGATAGCCAACGCAGTGGCCATAGCCCGGACAAACTCAGAGAACCGGGTAACCTCCGGAGGGGATCTACTCCAGGGCTCAGACTGCGGTGAGTCCGACGGGACGCACCGAGCCCGGAAGGTGTCGGGGGACTCCTCGTCCTCCGTCTCCCAGGCGGACTCGTCCGATGAGGAATCGGGCTCCGACCGCGCGGGGCCTGTGAGCACCCACCCCGACGCCGAAGGCACCGGCATCGACACCCTCGGTCCCGAGCGGGAGGTCAAGGGAGACCGCGACCGAGGTCGACCTCGAGCCTTCATGGTCTCGAGTATCAGCTCGGTCTCCGGGGTCGACTTCGACGTCAATGTCCCGGTGGTCGGGGCAGATGCGCCAGACAGGCTGGCCATCAGCGCCCGCTGCTGTTCCATGAAGGCAGACAATCTGCACTCCAAGGCTGTCAGCCTGAGACCCAGCTCAGGAGACTCAGCAGCCACCGACTCGGGCCCCGGCGTCGGCTCTCTGGGAGGAGAGTCCACGAGGACTACAGGACTTACGTGTCCAGCAGACTCCGGCTCCACACGAGGTACTTTTGGTGGCTTCTCCTGTTCCACAGGCCTGGGACGGTGGTCAGGGGTCCGAGACCTAGCTCTCAAGGAGCCAGGGACCTCCTCTGACGCCGCCCTCGCGAGCCGCTTCTTCCTCTTTCGTTCCCGGTCGAGGGACCCCCTGTCCGAGGAGCCCCGACGGTGCTCAGGATCAGACTCCCGAGATGTCGAGGCCTTAGACGAGTTTCGGGCCCAGCCGGAGGTCGAGTCGGAGAAAAGCCTTTCCTTTTGGTGCTGACGACTTCGCAGTGCCTTGGTGGACATCTTTCCACATGGTCCACAGATCTTAGGATCGTAGTCAGGACCCAGGCACAGAAGGCAGCAGTCGTGTGTGTCTGTGAGAGACATTAGTTTCTTGCACCGATCACACTTCTTGAAACCACTGGAAGCCATTGGGGAAAAAAAAGAGTCCCCGCGAGGTCAAAGGACCGGCCTTCCAGGGAAAAAGAAAAAAAGGGCGCGAACGCCAGCCACGAAGGGCAAAAATCGAAAAATTAAGATCGGGCTCGATACCAGTGTACCGAACCTGGCGGGAGGGGAACCGGCGTCGAACCGGAGAAAAAACAGCGAAGGAATCGCAAAAAAATCCAACTATTTTCTGGGAGGACTAGGACACACATCCGACGGGCTTCACGGAAAAAGAGAGACTGAGCAAGATGGCACCTTTAGGCGGGAAGGGGACCGCGCATGCCTGCCTGCAATCCCAAAGGCTTTCATAGAAAGCTGGGGGAATGCTCCGCAAGGGCTCCATCGATGCCGATGTCACCCATATGTGAGGACTGACTTCCAATTTGGTCCTGGAGAATGTAAGCTCTGATGAGCAGGGACTTCTCTTACATCTATACATACAGCGCTGTGTACGCCTTGTAGCACTATACAAATGATGAGTAGTAGTAGTAATTCTCATGCATAAACTTTACACTGATCAAGAAGCAACAGTTCAAATAGAAAGAGGAGAAAAAGAATGGTTTAAAATCATCAAAAGTATACAAGAAAGCTGCATACTTTCCCCATACTTGTTTAATTTGTATGCAAAACAAATCAGAGAAATGCAACTGTGAGGGCTGATTCCTACTGTCCCCGGAGAACACTTGTTACAGGTGAGTAACTATACTTACTCTCCATTAATACTTCACAGCTGTCGCCAGTGCCTAACTTCACACAACCTACTCATAAATTATCAAAAGACAAAAGTACTCCATGTTACCAAAGACACAAGCTTCACACCCCCGACATTCAACAACATACTAGGAACACAGTTTCAAGTAAAAACCCCTGTATGATATCTGGGTGTTACCCTGGACCAAGGACTAATCTTCCAGCAACACATTAAGAACACAATCAGACATACCAAAAAAATAAAAACAGCTCAAGGCCTCCAACCACTTCTAGACCACCACGACCTCCTCACAGTATTTCAGACCATGGTCTTACCACACCTAGACTATCGTAACATCATACTCCATGGTCTTCCAGCATACACAATACACCCAATACAGATGACAGAGAAGATAACTGCTAGGGTCCTGATGGAAGCATCCAAAAAGGACCACGTAACTCCAATCCTGAAGAACCTCCACTGACTCCCCATCAATGCCAGAACCAAATATAAAGCCTTTATTACCACCTTTAAGGCCTACAACCAGCTATCCTCCGAATAACTACACTCTCTACTCCAGAAAGTGACAGAGAATAGGCCTCGAAGAGCTAACTCACAATCCACTCTTACCATTCCACTAACAAAAAAAAGCACATAGACATCATCAAATACGGCATTCTCCCTGTTTGCTCTAAAGATCTAGAACAACTTCCCTGACAACATTTGAACAACAAGGAGCCTGGAAGACTTTCACAAAAAAACAAAGACTTATCTATTTACGGAACATTTTGGAAATAAGCCTACCTAAACATTTCCTCTTTATCAAATATCTCACTGACAGCTCCGAACCACAGTCACACTCGAATAGCGTGCTCCTCAACATTATTAGTAGCCAACCAGACAAGATCTTGCAACAGGCATCCCCAACAATGTGAAACACCAAACAGTATCCGTTCTCATTCAACTTCTTATGTATATAATTTACCTTGTTCTCCAAGTTCCATTTCCTGTTAAATGTAATGACCAGACATATGTATATTGTCGGATGTTTATGTTCTATGTAAACCGTGCTGATGGCAAATAGTGCGGTATATAAGAAATGTTAATAAATAATGTCCCCAGAATTGTAGCAATACGAAGTTAGTGCCTTCCTCCACCCCTTCTTTTGTCCTCCCTACCCCCTGCCCTTCCCTTCTCTAACTTCACTCCCCTTCCTCCCCCCCTTAACTTCTAGCCTCTCTCATATTCCGTTATTACATCCTCTTCATGATTATGTATGTAGGTTCTTAATGATGCCACTGTTAATTACCCAACTTCTATGATGTTGTGCTAGAGTTATCACCAATATTCTCTGTACATTACTGTTCATCTTGTTCTATGTAAGCCACCTTGACATTCTGAAAGGCAGTATAGAAATCCAGCTAAATAAATAAACTGTATGACAACAACCAAGGTGTGATGATTGGGGGAAGACACCACCACCTTTGCTATAATGATCATACCATATTACTGACTGAAAGTGAAGATAATCTGAAACATCTGCTTATCAAAATCAAGGAACATTGCCATAAAATGGGCCTGCACCTTAACATGAAGTAGACAAAGATCCTGACCACTGGCAAAATCAATCATTTCATCCTGTATGGAGAAGAAATAGAAACAGTAGACAGCTTTAACCTGTCTAGATCAATAATCAATAAAGAAACAGCAAGCAGTCAAGAAATATTAATTACACTTACCTGGTAATTGTAGTTCCTTTAGCGACGACAGTGCAGTCCTCAACTTCTGGGTTGTCAACCTCCTCCTGCAGCTAGGAGACTGGCATGTGCAAATTCATGACATCACTGGATATATCCTGTCAGCTTCCCTCCTACTTCCAGTGTGAACTATTAACAAAGCAGACTCAAAGGAGCAAGAAATAAGTAGCCAGTACGTGACATCCAAAAAGAAAAACCTGGGGGTTTTTTGTTTTTTTTTAAACTAATATGTCAACCGAGCTCATGCCCGGCTTTCCACCCCTGCCCTCCGAGCAACAGAATCAGAGGCAAGAGACAGACTATAAAGACAGCGAAAACAAAAAGGAAAACGGAGTCGGCTCACCTGTAGAAATTCTTTAATCCGCACTCCACTCCGGAAATCTGAAAATGACAGAAATAGGGCGGGATGGAGGACTGCACTGTCGTCGCTAAAGGAACTACAATTACCAGGTAAGTGTAATTAATATTTCCTTAGCGCTCCGCAGTGCAGTCCTCAACTTCTGGGATGTAACAGAGCAGTACCTAAAGGGCGGGATCTTTCCGGACGACAGACAACACCGCCGACTCGAAGCGAGAATCCTTCGCCGCCTCCACATCCAAACGATAATGCTTACTAAAAGTATGCAAGGACGACCACGTAGCCGCCCTACAAATATCCCCTGGCGGAACCAAGCGATGCTCCGCCCAAGAGCAAGCCTGCGCTCTGGTGGAATGTGCCCGTAACCCTGACGGCACCACGCGGCCTTGAAGCAGATAAGCCGCCGAAATCGCCTCTTTAAGCCACTGGGCAATAGAAGCTTTCGCCGCGGCCTCCCCCTTACGCACACCCCCAAACAGCACAAATAAACGATCAGACTTACGAAAGGAGTCCGTGACCTGCAAATAATGACGCAACACCCGCCGAACATCTAACCGGCGCAGATCGCGATCGAAGGGGAGCTCATCGCGTGAACCGAGAACCGGCAAAGTGACCACCTGGTCCATATGAAAAGGAGAGACCACCTTAGGTAGGAAGGAGGGCACGGTACGCAACACCACCTTATCAGCCGAGAAGGTCAGGAACGGCTCCCAACAAGAGAGGGCTTGCAATTCGGAAATACGCCTCGCTGAGCAAATGGCCACCAGAAAAACAGCCTTCAAGGTCAGATCCTTCAGAGAAGAGCGCTTCAACGGCTCAAAGGGAGATCGACACAGGGCTCGGAGAACTAAATTAAGATCCCAGGATGGAACGCCAACCCGAAGGGAAGGCCGCAACTTGGAAATCGCCGTTAAAAAACGCCGAACATCCGGATGAGACCCTAACGACACACCATTGACCTTACCTCGATAACAAGCCAACGCCGCCAGCTGAACCCGTAAGGAGCTGGCCGCCAGCCCTTTAGCGAAGCCATCCTGCAGAAAGTCCAGAATAACGGGGACGGCCACCGTGGCCGCTCGAATCCAATGCCGAGAACACCAATCCTCAAAGATGCGCCAAATTCTCACGTAGGCTAACGACGTGGATCGCTTCCGGGATGCTAACATTGTGGCTATCACCGCCGCCGAGTATCCCCGCTTTCTCAAGCGTGCCCTTTCAATGGCCAAACCGTAAGCGAGAACCGATCCACTTGAGGCATGAAAAGAGGACCCTGAACCAGGAGATCCGATCGCTCCGGTAACCGCCAGGGACGACCGTCCAGGAGACGAACTAGATCCGCATACCAAGGTCGACGAGGCCAATCGGGAGCCACCAGAAGCACTCTCCCCGGGTGACACCCTATCTTCTGAACGACCTGACTGATCAACGCCCACGGGGGGAAAACGTATAGAAGTCCCTGTCTCGGCCAAACTTGCAGAAGCGCATCTATGCCCTCCGACATCCGTTCTCGTCGCCTGCTGTAAAAGCGAAGGACCTGTGCAGATAGAAAGGTTGCCATCAGATCCATCACCGGCGATCCCCAGCGCTCCACAAGCTGACCGAACACTTCGGGATGCAGCTGCCATTCCCCGGCATCCACGTGAACTCTGCTGAGAAAGTCGGCCGTTACGTTGTCTTTTCCGGCAATGTGAGCCGCTGAAATCAACGGGAGACGAGGTTCCACCCAACGGAACAACAGATCCGCTTCCTGCTCCATGGCGGCACTTCCCGTGCCGCCCTGCCGATTGATGTAGGCCACCGTCGCCGAGTTGTCGGACAGAACCCGCACTGCCCGACCCATAATTAAGTGCTGAAAGGCCTGAAGAGCTAGAAACACGGCTCGAAGCTCCAGGCGATTGATTGACCACGACGACTCCACTGCTGACCATAGGCCCTGCGCAAAACTGCCCTGGCAATGCGCACCCCAGCCCGTCAGACTGGCGTCCGTCAATAGAGGCACCCAATCGGGTTGATCTAGCGGCATCCCGGTCGCTAAGTTGCGATGGAGAAGCCACCACCGGAGAGACCTGTGAACCGCCAGAGGGCAAGGTAGCCTCCTGCTTAAGGGATCCGCTTGATGCGACCAGCGACAGAGCAGTGCCCGCTGCAACGGTCGCATGTGCACCTTCGCCCACGGAACCACTTCCAGAGTCGCTGCCATGGTACCTAGCACTCGCAAGTAGTCCCAGGCTGACAGGGCCGGCGTGGCTCGAAACTTCCGAATGAGAGCGCGCAAGGCTTCGGCTCGCGGGGAAGGAAGGAACACGTGACCCGAGCACGTGTTGAAACGGACTCCGAGGTACACCAGGTCCTGAGTGGGTTCCAGATGACTCTTTGCAAAATTGATCACCCAACCCAGGCTCTGCAGAAAACGGACCACTTTGTTCGTAACCTGAAGACTTTCCTCCTTGGACTTCGCACGAATCAACCAATCGTCTAGATAGGGATGAACCAGGATCCCTTCGCGCCGCAATGCCGCCGCCACGACTACCATTATCTTCGTGAAGGTACGAGGGGCCGTCGCCAGACCGAAAGGAAGCACCTGGAACTGATAATGCCCCCATGGGAGAGCAAAAACGCAGAAACCGCTGATGAGCCTCCAGAATAGGAATATGCAAGTACGCCTCCGTCAGATCTAGCGACGTTAAGAACTCCCCGGGACGCACCGCGACGATGACTGACCTCAAGGTCTCCATCCGAAAGTGCGGTACCCGCAAGCAGCGGTTGACAGCCTTGAGATCCAGGATGGGTCGCAAGTCCCCTCCTTTCTTGGGCACAACGAAATAAATAGAATAACGACCCGTACCGTAGTCGCTTTTGGGCACTTCCGTCACCGCCCCCAACAGTAACAATCTGTTGAGAGTGGCGGCCACCGCTGCCGCTGCCGCTTTCGAGGCCCCCTTGCACGGCGAGCGGATAAAGGAATCCCGAACGGGACAAGCAAACTCGAGGGCGTATCCGTGTTGAACGATATCGAGAACCCACTGATCCGTTGTGATGAGGGTCCAAGCGGAGAGGAACTCCCGCAGACGGCCGCCTACCGAAATGCTCACCGCCGGGACCCGCCTCATCTCATTGCGGCTTGCGAGAAGTGGAGGGGGAGACCGCAGAGAATCCCCTCGCGACACCTCTGTAGCCCCGAAAGCCCTGCGCACGGGCCTGGAAGCGGCCCCTAGAGAAACCTGCATAGCGAGGGGACCGAAACCGGCGAAAATCCCGAGACTGACCCCTAACCGAGACGGTCGAACGAAGCGGTTTAGGCTTGTCCTCAGGGAGTCGGCCAGCCTTGGATTCCCCCAGGTCCTTGACCAACTTATCCAAATCCTCTCCAAGAGTAGCCCTCCCTTAAAGGGAAGCTTACTCAGACGAGATTTGGAAGGGCCATCAGCCGCCCAGTTCCTGAGCTACACTGAACGTCTGGCCGCCACCACCGAAGCCGTACTGTTGGCTAACGCGCGAATCAAGTCATAATGAATATCCGCTAGATACGCCGCCCCTGACTCCCAAGCGATCCAACTCCTTCACATCCTCCTCTTCGAGACGCGAGGACATACGCAACCGCTGGGCCCAGCGTAAACACGCCCGAGCCACCCAAGCACCACACAGACGCCTGCAAAGAAATGGAATCGGCCTCAAAGGTCTGCCGCAGTAAGCCATCGACCTTCCTGTCTTGGGCATCCTTCAAGGCCGCACCCCCTTCAACCGGGATAGTGGTCTTTTTAGTGACCGCGGAGACCACTGCATCCACACGCGGTGCACGAAAACGTTCTTTATCCGGATCTGCCAAAGGATAAAGCCGAGACAGGGTGCGAACGCCACGCAATCCGGCTTCCGGCTTATCCCACTCATCTGTGATCATTTTGTCCACCACCCGGTGCAAGGGAAAAACTATGCGCGATTGACGCTCCGCTTGGATAACCGGATCCTCGATCTCTACATCCTTGGCCACCGGAGACGCCATATTCAAGACCTTCAAAGACTCGGAAATGAGCGCCGGCAATTCCTCGCGGCGAAAAACACAAATGATCTTGGCCTGGTCTTCCGGCTCCGGAAGCTCCCCGTCTTCAAGATCCAAAGGATCCCCCTCCGGGTCCCAGGCCGCTTCAGAGCCATCAGGCCACTCCTCATCCGCTACCGAAGCTGCGGACCTACGAGCCTTCTTCGGAGCGGGCGGAGGAACACTTGAAGTACCCCCCGTGACCTGTGGGACTTCAAGGGACAGCAGAGGAGCCGATCCAGGTACCGCGCCCTGCTGCCGTAAACAAACCGCCTGGTGCATTAACAGAACAAACGCGGGACTAAAAGCCCCGGGTTCTACCGCAATGCCTGCTGGCGGAGGAGCAGAGGGCCCAGCGGACCCCTCTGACCGGTGTTCCGGCGCACCCTGGCGTGAAGAATGCTCAGCCTCAAGGTCTGGAAGCTCAGCCATCCCCTCAGGCTCTCTGACCTCCAGCTTTTGCTCCATGAGAGAAGACAGGGTTGCACAACCCCTGCAGACTCCCAAGACTGATAGAGGACCTCTACGGGCTCCACAAATTATGCAGAGGGGCCTCTGTGGCATTGGCCTCAACAATAAACCCGATGCCAGCAAATAGCCCACTATTGGATACCCCCCCCTTATGCAACCCTCCGTGGGAAAAAACAAAGGGAAGGGCCTACTAATGTTCCCTTTGCAAGCCAAAGACCAAAATCAAAAGTAAAAGGAAAAGTCAAGGGAAAGGTAAATGCAAACGAAAACAGCGTTTGAAGGAAGTAAAAGCCAGAGAGACTTACCAAATTTTCATGGATCCCCGAGGTGCTGAAATACAAGCGGTGGGCCAAGCGTCTTCAAAATGGCCGCCGCGGCAAAATCCCTGAGGGAAAAAAAAAGGCGCCAAGACCAGCGAGCAGATTACCGCCGCTCACACTAGCTGCCGAGAGGATCCAGAAGACCGACGGAGCTCCTAACGCCGCCGCGCAGGTCGGAAAGCACCCCGCGATCTGCAGATTTACAGTGCAGCACCCGGGGAAACTCCGGAGACACCGGAAACCGAAGGGCTCTCCCCCGTAAGGTCAGGGGGGAGAGAACTTCCACGGAGCCCAACTGCCCGCTCAGAAAGAGTCTCTAAATAAAGCAAAGAGAAACTAAAAGAAAGAAAAGAAAGAAAAGAAAACAAGATAGGCAGGGCTGGCATGGAGGAGAGACAGGAGGCTCCAATAGTGCTGAGCACTGACCCCTCCTCCCTCCAAACGGGCTGATCAAAATTTAAAGCAAAAGCAGCCCAGTAATTAAAGCAATGAAAAATGAATAAAAAATGAATAAAAAAACAACCAAAAAGCCAAAGAGCTGCTTATTTGTTTCTCACAGTGAGTCCCCCTCCGGGACTCACAACGTCCTCCTGCTGCAAGGAGACTGGTCACACTGGAAGTAGGAGGGAAGCTGACAGGATATATCCAGTGATGTCATGAATTTGCACATGCCAGTCTCCTAGCTGCAGGAGGAGGTTGACAACCCAGAAGTTGAGGACTGCACTGCGGAGCGCTAAGGAAAGTATAGTTACTCACCTGTAAGAAGTGATCTCCGGGAACAGCAGGAATTTAGTCCTCACGTATGGGTATCATCGGTACCGACGGAGCCTGCGCGGGAATGCTCCCCAGCGTCCAATTAGAAATCCTTTGGGAGCATCCCACAGCGCCTGCGTGCTGCCTTCCCGCCTTTCCCAACTTCCTCTCTCCAGTTGAGTTTTAAAGCTGAGACAAAGAGAGAGAGAGGGAAAGGGAAAGAGATAGAGAGATACAACTCCTAGGGGAGGTGGGTGGGTTGTGAGGACTAAATTCCTGCTGTTCCTGGAGATCACCTCTTACAGGTGAGTAACTATGCTATCTCCAGGAAAAAGCAGGAATGTAGTCATCACATATGGGGACTCCCTAGCTTTAGGTGACAGGGAGAGACCCCAGAAGTTGTGTGCCCTTGAATAGGGCTCCACTTCCCCCCATGGAACTCTGGCATCCTACCAGGGATGATGGGTAGGAGTTGATTAGGTATGGAACAGGAGTTGGAGAAAAGCCTGACCAAACAAGGCATCCCGACGGGAGTCCTTGTCCAAGCAGTAATGGGCTGTGAAGGTATGAACCGAGGCCCAGGTGGCTGCCCGACAGATGTCGTCGATAGACACAGAGTGCAGATGAGCCATTGAGGCTGCCATGGCTCTCACATTGTGAGCTGTGACATGGCCCTCCAGAGAAAGGTTCTTACTCTGATAGGCGAAGGAAATACACTGAGCAATCCAGTTAGACAGTGTTCTCTTGGAGACTAAGTCCCAAATGAGAAGGATCAAAAGCAACAAAGAGTTGAGAGGACTTTCTATGTTGCTGTGTTCTTTGTAAGTAAAAGGCTAAAGCTCTTTTACAGTCCAAGGTATGAAGATTCCTCTCTGCATTTGATGCACGAGGCCTTGGAAAAAACACAGGTAGGTAGACCGCTTGGTTCAGATGAAAAAGCGAAACCACCTTTGGCATGGACTACCTTGTCATGATGTAACCTTGTATAAGGCGGACCAGCTACTAGCGCTTGCAACTCACTAATGCGACATGCTGATGTGATTGCAATGAGAAAGATAACCTTCCAAGAAAGGAATTTCAAGGAGGTAGTAGCTAAGGGTTCGAAAGGTGGCTTCATGAGCTGACCAAGAACAAGGTTTAAGTCCCATGCCACCGGTGGTGGCCTAATGGGAGGTTTAGTTAGAAGGCGGCCTCTCATAAATCTTGCTTTAAGAGGATGAGAGGAAATAGGCTGTCCATTTAGAGGCTTAAAGGAAGCTGCAATAGCACTCAAATGGACTCTTACTGAGTTAGTCTTAAGTCCTGCATTAGATAAATGAAGGAGATACTCCAGCAATGATTCCAGAGGTATCGCAAGGGGGTTAAGACCCTTTTGCGAACACCAAATGGTAAACCTTTTCCACTTGAAAGCATAAGAGCATCTTGTGGAAGGTTTCCTGGAAGCAAAAAGAATATCCTTTACTTGCTGAGGGAGATTAAGATCATGGAGATCTAGGCCTTCAGCAACCAAGCCCTGAGATGCTGAGACTGGTGATTGGGATGCCATAACATTCCGTCCTCCTGAGAAAGGAGATCTGGAGCAGACCCTAACTCCAAGGAGGGAGCTTGAGAGAGATGTAAAAGCAGAGGGTACCACACTTGCCGTGGCCAATGTGGAGCTATGAGAATCATATGGCCTCTGTCTCTCTGAAGCTTGAACAGGGTTTTGGGAATTAGGGGAATGGGTGGAAAGGCATACAGGAAGTCTTGCCCCCAATGAAGGAGGAAAGCATCCCTGGCCTGAGCCCCCTGAGCCGGAATTCTGGAACAGAACCGGGGAAGTTTGGCATTCCATGGACTTTCAAAGAGGTCTATGTCTGGGGTTCCCCAAATTTGAAAAATCTTGGCCAACTGGTCTGCATGCAGAGGCCATTCGTGTGGAAGCAGAACTCGACTGAGTCTGTCTGCCCAAGAGTTTTGTATGCCTGGAAGATTCATCTCCTAGCAGTGTATCTGATGCTCTCTGGCGAGGGCCCATAGTCGTAAAGCTTCGTTGCAAAGCGACAGAGATCCTGTTCCCCCCTGCTTGTTCATGTAGAACATGGCTACTTGATTGTCCGTATGAATGAGGACTGTCTTGTAGCTGAGCAGGGTGTGGAACACTCGAAGAGCAAGGAAGATTGCTCTGAGCTCCAAGAGATTGATATGTAGATGAGTCTCCTGCGGAGACCAGGTGCCCTGGGTGGAGAGGTCTTGCAGATGAGCTCCCCAACCCATCGGAGAAGCATCTGTTGTGAGAGTTGCTTGGGGTAAGGGTTGTTGAAAAGGGAACCCCAGCAACAGGTTTTGAGTGGACTTCCACCACTGGAGGGACAAAATAAGGCGACTTGTGTTTGCTATTTTGTCTGACAGGCATCCTGATGCTTGGGTCCACTGAGTGGATAAAGTCCACTGGGCTGCTCTCATATGGAGGCGAGCATAGGGAACCACATGCACAGTAGTTGCCATGTGGCCTAGTAGTTGTAGCATTTCTCGGGCAGTGAGATGAGACTTTAGCACTGCTTGAGAAGCTAACTGCACCATGCGAAGGCAGCGGGCCTGGGGGAGATAGGCCCTTGCCTTTCTGGTATCCAGCAAAGCCCCTATGAACTCTAAAGACTGAGTGGGAGTTAGACTGGATTTTGGGATGTTTATTACCAGCCCCAAATACTGAAGGATATGCGTTGTGCAGGATAGAGAAGTCCTGGCCTCTGACTCTGTTGGGGCTCGAATGAGCCAGTCGTCTAAGTAGGGGAAGACGAATATCCCTAGAGTGCGGAGAAATGCTGCTACTACAGCCATGCATTTCGTTAACACCCTTGGTGCTGAGGCCAGGCCAAAAGGAAGCACCCTGTATTGGTAGTGCTTTCCTTGAAAAAGGAACCGAAGGAACCTTCTGTGAGTTGGATGGATGAGAACATGGGTGTACGCATCCTTGAGATCTAACGAACAAAGCCAATCCTGACTCTGAAGGTATGGCAGCAGAGTTCCGAGAGAAATCATCTTGAATTTCTCTTTGACAAGGAATTTGTTCAATTCTCTGAGGTCCAAGATAGGCCTGTATCCCCGTGTTTTCTTTGGGATAAGGAAACAGGGGCAGTAAAAGCCTGTACCCTATTGATGGATGGGTACTTCTTCTATTGCCCCTTGGGCAAAAAGCATAGTGACCTCCTGACCTAACAGGGTGATGAGAGAGGTCGGAGAATTGAACTGCCTTATTATTGTGGGAGGGGGCATGCTTGAAAAATGAAGCTTGTACCCCTTCTTTATAATGGAGTGTCTCCAATGCTCTGTTGTTATCTGCCCCCATCTGGGGGCAAAATGACATAACCTTCCTGGAATGGTGGAAGGCTCTGGTCCCACGAGAGCCAGGAAGGCTAAGTTCTCTACCTGAAAGTCAAAGGCCTTGTGGAGGCTGAGACTGCTGGGACGGCTGAGGCTTAGCAGTCTTTGCTTTCTTCTGTTTGGGTGGTTGCTGATCTTTTCTGACAAGCTGACCTGCAGAACGTCCCTGCTGAGCATAAGCAGGATAATATCTTTTCTTCTTAGAAAAGAATGGTTTCTTGAAATATTTCTTTCTAGCAGGATCAGCTGTGGACTTGGATAATCTATCCAAGGTGGAGTTGTCAGCATCCAACTCATTGGCCTTTTCCTGCCAGTCTCTACCAAACAGGTTCTCACCAGTACAAGGGATATTTCCCAATTTGTCTTGTACCCAGAGCTCCAGATCAGATGCCTGGAGCCAAGCAATTCTACGTGCACCTATGGCAATGGCAGAGGTTCTGCTTATGCACTCAAAGCAGTCAAAAGCTGCACAGTTGACAAATTTAGAAACATCTTGGGCATGTTTGACCAATGTGAGAAAGTCCTGTCTTCTATCCTCAGGAAGAATAGGACTCAAAGCCTCTAAATCACCTGTGACCTCCTTCAGGAACATTCCCATGTATAGACTATAGGAACTGATCCTGGCAGAAAGCATGGAAGCTTGGAAGACACGACGTCCAAAAGCATCCAGGGTTCTGCACTCACGTCCTGGAGGATTAGAAGCATGCCTCTTTGCACTCTTGATCCTTCTCATAGCTGATTCCACTACAATAAAGTGGTGAGGAAGCTAAGTTTTTTGGAGACCAGGACAGGGAGGGACTCGATACAGAGTTTCTAGTCTACGAGAATGAGGAGAGGTGGTAAGAGGTGCCTCCCACATTCTTAACATGAGATCATGCAAAATCTCATGAATGGGCAAGGTAGCTGCCTCCTTAGGAGTTTTGGGATATTGTAAAATTTCCAACTCCTTAGCTCTGGGCTCTGTTTCTGGGGCCACAGTAATGGACAGACCCCGAGCCACCTCCCTGATAAAATCCTGGAAGGAAATATCCTCTGGAGGAGACATCCTGCGCTTAGGGGAGGAGGGCTCCTCTGGGAGAAAAATTCCTGCATCGACAGAACTGTCAGAATCATCAGATTCTTCTGAGGACTCGAAGTACCGTCTGTCCGGATGCTCTTGAAGAGCCCGATACCCATACCGAGCGAAGTCGGTACCGGGATATCGATACTGGAGGGCATCGGATGACTGGGTACCGGCAATGCAGACACCGATACAGATGTCGATGCCATCAGTACCGGTACCGGGGTTGGTGCCGGTACCGGCTGGATTGTCTGTTGCGGTTCCGAGGGCGTCGATGCCGCAAGGAGAGCCGCCAGACTGTGCTCAATAGCCAGGACTCTCTGGTCTATCAACGCTGCCCATGCCTGGATGTCGGTACCGGAGAAGACCGCCGGTACACCAGAGCATGGCACCAGTAGTTTTGCCGAGGTCGAGGCCTCGAGAACATCCTGGAGCCCCGATAATGCTTTGGAGGGCGAAACCTCCCGCCAGGGCAATTTTGCCGGTGCAGAATCCTCAAGGGCAACGCCAGAGGCATCTCGATGCTTAGAAGGAGATCTACCCTTTGAGGACCGGCTAGACTTATGTTTAGTTACCTGAGATCCACGGGAGGAACACGAAGCCTTGGAAGATGTCGATGCCACCGAAGCTGCATCAGAGGGAAACAGGGTACTGAGCTTGGCAGCTCGGTTCTGTCGACCTCTCAGACATCATGGCACGGGCCATACATTCCGAGATGGAATGGTTAGGACCTAAACATTTCAGACACCATTCATGGGTGTCGGTGACGGAGATGGTACTGCCACACTTGGTGCACTTTTTAAACCCAGAGGAGGGTTTTTCCATTGTGGAAAAACTCCTAGGCCTAAGGCCCAAAAAGGCACGTGCACCTGGAAAAAAAAATGGGAAAGTACTAAAAAGTGTTTGTTTGTTTTTTAAGAAAATAAAGAAAGAAAGAAGAAAAAACAACAGTACCGGTAAAGCGTCGAGGAAGGCAGACACGACCACAAAAAAAAAACAATTTTCTGCGGTGACAGGAACACGACCTGCTGGCTCCGCGGAAAATGAAGAACTGGAGAGAGGCAGTTGGGAAAGGTGGGAAGGCAGCACGAAGGCGCTGTGGGATGCTCCCAAAGGCTTTCTAATTGGACGCTGGGGAGCGTTCCCGTGCAGGCTCCGTCGGTACCGACGATACCCATATGTTTTGACTACATTCTTGCTTGTTCCTGGAGATATCAGACAATTCTCTGCTTTTAGCTGAATGGCTATGTAGGACCTAGGCAAAATTCTCAAGTGCTGAGACATACCTCATACAAGAATTCCACTTATCCAGACCATGGCATTTTCAATATCATCATAAGGAAGTGAAAGTTGGACAGTAAAGAAGAAAGTCAAGAAGAAAAATCAATGCCTTCAAATTATGATGCTGGCAAAGATACCGTGTATACCATGAACTGCACAAAGGTCAAATCAGTCAGTAACTAGAGGAGATCAAATCTAAGTTTCCCTTAGAAGCTCAAACAATATGACTTAGACTTTCATACTTTGCACACATAATGTTGAAAAGATAGAACATTAGAGAAAGGCATCATGCTTGGCAAGCTTGAAAGTCAATGCAAAAGAGGAAGGCCAGCAATGCAATGGATTGATATAACAGCAGCAGCAATGGATGCCACTCTGTCAACAATTAGCCATCTGTCTGAAGACCAAACACTGTTTAGACAAACTATCCAGAGTACTCAATGGCACTTAACAACAACAACTTTTAAATTATAAAATTTGAGGGGGGTTGTAGTCTGCTGCTCTGCCCTTAAACAAAAGAAATTAAAAAAGAAATCACAAAATGACATCCTCATCAATCTGTGAAATGATTTGGCTATGCTGGGTGGAATGGTGGTGATGCCAGTTGGGTTAGATTATAAAATTATCAAAATTTCATAGGAATGCCTATAAGCATGCATGAAAGGCAACTTGGGTGAGGTTGGGTGCTGTCAGGCTGAAGGTTAGCTTATATGCATTGTGCCCCAGTAGCGGCAGCACTATCCATAGCATATGGCTCTAAACATCATGCTGCTTGCAGAATGAGTAGGTTATAGAGCAGGGCTCGACAAATCCCAGGTTACCATGGCAACCAGAAATTTGCACCTGGAGCCTGTAATCGCAGTCCGGAAGCTAGCTGTCTGCCCGCAGGGATCTCATCTCCAGCGGGCAGAAAAGAAAAGCACAGCCACAGTCATAAGAACATAACATATGCCATACTGGGTCAGACCAAGGGTCCATCAAGCCCAGTATCTTGTTTCCAACAATGGCCATTCCAGGTCTCAAGTACTTGCCGGGTTTCCAAAGGTATATACATTCCATGCTGCTCGTCTCAGGGGTAAGCTGTGGATTTTCCCAGACCTCTTTAATAATGGTTTAAGGACATTTCCTCCAAGAGCTCACCCAACCTGTTCAGAAAAAAAAACTCCTCTGTCTGCCTGAGTGAGATCAAATCCCTGTGGACAGAACAGGAGAAGGCCATGAATGCAGGATGGAAGGCAGAAGGCCACCCACATGGATCCCATCTCTTGCAGGCAGAAAAGAGGACAGCCAATCAGGAGGAGGGGGTGTGAGACAGCAAATCTTTAAAGGAACGTTAGCTTAAAAACAAAAAGGAAGGAGGATGGAGGGAGAAGGGAGAAGGGGATAGTCTGGAAAGGGAACAGAATGGGGTGGGGTTGGGGGTGGGCAAGGAAGAGTGCAAATTATTGGAGGCTAAATGAATGAATGCATGCATGGATACAAAAAGGGCCCAATGCAAATTTGCTGAAAGATGCATCCTCCGCCCCCAGAACACACACATATCCCAGGTCCACACTATATATACACACACACACACACACACACACACACACACACATTCACATACAGACACTCCACCGCTGTACACCATATACGGAGGCTCCCCAACTCTGCAGCACACACACACTCACAACACATGTTATCTAAAGCTATAACTATTGTTATCTAACCATGACGCTCAGTGTAGGAACTCTGACACTGATCTCACAACCTTGAGAACATGAGACCAATGTGAGAGAAAAGAAGGGAGGGGCACAAGGCAGTCATAAGCACTGGCTCCTAAGATTTTGGCCTGGCTCCTAAATCCACAGAGAATTTGTCAAGGCCTGGTATAAAGTGACTGCTGTTGCACATTTTAGAGCTTTGTTAGCCCTACATAATGCATTCCAGACCAGCTGTGCATAGATTGTTAATGCATGTCTTTCTTATTTTCTTATGAAGCCCCCTTTCTATGTGGTCCTCATACAGTTCTTCATCAACTCCTTGGCAGACAAGAGAACACACCAGTCCAATGAGCTTTTTACCCAGTTTTTCTCTGCAGCTCTTGGATTTTAAAGAATCAGGGTTCTCTTGGTGGGGACTGGCAAAAGCCAGGAGGCCCTTAGTATGACACTCTCACACACTCCCTTCTCAAATAAATGAGTCCAGGCCAGAAATTATGTTCTGAACTAGGGTTTACTTAATGTTTTCCAAATTACCCTAAAGTTTAACAACTGAGCCCTCGGACCCCATCTCCATGCGACGTCTGAAGAAACAGCATGCTTAGCATTGGAGTGGGTCACCATCAGATCCATCTCAGGGCGATCCCAGCAGCAGAGAATCAACTGAAACGCCTCTTGACTCAACTCCCACTCTCCTGGATCCAGAGTGTGCCAGCTGAGAAGTCTGCTGTCACACTGCCCACCCCGACAATGTGCCGAGCTGACAAAGCTAGAAGGTTCTTCTTTGCCCGGGCAAACAAGAGAGCCATTTCCAGATCTAGCCTAGCACTCCTTGTGCTGCCCTGCTGATTCACATAAGCCACCACCATGGTGCTGTCCGAAAACACTCAAACCGCTCAGCCCTTGTCCAGAGGACAGAAACACAGAAGAGCAAGCCTGATGGCCCTCATCTCAAGGCGGCTGATGGACCACACTGCCTCCCTGTGGTTCCAACGGCCCTGGGCCATTTGATCTTGACCATCAATCCGAGACGTTGAAGATAAATCCCAGACTCTGGGAGCCTGCTGCAAACAGAACAGTACCAGGCAATCCAACAACCTTTTAACTGTCTCCTCTGGTAGGAAGACACTGCTCATTCAAGTATCGAAACGTGCTCCCAAGAATGCCAGGGAGCGGCAAGGCATCAACTGACTCTTTCCCTGACTGATTACACAGCCATGGCTTTCCAAAAAGGACACCACTCTAGTCACTACCAGAGATGTCTCTGAAAGAGAATGGGCTCGGATGAGCAAGTCGTCACGGTATGGTTGTGCACAAATCCCTGGGTGCCATAGCACTGCAGTTACCACCACGAACTTGGAGAACATCTTTGGGGCAGTGGAGAGTCTGAATGGGAGGGTGGCGAACTGAAAGTGAGAGCCAAAAATGATAAAACACGGATACCTTGCTGATCCTCTCTGATCAGGATATGAAAATACACCTCGGCCAAATTCAGAGATGCCACTTGAGTTACGGATCGCAGTTTCCATCCGGAAGTGCAGGACCCACGAGTGCTCATTGACATCCTTGAGATCCAGAATGATCAGTCCTTTTCAGCACCACGAAATAGATGGAATACCTGCCCTTGCCTCAATCTTCCAGGGGAACAGGCATCACTGTCTTCAGGCATAGCAACTTGTTCTCAGTGATCCACACATTGGCCCTTTTGTTTGCAGAACCACAAAGGAAGATGACGAAGCATCCAGAATCAGCTCTTTGCATTCCAGGACATAGCCATACTGAATGGTGTCTAGCATTCAGCGATCCATGGGAACCTAGGGCCATTCCTTAAGAAGAGGCAAAGCCTGCCCCCAACCAGAGGAACCAGAGAATGGCCCCCTAAACCTTCATCATGCAGCCAGGGAGGGTCCTCCTCTGGAGAGGATCAAGGCCCTAGGGCCCACATGTTCCATGAAAGGACCAAAAATGAGCCAGGAGACTTTCCAGGCCGGTAACGACAGGAATCCCGAGACCCCCATGAGTCCAACCAGTGTGCCCGCGAGGAGCGGGCAGAGGCTGATGGAAAAGGGGCTCCTGCCCGCTTCACAGGCTCTCCCGGACCTGTCTTCCAGAAGGCGGTAACATTTTGTCTCGCCCAGGTCTTTCACCAATGTCTCCAAATCGGCCCCAAAAGAAGCTTTTTTTTTAAGGCCAGTCAGGCTTTGGAAGATGTGTCCATTGCCCAGTGTTGGAGCCAAATCCAATGCCGTGTCATCATTGACAGGGCACTATGCCTAGCTGCTAGATGCACCAGGTCAAACATGGCACAAGAAGGAAGGCTGTAGCTGAATCCAAAAGGGGGTTAGTATCATCTGGCGGAAGAGACTGAATCCACTGAAGTAGTACTCGAGACATCAGGCCTGCATATACTGCCGACTGAAAAAAAGCAGCCGCCGCAGTGAACTAGTTCTTCAACCACGAATGCACCTTATGGTCCAGAATATCCTTTAAAGCTGATCTGCCTTCCACAGGAATGGTGCTGCATCCGGTAACCGCCGTGACGTGTGCATTCACCTTGGGAACATCAAACCACACAATGCACTCCTTCTCAGGAAAGGTGTACATCTTCTCATACACCCTTAGCCCTTTAGGCGGAAAGTTGGGGGAATCCCACGCCAACCGGATTATGTCCTTGATCACCTCCAGGAACAGGGAGACAATAGTGGATTTTTGCATACCTTGCAGGAGTGGATGCACTTTTGGCTCCTGCTCCATACCTAGAGCATCCACCAAGCTCAAGGTGGATGAGACCTTGGCAATCAACACCACCAGTATCTCCTTCCAAAATAAGTGGATCACACCAGCCTCTTTACAATTCTCTGAAGGCGAGAGTACCTCTTTGTCACATCAGAGTCCAGAACAGAGACATCTGAATCCAAGTCACAATCCAAATCTCAGACAAATCCCAGGTGATCCTCATCTTCAGGAGGCACCCTTCACCAGGGACACTTAGCCATAGGCAAATTGAACAGGGCTACCACTCTCAGACTCTCCCTCATGAGACTGCGCTCAGGGGTAATTCAGAGGCCACAGGGTCTGCATTTCCATACCAGAATGACCAGACTGCTTTTAAAAAAGGAAAAGAATTCCAAAGAGGACAATCTGGACTCCAGATGCTCTCCTCACAGAAATGACCTCCTCTACACCAGAGGACACAGCCGCCGTCAATCTTCTAGAGGACGGGGAGCAACCCACAGCACAACTGGTGGAACCTCCCACTGGCGGTTATCCTTACCCACAGCTCCATCTGCCAACCCCTGCCCTGAGGCAGGCAAGGCTGAACCAATTGTATCCCCCTGCTGAGAGGGGGAAAAGCGGGCTCGCTAGGAATGATCTAGAAGCTGCCCTGCAAGAATAGCAGAGTCCAGAAGGTGCAACTCACTTGCCACAGGTCTAACAACGTTTCCTGGAAGAGGACATAAAGAGCTAAGGCAAGAGCAATAGCAGTTCATGCTAAGACCATGGCAGCCATAAGGCACGCATTAACAGTGCTTGTACAGCAATGCATAAAATGGGTAGAAATGCACACTGGAGCCACTCTGGAAGAACAACCGGACTGCCAGGCACAGAACAGTAAAAAGCGCTAGTAATGCGTGCAGAAAACGCAGGAAACCCCCACCCCATACCAACGATCACCAGTGGTCCACCCTGAATTGCACCCTGACGGAATCAGAAGCCCCCAGCCATGCTTTATATACCACCTTATCCTTCAATCAAAGTAGTTTACAGTATAACTAAATTTGGTACATTCAAGAAGGTTGGGGGGGAGGGGAGGTGAGGGTGGGGGTTGTATACATCTATACAACTATATACAATAATGTCAATTGCGGGCTGTGTGCGATCAAGCTCATAGCCCGTCTTGGTACTCACCCCCTGAGAGCCCCAGGTCAAAAGCTCATGCCGGGCTCTGCTCTTCTCCCCTGTAACTGTTTCTCTTGCTTTTCAGACACACTGTTTTAAAGCTAGCTGGCAGATAGATTCCTCTGAGAGCCTTCTGCAATCTTTGGGAGACAGCAGGGGGAACAGAGGAGGTGGGGGGGCGTTGATGTCATGTGAGGCTGCTGAATTCTTCCAAACCTTCCAATTTTCTGGTTGGTCAATAGGCTCTTATGATAAGAGCCTGGAGCTGAACCAATTTTCCCTCCTCTTATGGCTACCGAAAAGACAGCAGTCTTGTGGAACCTCCCACATCACGCTCAAGTGAGAGAGTCATTCACAACCATTTTAATCAATCTTTTTCTCTCAATTATTCAGATTTTCTTCAAATTGAAGAAAATTTATCCACCATCTGCTGGAGACAAAAAAATACTGAAAAGACTACTAGTGGCTGAGGCAAATAGAGGCATGGGAGTGATGTCACGGAAACCTGGGCTTTTCATTGGTTCTTTGTCTCCACCAATCTGCTGGTAGGGGAACACAACCCACTTGTCTGGACTGGTCTAGCAGGACGATATGGAAACACTGATTCACCGTAACATAGCAATTGCAGAATTGCATGTGTCAAACAGCACTTCCCCCTCATCTCTTCTTCCGATCACAGACACACAGAAACATCACAGATACAAATACATGTACATAATTAACATATATACACATGGACAGATACATACATGCAAGTACTTACAGACACGTGCAAGCACACATACCTGCTCACAAACATACACAAGACAGAGGCAATGTAGATACAGACACATGTGTGCTTCTACATACACACAGAGGAGTTAGAAAGAATTCCATGAGCCATGTTCTGCATACTTTCCCCACGTGTTAGCCACGTTTCACATAAGCAGTAGCGCCTACTATTGAGGGTTAAATTGTCTGTCCATACGCATGTTTGTTTGCATTTATGTAAGCATACACAAACATGCATATGCTTAGCTGTCCCCCCAGCAACATGATGCAATGTGCATGCGGGAGTAGTGCCTCCCACAGGCAGAAGAGTTGAGAAGACCAAGATCATGGGTGGGAAAGCTGCATTGAGCCTGAGGGAACAATGTCTCCCATTGGCAGAAGATGAGAGTAAGGCCACGATCATAGCCATGAGAGCTGCACTGTGCCCATGGGTACAAAATGAAAGCAAACAGTGGAGTGGAGGAGTGGCCTAGTGGTTGGGGCAAGGTACTTCAGGCCAGAAGGTCAGTGGTTCAAATCCCACTAGAGGACAGCATCCTTGGGCCAGAAGGACTGGGGTTTCTAATCCCACAGGTGCTCCTTGTGGTCTTGGGCAAGCCACTTAACTATTACAGGGAACATGGGCTATGGAGGGTTATCTCCAAGTTATAATGCCCTGTTCAATGTAATTTCAGTTTGTTCAATGTAAACCGCCTTGATATCACAAAAGGCGGTATATAAGAAATGTTAAATAAATAAATAAAATAAAACAGAAGAGGATGCCCATGATAACAGCAAAGACCACTTCTGATTGCCCATGGGGGGATCCCATCTCCCGTGGGCAGTAGAGGATGGAAAAGCCACGATCCTGGCCTAGATGGCAACTGGCTGCCTGTGGAGACCCATCTCCCGTGGGAAGAATATGAGACAGCTGCAACTGCAGCCTGCAGCTCCATAAAGGTTAGACCCGGTGGGGGGTGGGGGGGGAGAGGGGAGGAGGTAGAGATGGAAGTAAAAATTTAAAGGGCCAGTAAACCTCAAAAAAAAAAAAAAAAAAGGACGGAGGGAATAGAGGGCAGGGAGTGTGAATGCTAAGAAGAAGGGAGAAGGAGAAAAGAGTAGGAAGGGGGCCTGGCAAGAGAAGAGTTGGAAGGGAGAGGGAATACAAATGAGGGGAAATGCGCCATTCTGCCACATTGCAAGGGTGCACTTTTCAACTCATTATAGTTATTTTTATTCTTTCCAACTCAACCGTAGTTGGAAATAATTATTTAAAAGGGTCAAGAATATGGTTTATGGTTTATTATATTTAATATACTGCCTTTAATATCTGTCTTTTGGACAATTAACTCTGTAAATTTAATGGCACGGGATGAAACTTGTCCTACAGGAAAAACTGGCAAAAAGAAGCTACATGTTTGAAAATGGGCCATATTAGACAGGGAGTACCAGAGAAATAAAGCCCCCCCCCCCACACAAAAAAACAACAAGCCCAATGTATTTCTACCGGAGGAGCTCCAGCTTTTGTAGTATAGAAACTTGCATACACAAAGAGTAGTTACGGAATTGTTCCTTTCAAACTCCCTCTCCCTGTTCTCTACTCTCCCGACCCCCCTCCAAACTACACCCATCACCCTGTACACTGCCCCCACCCCCAAAAAAATATTCCCTTTCAACTGCCCTACCAATCTGCCAAATACTGCCACCACAAAAAAAATACCCCAACTGCTTCACTGCTCTGCACACTGCCCCATCCCCAAAACCTACACCCCACAACTGCCTCACCCCCCTCCCAGTAACTGTCCTCATCCCAAAACTACACCCCGGCAACTGCCCTACCGCACCACAAACTGACCTACACCAACAACTACCCCATCACATTGCAAATTATCACTTCCCAAAAACACTCTCCAACTTCCCTACTCCCCCACAAATTGCCTTACCTGTAAAAGATATCCCCCCAACAACAGCTCCACTATCCTGCAAATACCCCACCCCCTAAAGCTGCCCTACCCCCTAACTACTATCCTGCAACTGCCCCACCTCTAAAAAAAAAAACACAATCCATTTCAACTTTCCTACTATGTATCAAAATGCTCTACCCCCTCATAAAATGCCTCACCCCGAAAAACTGCCCCTGCAGCTACCTCGCAATTTCACCCAAAGCTCCACCACCACACAAACTACCTCCACCCCCAAAATCTACTCCCCCACAACTGCCCCATCACCCTGCAACAGGCCCATCCACCAAAAATAACCCCCCATGGCTGCCTCACTCTCAAAAAATCCCCCATGCAGATACCCCACCTCCAAAAACTCCACACTGTAATTACCTCACCATCCTGCAAATACTCCATCCCGAAAATTACCTCTTCACATCTGTCGCCAATCCCCAAATGTATGTCCTCCATAAAAATATCTCACCATCCTCATCTACCTCTCCAGATTCAACATGTGCACAGCACACAGAGAACATGCAACAAAGATAAGCATACACACTACACGAACACATGAACATCACACACACAGACACAGGGATCGAGCTGCTGGAGCCAGATCTGACCGCCGCCATCGGAAGCCTCCTGCCACCCAATCGGGGCCGTGCCTCTTCTGCTTAAAGGAGCACCATCGGGCGCACCTGCGCCTGGCGGGCCTCGCCAGAGGGCCATTTGGCGTGGCCCCTTAGGGAAACACAGACCATCGGATATCACCACCGGGAAGACAGAGCACAAGCGACTGACGACAGATTACAAGAGAAAGCGCTGAAATCAAGGGGACATGTAGCATCCCCAGCTAAACATATGTATACAGAAACCTCACAATTGATTTAAAAAGGGACTAACTACTGACTTAAAGAGCGACCGACTGCTCCCACATACCCTACTACTGATTGTCCTGCACGTATTTCACTACAAATACGTAGCATGTACCCTATTGCCGAATGCTCTATAAGTAATCCATTACCGAGTGTTATGTATGTAATTCTCTGCTAAGTGCTTATGAGTAATCCACTACTGAGTGTTATGCATGTAATTCTCTGATAAGTGCCTATGTGACATTTCACTGCCAATTGTTTCTGCAAGTATTCTACTGCTGATTGAATGCTAACATTTTAATGCTGTAGCAGGTAGTAGCCTAGAACAACCAACCACTACTAGGACATGCAGCATATACAAAATCTGTACAGATAACATATACCCCGCCAGTACATACCTCCTCAGAAAGGAAAAGCCTGTCAGACACAGGACGCACTGAACCCCAGCACAATATGGCCATATCCACTCTAACCCTAACCAGCCTATACTTTACTCAGCACTGTCTTCAACAGCTCCCTCGCCTCTGCCCTCGACCACAACCCAATTCAGACTGTGCGAGGCCAAGGAAGGAGACATTACAGTAACACATACCACACTCCAATAGAACTCTCTCAGAACCCCCACTAATACCTAATCCACATACCGCTTCAGTACTCCACTAAACCCAAAGGGGTGCAACATCAAAACTCACGCAACTTGAAGTGTGCCCTCATAAATGCACGTTCAGTCCGATATCACCATATCCAACACCTACACCACCATCAACTTCATCTACAGATCACCAGCTTCCTCCCATGACGACGTAGCGACCATAACTGACCTAGCCTCCAACCCCCAGAACACACGAAGGCTGAACTGGGCACTAGGGGACTTCAACCTACCAGCCCTGAAAGATACTCACATCAAAGCCTTCCTTGAAGCGCTCAACAACCTAGGATATGAACAAATAGTGGGTGCCCCCACCCAATCGGAAAGGAAAGACACTGGACCTCATCTTCGTCCCTCGACCAGATGTGAGTAAGAAATATGACTTTGACATAGCTATCTCCCCAGTCCCATGGTCGGATCACAATCTAATCAATTTCCAGATACCCATGCTTCATGATAGCAAACAGACGAAGGAAGTAACCGAAAACCCAGCAACACCCAGAGGACGTATCAGACTCTTCGACAAGGAAGTCATCATCAAAGAGGTCCTCCCCAACATCAAGACAGCATCACCAAACCTCGATGAGCTGATGGACTCATGGAACAACAACCTGAGCTTCTTTGCATTCCTTCCTGCCCCAGCCAAGCCACATACCACAGATAAGCCAAAAATTAGAAAACTGCACGCTGGTACACCACTGAGCTACAAACCTCACTACATCTAAGGAAACAAGAAAGACGATGGCGACGTACACGATCCCCAGCAGACTAGACAGCCTACACCTCACACCGGGGCTTAACATCAGAAAAAAAATGAAAGAACATCACTCTGAAATCCTGAGCCGCTCCCTGAACAAACCCCACGAGCTCTTCAATATAGTCAAGGCTCTAGTGAAGGAACCCTCACCCCCCCAACCAGCCACGATACACCCTCAAGAATACGCTACTTGGTGACCAAAACCAACAACATCAGCAAAGCCATATTGTCCAGCCATAGTAGCAACCCTGTCCAACCTACTCCGCTTAACTCCCTCATAACACCATCAGCCGCAGGTATTGAGGACATCATTGCTACCACTGCTCCAAATGACCCTTGTCAGGCATTCTGGATAAAATCACTATGTAAGGAAATCATCCCTATTCTAGCCAAGATAATGGACCTGTCCTTCTCCTCAAGGCTATTCCCGTCATGCCTTAAGCAGACGTCAATCCGGCCCCTTCTGAAGAACACTAAACTTAGCCCCCAGAAGGTAGAATCATACCGTCCAATATCAAGCATCCCGCTGCTAGCAAAGATAATCGAGAAGGTGGTCCAACGTCAAATACAGGACCACATCAACTCTACGGCTCCCCTCAACCCATGTCAACATGGCTTTAGGGAATCAAATGGCGTCGAAACTCTCCTTACCACGTTCATCAACACATTGATCACGGGAATTGACAACATAAAACAAGGATATGCCCTAATTTTCCTCGACATCGCCGCTGCATTTGACTCCGTCAACCATGAACAACTCTTGATATGGCTTCATGAAAAAGGAATTAATGGCTCAGCATTGAGATGGTGCAAATCCTATCTAACGGACAGATGGCAGCAGGTACGTACAGGACCCATGACCTCTAAACCTTTCCAACAAAAACATGGCGTGCTTCAGGGCTCTTCGCTCTCCGCCCTATTATTCAACATATACATGCAACCCATATGTGAAATAATCCAATCCCATAACATCTCATGCCTGATCTATGCGGACGACGTACTACTCTTCACCCCATTCACGATTGACCAACCAGATTTCGCCCCACTAGTAAAATGCTTCGAAGCTGTAACTGACTTGCTCCACTCACAGAGCCTCAAGATAAACTTCAGCAACACGGATGTACTGTTCATTACTAGAAATCAATCCTTCTCCCCAACGGCGACACTAAAGACAAGAGACGCTGAGCTCCCGAGTAGAACCACTATCCGCTACCTAGGCGTTACACTAGACCAGCACTTTGAATGTAAAGCGCACATCAGCAACACCATAAAGAAAATCTACTACAAAAGAACAGTGCGACATCTCCAACCCCTGCTGCAACCAGATGACTTCAGAACAGTTTTTCAGGCACTCGTGACCCCCCACTTTGACTACGGCAATGCAATTCTGCAAGGGCTACCCAAAAACACACTAAACCCATTACAGATGGCAATGAATACAGCTGCACGCCTCCTCCACAGGGCCCCTAGAAGAGACCACATTACCCCAATCCTAAAGGATTTGCACTGGCTACCAATCTACTGCCGGATAACTTATAAAGTAGTCCTGATGACCTTCAAGGCCATTAACAAAATATCCTCCACCTCCCTAACAGATCACATCTACCCCACCCCGGCAAACAGAGCAAGGAGGACACCCGCCACCAACACACTGCAAATCCCGAAGGAAATAACAAACTGCACCCAGGCAACAAAGAACCGAGCCTTTAAGTTCTATGCTCCCAGCTGCTGGAATGCACTCCCAACTACCGTCCGAGCAATCACTGACCTTACGCAATTCAGAAAAGCTCTGAAACACCTGTTTCTCTTACACTACTCGCAGCCCAGTATTTCAACCACACCCCGCCTTACACCCATCTAGCCAATTGTAAAGAACAGAAAACCCATGTGCATATTGTAGATAGTTGTAGATAGCTTTAGATAGATCCCCCCAGTTGATAACCAAGTTGAATTACCCGTTCAAAGTAAGTACATAACAGGCACCTGTTTTGTACAAAATGTTATATGTAAACCGCACTGATTTTAAAGAGCGTGGTATATAAAAGCAATAAATAAATAAAATAAATAAATTACAAATAATTCCCCAACTGCGATGCACTGCATTTTAAATCATTCATATTTGTATTTTATATACAAATGCCCCACTCCAAAAAAACAACCCCACTGAGAAAACCTAACCCCTCCTGCAACTGCCCCACCACTCTCTCAATATCCCAACCCCAAAAACTACTCCCCCACAACTGCCCTACCAACCTGCTAAATGTCCCCACTGCCCTGCAAATTGCCCCACCCAAAAAAACAACCTCCTGCAACTGCCACCTCAAACCCCCCCCAACTGCCCCACCTGTAAAAACGAATCACTCCTGTAACTGCCCCACCATCCTACAAAACGTGCCATGGGAGTTCAGTTTTACCCATGCTACTACTACTACTACTACTACTGAGCATTTATAAAGCGCTACCAGACACACGCAGCGCTGTACAGAAAAAAAAGACAAAAATAGACAGTCCCTGCCCAAAAGAGCTTACAATCTAAAAAGACAAAACAAAGAAGGTGAAGGACGAGGAAAGAACAAAGGCAAAGGAAGGATTACAGGAGAAACAAGACAAGGGAACAAGGTGAGAACAAGGGAAAAGAAAAGGAACAGGTGAAAACAAGACAAGGGAAGAGGAGGAAAACAGGTAAGTCATGAACCAAAGGCAGAAGCAAAGAGGTGAGCAAAAAGTGATCTATAGGCAAAACATTTTTTTAACCAGAAACGTTAATTACATTTTTGTCAGATCATACAGAGGAATAAGATATAGAGAGGCCTTATTTTGTGTGGTTTTTGGAAAACTGAAGTTTTTTGGCGAGTCTGGCATGGAGCTGTTTAGTATATAATAATTTGATATCAATTACTATAAATTACTACCTTGAATCTTTAAAGGCTTCTCTATATCATTTAGTTTCAATTTCTGAATACTTAAAGAGAACATTAAATTCTGGATCCGATACATCAATGATATTTTAGTGATTTGGGATGGCAGTCTAGCACATCTGGAAGATTTTAACGTAAGGGTTAATGATCTTGATGAGAATCTTCGCTTTCAAATTACATCAGATTGCGTATTTAGATTTATTGATTATAAAAGAGCAGGAGGGATTTAAAACTACTATGCATAAAAAACCTACGGATAGGAACCACCTCTTACATTATAGGAGTTTTCACAATCCAGTGTTTAGTACAATTACTATTGCAAATAAATTTTTTAGCATCTCTCTAACCTATAGACCACCAGGAGCCACAACTGAATACTTATCCTCTGTCCTTGAAACTGTATGTGCCAACACCTCTAAGCATAAGCCCCTAATTGCTTTAGGTGATTACAATCTACCATCTACGTCCTCTAAAGAAGCAGCAGCATTTTTAAAAGCTATGACTTCATTAAAGTATCGCCAAATAATTACTTCTCCTACACATCAACATGGCTCTACTCCAGATTTGGTCTTCATTCCAAAGCAACTAATGAGGCACGATAAGACTGTAACAACAGCTATCACTCCAGTCCCTTGGTCAGATCATCACTTAATTGAGTTTTTCTTGACATTAAATAATTCCTTTCAACAATTAGACTATGAGGGCACAACCAGACGCTTCAAGGCCTTTGAAAGAGATACATTTATAAATGAAGTCATTCCACAATTAGAGCAAAACTTTGATACCCTTGATTCAGGAATAGACAACTGGAATTGCACTTTATCTAATGCAGCATCAGCTCTCACTCGTTCTCAACCAAAGGCACGTAGGAGATCTAATGCTCCTTGGTACTCAAGTGATATCAGGATTATGAAACGCACTCTCCGAAGGTTAGAAAGAAAATGGAGAAGATTTAAATCTCATGATCTACTGACCCAATACAGAGCTAGACAACTTGAATATAACGATCTTATAAATGAACATAAGCAACTTTATCATACCAATATAATTATGAAATCTATCAATAGACCGAGGGAGCTTTTTAGCATTGTTCTAAAGCTCACAAAAGACTCTATGCAGCATCGTGCCCACCACATAGACCCACAGGTCTTTGCAGATTACCTAAGATCCAAAAATATCACTACTCATACATGCCCCCCTTCTACACTGACAAATGGCTATAGTTTCAACGATTCTCAACACATTTTGGAGAACTTCACTATTCCTTCATCCCAGCAAATTGAAGACATAATACAGGGGACTTAATACAACATCATCTTCAGCTCCTTGTCCAGTATCTTGGATCAAAGCAACAAAACATCAGCTTTCACCTTACATTCATAAGATTGTTAAGAACTCCCTTCAACAAGGATACTTACCACAGTCATTAAAACAAGCCATGATTCGGCCAGTCCTTAAGAATAACACACTAGGCCCTTCTGATCCGAAATCTTACCGCCCAATTTCTAGCTTACCTTTCCTTACCAAAGTCATTGAAAAGTCAGTACAAAACCAACTTCAGGATCACTTGGACTTACATGCACCTCTGGACATTCACCAGCATGGCTTTAAACCACAACGCAATGTTGAAACCTTGCTCACCTCTCTTTTTGATCATCTTTTAAGTGGTATCGATAATATTAAGAATGGATTCCTGTTAGTATTCATGGATGTTTCAGCTGCTTTTGACACAATATCTCACTCTAAGCTACTGCACCGTTTGCATCATATAGGATTACGAAATAATACTTTAAACTGGTCTAGCTCTTACTTGGAAGGTCATATGCAACAAGTCAAATGTGACCAGAAAAAATCTTTGCAATCCCCAGTCATTCAAGGAGGGCCTCAGGGTTCAGCTTTATCTTCTATTCTGTTCAATATTTATATCCAACCTTTATGCAATATTATTAAACTACACAAATTCCATTATCACCTTAATGCTGATGACATAATGGTATATACCCCAATTGTTTTACAATCTCTTGACTTTTCAGCAATTTCTAGATGTCTCCAAGACATGAATACCTGGCTTTCAAATAATAACTTTACACTTAATCATGACAAAACTGAGGTAATGTTTGTTACTAGGAACCCTAACTTCATTCCTCCAAATACTATTGATTTACTAGGTAGGCCCATCATAGTTAAAAACGAAATCAAATACCTTGGCATAATTTTGGATAAGGCACTGAACCTTAAATCTCACATTGCTAAAATCGCTAACAAGGCCTATCATCGTCTAAAGATTGTGAGAAAACTAAAGCCATTACTCCATCAGGACCATTTCCGTACCGTTTGTCAGGCTCTCATCACCCCCCTCCAAGACTACAGAAACCTGCTTTATCAAGGCCTCCCTCAGCTTACTCTACACCCTCTCCAGATGGTTCAGAATACTGCTGCACATATTATTACTGGTACAGCAAAAACAGATCATATCTCCCTTGTCCTACAACAGTTGCACTGGCTTCCAGTAAGTGTCAGGTCAAAATTCAAGACGCTTTTAATTATCTTTAGGATTTACAATCACCTGTCAGCGGATGCTTTACAAAATATTATAACTAGAGACATTATCAATAGACCAAGAAGAAGCAGCACTAATAATGACAACATAATTAGTACCCCTGCTGAATAATGTAGGACTAAACAAGCAACTTCAAAAAGAGCTCCTTCTTTACTGGCTTCCAAACTTTGGAACTCTCTCCCGATGGACCTCAGAATTATGACTGATATCAAAGATTTTCACAATGCCTTGAAGACCCTGCTATTTGCTGAAACTTATCATTTGATAAAAAATTAATACTTTTTACCAATAGGCTCATTACATTACATTAATTCATCTTAGTTTTATCTGTTAATGTCTTATCTACCCTATGTTATTTGTAACCTTCCACTTGTATTGTGATCACTTTGATTGAAGGATAAAGGTGGGATACAAATCTGTCTAAATAAATAAATAAAAAGAATCTTCCTGTGGGGCAATTCTTAAGAGCTTGACGCATGTGCACTTCTTTTGAAGATTTTGAGCATCAGGTTGAAATGATGAAACAAAGGTTTGTAGCAAGAAAATACCCGTTGCATAGGTTTTCAACCCAGTCCTCGGGGAACCCTAGGCCAGTCAGGTTTTCAGGATTCCCACAATGAATATGCATAAGATAGATTTGCATACAATGAAGGCAGAACATGCAAATCTTCCTCATGCATATTCATTCTGGGAATACAGAAAACCAGACTGGCCTAGGGTTCCCCGAGGACTGGGTTGAAAATCCCTGCGTTACGGTACATCCACTGAGCTTATCTTAGAGTTTGGGATATTCCTAGAGAATCTCTCTTGCAATTGAGGTCGGCAAATTCAGACCAGCGGATGGTGTGTCCTCTCCTTTATTCACGTTTTTCAAGTGGGATTATCAAGCTCCTACAAGAGGAGTGGCATTTAATACAGAAAGTTCCAGCATTTGCAGACCTCCAGGGTGGCCCACAAGCAGAATGTGTTAGTGCTGTCGGCTCTTACAGAAAGGCAGTTCCTTTTGAAGAATAAGGGCCCATATCGGTGTGGGCGATGTTCTGTTTGTGCACATGAGTTGCCCGTAAGGAATCATTTTGTGCACCCAGTGACTAAACAAATGTTTCACATAGAAGATTTTTCGAATTGTGAAACAAGTAATGTCATCTATGTTGTTCAATGTCCATGCGAGAAGTTATATGTGGGGAAAACAACACGAAGCATCCAGAAACGATTGAACACAGAAGTTGTATTAAAAGGGGTCAGATCGACAAACCATTGGTGGTGCATTGGCAAGAACAGCAGCACAAGATTTCAGATATTAAGTTTTTTGTTTTAAAGAAAGTCAAAATAAATTGGAGAGGAGGCGATATCAACAGAACCATTTTGAGACTGGAACAACGGTATATTTATATGCTTGATACATTGACCCCCATGGGTTTCAATTTGGATACAGATTTTTCTGGTTTTTTTTGTAGCCTGGTACATTTTGGATGCTATATTGATCTAATTCTTTTATTTTTATTTATTATTTTTTGCATCTGGATTATTCCTTCCCCCCTTCCCCTCCCTCTCTCCCCCTTCCCTTCTTCCCCTCCCCCTTCTCTCCCCTCCTCCCTTCTTCCCCTTTTCCCTTTCCTTGCTCCCCCTCTCTCTCTCCCTTTCCCTTCCCCCTCCCCTTTCCTTCTCCCCCTCCATTCCCATCCTCCCTCCTTCCCCTCTTTCCTTTTTCCTCCCTTGCCCCCTCCTTCTCCCCCTTTCTCACCTTCCCCCTCCTTTTCCCCCTCCCCCTTCTCCCACCTTCATCCCTTCCCTTCTTCCCCCCCCCTTCCCACCTTCGTCCCTTCCCTTCGTCCCCCTCTATTATAGCCAACTGATTTTACTTTTATTTGGTCTTACTCCGGTTTTTTTGTGTATTGAGGTTTTTATATTGGGGGTTTTTATCACAAAGTGCTTTTAATCGATTAATTATTTAATTATTTATTTTTAAAATGTATTTATTTCCCCATGACAGTGGTGAATTTTATTTCTGCCCTGTGGGTTTGTGTAAAGTATTTACAGTACCTTGTGTGATTGGCTAATATAAAGATGGGTGTTATAATGGAGATTCACATCCATTTAATATGATTTTCTGGGGCACTTAGGCAGCTAGATGCTTGGTATTTATAACAATATATTAAATTTGCCTTGAATTGCATTTTTAAATACTGACATTTATATTGTTTTTAACATACTTATGGATGGTGTCATTTTATCAGGAGTCATCCAGTTTTTCATTTAATGTTTCAGATTGTCAGGAGTTGCATGTTTACATGGACATGACTATACAGCGTGTATAGTTTTTAGTGATATTTGCTGGCACTAGTATAATGATACATGCAATGAGAGTGGCCGGTTTATTTACAATAGAATTAGCCTGGTTGTCTTTTTTTTTTTTTAATAGAGAACCAATAGCTGAATGTCTACTTTACATGTTTTTAAGAATGGTTCAATAAGATAGTTATGTACAATGGATGACTTAACAGTGATAGACTACATGTTTCATCTTTCATTAAAATATGCAGGCAGTATAACATTAAAGTGGGGGTACTCCGTCATGGTTCTGAGAATTAGAGGTATTGCAAATGAAGTTTTGTCCATATAACCCGAGTAGGTCAGGTGACGCTGAATTTCCCGCATACATAAAAGTCTGAGTACAGCGTAGGTGTGGGCGTTTTGCTTACAGAAAGGAAGCAGTAAAGCGCTCTGTGAGAAGGTATCTTTCATTTTAATATGTTGACGTCTTTTGAATAAGGAAGCCTTTGGTGGGGTTTATTAGGGATTTTGTTTGGTACTGCACAGCGTTGTTTTATAGAGCCCTTCACGGCGTTTTAGGTACTAAGCTAGACAGTTTTCTCCGGTGCGTTTAACTGCCATGTTATATTATGGGCACGAGATATTATTTTCCTTGACCCAAGCATGCATGGCTATGGATATGGTGTATATAGAAAGAAGGCTATAGTAATATTATTGTTTGATTTAGGATTATAGATTTATCACACAGTTCGACGTGATTGTCACTCCTGCTTCGTTTATACAATTAGCATTTGCTCAGGTAGAAGAAATATCTTTCCTATATAAATTTGTGCTTATATATTTTTTCTTCTTTCCTCTTTTAGTTTACAACTCATTATAGAAAGGGCTAGTTGAGAGGCAAGCTTCTAATTTGGTTTGAAGTTGCAGTTTTTTATCTTAGTCTGTATTACAGATCACATCCCTTGTTTCGAATCTTGTGACAATTACACCCTTTTTATTGCTAAGATATTTTTGTGTGTGCACATCTATTTATATTACTATTTTATTCATGTTATTATTTATCTATCTATTGTTTTTGTTTTATCCTGTTTTAATATTTAGTCTTTGGGACATTTGTTCATGCATAAATTTTTATTATATGATTTTTTTATGTTTATGTGCATTGTTTAACTATGTGTATATATATATTTAATTTGTTTTGTGGTTAGTTATGATTTTAGCATGCCAAAAGATCCCCTGAAGAAGGCAAAGCTGAAACACGACCTGTGTTGGGTTAAGATTTGGCGGACACGCCCCTGGTGGAGGTGGTGTTTTGTACCCCTGGTTAAGTACTTGAAATAAAGGCTGTTTTACGTTACCACGCCTGGACTGGGTCTCTGTTGCTTACGTGGTACAGTGCTCTTCTGTTGGACCACCCTCAAAAACTACTGCACTCCACAATCTACACTACCCCAAAAAGATACCCCATCCAAACTGCCCCTCCATCCAGCATACTATCGCCACCTCAACAGCCCCACTACCTTCCAAACTACCCTGTAACTGCCCACCATCTTGCAAACCACCCTCACCCCCAAAATTATCTCCAGCAACTACTCCACCACCCCAAAAATCACATGTAAATGCCCTACCACCTCGCAAACTACCCTCCTGTAATTTCCCCACTACTCCAAGAAATATCCCCACTACTCCAAGAAATATCCCCAACCCCAAAAACTAGACCCCAACTGCCCCACAAACTACCCCACCCCAAATAATGTCCTCCCTGCATCTGCCCCACTACCCCAGAAACTACTTCCCCGCATCTGACCCAATCCCCAAAACTATGTAAGTAAGAAATTCCACACCACCCCAAGCTACTCCAATCACAGGCACAACACGTGCACCACACAACAGCTGGGTTGTACTGATTTTAAATTATTTTTTACCTGAGTCTCTCCAGTCCAGTCTAGACGCATGGGTTATGACCATGCTATCACCAGCAGCTGGAGACTGAGAACCACTGATTTGATGATGTCACACCATAAGGATCCATGCTTAGCTGGTAGCTTTAGTATTCTATTAACAAAGCAGACTCCATCAAGACAAGAATTAATCCAAATCAAAAAATCAGCTTGCAGAACTATTTACATAAACCCGAGATCTGCTAATCCAACAAATTTAAAAAAGGACGTACATTAAACAATATCCCAAAAAGCACATACAGTATGAGACAGAAACCAAATACGCGCCTTAATCTCTGCAACGTCTGAGCTCAACAAAAACAAAATGGACGGGTTCTGGACTGGATTGGAGAAACTCAAGGAAAGAAAATTAGCAGTTAAGGTCTAATTTCACCTTCTTTATTGTCTCTCCACTCCAGACCAGATGCATGGGATGTACCAGAGCAGTACTCAACAATGGGCAGGAGCCTGGCCTACAATACCCGAGCACAAAAGCATGCATCGTCTCTTGTCTGAACATCCAAGCAGTAGTGCCAGACAAAGAAATGGAGAGACGACCAAGTTGCTGCTCTACAAATATCCACCAGTGGAACAAGGTGAAATTAGGCCTTACCTGCTTGTCTTTCCTTGAGTATCTCCAGTCCAGTCCCAACATGGATGGGTAGTCACGCCTGTCTAGCAGCTTGGGGACTGAGCATGTCAGATCTGTGACATCAGCATACTTGGGCAGCCAGAAACCCCTCCCAGCCCTCAGTAACCTAATGACAAAGCAAACTCAGAAGAGAAAAGACCACATGCAAACTGCAACACCAGGTCTGAATTTAAGAAGAAAAACATCTTTAAGAAAAGAAAAAAAACAAAAAAAACACAAATGAGGCCCCCTAAACAGATCGCAAGCCCCCCATGCGAGGAAAGGAGGCCCCAACAAGCGCCATCTGCCCAAAGTCTCCAACCTACCTTCTTATCCAGTAGCCTCCCCAGTTCTCTCAATTCCTTTTTTTTTTCTTTCCAATTGACTAAGGTCACTTACCTCTGCATTTCCCTCCACCGTTCTGCAATGACTTATTGATGTACTTCTTCGAGGTCTGGGATCGCAATCTGAAACAAATAGAACCCTTCAGTTAGTGGTGGGTCAGGGACTGAACTGGAGATACTCAAGGAAAGACAATTAACAGGTAAGGCCTAATTTCACCTTCCTTATCGTATCCTCCAGTCCAGTTCCAACACGGATGGGATGTAACTTAGCAATACTAATCCTCGGAGGGACCAGGAAGCCCAGCCTGAAATCACCACCATGCCAAATTTTGCATCCCTCACTGCTTGCACATGCAAGTGATAATGCTTAAATGTATGCAGGGACTCCCATGTAGTGGTCCTGCAGATAGCTGCCGGTGGGATCAAGCTCAATTCTGGCCAGGAAGCTGGCTGTGCCCTTGCGAAGTGGACCCACAACCCCATGGCACCACTTTACGTTTGAGTAGGTAAGCCGAGGAAATCATCTCCCTCACCCACTGAGAAACGTAGGCCTTGGATGCTGCCTCCCCTTTGCGAGGGCCTCCAAAGAGGCCAAACAACCTATCATTCTTCCTAAAATGATCTGTGGTTTTCAAGTAACGCCGGAGGACACAACATACGTCCAGGATCTGCAAAAGAGATTGCGACTGGGAACCTCTCTTGCCCAAAAACACCAGAAGGATAACTGGCTGATTCACAGGGAATGTGGAGATCACCTTTGGCAGGAAGGATGGAACCAGACTTAGTACAACCTTTTCTTTAGAAATGGAGAGGAAAGGTTCCCAGCAAGATAAGGCTTGCAACTCCAAAATCCTCCTGGCTGAACAGATGGCTACCAAAAAGACTGTTTTCAGAGTCAAGTCCTTCAACAAGCACTCAGCCAGTGGGCTCAAAAGGTGCCGTGGTCAGTGCCGAAAGCACCAAATTAAGGTCCCATGCGGGAAACATCGACCTCAACAGGGGTTGAACCTGCTTTATGGCCCAAAGGAAACGCACCATGTCCGGATGAGCCGCTGGAGATTTTCCCTACACTTTCCTCGAGTAACATGCCACGGCTGCTACCTGCACCCGCAGGGAATTACACACCAAACCTTTTTCCAGCCCAGCTTGGAGAAAGGCCAGCAGCTTGGGGAGGTGAGCCTCCAGGGGTCTCAATCCCCAATTTACACACCAGTTCTCAAAGAGCCTCCAGACCCTACTGTAAGCCAGCGAGGTGGAATGCTTACACGCCTTTAGCAGAGTTGAAATGACTGTGCCCGAACAACCCTACTTAACTAACCATGCCCTCTCAAGAGCCATGCCACAAGCGAGAATCGATCCACCTGTGGCATTAGGACTGGCCCCTGCACCAGCAGGTCACTCCTGTTCGGGAGTTACCAGGTGTCGTCCATCAACAACCTGACTAGATCGGTGTACCATGTTCTGCACGGACAGTCCAGTGCAATCAGGACGATCATCCCCCTGTGCGCCTCAATCCGCTGCAACACCTGCCCTATCAGGGCCCATGATGGGAACACAAAGCAGATCTGCCTCCAGCCAAGGTTGCACCGGGGTGTCAAGGCCCTCCGACATCCATTCCCTGCATCTGCTGTAGAACTGACTTGCTTTCGCAGACACAAGGGTCGCCATGAGGTCCATGTCTGGAGGGCCTCAGCAGTGAACCAGCTGCGCAAACACCTTGTCGTTTAGCATCCACTCGGGATCCAACCGTACTCTGCTGAGGTAGTCGGCCACTACATTTGTTCTTCCAACCACGTGTGCCACTGACAATGCCTGGAGGTTGTCCTCCGCCCACGCCAGCAACAGGACAACTTTGTTTTCCAACTGGGCGCTGCCCATGCCCCCTTGTCTGTTGATATATGCCACCATGGCGGCATTGTCCGAGAACACACGCACTGCCTTCCCTTGAAGAAGGCCCACAAATCTCTGAAGGGCCAGGGCCACTGCCCTCATCTTCAGCCTGTTTATGGCCCAAGTGGACTCCTCCGTCAACCAGCTGCCCTGTGTTACCTGCAACTGACAGTGGGCACCTCATCCTGTCAGACTGGTATCCATGGTGAGGGCGATCCACCTCAGCACCTCCAAGGACATCCCTGCTAACAATTTCTCGGGTTTCAAGCACCAGCGGAGTGCTATCTTGACCTCCCCCAGACAAGGCAGCCATTTCTCCAGCAGGTGTCATTGGGCTGACCATCTCCTCAGGAGGGACTTCTGTAGTGGTCTCATATGCGCTTGAGCCCAAGGCACCAGCTTAACTGTCACAGCCATCGAGCCCAGGAGCTGTAGGTAATGCAAGGCCGTTGGAGCAGGTGACCACAAGACCCTGATCTGTAATTGCAGCTTGTTCATCCGCTCTAAGGGCAAAGAAACTTTGCCCTCCTGTGTCCGAAACTGAGTTCCCAGGTAAATCAACTCCTGCATTGGACTTATGTTGCTCTTGGCCGCGTTGATCACCCAGCCCAGGCTCAGAAGGAACTCGACCACCTGAGCGGTGGCCCTCACACTCTCATCTCTGGACTTTGTCCATATTACCAATCGTCCAGATAAGGGTGCACCAGAATACCTTCCTTCCACAGAGCGGCTGCCACCACCACCATGACCTTGGTAAAACTCCTGGGCGCAGTTGGTAGGCCAAACAGCAACGCGGTGAACTAAAATTGTCCCATGGGTACCACGAATCTTAGGAAATGCTGATGCACCCGCCGAATCAGAACATGCAGGTAGGCTTCCGTGAGGTCCAAGGATGTAAGGAACTTGCCTTCTCTGAAAGACATGATCACTGACCTCAGGGTTTCCATGTGGAAGCGTGGGACCCTGAGACAACGATTCACGTGCTTCAGATCCAGAATGGGTCAAAAAGAGACCCCCTTTTTGGCAACCATGAAGCAGATGGAGTACTGAACGAAGCCAAACTGGCTTCGTGGCACTTTTGCAACTGCCTGCAATTGTACCAACCTCTGCAGGGTATCCCGCATTGCCTGGAGCTTGTGAGGTGCTCTGCAAGGGGATCGCAGGAAGCTTTCTTTGAGTGGTCGAGCAAACGCGAGGATATAACCCTCCTTGATAACCTCCAGACCCACTGATTGGAGGTGAACTGGGCCCAGGCAGAGTAAAACCTGCATAGTCTTCCCCCTACGGGAATCAACTCCACCTAGACCAGCCTCGCCTCATTGTGATTTCTTGTTGGAGGTGGGGGCAGAAGGGAAGAACACCCTCCCTGCTCCCCAGAAGCCTTGAAAAGGCTGCCCTCTCGTGGGAAGCTTTCCCTTTTGGTAGGGTGAGAATCGAGTAGTCTTGAAACCACATTAGTCCTGTGCTTGCCCTCGACCCTGCCCTGACGAACACCCCAGCTTCTGTTTGTCCCTCGGAAGTCTATCACCCTTGGACTCTCCCAAGTCCTTAACAACTTCCCCAGAGCCTCTCCGAACAAGAACTTCCCCTTGAACGGGAGGTCTGCTCAAACGAGATTTGGAGGACCCGTCTGCTGACCAGTTCTGAAGCCACAAGTATCTGCGCACAGAGACCACCATGGTAATGCTTCAGGCTTGACACCTAATTAGGTCGCAAAAGGTGTCCACCAAGTAGGCTACCTCAGAAACCTTGCGCCCAGCATAGACAGGGGCATGCCACGACCATGCCATACACTGAGGCCTGCAAGGAAGCTGCGTTAATGTCGAAGACTTGCTTTAGCAAAGTCTCTAGCTTCCTATCTTAGAAATCCTTGAGGGCCAAACTTCCTTCCACTGGGAGATGGTGGTCTTCTTGATCACTGCTGAAACTGTGATGTCCACCTTGGGAAAGCAGAATAGGTCTTTATCTTGCCCGGGGAGTGGATAGCGGAGTGCCATCATCCAGGTCCCTTTCAGACCAGCCTCCAGAACCTCCCATTCATCTAGTATCATTTGCTTAATGACTCGATGCACAAGAAACACAGTCTGTGGTTTCCTGACAGCCTGGAACAAGAGATCTTCCAGAGGCTCCTCTTTCACCTTAGGCCCTGTAGCCATATTGAGGGTCATCAGATAATTCGTGATCAGCGCCAAAAGCTCCTCCTTATGGAACACTTGTACAATGCGGGCTCTTCCTCATGTGGACTCTTGCCCTCCTCCAGCTCATCCGCCTGTAAGGCTTCTTTTTCTTCATGCGTCTCCAGCCCTTTTAACAGAGTTGAGGCCGAGTCATCCCAGGATTCAGCCCCACACCTGGCTTTAGCCATGGGCTCTACCTGCGTGCTGGTGGATGCCTCCCCTTCAGCCAAGGACCTCTTCCGGGTCCCTTTTGTGGGCAAGGACCCCGAGCCCTTCTGCCTAATGCAATAGACTTTGTGCATGAGGACGAACTCTGGGGAGAAACCCCCCAAGAAGTCCTCCATTGGAGCATCCCTGTAGGTGGAGGGCCGGGAGGCTTGGGATTCCTGGACCTCTGCCGAGATCCAGGAGCTCAGATCTGCCTTCTCTAGCTGAGGCTCCCCTGATTCCACTGAGGTGCCTGCCCTGTCCTGTAGGTCATCCTCCACAGAGCGTGCTTCTTCCTTACAGCCCCTGCAGAAGCCCTATTGTGACACAGCCCCCCCCCCCCCTCCTCCTGGTCCCGCAAGCTAGACATGTTGGCCTGGCAGGCATTTTTTTTGTTTTAACTTACTCGCAGCCTCTGATCCTTGACTGCTCAAAAAAAAAAAGAGAAACACCTCTTTTTGACTCACACTTCCCACTGCAGAACCCGATTGGGCTGGCCTCCCATACCACGGAAAAACATAGCCTCCCTCAAGGTTTCCCGCCTTATCAAGAGGAAAGGAATGGTTGCTTAATGTCCAGCCTTTCCCCCCTCCCAAAACAATAAGTGCTATTTTAAAACGCGGGAGAGAGGCTCTTGTCCTGCACATGGCTCAGCCTCCTATCGGTTTCAGTGGCCACAGGAAAAACCCCAGAGGAGCCAACAAAAAAGAAAAAAATATTCTCATTTGCCGATGTGTGCCGATGCGTGCTGCTCAGCCGATGCGATGCTGCTCAGCCTGCCCTGAGGCTTTGGCGGCCGCTCAGCTATTGGAGGGAGGACTGCCTAGGGGTACCAGCTCGCACCACTCAGCCTGAAGCTGGCTGCGGCGCTCGCGAGTCCGTCTGGGAGTTAGTAGGGCTGCACAGGACATGAAGCCAGGCCTGGGGCACTTGCACTCAAGCCAGGAGACCCCTCTCCTTGCTAAAAAAAAAAAAAAAGGGTTCCTGCCGTCAAAGTTTGTCCAGCCAGCTGCTCCAGCCAAGGAAGGGTCCCGCAGGAGGGCTTCCCCCTTCCGTCTGGCACTGGTAATGCAAGGGAGAGGCAGAGCAGAAAAAGCCTAGAAGAGGACCAAAGCCCAGCAAGTATCCCCCCACAGGCAGACATGTCTCTCCAGCTGCTTGGAGAGACTGAATGCTGGGGGTTGGGAGGGGTTTACGGCTGCCCAAGAATGCTGATGTCACAGATCTGACATGCTCAGTCTCCAAGCTGCTGGACAGGTGTAACTACCCATCCGTGTTGGAACTGGACTGGAGGATACGATAAGGAAGACTATATTTCAGCCCATAATGCTGCCTGAGCCCGCATTCCTTCTGGAAACGCCCTACATTTTAGCAAATATACAGAAGCAATAGCTTCTTTCAGCCACCGCACAATAGACGCTTTCACAGCCACTTCTCCCTTATGCAGCCCCCCAAACAAAGAGATGATTTGACTTCCTAAAATTCTTTAGTACATTTGAGATAGCAACAAATTATTTTACGAACATCCAAGAGACGCAACTGCAAAAAATCTGAACAATCTTCCAAAACAGGAAAACACTGGGAGAGTAACCAATTGATTAAGGTGAAAGACCGAAATCGCCTTTGGCAAAAATGAGGAATTGGATGAAGAATCACCTTCCCTTTGGAGATCACCAGAAAGGCTCCCCGAAAGACAAAGCTTGTAACTCCGAAATCCTATGAGCAGAAAAGATGGCTACTAAAAATACCGTTTTCAAAGTAAGATTCTTCAAAGAAGCTCGACCGAGAGGCTCAAAAAGAGTTTCGGTAAGCACCGATAAGACTAAATTCAAGCCCCACAGAGGTATCAGCTGACGTGTCGGCGGCCGAATGTGCTTGACACCTCTGAGAAAACAAACAAACAATGTCTGGATGAGAAGCCATGGAAATCCCCTGAATGTGCCCTTGATAGCAGGTTAAAGCTGCTACCTACACCTTTAAAGAAATTAGAGCGGTCGGGGGGGCAAGATGGCGGCAGGAACCTGACCTGTGGTGGCCGCTCGGCGTTTGCTCAGCGTTCCTGTTTTTTTTTGGCAAGTTCCGCTTCGTCGAGTATGGGGCGGAGGAAAAGGAAGCAAGCGGGCTACCCCTGTGCCCCGCCGCAAGCTTCTGCCGATTGTCAGAGGATGCTGGAGCATTGCGGTTTTGCGATTGCCGGGTCACTAGTGGTGTCTTTGCCAGCACAATGGGAGGAGTCTATCTCTGTGCTGGGTGCATTGGGAGTAAGTTTGTCTCCGGAACAGCGGGAGCACCCGACACAGCCCGGAAGTTTTCTTTCTGCAGACGGCTCTGTTTTTTCATCGCTGCCTGATCTCCGGGTGAGCACTCCCTTGCCTGCAGGTGGGGAGCAAGTTCTGTTGCAGACGGCCCTGGTTTCCAGAGGGGGTAGACAGCTAGAGAAACGTGGTGTGGAAGACCCATCTCCTCATGTGGTAGCCCCACGGCAGTTGAAGCCTGGTATAGAGCTTATACCTCTGAGTCGGGTGTTGGAAAAGCCCGCTGTGATAACATTGGAAGCACTTTGGGATGCTATCTCTGCCTTAACTTCAACCCTTTCAACAGTGGTGGGTTCCGTAAGTACCGAGTTAGCTGTAATGAAATTGGAGTCCTCTAAGAGCCAAGAGATGCAAGCGAGTTCTTTGCTGCAGGTGAAGGAAGATTTAGGGCATCTTAAAGAGGAGCACAATGCTCTAATCAGGGAGAGAACAGTGCTGTTGCGGAAGACTGAACATCTTGAAAATCTTACCTGATGAAATAATCTTTGTCTTTCAAACTTTCCAAAGTCTCCACTCTTTTCCCCATTGAAAATGGTGTGGAAATATCAGAGAAAGGTGCTCAAGATTCCAACTGAACACCTGCCCCACTTACTAGGGCACAATATTTGTCGGTGAACAACTTGGAAGTACGGGGGAGAAATGTGGAGGCAACAGTGAGTGGAATAGGAGACCTGACGGGCTTTTTGGAAAGTTCTTTGGACGTGGTTACAGAAAGAACTACTATGCTTTTAACTCTAGCTTTGGAGGCCGACAAGGCATTGATTCTTCGTTTATTTTTTAAGAATATTAATGAGAAGTTCTTAGGATCAAATGTTAGAATTTTTCCAGATTTGTCTCGAGTAACCCAATTAAGGAGGAAAGAATTCCTAGCTTATTATCGTTCCAGGATTATTTCCCTGGGTGCAACTTTTGTATTAAAGTATCCGTCTAGGTGTTATGTTTCCTATCAAGGGAAGAATTTCCTTTTCTTTGACCCTAAGCAGCTCTCAGAATTTATATGCGCAAGGGAAGAGCCATGGGTGGAGGTGGGCCTCAATACGGCTGACGCAAAAGTCTTATCCTGCTTATAATATATATATTTCTTCTGTGTTATTTTGACCATGTTTGCTTCAAGTATTATTGAAGCCATGGTCAATTGTTAAATTTCCTGTAGCCCCCCCTGATAATTGTGGACTAATTATGGGAAAGATTATTGTGAATACTTTTATTAAAATATAAAAAAAAAAAGAAATTAGAGCAAGACCTTTATCCAGACCTGCCTGGAGGAAAGCAAGTACATCAGGTAGAGAAGAAGAAAGTGCTCAGAGACCTCTTTCCTCACACCAACTCTTAAAAACATGTCAGACCATAATATATGCCAAGGAAGGCAAACACTTAGGTGCTTGAAGCAGTGTAGCTATGACCTGAGGAGAATAGCCCTCTTACCTAACCTATCCCTCTCTAGAGCCAAGCCGTAAGCAAGAATCGAGTGACTTCTGGCATGAAAAAAATCGGGCCCTGTGCCAGTAGGCTGTCCACCAGAGGGAGACGCCATGAATCCCCCACTAACAAACATACCAAATCTGCATACAAAGCCAATCCGAAGTGACTAAAATTACCAGACCTCGATGGGCCTCTATCTTTTGTAGCACTCGACCTATGAGAGGCTATGATGGGAATAAATATAGGACATTCTCGCTTGGTCGCTGTTAAGCCAGAGCATCCAGGCCTTCACACATCCTTTCCCATCTGCTGCTGAAGAAACGGGACATCTTTGCATTGGACGCAGATGCCATCAGATGATATCACCATCATCCCCCAGCAATGTATTATGTTTTGAAACACTGAGTTCTCCAGTGATCCAGGTGACAACTCAAAGTCGGCTTGCACTACAGCCATATGAGCTGCAAAGAGTTCTAGCAGGTGCATTTCTATCCAGAGAAAAAAAAAAAAAAAGAGGAAAAAGAAGTGGCTGCTCAAATAAAGGCAAAAAACACAACTTTTGCAAAATTCAAAATCTTGCAAACAGAAGAACACAGAAATGAATGCAGGATCAAACTCAGAGTCAAAAAGAGAAATAAGGATAGCAAAATCAAAGGCAGAGGAAAAGATGGCTAAAGATGTTAAGGGTGGCAACTAAACTTTCTTCAGGTATATTCGGGAAAGGAAGAAGATCAGAGTTGGAATTGTAGGACTCAGAAGTGCTAGGAAAGGACTCGTGGAAAGTGACAGAAAAAGCAAAATTGCTAAACATACTTCTGCTCTGTTTTTACTAAAGAAAATCCTGGAGATGGACCAGCTGTGACTCCCAAATATAAAAATAGGAATGTAGTAGATACCACACCATTCACAGAAGATGAGGTGTTGGAACAACTTGCTAAACTGAAAGTGGACAAAGCCATGGGACCGGATGGGATACATCCCGGGATACTGAAAGAGCTCAGAGAGGTTCTTGCAGGGCCGTTAAAGGATGTATTCAACAGATCCTTAGAAACAGGAGCGGTTCCTCAGGACTGTTGAATGGCTGATGTCGTACCTCTACACAAAAGTGGTGACAGGGAAGAAGTGTCAAACTACAAACCCGTGAGCCTTACCTCAGTGGCAGGAAAAGTAATGGAGGCGCTCCTGAAAGAGCAAATAGTGAACTTTCTCAAAACCAGCAGGTTGCAAGATCCAAGGCAACATGGTTTTACTGAAGGATGGTCTTGCCAAACAAATCTGATTGAGTTCTTTACTGGGTGACCAAGGAACTAGATCAGGGGCATGCGATGGATGTCATCTACCTGGATTTCAGCAAAGCCTTTGATACTGTTCCCCATAGGAGGCTTGTCAAACTCAGTAGCTTGGGGATGGGTACCAAGATGGTAAACTGGATTAGAAATTGGTTGACTGACAGACGACAGAAGGTGATGGTACATGGAGCTCACTCGGATGAAAGGAAGGTGATTAGCGGGGTGCCCCAGGGTTCGGTCCTGGGCCCGGCACTGTTCAATGTATTTGTGAGTGATATTGCTGAAGGACTGAATGGAAAAGTCTGTCTTTTTGCAGATGACACAAAAATTTGCAACAGAGTGGACTCCCCCGAGGGAGTGGATAACATGAGGAAAGATCTACAAAAGCTGGAAGAATGGTCTAATGCTTGCCAATTACGATTTAATGTGAAAAAGTGCAGTGCCATGCACTTAGGTAGCAGAAATCCAAGGGAAATGTACGCAATAGGGGGCGAGAGGTTGGTGTGCATGGTTCAGGAGAAAGACCTTGGTGTGATTTATTTATTTATTTATATTCTCTTATATACCGCGCTATTCTGCATCAGTGCGGTTTACATTGAACAAACTGAAATTACATTGAACAGGGCACTATAACTTGGAGATAACTATTTTACAGAGAACATGGGCTATGGAGGGTTAAGTGGCTTGCCCAAGACCACAAGGAGCACCTGTGGGACTAGAAACCCCAGTCCTTCCGGACCAAGTTTGCTGTCCTCTAGTGGGATTTGAACCCCCGACCTTCCGGCCTGAAGTACCTTGCCCCAACCACTAGGCCACTCCTCCACTCCTGATTATCTCAAGGTGGCAAAACAGTGCAACAAGGCGGTGGCAAAAGCCAGGAGGATATTGGGCTGCATACAAAGAGGGATTACCAGCAGAAAGGAAGAGGTACTTATGCCACTGTACAGGTCGCTGGTGAGGCCTCACCTGAAATACTGTGTTCAGTTTTGGAGACCATATCTTGCAAAAGATGTAAAAAGACTGGAAACTGTTCAGAGGAAGGCGACCAAAATGATTTGGAGCCTGCGCAAGAAACCTTAAGAGAAGAGACTTGAAGACCTAAATATGTACACTTTGGAGGAGAGGAGGGATAGGGGAGATATGATTCAGACCTTTAAATACTTAGAGGGACGATGAACAAACAAACTTCCAAAGATGGGGAAGCTGCAAAACTAGAGGGCATAACATGAAGCTGCAAGGTGGAAAATTGAAAGGCAATGTCAGGAAATATTTTTTCACTGAAAGGGTGGTGGATGCTTGGAATGCTCTCCCGATGGAAGTGGTGGGGGCAAACACAGTGACGGAATTCAAAACAGCATGGGATAAGCACAGCGGATCCCTTTACAACAGGATAAAAACAAAATAAACTGAACCAACTAACTTCTCAATAAATAGGGGTGTCCTACATGGAGTGGTGGGTCCACCCCTAAACAAAGACATGGGGAGGGGTGGCCTGCACAGAGCGACAGATGCACCTACTCTTGCCGTATTGCTGGGCAGACTGGATGAACCATGCTGGTCTTTATCTGTCGTCATTTACTATGTTACTATGTAAGTTTAAATTAGACCTACCTGCTAATTGTAGTTCCTGAAGGAACTCCAGTCTAGTCCCGGGAACTCTAGGGTTGTCAACCTCTTCCAGCAGCTTGGAGACTGATAGGTGTCATTCTTTGATGACACTGGCATAAGGACACAGGCACCGGTTCCTCCTACTCCAGTAACCTATTGACAAAGCAGACTCACCAGAGCAACAATTAAGTCACAACACTGCCTAACACCCAGTGCCCACTAAATGCACAAGTACTAAAGAGTAATGTACTCCTAATATAACAACATTAACAGAACATAATTTCTCAATGATATTTAAGTGGATTCGGAAGGGTCTGGCTTCCGTCCCAGGAAGAATAACAGAGCTCGGAGCTTCGCAAAAAACTTATAAGACCCCGAAGAATCCGCCCCGAGCCCAAAGCACCCCAGCGCTGCATATACTCTCACTGATAAAACTGTGCTTCAGGCTATACCACCTAGCAAAAAACTCGGGACGGGATCCGGAACTAGACTGGAGTTCCTTCAGGAACTACAATTAGCAGGTAAGTCTAATTTAAACTTCCTTATCATTCCTCCAATCTAGTCCCGGGAACTCTAGGGATGTAACAGAGCAGTAAAAAGAAGTCAACGGGCAGGACCTGCTAGCCCAGCCTGAAGCACCGCTGACCCAAAACAGGTATCCCGATCCGCCTGAATATCCAGACGATAATGCTTCACAAAAGAATTCAAAGAAGACCATGTCGCCGCCTTACAAATCTCGGCCGCTGGCACAAAACCAGACTCCACCCAGGACGCTGCTTGAGCCCTAGTAGAGTGCGCTCTCAGGCCATCAGGTACCGGCCTGCCTTTTAAAAGATAAGCGGACTCAATAGCTCCCTTAATCCACCTAGCAACTGACGCTTTGGATGCAGCTTCCCCCTTGCGAGGGCCGCCGAACAACACAAATAATCTATCCGACTTCCTGAACGCTGCAGTCCTCCTGAGATAGCGTTTCAAGGCTCGACGGATATCCAAAAGATGCAATTGAGGCGCCGCAAGACCCTCCGAGGACTTACGGAACACAGGCAGAGAACACTACCTGATTTACGTGAAACGGAGATAGTACCTTCGGTAAAAAAGATGGCACGGGATTTAACACTACCTTGGACTCATGAAAAGTCAGAAACGGTGCTCTGCAAGATAACGCCTGTAGTTCTGAAATCCGCCTCGCCGAAGCAATGGCCACTAAAAACACTACCTTCAGGGTAAGATCCTTTAGAGATGCCTTAGCCAAAGGCTCAAACGGAGGCGAAGTCAACGCTGTTAACACCAACTGTAGATCCCAGGTCGGCACTAAGAGCCGACCCGGAGGCCTCAAAACAGCCACCGCTTTCAGAAATCTCTTAACATCTGGATGGGTGCAGAGCCCTTGACCCCTGACCTTCCCCCTATAACAGGAAAGCGCTGCCAACTGGACCTTTAAGGAGGCTGCCGCCAACCCTCTTTGGAAACCATCCTGTAAGAACGCTAAAACCTGTGGAATAGAAGCCCGTAAAGCCTCACACCCACGCTCCATACACCAAGCCTCAAAAATGCGCCACACGCGAACATACGCTAAGGAAGTAGATCTTCTGCGCGCCCTCAACAATGTCGTAATCACATCTGACGAATAACCTCTAGCTCTCAACCTCGCCTTTTCAAGAGCCATGCCGTAAGCGAGAACCGAGCTACCTGTGGCATCTACAGCGGACCCTGCTGCAAGAGATCTGGTCTGAGCGGTAGCCGCCACAGCTTCCCCACGATCAACCGCTTGAGATCCGCGTACCACGGCCTTCTTGGCCAATCCGGCACGATCAGAATCACGCAGCCTCTGTGACGCTCGATGCACCGCACCACTCGGCCTATTAACACCCACGGAGGAAAGACATACAGGAGCCGACCTGAGGGTCACTCCTGGACTAACGCATACAGGCCCTCGGACATCCGCTCCCTGCGCCTGCTGAAAAAACGTTCTACTTTTGCCGAATTGAATGTCGCCATGAGGTCCATGACGGGCGTTCCCCAGCGACAAACAATCGCGTCGAACACCTCCGGATGAAGCGTCCACTCTCCCAGATCTACTCTCACCCGACTCAAAAAAAAAAATCGGCCTCTACATTGTCTACCCCGGCGACATGAGCCGCTGACAGAGCCTGAATGCTTTGCTCGACCCAGTGAAACAACTGATCTGCCTCGACCTCTAACGGAACACTGCTGGTGCCGCCCTGCCAGTTGATGTAGGCTACGGCGGTCGCATTGTCCGAAAACACTCTGACCGCTGCACCCTGCAGAAACCGCTGAAACTCCTGCAACGCCAAGACCACCGCACGAAGTTCCAACCTGTTGATGGACCACGTCTTTTCCTGAAGCGTCCAAAACCCTTGCGCAAACCGACCCTGACAATGCGCTCCCCAACCTAGGAGACTGGCATCCGTAGTCAGTGGAATCCAGGCCGGCATGTCCAAGGGCATGCCTCTCCCCAGAGACTCCGGAAGCAACCACCACTGCAATGCCTCCCGAACCGAGTCTGGACAGAGAGGTCTCTTGGAAAGCGGATCGTTTTGATGAGACCACCGTCTGAGCAACGCTCTCTGCAAAGGCCGCATGTGCGCTCTCGCCCAGGGTACCAAGTCGATCGTCGCCGCCATCGTTCCGAGAACTTGCAAGTAATGCCACGCTGTTGGTCTGGGCCGTTGGAGAAACTGGCGAACCAACCTTTGCAAGGCCAGCACCCGACGCGGGGGCAGAAAAACCCTGCCTACCGCGGTATCGAAACGAGCCCCGAGATACTCGATCTCTTGAGAAGGAACGAGACTGCTTTTGGCCACAATGACCACCCAACCGAGCTTCTGCAGACAAGTGACCACCTTGGCAGTAGCCTCCTCGTTTTCCACTCTGGATTTTGCTCGAATCAACCAGTCGTCCAGATAGGGGTGCACGAGAACACCGTTCTTCCGCAATTCCGCTGCCACGACTACCATCACCTTGGTAAAGGTCCTCGGCGCTGTAGCTAGCCCAAAGGGAAGCGCTCAAAACTGAAAATGACCCATGGGAACCGCAAACCTAAGTAATTTCTGATGTTCTGGGCAAATCGGAATGTGGAGATATGCCTCAGATAAATCCAGGGAGGTCAAAAACTCCCCTCTTCGAACCGCCATGACGACGGACCGTAGCGTCTCCATATGAAAATGAGAAACTCTGAGACACCTGTTGACCTTTTTGAGATCCAAAATTGGCCGATAAGTCCCCTCTTTCTTTGGGACCACAAAATAAATGGAGTATCGACCTGAACCGCATTGATCCGGAGGCACCTGTTCGACCGCCTTGAGATCCAGTAACCTTTGCAAGGTCTGTTTGACTGCCACTCGCTTGTGCAGAGACTTGCAAGGGGACTGAACGAAGGCTTCGGTCACCGGTCTTTGAAACTCTAAAGCATATCCCTCCCGAATCACCTCCAGCACCCACTGGTCTGAGGTAATCCCGACCCAGGCAGCGTAAAACTCCTGAAGACGACCGCCCACTGCTACGGCCACCTGGGTCCCCCTGACTTCATTGTGGCTTCTTGGCCCCCGAGGTGGCGGCCACAAAACCTCTGTTAGCACCCCGGAATCACCGAAAACTCTGGTTTCTAAAGGCAAAACGCCCTCTCTGGCCCTGTGGGAACCTAGGGGAGCGAAAATGCCGAAAATCCCTCACTGGAAATCTCGGCATCGGAGAAAATTTCCCAGGCTTCTGTTTGTCCTCCGGCAGCCGTCCACCCTTGGACTCTCCCAAATCTTTAACTATCTTCTCCAAATCCTCTCCAAACAGTAGCCGTCCCTTAAAGGGAAGCTTACTTAAGCGGGCTTTGGAAGAAGCGTCCGCTGCCCAATTGCGTAGCCAGAGATACCGCCTGGCGGCCACCACCGAAGCCATACTGTTCGATAGCCCCCTAATAAGATCATAATGAATATCCGCTAGATAGGCCGCTCCGGACTCGATACGAGCTGCCTCACCACCAGAGTCTCTAGCTTGCTCACCCTGAAGCCTCTGAGCCCAGCAGAGACAGGCCCTGGCCACCTAAGCCCCACAGATGGAAGCTTGAATGGAAAGAGCATTAACCTCAAAAACCTGCCTCAACAAGGCCTCCAGCTTCCTGTCCTGAGTGTCCTTAAGAGCCGCAGCGCCTTCGACTGGAATGGTCGTCTTCTTAGTCACTGCCGAGACCGCGGCATCCACTTTGGGAGATTTGAACAGCTCCTTATCCAGCTCTACCAACGGATAAAGGCGAGACATCACCCAAGAACCTCTGAGAGCGGACTCAGGCATATCCCACTCACTCTGTATCATCTCTTTAATGACTCTATGTATGGAGAAGGCCTTTTGCGTCTTCCTAAAAGCTTGCAAGAGTGGATCTTCCAACGTAGCCTCTTCAACCGGCTCAGCCACCGGCACATTTAGTGCTTTCAACGTCTCTGAAATTAGAGCGGGTAACTCTTCCCGCCTAAATATACGCACCACTCTAGCCTGATCCTCCTGTTCAATGATTTCTCCCTCTTTCAGCTCCTCGTCCATCTCAGGATCATGCTCCCCCTCCTCGGCATGCAAATCCTCCGAAAACTCTGACTGACTCCGCTTATCCTGCTCCACCCGAGCTCTCTTTGGCCCGAGGACCGACGGAGACATGGAGAGAGGAGAGCCAGGTCGTTTGTGCCCCAAGTCTGCTGGCACAGGCGCCAAGGACGAGTCGGAAAGATCTTTAGGAGCCCTGACAAATGCTCTTTGAATAAGAGCTACGAAATCGGGGGGAAAAAATGGAAGCTAAATCAGTAGCAAAGGGGACCTGAGGACAAGGCACATCCGGAGCCGAGGAAGGGCCAGGTACAGGTTCCACGGGAACAAGCAGAGGAGACAGTGGCCTCTGTACCCCTACCTCCTGGTCCTCTGATGCTTCGGACCGCTGCTGCTCCATTGCCGAAGCCTGGCTGCAGCTTTTACAGATGCCCGCTTCAGACACAGTAGACCTTTTAATCCCACAGATCAAACATAAGGTCTTGGCCGGCATTCTAGCACCCTGCTATGAGGAGAACAAGCGAGAAGTGCCTTTAACCACCCACTGCAGAGACTTTCTGTAGCCAGAGACCAAAACTGACAGGGATCCCTAGGTGACCTGCCCTGCCGATTCCGGGCCGTTTTTTTTTTTTTTTTTTAAACAGATGACAAAAAAAGGAAGCAGGAGGTCACCCGACCTGAATAGTGAAAGAAATTTAGCTAAACGAAGCTTCCTGAGTCAGGAACTTAAAATTGTTTCCCCCAGCCGCGCTACTGCTTTTCCCGCCGAAAACAGCCCGCGGCGGGAAAATGGTTCTCACACGGGCCTCTCAGCTAAAATCACCCCCCGTCACTGCACTCTGCAGACTTTTCAGAGAGAGGGAAATCAAACGCTTACCTCAGTGAAAAGAGCGCAAAAAACAGCCTCAAGAGTCCTGAAGCTGCCCAACTTATTGAGGCCGAACTCAGATTACAGGCACTGATCCTGTAAGAGCTCAAGACCAAGCTCACAGCTGTGATCGACTGCCGACTCCCCCAAAAACACCTGCAGGCAAAACCTCTGCGTCGCATTGGAGGAGACAAGTACTAAGAATCTGAGCCTACCCGAACTTACTCCGGCTCTGAAATTTTCCTGCCCCTGTCACCCCGCTAAGAGGGAGGAAGAAGAGAGGCCCCTCCGTTGTCAAAATTTAAAGCGGTACAGCCCCATTAGCTAAGTCTCAAGAAAAGAAAGAAAAGGAATTTGGAAATAAATAAATAATGCCAATTTGAGAGTTCAAACCCCAATTAACTAACACTAAAGTTCTTAATTGCTTCTCCAGTGAGCCAGAAAACTCTGGCTCACATCCTCCAGCTGCTTGGAGACTGATAGAACTGGAGTAGGAGGAGCCGGTGCCTGTGTCCTTATGCCAGTGTCAAAGAATGACACCTATCAGTCTCCAAGCTGCTGGAAGAGGTTGACAACCCTAGAGTTCCCGGGACTAGACTGGAGGAATGATAAGGAAACCTCTGCTGCCAGAATTGCACTTCCTGTACCGCCTTGACAATTGAGGTAAGCCACCACGGTCGCATCGTCCAAGAATACTCTCACTGTCTTGTGTTCTACCAGGGGAAGGAAGGACTGCAAAGCCAAAAACACTGCTCGCATCTCCAAGTGATTTATGGACCAGACCCTCCCCACCACAGACCACTGACCTTGAGCTACTTGTTCTCAACAATGCACTCTCCATCCGAAAAGACTGGCATCGGTGGTCATTATCACCCATTCTGGAGGCTCCAGATGCACTCCCGCCAATAATTTGAAAGAATCCAGCCACCAACTGAAGCTCGACCTTGCCTTCTCCGGGCAATGCGACCTCGTCCAAAGAGAGGGTCTTTGCGGCAACCATCGGGATAAGACGGCCTTCTGAAGAGAGGAGAAACCCAGACAACCAGGTTGTGCACCCCAAACCTCAAAGGGGCTGAATGAACAGTCCTGAGTGAGCAGTGGAGTTGCACACACTCCTTTCCTCACAAACGGAGAGAGACTAAAAAAAGAGTCACAGTGGAGTTCAGACTGTACGGAAGCTCATCACCACCTGCTGGTGACTAAAATACTGAAACTACCGGTTCCGCATGGATCCTTATAGTGTGACATCAACAAATCAGTGGTTCTCAGTCTCCACCTGCTTGTGACAGGGTATAACCCATGCGTCTGGACTGGACTGGACAAACAATAAGGAAACTTCATTTTCTCTCTACTATTACTAATGATCATTTGTATGGTGCTGCAAGGTGTACGTAGCGCTGTACAGACACATGTAAAAGACGGTCCCTGCTCATCAGAGCTTACAATTTAGTCAGGACAGACAACACAACAGCCGAGGACAAGGTATAATCTAGGGGAATGGTAAGGAAATAGATAGGAGACTAAGTAGATCAGAATCTGAAAGCGGTCTCGAAGAGGTGAGTTTTCAGCCTGGATTTGAAAAGGGCCAGAGATGACGCCAGACGTACAGATTCAGGTAGTTTGTTCCAGGCATAAGGAGCAGCAAGGTGGAAGGATCGAAGTCTGGAGTTGGCAGTAGAAGAGAAGGGCACAAATAGAAAGAATTTGCCTGAAGAGCAGAGTTCCCAAGGAGGGATGTAGGGAGAGATAAGAGAGGAAAGGTAGTGAGGTGCAGCAGGAGGTCAGTATGAGAAGACTGAACTGGATATGGAAATGGATAGGGAGCCAATGAAGCGACTTCAGAAGAGGGGTTATTATGAGCATATCAAGGCTGGCAGAAGTTTAGCCATGCAGCTGAGGTTTGAACAGACTGAAAGGGAAAGAGATGATTCTGAGGGAGACCAGTAAGGAGGAAGTTGCAATAGTCTAGATGGGAGATGACAAAAAGGGTGGATAAGTGACTTAGTAGTGTGTGCAGAAAGGAAGGGGCGAATTTTGCTAATGTTATACAAAAAGAAACATCAGGTTTTACTTATCAATTGGATGTCTGTGGAGAAGGAGAGGGAGGAGTCAACGACAACTCCAAGGTTGTGTGCTGAGAATGGAATAGAAGAGAGTTATCCACAGAGAGAGAGAGAGAGAGAAGAATGGGGGGAGGTGGTTTAGAAGGAAACATAAGCGGCTTGGTTTTGGCCATGTTCAGTTTTAAAACGGCGGTGAGTCATCCAGGTAGCAATGTCAGATACACAACCAGAGCTAGTCTTCCAGTGAAGGTAGCAGAAATGAGGACAATAAATAAATAAACGTAACTATCTCTTATATCTCACAAATAGGGGTGACCTGCACAGAGCGGCAGGTGCACCTACTCTTGTCACCTTACTGGGCAGATTAGATGGACCTTGCTGGTCTTTATCTGCCGTCATATACTATGTTACTATCTGAATTCAAAAAAGCATGGGACAAACACAGAAGATCTCTTAAGGGAAAAAGGGGACTATTGTATTCCATATGAAAAGGCAGACTAGATAGGCCATGTAGTCTTTTTCAGCAGTCATGTTTCTGTGTTTCTAGATCCGGGCCTGGATTGCTGAAGAGATTTCAGGTGTAGAGAAACAGATCTGAGAGTCATCAGCGTAAAGATGGTACTGAAAATCATGGGAGGAGATGAAAGCACCAAGGGACTGTGTATAGAGAAAAGGAGTGGACCCAAGACAGACCCTTGGGGTACACCAACTGACAGTGCGTTAGCAATAGAGGAAGATTCATCAGAACAAACACTGAAAGAGCAATGGAAGAGATAAGAAGAGAACCAGGATAGTAAAGATCCCTTAAAACCAAGGGAGGACAAGGTATCAAGGTGGTCAACAGTGTCAAAAGCAGCAGAAAGGTCAAGAATGAAGACTGAGTAAAGGCCCTTGGATTTAACCAGGAGCAAGTCACTGGAGACTTTCGCAAGAGCTGTTTCAGTAAAATGTAAAAGGACAAAAGCCAGAATGCAGAGGGTCCAGAAGGGCTTGAGGAGAGAGTGTCAAGGCAGCAGCGGTGACCCACACAATCAGGCAGTTTAGAAAGGAAGGGAAGGAGGGAGATGGGTCAATAATTAGAAGGACCAGTAGGGTCAAATGAAGATTTCTTGAGGAGAGGAGTGACCACAGCAAGCTTGAAAGTTGCTGGGACAGTTACAGTGGAGAGTAATAAGTGAGAATATGAGATGGAAGGGATAACAATGGAGGAGATGGGAGTTAAGGAGATGGGTGAGAATAGGATTAGAGGAGCAGACAGTGAGTTTGGAGGAGGAAAGAAGACAACTAGTTTCCTTTTCAGAGATCTTAGTAAAGAAAGAAAGGTTGAGGGAAAGAGTTAGGAGTGAAGAGGGGAAGACGGGATGAAGCTGAAGTTATGGGGAATTGGACTGTAATCTTGTGGACATTGTCTTCAAAATAGTCGGCCAAGGTTAGGGCAGAAAGGGAAAGAGGTCGGAGGGGAAGGCACCTTGAGGAGAGAGTTGAGAGTTGTAAAGAAATGACAAGGGTCAGAGGCAAGAGAGAGTTAGTCAGATAGACAAAGTAGTTTTGTTTGGTGAGTGCTATGGCTGACTGGAAAAAGGCAAGCATAAATTTGAAGAAGTGAAGAAAACAATCAAGGGTACGGGATTTGAGCCAAATGCGCTCAGCTGAGCGGGCACTATAAGAACATAAGATATGCCATCAGGCACCTATCCTCCACGGCACTTACTGAGCTCATCCATACAGTGCCCCCCAACAGAGCCAGGAGGTCAACAGCCATAAATCTACTAATAATCCCGAAGACCTTGGCTAAATGCAATAGCACAACGGCAAATAGGGCTTTCAGTCTTTACGTCCCCAAATGCTGGAATTTGCTCCCTCCAGACATTCGAGCTATTTCAGACCTGACCCAATTCAGGAAAGCAATTAATTTCACCTCTTCCTCCAATACTACCCTGCCAGCGATGAATCTAGATAGCACCACCTAAGAAACACCGCATTCCTTCAGCTCATGCTCACAATATCTTAGGTATTCATGATACTACATAGAGCTCAACGGACTCATTATTTATTGTTTAGGCCAACCATGTTATAGGAATTGTTACTTCATGTATATAGTTCAACCCTGTTATCCAAGTTTTTACCCCTGTTCGATGTAAAACCAAACAGACTATGTGTTTTGGTCATTTTGTTATTCTGTAAACCGCGCTGATGCCGAATAGTGCGGTATATAAGCAACTGTAATAAATAAATAAATATTGGGTCAGACCAAGGTACATCAAGCCCAGTATCCTGTTTCCAACAGTGGCCAATGTAGGTCATAAATACCTAGCAGGCCCCCAAAAGACACAGGTTCCTCAGTGCTCAAGCAGTGATATCCTGGATCCCTTTTAATAATGGTTTATGGACCTTTCCTCCAGGAACTTGTCCAAACCTTTTTTAAACCCAGCTACAATAACAGCTTTTACTACATCCTTTGGTAACAAATTCCAGAGTTTGATTACACGTTGAATGAAAAAATATTTTCTCTTATTAGTTTTAAATACTTTACCCTGTAACCTCATTGCATGTCCCCTAGTCTTTTTATATTCTGATGACATAAACAATCTAGCTACATTTACCCGTTCCAGCCCATTCATTAAATTTATAGACTTCTATCATATCTCCCCTCAGCCGTCTCTTTTCCAGGTTGAAGAGCCCTAACCTTTTTAGCCTCTCTTCATAGGGGTATCCATCCATCCCCTTTACCATTTTGGTGGCTCTTCTCTGTACCTTTTCTAATAACACTATATCCTTTTTAAGATACGGTGACCAGAATTGCACACAATATTCAAGGTGCGGTCACACCATGGAACGATATAGAGGCATTATAATATCCTTTGTTTTATTTTCCATTCCTTTCCTTATGATACCTAGCATTCTATTTGCTTTCTTGGCCGCCGCTGCACACTGGGCCGAGGGTTTTAACATGGTATCCACAATGACACCTAAATCTTTTTTCTGGGTGGTGGTTCCTAATGCGGAACCTTGCATCGTGTAACCATGGTTTGGGTTGCTCTTCCCTAGGTGCGTAACTTTGCACTTGTTCACATTAAATTTCATCTGCCCTTTGGATGCCCAGTCTTCCAGTTTATCAAGATCCCCTTGCAATTTTCCACAATACTCTTGGGTTTTAACAACTTTAAATAGTTTTGTATCATCTGCAAATTTGATAACCTCCCTTGTTATTCCCTTTTCCAGGTCATTTATGAATATGTCAAAAAGCAGCAGACCCAGCACAGATCCCTAGGGTACTCCACTATTCACCTTTTTCCATTGGGAAAATTGGCCATTTAGCCCTACCCTCTGCTTTCTATCTTTTAAACAGTTCCCGATCCACAATAGTACACTGCCTCCTATCCCATGACTTTTTATTTTTGCCAAAATTCTCTGATGAGGGACCTTGTCAAAAGGCTTTCTGAAAGTCTAAATACACTATAATCAACCGACTCACTTTTGTCCACCTGTTTATTCACACCTTCAAAAAAACATAACAGATTAGTAAGACAAGATCTTCCTTGTCTAAAGCCATGTTGGCTGTCTCCCATTAAGCCATGACTATCTACATGTTGAGTAAAATAACAGGGGCTATAGGCCCCGAAAAGAAAAGGAACTGACAATAATAGACAGGAAAGTAAAGGCAAAGTTAGGCGGGTATTCAAATACATTGGACAGGACAAAAAAGAAAGACATGCAGTTTATTGGACAGGACTAAAGGAAAGAGACATGCAGTTAGGAAAGGCACAAGTGGGCATGAGATTGGAGACAACGTCAGACAAACAATTATATACAGTTAGACAGACTGAAAAAGGGAGCAGACAGGACTAGACATGAACCGTGTTGAAAAGTGGGTAGGCCATATGCAGTGTTGAAAAGGTATGTCTTTAGAGTGGGTAGGTCATATGCATTGTTGAAAAGTATGTCTTTAGCAGGGATTTAAAAGGTATGGTAGGTATGAGGGAAGAAGATTAGGGAGAGTCAATAATAGCAGGAAAAAGTGATGTGGAGACATAAGAAGAGATGGAAAGGGAAGCAGAAGACAGAAGAAATAATTGAAGATGGAAAGCCCCAGGGAGTAATGGTGAAATAAATCCACCTTATAAGTGGCTGTGTACAATGTTCCCTCTAATTTTCTGTAGGCTGTGTGCGCATAAAATATCAGCTGTGTGCAGCTTTTGAAAGAAGGTTAAATTTTTGTGCGCCACATAACGACACTCAGAGTTATATACTTTAAAATTTGACTACACGTCAGAATACAGTATGTACACCACATTGATTTTAATCAAATTAAATGAAAATAGACGATTACTAAATGAAGCTGGAAATTTCTAGTAATTACAATCATAACTTTTAAATGTTAAAATGTCTGTGTTTTCTATAAGAATCAGAGCTGTAATTTTTGTGCGCTCTGTTGTAAAGTATGTGCGCTCGCTCAGCAAGGTGTGTGCGCGCGCATACGCGCACAGTTTAGAGGGAACAGTGGCTGTGTAGGAGAGTGAGGTTCTATCAACTACTACTGCTACTTATCACCCATACAGTGCTACAAGGTGTATGCAGCGCTGCAAAGGCACATGTAAAAGAAGGTCCCTGCTCAAAGAGCCTACAATCCAATCAAGACAGACAACCCAAAAGCTAAGGACAATGATACATCAAGGGAACGGAAAGGAGAAAGACAGGAGACTAAACAGAACAGGATACAAAGTTCTGTGACAAAAAAGGTTAAAAATGTACAGTAGATTAAGAAGTATAATTGACTAATAATCTAAGATGGTGAAGGCAGGCAGACTCCATGTGACAGTCTCTGAATGAGACAGGCTTGAACTGAGGGATTTTTAAACAGCCCCATCAGGTTTGAAACGGCAACAGACAAAAGGTTTTAAAGTGGGTTAGCTACATGACTGTGGCTAAATGGGGTAGTGACCCTATATTGAAAGAAACTTCATAGTCACTACCCCATTCAGCCACAATTATGCAGCTGATCCCCTTTAACGCCTTCATCTGTCACCGTTTCCAACCTGCTGTGGCTGTTTGAAAATCCCTCAGTCCAGGCCTGCCTCATCCAGAGAATGGCAAGGGGAATCTGTCTGCCTTCAACATCTTGGATGGCCTAGTGTATTTAGATTGCACTAAGACCCAAACACAGGCAATGCAGGTACAAACAGAGGGGTATGTGGACACACACAAAGACACCACACAGGCAATGCAGGTAACAAAAGGAGGGAGTATGGGCATATGCATATACAGACACACACACAGGCAGACAAGGATTAACATAAGAACATAAGATATGCCATACTGGGTCAGACCAAGGTCCATCAAGCCCAATATTCTGTTTCCAACAGTAGCCAATCTAGGTCATATGTACCTAGCAGGTTCCCCAAAAGACACAGGTTTTCACAATGCTTGTATTGGTTCAAGCATTGATATCCTGGGTCCCTTCTTAATAATGGTTTATGGACCTTTCCTCCAGGAACTTGTCCAAACCTTTTTTAAACCCAGCTACACTAACAGCCTTTACTACATACTCTGGTAACAAATTCCAGAGTTTGATTACACGTTGAGTGAAAAAATATTTTATTTTATTAGTCTTAAATAGTTTACCCTGTAGCTTCATTGCATGTCCCCTAGTCTTTCTATATTCTGATAGCGTAAACAATCGATCTACGTTTACCCGTTCCACTCCGTTCATTAATTTATAGACTTCTATCATATCTCCCCTCAGCCGTCTCTTTTCCAGGTTAAAGAGCCCTAACCTTTTTAGCCTTTCTTCATAGGAGTATCTGTCCATTCCCTTTACCAGTCTTCCAATTTATCAAGATCCTCTTGCAATTTTCCACAATCCTCAAAGGTTTTAACAACTTTAAATAGTTTTGTGTCAACTGCAAATTTGATAACCTCACTTGTTATTCCCTTTTCCAGGTCATTTATGAATATGTCAAAAAACAGCAGACCCAGCACAGATCCCTGGGGTACACCACTATTCACCTCTCTCCATTGGGAAAATTGGCCATTTAGCCCTACCCTCTGCTTTCTATCTTTTTAACCAGTTCCTGATCCACAATAGTACACTGCCATCTATCCCATGACTCTTTAGTTTTGCCAAAAGTCTCTGATGAGGGACCTTGTCAAAGGCGTTCTGAAAGTCCAGATACACTATATCAACCGACTCACCTTTATCCACTTGTTTATTCACACCTTCAAAAAAACATAACAGATTAGTAAGACAAGATCTTCCTTGTCTAAAGCCATGTTGGCTGTCTCCCATTAGGCCATGACTATCTACATACTGAGTAATTTTGTTCTTTATGATGGTTTCTACCATTTTTCCCGGTACTGATGTCAGGCTCACCGGTCTGTAGTTTCCCGGATCACCCCTGGAACCCTTTTTAAAAATTGGCGTTACCTGAAGATTGGAGGATCGCCAATGTATTACAGATGATTTTAATGGAGGTTCACAGATAACTAATAGCAGGTCTGCAATCTCACATTTCAGTTGTTTCAACACCCTTGGATGTATACCATCCGGCCCAGGTGATTTGCTACTCTTCAGTTTATCTAATAGTTGTAATACATCTTCCCGATGTATCAATATTTCCTTCAATTCTTCCGCACCTTTAAATACCACTTCAGTCATGAGTAGCATCCCTACATCTTCCTCAGTAAAGACCGAAGCAAATAATTCGTTCAGTCTCTCCGCTATCGCCTTGTCGCCTCTTAGTGCCCCTTTAACCCCTCTATCATCTAATGGACCAACTGACTCTCTCACAGGTTTTTTGCTACGAATGTACTTGAAAAAGTCTTTATTTTGCGTTTTTGCTTCCGCAGCAAGCTTCTTCTCAAATTCTCCCTTTGCCTGCCTTATCAATGCCTTACATTTGACTTGCCTTGCTCTCCCCACTTGTTTGGTGTTGCTATGTAATCAGCCTTGATCTTTGTATTTCAAGGTATATATGGCATATAAAGCCCTTTTTTAAATTAAATTAAAATTTGAATCCTGGCTGGATTAGCACAATTCTTTATAGTCCAACTTCCTAAAATCGAGTTAAAGAGAAGTGTTTCAGAACTCAGCAGCTCACATATTTTTCAGGACTCTGAACTCATGGTCGCCTCAATTTTAGTCTGCATTGGCTTTTAACAGCTTATGTAATTTATTTTATGATTAACTTCATGGATTTTAAGATGTTAAAACATTCCGATGCCTTGCTATCTCTGAGCCTGAATCCAGCTTTACATGCATGGATGAGCAATGCAATCTGTAACTTATTTTAAACTAAACAGAAAGCCTGAAAGTGTTTTCTTATATGGGTCCTAACTGTTGGAACATTATTCCTTACAATCTTGAGTTTAAATTACTGACTTCACGTTCAGTAAACTAAGAGTGTTGGGGAATTTCTTAGTTACATAGTTCTATGGGTGGTGTGACAGATGCAGTGGGGTAGCTTTCGAGGTGAAAATAGTTTGCAGGGCGGTTCGGCAGTTGCAGGAAGGACATTTTGGGAGGTGGGGTAGTTTGCAGGGCTGTGTGGCAGTTGCGAGTTAGTTTTTTGGGATGGGTATAATTTGCAGAGTGGTATGGTAGTTGGTGTGCAGCATTTCTTGAGGGTGGGGCATTCTGTAAAGTGTTTGGATAGTTGTGGGGAACTTACTACTACTACAACTATTTATATAGTGCTACAAGGCATACACAACACTGTACAGATATACATGAAAGATGCTAGTCAGAGCTTACAGACAGTACAATACTTGAGAACAGGGATACAAATAGGGAAAAAGTAAGAACAAGGAATTAGGATCCAAAGGCAGCCTGAAAGAGGTGAGCCTTTAGCATGGATTTGAAAAGGGGGAGAGATGAAACCTGACGTACAGATTCAGGTAGTTTATTCCAGGCATAAGGAGTAGCAAGGTGAAAGGATCGAAGTCTGGAGTTTGCAGTGGAAGAAAAGGGCAAAGAGAGAAGTAAGCTAGAGAAACAGCAGAGTTCACAAGGAGGGGTGTAGGGAAAGAGGAGAGGTAGCGAGGAGCAGTAGAATTGATGCATTTATAGGTCAAAAGGAGAAGTTTGAATTGAATGTGGAAACGGAAGGGGAGCTAATGAAGGGACTTGAGAAGAGGGGTTACATGAGTATAGAAGGGATGGCGGAAGATTAGCCATGCACAGAGTTCTGAATAGACTGAAGGGGAGAGAGATGACTCAGAGGGAGACCAGCAAGGAGCAGGTTACAATAGTCGAGATGGGAGGCGACTAAAGAGTGGATAAGTTCTTAGTAGTGCGTTCAGAATGTAAGGGGCAAATTTTGTTAATGTTATAGAGAAAGAAATGACGGGCCCGATTTTCAAAGGCCTTTACACGGGTAGTGCCCTTCGACAATCCCGGATATGTCCCTAACGTGTCCCGATGCTATCTGCACAGCATCGGGACGTGTTAGGGGTGTTCCGGGGCGGAGCGGAGGCAGGCCATGGCGCTACCTGTGTAGCACTGATTTTCAATGCTACATGGTTAGCGCTCTGAGCCTTAAAGACAGGCGTGTGAAAACCTCACCCATCTTTAAAGGTGCAGAGCACTAGCCATGTAGCATCAAAAGTGCTACATGGGTAGCCCCTGTGGCTTCACAGCTGTGTGGCATAACCTGGATTTTCAATGCCGAGGCCGCATAAGAGCCCAGCATTGAAAATCCGGGTTAGGCGGGAGGTGGGTGGGCTATGCACCAATGTGGCGAATAGCACCGCCCAACTGAAATTCTGGCCAGACAGGTTTTAGCCATCTGCTGTATACAAGTAGAGAAGGAGAGAGAGAAGTCAAAGATGACCCCAAGGTTGTGGGCTGAAAAAACAGGAAGCATAAGAGTGTTATCAACAAAGACAGAAAAAGAAGGAAGGGGCAGAAAGGTTTAGGGGGAAAAAGAAGAAGTTTGGTTTTGGCCATATTCAATTTCAAGTGGCGGTGAGACATCCAGGCAGCGATATCAGATAGGCAGGCAGAGATACAGGCATGGAGCATCAGAGCTCTTGGTAGTTCACAAGGCAGGGAGACAGTTGCAAGAAAGATTAGTTATTCCTGTTAAGATAGTTTGTGGGGTGGGGAAGGCAATTGTGGGGGATTTTTTTTTTTGGGGGGGGGGAAATGCAGTTGGGGTAGGCTTGGGGATTTTTTAACATATGTGCCTTATTAATTTCAGTAGAAGAATTACATATAATTAAGCAAAGAAAATATTCCATTTCTGTATGTTGAAACTCCCTCACTTGGTTTGCAGCTTATCGTGCTGTGAGGGCTTGTGTGCATCAGTGATGATGAGGGCTAAGTTATCAGTAGTTTAATTACTGGCAGGGCCTCCCAAGATGGACAGGTCTCAGCTGAGGTGTCAGACCAAGACAATCCACCCATATGGGCAGAAGCAGAATGAGACAGTGTTGGCGGCAGAAGATCACATTTCTCTGACAATAGCAACACCACTAAATTTAAACTGCGCGAAGGAAAGGCCCGGCAATCTACTTCTGTATCTTGCCATGAAAACCCAATGGATAGTCACAGCAAAACAAATTGCACTATAGTGCTGGAAGATGAGACCCCCAGGTCAGAAGGCACTCAACTAACTGCTGGGGAGGAGCTGAAGACTTTTCAGGAAAGCCAACATTTATGATGTGGTTGGATCAAAGCCCTAGGGACGTCTGACTGCTGATGTAGCTGTGCATGAAATGAGAATCAGAAGCTGTAAAAATGTCTTACATATTGGGACATGGAACGTACGAAGCATGAACCAAAGGAAGTTGGAGGTGGTCAAGAATGAAATGGAACGTGTACAAATTGATCTGTTGGGTGTCAGCGAATTGAAATGGACTGGCATCAGGCACTTTGCATCAGATGATCACATGGTCTACTATGGTGGAAATGAAAGACAAAGAAGAAATGGTGTTGCATTTATAATAAAGAAGAAACTTTCAAGAACTGTAATGAAATACAATGCAGTCAGTGAACGCTTAATCTCTGTTCGTCTACGAGGAATACCTATCAACACAACTATAATTCAAGTATATGCCCCAATAACAGCTGCAGAAAAGGATGAAACTGATGAGTTCTATGAACAAGTACACGCTGAAATCGACAGAACAGGATATCCTGATAGTCATGGGTGACTGGAACGCAAACGTTGGCAACAAAGAAGAAGGCAAAGTGGTTGGAAAATATGGACTTGGCAACAGAAATGAAGCTGGAGAAAGACTGATAGAATTCTGCAAGACCAAAGATCTATTCATCTCGAACACCTTCTTCTGGCAACACAAGCGGCAACTGTACACATAGACTTCACCCAATGGATTGTACAAAAATCAAAATGATTACATTTGTGGAAGTCAACGATGGAAAAGCTCTATAGCATCAAAGACAAAAATCTGGAGCCAACTGTGGTACAGATCACCAACTACTAGTATGCAAACTCAAGCTAAAGTTGAAAAAGAGCAAGCCACTCATGAATGTAGCAAAATATGACCTTGAGAATAAGCCACTGGCATTTAAAGACTGCCCACTGCCTGTAAAATCAGTTTGCTGCTTTAGATACAAATGACAGAGCTCCAGAAGAGTTATGGAATAATATCAAGAAGGTTGTGTTGGAAGAAAGCGAGAAGTCTCTACAAAAGGTGAAAAAGCAAAAACGGGCAAAACGGATGATGGAAGAAACTCTGAAGATTGCCCAGAAATGCAGAGAAGCTAAAGCCAGAGGAGAAAGAAGGACAATCGCAGAACTCAGAGATTTCCAACGTGCAGCAAGACAGAACAAGGAAAAAGTACTACAATGACACATGCAAGGAAATGGAAGAAGAAACTATAAGATAGAATAAGATCGGCTTTCCTAAAGCTACGAGAGTTAAAGAAAAAATTCCAGCCTCAAATTGGAATGTTACAAGATGCTCAAGGTTCTATGTTGAATGATGCTGAAAAGATCAAGAAAAGGTGGAAAGAATATACAGAGTTTTTATATGCTAAAGATCAAGTGGACCAACAGCCGTTTCAACCAGTACCTTATGATCCGGAATCGCTGGTGATGAAAGAAGAAGTTGAAGCAGCACTGAAAGCCTTATCTAAGAACAAAGCACCAGGCGTTGATGGCATTCCCACAGAAGTATTACAACAATATGATGCAGCTGTTACCATACTTACAAGGCTCTGCCTAGAAATTTGGAAGACAACACCATGGCCAACTGACTGGAAAAGATCTGTGTTTATTCCAATACTAAAGAAAGGTGATCCAACTGACTGTGGAAACTATCGCACAATCGCTCTTATTCCACATGCCAGCAAGAGTCTACTGAAGATTATTCAACAGAGACTACAACCATACCTGGAACAAGAATTACCTGAAGTGCAAGCAGGATTCAGGAAAGGGCGAGGAACGAGAGACACCATCGTGGATGTGAGATGGATCCTTGAAAAGACTAAAGAATACCAAAAGGATATCTATTTGTGCTTTATCGACTACAGCAAGGCTTTTGACTGTGTAAACCATGAGAAACTCTGGGCCACATTAAGAAGCATGGGTATACCAGAGCACCTGATCGTTCTCTTGCACAATCAATTCATTGATCAAGAAGCAACAATTTGAACGGAACAAGGAGAAACAGAATAGTTTAAAATAAGCAAAGGTGTACGACAAGGCTGCATACTTTCCCCCTACCTGTTTAATTTATATGCAGAACAAATCATCAGACAAGCAGGATTGTATGAAGACAACAGGTGTGAAGATTTGTGGAAGACTCATCAACAACCTTCGTTATGCTGATGATACCACATTACTGGCTGAAAGTGAAAATGATCTGAAACATTTGCTTCTCACAATCAAGGAACATAGTCTTAAAATGGGCCTGCACCTTAATATAAAGAAGACAAAGATCATGACAACTGGCAAAATCAATAAGTTAATTGTTGAAGGAGAAGAAATTGAAATCGTGGACAATTTTAACCTACTTGGATCAACTATCAATAAAGGAGCAACAAGCAGTCAAGAAATCCAATGACGCATTGCTCTTGGCAGAATGGCTATGAAGGAACTAGACAAGATTCTCAAGAGCAGAGATGTCGCTCTCCATACAAAGATTTGACTTGTTCAAGCCATAGTATTTTCAATAACATTATATGGATGCGAAACTGGACAGTGAAAAAGACAGAGATAGGAAGAAAATTGATGCCTTTGAATTATGGTGCTGGCGGCAAATACTGCATATACCATGGACTGCCCGAAGAACAAACCAGTCAGTACTAGAGGAGATCAAACCTAAGCTTTCTTTAGAAGCTCAGATGACAAGACTTTGACTTTCATACTTTGGACGCATCATGCGAAGAGAGAGATTAGAGAAAGACAGCATGCTTGGCAAGATAGAAGGTCAACGCAAAAGAGGAAGGCCAGCAATGACATGGATCGATACAGTAACAGCAGCTATGGGAACCAGACTGTCAACAATGAGCTACCTGACTGAAGACCGAACACAATTCAGGACAACAATCCAGAGGGTCGCCATGAGGAGACACCGACTCAACGGCACTTAACAACAACAACAACATGTTGAAACTAAATGATATAAAGTAAGCCCATCAAAGATCCAAGATGATAATTATAGTATGTAAAGCATGGTTATTTGTGCTTTCATATGGAGCCTTTCTGGGAGAGCCAGACTATTAACTAACTAAATAAATAAATAAGAATGAGAAGCATAAGGACAAGGGGTCATTGTACAAATGGAAAAGAAGAGTCAAAAGTAACAAGAGGAACCAAAATAGTGACTCAAGTGGGTTTGCTATGACCATGAAAGGCCTTCAGTGGCAGGGGTGGGGGAAGAGGAGATCCAACTAAGCAGGGTGTGCGGCAGCACAGTGGGAAGACTGGATGCACTGAATAGTCCTTATCTGGCAACAAACTCTGCACAGTAATTGAATGACAGCAAGCTGTCCATGATAGTCTTTCTGTGCTAGTCGTCATCATTCAAACTGTCCAGTGTGTGCTTTTGAATTGGAATGAAAAGAGAAAGAAAAGGAGAGGAAGACCAGAACTCATTTGAAATGATCTTTGCTTGCAGTTAATTCTGTTACCCTAGACAAGGCAGAAAGAAGGTAACCTAGGCCTTGAAGGTGTTGCTTATCAGCTGATTGATTTAATATGAATCTGTGCAAGCGGAATAGCTATTTTTCAATTATCTTCTCTATTTATGGATATATATAGTGCTCTTTTATGGCAATATATACCTTAAAAACTGCATTTCAACAACCTTGCAACTTCATAAACCTTCAGAACACATGTAATTTTATGTTTTTTATCCAGACTTAAATTTAAGTACCTTAAAAGGCAATATAAGACATCTGTTAAATAACATCCATCTATAAGACTGATGGTAAAAGCTGAGTACCTAGCCGAAAAGAAAAAGAGACACCAGTGATTTAACTGTTAACACCAGCAACATTCCCCTCAGTAGCTTTAGTGCAGTGAAACTGTTCAACCAGCACTAATACCACTGCAAACAGACTGTCATTGCAAAGCAGCCATTTTTACCTGAACATATAGATATTTAGACATGTGGAGAGAAGGAGGTAATTTTATAAAGAGCTGCATACTTTAAGTGGTAAAGTACTCGCCTACTTTGGTGGTATTTTAGCTGTTTGCGCATGTTATGTGGCCACATACACACATGAATGCTCAGCCAGCATATGCATTTTGCCATAATGGCATGTAGTTTGCCAGTGGGCATGCACATGGTGTTTGGGCAAAGTGCGAAAGTATGTGCATAGATTCTTAAAAATATATAATAATGTATATGTGTACATCATGGACATATAGGTGCAGGAATTTACATCAGCTCTAGGACTGATGTAAGTTCCACGTTTTAACTTAAAGCACGGTGTCTGCCACTTAGTATTTTAGGCACCTACTTGTCATTATAAAATAGGCTTAATATAGGCGCCTTAAAAATGTGCTTTAACAAGGTGCCCCCTTATATAATGACCCTCTTTAACTGCGAAGGGGTATAAAATCTAAGAATTTGTCTTGAAATGTAGGAATGATCCTCAGCCAGTACTATCTCCACGCCCCATAAGAATCAAGCAGCAAGTCTAGTTTCTCCTCTGTACATAAACATAGGAAGAGCCCAGCAGCAGAAGCGAAAGGCGCGCAGGAGTACGAGCCCGAACCTCTCCCTGTCCCCGTCCTTGTTTACCGCCGGGCCCGACGCTCCCTCCGCCACCGGCCCTGTGCTCGGAGAAGGCCCGGGCTCCCTGACGCGCTTCCGACAGGCCGAGGTGTGGGGAGGGAGCGGGAAAGCGCCCGCTCTCGGCTCGGCGTCACTAACCTGGAGCTGATCGGCTGCCGCCGCCGCCGCCATGTTCTGCAGGACTGCAGCTCCCCGAGAGCGAGTGAAATGCTGCTCGGGCTCCCCCTTCCCCCCTGAGCTTAGGCGCCGGGAGCCCGGGCCGGAAGGAGGCAAGGCGAGTCGGCGGCGAACCCAGCACACCCTCTGCACCTCAGGAAACCTCTGCTGAACTCGGCCACATGTCGGGGGAGATAAATTTGCCTTTCAGGTTTTTTTTTTTTCCTTTTGGCGGCTGCTGCTCGTTAACAAAGCTGCCTCGTCTTAGCTTCTACGGATATTTTTTCAGAGGTGCACATCTTGCAGCTATAGCTCTAGAGGTACAGTCCCTTCTTTGTCCTGTCTGCGTCCTTCCATTGTGGACTGCTGACTTATCTTTGGGGACGTTTCGTGTTTACCCCTAGTTCTGAACACACTATTGAAGTCCCGATTCAGTCAACCCGTGGTTTTTGCCTTCATTGAAAATCGTTCTCAATGTAGCCCAGCTGCCTACATTTGCAAGATTCTCGTATTACTCTGCCTTCCCACCATTATTATATATTACTTCACAAAGCTTCCCACTGCTTTTGTAGCATTGGGCAGTGACTCCCAGCCATATCATGAAGATACACATAACCAATCTGGTCTTAAGGATATCCATAATGTATATACATATATGAGAGAGATGTGCATTCTCTGTACACAAAATACAATATACGCAAATCATCATATGTATATTCATTATTAGTAAACCAGCCCAGTTAGTTGTGCATCCAGGATAGAGTTAGAATTATTGATGCAGGGTACATATTAATACAGAATCCCTGCCATAAAACTGAACTCAATCATCAATATGTTTTTATTTATTTATGTATTTAACAAATTTTAGCCCATTGATTCTAAATCTGTACTCAGTCTCCCTCATTCTCCAAATTTCCCATACTGGGAGATATTTATTTCCCTGAAAAACCTCATCTTTACTTAATGTAGATTGCTAACTAGTCTTTTGTAATGTCTCTTGGTTATAAACATCTATTTGGACTTTCAGCTTTATAATCATACTTTTATTAAAAATAAATGCGTTCCATAAAGAATTTGCTAAGTTCATGGTCTTCACTATCAGTTCAAACAAGAAGTTCCACATATAACTATAAAGCGTAGTACTCACCTGTAACAGTTGATCTCCGGGAACAGCAGGAATCAGTCTTCATATATGGGTGGATGTTGCCAACGGACCCCGCGTGGGAACGCTCCCCAGTGTCCAATAGGAAAGCCCTTGGGGGCACTCCACCGGGCCTGTGTGCCTGCCTTCCCAACTCCTCTCCTCAGTTGAGTTTGTAGCTGAGAAGAAGAGAAAAATAAAAGAATCCTACAACTCCTAAGGGAGAAGGGCAGGATGGAAACATGACAGCAGAAAAAGACCACATGGCCTATCTAGTCTGCCCTTCCATATTGATTACTACAATACTCTCCTCTTTTCCCTTAGAGATCCTCTGTTTTGTCCCATGCCTTTTTGAATTCAGATACTGTCCTCATCTCTACCACCTCTACTGGGAGACTATTACATGCGGGGCTGTACCAAGGGCTGTGCGAGTGGTGCAGCTGCACAGGGCGCAAGCACAGAAGGGGGCATTGATGTCATCACTGGGCTTCCAGGAAGCTCAAAAAGAGTGGGTTACTGAACATGGCTGAGTGGAAAGGGGCACCAGATTCATTAGTCGCACAGGGTGCATTTCTAGCTTGGTACAGTCCTGATTCCACGCATCTACCATTCTTTCTGTAAAGAAATATTTCCGCATATTACTCCTGAGTCTATCCCCTTTCTCCCTCATCTTAGGTCCCCTCATAGCAGAGCTTGCTTTTAATCAAAAGAGGCTCTCCTCCTGTGCATTTATGTCATGGAGATATTTAAACATCTCTATCATATCTCCTTTATCCCACCTTTCCTCTAAAGTATACATATTAAGATCCTTAAGTCTTCCTCATATGCTTTATAATGAAGACCACTAACCATTTTAGTAGCCACCCTCTGCACTGACTCCAACCTGTTTATATCCTTTTGAAGGTGCGGTCTCCAGAATTGCACACAATACTTCAAATGAGATTGCACCAAAGACCTATACAGAGGCACTATCACCTCCTTTTTTCTGCTGGCCATTGCTCTCCCTATGCACCCAAGCATCCTTCTAGCTTTCGCACGTCACCTTTTCTACCTGTTTAGCTACGTTGAGATTGTTGGTCACAATCATGTCCAGGTCACGCGCTTCCTTTGTCTTTATCTTTATTGAGGATTTAATATAACGCTCTCACCGTAGGCAATAGAGCGGTTTACAAACAAAATATGAGTCTGCTGGGAAATGGAAAGGAACGCCAAATATAATAGGAAAGTAAGAGCAGAGACAGATAGGGAAATTTAAGGAAACAGGGCGGAGGAGAGACAGCAAGTATCAATGAGGGGGCAGAGAGAGGGGAGAAGTAGGGGGAGGGAGGTCATAGGCGTTACAGAATAGGTGAGTTTTGAGCCTTGTTTTAAATATTTTGTGGGAGGGTTCTAGGCGGAGGGCAAGGGGGAGCGAATTCCAGAGCTGGGGACCCAGAAAGAAAAAAGGCAGAAGTACTTCCTCTCCCCCTCCACACACACACACACACACTGTACCGCTCTTTTAGATTTTTGCAGCCCAAATGCATGATCCTACCTTTTTTTTTTTTTTGCGTGACCCGTGAAGACTGATTCCTGCTGTTCCCGGAGATCAGCTGTTATAGTTGAGTAAATACACTATGTCTAGGAACAAATAGGAATGCAGTCTTCACATATGGGCCTTACTAGCTCCAGGTACCAGACTGATATGGGGGAGAGAGCAGTGCAGTCTCTGAGGGAAAACTTTGTAGCCGAAGAGGCTGGATGAGTTGTATGCGTTTGGACTCGATTCCAGGAGGCACTACTTCCCCATTGATTGTCTGGTATCTTGTAGAAGTCTGGGACAGAGGGTAGGAGTTGAGTTTAAGTTCCAAAGAGGTGCTGAAGTACAGCTTGGCCAAAGACAGCATCCTGATGGGAGCCTCTGTCCAGATAATAGTGCACAGCAAAGGTATGAATGAAGGACCAGGTAGCTGCCCAACAGATCTCAATGGATACTGAAAGGAGATTGGCTACGGAAGTTGTTATAGCCCACACATTATGAGCAGTGACATGACCCTCCAAAGAGAGTCCTGCCTGTGCATAAGCAAAAGAAATGCAGTCTGCTATCCATCTGGATAAAGTACGTTTCGTCACCAGTAGACTTACGTAGGTGACTAGGATCAAAGGAGATGAATAATTTTGAAGATCTTCTGTGATCCTTAGTTATATCCAAGTAGTAAGCCAGTGCTCGCTTGAGGTCTAAAGTGTGTAGCGCTGCTTCAGCCCAAGATGCATGTGGTCTAAGGAAAAATGGGGAGGATTACCGACTGCTTTAAATGGAAAGAGGAAACCACCTTCGGGAGAAAGTGTGGATGGGTACAGAGAACTACCTTGTCATGGTGGAACCGAGTATAGGGGGGATATGCTATTAGAGCTTGCAGCTCACTGATGCAGTGAGCTGAAGTGAGGGCAATAAGGAAGATGACCCTCCAAGATAGAAACTTCAGTGAAATGGTGGCTAAAGGTTCGAAAGGTGGCATTAGAAGCTGCGCCAGAATCACATTCAGATCCTAGGCCATCGGATGTACCTTAATGGGTGGCTTGGACAGCAGGAGACCCTGCATGAAGCGTGCTACTAAAGGGTGTGAGGAGATAGGCTGTCCAACCACTGGTCTGTGAGAGGCCGCATTAGCACTAAGGTAAACTCTCACTGAGTTAGTTTTCAGACCTCTCAAGGATAAGTGGAGGAGATATTGTAGAAGTGTCTCCAGCAGGCAAGAAAAGGGGTTCAGTGCCCTTTGGGGAGCACCAGAGGGCAAACCTACACTATTTGAAAGCATAAGATTGCCTGGTGGAATCCTTTCAAGATGCTAGAAGGACATCCTTGAACGCCTGTGGTAAGTCGAGATTGGTGAACATTAGCATTTCAGCTGTCATGCTGTCAGGCATAGTGAGTGAAGATTGGGATGGAGGAGCGTCCTGTGGTCCTGATAGAGGAGGTCAAGTGCACATCCCAGGTGGAGAGGCTTTGTCTGTGGAAGGTGAAGAAGCAGAGGAAACCACAGTTGACGGGGCCAGAAGGGAGCTATGAGAATCATCAAGCCCCTATCGGCCTATAGTTTGAACAGCATCTTGGGTATCAAGGGGATGGGAGGAGATGCATAGAGCAGTCCTTGTCCCTAATGGAGAAGGAAGGAGTCCGGGGCCTATCTGTGCAGTGACGGAACCCTGGCGCATAAGCGTGGAAGCTGTTTGTTTTGCGGAGTGGTTAAAAGATCTATGAGTAGAGTTCCCTACGTCTGGAAGAACCGAGTAGCCGTCTCCCGATGCAAGGTCTGTTCGTGTGGACGAAGGATATGACTTAGCTTGTCCGCAAGGACATTGAGTTCGCTCAGAAGGTACATCACTCTGAGGTGAATGCAGTGGGAGATGGAATCACTTCCTCACAGAAGGGATGGGACTCTGTTCCCCCCATTTGTTCACATAGAACATGGCTTTAACACTATATCTTTTGATCGGGGATCCCATCCCACAAACATTCCAGGATAAACACCAAACTAATTGGTCATCCATATCTATTTATTACTTGGATACAGTTTCTCTCTAAACACTATACATTAACATCCGAGTCCCTTCCAAAACTCAGGGCCTCGCTCCCCAACTTCAATAAACTGCTCTATACGTCCACTTTCATACATTTCTGTGCCAGTGCAGATCCTCCCAGCTTGGAACATACCTGTACCCCCATTGCCCCATCCTGTTTTTGCTTAGCCCCCCTCCCCCCATCCCTCTTCTAACTTCCACTCTCTTCCCTAGTGCCCCTTCTGGAGCCCTGCAATAGGTAGTGATGCATTGGGGCTCCCCACCCCAACCTGTCCCTTCCGCCCCTCTATCCACTTATGCATTTGTGAATCAGCTCACTGTCATTCCAAATTTGCCCTCATCACCCTCTCCTCCCTTCTTCCCGTTTCACCTCCCACCCCTGTCTGCAATCTAGTCCTTCACCTCCTCCCTTCCCCGAGCCTACCTCGATTCAAATCACCTCTAGTCCCCCTTTGTTCCCGATTTCTTAAGTGCAGAGTCCTATCTGCCACCACACCATGCTCCCCCTCGTACGCCCACAACTGCAACTGCAGCCGCGGGGCCTGTCTATGTAAGAGGTGGGGCGTAGCCGAGAGGAGCCAACCCACACTATCCTTCCTCCCCCCCGCCCCTCCTCTACCCTCCCCCCCACCCAGTCCCTTGAACGACCCCTAGTTATCCTAAAACAGGTTTGTTCTTTCTATGTTAACATTTCAGGAACCAGCTTAAACAGCAAATAACAGCCAGCAAAAATCACATTATTAAGTTAAATGTTGAGATGAATCTTAACCTCTTCCTTCCCCTGTATTTCCAGGAAGCAGCGTTTCTTAAGTCTCTGCCAGCTGTGGTCTTTCTGCTCTCCTGGGTCTCTTGCATCCCCCACCACCAATTTCCTGTCCAATAAAAGATTTCTAGGGGCAGAGCAGTGCGGCCGAGAAAAGGCGCACTTTATGGCGACATCGAGTTCATTTACGGCCCTCATGCTCACACCCCAGTTTTTCTTGAGTGGCCCGCAGAATCATCTCTTTATGTAGACAGTTATGGAAGCGCACAATAGTCACTCGGGGCCTACTCTCCCCTTCTCTCTGGATGCCTAGACTGGGCACGTTCTTCCAGCTATTTACATTGCAGCTCTGTGAGATGTAGCTGAGTGGGAAGCCAGGTATCCAAAAGGCTTTGCAGTTCTCTCTCTGCAACCGATTCTGCTAAGCCCACGATCCTAAGATTTTTCCTATGGCCTCTATTCTCTAGGTCATCCAGCTTTGCCGCTTGTTGTGCTCCCATCCTCGTGAGTGCTCCCTTAGTTTCCGGTGCTGTATCTTTCAGTTTAGATACCCGTTGCTCTAGCATTCATATGTGCTCCTGAAACTCAGACACGACTTGGAAGACTTGTGTCATCTGGTCTGCCAGCCCTTGGAAACAACTATCAAGTGCCTGAACTACAGTGCTAGTCACCTCCTCCACCAAATTACCAGATGCTGTAGCCTCTTTTGGACTCGCTGACGGGGTCGCCGCCATCTTGGGCTCTTGCGTTTTGATCCGTTCCTGCCAGTCTTTTCGCAATGTTTTTGATGTCATGGGCTCTCTATTAATTTTTCTCTACTCCGAAAGTACTAGTACACATTCCACTTTAGTTTAATGGGGTCACGATTTTAAAGATAGGGAGCCCTGGAGCTCAGAGAAACACGTCCTTCTGAGTTCACTGTATCACATGTCTCCCCCCCCCCCCCCCCCATGCCTCAAAAATGTTGTCTTTGAGATTGAAGATAAGGCTATGGAGGCCTAGAGGCCAAGTTTAGTGGTGAAAACTGCATTAAAAATGAAGAGACAAGAAATAGAAAATTGATAAAATTAAAAACGAAAGAATTATCGGGGCCAGTGTCAGATTTGAAGGAATCGGCGGCAACAGGAAGGCAGAAGCATGATGTTCCACCAAAAAATACGTTTTTCGGCGGTGACACGATTGTATGTCCTACAGGCTCCGTGGAAAACAAAGAACTGAGGAGTGGAGTTGGGAAGGCAGGCACGCAGGCATAGTAGAAAGAATTGCCCACAGAGACGTACTAGGTGTAGCCCGCACACATTACTACGTTGTACAAAGATGGATATACACTAACAAAGGCATTGTACTTCCCCGTGCCCATTGTATTCTGAACAGATATATGTCTGTGACCCTGCCCGACTCTATTGTGAAGCTGCTGTGGGCACGGTCAGAGCTGTTCTGGGACTGAATGACAATGTAAGATGGTGAGACTCATAGGTGGATGCAAGTTAGATAATAGAAACTAGTCCGTGGCATGCCCAGACCACTACAAAGCACTCACAGTGTACAGTTCAGTAGCAGGAAAATGGGTAGAGAGTGAACCTACTGGCACAAGATGCACTGCAGCATTACAGACATGACAGTAGATGCCCTCCCAAGGTATTCATGTTGTGAGCGGCTCAAGCATATGACTGTACAATGCTAAGTAAGGACATGATCCCAGCAGAACAAGCTCTCCATAGGGGACTACTCAAACACTTCCCCTGCACTACTAAAGGGCCATTAGAATGATAGCAGTCGGCAATGCAAGCACCACACAGACACCATCGGTGCTCCCTACAAATGTGCACATTTGTTACAGACCAATGCTGGTGCATCTGGGAATGGCGTACTACGCTTTGCACCATTGCACGCCCCCCTGTGAGGTCCCCTGAGTAATGACAGGGGAGTGATTGCGGAACCATCCTGCGCACTCCTGTCTCTATGCACTGACACCTGGTGAGGCTGCAGATAGCCTATGGTCCAGGAACCTGCCAGGCATACCTGTCCTCCCCGAATTTGTGGATGAGCAATCTAGACCCCCCCCCCCCCCCACACACACACACACACACTCTCTCACTTGCAGCCCCACAGAAATAGCCATCTGCCAAAAAAATGCCCAGCACCGAATGTCTTAGCTGATGGATAGGGAACCATAGCAATCAGTACTTCCAACCCAGCATTATACCTGCTCACTACGTTTCTATTTGGCTTCCTACATACACGATAACTACAATGGTGGACCTCAATCTGTAACACAGCTACAGTAGGCCCAAACAGCCCTTCCAGTATATTTGCCTCAAGGTTCAAACCCCATTTGCCCATTACAAATCATAGGCCCACATGTGTAAACAACCACAACAGTGACCTGTGCACAAGATATGTGCCATGTAGCCGGTGTAAGATATTCCCAGTATAGTGTTCCAATAGGAGTTACATAAGACCTTATCTGCACCAGGGGACTGTGCACATTGCATAAAGCATATTGTAGAAATCCACCATGTGGATGGCAACACTTCAACTGGCTGGGTGCTGCACTTAACACCAATGTCTGGGCTTACATTTTCACATGGGTTCCTAGGTCTCCATCACCAGTTTCATATCCAGGACATGGGCATTGGGAGGGTGCCCTAACTGTGCCCCTTTAGCTCACACAGCAAATGCCAGCATGGCAAGATTGAGCGCTACTGCTTCACTGCATGCAGTTGTGGGGGTGTTTATTTCTGCTGCTTTTCTGTACATTCTCCCTCTCCTCTGTTTTCTGTTCCGTAACACTTCATGCTGTGGTTTTCCAGACTGCTGTCACACTTGTGTACAGCATAGGTTAGTCATCCATTCACCACTATTGGCTGCATTGGGTTGAGGAGCAGAAATATTTCTAAGTCCTACCTTTATTCCACGTTTTTGCAGGTATAACCTGGATGTCTATGGGGCTGCATTGCTGGCCATGTCCCCGTTCTGCCTCTTCCCGCCCATGTTCTGCGATCCCCGTTTAAGTGCCATGCACGTGCAGGGCCGTGAAGGTTCAGAATATGGTTTTAGATGTTTTTGCAAGATACTCGTTGATCCTGCATGTATAGGCAGTTTATTTGTGGTTCAGAATGACCCCCAAAGTGTAATATATTAAGACAACATATCAAGATGCACTTCAAAATTCTTTTTTTTATCAGGTTGGTAGAACCCAATTTAATTAGAACAATTATTGTATCTGTCCACCATATTTTCTTAGTCTGATTGCATTTGTTGGTACTTGATGGTCTTCTCTTTCATCACGCATAGTACAGAATCGTTGCTTGACACTAACCCTTCTTTTAGCAATGCTATTCTTGTGTTTTTCTTCTTTACCACAATGTCTGGTTTTCTTGGATCAAGCTATATCAATGGGAATGTCGAAGATCAGGTCCAGTCCTACCACTAGGTGAAGTAGGCAGTCGCCTAGAGCACTGGCCCTCTGGGAACTCCCATTGCCGCCGCTGCCGCCCATCCCCAGGACGTGCAGCGGCGGCAGTGCTTTTAAAATGACACCAAGGGGAAATGCTCTTAGGGATTCCGAAGGGGCCAGCACACATAGGAGGGGAGAGTTGCTTAGGGGAAAGTTGCCGTTGGCTGCTCAAGTAACCTTGGCATGGAGGTGGCGCTTGGAAAGTGGGCCATCATTGGAAGACTAGTACATTAAAATTGGGGAAGCAGTAAGATTTGACAGGCTGACTTATGGATTATGGGGAAAGGAAAATTTGGGATCCATTTTTGACAGTGAAAAAAGGGGGCTCCCCCACTTACCACGGGGTTAGATCCCCCACCCCAGATCCCACACAATTCAGGGAAGGATGAATAAATGGTGATTAAGCACCGCACTCGGAGAGCAAGGTGAGCGCAAGTTAGAGCTGATTGTTAAATTTGTTTGAAAAAATCTTCTTCTTCAAGATTACTCGTTACTGTGTAAATTTGGCAGGAAATTATGAGTAAAATGTACTGTTCCAGGGTGACAAAATGGACGGAAAAGTGTAAACGTAAGGGGAGGGATCCTAGGTCCACTGTTTGTTTTATGTTGTGGGTCATGCCGGCTACCGAACTCAGTTATTGAAGTGGGAATGACAGAGAGGGAGTAGAAGGAAAACGTACTGGCAAGAAGGATGTACATCTTCTGTTATTTACCTGTAAATGATAAACCAACTGTGTATGTTATATTTACCTGCTTTCACATTGAATAAAAAACACTTTTCAAAAAACAAAACGGCACCAAAGAGCCAAAGTTACCTTCAGCTCCTGCACTCTAGTGCCATTCCTGCTTCCACCCCTCTCTGATTTTACTTCCTTTTGCAGCTCCAGTGCCTTTCAAGCTGTGGGATAGCCTGGGAGGAGGTGGGGGATGGTAATATTGGCAGTGGAAAAATGGAAGAAACAGGCCAGGGAAGGGAAGAGGGGGAGAGTCCAGACATGACGGGGGGGGGGGATTATGGAAGGAGAGTTGCTGGACACAAGAGGGAGTTGGGAAAGGAAGAGAAGACGTTAGACTACAGGGGAAAGGAAGGGAAGACATCGGATACCTGAAGGGATAGGTAAGGAAATGAGAAATGCTGGACTATGAGGTGTAAGCAAGGGAAGGGGTGCTGCTGGGCTACAAGAAGGAGAAAGAGTAGGGCTTTGAGCTCCTCCTGTGGGGAGCACATAGCTGAAGTTTCTTCACCTAGGGTGTCAAATACCCTAGCGCTAGCACTGGCAGGGACAGTGGATCAAAGTCCTTGTGATCTGAAAAGGAATGCAGAAATAGCCAGTGTTTGGGGCAGGGACAGAAAAGCAATAGGTTTTGCTGTTGCCATGCACTTACTTTCTGTGAGTCAGGCCTTAAATACAAAATGAGGGCAGCTCTCTTCCTGCTTTTATACTGCAGACTGTGCTACCTTTGTGATTCTTAATCTCTGGAAGTAAGCCATTTATAAAAACTGAGGAAAACCCTTCCATCTCCTCATTCTGAGGAGAAAAATCACGGAAGGCTAAACAACTGTGAGTATGAAACTGAGAGACAGTTTCATCCGTATTCTACTTCAAAGATATTAACCTAGACAAATCCTTTACAGGAGTACATTTCTTTTCAACAGCCCTGAGTAATATATTATGATCTTCCTAGAATGTGGTCATCTGAGTAGAACTAGTAGAATCTTTAACAGAATTTTCTTGAGGCCATAGTCTACAGACAAAGATAGTCTACAGACAATTGCAAGACCATATCGACACTGAAGCGCCTCTTGATACCTGTCAACATGGATTCCGGGAATCTTACGGGGTCGAAACGCTCCTCACCTCACTTCTCAACAGCTTAAACTCTGGCATCGACAACATCAAACAAGGCTTTGTTCTCATCTTTTTAGATATTGCGGCTGCTTTTGACTCGGTCTGTCACGACATTCTTATGGTCCGCCTAAGAGAGAAGGGCCTCTGTGGAAATGCTCTTGAATGGTGCAACTCTTACCTCTCAGAAAGATGGCAGCAAGTTCGCTCAAATGGTGAAACATCAGAGCCATTTCACCAAGGTCAAGGAGTCCCACAAGGTTCCTCTTTGTCATCATTATTATTCAACATCTACATGCAACCCCTATGCAACATTATCAGGTCCTTCAAAGTCAATTATATGATCTATGCTGATGATGTCCTATTATATATGCCATTTTGCATTGATAAGATGAATCTCACCACCATAACCAACTGTTTTAACGCCATCTCAGACTGGCTACTGACTCAAAATCTCAGAATCCAGAACAAGAAAACAGAGGTACTTTTCATTTCAAGAAACCCCAAGTTCACACCACCTTCATTCCTTGAAGTCCAAGATGCTAAGTTGCAAGTAAAACCCCACATCCGTTATCTCGGTGTTACCCTGGATCAGAATCTAGACCTGAAGACCCACATAGCCAACACTGTAAAGGCAATTTATTTCAAGATTCGCTCCCTTAGAAACCTTCGCCAACTAATTGATCCAGATGATTTCCGTACTGTCTACCAGGCTTTAATTATCCCACATTTTGACTTTGCAAATTGTATACTACAGGGGCTCCCCCAATCAACCCTCAACCCGCTTCAACTCGCATTAAACAGTGCTGCAAGAGTGCTCTTCGGGACACCAAAAAGAGAACATGTAACACCTCTCCTGAAACAATTACACTGGCTCCCTATCCAAGCGAGAATCACCTTCAAGACCCTGCTACTAGTCTTCAAAGCTCACAAAGGACCTGCTCCCTCCTCTCTATCAGAGTTGATCCAACCTATCCCCTCCAACAGGCTTAGAAGAATCTCGGAACTAAACATGCTTAAAGTTCCAAAAGAATCCTTAAAATACATCTCTGCAACTGTGAACCGATCATTCAGCTTATGTGCTCCAAAACTGTGGAATACCCTCCCACCACACATTAGGGCCATCTCTGATATCCCCCAGTTCAAAAAGGCCTTGAAGCATCACCTTTTCATCATATACTTTCCAGAGAACACAATAACACAAGTTCATCTAAACAGCTCCAATCCCATCCCTATCTAACATGATACTTTTTCAAGTAATATTACTATCATATGTATATAGTTCAAGTTCTATTATCCATTGTTACTATTACCCCTGTTTTCCAAGTTTTTCTTCCTGTTACATGTAAAAACAGATATATGTATCTTATCTTATCTGATGTTTTGTAGTTCTATGTAAACCGCGCTGATGATGAATAGTGCGGTATATAAAAATGTTAAATAAATAAATAATAAAAAAATAAATAATACCCATTGTATATCATTATAAAAATTAGGATGTGCAATTGCATGCAAATCTATTGGGTTTAAAAATACAGCTTTTAACATACTCTGCAAATCTACCCACATGGGATCATAGGTACTTATCAACTGGTGCCATTGGCCAGGTTTTCACGAGGGTCAGGATAGGACTGTGCCAATTGAAAGACCTCAACTGGAGACCAGTTTGCAACAAGGTTGACCAAGCCACCACTTGCTTGTGGAAATGCTCAGAAAGGATAATTGTCACAGAATTTGATTTTTTCATAGAAAAATTAATTATTCCTTTTGTAAACTTTCCTCCAGCATCCACATCACCTGAAAGCAGAATTGTATTCCTTTCTGTATGGCCCCCTGTATAGCTTCATCTAGCTTCTCTTCTGCCTCCTCTCCTTGCACTCCTTCAACCTCAGCCTGACATACCTTTTTAGTAATTTATTTATTTTTTCATGATTTCAAGGTGGTTTACATTGAACAAACTGAAATTACATTGACTAGGGCATTATAACTTGGAGATAACTATTTTACAGGGAACACGGGCAATGGAGGGTTAAGTGGCTTGCCCAAGACCACAAGGAGCATCTGTGGGACTAGAAACCCCAGTCCTTCCAGCCCAAGGTTGCTGTCCCCTAGTGGGGATTTGAACCCCTGACCTTCTGGCCTGAGGTACCTTGCCCCAACCACTAGGCCACTCCTCCCTCCCAGTAATACCATCCAAAACTTGCTTGATTAATTTTATTTTGTCACAGAGCAATGATTTGAGTTTCTCCCTGTAAGCTTCCATTTCTTTTAATATTTGCACTATCCTTACAACCACTCACACTAATCCCTAATCTGAACTGAAAACTTCATTTTCCGCCTTCAGCCTTAGCTGATATTGTGCACGGGTCTCTATTTGCTTCACCTCAGTCTCCAGCCTATCACTTAAAAAGGTATCCGCTAAATTTGGGCATGACGATCACCATTCTGCCTCAGAAGCACTTCTTTCAGATACAGTAAAGTGACTCCAAGCCCTACTTTGGAATCATCCATCTTTGGCCCTTCTTCCTGGGAATGCTTTCTTTGTTGGGGAATAACTCTTTTCCATCTGACCCCAGTGTTATAGCCAATGCATGGAAATCAACCTCATATGTAGAAGGGACCATGGGGAAATTACTGGACTCCTGGTCCCTCCTCCTTAACATTTTCTTTCTGCACAGATACTTGTTCCTCTATTCTAAAAACCTGATCACATAACTCTCTCTGTCTACTGTCTCTTTTGTGTAGCTTTAGCTTGCCACCAGCTAAATACTAGATTTTCATAACTGGCACAAGACCGCCCAAGATCTTTAAGGGCCATCTCATATTGTAACCACCTCAGTTTATCCTCCTGAATAGTTCCACCAAGCGGGAACTGCAAACTAGGGTTACTGGCAGTCATGGAGTGTTGCTAGAATTCTTTTACAAGACAAGAGCTGATTACAATATATTAGATAAATTTACTTGACTATGACAAATTACACAGGTACACTAAAAAAATTTTTTTAAACTGCCTCTAATGTTTCGATTGATTTTTACGTTTTTTGGTGCGCTGAATCCAAATCTGGTAACCAATTTGCTCCATCACGTACAGATTTTTTGCTACATTGGGTTCGCAGTTTGAGGTGAACGTTTCAGATTGAGTGCGATCGAGATAAAAGTTTCTTGGATGAATTCTTTATACTAATTGTTTAGTAGTTATTCAAATAAGAATAAAGAAAATTGTAACAAGGCAGCACATAAGAATAGAGTAATGTCAACAAAACACACTGTGATGGTAGCAAAATTGTCTGCACTTAAAACAGCCACATACATGTGCACAAACATTGAGCATATAAGAGCGAGGTTAGACACAAAGCAAAGCAAAGAAATGTGCAAAAAATGTTGTACAGGTATGTATGTAAGAATAGAAAACGCAAACCGCACCATTGCAATACATGAAGACAAACACCCGATGGTGTGAAAATAAAATTCTAATAAATGAGATCCGACACTGTGGTAATAACTAGCAAATTTTTATTTCAAAGTTTAGTAAAAACACGATATTTGTCAACACAGTTTAGATTTTAAAGTCATTCTTGGGTCAATCAATCTCCTGGTGGGCCCGTTTCTTCTTCCCCCGAATGCTTCTCTTGGTGCGCTGCTTGGCGTATTTTTCATCTGGGGTTTCCCGCAGCAGCAACCAGCAGAAATCAGCCATCATAGTGGTGTTCCATCTTCCTTGGTACCTTCTCTCTGCGTCCTTGATGTCCTGGTGAAACCTTTCACCTTGTTCTTCACTGTACGCCCCCAAGTTTTCGGGAAAGTAGTTCACATGGGAGTGCAAGAAATGGACTTTCAGGCTCATGTTACAGCCTTGTTCTTTGAAGGCATTGAGCATCCTGGCAACAATATCCTTATAGTTCTCATCCCGCCTGTTCCCCAAGAATTTGAGAACAACATCCTTGAAGGAATCCCAGGCTTCTTTTTCCTTCTCAGACATCGTTTCAGCGAATGCTCCATCTGAAATGAGTTTCCTTATATCAGGGCCAACAAACACTCCTTCCTTTAGCTTTGCTTCAGAAAGTCGGGGGAACTTTGAGCAAAGGTACCGAAAGCACTCACCATCTTTTGGAAGGGACTTGATGAATTGCTTAATGAGATCCAACTTAATGTGGAGAGGTGGTAATAGAATTTTATCACGAGGTACCAAGCTCTCATGAAGAACATTTTTCTCACCGGGTCTCAAATACTCCCAAATTGGCCAGTCTTTTTTCCCCCAGTGTAGGTCGCGGGCCCGGCTATCCCACAAGCAAAGGAAGCAGGGATATTTGGTGAAACCGGATTGCTGCCCTAATAGCATGGATAGAATTTTAAAGTCTCCACAAATCATCCACTTATGCTCATCATAACGAATCTTCTGAAGAATCAGGGCCAAATTCTCGTATTTTTCTTGGAGAATAATAGAGTGAGCAATAGGAACTGAAGCGAATGTGTTGCCATTATAAAGAAGAACACCTTTTATGCTGTCTTTTGACGAATCAATGAACAGCCGCCATTCAGCAGGATCATACTTGAGTTTAAACTTTTCCATCACTCCGTATATATCGTTGCAAAATACCAAATCTTCCTCTTTGCTGAAATACTTCAAAAATTGTGTCTCACGGTTGCGGTACTAATAAAAAGCTGTTCCTGGTGACAATAGATTTTTCTGTTTAAGCCGAGAACCTAGCAGTTGGGCAGCATCTTTTGGGAGTCCTAAATCCCGGACTAAATCATTCAATTCAGCTTGAGAGAAAAGTTCAGGTTTCGGATCTGGTTCAGTTTCAAACTTGGAAGTACTGGACTCATCGGGAAAAGCCATCTGATGAGTCTCATCATGATCAGAACCGTCCACACAAATATGATCCAAAGATTTTGGTGGTTCAGGCACAGGTACTTCGTTGCTATGAGGCATAGGCCTAATTGCTGAGGGAAGGTTGGGGTAACTTATTACGTTCTTATTTTTTAAGTTGTATCCCTTCACAATGCAAGAGCAAAAATAGCAGTCACTGCTGTGGTCTCTTTGTTCATGCCACATCATAGGTATTCCAAAACGAAATGCTTGTTTTTTACCTTTCATCCATAAGCGTAGATCTTCCTCACATGTCTTGCACACTTTGTGAGGAGCCCACGGTTTGTCTTGATCGCCTAACTTCAAACCGAAATAGGCGAAATATACTTTTTTAATAAATGCAGAAATGTTCCTCTGCCGCTTTTTCACGGTATATTCCCCACAAATAAAACAAAAACTGTCCGGAGAGTTGACGCAACCTCTGGCTCTGTGAGCCATCACAAATACACAGCACTGCAAACTACAACTGTAGTGAACCACTTCGGAATAACGCTGGATTACGACTGAGCAAACAAAAGGTAATAATGAACTTGCAAGAAACTGAAATTTGACAGGAACGTTCATGTCGCAACCACCGTGTTTGAGCGAGCGAACGAGGCGAGGCGAACAGGAAAGAACATGCGCCAGCGCGAGTACTGGATTTAGCCCCCCGCCTCCCAATTGTCCTGTTAATGTATAAAATGAATACAAAACACTCTAAAATATCATGAGGGAGTGTTTCTAGTTAGTTAACCATTACAACCTCTATTTTGGGCCAAGAAAATAAACTGCAGTCGGCTAAAAAGAAATTATGTGAACATTCCTTATATGGGTAAGAAATCTAATTTTGCAAGAAAACGTGACGTGATGGAACATTTTGGCTATTTTTCCTGGATTCAGCACCCCAAAATCTATAGGAATCAGTTGCAAAACTGGATGCAGTTTTTTGGTAGTGTACCTGTGTTATTTATAACTGCAGAATTGCAGAAATTATGCCGTGCCAGCAGTGACCTATAGTTGACTGTACATTGAACTATTTTGTACAGTTCATAGCCTATGTTTACTCTTTATGCTTGCATTAACAATGTTCTTAAGCTATTTTAGAACAGTTACACAGTTCTTATGATCAAGATATCTAATTCTTTTTAAAAAGCAGTAGATGAAAAGTCAAACTTGTGAGTGACCGTTATTATTACCAAAATTCATCTATCAACACATTTTAGAGATCTGTATCCAGAAATTCATAAGCTTGCTGAATTACAGATTGGAGTTTTTCATACCTCTCTACCTGTTCATTCTTACAGAACATCCAGAGAGAAGGGTCAATGGTCATGTTTCTGTGACCTCATCCACTAATGATGTGATTCCATTTGGGGTCCAGATCCCAAGTTTGCCTTATCTTGTTAAGGATCTATTGAGCAGTCAGAGGATTGGAAAAAGGAGCTTGGAAAGAATTCTTCAGTCTGACACGATCTCAGAGCCTTCTCCCTCCTCCTTTCCCCTGCTCACCCCTGAAGATTTGAAAAAGACGCTTCAGAGGTATGTGTCTGCAGGTCTGGCAACAGGGAAGTAGTGCTGTTCACAGCAGTCACAAAATGGACCCCCATCCTGGTGGCGGCCATAACGGCCCTAAAGGACACCTTGGACACCCTAAAGGAATCAGTTTGCAGCCTCCTCTGTCATCATTCAGTTGGCTGGGTGTGCGGGCTTGACAACTCGAGCTCTGCTCCAGTGGATTCAGCCTCTCGCCACAGAAGATATTACATCCCTCTTGGGGTCAGCAACAACCTTTCTGTTGGATGCTATGTATGATCTCGTCTCTTGGTGGCTAAAGACATTGCTCTGTCAACAGTGACATGATGTTGGATATGGCTTCGTCATTAGGTGGCGGATGCATCCTCCAAGTCCCAGGTGACTCAGCCTTTAAGGGGAAGCTTTGTTTGGAGCGGACTTCGAGAAGCCGGTTAGAAATTTGGATGAGTCCAAACCTCATCGCCTCCCGGAAGATAAGCCAAAGAGGCCTAGGAGGCATACAGGTGCATTCTCCTCCTTGACGTACACCCGTTTTCCTCGTTCATTACTTGGACTCCTGAGGGTTCCATGATTTTTATAAGTACCATCCCAGAAAGCACTCCTTTTCTTCCTCTGGTTTTCAGTTTCAGACTCGGTCTTTTCTTGGGGCTGGCGGGCCCCGGGATTCTGCCACCTTCCATCCAACACAACGACAGATTGGGGCCTATTCTGGGATATCTCCAGTGGGCAGCAGGCTACACCTTTTCTACCAGGAATAGGCCCAGGTCACCAAGGATCACTGGTTGCTAGACACAATTTAGCATGGCTATGTTCTAGAATGCAGAGAGCCTATTCCAGATGCCTTTGTTGTCTCACTATATGGTGCAGCTCCTGCAGGAACCTCCTCTGCAACTGCCCCTGTTGTATCAAGGGCCATTTCTTCTGAATGACTAGCTCCCTTCTAGCTTATGGCTTGGCTCTTGAGAGGAGTCACTTAGCACATAGGGGCTATACTCGTGCCGTGATTTCTACACTCCTAAAAGTGAGGAGAAAATATACCATTCTGTCCTACATGCGCTTTCTGGTGTTCTTTTAAGCACTGGTGCCGTGAGCATCAGACTAGACCTGATACGGCAGAGTTGCCTTCCTTGCTTGCCTTTCTCCAATGTGGCCTGGACAACAGTCTTTCTCTTAATTCCCTGAAGGTTCAGGTGGCAGCCTTCTCCTGTTTTAGGGGACTGGTGACAAGGCAGTCCATTGCCTCCTACCCAGATGTTTCCTGTTTCCTTCAGGGGGTACAACACGTGCATGTTCCCATACATTCATTTGTTCCCTCATGGGATCTCTACCTGGGGCTCTGGGGTTTGAAATTGGAGCCCTTAAAGTGGGCTATGCTTAAAAATCTGACCATTAAAACTCTGTTCCTGGCCACAATTTATTCAGTGAGATGTATCTTCGGGCTGAAAGCTTTATCATGCAGGGACCCTTATTTATTTATTCTTAGAGGAGGCCATATGCATTTGGCCTGTTCTTTCCTTCTTACCAAGATGGTGTCTTCTTTTCATGTGAATCAGGTAACCTGTCTGCACTCCTTTTCTAAGGAGCAATGCCAAAGGAAGAACAATGATTTTCACCTGGTGGATGTTCGGTATTTGAAAGTTACTAATTCCTTTCACAAGTCAGACCAACTGTTTGTGGGTCTGCGTAAGGGTGACACAGTGGTTAAGTCTACTTTGGTCTGCTGGATCAAGGAGACCATTGCTTCAGTGTATCTGTTGCGGAACCGACCAGTTCCAGAGGGTTTGCATGTGCATTCCACTAGGGTGCAAGCATCCTTATCAGTGGAGCATAGCTCTGTCACCCAGCAGGTGCCAGCTGGGAAGGGGTGCACCCTCCAATTGGCCCCATGGAGGCAGGGCAGCAAGCTTACCATAAATCTGGTTTGTTTGCACTGTAGGGCCGGCTGCTCTGCTCTCCCAGCTGAAGTCTTGCAAATCACGAGACTTCAGCCAGTAGATCAGAGTGACTGCTCCTGCAGCAAGAGGCACCATGGCAAGCCAGCTTAATGTTAAATTTGCTGCACTGCCTCCATGGGGCTGGTTGGGGTTAGGGGGTGCATTGCAGTGCACAGTGCCGGCAGCATGTGGAGGACACCCACTCGGGTGACAGGGGGGTAGGAACACCACTGCTGTCGTCCCCTCAGATATTTGTTGGATGGCAAAGTGGGCATCACTTTCCACTTTTGTTAAGCACTACCAATTGGATGTCACACTCAGGCATACACGGCCTTTGGCTCAAAGCTCTTGAAAGTTGCTGTGTCTTCTTCCTGCCCAGTGGAGTCGTAGCTTTGGTACGTCCTCTTTTTCTGGATTGGTCTAGCTGGACACTATGGAAGGTGACATTTTACTTACCAGATAATGTCCTTCCCTTGAGTCCTGCCAGACCAGTTCAGGGCCTGCACCTGGAACCTTTTCTGGTCTGCTGTACTCCTGGTGATTGGCCCTGCGGGCTCATAAACTGACAAGAAACATAGAAACATGACGGCAGAAGAAGACCACATGGCCTATCTAGTATTCCCTTCCATATCAACTACAATAGTCCTCTTTCTTCCTTTAGAGATCCTCTGTGTTTGTCCCATGCTTTTTTGAAATAAGATACTGTCCTTGTCTCTACCACCTCCACTGGGAGACTATTCTATGCATCTACCACTCTGTCTGTAAATAAATATTTCTACATATTACCCCTTTCACCTTCATTCTATGTCCCCTCGTAACAGAGCTTGCCTTCAATTGAAAGAGATTCTCCTGTGCATTAATGCCACGGAGGTATTTAAATGTCTCTATCATATCTCCCCTATCTTGCCTTTCCTCTAAAGCAGTGATTCTCAACCCAGTCTTCTGGGACCCCCAGGCCAGTCAGGTTTTCAGGATATCCACAATGAATATGCATGAGACAGATCTGCATGCACTGCTTACATAGTAACATAGTATGTTGTTGTTGTTAAGTGCCGTCGAGTCGGAGTCGACTCATGGCGACCCTCTGGATAGCTATCCTAAATTGTGTTCGGTCTTCAGTCAGGCGGCTCATTGTTGACAGACTGGTACCCGTAGCCGCTGTTATTGTAGCAATCCATCTCATTGCTGGCCTTCCTCTTTTGCGTTGACCTTCTATCTTGCCAAACATGATGTCTTTCTCTAATGATCTCTCTCTTCGCATGATGTGTCCGAAGTATGAAAGTCGAAGTCTTGTCATAGTATATGACAGCAGATAAAAACCAGTATGGTCCAGCTAGTCAGCCCAGCAAGAGTAGGTGTACCTTCCGATCTGTGCAGATCACCCCTCCCCATGCCTTTACTTGGGGTGTACCCACCGCTCCGTGTAGGTCACCCTTATTTTTTGAGATATTAGAGATAGTTATGTTTATTTTGATTTTATCCTTTTGCTATAAAGGGATCCACAATGTCTGTCCATTGTATGCTTCCATTGTATGCAGATCTGTTTCATGCATATTCATTGTGGATACCCTGAAAACCTCACTAGCCTGAGTTTCCTACCACTGCTCTAAAGTGTATATATTAAGATATTTAAGTCTGTCCTCATATGCTTCATAACAAAGACCACTAACCATTTTAGTAGCCACTTTCTGAACTTACTCCAAACTGCTTATATTTTGAAGGACTACCAAAAGGGACTGCTACAAGGAAATAGATCTGCATCTGTGAGTATTAATCTTCTAAAATAAACTCTAAATCTTGGAGGCATTTTCAAGTTAAAACTGATAGATCTGTGTATTTTAGAATTCAGGGTGCTTGCTGAATCAGGTCTTAGTACCACCAGAGAGCGTTGTATTTAAGTCAAAGTAGAGTATAGCTTAGCATACAAAGTAAATTAAGAGTAGATAGACTCTGAAATGTGTTTCTAGAGATCTTTTCATTTCAATTAAATCAGAGTATAGCTTAAACATAGAAAAGTTAAACAGAATAAATAGTTGCATAAGAACATAAGATATGCCATACTGGGTCAGACCAAGGTCCATCAAGCCCAGTATTCTGTTTCCAGCAGTGGCCAATCTAGGTCATATGTACCTAGCAGTTTCCCCAAGGGACACAGGTTCCACAATGCTTGTATTGGTTCAAGCACTGATATCCTGGGGGTCCCTTCTTAATAATGGTTTATGGACCTTTCCTCCAGTAACTTGTTCAAACCTTTTTTAAACCCAGCTACACTAACAGCCTTTACTACATCCTCCGGTAACAAATTCCAGAGTTTGATTACACGTTGAGTGAAAAAATATTTTCTTTTATTAGTCTTAAATAGTTTACCCTGTAGCTTCATTGCATGTCCCCTAGACTTTCTATATTCTGATAAGGTAAACAATCGATCTACGTTTACCCGTTCCACTCCGTTCATTAATTTATAGACTTCTATCATATCTCCCCTCAGCCGTCTCTTTTCCAGGTTAAAGAGCCCTAACCTTTTTAGCCTTTCTTCATAGGAGTATCCTTCCATCCCCTTTACCATTTTGGTGGCTCTTTTCTGAACCTTTTCTAAAATCGCTATATCCTTTTTAAGATACGGCGACCAGAATCGCACACAATATTCAAGGTGCGGTCTCACCATGGAACGATATAGTGGCATTATAATATCTTTTGTTTTATTTTCCATTCCTTTCCTTATCATATCTAGCATTCTATTTGCTCTCTTGGCCGCCGCTGCACACTGGGTGGTGGTTCCTAATGTGAAACCTTGCATCGTGTAACCATAGTTTGGGTTGTTCTTCCCTAGGTGCATAACCTTGCACTTGTCCACATTAAATTTCATCTGCCATTTTGATGCCCAATCTTCCAATTTATCAAGATCCTCTTGCAATTTTCCACAATCCTCTTGGGTTTTAACAACTTTAAATAGTTTTGTGTCATCTGCAAATTTGATAACCTCACTCGTTATTCCACTTTCCAGGTCATTTATGAATATGTCAAAAAGCAGCGGACCCAGCACAGATCCCTGGGGTACACCACTATTCACTTTCTCCATTGGGAAAATTGGCCATTTAGCCCTACCCTCTGCTTTCTATCTTTTAACCAGTTCCTGATCCATAATAGTACACTGCCTCCTATCCCATGACTCTTTAGTTTTGCCAAAAGTCTCTCATGAGGGATCTTGTCAAAGGCTTTCTGAAAGTCCAGATACACAATATCAACCGACTCACCTTTGTCCACCTGATTATTCACTCCTTCAAAAAACATAACAGATTAGTAAGACAAGATCTTCCTTGTCTAAAGCCATGTTGGCTGTCTCCCATTAGGTCGTGACTATCTACATGCTGAGTAATTTTATTCTTTATGATGGTTTCTACCATTTTTCCCGGTACTGATGTCAGGCTCACCGGTCTGTAGTTTCCCGGATCACCCCTTGAACCCTTTTTAAAAATTGGTGTTACATTGGCGATCCTCCAATCTTCAGGTATTAGAGATGATTTTAATGATAGTTCACAGATTACTAATAGCAGGTCTGCTATCTCATATTTCAGTTCTTTCAACACCCTTGGATGTATACCATCCGGCCCAGGTGATTTGCTACTCTTCAGTTTATCTAATAGTTGTAATACATCTTCCCGATGTATTGATATTTCCTTCAATTCTTCCGCACCTTTAAATACCACTTCAGTCATGGGTAACATCCCTACATCTTCCTCAGTAAAGACTGAAGCAAAGAATTCATTCAGTCTCTCCGCTATCGCCTTGTCGCCTGTTAGTGCTCCTTTAACCCCTTTATCATCTAATGGACCAACTGACTCTCTCACAGGTTTTTTGCTACAAATGTACTTGAAAAGGTCTTTACTTCGTGTTTTTGCTTCCGCAGCAAGCTTCTTCTCAAATTCTCCCTTTGCCTGCCTTATCAATGCCTTGCATTTGACTTGCCAGTGCTTGTGCTGTTTCCAGGTTTCGTCATTTGGCTCTTTTTTTTCCATTTCCTGAAAGATGCTTTTTTGGCAACAACAGCCTCTCTGACCTCACCTTTAAACCATGCTGGCAGTTTTTTGGACTTCCTTCCACTTTTCTTAAAGCGTGGAATACAGCTGGTCTGGGCTTCCAAGATAGTATTTTTCAACAACAGCCAAGCCTGATATACGTCTTTAACCTTTGCAACTGCTCCTTTTATTTTTTTCTTAACCGTTTACCTCATTTTATCATAGTCTCCCTTTCGAAAGTTAAAAGGTAGTACTGTGGATTTCCTTACTATCCCTCCTCCACTAATTAAATCAAAGGCGATCATGCTATGATCACTTTTGCCAAGTGGCCCCAACAACCTTATCTCTTGCACTAGATCTGGTGTTCCACTAAGGACTAGGTCTAATATGGCTTCCCCTCTGGTTGGTTCATGAACCAGCTGCTCCAAGAAGCAGTCATTTATTTCATCTAGGAACTTTATCTCCCTAGCATGTCCTGACGTGACACTGACCCAGTCGATACCGGGTTAGTTGAAATCACCCATTATTATTACTGCGCTGTAACTTTTGTTAGCTTCCTTGATTTCTTTGAGCATTTCATCATCCATTTGGTCAGTCTGGCCAGGCGCTCGATAGTGCACCCCCACTGCCATTGCCTTCCCCCTTTTACATGGAATTTCAATCCATATAGATTCTACAGCAGATTTTGTTTCCTGCAAAACTTTAATCCTTTCTGACTCGATGCCCTCTCTAACATAGAGAGCAACCCCTCCACCAATTTGATCAGCTCTATCATTACGATATAGTTTGTACCCAGGTATCACAGTGTCCCACTGGTTGTCCTCCTTCCACCATGTCTCTGATATTCCAATCATATCTAACCTTTCATTTAGTGCTATATATTCTAACTCTCCCATCTTATTTTTTAGACTTCTAGCATTTGCATACAAGCATTTTAGAGAATGTATTTTATTCATATTAATTTCGCTATTGTTAGACATAGTTAATTTGGGATCTTTAAGCTCTGTCTGCTCCATACTTGAGGGCATTTGGGCTACTTTACTCTTTTGTGGAACCTCTCTGCTTTTGGTAGTATCCTTCAAAGATACATTCTTCCGAACCATCCGCTCTTGGGCGACTGTCTGCTTTCCCCTAATATCTAGTTTAAAAGCTGCTCTATCTCCTTTTTAAAGGTTAATGCCAGCAGCCTGGTTCCATCCCGGTTAAGGTGAAGCCCATCCCTTCGGAAGAGCCCCTCCTTTCCCCAGAATGTTCCCCAGTTCCTAACAAATCCAAAACCCTCATCTCTGCACCATTGTCTCATCCACGCATTGAGACTCCGGAGCTCTGCCTGCCTTTTGGGTCCTGCGCGTGGAACAGGAAGCATTTCGGAGAATGCTACCCTGGAAGTTCTGGATTTCAACTTCCTACCTAAAAGCCTAAATTTAGCCTCCAGAACCTCCCTACCACATTTTCCTATGTCATTGGTACCGACATGTACCAAGACAGCAGACTGCTCCCCAGCACTATCTAAGACCTTATCTAGGTGGCGCGTGAGGTCCGCTACCTTAGTTACTGAAATACAATTGTTTCTAGAGAGCTTTATATCTAAATCAAATCATAGCTTAGCATATAGGTAGAATAGTCCTAAGTAGGAAGGAATAAAATTGTTTCTAGTGACCTTTACAAAGAGACCTTCCAGTTAGAAGGCAAGATATGTGCAGTTGTCTTGAATAGGTGTTAAAGGCAAGTGACAGATCAAAGGAGCAATTTAAAAGGCCCTTTCTATCAAACTAAGGGCCTCGTAAGTCACCCAGAAAATTGGTAAACCTTTACCTTAGAAGCAAGCTAACTTTTAATAGGTCTTCATTCCTTCCATCCCTCCCCACTCCCACCCACCCCTGAGATAATTGTATCTTTATAGGCTCTTAAATCTCTTAAAGGGTGCAGCTGTTTATCCTCATCAAGCATACATTAAGGACCTGAGATAAATTAATCCTGAGGTAAACAAATTCCATTAAATGTATTAGATATAGTTTTATTAGTATAAGTATCCCCAGCAAATCTACAAAAGTAAACAACTTAAATACAGAAACACAACCTTAAAAACTAAGATGCAGATGGCAGTCCAGCAGCGAGATGGGGGGCTTTCCAGTCTTTTGCATTGCGTGTCATATGTATGATTTTCTCCGAGTTGATGAGGGGTCTTAGGTGTGCATTAGGTGCAAAGAGCTCCTTGCACCGAGTCCGATCTCTGGAGGCCAGAGTAGCAGACTTGGAGGACATTAGGAAGACAGAGAGGTACATAGATGAGACCTAGAGGGATGTACAGTACCTGTTGCCATGGTAAAGGGAGGTCACGTCCTAGGAGAGCATCACCCTGCTGTGGCAGGAAGTGATCCTGTAGCTAGGATCTGTCCTCCAGGTGATGTAAAACCCTCTCACACCTAGGAGGTTTCTCCAAGACCATGTGTCCATGAGGGAAGGGTTAGGACAGCCATTATAGTTGGTGATTCGATCATTAGGCATGTAGATAACTGGGTGGCTGGTGGACGTGAAGATCGCCTGGTAACATACCTGCTTGGTGCAAAGATAGTGGACCTCATGCGTCACCTAGACAAGGTCTTGATAGTGCTGGGGAGGAGTCTGCTGTCTTGGTACATGTTGTTACCAGTGACATAGGACAGTATGGTAGGGAGGTTCTGGAGGTCAAATTTAGGCTTTTAGATAGGAAGTTGAAATCCAGAACTTCCAGAGTAGTATTCTCTGAAATACTTCTTCTTGCACATGCAGGTCCCAAAAGGCAGGCAGCGCTCCGAAGTCTCAATGCGTGGATGAGACAGTGGTGCAAGGAAGAGGATTTTGGATTTGTTAGGAACTGGGGAACATTATGGGGAAAGGAGGGACTTTTCCGAAAGGATGGGCTCCACCTTAACCGGGATGGAAGTAGACTGCTGGCATTAATCTTTAAAAAGGAGATAAAACAGCTTTTAAACAAGATAATAGAGGAATGCTGACAGTCGGCCAGCAGTGCATGGTTCAGAAGGATGTATCCTTGAAGGATACTAGCAAAAGAATGAAGTTAGAACATATCGACAGAGAGGTTCAAATAAAGACAAAAGGAACCCAAATGCTCTTAAGTACAAAGCAGACAGAACTTAAAGATTCCAAATTACTACTTCCTACTGGTAACCAGATAGATATGAATAAAATACAGCCTCTAAAATGCTTGTATGCAAATGCTATAAGTCTATAAAATAGGATGGGAGAGGTAGAATATATAGCACTAAATGAGAAGTTAGATATGATTGGTATTGTCATGAAGCTTGTCAGACGGCTGCCTAGGGTGAGAACTTACACAATCTTGACGATGCATATATTCATATGATTCTTGCAAGGTATTGTGGGTATTGTAGTTCATTCACTCCCAAACACAGCTGAAGACAATAATTTGAGTTGTGAAATGGAGGAAGGACGGCAAGGAAATCCACAGTGCTACCTTTTAACTTTCAAAAGGGAGACTATGACAAATGAGGAAAACAGTAAGAAAAAACTAAAAGGAGCAGCTGCAAAGGTTAAAGATTTGCATCAAGTATGGGTGTTGTTTAAAAATACTATCTTAGAAGCCCAGACCAGCTGTATTCCACGCTTTAAGAAAAGTGGAAGGAAGTCCAAAAAACTGCCAGCATGGTTTAAAGGTGAGGTCAGAGAGGCTGTTATAAGCAAAAAAGCATCTTTCAGGAAATGGAAAAAGGAGCCAAATGACGAAAACTGGAAACAACATAAGCACTGGCAGGTTAGATGCAAGGCATTGATAAGGCAGTCAAAGAGAGAATTTGAAAAACAGCTTGCCATTGAAACAAAAATGCATCATAAAAACAGTTTTCAAGTATATTTGTAGCAAAAAACCTGTGAGCCAGTTGGACCATTGGATATGAACATAAGATATGCCATACTGGGTCAGACCAAGGTCATCAAGCCCAGTATTCTGTTTCCAACAGTGGCCAATCTAGGTCATAAGTACCTAGCAGTCTCCCCAAAAGACACAGGTTCCTCAATGCTTATTTTGGGTCAAGCAGTGATATCCTGGGTCCCTTTTAATAATGGTTTATGGACCTTTCCTCCAGGAACTTGTCCAAACCTTTTTTAAACCCAGCTACACTAAAGCTTTTACTACATCCTCCGGTAACAAATTCCTGAGTTTGATTACATATGGAGTAAAAAAATATTTTCTCTTATTAGTCTTAAATAGGTTATCCTGTAGCTTTATTGCATGTCCCCTAGTATTTTTATATGCTGATGTAAACAATCGATCTACGTTTACCCGTTCCATTCCATTCATTAATTTATAGACCTCCTATTGTAGCAGCTGATAAGCATGCAATAAATAATACCAGGAGTCAGTTCAAAGATCCAAGCCAATTTATTGTGCACAGGCTCAGAGAGACAAGCTTCAAAAAGACTGAGCAATGGAGAACAGGAACAACTTCCTTATATACAAAATTCACAGTTTGATACAGGAAAACTTTCTATTGGTCCCAACGCCCCCTGCATCTCTCCAATCGGGGACCCTCTCTGGGTCACCCTGTTCCCCCTTCTCAGGCTATTCTAACAAAGGCACAGTTTCTAGACATAAACACATCCCTACTACAAGGTCATCTCTAGGCTCAGAGAATGTGAGAATGCAAACACTGGAACATATCTATCATCAGCATAAAAGAATTGAATAAGGATTAACACAAACTTATCAAAAGCAGTTTAGAGCGGTTTAAGGCAGATCCTCAGACCTTCACTGACTCTGATCTTTCTCAGCACTACTATTTCTAAGTGGGGGTGGGGACTCAGACCTAGCTTGTAGGCCTCTCATACATGTACCGGCTATTATATAGGCCATAGCCTACCACATTATCATATCTCCCCTCAGCCATCTCTTTTCCAGGTTGAAGAGCCCTAACCTTTTAGCCTCTCTTCATAGGAGTATCCTTCCATCCCCTTTACCATTTTGGTGGCTCTTCTCTGTACCTTTTCTAATAACGATATATCCTTTCTAAGATACAGCAACCAGAATTGCACACAATATTCAAGGTGTGGTCACACCATGGAACGATACAGAAGTATTATAATATCCTTTGTTTTATTTTTCCATTCCTTTCCTTATTATATCTAGCATTCTATTTGATCTTTTGGCCGCCGCTGCACACTGGGCGAAAGGGTTTTAACATGTTATCCACGAGGGCGCCTAAATCATTTTCCTGGGTGGTGGTTCCCAATGTGGAACCTTGCATCATATAACCATAGTTTGGGTTGTTCTTTCCTAAGTGCATAACTCTGCACTTGTCCACATTAAATTTCATCTGCCATTTGGATGCCCAGTCTTCTAATTTATCAAGATCCTCTTGCAATTTTCCACAATTCTTTTGGGTGTTTTTTTTTTGTTTGTTTGTTTGTTTTTTAGTGCCATCAAGTCCGTGTTGACTCCTAGCGACCCAGCTACCTCTGGGTTTTCTTGGCAGTGTATCACCGGAAGTAGATTGCCAGCCTTTTCTCCCGAGGCAATGGACGGTAAAGTGACTTGCCCAAGGTCACAAGGAGTGCCAGTGGGACTTGAACCCTTGATCTTCTGGGTTCTAGGCAGTTGCTTTAACCATTAGGCTACTCCTCCACTCCTTTTGGGTTTTAAACAACTTTAAATAGTTTTGTGTCATCTGCAAATTTGATAACCTCACTCGTTATTCCCTTTTCCAGGTCATTTATGAATATGTCAAAAAGCAGCGGACCCAGCCCAGATCCCTGCAGTACTCCACTATTCACCTTTTTCCATTGGGAGAATTGGCTATTTAGCCCTACCCTCCCATCCCGTGACTTTTTAGTTTTGCAAAAGTCTCTGATGAAGGCTTTCTGAAAGTCCAGATACACTATATCAACCGACTCACCTTTGTCTACCTGTTTATTCACACCTTCAAAAAAACATAACAGATTAGTAAGACAAGATCTTCCTTGTCTAAAGCCATGTTGGCTGTCGCCCATTAAGTCATGACTATCTACATGTTGAGTAATTTTGTTCTTTATAATGGTTTCTACCATTTTTCCCGGTACTGACGTCAGGCTCACTGGTATGTAGTTTCCCGGATCACCCTTGGAACCCTTTTTAAAAATTGGCGTTACATTGGCGATCCTCTAATCTTCAGGTATTACAGATGATTTTAATGATAGTTCACAGATTACTAATAGCAGGTCTGCAATCTCATCTTTCAGTTCTTTCAACTCCCTTGGATGTATACCATCTGGTCCAGGGGATTTGCTACTCTTCAGTTTATCAAATAGTTGTAATACATCTTCCCGTTGTATCGATATTTCTTTCAATTCTTCCGCAGTATCACCTTTAAATACCACTTCAGTCATGGGTAACATTCCTACATCTTTCTCAGTAAAGACTGAAGCAAAGAATTCAGTCTCTCTACTATAGCCTGAATTTTAATTTAATTTAAATTTAATTAACAGATTTTTTATATACCGCTCCTTCCATTGATCAGATGCGGTTCCCATAGAACAACAATAAACAGAGCAAGCTGTTTTTACATATAACAATTTGAAACTTGGAAATTACAGGTAACAATTAACAATTAGTGAACTATGTACAAATGAACAGGATATAACTATATACAGAGTTATTTGTTATACAAGTGTCCTCAATACATTGTTTTATGGTTACAGTACTTCATTCCTTTGTTGAAAAATGTATTATCTGGAGTAGGATTATCCTTTATCTAGCTGAGAGGTGAGTGGTGAGTTTGTCACGGATCCATAGTGCATTGTGAATAGGTGTGTTTTAAGTTTTTTCCTAAACTCCATGATTTCAGATAATTGTCTTAATTCTATTGGGATTGTGTTCCACAAGATGGGGGCTGCATGGGAGAAGGCTTTCTTGTTTGTGGATTTTTTGGCCCTAATGAATTCTTTTGGTGGTGTTAGTTTATTTAACTGGTCTCTCCTTTGGAGATTATGGGTGGATTCTATTTTGATGAGGTTATTTATGGTCGGGGGTGCTGTTTTAATTATGGCTTTGTATGTGGTTAAGAGAGTTTTGTATTCTATACGGCTTTGAATCGGGAGCCAGTGTAAATATTCTAAGATCGGGGTTATATGTTGGAAAGGTGGGGCCTTCGTAATGGTCCTTGCTGCCGCGTTTTGTGCTAATTAAAGTTTTTTTAAGGCTTGCTTAGTTACACCAAGTAGGATTTGATTTGCAAAGTCGAAATGGGGGGTTATAATGGCTTGTATGACTCGTTGAAAATCCTGTGCGTGCATTAGGGGGCGGAGTTGCTTTAATATTTTCAGTTTAAAGTAAACTTTTTTTTGTTATATTTCTTACATGTGTGTCCATGCTGAGGTGTTTGTCCAGTATAACGCCTAGGTAACGTATTTCAGATTTTAGTTTGATATCGTTATTCTGCAATGTAATGTGTGATAGGGGAATGAACGTTGTACTTTTGGTTACTATTAGAGCTTCTGTTTTTGAGTGATTGATGTACAGATTGTTTTCGTTTAGCCAGGTGTTTATTTCATTGAGGCAATCATTAATGAGTTGTATAGGGATATTTGGTATTTTGAAAGGGACATACATCATAATGTCGTCCGCATATAGGTGATAGTGGACGTTGAATTTTTTAAAGATTTTACAGATGTGTTTTAAGTATATGTTAAATAGTAACGCTGACAGTGCTGAACCTTGTGGAAGGCCTATTTCTTGGTTGTATGTTTTTGAGGTGAGATTACCGATTTGTACCGTTTGAGTTCGGTCTGTTAGATAAGAGGTAAACCATTTTAGAACAGTAGATTTTATACCTATTTGCCTAAGTTTATTAATCATTGTTGAGTGATGAACACTGTTGAAGGCGGCGGAGACATCAATGATTATGAGTAGGAATGCTTGTTTTGAGTTGTCTATTCCCCTTACAAGTGTATCTATTAGAACTGTTAGGAGTGACTCTACTCCGTGTCTGGGGCGAAACCCATACTGCTGGTCATCAAGTGGGGCTGAGCTATCAATGTACTCTTGTGTTTGAATTTGTATGACTTTTTCAATTAATTTAGCCATAAACGGAATACTCGATATGGGTCTGTAGGATTTAGGTGATGATTTGTCAAGGGTAGTGTTTTTTAGAATTGGGCGGATCTGTGCGTGTTTTAGTGTAGGGGGTAGGTATCCATTTTTTAGGGAAAGGTTTATTATTGGGAGGATGAATTGAGAGAGTATAGGTAGAGAGTTTATCCAGGTTACTGGACAAGGGTCAATTAGTGAGGTTGTAGTATTAATGTTTGTGATAATGTTCTTGAGCTCAACCTTGGTTAGGGGTTGGAATGTAGACCATTCGTCTGTGTTAAGTGTATGAGAAGTATTTATTGGTTTAGGTAGTGGAGGATGAGATGTTTTGTTCATGTAATAATTTGCCAATGTCTGTGGTGTAATGTCTGTGATTTCATTGCTGGAGTTGTGATTATTATTTGTCAGTTTTTGGACTATTGAGAAGAGTTCTCTGGGTCTATTTATTGCATTATTTAAGATGGAGGCATGGTAATTTTTCTTGGCATTGTTTATTGCGTCTTTATACTTGTTAAGGAGCGTGAGGTATAAATCTTTTGTAATTGTGTTTTTATTTTCCTCCATTTACATTCGGCTTTCCTTAAATTCTTTTTCATTAGTTTTAAATCCTTGTTGTACCAGGGGGTTTGACCAACTTTAGAATTCGTGTTTTTCTTAGTTATTTGTTTTTTAGTTGCAGCGTTATTTATAGTTTTGTGCCAGTTAGTTACTGCTGCGTCTAGGTTTAGTGGAGAGGTTGATAAGTTAGGAATTATGAGGTCTAGGAATTCTTCTTCATTATATTTTTTAAATCTTGAGTTTGGTGCATTAGTTGGTATTCGTTTAACTGATGTGTTGTTTATTGTGATATTAAAATTAATGAGGTAATGGTCTGACCATGGATCGGTGTGCATTTTAGGGAGGTGGGGTTATAGTGTTGGTGGAGTACATTTGGCAGGAAGATCATGTCAAGAATACTACCTTTTCCATGTGTGCTAGTGTTTATTATTTGGTGAAAATCCATATCTACTGTTGATTCTAGGAAGAGGGAGGCATATGAGGCTGGTAAGGAGGGGAGGTTAAAGTCTCAGAGCATTAAAATTGGGTTTTGATCAGTGGAGGAACTTAGAAAATCAATTAATGGGTCCAGGTTTTCAGATTGTTGGTCTGGTGGTCTGTAAATTAGGCAGATTGTTATGTTGCCAATTTTCACAATGATGGTATCTATGTTGATGGGTAGGTTCGATGTTAGTTTTTTGGCTTTTAGTTCTTTTTTTAACATTATTAGCACTCCACCACCTTTTTTGTGAGTTCTATGTGTTGGAGCCTTGTCTCCTCTTATTGCCCCTTTTACCCCTCTATCATCATGAGTGGAGGAGTGGCCTAGTGGTTGGGGCAAGGTACTTCAGGCCGGAAGGTCGGGGGTTCAAATCCCACTAGAGGACAGCAACCTTGGGCCAGAAGGACTGGGGTTTCTAGTCCCACAGGTGCTCCTTGTGGTCTTGGGCAAGCCACTCAACCCTCCATAGCCCATGTTCCCTGTAAAATAGTTATCTCCAAGTTATAATGCCCTGTTCAATGTAATTTCAGTTTGTTCAATGTAAACCGCCTTGATATCATGAAAGGCGGTATATAAGAAATGTTAAATAAATAAATAAATAAATCTAATAGTCCAACTGACTCTCTCACAGGATGATAGAGGGTTAAATGGACACTAAGAGTCCAATTCAGAGAGGGGAATCTCCAGGCCATCCGGACATCCCTGAGGAAGATGTGCCCATTAGGACCCAATTCTGGACCATGGGAACGAAATGTTCCTTGCGCTACATAGAATCGGGCCCATGGACGGCCAAGTGTGCCCCTGCCACCTACAGGGGCATCTTCCCAACTCTCGCAGAGTTTGCCCCCCACTTCCTCACCGCCCAACCCACGGGACCTAAATCTGGTGGTGGAGACCCTTATGCACCCAGCCCCGGCTCAGAGGGGAATCCCCGACCTTGATCACCGGGTCAGTGTTTCTTTTTCCACCTTTGAGATGGAATAAGCAGCACGTCCCCACAGATCCCTGAGGATGTACAGGGCCGTGACCTGAATCGGCCCTGTATTTCTTGCTGGGTTGGCCTGCCCCCATTCTGGCCCAGCCCCACCGGTTCTCCCTGTCCTACTGCTCAGGACATGTGGGGAGAACGAAAGGGGGAATAGGATCCAGACGACTTGTGAGGCTGTATGTCCCACCTGGACATGTAGCCCTGCATCTCAGAATTTGGCCCTAAGAGTGGACAAGGCCATAGCGGATAGACTGAATGAATTCTTTGCTTTGGTATTTACTAAAGAAGATATAGGGAAGTGACCCATGCCTGAAATAGTATTTAAAGCTGCTGCAGCAGAGGAATTGAAGAAATATCAATAAACTAGGAAAGATGTATTTCAACTATTTTATAAACTGAAGAGTAGCAAATCATCTGGACTGGATGGTATACATCCAAGGGTATTGAAAGAACTGAAGTATGAGATTGCAGACCTACTATTACTAATCTGTGAACTATCATTAAAATAATTTGTAATACCTGAAGAATGGAGGATGGCCAATGGAACTGGGAAAAATGGTAGAAAGCATTATTAAGAACAACATTTCTGAACATGTAAATAGTTATGGTTTAATGGGAGACAGCCAACATAGCTTTAGCCAGGGAAGGTCTTGTCTTACTAATCTGTTATTTCCAGTTCATGCTGCTAGACCTGTCCAGACAAGCGGGTTATGTCCCCCTGCCAGCAGATGTTGGAGACAGAGAAAAAACTCCAGAGCTGTCTACCTCTTGTGGTTCTAGTTAGTATTTTCTCTGTCTCCAGCAGATGAAGGTGTTAAACAATTTTGTCTCTTGCCTGGATTCACTCAGAGCACACAAGAGGTGTTTCTCCGAGTTTCCCAGGTCCCCTCTCTTATAGCTGTGTTGCTTTTAAACTATAGTTAGTGACAATACAGCAGGGTCTGAGCTCCTGATCCTTAGATCAGTGGAGCTCCCCATTATAAACAGCTCCTAGCCTCTGTCACAGAGCCTGTGTAGCTAGGGGTGGATCAATCTATCAAATTTTTTGCCATCCAGTCAGAGTTATAATTTTTACAGCATCTTTAAAGCATTTCCCTGCAAGCCTCTGCTTCTCTGCAGCACAGTGAGTACCTGCTTGGGTTTCCTTGCAGCGATTTCTTACTTCCGGTTTTTTAACGGCACAGGGTCTGTGTCTCTTCAATTTTTGGCAGCACTCCTCTCCTCTCCTCTCTCCCAGCATTTTCGCCATGTTTTTTGAGGTTTTTAGAGCTTAGGAAACTTATTCTGCAGTTTTTCTGTGCCGTCGGTTATTTTGAAATCGGGAGAAATTTCTCTTCAGCGTTTTTTTGGCGGGAGCAGCTCTGGGCAGCCATTTCAAAGCATTTAACATGCTATGAAGGCACAGGGAGTTTCAAAATCCCTTTTCCTTGAAGTCTTCTGTTTTCTCTAAGCCTACATTGATTTTTGTTTAAAAAAAAAAAAGTTTAAGCCTTTGCAATGCCTGTTTCTCTGCACAGGTGCACTGTATGTAATAAGAAGCAGAAGGAGTTAATAGATCGCTTGTGTTCCACCTGTATGCTGCATCCAGGAGAATCTTCTTCCTCCATACCCACTGCACTGCCAGCTGGGGACATCAGTGCCTTAACTCCTTCCTCCTTAGAGCCCCTGCAGCCGGGTCCACCTGCAGAAAAGATTCAGTCAGCTTCCATTTTGCTTCCACAGCCGCTGGAAGCCACAGAAGCTTCGGCTGACAGTGAGTTCTGATGCTCTTCCACCAGGCATGGCACCTGTGGCATTCGTAGTCTTTTGGAATACTTCCAGCACCCGCCCCGGTAGTAGACAAAGATATGGCGGGGTCTCGCAAGCAGTCCCATAAGACCTCAGACCTTAAAGCAGTACGTCCTCCCATGTGGCTTGCGGGACACTACAGATATCCAAGAAGACTTTAAATCATCGGAAGTGAGCCCTGATTCGTCGGAGAAAGAAGATGGGGCATATTCTCTGTCTGATTCTTCGCTGACAGTTCAAAAGGACTCTCAAGATATCAGACTTTTTCGGAAAGAGGAGTTGCCGGCCCTAATCACACAGGTGATAGAGTCGCTGCGCCTAGCTGACATGCCTGATCCTCAGAGTTCTCAAACCCTTTTACAGCCAGATCCCATTTTACAGGGCATTCGTAAGCCTTCCAAAGCTTTTACCTTTCCAGCCAAGTTACAGCAAATGGTATCTCGAGAGTGGGACTCTCCAGAGTCCTCTCTATGTACGGCACGCCGTATTGGTCAGTTATACCCTTGGTATAACTGACTTGGACCGTTGGCTGACATACCCAAATGTTGATGCGTTAGTGACTGGGGTCACCAAGCATACCACAATTCCAGTTGAGGGCGGAGCCACACTCCACGACCAGCAAGACCGGAAAGTCGAGAGTCTGCTAAAGACGGGTTTTTCGTCATCCGCTCTTTCCCTTCAAGCAGCGGTGTGCGGAGGTCTAGCGGTGCGGACCTCCCTTCGATGGATTCAGTAGCTTCCAGACGATCCCGAGTTGGATCATTTAGAATCCGTCGCTGCATTCGTGGCAGATGCCTGCTATGATCTCTTGTGGCTGTCAGCTTGCTCCATAGCAGCAGTGACAGTGGCTCGCAGATGGCTCTGGCTGTGTCAATGGGCAGCGGATTTTGCCTCTAAGACGTGGCTGTCAAAACTTCCTTTTAAAGGGAGACTTCTCTTTGGCGAAGATCTCGATAAACTGGTAAAAGTTCTGGGGGAGGTGAAACCGCAGTGCTTGCCGGAGGACAAGCCAAAGGCATTCTCCTGTCGCGGGTCTCGGTCCCAAGGCTTTTGACGATTTTCTAGAACTCGCAACTCTCGGAGATACAGATCCTTTAAGTCAAGTACTTCATCCACTCCTGCCAATCGCTTCGGACAAAGATCACAGTCCTTTTGGGGAGCATACAAAGGAATTAACTCCTATTCAGGCCCAGCAAAGTTTATGGGAACCTCCCATTCTTCCCGCTGACGGGACGAGATGCCCACTCGAGACGCCTCCGCCTGTCGGGGGACGGTTGGCTCTTTTTTCTCAACAGTGGGCACACATAACTTCAGATCAATGGGTCCTCAACATAGTTTCTCACGGCTATGCTCTCAAATGTTGCCGACCCATTCACGACGCCTTCCTGGTCTCTCCAGGATGCTCGACGGACAAACAATTAGCCATTCAAACTACGGTGCAGAGACTCCTTTTGTTAAGAGCCATTTGTCCAGTCCCTCCGTTGTAAAGAGGACAAGGCCGCTCTTCTATCTATTTCATGGTGCCCAAGAAAGATGGTTCTTTCCGCCCAATTCTGGACCTCAAAGGCGTCAATTGCAGTCTTCGAGTTCCGCACTTCTGAATGGAGACCCTGCAATCCGTCATTCAAGCAGTACGCAGAGGGGAGTTTCTGGCTTCCCTAGATTTAGCGGAAGCGTATTTTCATATTCCCATTCGAGATGGCCACCAGCGCTTCCTCCGCTTCGCAGTCCTTGACAACATTATCAATTTCGGGTGATGACTTTCAGCCTCGCCTCAGCGCCTCGGACCTTCTGAAAAGTGATGGTAGTAGTGGCAGCTGCCTTATGCAAGCAGGGCATCAGAGTACACCCTTACTTAGATGATTGGCTCATTCACACAGACTCCCTCCAGGAAGACTACAAGACTGTCTCGACAGTTGTCATTCCTGCAGGAGCTCAGTTGGGTGATAAACCGTCCCAAGAGCTGTCTTCTCTCGTCTCAACAGATAGGCATCGAAGCGTGCCCCTAGAAAGTCTATCAGGGGCGTGTATTTCTGACTTGGGAAAGATTCCTCAAGCTGGCTTTTCAGATCCGAAGGTTTCTGGCTCAAAGAGCTCCACGAGTATCGGATTATCTCCAAGTCCTGGGGTCTATGGCCGCCACCATTGAGCTTTTGCCTTGGGCCAGAGTGCATATGCGCTGTCTTCAGCACGCTCTCCTGTCAAGATGGTCGCCAGTAGCGGAGGACTATCAGATCCGACTTCCGGTACAGCTGAAGGTCCGGCGCAGTCTGCAATGTTGGCTGTCATCACGCAATCTCCTCAAGGGAGTACTCTTGCAGAGTCCACGCTGGATCTTGCTGACTACAGACGCCAGCCTGACCGGATGGGGAGCGCACTGTCAAACCCATTCAACGCAAGGGACATGGACGTTGCGTGAGTACGATGGACGATCAATTGTCTCGAGGCAAGAGCAACCCGCCTTGCCTTACTAAAGTTTCAGTATTGTCTCCAGGGTCAAGTGGTTTGGATTTTGTGCGACAATGCCACTACAGTGTCCTACCTCAACCGCCAAGATGGCACCAAATGTGCAGAGGTGTCAAAGGAAATGTCTCTCCTCTTCCCTTGGGCGTAAAGACTCCTCCAAGCTCTCTCAGCGCAGCATATTGCGGGAACCAGCAACGTGAAAGTGGACTTTCTCAGTCGGAATACCCTTGATCCCGGCGAATGGGAACTGGCCCAGGAAGCCTTCGAAGGATAGTTCAAAAGTGGGGACGGCCGGAAATGGATCTCAAGGCGTCAGCGATGAATGCCAAAGTACCATTATTCTTCAGTCACTGGAGAGAACGAGGATCTCACGGCATAGATGCCTTGGCACAGCCATGGCCACAACACAGGTTGCTTTATGTGTTTCCACCTTGGGCAGTGATCAGAAGAGTCCTTCAACGGATCAGGGAACACCAGTGGCCGGTGATCCTAGTGGCCCCGGATTGGCCCCAAAGGCCTTGGTATGCCGATCTCTCATAAGGTTATCTCGAGAGTCTCCTCTTCGTCTAGAAGCACTCTTCGGACTCCTCAAACAAGGTCCCATCTCTATGGACGATCCGACTCCCTACTTGCTTATGGCCTGGCTCTTGAAAGGCGTAGGTTAGACTGTAAAGGTTACTCTGTCAAAGTAGTGGCGACACTTCTCAACACCCGGAGATCCTCAACATCAGTAGCGTATGCTAGAGTGTGGCGTGTGTTTGAAGTGTGGTGTGAGCAACATCTTCTTTCTCCATGGAAAACAGAAATCCTGGGCGTTCTCGCCTTTCTTCAAGATGGCCTCGACAAAGGCTTAGCTCTTAGAATGTTACGTGTACAGATTTCCGACTTGATGTGTTCATGGTCGATCCCTTGCGTCCCACTCTGATGTGTCACATTTTCTCAAAAAAGTTAAACTCCTACTTCCACCTCTCTGTCCAGTCGTCCTTCCTTGGGACCTTGCGTTGGTCCTCAGGGCGTTAATGGCTCAGCCCTTTGAGCCTCTAAAAGAAATGTCGTTGCGAGATTTGACACTTAAAATAGTGTTCTTAGTGGCGATAACCTCGGCTTGTAGGATCTCCAAGCTGCAGGCTCTTTCTTGCAGAGATCACTATCTGTCTTTCTCCATGGAAGGAGTGTCTCTTTGAACTGTTCCCTCATTTTTACCTAAAGTGATTACTCCTTTTCATGTCAATCAGCCTCTGTTGTTGCCTGCCTTCTCAAAGGAACAATGTTTGGGTCAACATAAAGGTCTCCGAGCAGTTGATCTCAAAAGATATTGTGTATCTGGACTTTCAGAAAGCCTTTGACAAGGTCCCTCATGAGAGACTTTTGGCAAAACTAAAGAGTCATGGGATAGGAGGCAGTGTACTATTGTGGATCAGGAACTGGTTAAAAGATAGAAAGCAGAGGGTAGGGCTAAATGGCCAATTTTCCCAATGGAGAAAGGTGAATAGTGGTGTACCCCAGGGATCTGTGCTGGGTCCGCTGCTTTTTGACATATTCATAAATGACCTGGAAAGTGGAATAACGAGTGAGGTTATCAAATTTGCAGATGACACAAAACTATTTAAAGTTGTTAAAACCCAGGAGGATTGTGGAAAATTGCAAGAGGATCTTGATAAATTGGAAGACTGGGCATCAAAATGGCAGATGAAATTTAATGTGGAGAAGTGCAAGGTTATGCACCTAGGGAAGAACAACCCAAACTATGGTTACACGATGCAAGGTTCCACATTAGGAACCACCACCCAGGAAAAAGATTTAGGCGTCATTGTGGATACCATGTTAAAACCCTCGGCCCAGTGTGCAGCGGCGGCCAAGAGAGCAAATAGAATGCTAGGTATGATAAGGAAAGGAATGGAAAATAAAACAAAAGATATTATAATGCCTCTATATTGTTCCATGGTGAGACCGCACCTTGAATATTGTGTGCAATTCTGGTCGCCGTATCTTAAAAAGGATATAGCGATTTTAGAAAAGGTTCAGAGAAGAGCCACCAAAATGTTAAAGGGGATGGAAGGCTACTCCTATGAAGAAAGGCTAAAAAGGTTGGGGCTCTTTAACCTGGAAAAGAGACGGCTGAGGGGAGATATGATAGAAGTCTATAAATTAATGAACGGAGTGGAACGGGTAAACGTAGATCGATTGTTTACCTTATCAGAATATAGAAAGACTAGGGGACATGCAATGAAGCTACAGGGTAAACTATTTAAGACTAATAAAAGAAAATATTTTTTCACTCAACGTGTAATCAAACTCTGGAATTTGTTACCGGAGGATGTAGTAAAGGCTGTTAGTGTAGCTGGGTTTAAAAAAGGTTTGGACAAGTTCCTGGAGGAAAGGTCCATAAACCATTATTAAGAAGGGACCCAGGATATCAATGCTTGAACCAATACAAGCATTGTGGAACCTGTGTCCCTTGGGGAAACTGCTAGGTATGTATGACCTAGATTGGCCACTGTTGGAAACAGAATACTGGGCTTGATGGACCTTGGTCTGACCCAGTATGGCATATCTTATGTTCTTATATGTTCTTATGGGTTCTCCTTCGATATTTAAAAGTCACCAATTTCTTTCGCAAGTCTGACCATCTCTTTGTTCTTTTTTTGGGACTGTGCCAAGGTTTAGCAGCCTCCAAGTGAACTATTGCCAGATGGCTCCATCGGGCCATAGAATCGGCATATATACTTCAAGGCAAGCCAGTTCTGGCAGGTCTTCGAGCACATTCTACTTGGGCTCAAGCCACATCTTGGGCCAAAAGTTCTCATGTAGTTCCCCTTGATATTTGTCGAGCAGCAACTTGCTCCTCCTTGTCTACTTTTGTCCAGCATTATCGCCTGTACGTTCAGGCACGGAAGTACAGTCGTTTTGGAGTTGGTGTGCTGACAGCGGCTTTCTCTGCCCACCCTGAGGGTCATTAGCTTGGGTACTTCCTGCTTGTCTGGACTGGTCTAGCAGTATGAACTGGAAGGAGAAATTTCACTTACCATTAATTTCCTTTCCTGGAATACTGCTAGACTAGTCCAGAACCCACCCAATTGTCAGTGGCAGTATTACTGATGCAGAGCAGCTGACGTTTATTTTACTCCAAAACAATCAATTGGAATATCCCGGAGATAGTCCACAAGCAGTGGATTCAGAATTATTCTCCTAGGGATGACGATTGATCCTCCTCCTCAGTTTATGGTTTGAGTTGATGGATTTAGTAAATTAGTGCTTACCTGTACATAGTTGAATTTGTTTGTCAGGGTTTCTCCCTAAGTTATTGCTTGTCAAAGAATACTAACTAGAACTACTGAAGGTACACTTATACCAACCAGAGCCTGACCAATCACACCTCTGAAGTTTTTTCTCGGTCTTCGACATCTGCTGGCAGGGGGACATAACCCGCTTGTCTGGACTGGTCTAGCAGTATTCCAGGAACGGAAATTAACGGTAAGTGAAATTTCTCCATTTTTTTGAAAGTGTAAATAGACAGGTAGACAAAAGTGGGTTGGTCAATGTAGTGTATCTGGATTTTCAGAAAGCCTTTGACAAGGCCCTCATGAGAGACTCTTGGCAAAATTAAAAAATCATGGGATAGGAGGCAGTGTACTGTTGTGGATCAGGAACTGCTTAAAAGATATAAAGCAGAGGGTAGGGCTAAATGGCCAGTTTTCCCAATGGAGAAAGGGGCATAGTGGAGTACCCGAGGGATCTGTACCGCTACTTTTTAACATATTCGTAAATGACCTGTTAATGGGAATAACGAGTGAGCTAATCAGATTTGCAGATGACACAAAACTATTCAAAGTTGTTAAAACCCAAAACGATTGTGAAAAATTGCAAGAGGACCTTAATAAATTGGAAGACTAGACGTTGACAAGGTAGATGAAATTTAATGTGGACAAGTGCAAAGTTATGCACCTAGGAAAGAACAACCCAAACTATGGTTTCACATTGCAAGGTTCCACATTAGGAACCACCACTTAGGAAAAAGATTTAGGCATCATCGTGGATAACACGTTGAAACCCTCTTCCCAGTGGCCAAGAAAGCAAATAGAATGCTATGGAGAATAAAACAAAGGATTTTATAATTGCTTCTGTATAGTTCCATGGTGTAACTGCACCTTGAATATTGTGTGCAATTCTGGTCACCGTATCTTAAAACGGATATAGCAGAATTTGAAAAGGTACAGAAAAGAGCCACCAAAATGGTAAAGGGGATGGAAGAATACCCCTAGGAGGAGAGGCTAAAAAGGTTAGGGCTCTTCAACCTGGAAAAGAGATAGCTGAGGGAAGATTTGATAATAGTCTATAAATGAATGGAGTGTAATGGGTAAATGTAGATTGATTATTTATGCCATCAAAATGTAGAAATACTAGGGGCACGCAATGAAGCTACAGTGTAACCTATATAAGACTATTAAGCGAAAATATTTTTTAACTCAACGCATAATCAAACTCTGGAATTCTTTATCGGAGTATGTAGTAAAAGCTGTTAGTGTAGCTGGGTTTTAAAAAAGTTTTGACAAGTTCCTCGAGGAGAGGTCCATAAACCATTATTAAAGGGGACCCGGGAAATCAACTGCTTGTCCTAATACAAGAATTGTGGAACCTGTGTCTTCTGGGGAAAATGTTAGGTACTTGTGACCTAGATTGGCCGCTGCTGGAAACAGGATATTGGACTTGATGGACCTTGGTCTGACCCAATATGGTATATCTTATGTTCTTATATCCTTTTGAAAGTATGGTCTCCGGAATTGCTTACAATACTTCAAATGAGGTCACACCAGAGACTTATACAGAGGTATTATCACCTCCTTTTTTCTGCTGGCCTTTCCTCTCCCTATACACCCAAGCATTCTTCTGGCTTTTACAGTCACCTTTTCTACCTGTTTAGCTACTTTTTTTTTTTTTTTTTTGTTATTTTCAATATTTATTATTATCACTTATTCATCCAAGCAAAATATACATGAATGAAAGAAACAACATGGAAAATACATTATAATACAAAAAGAAATATCTTATAAATCCCCCAACATATTCCATTAACATTAGACCAAAAATATAAGCTAAAAAAGCAACGGAAGGGGGGGGGGAAGTACCAGGCAAACAAAAACCCAAATAGAAAGGCTAGCATAAAATACAAGCCTAACTATCATTATATATCAATTACAATAAGCGGATAGGAGACTTAAGCGTCAGCCACATGGGAAGGTAACAAGACTTCAACCACACTCTCCTCTCTTACTTCCAGAAAGGCCAGCAGTTGTTTAGGCTCAAAAAACAGATACAGCTTTTGTTTGAAATTCACATAACATTTGACCGGAAATTTGAGCTGGAAGGTAGCTCCCAAGGCCACCACTCTAGGGCGGAGAGCCAAGAAAGCCTTCCTTCTCAACTGAGAAACACGAGCTAAATCAGGAAATACCCATACCTTAGAACCAAAAAAAACCTCACTAGCACTCCTGAAATACATTCTGAGGATATACATTTTATCTGACTCCAGGGCTAAAGTCACAAGGAGAGTAGTTCTATCGGTTACTACCTCCAAGGAACTCTCAAGGAACATAGAGAGATCTCCCACCCCAGGAGAGGTATTAGGAGAAGTGCTTACTTTACCTCTACCACCCAGAGTCAGATACTGCGCTCTGGTTATAGGAGGAAGCTGCTCTGGGGGGATCTTTAAAACCTCCCCGAGATACTTCCTCACCATCTCCACAGCAGATATTATTGGAGATCGAGGGAAATTTAGGAACCGAAGATTACATCTTCGGACCTGATTTTCCAGGTATTCCATCTTCCTACTGGAGACATCCCTATCCTTAACCTGAGCGGTAACCAACTCCCGCACCTCCCCCAAGTCCTTCTCCAACGCGGTGATTCTCCCAACTTGCTCCTCAGAAGACCTGGAAACAGTCTCACAAGTAGAATTCACCACCTTCAATTCAGACTCAAAAAAACCATACATTTTAATCAAGGAGAGGTTCAAAGTAGCGATGCCTTCCCACAGCGTTTCCATAGTATAAGCCGCGGGTCTCACCAAGACTGGAATCCCAGTCGGAGCCTCCCTCTGAACCGAATCGGCCTCTGACACAACCTCCGATATCATTCCTCCTTCCTTTCGCTGATTCAGACGTCCAGGACAAGAAATAATGTCAGCCTTTGCTCCTCCAATGCCCTCAGCAAGGGGAGAGCTCGTCGTCAAACCCCTCGGCAGGGCAGCGCCGGCTGAACTGAGGCTTCCGGGTCGCGGAGGAGGGGTACGCTCATCCGGAGAGAGCCATACTCCTGACACGCTCTGGGGCGAAGCACTATCCACTGCCCCAGCTGAAGACGCCGCTCCAGCACCGCTCATGAAGCCACAATCACCAAGTGTCCGCTGGCTTCCAGGATTCAGCAAGCTCCCTCCAGGAGGATCAGTCGCTTGCTTCCGCTTTCTCCGCCCCATTACCAACAGGGACTCCTCGAAGAACCGCAGGTCAGTGAAAGCGTCTCACGAGTCGGCGCTTCAATCCGCCATATTGGATTACTTCCCCCCTGTTTAGCTACTTTAAGATAGTCAGACACAATTACGCCCAGGTCCTGCTCTTCTTTTGTGGACAGAAGTACCTCATCCCCTACACTGTACAGCTGCTTTGGATTTTTGCAGCCCAAATGCATGATCCTGCATTTTATAGCAATGAATTTCAGCTGCCAAATTCTAGACCATTCTTTAAGCTTAGCTAAATCCCGCCTCATGTTATCTACTCTTTCCTGTGTGTCTAATTCAGATTTTGGTATCATTTGCAAACAAGCAAACCTTACCCAACAGCCCTTCCGCATTATCACTAACATAGATGTTAAAAAGAATCGGACCAAGGTCAGATTCCAGGGGCACACCACTGTTAACTCCTCCTCAGAATGAGCTCCATTTACCTGTACCCTTTGTCGCCTCCCACTCAACCAATTTCTAACCTAATCAGTAACTTTAGGGTCCATCCCTAGGGTGCTCAGTTTGTTTATAAGTTGCCTGTGTGGCACGATGTCAAAGGCTTTACTGAAATCTAAATACACCACATCTAGTGCTCTCCCTCGTTTCAATTCCCTAGTCACCCAGTCAAAGAAATCAAATTTTTCTAACAAGACCTGCCTCTGGTGAATCTATGCTGCCTTGGATCTTGCAGTCTATTGGCCTCTAGTAAAAGTCTATCATAATCTGATGGAAACAGAATTCACTGTTTATTATTACCTCCCTCTGGTACAACCCTTCCTTTATATATATATATTTTTTTTTACATATATGTTTTAATGTTAAAGAATTACAGTTGATATCACTTGTCCTGCTTTTTATATTCCTTTCTGTACATGTTCTATTTCCATCAGGTTATGATAGGCTTTCATTGTCTATTACCTCTTTTAGATATATGTTTTAAATTATTTGTAATTGATTTTAATTGTTTTTATTACTTTTTTTGGATTCTTCTGTCGATTATTTATTTAAAAAAGATTTTATATACCATTTTTCTCCAATTCAAAACGGTTTACAGAGAAGAAAAGTAACAGTGTTGGTACAGCTATTTTACATGGAACAAGAACATTGGTTGAACATTTAGCAATTGAACAGAACTATATACATTGTTATGGAGGTAGGGAGGGGTAAGTGGTAGGGGATAGGGTGGGGTGGGGTGAGGCGGGGATAGGGGTAGGGGGATGTAGTGTATAAGGGGGAGTAGATAGAATTCTGAAAAGAGGAAGGTTTTTAGCATTTTTCGGAATTCTGAGTGTTCATTGCAGCCTCAGACTGGGGGGGAGGGCATTCCATATAGAGGGGTGTGATAAAGAAGCTTATCATAGCTCAGGAAGGAGCTATAGAAAAGGTGAAGTGACTCTGAACAAGCAACCTGTCAGTTCTGGTAGAAATATGAAAACAGAATTTTGCCATAAAAGACTACCAGTCCCAGAATGCACCAGGTTTCCAACAGCCATTAGAGGAGCTGAAGTGAGGAAACGTGTGTTCAATCAGGAGGGCTATGAGGTAATCCCTAAGCACTCATCTCAAAGGGCAGGGCCTGATTCAGCACAGCTGCGCTGTGTTAGGGAGGATCACTCATCTAAGCAGAATAAGAGTAGAGTTTATTCTACAGATGACCATCTTCATGATCACCTTGGATATCCAGAGAATTGTCCTCAGTATCCTGAGAATCAGCTTGAGTTTGATCATCAGATCATCTGAAGGATCATCAGAAGCAGAAGCCAAACCGGACGGACAGAGAGGGAAAGAGACCCTTTGGAAGAAGGAAGAGAAAAGCCTTTGAGAGGTCTAGAAGAGTCCAAAGCAGTACGTATACTGGGAGGTATTCCAAGGGCCAGCATATACCATTGGACTGGGGAAAGCCAGAGGAATGGTGCTGCAGAGCTAGGAATCACCAGAGGCTACCTGTGAGGGAGACGGCTGCACGTGGAAGGGACCCTAAGACCTGTGCCAGAAGGTATGTGAAGAGAGATCCAGTGTCCAGGGATAGGGATTGGAAGGCTGGACATAAGAACTGGACTACATACTGGCCAGGCTATATAGAGAGGAACTCTAGCAGCAATGGAAGCTCAGGTATGAACACTGATCTATGCCCTAGCTATGACCTTGAAAGACAGCAGGGAAACAAGTATTCTCCTGAAAATGCTCCATTGAGAGATTCATCTGTGCCAATCCATGATATTGAACCCATGCTTGTTGAACAAGGGGGAAAAATAGCAGATGAGGATCCTCTTTATATGGACCGCTCTCTATCTAAACTCCGTTGGTAACTTTCTGTTATAAAGTACAGCAACCATCACAAAGAAATACAAATTTGTTCTTTAATCTACTCAGAAAAGCTCCTGAAGCAGGATTTGACCCACACAGTGGAAGGCAAGCCAGCTAAGGGGTTTCAGCTGGTAAATGCTAGCAATTAAGCCTTACCTAATTGCTTGTGAGCTAGGAGAGAATCACTTCTGTATCTATGTGGGAAGTAATCAGAAGTTAACCTGAAAAGAACAGTTTGTTTCTTGCTTTGTGACTTTTCATTTGTTGTTTTCCTGATTTTAACTTTGTTTTTCCAAGTTAACACTGAAAGCAAGTAACCTAATTTATGTGCTACCAAGCATATCTGTGTTGGGAGAAATAACCCCATAAATAAATATCTTATTGGCTTTACCCAAGAGCACAACTAAATTATTGTCAGCAGCTGTGTCTGGTGTGAATGAACTACATTGCCCACAATACCTTGCAAATCATATAGATATATGCACTTGCCAAGAGTGTGAAGATTCTCACCCAGGCAGCCGTCTGACAGGGGGCATAGAGGGAGAAGGCATGATTGCATGTTGATTGAGTACATTTTTTCTTTTGTGCTGGGATACTTAGGATATTTACTGTGTTGGATCTTCATGGTCTTGTAGAGGTTAATTTTGGAAGGAGTGAGTGTAAACATGAAGCGAATTTTTTGTATAGGACTTTGTGTGTCAATGTGATGATTTTGAATTTTATCCTGGCTTGTATGGGGAGCCAGTGGAGGTCCCTTAGGATGGGGGTGATGTGTGCCTGTTATTAGATGCGCCAGGGTATTTTGGGCCATCTGGAGGGGGTGAAGGGTATGTTTTGGGAGACCATGGTATATAAGGTTACAGTAGTCAAGGGTTGAGGTTGTAAGGGCCTGTCAGACGGTTCGAAAGGAGTCTGGGTTTAGTAATGCACGGAGATTCCTTAGTGTTCGTATTTTGAAGTAGATGGAGTTGGTTGTTCTTTTTATCTGTCCTGAAATGTAAGTTTTTGGTCTATTATTATACCTAGGTATTTGACCTGTGACTTTACTGTGATTGTGAGGTCCCCAAGGATAGTGCAGCAGCACTCTTAATTCAAGCCGCCGAGGCGGGAAGCAGCACCATTTTGAATCTCCCCCAAGAGGGGTCGAGCACCCGAGCCGACATCCAGCCCGGACACTCCAGCTCAATCGGGGCTGTGGGAGGAGTGCAGCAGCACTCTTAATTCAAGCCGCCGAGGCGGGAAGCAGCACCATTTTGAATCTCCCCCGAGAGGGGTCGAGCACCCGAGCCGACATCCAGCCCGGACACTCCAGCCCTTTCGGGGCTGTGGGAGGAGTGCAGCAGCACTATTAATTCAAGCCGCCGTGAGGCAGGCCCGTGCCTCAGGGCCTCGCCAGAGGGCCCTTGGGCGTGGCCCTTAGGCAGTAGCCCATATAGAATCGCCCAGGACATCTCACAGAAACCCCGGAAAGGTACTCTGCAATTGCTATGCCAACACCACCTCTCTGGTACATACACGCCAACGGAACAAAGTGAGTCAACGCTATTTATCACGAACCACCCCCTCCTCCCCCCCCCCGAACAAACTCTCACCGCTTACCATTGCTATTCAATCACAATACTATTACCAGTAGCACTGTCTTTGCTAGTTACTATCTTACTGTTACCAGTAAATGACATTGCGATCTGATTCAATGTACTGTTGCTAGTATTCTGATCATTGCTAGTTACTATTTTACTGTTCCTGCAAATAACCATTGCTATCTGAATCAATGTACTGTTGCCAGTATTCTGATCATTGCTAGTTACTATTTTACTGTTCCTGCAAATGACCATTGCTATCTGAATTACTATACTATACTATACTGTTTTCACTATACCGTTACCATAACATGGCCATCTACTTAGCTGCAATATTTAGCTTTTGCCTCCTAGCCGACACCATTCAATATACATCAGCTTATTCACCCATCTAAGCATTGCTACTGTTTCTTGTTAACAATTTACTTTGTTCATCTGTACTTCTATCACCAAAACACTCGATTAGGCCTTGCCATTGTACAATTCTTTGCCTGTTTCCTCTGCTGTTGCTTCCCTTGATATATGCTGATAGCCACCGGTAGAGCTTACAGCATCTTACAATTAGCTCACAATCCTGCTTACCAGTCAATCGACATTTACTGTTTCCACCGACTTAAAATTGCCTTCTACTATATCCTTCCATTTTAATCATGGCTATCTCTTACTTGCAATAGTTAGTCTCTATCTTTTAACTAACACCACCCACAACACAGCAGCACTCTCACCCACCATAAACAATATCCCTATATTGCATAGACTAGGAAGAAGGTACCACTCTTCCTACCATCACTCAGCACCATATCCGCACCATGTTAGGCATTCTCACCTACTATATATCTCCCTTAACGCTACTAATAGCTCCAAATCCGATCCCGTTCCCTCACATATTAATCTAAATTGTGCACTCATCAACGCTCGCTGAGTGCGTAAAAAGTGGCCAGCCATTACAGATCTTGTTACAAAGCTGAATTTAGACCTTCTCCTGGTCACAGAATCATGGTTAGCAGACACAGACAATGTCCTCATAAACCAACTCATCCCCCCAGCATATTCAATTCACACCTGTCACAGAACAATCCGAAGAGGAGGTGGAGTCTTTATTCTATCAAGAACTAACCTCCAGGGGAGAGCCAGTGGAACAGCGCCCGATTGAGAGGGAACAGGCTCCTGCTCCGGTGGCCCCGACGTCATCAGGGGGCCTCGTTAAAGCCTGGGAGGTGCGGTGAGCAGTTGGGAGAGCCAGTGGAACAGCGCCCGATTGAGAGGGAACAGGCTCCTGCTCCGGTGGCCCCAACGTCATCAGGGGGCCTCGTTAAAAGCCCATCTCGCCGGCGCAGCCGGAGGCGCGAGTCCGGGGCAGCGATCTAAGGGGCTAGATACAAGGGGCGTGATAGGCCCCTTGGGAGCCCCTTGGAGAACCGCAGGAGAAGTGTTGTCGGGACCCGAGGCTACACAACATTTGGATGGGCAAAAGGAAGAAAAAGATTGCGCCTGAAGCTACGGCTGCGGCTGTTGCAACAGTGGGTCCTATGGACAAACATATCAAGGTACTGTCTACTGTTGATGTGCCCTTGGGCCCTGACTTTCTGACTTTGGGGTCGTCTGCTGCATCCCTTAGTTCCCCTGATCGCACTCCTCCTTCCCCGCCATGTGTAATCTCCCCTGTACCCTTGTCTCCCGTGGAGGGTCAGTTTCAGCAGAGTACTCCAGTGTCTCTGGGGGACAAGCTGAAACCTGTTACCTGGTCAGCTATTACGGGTGCTGCAGGGGATGTACCTGATGATCGGGTTACCCTTGCAGACATCTGGAAAGCTGTTAACCGGATTGAGAATTCCCTTGTTCCAACTGTTAAATCGTTGTGTGAGTTTTCCTCTGAGATTTCTAGTAAGATTAGTGAGGTAGAAGGGTATGTGGGAAATATTTCTTCTCGAATATCAGTATGTGAAAATCAATGTCTCTCCTTAAAAGCGGTGCATTCCTCTACTATTAAGGATAGTTTAAATATCCACCACAAATTAGAATCGTATGAAAATTTATTGAGGTCTAAGAATATTCGTCTTTTAAATTTTCCTGTTTGCCATTTACTCTCTCCTGAAATAATTCTTTTGAAGTATTTTAGAGAAGTGTTGGGTTTAGCTACTGCTGATTCAATTGCTATTTCTAAATTATATTACCTGACGGGACGAGGGGTCGCACCTAACTCTTCGGGAGAATTTGATGTGGTTCAGGCCCGTCCTGAGCTTGAGCTCACCAAATTTCTTGAAGATTCTCAGGATACTATAATATCACGTGCTACTCTGATAGTGACTTTTATTTCTGATAAGGATAAGGTTTTGGTATTACGTAGTTATTTTAAGAAAATGTCTTCTTTATTTTGTGGTGCAAAAATACAGATATTTCCAGATGTATGTAGGGCTACACAGGTTAGGAGACAGGCCTTTTTGGCACTGAAACCTAGAGTGTTAGCCCTTACTGCTTCTTTTTTTCTTCGTTATCCCTGCAAATGTTTAATTACTTTTCAGGGTTCCAAATTTACTTTTATGGAACCTTCACAATTGGAATTATTCTTGGTTGGTAAGGAGAGTCAGAGTAAAGGGTAGGGTAGGGAAGGTTTTAGAGTGATTGTTTAAATGCTGTTTAGTAACTAGAGTGATTTAACTCTTAATGTTTTTTCCTTTTCTTATTTCTTATATTTTTTGTATCTCCCCAGTATAGAGGGCTAGAAATAAGTGATGTTAGTTAGCATGAATTTCCTTTATGGAATGTATTGTAATGTTTTTTATTTGTATAATGCCACTTTAAGTTGCTTGTACTTTGCTTTTGTAAGTCGGTTGAAAAATTTACTTAAAAAAAAAAAAAAAAAAGAACTAACCTCCAATTTAAACTACTATCCTCTAGGAGTACCACACACATGGACATAGTTTCTGTAGCCAACAAGCATACTACCCTAAATCTCATATACAGAGCTCCCTCCTCACCACCAGAAGATCTCTCTAGCATAATAGAGCTTGCCTGCAACCCCGAAAGCCCACACAAATCCAACTGGTTAATTGGTGACTTCAACCTCACCTCACTGCATCCTAGCCACTCTGCCACGTTCCTCGATGCCATGTCAGAGCTCAATTGCTCACAACTAGTCAACTCCCCTACACACCTCAAGGGTAACACCCTTGATCTCATTTTCACACCACAATCTATAGCACTCACCAATATTAACCTATCACTTACCCCGTGCCATGGTCAGACCATAACTTAATATCCTTCCAAGTACCATGCCAGCAAAACCATATCCCAACAAGATAGACAAATATAGTCTCATCAGGATCAACAACCCCATTCAAAACGCTCGACAAGGATGACTTCATCAGCCACACTCTTCCAGCTCTTCGTCAACCAGACAAAGACCTTGATGAACTGATCAACAAATGGTACACCACCCTGAACTCCTCATCACAGCTACTCTCCTCGGGTAGATCACTAGCATCCAGCACATCACCAAGAAATAGAAATCCAGCACCATGGTTCTCGGCCGATTTAGGGCTATCCCTCCAGAAGCTAAGAAAACAAGAGAGAAAATGGCGCAGATCACGATCTCCCACTGAACAGATGAATTACGAAAATGCTCTAAAGCAACACCGGGAGAAAATAGCTGGAAAATGAGAGAACACCATACAGAAATCCTTCTCCAATCGTTAAACAAACCACGAGACCTCTTTAACATTGCTAAATCTCTAACTAAGGCGCCATCCTCCAACCAAACTATATTAATTCAGCCTCAGCCCTTTGCTGACTACCTACAATCTAAAACTATTAATACAAACACGACACCAAGCTGTATACCCAACTCCGTTTCTCTAATACAGCCACTAAAAAATTTTGTCGCCCCTACGGTGAAATTCATCACTGACCTTATTGCTACCATGAATACTACTACAGCCCCAAACGATCCATGCCCCGCCTATTGGATCAGAACGATGCGTGCCGAACTGAGCCCCACTCTAGCCCACATCATGCAACTTTCCTTCACAGCTGGATCATTCCCAACATCTCTCAAGCAAACTTCCATATGCCCCCTCCTGAAAAACAATAAACTCGACCCAGCGAAAACAGACTCCTATCGTCCAATCTCAAGTATATCCCTTCTAGCCAAAATCATCGAGAAGGTGGTCCAAATCCAATTGCAGCAGCACATAGATATTTCAGCCCCACTTGATCCCTGCCAACACAGGTTCCGTGAATCCCACGGTATTGAGACCCTACTCACATTACTTATCAACACCTTATCTAGAGGGATTCACAAAATTGAAAACGGGTTCATTCTCATCTTCCTTGATATTTCAGCAGCCTTTGATTCGGTTAACCATGTGCAACTTCTCCACCGCCTTCAAGAAAAAGGAGTTCAGGGTTCGGCTTGGGAATGGTGTAGATCCTACCTAACTAACCGCTGGCAACAGGTTCGGATTGGATCCTCAACATCTGATCCTTTCCATCAACAACAGGGTGTACCTCAAGGATCCTTGTTATCTGCTCTACTTTTCAACATATATATGCAACCGATCTGTGACATCATCCGAGCATTCAATATTTCCAGTCTGATCTATGCAGATGATGTCCTGATATTCACCCCAATAAGAATCAAGGACCCTGACTTCTCCCCAATAATCGAGTGCTTCAATGCAATTACGGACTGGCTCTTATCCAAGAATCTGCGAATAAACTTTAAGAAAACTGAGGTCCTATTCGTAACCAGGAATAAGAACTTCTCTCCCCTCACAACATTGAAGGTGAGAGACGCGGAACTTCCATATAAATCATTGATACGCTACCTGGGAGTCACCATAGATCAAGAACTAACCTTCAGAGATCACATAAAGCAGACTGTCAAATCCATCTACAATAAAATACGAACGCTGAAACACTTAAGACCTCTACTTGCTCCTAATGATTTCAGAACAATCTTCCAATCCCTTGTGATACCACATTTTGATTACGCCAGCATCATTCTACATGGTCTTCCTAAGAGCACCCTCAATCCACTTCAATTGGCGATGAATACAGTAGCTCGCATCCTCCGCTGTATTTCCAGAAGAGACCACATCACTCCCATACTCATAGAGCTACACTGGCTACCCCTACAAGCCAGGATCACCTACAAGGCACTATTGCTATCTTTTAAAGCAATCAGTCAGCCCCCCCTTCCCTCTCTTCACTCCTTACTAGTACTCCCACAAACAGGCTAAGAAGGGCGGCAGCCGCTAATACCCTTGCTATACCAATTGAGTACACTAAATGTAACCAATCAACCAGAGATAGGGCTTTCACTTTCTTCGCTCCGACCTGTTGGAACAATCTCCCTTCGCATATCCGATCAATAAAGGACCTCTCCCAGTTTAGAAAGGTCCTTAAACACTACCTATTCTGCCTGCACCTTGTATGCACTAATCCTACGCCCCCTCTCCCCACTTCACAAATCACCCACACAGCCTCTGACACCCCAACAACATAGCCCTGGTAGAACACGAAGCAGACCCTCTGCACACCCAAAATGTCCATAGACCTCAAAGTTTCTCCACTACGATTTTCAACGTTACATGATCTGTAAATAGTCCACAGGTGAAATATCCGTTTTTGTATATAGTTACCCCTGTTACTTTCCAAGTTACTGATCCTGTTGTAATGTAAGCAAAAGATTGTTCTGATGCAAAAATTTGTTATCTGTAAACCGCACTGATACCAAAGAGCGCGGTATATAAGAACTGTAAAATAAATAAATAAATAAATAATGGAGGGAGGGGGAACATAAGATGAATTAGAGGTGATTTGAATGGCTTCAGTTTTGGATTGGTTAATTATAAGGTAGGAGCCATTGTTTTACTTTAAGGAAGCAGTTGCTAATGTTGGTGAGGTTTGGCTTGGATATGTTAAAGGGGGCAAAGAACATTATGTCGTCTGCATATAGTTGATATTGTATGTCGTATTCTTGAAATATTTTGCATATAGGTTGGAGGAAAATGTTGAAAAGGAGTGCTGAGAGGCTGGAGCCTTGGGGGACTCCTTGGGGAATGGTAAGTGGTTGGGAGGATTTATTGCCAATTCGTACTTGCTGCGTTCTGTTTTCTAAGTATGAAGAGAACCAGTTTAGGGTTGTATTTCTGAGGCCTATGTCATAGAGTCTGTTGAGGAGCTGTCTGTGGGGGAGTGAATCAAAGGCTGAGGATATGTCGAGGAAGATTAGTGTACATCCTTGGTCAGGAGATTGGGTGTGATTATTGAGTCGAGGAGGGAAGAAATCAGGGTTTCAACACCATGGTTCCTTTTAAAACCATGTTGGAAGGGGTCGAGGGGGGAGTAGTCATCAATGAAATTTTGGAGCTGGCTTGTACAGATTTTTTGGTTATTTTCGCCAATAGTGGGATACTTGAGATTGGCCTATAAGGTGCAGGTGATGTAGGGTTGATCTTGGTTTCTTTTAGGATGGGGTGGATGGAGCTGATTTTCAATGGGGCAGGCATAATACCGGTTTTAAGTGAGCTTGAGCCCATGGATTGAATGAAGGGGCTTTGTGTTTCTTTTGTATTCTTAATCCATGTGACTGGGCATGGGTCTAGAACAGAGGTGGTGGTGTTCAGGTTCTTGATGATGTCTATTATGTTTTTAATAGATGGGGGGGGGGGTCAAATTGGTTCCATGTTAATTGTGGGGGTTGATTTGGGGGTTTGTTCATCTGTGTGGGTGCTGGTTTTAGGTGAAGTTGAAGTGTATTTGGAACAGAGATGGCCTGCTATAGTTTGTGGGGAGATTTTATCTCCCAGTTCTTGGTTTGGTGTATCTTTTAGGAGGGTTTTAGCAATGGAAAAAAGCTCCCTAGGTTTGTTTAAGGATCTTAGGATTATGTTCTCATTATAATCTCTTCTTTGCTTTAGGGTTTCGTTACAGTAGTTGTGGAGTTTTTCGGAGTAGGAGGTGAGATCAGATGGGTTGCGTTGGCGGCACCAACGACGTTTGTGCTGTTGGAGTTCTGTTTTTAGGTTATGGAGGGAAGTAGAGTACCATGGTGCTCTTTTATGGAGTTTCGGGGAATAAGTTTAGGGGTTACTTGTGCCACTGTGGTCAGGATAGTGTTCCATCTATTGATTTGAGCTTCTAGGTTGAACTCGTCGGTGGTGGTCGGTTCAAGTTGGGGTATTACTTGATTTAAAATTAGGTTGATACTTAAGGAGAAATAATAATGAACAAACAAACCTCTTCCAAAGACGGGGAAGCTGTAAAACAAGAGGGCATAACATGAAGCTGCAAGGTGGAAAATTGAAAGGCAATATCAGGAAATACTTTTTCACTGAGAGGGTGGTGGATGCTTGGAATGCCATCCCGATGGAAGTGGTGGGGGCAAATACAGTGACAGAATTCAAAATGGCATGGGACAGACACAATGGATCCATTTATAGCAACAGAATAAAATCAAAATAAACGGAACCATCTAACTTCTCAACAAATAGGGGTGTCCTGCATGGAGCGGTGGGTTCACCCCTAAACAAAGACATGGGGAGGGGTGGCCTGCACAGAGTGGCACCTACTCCTGCCATCTTTCTCCAGCCATCTTACTGGGCAGACTAGATGGACCATACTGATCTTTATCTGCCGTCATTTACTATGTTACTATGTTACTATCAAATGGTCTGAATTTATGAGTCTGTGAGGATGGTGGAGGGATAGTATTTTTCTTGTAAGCAAATGGGAGGGAGAATATAATTAAGGAATGGTCTGACCATGGTACAGGGAGGATGGTATGAGGTATGTTAGAGTTGGTAGTCATATTGTGTTGGACAAATATCAAGTCTAAGATGTTACCCTTGTTGTGGGTGGAGGAATTGAGGATCTGGGTAAATTGTAGGGTTTCCATGGCTTCTAGGAAGGAAATAGCGTGTTTTTGTGAGGTTGATGAGAGGTTAAAGTCACCTAGGATGTTGAGGGTGTGTGTAGTGGTTTGTGGAGAGCAAGCAAATTCAAGTATTAGGGAGAGGTCTAAGCTGTCTGATTGAGATGCTCTATATATTAGGCATAAGGTGATTGAGTTATTAGTTAGTTTGAGAAGGTCTATGCCTTGAGATGAGGTGGATTCAGTGTTGGAGAAGTTTAACTCTTTGCTAGTATTGAGACTCCACCACCTCTGCTAGTTGATCTTATGCTGTTGTAAATTGAATGGGTGGGTGGGAAGAGTTGATTTATAAGGACAGGGTCTGTATTTTGGAACCAGGTCTCAGTGATACAGAGTATGTCAAGGTTGTGATCAGTTATGAGATCTGTAATTAGAGGGATTTTATTCCTGGCGGAGCATGCATTGATCAGAGCACAATTTAGAGGGGGGAGGGGAGGGTCTGTGTGTTGTGGTGGTGTGGCGGTTCCAAGGCTAATATGTCTGAGTCTACATTTCCGGTGAGGTTGATGTGGGTGCGGGTAGTGTAAGGAGTTGGAACTGAGATGTATTCTATGTGAGTGGATTATTGGTATGTGGTTTGCTATATTCAGTTTTACATCAAGGGCATCTAATAGGATGGCAAAGATTAAGAAGAGAGTTAGTATGTGGGTCAAAGTGTTGTGGATTTTATGGCGTAAATCTCCATGCTGGGAGAGTTGGGTGGCAACCAGAGTAGGGGTTAAAGAGGGTTGGAATTTTGAGGAGTTTTAGTGTCTGGTGCGTTCCTAAGGTGCCTAATGCTGTGAGGCAGGTTAAATTAGTTTTGATGGGTACAATGTAGCAATGTTCAATGTATACATTCAGCAAGTTTGTTGCAATTTCTTGTAGCAATTTGTGGCAGTACAGTAGCGGTTCTAAACAGTAATAATTGCTATGTTGGAATAATAGTAATAGTTACAGTGCTAGGTATCCTATTATGTTCGTCCTCTGGTTGTGGTTAAGCGTGGTTTAGGAGTACATTTATCAGAGATACAATTATGCGTATGGTTACATGTCTACGATATCATATTGACAGGTTTTCACGTAGTAATTAAAGGTTAGGTTAGCATACCTTCTTGTGGTCATGATTAGGATGTTGGTTCTGTAGTTCCACGCCTAAGGGCCACGCCAAAGGGCCCTCTGGTGAGGCCCTCAGGTGCGGGTACGCCTGGAGTTCTGGGAATATATAGTTTAGAGGAGGGTCCGATTGGCCTTGTCGGAGGGGAGCTGGGAGGAGCTTACCTTCCCACTCTCCCTCGATGATGCCAGTCGGTGGATGGAGCAGAGCAGAAGAGGCTGTGCTGCTGCAATGTGGCTGGTTTTAAAGTGTCCGGTGCTGCAGGGATCGTTGGGCCCGGTTGGGCTTGTTGGAGGGGAGCGGGGAGGAGCTTATCTTCCCGCTCTCCCTCGATGATGCCGATCGATGGATGGAGCAGGGCAGAAGAGGTGGAATAAGTTCCCCTAGTCATCGGGGGACGGCGGGCCCGAGGCTTGGATGGGGCAGGGGGGTGTTGAGGACATTCCCCACAGCCTGACTTTGGCCTTAGGAGGCCAGATCGGGGGTCGGGCTGCGGGGAATTCACTTTTAAAGCCGGCGACCGGGGATCACGGCTCTTCAATGGAGCCATGGTGCCATGGCAACCGGACCCATAGCTCTGCAGCTCCATTGATGAGCACTGACTGACTTAGCCAGGGAAGGCCTGTACATGCAGGCCTGTTTGCAATTCCGATCCTGCAGGGCTAGACATGCCCCACGGGATTGGAATTGCGACTCCCTCGGTGTGTCCGGTTCCAGCCGGACACACAGAGAGCCCAGACATATGGAATGGAATCGGGCCCACTGTGAGTTATTTTGGTCTTCCTCCAACCTCTTTTAATGCATAAGATATATTTTATCTGGACTTCTAAAATGTTTTTTTTTTTTTTAGTAAATGGCAACAGCTCATGCAGATCTTTCACCCTGGAAATTCCTTTTAGATTTTTTTCTAATTTGCTCATTTTATCATAGACCCCTTTTTTAAAATCAAATGCTGCTGCAGTACTTTTACTTTGTAACTGTCCTCAAGTAATGTCATATTTAATTGAAATATGATCAATTACCAAACAGGTCCACCACCTTTACCTTTGCACCAAGTCCTACATTCCAAGGAAATCTAGATCTAAAATAGTTTCCTTCTTATCAATTGCATGACCAGTTGATGCTTAACAAAGTCATTTATGGCATTTATAAATGTTACCCCTTTAGCATGCTCCAATGTAATACTCGTATACCTAATAAATACTGGGGTAATTTAAATATTTCATTATTATTGTGCTGTCAGTTCTATTAGCCTCCCTAATCTTTATTAGCATTCTACAGTTGGTTTCCCCATCATGACTGGATAGGTGGTGTTACTGTATTCTCTAGGAACAAGCAGGAAGTCAATCCTCACTACGTCGGCACCGACGGAGCCTACGCAGAGCAATTACCCAGCTTTCAAAGAAAGCCTTTAGGATTGCTGCCACACACGTGTGGTCCTCTTCCCGCTCAAGGGTGCCATCTTGCTCAGTCTCCCTTTTTCTGCGGAGCCCTTCGGATGCACGTCCTTCTGAAAAAGTCTTCATTTTTTGGCCTACAGGCCTCTTGTTTTCCAGTTGCACTGGTCCTCTACCCATCCTTCCCCTGCTCTGTCTTCTTAGAGCTGTTGGGATTAGTTTTTTCTTTTTTCATTTTTTGTCACGGGCTTTGTGTCCTTTTTCTTTCCCTAACCAATGGCTGCTGGGTCTTCGACCACGTGGGGGCTGTTTTTGCCCCCATGGCCACCGTCTTCAAAAAATTTAATAGATACTCTAGGAACATGTCGCTGACTGTTGTCTGCACTACCACGGAGCTGACCCTGATCTGGAGCTCTGTTCGCTCTGCAAGAAAATGTCCTCTAAGGCCCTGCTCAGTCGTAAGCAGAAGTCCGAAGACATTTTTTGAAAGGCCACCTCGGAATCCCCAGTGGCACCCTCGGTCGTCTCTCCCCCGGTGGGGTCCCCCCCTTCGGCCCCGCGCTCTCGGTGGCACTCCGACCAGGGATCCCCTGAGGTGGAGCGGCGCAAAAAGAAGATGGCCTCGAAGTTGCTGTCGGGGGATCCCAATAAGCGCGAACACTCCCAAACTCAGTCGCTCAGGCCCCTTCGGCGTTCCTGAGAGTCAGACAGGGAGTGGCCCCACAAGGTACCCCACACAGATGCAGAAGCCTCTGGCGAAGGCACCCGGTCTGCTGAGGGCTGTCCCGGTGAGAACCCCCTCTTCTCCTTGACGCTTGACCCGGTGACCCTGGGGTCGGCGTCACAGGGCCCCATGCCCACATGAGTCCCACATACTGGCCCTAGAATGCAGCGTTTCTGCGTTCATTACTTCTCCACAGGCGCTCACAGCAAGCTTTGTTGAATCACGCCCAGAGACCGTGGGTCCCTCGCATTGGACACCAAAATCCATCCAGGAAACCCCCAAGAGCCGCGGGCCTCATGAGGGTCCTCGACGTCGGTCTCGCTCACCCTCCTGTTCCTCGGAGGCGAGATCTTCCAGGGCCTCCGGCTCCAAACAGACACTGGCCATTGGGCAGTGCGATCTGCCCAGCTCAGACTCCTCAACTGATTTCTCGGAGTGGGAGTCTGATAGGGACACCTCCCCGGAAAACCGTACCCACCAGGATATTCTGTCGGACCCCTCCCCCCCCCCGCATTCCAACGGCACCCCTCACCCGAGTACACATCCTTCCTGGTGTTCATTTGGGACATGGCACGGGCTGAAGAACTCGATATTCTTCAGTACGAGTCCCCACCTAGGGAATCTCTCACTGTGAGGGTTCCTGCTATTCTGTCTCAGCTGCTGCTTAAGAACATAAGAACATAAGATGTGCCATACTGGGTCAGACCAAGGTCAATCAAGCCCAGTATCCTTTTTCCATCAGTGGCTAATCTAGATCATAAGTACCTCCCCAAAAGACACAGGTTCCTCAATGCTTGTATTGGGTCAAGCAATGATATCCTGGGTCCCTTTTTATAATGGTTTATGGACCTTTCCTCAAGGAACTTGTCCAAACCTTTTTTAAACCCAGCTACACTAACAGCTTTTACTACATCCTCCGGTAACAAATTCCAGAGTTTGATCACACGTTGAGTGAAAAAATATTTTCTCTTATTAGTCTTAAATAGGTTACCCTGTAGCTTCATTGCATGTCCCCTAGTCTTTTTATATTCTGATGACATAAACAATCGATCTACGTTTGCCCATTCCACTCCATTCATTAATTTGTAGACCTCTATCATATCTCCCATTAGCTGTCTCTTTTCCAGCTTGAAGAGCACTAACCTTTTTAGCCTCTCTTCATAGGAGTATCCTTCTATACCCTTTACAATTTTGGTGGCTCTTCTCTGTACCTTTTCTAATAATGCTATATCCTTTTTAAGATACGGCAACCAGAATAGCACACAATATTCAAGGTGCGGTCACACCATGGAATGAAACAGAGGCATTATAATATCCTTTGTTTTATTTTCCATTCCTTTCCTTTCCTAGCATTCTATTTGCTCTCTTTGCCACAGCTGCACACTGGGCGGAGGTTTTTAGCATGTTATCCACGATGACACCTAAATCTTTTTCCTGGGTAGTGGTCACAGTGTGGAACCTTGCATCGTGTAACCATAGTTTGGGTTGTTCTTTCCTAAGTGCATAACTTTGCACTTGTCCACATTAAATTTCATCTGCCATTTGGATGCCCAGTCTTCCAATTTATCAAGATCCTCTTGCAATTTTCCACAATCTCTTGGGTTTAACAACTTTAAATAGTTTTGTGTCATCTGCAAATTTGATAACCTCACTCGTTATTCACTTTTCTAGGTCATTTATGAATATGTCAAAAAGCAGCGGACCCAGCACAGATCCCTGGAGTACTCCACTATTCACCTTTTTCTATTGGGAAAATTGGCCATTTAGCCCTACCCTCTGCTTTCTATCTTTTAACCAGTTCCTGATCCACAATAGTACACTGCCTCTTATCCCATGACATTTTAGTTTTGCCAAAAGTCTCTGATGAGGGACCTTGTCAAAGGCTTTCTAAAAGTCCAGATACACTATATCAACCGACTCACCTTTGTCTACCTGTTTATTTACACCTTCAAAAAAACATAACAGATTAGTAAGACAAGATTTTCCTTGTCTAAAGCCATGTTGGCTGTCTCCCATTAAGCCATGACTATCTACATGTTGAGTAATTTTGTTCTTTATGATGGTCTACCATTTTTCCCGGTACTGACATCAGGCTCACCAGTCTGTAGTTTCCCGGATCACCCCTGGAACCCTTTATAAAAATTGGCGTCACATTGGTCATCCTCAAATCTGCAGGTATTGCAGATGATTTTTTTTTAAATTTATATCTTTTATTAACTTTTCAAAGACAAGTACAACCAAATGACCGTACCACTGGTACCAGTCCCATAATACAACAATTCCAGCCCCCCGCACCCGCTTCTCAACAATCCCCCCCCATGCCAACCCCCCTCCCCCCCTTAAACATAGCTAAAAAAACAAAAAACCCCAGCATTAAACAGCAACACCCCCCCCCCCATAGGACAAGTGCTTTGGCTCTCCAGAAATCCTCCTACACCACACTGCTAGCCCCTGCCCCCAACATACACCCCCTACCCCCCTCCCAAAACTCCACGCTCCAACCCTTCCCTCCCTCCCACCCTACCTCCCCTCCTCACCCCTCCCCTCTTGATGTAACACCCGCCACAACTCTCCCCATCGTAATTCAAAATGACCCTCTCTCTCTTTCCTCGCCGCCGTTAACCTCTCCATGAGGATTATATGTTGAACTCGCCCTTCAAATTCCCCCAGACTCGGAGCCTCTTTTCGTTTCCAGGCGGCTGCCACTGCACACCATGCCGCACTCAGGCATGCCTCTACAACCCGCCCCCATCCCCGCTGGTTATTTATTTATTTATTTTATTTGCATTCTCTTATATACCGCGCTATTCTGCATCAGTGCGGTTTACATTGAACAAACTGAAATTACATTGAACAGGGCATTATAACTTGGAGATAACTATTTTACAGGGAACATGGGCTATGGAGGGTTAAGTTTATTTATTTTATTTATTTAACAGTATTTCTAAACCGCCTTATCTTAATAATCAAGGTGGTATCACAGCAAACAATCGGGTAAAGTGAGTGTGTTATACATGCAGTGAGGGTGAAATTGAGTGTGTGTTGTATTGTGTGCTAGATTGGTATGAGCTATGTACAGAGTGGGCTATATACAGTGGTGCAAAAAACATATTCCATACATACATTGTTTAGGCGGTATCTGTGCTGTTATACATTCTCTGAGGTTATGTGATGTGTCCATAGTGTTCTATGAACAGCATGGTTTTTAGCTGTTTTCTAAAGTCTTTGTGGCTCCTTGTGGCTTGCCCAAGACCACAAGGAGCACCTGTGGGACTAGAAACCCCAGTCCTTCCGGCCAAAGGTTGCTGTCCTCTAGTGGGATTTGAACCCCTGACCTTCCGGCCTGAAGTACCTTGCCCCAACCACTAGGCCACTCACCCCCTCTTGACAGCAAGAAAAGACCCGGGGATAACTCCATTTCCTCCCCCAGCTTAGCCCTTATCCACTCCCGAATCCTACTCCAGAAGGCCTGAATTTTTACACACCCCCACCAAATATGCCAAAACGAGCCCACCTCCCCACAGTCCCGCCAGCAGGCGGCAGACGTTCCGGGATACATCCTATGTAATCTCTCCGGAGTATAATACCATCTAAACAGTATTTTATAACTGTTTTCCCGTATGCTACTAGATATAGGAGTCTTTTTAATCTGGTCCCAGATCCCCTTCCAATCTTTGTGATCTAACTGCACCCCTGGGTCAGTCTCCCACTCCCGCATATACTTAAATTTCGTCCCTCCCCCCTCCTAACCCCCTTATAGAGAGCAGAAATCATTCCCCTAGACCCCTCTTTCCCAACCCATAGAGCATCGACTTCGGTCAGGACCCCCGCTAGCCCCCCATTACCACTGACCCCCTTGAGGTAAGAACTCACCTGCACAAAGGCATACCTATCCTTCTCCGGGAGCCCATAGCTTTCCTTCACCTCCTCAAAACTCAAAAGCTCATCCCCATCCATTAGCTGAAAAAAGCAGTGCAACCCTCTAGTCGTCCAACCATCAAACACCCCTCCATCCCACCCCAGCTTAAAATCTTTATACCCCCTCCACGGTGCTGCTAAGGAAAACCCCCCCTCCTCCGCCCTGGAGATCCCTGAGCCCGTACCTCATCCCAAACCGCCACAACCTGTCTCATAGCGGGTGACCCAATCCCCAACTCCTTCCTATCCTTCCCCTGTGCCCACAACCAAGCAGCCAACCTCCCCCCCTTAACAAACATTTGTTCCACCCTAACGCCCATTTTTACCTGGCCCCTCCCCCTCCAATCCATCACATGATGGAGCTGCGCTGCCCTTTAGTAATCCCTAACATTTGGCACCCCTAAAACCCCATCCTCTTTAACCGCATACATAGTTTCCCTCGGAATCCGCGGGGGCTTTCTTTTCCAGATGTATTTGAACACTTTCCGCTGAAGGACCCGCAACACCTTGTCGGGTACCCTCACTGGCAACACCTGAAAGAGATATAATATCCGGGGCAAGATGTTCATTTTAACCCCCGCGATCCGCCCTAGCCATGAAACCTCTGAGTTCATCCAACAATCCAGATCCTTATACAGTTCCCCTAAGACCCGAGGATAATTCACCTGATAGAGGTCTTCATAACCCCTTGGGAACTGCACCCCCAGATATCCCAGCGATTTTGTGACCCACCTGAACGGGTACTCCTTCCTTAATCGGCTTTCTGCTTCTCTTGATACGGAAGCATCACCTTTTCATCATATACTTTCCAGAGAACACAATAACACAAGTTCATCTAAACAGCTCCAATCCCATCCCTATCTAACATGATACTTTTTCAAGTAATATTACTATCATATGTATATAGTTCAAGTTCTATTATCCATTGTTACTATTACCCCTGTTTTCCAAGTTTTTCTTCCTGTTACATGTAAAAACAGATATATGTATCTTATCTTATCTGATGTTTTGTAGTTCTATGTAAACCGCGCTGATGATGAATAGTGCGGTATATAAAAATGTTAAATAAATAAAATAAATAAATAAATAAATTTAATACTTCCGTTTTCCCTACATTCATTTTAAACCCCAAAACCCCCCCAAACCCCTCCACTTCCTCCATTATGACGGGCAGTCCCTCCTCCGGGTTCCGGATGTATAGCAGTATATCATTGGCATATAAGGAGATTTTATGTTCCACTCCCCCTGCCTGGACTCCTTGAATCGCCCCATTGCCCCTTATCCGCTGCGCCAGTGGTTCCACCACCAAGGCAAATATCAACGGCGATAAAGGGCACCCCTGTCTAGTCCCCCTTTCCAATTCAAAGTCCCTGGTATAGCTCCCATTTACCTTTACCCGCGCCCTAGGCCCCTTGTAAAGACCTTTCACCCACTTTACAAAATTTGGCCCGCAACCTATCTTCCCTAATACCTGCCACACAAAATCCCAGTGCACCCTATCGAACGCCTTCTCGGCATCGATAGACATCAAAAGGCATTCCTCCCTCCCTGCCTTCGCTACCCCAATCACCTCTATTGCCCTTTTTATGTTATCAGCCGTCTGCCTCCCCATAATAAATCCCATCTGATCCTCCTTAATCAGCCCAGGCATCCAGGGTGCCAAGCGATCCGCCAATACCTTGGCCAGAATTTTTACATCTACATTAAGTAGGTATATCGGCCTGTACGATCCACATTCTAGAGGATTTTTCCCTGGCTTTGGCAAGATCGTAATCCCCGCCGTTAACATCTCAGGGAGCAACTCTCCCCCCTCCTTTAACATGCCATTGAATACTCTGATCATGAGATCTCCTAATTCCCCCCAAAACCGTTTATAAAAGATCCCTGGTAGTCCATCTAAGCCTGGCGATTTCCCCCCCTTCAATCCCTTAACCACCTTCCCCACTTCTTCCCCCGTCACCTCCCCCTCCATCCTTCCCCTCGCTTCCTCACCCAACTTAGGTAACTCCAAACCCTCCACATACCCGCTGATTTGTTCTAACCTCACCCCAGTCTGTCTCTGATATAACTCTCTATAATAATGTTCAAATCTCCCCCGGACCTCCTGCTCTTCCCCTGTCATTATCCCATCTTGGCTCTTAATTTGATAAATCATAGAGGCCCCCTTCTGCTTCCGGAGTTTACGGGCCAACAGCCGCCCTGCCTTATTTCCAAATTCATAATATATCTGTTGCACTCGTTTCATATCCATAGCTATTTGATCCACCTGCAGGGTCCTTAATTCCCCTCTGATGCGCTCCAGATTTTTCCAGGCCTTCTCCGTTCCTTCGTCCCGTAGCTCCCTTTCCGCTACCACCAGCTCCTCCTTTAACCTTTCCTCCTTCTTCCCTCTCTCCCTCTTCAACCGTGTTCCCCATTTGATAAACCGACCTCGGATATACGCCTTCAGCCCCCCCCCCCCCCACCATAACCTCTCGGACCTGCCCATTATCATTAAATTCTAAATATTCCCTTATCGCCCCTCTAATATCCTCCCTCACCTCCTTATTTTTCAACAGACTCTCGTTCAACCGCCAAAATTTAGTCCCCATCTGTCTCTTACTTCAAATCCCCACCATTACTGCGCTATGATCTGACCATACAATCGGGAGAATCTCTCCCTCTGTCACCTCCACCATCCAATCCACATTCATCATAATCATATCAATCCTACTCCAACACTTATGAGGTGCTGAGTAGAAAGTATATGCTCTATCAGCAGGATTCCGCTTCCTCCAGACATCCACTAGATCATGCCGCTCCATCAATTTTTTAAGCTCCTTCCTACTTGACCCCCTCCCCTCCCACCCTCTAGGATTTCTATCTAAGCTATCTTGTAAGGTAACGTTAAAATCCCCCCCTTCCAGTAGCTTCCCCTGCACTTCTCTCTCCAGCAATTGACTCGTAGTTTTCCAAAAGGTCCCCTGTATCCCGTTCGGTGCATAAACTGAGACAATATTTATCTCCTCATTCCCCCACCTCCCTTTTATGCCTACCACTCTCCCCTCCTCGTCCCAAAACCACTCCCTCACCTGAATCCCTATCCCCCCTTTCACCAATATAGCTACACCCCGTTTCCGTTCTCCCCCCCTCCCACATGAGAAAAATTGCTCTGGAAATCCTGGATGTTTTAACCTGCCAACCTCCCCTCCCCTCAGATGTGTTTCTTGCACCAAGATCACCTCCCACCTATTTCTCTAAAAAAGTGCCTCCTTTTGTGTTGGGAATTCAAGCCTTTCACATTTATAGAACCAATCCTCAACATCACCCCCTTCCCCGCCCCATGCCCTCTTCTGAGTTGTGCTTGCTCCTTCCCCTTCAATGCCCCCCTCCTCATCCCCCCTGCCCCCCTCTCCTCCCCTCCTCCCCGCAATCCCTTCCGTGTGAGTCAAGTCCTATCCTGATTCCAGCCCTTGAGCCCATCCCGAATTTTCCCCACACCACCTCCACTGGCCCGCCTTCCCCTGCAATTCTATTCCTAGCCCCTCCCAACCCCCCCCCCCGCTTCAACCATCCCCCCTATACAAAAAGCCATTACCCTATACCCACAGATCCCCCCTTCCACCTCCTCCCCATATTAAACCCGGTACCAAATTATTACCCATGCCCATCCCCCAATGTTCAGGTAGTCACTGCTTGATCCGCTCCCTTCAAGTCCTGCGAGAGCCTTTTGAGCCTCTTCCCTTTCTCCGACACTCTCTGCCACTGCGACAGTCGCTGTTCCTTGCCACGCTCCTCCCTGGCTCTCCCTCCACATGCTCCTTCCTTGGTCTGTGGGAGATGTTCACACCCCAACTCCATCAGCACATTCCAGGCCTCTTCCGCCCCTTTCACTCTCCGAGATATTCCATTTACTGTCAGCAAAAGTCCGAAGGGGAACAACCAGCGGTATCTCAGTCCTTTCCCCCGGAGGAACGCCGTCACCTCCTTCATACCTCTCCTCCGCTCCAAGGTTCTCTTGGATAGGTCATTATAAATCTCCACCTCACACGATTCCCAGGCGATACGGCCATTCTTCCTGGCCACACTCAGGATACGTTCTTTAAGGGGGAAGCTGCTGAGGCACGCAATCACATCTCTTACTTGTTTTTTCCGCCGAGGGCCCAGGCTGCGGTGTGCTCGCTCCACTCCAATGGCCGCCACGTGGTCTTCCCCGCTCTCCTCCATTCTCAAAATGTGCCGACATAGGCGCTGCACCGTTTGTACACAGTCCTTGAAATTCTCCGTTTCGGGAAACCCTTTAAAACGTAAATTATTCCTCCGAGCCCGATCCTCCATCTCCTCCATCTTTTCCTGCATTTCCTCCTGCTTATCACGCAGTCGGCGCTGCTCCACCTCCACGTCCCTCAGGGCTCCTTCCTGTGAGTCCACTTTTTCCGCCACCTCATCCACGTGCTGCCCCAGGTTGTTCATTTCTTGTTGTATCGAGTGCAGCGTCTCTTTCAGATCTCTTCTCATCACCTTGATATTGCCCTGGAGCTCTCATTTAAACTCCTTCAACCAGTCCTTAAGCTCCATTTCTCCCAGCAACTGTTCAGTCTATCCAGTGTCTTCCCCTGGGCCCTCGTTTCCACTTCCCTCCTCGGCCTCGCCGAGGCTCCGCACGCACTTCTCCTCTCGCCGCACGTACGTGGACTTAAACTCCTCCAATTTTTTCCGGGCAGCCATGACACGCCCCGGGGTCACTTTATCCGCCACCTGTGCACACGGGATATCGCTCATTTATCACCTTTTATCGGGAATCAGACGGAGCTTGGCTACACCACAGCCATATGCTCCATGACGTCACCGGAAGTCCCATTGCAGATGATTTTAATGATAGTTCACAGATTACTAATAGCAGGACTGCAATCTCATATTTCAGTTCTTTTAACACTCTTGGATGTATACCATCCAGTCCAGGTGATTTGCTACTCTTCAGTTTATCAAATAGTTGTAATACATCTTCCCAGTGTATCAATATTTCTTTCAATTCTTCCGCAGTATCACCTTTAAATACCACTTCAGTCATGGGTAACATCCCTACATCATCCTCAGTAAAAACTGAAGCAAAGAATTAATTCAGTCTCTCCGCTATAGCTTTGTCTCCTCTTACTGTCCCTTTTACCGCTCTATCATCTAATGGTCCATCTGACTCTCTCACAGGTTTTTTGCTACAAATGTACTTGAAAAAGTCTTTATTACGCGTTTTTGCTTCCACAGCAAGTTTCTTCTCAAATTCTCTCTTTGCCTGCCTTATCAATGCCTTGCATTTAACTTGCCATTGCTTATGCTGTTTCCCGTTTTTGTCATTTATCTCTTTTTTCATTTCCTGAATGATGCTTTTTTGGCAACAACAGCCTCTCTGACCTCACCTTTAAACTATGCTGGCAATTTTTTGGACTTCCTTCCACTTTTCTTAAAGTGTAGAATACAGCTGGTCTGGGCTTCCATGATTAGTATTTTTAAACAACACCCAAGTTTGATGTAAGTCTTGGACCTTTTAGTTTTTTCTTAAGTATTTTCCTAATTTTATCATAGTCTCCCTTTTGAAAGTTAAAAAGTAGTACTGTGGATTTCCTTACCATCCCTCTGCACATGGGAGGCACCCGCCTCGGTCCCCATCGTGAGCAAGTGCCTTGATACTATGTACAAGGTAAAATGTGTGCCGGGGTTCAGGAAGACCCAGCTTCCTCACACCTCTATGCTGGTGGAGTCAGCCATGAGGAAGCAGAAGAGCCCAAAGTCGCACTCATCGGTACCGCCCTGCCGAGAGTCGAGAGCCCTTGATGCCCTGCTGGTCTTTCCCTACCTCAACGATTGGCTCATCATGGGTTCCTCGGTCAGGGAAGCCCAGCGAGCAATGTTACGTACAATCCTTCTGTTGGAGGGCTTGGGGTTCTTGTTCAACTACCCAAAGTCTCACCTCAAGCCGGTGCAGGCGCTCAAGTTCATCGGGGCACGTTTCGATACTCAGCAGGCGACCGCCTGCCTTCTTACCAGCGGATCGCGCTGACCACCTCTGAGCCCTGGCAGCCTGGGTCCAACGCATTCCCCGGGTCACAGCTTGGATCATGCTACACCTCCTGGGCCTCTACTGTGCATGTGGTCTCCCATGCCTGCCTGCACATGCGGACAGCTCAGTGGTGCCTCAGCGCCCAATGGAGCCCGCCCCTCGGTCACCTCAGGGACCCTGTCAGGGTCCTCCCTGACCCCCGCTTGTCCTTGAGCTGGTGGCAAAACCCCCACAATCTCCTCCGGGGGTTGCCCTTCAATGCTCCACAGCACACTGCGGTGCTGACAACAGACACTCCCCTGTTGGGGTGGGGAGCCCACTGCAGGAGTCTCAGCAGCAGATAAACTTGCTCGAACTCCGGGCAATTCAGTGGGCCCTGAGGGTCTTCGAGGACCACCTCAAGGGGAGGTTGGTTCTCGTGCAGACCGACTTCCGCTTGGTGATGTTCTACGTCATCTGGGCTCTGCCCCAGGTCTGCTAACACAGGAAGAGGGGCGGGTGCAGCACCCAAACCTAGCCTCCTTATCCCTCATGGCCTGGCAGCTGAACGGGTTTCCCTAGTCTCACTGGCTCTTCTGGAGGAGGTCGAAGAAGTCCTCCTCGCTTCAAGAAAGGATTCCTCTAGACGAGCCTTCCCCTTCAAGTGGAGGCCCTTCTCAGTCTGGTGCTCGGGGCTCCAGATCAACCCATTCTCTTGCCCCATTCGATGGATCCTCCAGCACCTCCTCCATCTCTTGAAGGAAGGGCTGAAGTCGAACTTTGTCAGGGTGCGCTTGAGCGCCACCTCGGCGAACCACCTCCCCATCGAGGGAAAGCCCCTCTCTGGGCAGCCATTAGTCTCCCGCTTTATGCGGGCTCTTCTACTTTCCAAGCCACCCATCTGTCCTCCTCTGGTGGCATGGGACCTGAATGTGGTGCTCATGCAGCTCACCTGTCCACCCTTCAAGCCGATGGCGACATGCTCGCTCCGGCACCTGTCCTGGAAGGTGGCCTTCCTGGTGGCGCTGACCTCAGCCCGCCGAGTCAGTGAGCTCCAGGCTCTCATGGCTGATGCCCCTTACACCAGGTTCTATTGGAATAGAGTGGTCCTTCATACCCACCCTAAATTCCTGCCTAAAGTCATCTCGGATTTCCATCTCAATCAGGAGATAGTCCTGCCGACTTTCTTCCCGAGGCCTTACACTGACCAGGCATTGGCGGCTCTCCACACCCTTGACTGCAGAAGGGCTCTTGCCTTCTACTTGCAGCGCACTCAGACTCATTGCAAGTCTGGCCGGCTCTTTGTGACCTACGATCCCAATAGACCGGGTCAAGCAGTTACCAAACACACCCTCTCGGTTTGGGTAGCGGACTGCGTCACTTTCACTCACATGAAGGCAGGTACCATGCTGGATCGTCGAGTCACCGCACACGGAGCTCGGGCCAAGGCAGCCTCGATGGCTTCGCTACGCTCTGTGCCCCTGATGGACATCTGCCGGGCAGTGACCTGGTCTTCCACGAATACCTTCGCTGCTCACTACTGCCTGGAGAGGGAGTCCCGCTGGGACAGCGCCTTCGGCCAGGCTGTACTCCTTAATCTGTTCAAGGTATAAGCAGCTCCTGCCCTCCAACCCTTCTTCACGGCTACCGAGGGCTTCGACCTGAGGACTCGGGCGCCTTCAGGCATCGGCTTCTGCTCACGTCCTCGCGGAGGCATTTTTTGGTTACAGGTTCAGTCGCTTGTAGTGGGGAGTCCCATAAGTGAGGACTGACTTCCTGCTTGTTCCTGGAAAAATCGTATTTACTCACCTTTAACAGGTGTTTTCCAGGGACAGCAGGAATCAGTCCTCACTACCCTCCCACCTCCCCTGATGAGTTGCTAGATTTTTGTCCTTCCCTTGCCATCTGCTTGGTAGGGCTCGAGCTAAGGGACCTGACTGAGCAAGATGGCACCCTTGAGCGGGAAGAGGACCACGCATGCATGGCAGCAATCCCATAGGCTTTCTTTGAAAGCTGGGGAATTGCTTTGTGCGGTCTCTGTCGGTGCCGAAGTCACCCATAAGTGAGGACTGATTCCTGCTGTCCCTGGAGAACACCTGTTACAGGTGAGTAACTATGCTTAATCCCACTACTGTACTACCCTGTCATGCTTGAAATTTCTGTCTATAAAGATTCCAGAGTGGAGTTTGTTTCCTGCAAAACTTTCATCCTGCTTGGTTTTATACCTCCTTAATCCATAGCACCACTCCTCCACTAATTTGATCTGCCCTACCATAATTTGTACCCTGATCTTAGAGAGTTATCCTCCTTCTACCAAGTCATAGAAACATGATGGCAGATAAAGACTAAATGGCCTATCCAGTCTGCCCATCCATACCAGCTACTATAATCCCTTTCCCTTTAGAAATCTTCTGTGTCTTTCCCATGCTTTCTTGAATTCAGATACTCTGGTCTATGAGATGCCTATTACGTCTATATCATCTTTAGTGCCATATATTCTCTTTGCAATTTTATGTTTTGGACTTGCACTTGCATACATATATTTTAAAGTATGTTTTGTATTTGTGTTCCCAACATGCTTAGCAGTTGCTACATATAATTAGGAATCATTTATATTTGTCTGCCGTTTATTTAAATTGACCTGCTCTGCTTCAGCCTTTAACACATCTGTATTGGATATTCTAACTTCCCTATTTGTACAGTATTCTTTGAAGATACCTGACTCCAAACCACGTGCTCCTGAATAATTGCTGGCTTTCAACTATGACCTTGTCTCTTGTCCTACCAGAACCCAGTGTAATCAATCTATTCTTATGGGCCATTTAAATAAAGGACAGCTGGGATTAATTTGAAGATGAAAAGGAAGTGGAACTATGGAACTGAAGGGGGGGGGGGTTGGGTGGGCCAGAGGCAAGAACAAGAGAAGACAGACTGGATTAGTGAGTAGAATGACACTTTTCTGCTCTGTTCCAGGTTCACCCCTCCCCTCCTCTTCTCTGCTAATTGCTTGGAAGGGAGGGACTGGTATAATACATCCTTGCTTCTCTGGAGTCTGGAAAAAAGTGTCAGAACCCTGTTACAGGTCGTTCCCCCAGAAATTAAGCCCTAAAGGACACTAATGTTTTTCAGTTACTGCATGGAAAAAAGCTTGAATTATCGCGAGGTAACAGAAAAGCCTCTGCTATAAACTGTTGGAGACGTTCCCATTGTCTGCCCATGTATTGACAGATGCACTTACTACATAAGAGATACTTAAGAACCAAAGTCCATCTGGCCCAGTAACCTGTTTCCAACAGTAGCCAATCCAGGTCACAAGTACAGCACTGGTTCCATAGTGCTTGTCCTGGGGTAAGCAGTGGATTTCCTGGTTATGGACCTTTAATAATGGTTTATGGACCTTTCCTCCAGGAACTTGTCCAAACCGTTTTTAAACCCAGCTACACTAACAGCTTTTATTACATCCTCTGGTAACCAATTCCAGAGTTTGATTACACACTGAATGAAAAAAATATTTTCTCTTATTAGTCTTAAATGAGTTACATAGTAACTTCATTGCATGTTCTGGGGTATTTCTACTTTTTGATGGCATAAACAATCGATCTACATTTACTCATTCCATTCCATTCATTAATTTATGACCTCTATCATATCTCCCCCTCAGCCATCTCTTTTTCCAGATCGAAGAGCCCTAACCTTTTAAGCCTTTCCTCATAGAGGTATCCTCCCATCCCCTTTATCTTCTGCCGACCAGAATTCCATGGTGTTACCGCACCTTGAATATTGTGTGGAACGATACAGAGGCATTATAATATCCTTTATTTTATTCTCCATTTCTTTCCTTATAATTCCTAGCATTCTATTTGCTTTCTTGGCCGCCACTGCACATTGAGTGGAGGGTCCTCAACATGTTATCCACAATGACGCCAAAATCTTTTTCCCAGATGGTGGTTCCTAATGTGGAACCTTGCATCGTGTAACCATAATTTGAATTGTTTTTTCCTAGGTGCATAACTTTGCACTTGTCCTTATTAAATTTCATCTGCCATTTGAACATCCAGCCTTCAAATTTATCAGGGTCCTCTTGCACGTTTTTACAATCCTCTTGTGTTTTAACAACTTTAAATTATTTTGTGTCATCTGCAAATTTCATCACCTCGCTCATTCCCATTTTCAGGTCATTTATGACTATGTTATAAAGCAGCGGACCCAGCACAGATCTATGGGGTACTCCACTATTCCCCTTTCTCCACTGGGAAAATTGGCTATTTAGCCCTACCTTCTGCTTTCTATCTTTTAACCAGTTCCTGATCCACAATACTACACTGCCACCAATCCCCTGACTTTTTAATTTCATCGAGTTTCTCATGAGGGACCTTGTCAAAGGTTTTCTGAAAATCCAGATACACTATATCAACAGGTCACCTTTTTCTACCTGTTTATTCACACCTTCAAAAAAATATAACAGATTAGTAAGACAAGACCCTTCCTTGACTAAATCCATGTTGGCTTTCTGCCATTAAACTATATACTGTCTACATCAGGGGTCTCCAACTCCAGTCCTGGAGGGCTGCAAACCAGTCAGATTTTCAGGATATCCCTAATGAATATGCATGAGACAAATACAAATACAAATACTATCTCATGCATATTAATTAGGGATATCCCGAAAACTTGGCAGGATTGTGGCCCTCCAGGAGTGGTTTGGAGACCCCTGTTCTAAATGTTCAGTAATTTTGTTCTTCATAATGGTTTCTACCATTTTACCTGGCACTGACATTAGGCTCACCAGTCTGTAGTTTCCCAGATCACCCCTGGAACCCCTTTAAAATGCCAATTTAAAAATTGGTGCTACATTGGCCATTTGCCAATCTTCAGGTATTACAGATGATTTTAATGATAGTTTTTATTTCAGTTCTTTCAACAACCTTGAATGTATACCATCCGGTCCAGGTGATTTGCTGCTCTTCAGTTTATAAAATAGTTGTGATACATCTTCCCAGTTTATCAATATTTTTTTCAATTCTTCTGATACATCACCTTTAAATACCATTTTAGGCATGGATAACTTCCTTGTATCATCTTCAGTAAAGAAGAAGCAAAGAATTTGTTCAGTCTCTCCGCTATGGCCTTGTCCCCTCTTAGTGCCCCTTTTAACCCTCTATCATCTAAAGGTCCAACTGACTCTCTCACAGGTCTTTTGCTATGACTGTACTCAAAAACATTTTTATTTTGTGTTTTTGCTTCCATGACCAGCTTTTTTTTAAATTCTCTCTTTGTCTGCCTTTATACCTTGTATCTAAATTGCCCATGCTTATGTTTCCAGTTTTCATCATTTGGTTCCTTTTTTCCATTTCCTACCTCTTATTGAAATTACATTTAGTTATTTGTGGTAGCAGAGCATGTTAAATCATTGTTCACAAACTACAAGATGCAGCCTACACCCATTCCCTGCCCATAACCCACCCTTCTCCTGCCCTATGCCTTGTTAAGCATTTTTGGGGAATGTTTAGTAAAGTGTGCTAACCTTTAAAGCAGGGTTACCATGCGCTAGCACACCTTGTTGACAGAATAGGGCAGTGCATTAAAAATCCTATTTTTGCATTTGGGCTGCAAAACCCCAAGGGAGTGGTACCTGGGCATGTTTGTTTCTGATGATCTTAAGGTGACTAAACAGGTAGAAAAGGTGAAAGCCAGAAAGATGGTTGGATTCATAGAGAGAGGAATGGTCAGCAGGAACAAGGAGGTGATAGTGCCTCTCTATAAGTCTGGTGAGGCCTCATTTGGAGTATTGTATGCAGATCTGGAGATCACACCTTCAAAATGACAGAAAGAGGATGGAGTTGGTGTAGAGGGTGACTACCAAAATAGTCAGTGGGCTTCGCCATAAGGCATATGGGGACAGACTTAAAGATTTCAATATGTATACTTTGGATGGAAGGCGGGGGAGAGGAGACACAGTATGATAGAGACATTTAAATACCTCTGTGGCATAAATGCACAGGGGGAGAGCCTCTTTCAATTGAAAGAAAGCTCTGTAATGAGAGGGCAAAGGATGAAGGTGAAAGGAGATAGACTCAAGAGGCTCGGGAAAAGTGGTAGATGCATAGAATAGTCTTCCATTAGAAATAGTAGAGAGGAGATCTGTATCTGAAATCAAGAAAGCATGGGATCAACACAGAAGATTTCTATGTTTCTAACTGCTTAGCATGTGATGTAGCGGGGATTGGGCAGTTTCAGGGTGGAACATAGGCTTGATGGCACATCATGGTTAGTGCGGGTGACATTGATGCTTACTAATTGCAAATGTGGCAGATAGTACTGGTTCATTTTCTGTCTCTTCAGTGAGTTGTGGTAAGTACACCTGCATTAAGTGTGCTTGCTGTTACATCTAGGGGGAATGGTAAGGAAACATGAGGGAGATCAGGTGAGTCAAGGTCCAAAAGCGGCAGCAAAGAGGTGAGTTTTTAGTCTGGATTTGAAAAGGGTCAGAGAAGGCGCCTGATGTACAAATTCAAGTAGCTTGTTCCAGGCATGGGGGGGGCATGCCCACCTACCTCCTTGCAGTTACCGTGCTGGAGCCATGCTTCAATGCGCTGAACAGCAAGCACATAGGATACTATGTCTCAGCTGCTTTATTTCAATAGAAAACCCCTATGCATTTTGGCAGCCAGCCTTCAGAGGGTGCACATCCTCAAAAAACAAAATAAACAATAAATACAATAAAAACACAAGTACAAATAATGCAAACAATAAATACAATAAATATAAATATAAACTAAAATAAGAGGAACAGTTAAAAGCAATGGTAACAAAAATAAAAACCAAAAACGTAAGGCTAGTACTATTACAAAGGACATGATGTCACATGTAAAGCCCAAATTTGGCGTGCAAAAGAGAGATGAAGAGGAGTGCCATGCATACAGTCAGTACTCACAGAGGCACACTGTGCACAATGCAATCATTAAGCCAATGAAACTGTGGGGAATAGAACTGAAGGGAATAAAATAAAGCAAAAGTCAATCGACAACGTTGCAATCTCTTTAAAGAGTACTCATATAATACATCTCTATAAAAATTGCATCAGGTCATAATTGGAGGGGACAACAGAAGGCCAGTAGGAGGTCAGAGCCAGAGGGAAACACAAATAAGAGCATTGAAAGCAAAAAAACTAATGTGTGCCTTAAAAATATTTATAGTGGGTTAAAAGAACATAATTGCAGGGAACAACAGGAGGTCACTTAGAAAGTCAGAGCCATAGAGAAACACAAATAGGAACATTCAAAGCAAAAAACTGTGTGCCTTCTCCCCTCACTCCAGGCCTTTTTACATTTTTGTTAATTGTAAACCACTTTGAATTGCATTGTACTGCCGACTTTTTCAGTTGGTCTAATAATAAAAAAAAGAGTTTAAATAAATAAATAAATAAACTACTTTCTTTAAGTGATTAAAGCTACAAAAATCTGGCCCCCACCTTTTAAAATAAAAGTAATGTATTCTAGAAAATTAGGAACAAGATTGGGAATGATGCGGCCGTAAAGAAATTCACCTCTCCCCAGAGCTAGAGGAATAGTGAACACAAGACCTAGGCTAGCTGCAAATAATTTCTATTTAACACAAACAGTTTAGATCTAATAAATCTCCTGGACAAACACCCAGAGACCTCTGACAAGCAAATAGCTGAAAATGAGTAATTTGTTTTCTTTTTTCCCTCTTCCTGGAGCTAAAATACTGGCAAACACATAGCCAGGGCGAAAAGCACTTGTAAACCTGCCCCCCCCCCCCCAACACACACACACATAATGGTGTTCTTATCAAATATCGGGTGGCACCAATATTTTGCTTGATTCTTTCTTTGTTTCAAAATTTAGTTTTGGAACACCTATTTTTGTTTGAGAAGAGGAAACCAATTATTTTCTGTTATGCCGCCTCTAAAACGGGATGCTATTATTATTTTTCTCTGTTTATTTGCTTATTAAAATATAAATAGAAATAAGCTGAATCTCCTGAACAGTGGTTGATCATGGTAAACCTTGTTCATCCACCTTGCCTGATATTTTTAAAACTTTCTTATTTTTTATTGCTTTCTCTTAACTTTTCAGCCTGTACAAGGGTATGATGTGTGCAGCTGTTAGTGCATGACGGTCAGTTCTAGCTCATCAAGTAAACCAGGCCTTGACAAATTTTCTTGGAATCTAGGAGCCAGCCTAAAAATCTGGAGGTTGGTCACTGAAACCTAAGTCACAGTGCACACCTCCATCCAACCCTCCAAAAAGCTGTCTCACAGTTACTTTTTTAGGGCCTGATTTATTAAGACTGTTTCCCCATTTTCTATGAGAAAAAGCTTAATAAATCATGCTCTTAATGGGCCACTGCACAGTGCCAACAGAAGGCAGTGACCCCACTCCTCCCTCATCCACCGCCCCCCACTGACCCTTTAAATTATACCTGTATGTGTGTGTGCGTGCGTGCACGTGTGTGTGGTGCAGAGGTGGGGTGGCTGCATGTGTGTGGTGTGTAGCACAGAGGTGGGGTGCCTGCATGTGTGTAGTGTGTGGTGCGGAGATGGGGTGCCTGCATGTGTGCGGTGAGAGGAGTGCACCTTTTGCACACATTATGGGATCATTCTGTCACTCGAATAGTGAGGATGACACTCCTGCTATTCGTCCCCATGCCGGCCCTGGCACAGCGGGTTTGTACAGGGAGGCTTAGACAGGGGTGGGAGGGGGCGTTCTGGAGGTAGAGTGAGTGTGGGGCATGGGCGGGCCATGACCCCGGACGTACAGGGCCGATTCAGAGGTTGGCCCAAAATTCTGGGGCCTCGGATCTAGACGGAGGACGTATTCCACCTCGAAGGTGGAATAGGTCCCCCTGGATGGAGGGAGATTGCGGTGCGGGACACACAGACTCAGAGGATGCAGGGGGGTTCCCCACAGCCCGATCCCGGCCTTGAAAGGCCAGATCAGGGGTTGTGCTGTGGGGAAAAAAGAGCTTGTTCAGTGACCAGGGATCGTGGCTCCTGAATGGAACTGGGGTGTCATGGCGACGGGACACCATGGCACTGCGGCTCCATTCAGGAGCCTGGCTGAGGTAGCTGGGTGTGTCTGGGCATGCAGGCCGATCAGAATCGGGGTCCGGCCTGCACGTCTAGGCCTTAGACCCAATTCTGATCCCGCAGGCACATCTAGCCCCTGCGGGATAAGAATCGGGTCTACCTCTGTTTGCTCCGCTTCTGATCAGCCGCACAGGGGCTGCACAGTCTGAATGGAATTAGCCTCCATGCCCTTAACTTCCAATGCATTCTTTTCTTCACCTTCCAACCCCTTGCACTCTTCCCTTGACCCCCACTCCAATCTCTCTCCTGCTGGTCCTCCACCACCCCCCAACTCTATTTCCCTTCCCAGACTCTGTTCTCTTCAATCTCTCCCCTTGCCCTCCATTCCCCACCCCCACTCACCATTCATTATTAAGACCTACTGTGCCTTTAAAACTCTTCAGCCACAGGTTCACAGACTCCAAAACTCCGGGCGGGCCTCTTCTGGGACTCCTGCCCACAGGGTTTGGGATCCTGGTGGGCAGACATAGAAGTTCTGGGCTGTGATGGCAGCCTCTTCCAGGACTCCTGGTGCTCTGAGTCCGATGTGCCAGGTCCAGTTTGTTAGCTGTCATGGTGACCTAGCGCCTGGGGTTGTTGAGTCCTGAAGTAAACCCATATATAGTTAGAGAGCACAGTCAATGTATTTAGCCCAGAGGTTCTCGGCCCAGTCCTTGGGACACACTTAGCCAATCAGGTTTTCAGGATAGCCACAATGAATATGCACGATCAAGATTTGCATACAATGAAGGCATTGCCTACAAATCTTATCTCCTGCATATTCATTGTGATTATCCTGAAAACCTGACTGGCTAGGTGTGTCCCAAGGACTGGAATGAGAAGCTCTGCCTTAGTCAACGGTATAGTTTTTGGTTACTGAAGGCCCGATATTCAAAGGCATTTACATGGTTTGCAAATCTGCAAAACATATAAATATCTCTAAGCGGGTGCCGCTACTAAGCGCCTCGATGCTAACCTGGGGCATGCTGGGGGTATTCTCGAGTAGCACCCATCACTAACCAGGCAGTGGTGATATTGAGCCTCTGCCTGGTTAGCGGTATACGGGGAAAATTAGACACAGGAAAGACTGGCCTAACTTTTGTCACAAAAGCTAACCAGGCAGCGGCTGAATGTCGCCGCTGCCTGGTTAGCTTTGCAGAAATCCGGGCAACCCAGATATTCGATGCCAGGGCCATATCTGGGCTCCAGCATTGAATTACTGGATTTAAAATACAGTGGTGATGGCTAGCCACATTAGATCGACTAGCCACTGCTACTGAATATCAGGCCCTGAATTGTTAGCAAGTTCTTATGAAATGCATTGAAAATTCACTGGAGAGGCAGCCTGATTTCAGTAGTCTTCACCAACACTTTCCAACCCCCATCTCCCCCCATTAACTTGGCTCCACATCACTGTCCAACCCCAGGATTCTGCCATGGGTCTCCCTTCCTACTTGCGAATCTGGGGGCATTCTGTTCCTTGAAGCCTGGCCACCCTGACACTTCCATCTATCCTCATAGCTATGCTTCCTAGACCTGCTGGTACTTTGCAAAGAAAAGGTAATTACTTGTAGCAGGTGTTCTCTGTGGACAGCAGGAATAAGTCCTCACACATGGATGGCGTCCCCAATGGAGCCTCCTGTAGGAATTCAGCACAGCTTCTATTGGAAGCTTTTGGGAGGCTCCACCAGGCCTGTGCGCGCCTCCTTCCTGCCTGCCGCCATGGTGCCATCTTCTTTAATCTGATAATATAACTGCAGCAAAATACAACTCCTTGGGGAGGTGGGAGGGTTGTGAGGACTTATTCCTGTTGTCCATGGAGAACAGCTTCTACAGGTGAGTAACTAGCTATCTCCAGGAACAAGCAGGAATGAGTCTTCACATATGGGTACGTCAGTACCAACGGAGTCTGCGCGGGAACGCTCCCCAGCGTCCAATCAGAACGCTTTTGGAAGCATCCCAACATGCCTGTGTGCTGCCTTCCCGCCTTTCCCAACTGCCTCTCCTCAGTTTTCGTTTTTCCGCGGAGCCGACAGGATGTCCTTCTGTCACCGCAGAAAATTCTTTTATTTTTTAGTTTTCTTGTGGTCGCGGCTGCCTTCCCCGACGCCACTGGTACTGCCGGTGTTTCTTTTCTTTTTTCTTCAACTTATTCCTGTTAGGGAATATTTTTTCCTTCTTAGTGCCTGACGGGGTTTTTTCCCGGCCTGCTAGGCCTACCCCTTTTTTCCTCATGGAAGCGCCAGCCACTATTCCTAAGAAATGTTCAAACTGTGGCGGTACAAAATTTATTTAGACACTCACACTTGGTGTCTACCCTGCTTGGGTCCTGACCATTTTCCTCTGGAGTGTCCCTCCTGTAACAGTATAGTGGGAAGAAGTCTTCAGCATCGAGTTCCCCTCAATACGTGGTCCCCATTCAACTTCAGGGCACCGACCACCCCTTCTTCTTCACAGGATCAGGTAACCCAAAAACAGTCTGTTAAGACTAGCCAGTCCTCGAGTGGTAGATCTCATGCACAGCATAGAGATGCCTCTGGCCTTGCCCTCGAGAACACACTGGCTTTAAAACCCCGGTGGGAGTCTTCGGCCTCCAAATCCTGTGTGGGGTTTCAGGTTGTTCCTGAGGTTCACCCCTCTCCGAACATACCTGAGCCATGCTCGGTAGTGGCATCTGCTTCGAGCGGTACCAATACCTCGGCATTGGCAATGGTGTTGGATGAAACGTTCCTCACCAAGGATCATAGTCTGGCATCCTCGGTACCTACGGGGCCGTTGGATACGCTGCAGACCAATCTTCCAGTATCGGTATCGATCCCGGTACCGGTACTGGTACCGACGTCGGTACCCTCCAGATGTGCATCGATAGACTCGCTTCCTTCGATGCCGAGTCTGGAATCGATCTCCAGTCTGGAGGACTGGGTACCGACTCGCCTTGGTACCAATACCGGACGGTACCGAAGGCACGGTTCCAATGGTCCATGTTCGGCACTCTCGGTTCTTTCGATACCGTTAGAGCCATCACCGGCTGGTCTTCTTCCACCGGTATTGGATACGGTACCGGAGTCAGTACCGGTATCCATTTTACCTTCGCTGTTGGTACCTTCCATGCTTCTTTCATCAGCCTCGCTTCCCTCGGTACCGAGTCTGGAATCGATTCCTGGCATGGACGATGCGCTACCGACTGTTGCTGGTCCCGACCTCCTACTGTACCGGCAACCATCCTCTAAGGATCCCATACTCCACCCTTTAGGATCTTCTACTCCTCTAATACTGGATAGATCCCTGGGTGCCAATGCTAGTTCTTCAACAGATCTAGCCTGTCCTCCTCTTCCAAGAGGATTTCCCTCTGGGGATTTTTCTTTTCAAGCTTTTCTGCTGGATATGGCAAAATCACTTGCCATTTCTATACCTGGACAGGATCCTACACAAGGGAATACAGAATCCCGGTATATTCCTGGGACTGCAAAGGAGAACATCATGCTTCCTTTGCATCAATCCTTGCAGGATCTCCTCTTACGAATGTGGGAAGCTCCTTTAACGGTACCCCCACCTTCTAGGGCAATTGATCTTCTATATCAGGTGCCCCCCTCTCCAGGTTTTCAAAGGACTCAACTTCCTCATCATTCTATTGTTGTAGAATCAGCAATGAGGCGTATTAAGAGTACTAAAAAGCACTCTTCTTATCCGCCAGGTCGTGAGTCTAAGACTTTAGATGCCTTTGGACGCCAAACCTTCCAGGCATCCATGCTTTCAGCAAGAATTCTCTCATATATTTTCTATATGGGATTATCTCTTGAAGAGGTAACAAAGAAATTACTGTTTTTGACTCCTTTTCTTCAAGAGCCCAAAAGAGCAGACTATTCCTCACTGGTTAGTCATGCTCAAAATATCTCTAGGTTCCTTACTCGTGCTCCCTAGACTCCTTTGAGTCTGTTAGCAGAACTTCTGCTATAGCTATAGGGGCACGATGTAAAGCCTGGCTCCAAGTTTCAGTCTTGGACAAATGGGCACAAGAAAGACTGGGAAATACTCCTTGCACTGGAGAAAATCTCTTTAACAAGGAGTCTTTACTCCAAGTTGCTCAGTTAACCACTGACATTCCTGTTTCCAGAGGCTGTTCTACGCCTTCCTCTTTCCCAGTTGGTAGGAAATGTCCTACCAAACTTTCTTTCCCTAGGGGGAAAAGGTTTTATCCATCTTCTGCCCATCATACAGATGTTCCCAAACAAGGGAAACATCGCCCTGGTCTAAAGAAACCACAACCTCAATAGGTTCAGCAAACCCAGCAGTCGCAGGGTTTCAGATAGATCATCATTACCTCTCCTGGTTGGTGGTTAAAGTTGCAGTCTGCTTCTTTTCACTTGAAGTATCTGCACTAATTTCTTCCTAACTTTTCCTGGATCTCTCTTCACGAGACATCTTTTCTTTTACTCTAAGAGTCTTTGTGATGATCATGCCCATAGTTAACAGGGTTTCTTTTCCTCTTTAGGGAAAAGAGAAATGACAACTATCAATAAGACAGTTGTTTCCCTGTACTGGCATGTATAATCTTACCTTTCAGAGACTTCCTGCATAGTCAGTCTCCTTCAACTCTGTCTTACCTCCCTCTTACCACAACATTCGGTTTGTAAGAGTGGCTCTATTATACTGGTAAGCCCCTATGGTCCTCTACCTATTCCACAGGGGGATTCTCCCTTCCAGAGTTGTCTCCCCCTTTTATTACCTTAGGGCAGCTCATCAGACAATAGGAGGTCTTTCCACTCCTATTATGTCTGTTGTTTCTTTTTCCCAATCTAAAAAAAAAAAAAAGAGGGGGAAAAGACATTTTTTTCCGCTGCCCTGGTAGTTGCTGCAGATGCAGCAATTCCTAGTGGTTAAGCCACTGGTTCTGTTCACCACACAACCAGGGTTTCTCCTCCACTAGCAATCCTTCTAGCCTCAGTGCTAAACCCCAAACAGCTTATCAGCCTTGTTTGGAAACCCTATTATCACAGACTGGTTGGCTAACTTCTATTCTTCGCCCCCTTGTCCTTGGCAGAATAGTTTAAGTTACCCACTGGCTTTAAACAGCCAGTTTTTTTCTTTTAACCAACCTGCAGCATGCTCTCTGCAACTCTACAGAGTAGCTTTGCACTATGGGCCCTTGCTAGAGAGCATTAGTATCTTGCCTAGCAGATAACCCTAGATGGTTAGGAGGGGTTCCCCCAGTCATGTTCTCATGACTGGCAGGTGTTCCCTACCCTTACCATCTCATCTACAATCTCTTTTGAGACATAAGACACAGGCCTTTCATCACGTGAAAACCTAAAGAATGGCCATTTCCCTGGTTTGGCCCATATCTCCTTTGGACTTCTCGCCAGAGATAGTTTTCTTTCAGTGGCAGCTCAAGGACGCCTGATACCCATCTTGCCCTTATAGGCGGGTCACTATGGTATCTTATTCCACTGGCGCCCTCTATCCATTCACTATACTGCAGTTCTGGAGAGATCTGGATTTGCTGCCTGCAGACTGAAGTTATCCACTGCATTTTTCACGTAGGCCATCCTGGTTATTCAAGAGCTCGAATTCTGAAAGGAATCTAGACTCCTTCTTGTCAGGGAGACCATTCCTCTGACTCTGTCAGTCATAACCAGAGAAAGAAGATTCTCTATGCATCTATTCAAGCAGGTGTCACCCTTCTTGCTATTAGATGAATCTTTCTCTCTCCCCATATCCTAGGGGGATCTAGTTATATAGGCATCTCTTCATCCACATACCTGGAGATATGTGTCTATATGCCTACAGATTTATATATATATATATATATATATATATATATATATATATATATATAATCTGTGTATCTTCTGCTCATGTATATTTCTCTCTATATATAGGCATATATACCCTATATGTGTATATATTTAGGAATATATATATATCTATATATATATATCTGTTGAGATATATCTTTTAGGTAGATATGTATCCACATACCTATCTATCTGTCTGTTTAGGTTCAGATATCCATATATTCCTATATGACCCTGACAGATGGGCACTACCCCTATCCATGCTGTGCCAGCATGCTTAGGGTTCTACACAATTAAAAAATCAGATCATGTGTTAGGACAAACATAAACTAACATTCACAACACAAAACATATATGATTAAATGTAGGAACATCCGTCAAGTCGGGGGACAAGAGACCCCTTCGTGTGAACGGACTTCTCCCTTTAATCTTTTTTATTATTATTATATTTCTACAACAGTCCTAGTAAAAGCAGACCCAAAGAGCCACAGTGCTAAGAATAAAAATTCTTAATGACCAAAAAGTCAAAATCAAACTTAGCTGGCAATAGGGTCCTGCAATGGTCTCCCAAACACTCCTTCCAAGATATTTTAGCGAGAAAATCAAGAAGACATTCTTCAAGACTCCATTCCTCCCAAAGTATTGCAATGGGAAAACAGCCTCTTAAACAACTCATCGAGAAGACATTTCTTCAAAACTCCATCCGGCTGCTGCATATGCGCCCGATGGCGCTCTTCTCTTTAAATTGCTGCTTGGCTCATCTTCCTGGTTCGACCCGATCGATCGGGGGAGCTCATTGGTGTTTCCAGCTGCTGCCGATGTGCCCAGTGGTGCTCCTCTCTTTGAATTGCTGCTTCAGTAGTTTAAAGAGAGGAGCGCCATCGGGCGCATTGGCAGCAGCCGGAAGTACCAACGAGCTCCCACGATAGATCGGGGTCGAGCCGGGAAGATGAGCCAAGCAGCAATTTAAAGAGAGGAGCGCCACAAGGCGCATCAGCAGCAGCTGAAAGCACCAATGAGCTCCCCCGATCAATCGGGGTCGAGCCGGGACGCCCGGCAGTCATCCGCACACAGAGAAGCTGCCCAATCAGATGAGCCAAGCAGCAGTTTAAAGAGAGGAGTGCCATCAGGAAACTCCTTCTGCAGCACCCGCCCACTCTGACATCACTTCCTCGGTCGCTGCAGAAGGAGTTTCCTAGGACGACCGGAGGGCTTCTCACAGTTATCTTTACCTTTTCCTTTTAACTTTATTGCAGCCGCTGCTTTGTGAAAAGCAGAAGCAGTGGCTGCACATCGCATTTGCGGACTGCTGGATTGGGAGGTTGGCTGGATCGGCTGGGCTGGTGTAGAGCAGTGTTTGCCTCTGAATGTAAGGTGCCCTCGAATGTAATGCACACCCTGAGTTTAGAGCCTCATTTTGGCCAGAAAAGGTGCGCATTACATTCGAGTAAATATGGTATTTCTCTTTTTTTTCTTTTGGTAGCCTGGACAGAGAGAAGGACATTGGGGGAGGGAAGAGTTGGAATCGAATCCCCAAACAGGTGCTGGAGAGATTGGCTGAAGTTACTGTCGCATTGGGAATCCCCTTCCAGGTAGTAGTGAGATGTGAACGTGTGGACAGAAGCCCACGTTGCAGCCCTGCAGAATTCCTCCATGGAGAACAAGCGTAAGTTGGCCATCGATGCAGCCATTGCTCAGACATTGTGAGCTGTGACATGCCCATCAAGGCTCAGGCCTGCCTGGGCATAAGCAAAGGAAATGCAGTCTGCTAGCCAAATTGAAAGAGAGCGTTTGGAAATGGCTGTAGTCAAAAGGAACAAAAAGCTGGACGGACTTCATATGGTTCTTTGTCCACTCCAAATACAGTATAAGGCTAAAACCCACTTGCAGTCCAACATGTGCAATGTCGCTTCCCCCTTGTGGGCATGAGGCCTAGAAAGAAATGTAAGTAGCACTATTGACTGATTGAGATGGAAATCTGAAACCACCTTCAGAAAGAAACGAGGATGTGTATGAAGGACTACTTTATTATGGTGGAATCTAGTATATAGGGGATGAACTACCAGAGCCTAAAGCTCGCTCGCTCGGCACGCCAAAGTGACTGTTACCAGAAACAAGACCTTCCAAGTCAAGAGCTTCAGTTGAGCGGCTTAAAGGGAGCTTTCATGAGCTGCACTAGTACCACATTGAGGTCCCAAGCCATAGCTGTGAGCTTGTACAGAGGCTTCAGAGGAGAAGCACTCACATGAAGCGAACAATCAAAAACTGTGCTGAGATGGATTTCCCATCTACCACACAATGGTATGACCCAATCGCACTGAGGTGAGCTCAGATGGAGTTAGACTTCAGGTCCGAGTGAGAGAGGTATAGAAGATACTTGAGCATTCTCCTTGTGGGAGAGATGAAAGGATCCAAGGCCTGGCCTTCACACCAAACATCCAAGGGTGTTGAAAGAACTTAAATATGAGATTTCAGACCTGCTATTAGTAATCTGTGAATTTTCATTAAAATCATCTATAATACCTGAAGATTGGAGGATCGCCACTGTAACGCCAATTTTTAAAAGGGGTTCCAGGGGTGATCCGGGAAACTACAGACCAGTGAGCCTGACATCAGTACTGGGAAAAATGGTAGAAACTATCATAAAGAACAAAATTACTCGGCATGTAGATAGTCACGGCCTAATGGGAAACAGCCATCATGGCTTTAGACAAGGAAGATCTTGTCTTACTAATCTGTTATGGTTTTTTTGAAGATGTGAATAAACAGGTGGACAAAGGTGAGTCAGTTGATATAGTGTATCTGGACTTTCAGAAAGCCTTTGACAAGGTCCTTCATCAGAGACCTTTGGCAAAACTAAAGAGTCATGGGATAGGAGGCAGTGTACTATTGTGGATCATGAACTGGTTAAAAGATATAAAGCAGAGGGTAGGGCTAAATGGCCAATTTTCCCAAGGGAGAAAGGGGAATAGTGGTGTACCCCAGGGATCTGTGCTGGGTCCGTTGCTTTTTAACATATTCATAAATGACCTAGAAAAAGGAATAACGAGTGAGGATATCAAATTTGCAGATGACGCAAAACTATTTAAAGTCCTAAAAAACCCAAGAGGATTGTGGAAAATTGCAAGAGAATCTTAATAAATTGGAAGACTGGGCATCAAAATGGCAGATGAAATTTAATGTGGACAAGTGCAAAGTTATGCACCTAGGGAAGAACAACCCAAACTATGGTTACACGATGCAAGGTTCCACATTAGGAACCACCACCCAGGAAAAAGATTTAGGCGTCATTGTGGATAACATGCTAAAACCCTCGGCCCAGTGTGCAGCGGCGGCCAAGAGAGCAAATAGAATGCTAGGTATCATAAGGAAAGGAATGGAAAATAGGACTAAAGATATTATAATGCCTCTATATTGTTCCATGGTGAGACCGCACCTTGAATATTGTGTGGAATTCTGGTCGCCGTATTTTAAAAAGGATATAGCGTTATTAGAAAAGGTTCAGAGAAGAGCCACCAAAATGGTAAAGGGGATGGAAGGATACTCCTATGAAGAAAGGCTAAAAAGGTTAGGGCTCTTTAACCTGGAAAAGAGACGGCTGAGGGGAGATATGATAGTAGATCAATTGTTTACGTTGTCAGAATATAGAAAGACTAGGGGACATGCAATGAAGCTACAGGGTAAACTATTTAAGACTAATAAAAGAAAATATTTTTTCACTCAACGTGTAATCAAACTCTGGAATTTGTTACTGGAGGATGTAGTAAAGGCTGTTAGTGTAGCTGGGTTTAAAAAAGGTTTGGACAAGTTCCTGGAAGAAAGGTCCATAAACCATTATTAAGAAGGGACCCAGGATATCAATGCTTGACCCAGTACAAGCCTTGTGGAACCTGTGTCTTTTGGGGAAACTGCTAGGTACGTGTGACCTAGATTGGCCACTGCTGGAAACAGGATACTGGGATTGATGGGCCTTGGTCTGACCCAGTATTGGCATATCTTATGTTCTTATGTAAACTTCTTCTACTTACAGGTGTAAGGCCTTCTCGTTGAAACCCTTCTAGAGGACATCAGGAATTCTGACAGAACTTGCCTCTCAACTTCCACGCCGTGAGGGCCAAGTACCAGACGTTGGGATGTAGCATCTCTTGTCATCCTGCGAAACTAGATCTGGAGCATGCCCAAGCCAGAGAAGTTCCTGAGTAGAGAGCTGTAGCAGAAGTGGGAACCAGGGCTGTCTGGGCTAATACGGTGTAATGAGTATCACCGTGCCTTCATCTGTCCTGAGCTTTGCTATGAGAGGTATTGGAGGGTAAGCATACAGAAGCCCCCCCCCCCCCCCCCCCAGTGCAGGAGAAAAGCATCTGATGCCAGTCTGCTGTGAGATCTCACTCTGGAACAGAACTGATCTACCTGGGCATTTTGCGGAGTGACGAACAGGTCTATCAAGGGAATGACCCACTATCAAAAAATATAGGCTGCCACATCTCTGTTCAATGTCCATTTGTCTGGCTGAAGAATACAGCTCAGGCTGTCTGCCATAGTGTTTTAGTCTTCCATCAGATATGTGGCCTTCATCTCCATTACGTAAGCAATGGCGAGCCTCCACAACCTAACCGACTCCCAGCACAGGAGATAGGAGCCGGCGCCCCCCTGCTTTTTGGCATAGAACATAGCGATTTGTCGATTTAAACGAGGACAATGCAGTTGGTTAGCCAATCTCGGAAGGCCTTTAGAGCATTTGCTTTGGCTCTCAGTTCCAGGAAGTTGATCTGGTGAAGACTCTCCTTAATGGACCAGACACCCTGAGTGTGGAAGCCGTTGAGATGAGCTCCTCATCCCAATTTGGATGCATCTGTTGTCAGGATCTTCTGGGACGAGGCCTTCTGAAAGGGGAGACCTTTGAGCAAATGTTGAAGAACCGACCACCAATGCAATGATTGGACCAGGGGATTGGTGACATATACCCACTCTCTGAGACAACCCTTAGTCTGGGCCTACTGAGTCTGCTTTATCTGAAGACAGATAAAACTTTTTAGTTTTTGGCTTATCTGAAGACATGCCAGGGGCGTGACATGCACTGAAAGTTAAAACGTAGTACTGGGTATTTCCTTGCCATCCTTCCTCCATTTATTAAATCAAATGTGATCATGCCGCAACATCCTTATCTCTTGCACCAGATCCTATGTTCCACTAAGGAGTGGTTTAGTGGTTGGAACACGGTACCCCAGGCCAGAGGACCATGGGTTTGATTCCCGCTTAGGGACAGCAATCTCATGCCGGAGGTTTCTAGTCCTATAGGCACTCCTTGTGGCTTTGGGCAAGCAACTTAACCTTCCATTGCCTCAGGAATGCATGTAGTTTATGAGCCCTTCAGGGACAAAGGAATGTTTCCAGTACCTGCTTGTAGAGTGTATAAACCGCTCTGTTGCCCTTCAGTCCATGCGGTATATCAAGAAATTGCATAAACATAAACATGTGTCCTAGGATGGTTAGCATCCTGTAAGCCGTCACTCAGTTGAGTGTTTTGTACTATGGCTTTTGCATGAGTTGTGTCGAGCAGGGCGCCTATGAATTCTAGCTGTTGGGTGGGATGAAGGTTGGATTTGGGGTAATTGATCACAAGCTCTAATAGCTCCAATACCTGAATGGTCAGCCATGCAGACTCTCGAACTCCCTCTGGAGTGGTACATTTTATCAGCTAATCATCCAGGTAAGAGAAGACAGTGTTCTGAGGTAGGCTGCCACTACCTACTACTTCTACTAATCATTTGTATAGTGCTACAAGGTGTCCTTAGCTCTGTACATATAGATGAAAGACACAGTCCCTTCTCATGAGAGCTTACAATTAAGATGAAAAACATCGCAAAACTGGGGAATAGAATATGTCAAGATACACAAAAGTAGTGCACAAAAGAATGAGGACCATCAGGATCCAAAAGCAACCTCAAAGAGAAGGGTCTTCAGCCTGGACTTGGATAGGGTCAGAGAAGGAGCCTGACACACTGACTCGGATAGTTTGTTCCAGGCATATGGAGCAGCAAGGTGGAATGAACGAAGTCTGAAGTTGGCAGTGGCAGAGTGTATTACTAATTAAAGATTTATTTGAATTTTTGGATCAGCAAAGATATTGTACTGAACTCATGAGCCATTCTAACTCATGAGCCATTCTGCCTGTGAGGACTCATGCTGAGCCAATTTGCTAGCTCAGAGACCAACGCTGTATTTACAGTCTAGTGAGAGATCTTTACACATCTAGCCTGGGGAGTGTTAAGAGGCCAGAGAGGGAGACAGAATTCTTCCCTTGGCCTTTGAACAATTCTCTTGGCCAATATAGAAACATTTGCCTAGCCAATGTAGACAGGATAAGAATTCTTCTAAAACCATGGGGGGTGTCTCCCTTGACAGAGACCCATTAATGATAACAAAAGAACACTTCATCTAGCCTTGAATATGGGGGGTGTCTCCCTTGACAGAGACCCATTAATGATAACAAAAGAACACTTCATCTAGCCTTGGAATGTAGGCCATGGAGGATGTGTCCTTTGAGCATTCTCAGATATCTGACCATGTCTGATTGTGTAAGTTTGAGCTTCTAACAGGTGGTCAGAAGCCTACCCAGAAACCAAAGCAAAAAAGGTGGATGGGGTGGGGAGAAGCTCATGGGTGAGAGCTGGCTGCAACACATTTGTTCCTATATAAGTACAGAGAAAATCCATAACAGACAGAGCGTAGATCTGCTTGGCCAGGCATGAAGGATCCTAGACTGTCATTAGTTCCTCTCGCTGAGTGCTCCCAGCTGATGTGTAAAGGGGTTATGACAAGTTTGGTGAAGTATATTCTTTGTACATAGCTGCATTCTCTCATAACTCTTTCAGTACTGTAATTAAGTGCATTAGTTATTATTCTAATTGCATTCTAGTTATCTTTTCTAACTACTCATGTGTAACTAAGAGAATTACTTGTCTTTCTGAATGTCTTCTTACTTTGTTTGTAAATAAACTGCACGTCTTCATTACAAGGTGTTAGCCTTTGTTGAAGTAAGACAATTGGTACCAGAAGTGGGGTGCGACAAAAAAGAAAGGCTAAAACAATGTTGAAAAGAAGAGGAAAAAATGTAAATAGTATAAAAACTGTAAAGGAAGGTAGAGATGTGAATATTGTAAATATTCATAGCGGGCATCAGGCTTTTTATGAAATATTAGCTAGAGAGTGTTCTTGGGGGTCAGGACTAAGTGAGACTTGGGAATCTGTTTTAAAAGATGATGAACCTGTTAATGCCCTTACATGCTTGCAAAAAAAAATACCTGTTGAAAAAGGAACAGAATTGAGTACCTTAGGGAGAAGGAGATTGCTTTTGTTGTCTGCATATTGTAAGATGCATCAGACAAATTCTAGCAAATTAGATTTGATTGCATGGACAGATAAAATAGACATTTATCAGCAAGTTGCTGAGAGGGTGGCTCAGTATAAATACCGTAGGAGACGGGGAAAAAGAAAGAAAAAGAAAATGCACGTCTATTGCTAACCAATTTATAGGAGGAAAGTGCTGAGTACTCCCCAAAATCCTGGAGGAGTTAATCTAGAAGATACTGTGGAGGATTTTAATCAACAAGAGATTAATGATAGATCATGGTGATAAGAAATTCTGTTTGATTAGTTCTGACCCACTGATACAAGATCAGTTTTGTCATGTTATTATGACTTTACAAATTCAATTTCAAATTGATAAGGGAAATGACTGCAGCTGGATCTGCAGCCAAGGAAAAGGGATCTAAAAATAATAAAAACTGTTTAGGAAAATATGTAACCTTGTGCTGTAAAGATGTTTAATTCAGTGCTTTGAACAAAATGCCTATCCTGTAGAGTTAATATTAATTGTTATGGAAAATCCTTATAAAAGATTATGAAAAAGTGAAGACTTTTTTTTAAGGTCCCTCGTTAAGAGAAACTCTGATCAGAAAGGTATAATGCACTTGTAAGCTTTGATTTGTTCTGTATTCAAATGTTTGTAGTAAAAAACTGTTTTTCTTCTATTACTGGCTACTCCAGTAGATTTTATAGTCCCTGAATGCTGAAGTGACTAGATCAAACAAACAAGGCAAACTTTTTTCCTCCAAAGTGGAGGTTGAGAATCCTGACAGGACGGTGGGGCATTGAATCCTGAGTAAGTGAGAGGGTGATCTTTATCATTAATATGTTATGCATCTGTTCTTTGTCTTTGACTGTATATGCTACCAAGCAAACTTAAAAGTTAAAGGAGGATTTTTATATTGTGGCAAGCACCCCAGAGGGCATAGTTAACCATAAACAGCTATAACTATAGGTTAATTGTTCAGCCACATTTGCATGAAGGACACAAGACAATGGTTCGTTCTATTGGCTGTGTTGAAGATAACATTTCAGATCAGTTTGATACCAGTCTCAGGTATACACTAACAGAACTGCTTCATTGAAGTCACTTGAATAGATGTTGTTTGATGTATTTTGGCTCATTCTTTTAAAATATTTAGTGTTTTCTGCACAAATGTTTTCTGTTTTGCAAACAAATCTTTTTCTGAACTTGCAAATACAAGTAATACTTCTGCATGATATGCCATCTTTTATGCTGTTTTGACATTAACTGCCTTGATCACTACAATGATACCTTAAGATGGTTTTAGTAGGACTTGTCTATTCCATGTTACTGTATTACTTTAAACATATAAAGAGGAGTGTTTGCATTCCAGATATCCATCAACCTTTTTGTGACAAAGTTTCAGTTTCATGCTTCTTTTTGAACTGTAGTATTCAAGATAATTACTTTGCCTTGTTAAGCTTTATGCTAACGACTGAGGGACAAGACAGTAACATCACAGTTTTATTTGTTACAATATGGGATTTTAGAATAAATGCACCTGTTTTCCTGTATTTGAATTTTACATATGTTGCAGCACTGTGAGATATTAATTTTCTGTAGTTTATACACTTGCACTTATGACACTTGTGGTAATAGTACATTACGCAGAGGTCCAGTACACACACAGCAATTACCAGATGAGTAAAATATTAATAAGTTTGATGAAATTTTAGACAAAGGCTGATATGAAATTGCTCTGTTCCCAAGCATATAGAACAAATATAGATTAAAGATGGAACTGAGTTCCCAGGAAATAATGAGAACTTGAGTTGATTGGATAAAACCAAATCTTGCTTGTCAGCAATGATCCAGGAGAGGTTTGAGAAAAGAATAAGAGAGAGAGAGAGGCAGAAAGGTGAAGCCGCAAATGCCTTGCAATCCAAGAAGAAAATGTGCTGCCTTGCAATCCAAGAAGAAAATGTGCTGCTTCCAGTGTGATGATCTGGGCTATCAAGCTCTAAGACTCCTTGAGGACCCACAAGGCCTGAAGAACAGGAACCTTGCATATTTATGCCTCTGAAGAGACATAGATAGGCAGGGGGAGCATAGGCCGAGAAGAACCCGAGGATAGTCATGAGGTCCAGCCACAAATGCCTTGCAATCCAAGAAGAACCTGAAGATGAGGCCTAGCCACCAATGCCTTGTACCCTCTTAGATCTCTCACCTCAAAAGGATCTCTTTTTGACACCATAATTAATGAGTAGCTTATACAAATCCTTGTGAACACTGCAATTTTAGAATCAGCCTAACAGCACTCTCACTGAGAACAGTGTATATGACAGATTCTAGTTATACGTGAGAGATGAGCCATATTTCTTTCTATTGGGATTGATGTTATAAAATGCTGCAAAATGATAGTTTTATATTGTAAGGATTTTACCCAAATTGTTCCTATTTTAGAATGAGCATATGTCCACTTAGCATTGGACCAATTAAGTTGATGGGAAAGGGACACTGTTTACTCATACTGTTACCATTTGTTTACTCCAATATTGAGTTATTAACAATTGTTTGATATTCTTAGCAGCCTTGCCAAATAAGGATACATAAGTATGGTATAAGAAACAGGAAAAAGGACTTATGTAAGTAGTTGGTGGAATGATGCAGGTGATGAAGAAGTGTTGTGGAAAAGTGTTGTGAGGGATGAAGTGGAGTATTAAAGGAGAAACTGTGATAGACAATAAACTGATGAAGGTAATTTGAAGTGATGTATTTGCCTAATGAATATGTAAACAAAAAAAATTATGAGCACTTTATTCGACTGTGCCGTCTCCAGAAGCTTCAATTCAGGAAGTCATACTCAACAATTGGAAGAAATAGATTATTTGGAGACAGGCTAGGTGCACCTTGCACCCTGATGAGCTTTGGAAAACACACACTGGCCATGTGGTACTTCCGGATGCTTTGTGCCTCACTTTTCCTCTGTATGTCCTGGCCAGGCATGCAGAGGAAAAGGGGGATGATTTGATGACAAATTCTCACACAATTGGGTATAATTCTAAAACTTGTCAAAATTGCAGAACATGTGTGTGCAGTTTGTCTGATCTGAAACATGTAAAGGTCAGTCAAGGGCAAAATGGAATATTTCCTACAAGCAAAATGAATTTCCAGTGATAGAGAGACAAGGAGTTAATCAAACTGCGAGATAAGATTGACACCATACGAGATAGTTACTAGTAGATCACTGAAAGTTTATAAAAGCAATATTTATTATTTGTAGGATATGATCTTAGTAAATATAGATGAAATTAAGTTTGTCTTATTGTGAAATCTAATCTAGAATTTTTAGTCTTTTCATTTAATATTGGTGCTGCTCTTCTGAATGAGGCCTGGAGCCATGTCACCAATTGCGATCCAGAGAGTCCAGCAGAGAAACTTGGCCAGAGTCCAGATGGAACAGACCCTCCCGAGAAATCCGAACTACACACCGCAGAAACGTGTGAGGGAATCCCTATCTACTTCAATGTGTCACAATGAAAGAAAGGCCAAGATGTCCACCTACGAGAATGAGAGGTTCAACTGTTGAGAGAGGCCAAGCTTAAACTTCAGAGAAAGGTGAAAATAACGCTACGGACTCCTGAAAAACTGCTGAGAAGCAGGCCAAATTATCTGAAAATAGGAAAAGGACTATTGGACTTTTGTGGACTTTCGTGAATGATTTTTTTTTTCTTATGTATTGTTGTTGTTTCCTTGGAAAGTAACTGTAATTCTAGTATCTCAAATTTTTTCTGCTGAACATCATGTGCCCAATTGCTTATGTCACCTGTTCCCCAGATTTTAGTTATTAAAGTCTATGGGGCAGATGTACAGTGGGAAAAAGTTCTGAATGTGCAGATGAAATGAATCCCCCACTGCATGGGGAACTGATAAAGATAGCTGAGACCTACAAGCCATTTGGCTTTGACAATTGTAATGCCGGGGGGGGGGGGATGGGAAAATATCACCCAAATTACACTGAGGCTTGTCCCCTCCAGCGTTTGCCTTAATGCTATCCACTATGTTTTAGCCCAAGTTGTTGTTACTGTATTTCTAAATGAATTACAAAGGCGATTCAGCCATTGCTTACGTACAATATCCTTGTTGATCCAAGGGTGGAATGTATTACTAATTAAAGATTTATTTGAATTTTTGGATCAGCAAAGATATTGTACTGAACTCATGAGCCATTCTAACTCATGAGCCATTCTGCCTGTGAGGACTCATGCTGAGCCAATTTGCTAGCTCAGAGACCAACGCTGTATTTACAGTCTAGTGAGAGATCTTTACACATCTAGCCTGGGGAGTGTTAAGAGGCCAGAGAGGGAGACCGAATTCTTCCCTTGGCCTTTGAACAATTCTCTTGGCCAATATAGAAACATTTGCCTAGCCAATGTAGACAGGATAAGAATTCTTCTAAAACCATGGGGGGTGTCTCCCTTGACAGAGACCCATTAATGATAACAAAAGAACACTTCATCTAGCCTTGAATATGGGGGGTGTCTCCCTTGACAGAGACCCATTAATGATAACAAAAGAACACTTCATCTAGCCTTGGAATGTAGGCCATGGAGGATGTGTCCTTTGAGCATTCTCAGATATCTGACCATGTCTGATTGTGTAAGTTTGAGCTTCTAACAGGTGGTCAGAAGCCTACCCAGAAACCAAAGCAAAAAAGGTGGATGGGGTGGGGAGAAGCTCATGGGTGAGAGCTGGCTGCAACACATTTGTGCCTATATAAGTACAGAGAAAATCCATAACAGACAGAGCGTAGATCTGCTTGGCCAGGCATGAAGGATCCTAGACTGTCATTAGTTCCTCTCGCTGAGCGCTCCCAGCTGATGTGTAAAGGGGTTATGACAAGTTTGGTGAAGTATATTCTTTGTACATAGCTGCATTCTCTCATAACTCTTTCAGTACTGTAATTAAGTGCATTAGTTATTATTCTAATTGCATTCTAGTTATCTTTTCTAACTACTCATGTGTAACTAAGAGAATTACTTGTCTTTCTGAATGTCTTCTTACTTTGTTTGTAAATAAACTGCACGTCTTCATTACAAGGTGTTAGCCTTTGTTGAAGTAAGACACAGAGAAGAGCACAGATAAAAGGGATCTGCCAGAGGAACGGAGTTCCCGAGGTGGAGTGTAGAGTGAGATAAGAGAGGAAAGATAGTGAAGAGCCGCAGAAGAATGTACTTGTAAGTCAGTAGGAGAAATTTTAATTGGATGCAGAAACTGATGGGGAGCCAGTGAAGTGACTTGAGAAGAGTGGTTACATGAGCATAGTGACACTGGAAGATGATAAGCCATGCAGCTGAGTTTTGAATAGATTGAAGGGGAGAAAGATGATTCAGAGGGAGACCAGTGAAGAGCAGGTTAACAATAGACAAGATCGCTGGAAGTAGCGGTATACAAATGTATACTAAATAAAATAAATAAATAAATAAGATGGGAGGTGATTAGTGAGTGAATGAGGATCTTAGTAGTGTGTGTAGAAAGGAGGGACAAATTTTGCCAATATTATAGAGCAATAAGTGAGGTTTTAGCTATCTGTTGGATGTATGCAGAGAAAGAGAGAGAAGAGTCACTACCACAAGACATTTTGTGAAGACTCGGAGTATTGTCTTCCCAGGCCGAATCTGAGATACTTCCTATGAGCGGGATGGATTGGTATGTGGGTATATGCATCCTTTAGATCCAGGGAACATAGCCATTCTCATTTTTGAAGGTACAGAAGCAGAGTGTCCAGAGAAATCATCTTGAACTTTTCTCTTACCAAGTAAGTTTTTAAGTCCCTGAGGTCCAGATTGGGATGAAATCCCCCCGTTTTCTTTTGGATGAGAAAGTACCTGGAGTAAACACCCTCCCCCCCCCAATTGCTTCTGCGGTATGAGCTCAATGGCTAGATTAGCCAGAAGGGTGGAGATTTCCTTATGAAAGAGTTCCTGATGCAGAAGGTCAAGGTGATATGCCCACGGGGGCCAACTTGAAGGTAGCTCGAAGAGGTGAAACCTGTATCCACTCAGGATTATTGTAGCACTTATGAGTCTGAGGTTATGAGGGGCCATCTCTGGGCAAAGAGAGTGAGCCTTCCCCCCACTGAAGGGCTTCTCACAGTGACCCCTAGTAGATTGGCTATGCTCCAGAGGAACCAACCAATACCTTTCTCTGGGCTTTGGCTGTGGGACTGGTTGGGCCTTCTGGGGCTTCTCTCTGCTCTGTTGCTGTCGAGGAACTTGTTTCTGCTGGGAGGTTTGGGATCCAGGGTAGTTCCAATGCCTATGGGGGTAGTAGGTCTTCTTCTGGCCTCCCCCGTGGTACCTCCTACAATAAACTGGTTCGGATGTGCACCTTGAGAGCTTGGTAAGAGTGATATGCTGCTTTTCTATAATGCCATCCTTCTCCTCCACCTGCTCACCGAAGAAATTCTCACCGCAGTACAGTATGTCCGCCAGTTTATTTTGGACCAACTGTTTTAAGTTAGAGGACTGGAGCTAGGTGAATCTCCGAGCCCCAATACCTATTGCAGCAGATCTCAACACCATCTTGAACACATCATAGGTTGCCCGAACCAGGAACATGAACAGTCTTGGCCATGACCCATTAGGATATGAAACTGCTCCAACATCTTAGGAGGAAGGAACTAGGACAGTTTAGCTAGGTCTTGCATAATGTCCTTTAGGAACATGCTCATGTAGAGTTAGTATGAGGTCATTCAAGCTGTGAGCTTCGAGTCCAGAAAACATCTTCTCCTGAAAGAGTCCAAGTCCAAGCCTCCCTTCCTGGGGATGCTGAAGAATAAGTCTTGGTACTTTTAATCCTTTTCAGGGTGTATTCAACCACTAAAGAGTAATGCGAGAGCTGAGGTTTCTCAAAACCAGAAGCTTTCAGGACCCTGTACATTGAGTCAAGTCTTGACTTAATGTACAGGGTCCTAAAAGCTCCTGGTTTTGATTAAAAGTACTCACTGGAGGTACTGTGAAGGGCCTTTCCCATATCGTCATCTGCACTCTCTGCAGGATGTGATGTACAGGCACGGTCACCACCTCCTTAGGTGCCAAGGAATACTGCAAGATTTCCAACTCCTCTAACCTGGGTTCATCCTCCATCTTGGCCTTGGCCATATCTCTCACAAAATCCTGGAAGGTCATGTCTTCAGGAGGAGACTTTCAATGTTCATGAGGTAGGGAAGGGGCCGACCGGAGCTCTGAAGATCTTCCCTCCGAGAAGTCCTCCAATTCCACATCCATTACACAGTCATCGGAGTCAGACTCCGAGAGAAAGTCGCAATGCCTCTCTGCCTGGATTTCCCTCCTACATCAAGGGGAATGAAAGCTTCTCTGAGAACAATGATGCGCCAAAGCCTATCTGGATTTTGAGGGTGCATTGGACCCCGAGACGCTAGAAAGGTAAATTGGCTGAACAGGAACCAGTGTCTGAGCTGGAACATGCATCTGAGCCTCTCAATATCCCAATGTTGATGCCTCTGACAGAGACAGGGGCATGCATCTCTAGAATCGGTTGCATGATGGTTGATGCTGGGGCCTCAGTGCGCTGCATCGCAAACAGGGCTGCTTTGCAATCCTCGAGCACCTTTAGGAGCTGCTTCTCCATGGCTTCCGATTCCAATGGCTGAGAGGCCTGAGTAACTTCGACTGATGTACCCGGCACTTTATTAGGATATCAGCAGCTTGGACTCGGCTGTCAAAAGAATGCTGGTGTTCCTCCAAACCCCTGGAGATTGAGCATTCCTCCCTTCGTGGCTCTTTCAAAGGGTGTTTATGCTCTCCCCCATTGCTCTCGATACCATGTTTCGAAGGGATCCAATGCTGATGCACTCAGGGCTTCACCTTTGATGTCGATGGGCACGAAGCTGGTTCCTTCCTCACTAGGAGGTTGACCAATAGCCGTTGGTCCAGGGCAGTGCTGGTGGTTGGCTCTGACTGAACTCGAGAGCTCCTCGATGTCGATGCACCTCCAATGTCTTGAACAGCTTTTGAAGGCATGGCGGCAGAGGGCGTTGATGCCAAAGTCAATGGATTTGACTGCAGAGTGCTGAACAGAGTTACCTGCTATTTTTCATGACCTTTGAGGCCTCTCCTTGTCATTTGCAGACACAAAGTACAAGAAGAAGACTGATGATTAGGCCCTAGGCACTGGAGGCACCAGTTGTGTGTGTCCGTGATAGAAATGGTCCAGGCACACTTGGTGCACTTTTTAAATCCGCTGGTCAGTTTTTGGAAATGGTCATGACAAAATCAAATGGCTTGATGGTGAGGGTAGATCTGACTGGAGCACTGTCAGTGTCACTGGATTAGCTTGAAAATGCAAAACTGATGAAAAACAATGAAAAAGGGGACGTCAACGGCAGGCAACGGCAACACAATTTCAACCCATTCAATTATGTACCCCCAAAGGGGAGAGACGAGTTAACCAATTGAGATCAACTGGAATACATCTGTGGGGCTTCGCAGAAAACAAAAGACTGAAGAAGATGGCGTTGCGGTGGCAGGCAAGAAGAGTGGAGCCTCCCAAAAGCTTCCAATAGAAGTTGGAGAATGTTTCCACACGGGACTCAGTCGGAGATGCCACCCATGAGCAAGGACTTACTTCCTGCTTGTCCATTGAGAAAGGCAAGCATAGCCTGCCCCTTAAGTATATTATGTAAAATATACGTGGGGAATTGATGGTGTCTGTCTGTCTTTGCAAATCACCAGTACATTTATGGAATTTATCTATACCTAAATCTGTTAAAAAAAGGATCTCTTTCTTCTCCATATTCCCATTTGCTTTTGTGAAGTTAAACCTTATGGGCCTGATATTCAGCATTGGTGGCTAGCACTCCTGCAGCAGCTGAAAACTTGGATATTCAATGCTGGAGCCATATCCAGGCTCCAGCATTGAATATGTAAATATGTTCCTAATTTAAACTCCTGTAATGTAAATATGTTCCTAGTTTTACCTCAGATGTAATCATTATGTTATCTGTAACACACATTCATGTTTCATGTAAACTGCACTGATCTGTAATAGCGCGGTATATAAAATAAATAAATATCTAGGCTACCTGGATTGCCGCAAAGCTAACTGAGCAGCACCATTCAGCCACTGCCCAGTTAGCTTCTGCAGCAAACGTTAGGCCAGTGTTTTGTGCGCCTGACTTTCGCCATGTGTTGCTAACCAGGCAGCAGCACCGGTTAGCATCAGGATGTGTAGCAGCAGCACCCGCGGATATTTAGTGGACTAACCATGTTAGTGCTGTTGAATATGCTACTGAGCGGTTTGCAGGTCTGCAAACCATGTAAATGTCTTTGAGTATCCCCCTCCCCTATATCTTTAGGATCTGATTGATAAGACTTTTCTCCTGTTCTGCATCTAAGAGCAAAAACCTTGATGAATCAGATCCATAGTACTCAGAGGAGAGAAAGTGTCTTAATGGACTGTCCCTACTAACCCTCTATCTCTCTCCACCCCCCATCAGTCCCCACCAGTCTTAGGTTCTTTCTCTCTTCCTTCCCCTAGCCAGTTCCCTCCAGCTTCTCTCTCTCTCTTTTTCCAGTCAATACCCACCACACTCTCTGTTTTTTCTGTGTTCTGTGGTCCCCTGTAATGGTTTCATGAACCCCCAGGTGTTCACAACCCACAGACTGAGAACCACTGTCCAACAGTACAAAAGAAAATTCATGAATTAAGCTGTTTTATATAATTAAAAGCTGGCACTAGGGCCGTACCAAGCCATAATTGCGCCCTGTGCTATTTCCACATCTGGCGCACCCCTCCCTGACAGTTGCCTGTCCCTGCTCCCCCCCCTCCCCCCGCTTTGCCCTGCCGTCACTGCCACTTTTTTGTTTTCTCAGAGGCAGCAGCAGCAGCAGTGAGGCAGACCCACGTTTGTAGGCAGATCGGGTCCCTCCTTCCCTTCTCTGATGTAGGTCGCATCAGAGGAGGAAGGGACCAGGCCAGCCTTTCAAATGCGGGTCTTTGCAACTCAGCGTTTACATGGCTGGCCTGGTCCCTTCCTCCTTTAATGCAGCCTACATCAGAGAAGGGAAGGAGGGACATACAAACGTGAGTCTGCCTCACTGCTGCTGCTGCCGTCTCCAAGAAAACAAAAAAAGTGATGGCGGCAGCAGCAGGGCAACGTGGGGGGAGGGGGTGCTGGGGCTGACAGCACGACATACACCCTGATCCTTTTGCGCCCTGTGCGGCTGCACTGCTCGCACAGGGCTAGGTACGGTGCTGACTGCAGCAATATTTTATTTCAGTGGTCCATTTTCATCTAATTTTAAATAAACAGCATTGGAACAAGACTTTTAAAACTTTATTTTAATCTAAAGTTAAACAAAATTTTGTTTTTAATATTAAAGTTTCTAACAGGATGTTGTAATAGCAATGATGTCAGACAGATAGAATGTTTTTGTCTAGGTGTGAATGTGGAGACAGGAGGCAGTATTTTATGAAAGGTTCTGCTGGATGCAAAGCTTTTTGAAAATATGTGTGCACATGGATTTGCTGGAGGAGCCATTTTATAAATCTAAGGGGTCTGTTTTCTAGAGCGTGTTAGGCTTTTGTAGCTAACGTGGTGAAGCTGCCCGTTATCTGTTAGGGGTATGCACAGCATTTCTGTAACAGATAATGCACTGAAAATGCAGAGAGCATGGTCGGACAGCAGCCTGGATGCATCTGATGCCACCCATTGAGGTGGCATTAGTTGCACCCTTGCTGTCTGCAAATCTGATGGTTACTGCACACTGTTGAAGCCCACAGTGATCACGGATTGCAGACACACCTGCTTTCTCTACCTGAATCCCGCCTACTCATGCAGATAGCATGCTTTCTGCTGATAGCTCAGAAAATCACTGTTATCTGCATTCTGCAAGCATTATCTGTTAACGCAACCAAATAGTGTGCTCTATCTGCCACATTAACAGCGCAGCATAGTAAACATCCCCCTAAATGTGGGAAAACCGAGCATCACAAACACGGCAACTTCCACATGTAGCCAAGCCATTTTGCAAATCTCTGTGCAAAGTATAAGTGCTACCAATTAAGTACTGAAGACTCAATATTTTTTTAAGTTTTCATTTGGAGGAGGAATTAAGCAAGGGGGGGGGGGGTTCCTTGAGCAAAGCCCTGGCCTAAAGGAGCAATTTTTAAAAATCCGTGTATGCTTCAGAGCTGGTGTAAAACCTGACGTGGACATTTTTTGCCATACATGTGGATTCTCTTTTTAAAATAGATAATACATGTGTAAATATTTAGACCACACAAGCCATGCTAAAACAATGCCCGGCATTGAATATCTGAGTTGCCCAGCTTGTCAGGAAGCTAACTGGGCAGTGGCAATATTCAGACGCTGCTTGGTTAGCTTCCCTGGCAAAAGCCCAGCCTTTGCTGTGCCTTACGTTTGCCACCTTGCCATAATTGGCAGTGGCTCAGTATCGGTTAGCATTGGGTCAGGCATCAGTGGCATCTGAGGATATTTAGCTCAGTGGCACTAACTGTCTCAGATAAAGGGATTAACCGTGTTAATCCCACTGCCTGGAACAACACCACTGTTAATACAGATCTCACTTTCTGTAGCTGAGTTATGATAATCAACGTTTTAATGGATCTAGTTGACTGAACATAATAATCCAGTGAAATTCTAACAAGGTTAATAACACTATATGAGTTAGGACAGGAGGACATCTAGAAATTATGTCTAGTAGCATTGATGCTGTGTATTCAGATCTCCTTTGTACTTTTTAAATGAGATGCTTTCAGTCTTCCAAATTTCCAGATTCATAGTCTTCTTCCTCATTCTCATCCTCCTCCCCTTCTTCTAGATGATCAGAATAGTCTTCATAATCCATGTTGTAGCTCATGGTCCTGCTGCCTATAATCACCTTAAATACAGAGGATGATCCTAGAGAGTGAAACAGAATGGAAGTATCATAGGTTAAAGATTTCACACGGTCAGAGAAATTTAAACATTGATTGAGTTTGATGATATTTCAGATTCAAAGACAAATTTCCCTATTTGTGAGAGACAGTATACGCATTTGAGAAAATAAAAAAAAAACCCTTCCCATTGCAAAATCTCACTCCAAGCGTGACAGGTGAACTATACTTAGCTATACAGGACCACACAGATTATTCACTATGGGGTCTATGCAGTATTCATAAATGTTTAATGTGCAAGTTGTAAAAATTGAAAAGTGTATGCTAAAGTTCACTTAGTGGGATGTTTGCTAAACTGTGCTAATTTTTTGCAGGTATTGTGTTGGGAGTAAAGATCAATGTGCAGTACATGTAACAGTCATGCGTTACCTGTTGGGGGCGTGTACAGCATGGCACCAGCAGATACTGCATTGATTCATACCTTTATGCATACCAGCAACATTTGCATTTAACACGGATGCACTTAACACCACCCATTGAAGTAGCATTGTGCACCGGTGCTAACTGCAGCATTGATGATGAATGTGCATAGTAACCTCTGTGCTAATTGCATTATGCAGTCAATGCCCACCATCTGCCCCATCCTGCCCATTTGCTTGCTAAGCAGATAGTGTGGAATTAATCACGGGCTGTCTGTTTTGGGGTGTGTGCTAGCTGTTAGTGCAGCCTTGTGTAAGCTGGATAGTGTGCACTCAGGTGCACATCAAACAGTTCGTGCAGCTTAATAATCATGCCCCTTAATATGCAGTGCAGAAAATATTATAGCATTCTTCCTAAAAAATTGTATCACTTGCATATATACACTCATGTTCATCCTAAAGATCAATTAGAAATATCTGATGGCTTGGACAACATTAGAATAGACTGTGTTTGGGGCAATTTTTCTCCCGTTGCACCCGAGGAGATGCAAACATTAGTCTGTAAATATGCTAAAGGGTCTCATTATTTTGATTCTTGCCCTGGTGGGTTATTGAGAAGTACAACATTGGAAGATGTTCATTGGTGTGAAAGCACATTTTTAAAAGGATGTGGAGATCAGAATTGAGGCATTGAGGTCACCATATTTGCAACAGGCTCAAGGTGGAGCTATTTCTAAAATAGGAATAAGGAGTAGCAGGGATGCATGGGGACGTATATCCATGTGCAGTGGGAGGAGCCATTTCACAAACGTAGAAGGGGGAAGAATCGACAGGGGAAGCCCAGCAATTTACAGGTATAATTGCATACACTTCCATATCTATCTGAGCCATTTTGCAAACACAGACGTGCAGCCCCTCTTAATCACCTACAGAAGCCTCTGTTTTTATCTCATTTCAATTTGCAAGATGAATTAGACATTGTGGGATTAAGGTTAATCCCTCTTGTAAAGGGCTGGCCGAAACAAGCATTTTAAAAATTTCTATTCATATCAGGGAGCAGTTGTAAATATGGACATGGACAATCTTGGTCTTACTTGTGCATTCCCTATATGAAAAGGTGAATACAGGAGTGGATTTTTGTCCTACCCAGGTGACGCTCCTGGACACGCCCCCTTGCATTTTCAATGTAGTATGGTCAGCCATGTGTAAATTGGTGTCTTACTAAAACAGCATGGGTGTAATTTACATGTGCATATGCCTTATTATACACAATTAAATTGTAAATAAGATTTCTAAAATGACCCTCTTACTGATTTAATTTTGAAATTGCTTTTGATGGGGCATTATCTTGCCTCATTGAGCAATATTGTGTTAAATTCATTGCTGAAACCAGATACTAAGAACGTGAATAGCAAATCTCTCTGTAATAGGGAAATTGTTGGCAGTGGTGGTGGCAATGCAACTCCAGGATTATGTGTATGAGTTTATTTATTGCACAGTGCTCAGTCTGCTTTTAGGTCTTTGGTTGCTATTATGCATGAGATGCACAGATTATTCTAATACAGCTCAATCCATTGGCAACTTTGATCTTCTTGAATAATTTGCTACTGGAACAACTGAACATCATTAAAATATCTGGACTCATATTAAATTGGTTGTCTGAATTAAAAAAAATAAGCAATTTTTTGTGCAGTGGAGAGAGAACTATCTGATAGCTGGTTATTAAATTGTGGTATCCCTCAGGGATCCCCTTTGTTGTCAGTTTTATTTAATATAGTTTTGAGTTAATTTGAGCCTTAGATATTTAGAGGTATTAAATATGATTTATTTTTCTTATGGAAATGATATTTTCTCCATGGACAAGCAGGAAAAGTCCTCATATATGGGTGAAATCATCTGACAGAGCACCGGCACAGAAACATTCCCAGCTACTTCTGGAAGCTTTTGGATGCTCCATCATGCCTGCACGTGCTTTTCCGCCTGCCGCTGCCATATCATCTTAACTTCAATCCATTTTTTTGTTCGCGGAGCCCCTCAGACATATATTTGTCTTTTGTAAGTAATTTCCTTCATTGCGGTCGTTCATTTTTTTGGGCCTTATTTTAAGCCTGCCATATCAGCTCTCCTTCTTTACCCCATTCTCAAGACTTAGTTAGGTTCCTTGTTCGATTTGACGTTTCCTTTTCTTTTCCATGGCGCCTCAACCCCCTTAGGCACTTGGCGTTCTGGTCAGGCTTGCTCTTATTTTTCCTCCAAATCAAGATGTTTGATTTTGCTGTGGCTATTTTTCCAGACAACAAGTTCCAGAAGCTCACCAGTGGGTTTAAGAAGTATGCCAGGTGCTCGAGAACCATATCCATAATGGACATGCATAAAATGGTGGCTTCAGTACTTGGAACCTTGTAATCTTTGTTTAAAGATGACAAAAAAGGGCTGAAAGGTCGAATGAAACAGTGCAACAAATGTTTTGGTGCTTCTAAGTCCACTACATTGGTAGCATCAGTCTCAATGGCTTCCAAGGCTGCACTGGATGCTTGTGGTGCATCGACATCGAAGAGCTCTGGAGCCCACTCGGAGCCAGGAACCTATAGGTTGCCAGAGCATTAGTCATCCACCGATGTTCCCCTGAGAACAAAGAAGGATTTGTCTTTGTCTTCTTCTTCATCGAAGGGCAAGGACATGGAACATCAAGTGGAGGCCTCAGTGTACTGATGTTAGAGCCTTCTGAGGCAAGGTGCCATGAGCATTGAGGGTTCGCAAGAGAACCCCTCTAAGCTGCCCTGAAGGGAGAAAAGCTAAACCTCATCAGTACTGGAGGGAAGTTCTGGCCTACTATTAGCTGAGACCATTCTGCTGATATACCTGCTCCAATTCCAGGAACATCAACCACTTCTGCTAGGCCCCCCAGAACCTTCAGACATGGCAGCTGTGGAGAAATGCCTTCTGAAAGCGGACAAGGAAAGAATCACAGTTCTCTTCACCATGCAGCTCATCAGAACTTAGATGAATGTTGCGCCAACCATTGGGCCTATCTTTGAGAAGCACACTGCACCTGTGGGAGAAGCATCGATATCTGGGCATTGAAGGGCCCCAATACCGATATCTTCCTGGCCAATATCACTATACAGTCCATCAGCATCTGATGCACTCCCGATGCCTAGGAGGTCATCGATGCTCCTGGAGAAGCTCCCATTACCCAAAGGGAAGGAGAGTTGACCAGACAAAAACTTTAGAAGTAGTTTGACTTCCTCTCTGAGTCTGATTCAAAAGGCTGGATCATAGATGAGGAGATTGGGGTTCCATTGGAGGATGAGTCTCTAGAACTCTCCTCTTATCCTTCTCCTCCTCATGAGATGCAGGTCTCCTCCTGAGGATATAACTTTCCAGGATTTTATGCCATACCATTTTCTTTGGAGACTGAGGATGAGCCCAGAGCAGAAGAACTGGAGATCCTACAGTGCTCCATGGCCTCCAAGGAAGCAGTGACAGTTCCCATGCAGCACATCCTTCAGAAGCTGTAGATGAGAGCATGGGAAAAACCCCTCACTCTGCCTCCAGTTAGTAGAAAGATTGACTCAATGTACTGAGTTCAGAAGGATCCTGGATTCGAGAAACCCCAGCTTAAGCACCACTCTTTGGTCATCGAATCCGCTCTCAAAAGATCAAGAAATTCCAAGACACACTACTTCATGTCCCCAAAGAGGGAGGTTCGGACACTGTGTCTCCTGTGTGGCCTCTTACCAGCTCTACATTGCATCTGTGTTGGAAGGAGGTGGAAGCGACAAATCTTAGAAGGCAGGAACCATGATGCAGTGCCGGAGAGTCTAGGTAAGTGCTGCGTCATGGTTTTAATACCATTGCCACTGCTGCAGGCCTTCGAGAGGGACATCAGTGATGGGGTTCAGATTGAGGGCTTGCCTATGGCGCCACCAATCCTTGCACCAGCCCTGTTCTCTTTGTAATTCATTGGTTTCCTATTTGGACCAGAATAAAATTTAAGTTACTTTGTATGACTTTTAAGATCAGCTATCACCAGGTACTCACGTTTATCCCATCTTTGTTAATATTAAATTGTCTCAAAAGACCTATGAGATCCTCTCAGAATAAACATGTTGCAGTTTCTCCATTCAAGAAATTAATCCCAGAAAGTGACTTGTATGAAAATTCTGAGATAAAGTGGTTTGGAGGCTTGAAATGCTTTGTCTGCTCAGGTTAGGGCTGAAAGTACTGTATATGATGTTGAAAAATGTGTTTATTTCAACAGCACTGTTGGTTAATTGATTATCTTATTGTACTTTAAGTGTGGTATTATATTGGGTATATTTTAATTGTGTTTGTTTTTTTATGTAATTTGTATAATTATGTTGCTTGAATTCTTGGTTGGTTTTGACAGAAAACAAGGGCTTTAAATTAAATTAAAATTTAGAAATACAGGGTTTCTATGCTATATATGCCTACATACCAGGACCGTACCTAGCCCTGTGCAAGCGTTGCAGCCGCACAGGGCGCAAAGGCTTGGGGGCACATTTCAGCAGTCTGCTGTTGCCCTGCCACCGCTGGCAGGACAATAGCAGGCAGCTGAAATGCACCCCCCAAGCCTTTTCGCAGCACTTTAAGCAGGTCTGGTACCTCCCTCCTCCGACGCGATGTCAGAGCAGGGAGGGACAGATCTGCTTAAAGTGCCAGCGCCTTTCAGATCGGGCATATGCCCCCCTTCCTCCTCCCCATACCTTGAAAAAAACAGAGGGCGGCAGCAGCAGGGAAAGAGCAGGCAGCGCTGGATGGAGGTATGGGGGGAGGAGGGGGGCGTGCGCCCGAGCTGCAAGTCGCGTATGGCCTGTGCGACTTCCAGCTCGGTATGGCCCTGCTATGTACTAATAGTGTAGATGTTACACATATATATTTATTTATTTATTTACATTCTCTTATATACCGCGCTATTCTGCATCAGTGCGGTTTACATTGAACAAACTGAAATTACATTGAACAGGGCATTATAACTTGGAGATAACTATTTTACAGGGAACATATATGCTACATATATATGCTACACTGAGCAAGCACAGTCCTCTTCTCTTCCTGGCTTGGACCCCTTGCTCATGTCTAATGGCTGTTAGTGCTGCAAAAAGGGCTTACACCAAATATGAGGTGTGATCAAAACGTATCGTGACTTGTATACTAATACAAGAAGAATAACACTGACCGTTATTGCACTCAGTCTTCTTCAAAGTAGTCCCCTTCTGATAAAACAAACTTTCTTCAGTGTTCCTGCCACTGCTGGAAACAATTTTGAAATGTCTCTTTCATTATGCTGTGAAGCTGCTGTGTCAAATTTTGCTTAATGGTCTCCATGCCGTCAAATCTCCTTCCTTTCAGTGGTAATTTCCGTTTTGGAGACAAGAAAAAGTCACAGGGTGTGAGATTAGGTGAGCATGGAGGCTGACGAACTTGCTCGATTTGGTGTTTGGCCAAGAACTGCTGGACAAGATATTATGCATGAGCTGGAGCATTATCATGATGAAACAACCATTCACCATTCCTGTGCAACTCTGGCCTCAATTGACGAACTGCATCTCTCGAACGAGTCAGAACTTGGACATGGTACTCCTTATTGATGGTTTGGTCTTTTGGAGCATACTCATGATGAACAATACCATCTACCAAGCCCTCATCATCCCTCATTTTGATTATGCAAACGCCATCCTACAAGGTCTCCCTCAAGCAACCTTACATCCCTTACAACTCGCCATGAACAGCGCTGCGCGAATCCTTTTAGGAGCTCCAAGGAGAGAGCACATCACACCCCTCCTGATGCAGCTGCACTGGCTCCCCATCCAAGCCAGGATTAACTTCAAGATCTTAGTGATGACATTCAAGGCCATCAATGGGTTATACTCTTCTTCAATATGTGACCTCATACAACAACCCATGCCCAACAGGATAAGAAGAACGGCTGCAACCAACATGCTAGCAATACCAAAAGCTTTGACAAGATGCGCCATATCAACTTCAAATAGAGCCTACAGCCTGAGCGCACCAAGCCTCTGGAACTCCTTACCACCACACATCAGAACTATCCCCAATTTGAGCCAGTTCAGGAAGGCCTTAAAACACCTCCTCTTTATTAAATACCTCACAGCCTCCCTCGAACCCCAGCCACCAGGTACGAACAACACACAATGACCCCTTCTCACATATATACAGTTACCAATTTCAGTATCCCATCTGTGTACATAGTTTACCAATTTCAGTATTCCATTTATGTACATAATTTCCCCCGTTATCCAAGTTGATTGCTCCTGTTCATTGTAATGACCTGACTCTTGTTCATTGTCGGATTCTGTTTTGTTTTATGTAAACCGCGCTGATCGTAAATAGTGCGGTATATAAGAAATGTAAAATAAAATAAAATAAATAATCAAAGAAATCTGTGAGCATGACCTTGACATTACTCCTCACCTGACGGGCTTTCTTGGGTCTGGGAGAGTTTGGAGTCTTCCATTGTGAGAATTGAGCCTTAGTTTCTGAGTCATAGCCATAAACCCATGATTCATCACCAGCAATAATCTTTTTGATGACATATGAGTCGATTTCAATGCATTCCAACAACTCCCTGATTGCAGATAGTCAATCTTCTTTTTGGTCAGGGAATAGGAGTTTCTGCATGAATTTTGCAGACCCATGTCTCATCTGCAAATCAACAGTAAGAATGGACTGTACAGACCCGAAACTGATGTCCATGTCCTCCGATTTGAGTGTATTGTGGCATGCACTGCTTCAACTTTGTCTTCATTCCTGCTCATGGATGGCCTTCCAGAATGTTCATCACTGTCTACACTTTGGCGGCCCTCTTGGAAATATTTGTACCAGTCATAAACTCAAACACAACTCATGCTTTATCGCCATATGCTTGCTGTAACTTGTCATAAGTCTCTTTGCACAAATCTCCATGTTTCTGGTAGAATTTAATGCAAATTCGCTGTTCAATTTTTTCACTCATTGTAAATCTGATGAACTGCTTTTACACGATACCAAACATCATGTGATTTAAAAAAGTACAGGTGTGCTGCAGCCATACCACACTCTGCACATGCAGAGCACATAATTTAATAGCAATGTGGTGTGATGTATTGTTATATAGCTACCCAACAAGTCTCGATACTTTTTGATCACACCTCGTATTGAGTCAAAGGAAGTGAAAACTTACACAGTCAAGACTTTTTGGTTTCTTTATTCTTATTTACTCTTTGAATATATCCATAACACAGGTCTGCGACTAAAAAGCTGTTTGATTATTTTCATCTAATTTCCATGTATTTTTGTGTGCTAAAAACAAAATATTAAAAAAATTCCTAGACGTCATGATTTGCCACAACATGCAAAATTGTCTTCAAATTTATCAAATTTTTTCAAATTACTATTAATTAATTCAAATTACTATTAATTAATTCACATAAGTGCATTTAAGATATAAAATGCCAAAAAAACCTTAAAGGGGTTGTCCGAGTTATGTAAAAAAAAATATAGCACTGTAAATCTGATGGTCAGCAATATATACATAAGCTAAGCAAGTTTTAAGTCCGTGCTTCTAATGGTAGAAGGGGTTAATCATTCCTGAAGAATCCAGTGGGAGGGAGATACAGGGCAGATAGCAGCAGCTCCGGTCAGTGCAGGGGGGCGTGGCCAGCACTGTGACGTCTCGTGTACAGACACAGAGCTGCTCTCTCCTGCATGCCCACACTTGTGCACGAATCATCATCAGGTTCTTGGTTCTAGGCTGTTCACACTTTTTCATCGCAATTCGTGTTAGCTCGTCATTCTTCAACCGTTATGTTATGGCTCCGCGAAAGTGTATTAATTCGCCAGACAGTTTCTGTTTCATCTGTGGTGAATATACAGTGTTGAAGCAACAGCAGAATATTACAGACTTTGTGAAAAAAGTATACTTTGCATACTTTGGACTAAAAATTGGAGATCAAGCTAAAGTCTGGGCACCTCATAAAATGTGCAAACGGTGTGTTGAGGACCTCCGAAACTGGTTCAAGGGTAAGAAAAAATCTTTCCGTTATGGGATTCCTATGGTATGGCGAGAGCAAAAGAACCATAGTGACGACTGTTATTTTTGTTCATGTGATGTGAAAGGGTTTAATTCCAAATGGAAGCATTCCATTTCATACCCCAATCTTCACTCGGCAATTCGTCCCATCCCCCATGGCACAGATATACCAGTACTTAAGCCCCCTGCTACCTTGGAAGAGATACCTAGCTCCGATGAAGGTGAAGTCATACCTTAATCAGATGACGAATCAAGTTCTGACTTTGAAGATGATACAAGACCAAAATTGTTTTCTCAGGAGGAGAATGAATGATTTGGTAAGAGACTTGAATCTTCCCAAAGATGCCGCTGAGTTACTCGGATCAAGGCTGAAAAGCAGGAATTTATTGTTGCCAGGAGTGTCATCTTCATGGTTCAGACATCGTGAAAAGGAGTTCGTTCCTTACTTCGTCCAGGAAGACAAGTTGGTTTATTGCATCGATGTTGAAGGTCTGTTGGGTCAATTTAAAATCCAATATGATTCAGAGCAATGGTGTCTTTTTATAGATTCTTCAAAAAGAAGTCTCAAAGTAGTTTTACTCCACAACGTTTTTTACGCATCCATACCTGTAGGTCATTCCGTACACTTGAAGGAAACCTACGAGAACTTGGAATTGGTTCTTTGTAAACTTAAATATGAAGACCATGGTTGGCAAGTGTGTGGGGACATGAAGGTCTTGTGCATGCTGCTCGGGCAACAAGCTGGGTATACCAAATATCCTTGTTTTCTGTGTCTATGGGACAGTTGAGACCGACAAAATCACTGGACCAAGAAGAGTTGGCAGCCGAGGGTGCTAACAGTCAGTGAAAAAAATGTCCTCCGAGAATCTTTGGTACCTTCCCATAAAGTTCTTCTACCACCTCTCCACATAAAATTGGGATTGATGAAGCAATTCGTAAAACCACTTCCAAGAGATGGAGAATGCTTCAAATACTTGGTCACCAAGTTTCCAGGCCTGTCGGAGGCAAAATTGAAGAAAGGTGTGTTCGTCGGACCAGACATTAGAAGGCTTATAGTTGATCAAGAGTTTATCAATACCATGACGAATCCTCAAAAAGAAGGGTGGATTGCATTTAAAGAAGTCGTACAGAAATTTTTAGGCAATAACAAAGATCCTCACTACAAAAAGATCGTCGGACGAATGCTGAAAGCATTTCAAGCTTTAGGTTGCCTGATGAGTTTGAAAGTGCATTTCCTCCAGTCCCACCTTGACTACTTTCCTGAAAATTTGGGAGCTGTGAGTGAGGAACAAGGTGAACGATTCCACCAAGACATTAAAGAGATGGAAAGGAGATACCAGGGAAAATGGAGCATTACAATGATGGCAGACTACTGTTGGATGCTTCAGAGAGACATTCCAGATGCTACTCACAAGCGTAAATGCACCAAGAGGAGCCTCACAAGGAAGAAGAATCGAGTTTAGTGTGTGTAGGTGAGCTCATTTCAGTTCAAAAAAGGATTTCATGAAAATATTGTAATAAAACTTTAATTTTATAAGTCTATTTCCATTTATTTTGAGGTATTGCCTTATTTAACATAGTTACCTAAATTGTCAGGAAATGTGATGTCCTATGACAAAATGGAGGTCATTTTCGGATTCAGTGCACCAAAAAACATAAATATTACGTGGAATAACCTAAAAAGCTCTTGAAAAATTTTTTTTGCATGCAACAACACACTGTACATTTTTTGCATGCAACAACATACTGTACATTTTTAATATTAAAGAACAATTATAATTGTTCTTTTATATTAAAAATGTACAGTGTGTTGTTGAGATCAGTGAAACTTTTAATGCATTTAAGATTAGGGAATAAAACAACAATATTGAAGATAATTTAGATAAGAGTGTTATATTAATACATTACTTAAGTCTCCTTTCATAAAGGATGGTGGGGAAGGTAAAGACTTATGCTCCATGAACCTAACTGATAATTTGATAGAACTTGTTTAGTATAGTAGACTTCAATACAAAAAAAGTAAGAAAATGCTGATCATAGATGACCATTAATAAGATGCTGGGTGTTGATTGGGAAAGTTATGACGAAACTCTTTGCATGCCGTTTACAGGGACCCACTGCATACAGAAAGGTTCAAACTGGTATTAACCATGTTTATTTATTTGTTTGTTTATTTATTGATTTATCTGTTTTTTTAATACTGCTTTATCTGGGAATCAAGGCGGTTTACATGGAACAAAAACTTAACAGGTTTACATAGAACTTCTAAATCCTTAAGAACATTGAACATTATAATTACAAATGGTAACTATAGTCTTCAGTTTATAACATATTTACAAATCAGAACACATTTACAAATTAAACTGGGGATGCGTAATGTTGGGGAGGGGGGTGAGGGAGTGTAGGAGGGCAATGCTTTGCGTCGTATGTGTCCATAAGTTCTGCTGCTGCATATGGAGCCATCATTTAGTTGTTGAAGTGTTATGTGACTAGTAATATCTTGAGATCTTTGCAGAATTTTGTTAATTCATGTGTTTCCCTGAGGTCACTGGGGAGTGCATTCCATAGATCCAATGTGCAAGTGGAGAAGGACCTGTTGCGAGTATTTTGGTTCATTCGTATTATTTCAGTAGGTAGGTCGAGGAGATTCTGGTTGCATGTGCGCCTTTTTCTGTTGGTGTGTGGATGTACTGGTCATGTAAAGTTTTGAATATGTTCATAATTGATTTATATTTGTTCCTTATCGTTCCTCCAGCTTAGTCCTCAACGAATGGGTTGTGCACCTCCTCCTGCAGCATGAAGACTGGACCAATCAAATTTCAGCACCACTGGAAGCAGCATACCAGGCATCTCTGGAACTCCAGTGAACTCCAGTGTGTCCAGTCTTCATGCAGCAGGAAGACGTTAGTGAGCCTGCTGGGCTCACTAGTTAGTCAGTTTAGTGGTATTTTTGCTAGCTATTCTTTTGGATCATTATTTTGTGTCCTCTTAGGACTTCTTTTAATTTATTCAGTTAAAGGGGTTCTGTATCTTTAAATTTTAGTTACTCCTTTCGGCACTCCGTGGGGGGGGGGAGCCGGAGGAAGGTCTCTCTCCTGCCCAGCCTAAGCCGCTTCTATTCATTTGACTGTCAGTCATTCTTTATTAGGATCTCTGCCCCAGGGCTGTTCGGGGCAGAGCTCCTGCGGCGGCGGTGCAGCGCCTCCGCTCCGGGGGGTGGAGAGTGTGCTCAAAATGTGCCGGTAAGTCCCGGCGGCTGGCGGTGATCAGAGCCTGTCCTGACCAGTGTCTTTGCGCCTCTGCTCGCTTCTGCTGGGGTCCTTGCTCCCTTTGTTATTTTCGGGGGGCTCCCGGGTCACTAGCGTTACGGGGGTCAGTCGCCGGCAGGGATTTGTTATTTTCGGGCCGTTTCGTCGGCGCTCAGCAAAGCCCGCCAAAGTTTTACTTGCTGCCGTGGCCATTTTAAGCTTCGCGGTTCTTTTTTTTTAGCGCGGTTTTTCTCGCGGCGATTTCCTTTATTACTTTCAGTTTTAGTTTCTTTTACTTTATTTCATTTGTTCTTGTCATTTTGGGCTTCATTACCTTCAGGACGCTTAGGCCCCTCGGCTAGGGGGGGGGGAATGAGATTGCCCTCTCCTCATCCTTTCTTTTTTGTGGGGCCGGCTGTCTCAGCTGGCTGTTTTTGAATTTCCTCTCACTCGGGCACAGACCTTTGGTGCTTGAAAGGCAAAAAAAAAAAAAAAAAAGGGAAAACATTCACATTTTAATTGCCACCTTTTCTGATGCCCTGTTGATTTGCAGCTGTCCAGTTCCCAGTTTATCTGCTGGTTCTACTGGGTCAGTGTGCCATTTTGTCCTTTCGCTATTGAGGGGCTGTTTATACCAATTACAGATCTGCATCAGAGTGCTCCCATGCCCGCCGGGTCCCTTTGTGTGATCTGTGGCTCTCGGAGGGGCACAGCGTCTGAATCAGGCATCTGTCCACGCTGTGCCTCGGTGTCTCTCAGTATGGAGCAGCACCTGGAGGGTTCCTCAGCTGCAGCGCCCCCACCCAGCTCCGCAGCGGGGGAGTTGGAGTCGCCCCTGGAGGGTACCTCGGGGCTGCCTGCTCCAGGTTCATTAGCCGCTGGGGGGCAGTCGGATGTCGGGGGTGCTCTGCCCTTGGAGGATTTTTCCCCCGATTTTATTTTACTGATGCATCAGGCTTTCTGCCGTAGGCGCCAGGGCATGGGCGTTGGTCCTCTTTCTGCACCAGGGGTAACTGCTTCATCGACGACAGCGGAGAGCCCGTTGGCTGGTGTTAAGGCCCCTAAACAGCAACGTCTGCACGAGTCCTTCCAGTCGGAGGCAGATTGGCCGGAAGGTGATGATCCGGATTTCGACCAGGATGCGGATGGGGAGGCCTTGGAGAAGGGCGAACTCCCTGAACCGGAGGATTAAGCTAAGATTATTCGTGTGTTCCGCCGAGAGGAGCTGCCCGCGCTGGTTTCGGAGGCGCTCCAGACGCTTGGTTTAGCTCCGACTCCTCCAGTGGAGGAGGCGGACGGTGTGGATCCCATTATTCAGGCAGTGCGTCAATCTACCGTGGTTTTTCCCATGCACAGAGTGATTGATCAGATGATCCAGTCGGAATGGGATACTCCTGAATCGGGGCTCAAGGGGGTCAAGATCATGCGTCGCTTGTACCCTATGTCGGATAACGATATTGAGCATTTCCGATCGCCGAAGGTTGATGCGGCGGTGTCGGCAGTGACGAAGAAAACCACCATTCCGGTGGAAGGTAGTGCGGCCTTGTGAGATCCGCAGGACAGGAAAATGGACGGTCTGTTGAAACAATCGTTTGAGGCGGATGCGATTGCGTTGCAAGCCTCAGTTTGTGGAGCTTGGGTGGCCCGGGCCTGTCTACGCTGGGTTCAGCGGCTTCAACAAACACCCGCCTTGGAGGCTGAGGTGTTAGGTGAGCTCCACCGTTTGGAATCTGGTTCGGCCTATTTGGCGGATGTCCATTATGATCTCATCCGCGCTCTATCCAATAGCATGGCATCAGTTGTGGCCTCACGCAGAGCCCTTTGGTTGAAGAACTGGGCGGCAGATGGGTCGTCCAAGTCGCGATTAGGCAAATTGCCTTTTAAAGGTAGGCTGCTGTTTGGTGAGGATTTGGATAAGTTGGTCAAGGATTTGGGCGAGTCCAAGGGCGGTCGTCTGCCAGAGGATAGACCCCGGCGAGGACGGTCGCTTCCGGCCGCTCGGGGGCAATTTCGGGACTTTCGGAGGTTCCGTTCACCCCGTTCTGCTGGTTTCCAGCGTGGCAGATATCTCTCGAGGACTTCGAGCTTTCGTGGAGCTAGTAGAGGATTTGCGGCTGCCTCCCCTGCGTCCGTCCGTAAGCCCCAATGAAGGGCAGCGGGCCCGAGTGGAGATCCCGGTGATCGGAGGACGTCTTCGACGCTTTCTTTCCGCTTGGGCCCAGATTACTTCCGATCAGTGGGTATTGGACATCATCCGGGACGGGTATGTTCTGGACCTGGCCAGACCCGTTCTCGATTCCTTTGTGGCCTCTCCCTGTCGAGGAGATCGAAAGACAGCTCAGGTTCGGCAAACCCTCGATTGACTTGTTCAGCTAGGGGCGGTAGTTCCCGTTCCGCGGGCGGAATATGGTCTCGGAAGGTACTCCATTTATTTCGTGGTGCCAAAGAAGGATGGAACTCTGCGCCCCATTTTGGACCTCAAAGGCGTGAACCGCTGCCTGCGGGTACCACACTTTCGGATGGAAACCCTACGGTCGGTTCTGGTAGCCGTTCGCAGGGGCGAGTTCCTCACTTCCCTCGATCTCACGGAGGCCTATCTCCATATCCCTATTCGGGAGGACCAACAAAAGTATCTCCGCTTCGCCCTGCCGTGGGGTCACTTCCAGTTTCAAGCCTTGCCCTTCGGTCTCGCGACCGCGCCGCGGGTCTTCACCAAAATCATGGTGGTCGTGGCCGCAGCCTTGCGCAAAGAGGGGGTGTTAGTCCATCCCTATCTGGACGATTGGTTGATTCGCGGGAAGTCTCGCGAGGAGAGCGTAGCGGCAACTTCCAAAGTCGTGGGGCTATTGCAGTCTCTCGGTTGGGTGGTGTGATAAGGAAGCTTATCATAGCTCAGGTAGGAGCTATAGAAAAGATGATGTGACTCTGAACAAGCAACCTGTCAGTTCTGGTAGAAGCAAGAAAACAGAGTTTTCACATAAAAGACTACCAGTCCCAGAATGCACCAGGTTTCCAGCAGCCATGAGAGGGGCTGAAGTGAGAAAACGTGTGTGCAATCAAGAGAGCTATGAGGTAATCCCTAAGCACTCATCTCAAAGGGCAGGGCCTGATTCAACACAGCTGCGCTGTGTTAGGGAGGAGCACACATTAGGACAGAATAAGAATAGAGCTTATTCTACAGATAATAGCTTCAGGAAAAGAGACAGCTTCAGACACAGATACAGCAACAGCTTCAAGCTCAAGCACCAACATCATCTCGAGAAGCAGAAGCCAAGCCAAGCGGATAGAGAGAGAAGGAAACTCTCTGGAAGGAAGAGAAGAAAGGCCATTGGAAGGTCTGGGAGATTCCAAGGCAGTACCTATACTGGGAGGTATTCCAAATGCCAGCAGAGTCCATTGGACTGGAGTCAGCCAGAGGAATGGAATGGCAGAGATAGGAATCACCAGGGGCTACCTAGAAGAGAGAAGACTGCACGTGGAAAGGACTTTCAGACCTATGCCAGAAGGTATGTGAGAGGAGATCCAGTGTCCAGGGATCAAGATTGGAAGGCTGGACATCAGAACTGGATTACATACTGGCCAGGCTATACAGAGAGGAATTATGATAGCAGGAGAGGCTCAGGTATGAACACTGATCCAGACCCTATCTATAATAGTGAATGGCAGCAAGGGAATAAGCATTCTCATGATAGTGCCTTATTGAAAGACTCGTCTGTGCCAATGTATGATAGTGACCCTATGCTGATTGATGAAGGGGGAGATACAGCAGATGAAACTATTAATTACATGGACTGTTCTCTATCTAAATGCTATTGCTAGCTTTCTGTGAGCAAACACGTCAGCCATCACAAAGAAACCTAACTTTGTTCTTTATTCCATTTGCAAACAGCTCCTAAAGCAGGATTTGGGTTCACACAGTAGCAGCCAGCCAGCTAAAGGGTTTCAGCTGGACAATTGATAGTAATTAAAGCTGCACCTGATTGTGTGTGTGAGCAAGGGAGAATCACTGCTGGAACTGTGTGGGAAATAAGCAGAAGTTAACCTAACAAGCAAAGTTCATTTATTTCTTTGTGCCTTTTTCCTTTGGTAATTATTTGCTAAGAAAACATTAGCTAATTGCCTGACAAGCTGAAGGTTGTTTTCTGATTTGCTTTGTGACTTTATGTTATCCATTTAAACACTGCAAGCAAGTAACCTCATTTATATTGCTACCAAGCATATTTGTGCTGGGTGAATTAAACCCCATCAATAAAAGAAGTATTTTATTGGCCTTACCACTGGTTTCACAACTCAATTATTGTCTTCAGCTGTGTTTGGGAGTGAATGAACTACATTACCCACAATACCTTGCAAGAATCATATGAATATATGCATCGTCAAGATTGTGTAAGTTCTCACCCTAGGCAGCCGTCTGACAGTGGTCAATCCGCGCAAGAGCCATTTGGTGCCGACGCAGTCTCTCGATTATCTGGGAGTTCGGTTCGATACTTGCGTGGGATCGGTCTTTCTTCCCGACCGCAGGGTGTCGGGACTTCGCTCTCTCGTACGCCGGTTTCGGCGAGCCCCGCCCCGTCGGCTTGGCACTACCTTCAGTTGCTGGGGACGATGGCGGCTTCCCTGGAGGTAGTACCTTGGGCCCGCTTCCACATGCGTTCACTTCAGAGAGCTTTGCTCCGCCGTTGGTCCAACCAGTCCGATTCGCTAGCCAAACGTCTACCTTGCGCGCTGGCAGTTCGGCGGGATCTGCGATGGTGGCTGCGCCCGTCATCGCTCCGTGCGGGAATGCCTTTAGAGCAGCCGGACTGGGTTCCGCTTCTGACGGATGCTTGCCTAATGGGCTGGGGCGCACACTGCGCCGGCCAGTTCGCTCAAGGTCTCTGGTCTCCGGAGGAGAGCACTTGGTCGATCAACCGCTTGGAGCTTCGAGCCGTGCGGTTGGCCTTACAACGCTTTGAGACCCTGATATCAGCCCGGGCAGTGCGGGTTCTCTCCGACAATGCCGCGACCGTGGCCTACATAAATCGTCAGGGCGGCACCGGAAGCGTCGCTTTGGAGACGGAGGCTCGGTCTCTGTTCGAATGGATAGAGCCCCGGCTGCAGGTCATCTCGGCAGCGCACATTGCCGGGAAGGACAACGTGACTGCAGATTTTCTCAGCAGAGTTCAGGTGGATGCTGGCGAATGGGAGCTCCACCCCAGGGTATTCGCCCAGCTAGTTCAGCATTGGGGGCAGCCGGTCATGGACTTGATGGCCACGTTGCGCTCAGCGAAGGCAGCTCGGTTCTACAGTCGTCGACGGGAACCAATGTCAGAGGGCATAGATGCTCTATTGCAGGTTTGGCCCTCCAGGGGACTTCTTTACGTGTTTCCCCTGTGGCCGCTTCTGGGGCGTGTGATTCAGCAGATCGAGGCTCACCGGGGTCGGGTGCTGTTGATAGCGCCGGATTGGCCTCGCCGTCCTTGGTATGCCGATCTGATGAGGTTAGTGGACGGATCCCCGTGGCGGCTTCCCCTGGATCAGGATCTCTTGTGTCAGGGTCCTCTTCGCATGCCGCAAGTGGGGAGATTCTCACTTACGGCCTGGCCATTGAAAGGGCGCGGCTAAGAAAACGGGGTTATTCAAGATCGGTGGTGGCTACTTTGCTCCAGGCGCGCAAAAGTTCCACTTTGCTGGCCTACATACGAGTTTGGCGTATTTTTGAGGATTGGTGCTCTAGGCGTCAGGTTCAGGCCGCTACGGCCTCTCTTCCGGTGGTTTTCGATTTTCTGCAGGACGGTTTTGCTAAAGGTTTGGCCGCCAGTTCCTTGCGCGTGCAGTTGGCGGCTCTTTCGTGCTACAGGGGGAAGGTGCAAGGCGTAGCACTGGGGGCCCATGCTGATGTGGTTCGATTCTTGAGGGCAGTTTCTCGACTGCATCCGACTCGCCGGATTTCCGTTCCTTCGTGGGATCTCAACTTGGTCTTACGGACCCTCAGTACAGTTCCTTTTGAGCCTCTTTCTCGGAGTTCGGTGAAGGATTTGACACTTAAGACTGTATTCTTAGTGGCGATTTGTTCGGCACGGCGCATTTCCGAACTTCAGGCTCTTTCTTGCAGGGAGCCTTTCCTTTCTTTCTCGGATCAAAAGGTGGTTCTGCGACCGGTGCCTTCCTTTTTGCCTAAGGTGTTTTCCCCCTTTCATGTGAATCAGGTGGTTACGCTCCCGGTGTTCCCAGCGTCCGGGGCTCAGGCTTCCGATCGCGGCCTTAGTCGCTTGGATCTCAAAAGAGTTTTACGTCGCTATTTGAAGGTTACCAGCGATTTCCGTAAATCTGATCATTTGTTTGTACTGTTTGGGGGGCCTCGGAAAGGTGAAGCTGCGGCGAAGGCCTCTATTGCTCGATGGATTAAGGAGGCGATTTGCTCGGCTTATCTGTTGCATGGTCGCGTACCGCCTGTTGGATTGCGAGCTCATTCTACCCGGGCACAGGCGGCGTCCTGGGCGGAGTTTAGCTTGGTTTCACCGGTGGAAATTTGTAAGGCGGCGACGTGGTTGTCCCTGCACACTTTCAGTAAGCACTATCGGCTTGATGTCTTGGCGGCGGGCGATGCCCGGTTTGGTTCCGCGGTTCTCCGTGCCGGCTGGGAAAATCCCGCCCGTTAAGGCTGCTTTGTTACATCCCATTCGTTGAGGACTAAGCTGGAGGAACGATAAGGAAATAGTAATTACACTTACCTGGTAATTGTAGTTCCTTGAGAGACGACAGCTTAGTCCTCCTTCCCTCCCGGTGGTGTTTTTAGCTCGGCACGACTTGGGGTCAGAAGTCCGTATTTCCAGGTGAGTGTGCCTCTTTGCTTTTTCTATTTCTTGCGCTATCTGCTTATGCTGTGGCAGGCACGGGACGTTCTGTTTCCCTTGCTTTGTGTCATTGGCCAGGGTGAAAAGAAATAATAATAATATTCTATTGAAAAACAAAAAAACAAAAATAAAAAAATAATAATAAACCAAAGCTTAAACATGCAAAAAAAAAAAAAATTTTAAATTCGGATGTTGGATTGGCTTCTTAGAGATTAGCTAGTGTTTTGAGTTTGCTTTGACAGTAGTTCACTGGAGTTCCAGAGATGCCTGGTATGCTGCTTCCAGTGGTGTGAGAAATTTGATTGGTCCAGTCTTCATGCTGCAGGAGGAGGTGCACAACCCATTCGTTGAGGACTAAGCTGTCGTCTCTCAAGGAACTACAATTACCAGGTAAGTGTAATTACTATATTTGGCTGTGTACAGGTAGCCAGTGTAGATTTTTTAAATTGGGGTAATGTGGTTGCTCTTTTTTGCTTCTGCTGTGGTGCTTGCTGCGGTGTGTTGGGCCATTTGTTGTTGGTGAAGTGCACCAAAATGAGGCAAATCACTTCAAGGAGAGCAATATCTCTGGCTGCTCCTGCCCCATGGAACTCCCTCCCTGTCTGCCTAAGATCAACCGTGGACATTAAGGACTTCAGAAAGTTACTCAAGACCACGCTCTACATAGAACATTACGGCAATATCACATGACCTGTCCAGAGACCCCTTCAATCTAATTGTTCCTGCCACCGCTCACCCCCGCCCCTCCTTGCCTCACTCCTTCCCCCCCTCCCCTACCCGAGCCAACCCCCACCTCCTCCTTGTATATAGCTCAACTTGTATATAGAGCATTTTGTAATTAAGTTACACTTGTATTACACCTACACAAATGCTACGATATAGCCACTGCATGCCTACACCCTCACACTATGCAACTTGATTCGTTTGAAGTGAAAACTGCTTTGATTTTAGGATAAAGTGGGATATAAATCCTTTTGAATGAATGAATGAATAAATAAATAAATAAATGTTTAGGGAGTCCTTGGTATATGTTGTTACAGAAATCCATTAGGGGGAAGAGAGTGCCTGGAGAACTGTGCGGAAGTTGGACGTTGTTAGTAGAGGTTGAAGGTTGTGGAGTATTTTTATCTTGTGATATATAACTCTTGTAGTTCTGGGGATGTGGGGTGAGAAGTCAAGCTGCTGGTCGATTGTTATGCCTAGGTATTTCACCTCCTGCTTGGTTTCTAGTTCCATGTCGTAGATTTTGAGAGTTTTGGGGGGTGAGAATGCCTTGTTTCTGGAGATATGTTTTTTTTTGTAATTGATCTGTATCCCGTGTTTGTGTAGCCATTGTGAGATTTTTTAGAAACATATAGATATTGGCTGGTATGCTGAGACACGAATAACAGGGTTGGACGAACGGCTTGGACGACCAACTCCGCTATTCACCTGGATCCTATTCTGGCACTAGAGTTCCCCGCATGTACTAGGCCTTTGTGCGGAGAGCTCTGGACGGGGATAGGAGGGGGTGGACTGGAGGAGGAGTGTGGGTCAAGCAGAGGCGGACCCATGACCCCAGACGTACAGGGCTGATTCTGTTTGTGGCCCTGTACGTCCGGGGTTGAAGAATGGCCAGGGAACTTATTTCACCTCGGAGGTAGAATAAATCTCCCTGGTCAAGGTCAACAGCACCGGCAGGCCCCACAAAGCAGATGAGCGGCAGCGGGGGGGAGGGTCCCCGCAGCCTGATCTTAGCCTTGGCAGGCCTCTCTGGGGTTTGGGCGGCAAGGAAAAGCATGTCTGATATGCGGCGGGGAATCGGGGCTCCTGCATGCCATCCCAGTGCCATGGCAGCGGGATGCCACGGCACCAAGGTTACATGCACGAACATTGGGAGGGTTAGAAGAGGCCGTGGCTGAACATGCAGGGCGGCTGAATCGGGGCCTGTCCAAGCCCTATGCCCCGAATCTGCTCCTGCGGGAATGTCTAGCTCCTGCAGGTATAGAATCGTGTGCAAATCCGGCTCATCTGGATGTGCCCCTTTCTGCATCGGGCTCATTTTGTTAAGGTTTGGAGTAAAGATGTCATAAGGTGTGAACATCATGATATCGTCTGTATAGATACTGTATTGAATATCGTGTTTGCAGAATATGGTGCATATGGGGGAAAGCAGGGCTGGTAAGCTCCTCCCTGCTCCCCAGTGACCAGGCCAATCAGCGCCGACCCGCAAACGTTTAAAGACCCAGTGTGCCTGCACGAAATCCTCTCTCCACCTCCACCGGCGGCCGATCAGCATTGACGGGGGGAAAGCAGGGCTGGTAAGCTCCTCCCTGCTCCCCAATGACCAGGCCAATCAGCGCTGACCCACAAACGTTTAAAGATCCAGCGTGTCTAGTCACGCCTGCGACTGGCGGGCCTCGCCAAAGGACCCCTTGGCGTGGCCCTTAGGCGGGAGCCCTGTCACGTGATCAAACCAGGTTCAACAAAAAGCTCACAAGCTCACAACACATCCCTACAATTAAAGAGGACTCCACAACGAAGAACCGACAATTCCTGCACCCAGTCATTGCTGGTAAATATAACACATGCCGCATAGCGTGTAGTCTTCACTGCTACCGCACTACCACCTCCATTGCTGCCTTACTGCTTGCAAATTGGCACCTGCTGCTTAGCCTGTGGACTGCACTGCTACCTCACTGCTTGTAGCTGGTAGACTGCACTATTACCTCATTGCTTGTAGCCTGTAGACTGCACTCTTACCTCATTGCTTCTTCCCTGCAGACTGCACTGCTAACTCATTGCTTCTAGCCTGTAGACTGCACTGTTACCTCATTGCTTGTAGTCTGTAGACTGCAATGTTACCTCATTGCTTGTAAACAACATACACTGCATAGTGTGTAGTCTCCACTGCTACCTTGATGATTGTAAAATAACATCTGCTGCATAGCCTGTAGACTACCCCACTGCTTGTAAAAATAACATTGCTGCATAGCCCCACCCCGTTCCTCTTCCATGGCTCCACTTCACATTATCTTCCTCTTCTTCATACTCCCCAATTGTTTCCCCTCCTACCTGCACCCTCTCTCCTCCACTCCTCAGCCCCCCTCTACCACCCTCACTTCCACCTCCATTCTCTCTTCTAACCAATCATCAGCTCTAGAGCTTCATCACTTCCTCCACCTCATCCAACCATCTCCTTTCTCCCTAAGGCAACCTCACCCTTGTTTCCGCCGCACTGTCTCCTCTCTACCCCACACTCTGCTACTCCTTCTCCTCCTCTCATCCGGTGATATCAACCCCAATCCTGGCCCACCTAGTTTTCAGTCTCACTCTGAGAAGAGATCCCCACCAACTTGTCTAATCTTATCCGTATCCCTCTCCATCTCCAGGAACAAGCAGAAATGTAGTCTTCACATATGGGTATCGGTACTGACGGAGCCTGCGCGGGAACGCTCCCCAGCGTCCAATAGGAATGCCTTTGGGAGCATCCCTCAGCACATGCGTGCTGCCTTCCCGCCTTTCCAACTGTCCCTCTTCAGTTCTTCGTTTTCCGCGGAGCCGACAGGACACATACCCTGTCACCGCAGAAAATTTCTTCTTTAATCTTGTTTTCTTGTGGTCGCGTTTGCCTCCGCACGACGCCTACCGGTACCACCGGTTCTTTTCTTTTCTTTTCTTCTAAAAAAAAATCTGAATTATTTCTCTTCAGAAACTTTTCTTTTTTGGTGCTAGGTGCCATTTTGGGCACTAAGTCCCATTTTTCCTTAAAGATTGAAAAACCAGCTAGTGGTTTTAAAAAATGCACTAAGAGTGGCGGTACCATTTCCGTCACCGACACCCATGACTGGTGTCTTAAATGTTTAGGCCCTGACCATTCTCCATCTGAGTGTCTCTCTTGTATGGGAATGACTTAAACAGGAAGACAGAACCGGGCTGCAAAGCTCAGTACCCTCTTTTCTTCGGATGCCAGGTCCATTGCATTGACGTCTTCAAGAGCCTCTTTTTCCTCCCATGGATCTCAGGTAACTAAACATAAAAGCTGGTCCTCAAAGGGTAGCTCTCCTGCTAAGCATCGAGAGGCCATTGGCATTGCCCTTGAGGGAACTACACCGGCAAAACAGCCCCGGTGGGAGGCTTCGGCCTCCAAAACATCAACGGGGTTCCAGGATATTCTCGAGGCCTCGGCCTCGACAGAACTACTGGTGCCATGCTCAAGGGTCCCAGCCGCCTTCACCGGTACCGACACCCAGGCATCGGCAGCGTCGATAGACCAGAGATTCCTCGCTATCGAGCGCAGTATTGCAGCTCTCCTTACAGCTGCGGTACCGTTGACACCGATGGTTCAACAGGCACCTGCACCGGTACCGACACCGGTACCAGCACTGACGGTACTGGCTCTGGTGGGAATTCTTCCCATGCCATCTTTGCCGGGCATCGAAAGATTGGTACCGGATCAACTCGGTACCGACTTCGATCGATACCGGGACCGTGCCTTACATGAACATCATGATCAGAGATATTTCGAATCCTCCGATTCTGATGACTTTGATAGTTCTGCCAGTACCAGAGTTTTTCTCCCGGAAGACTCTTCTTCTCCCCAACGCAGAATGTCGCCTCCGGAGGACGTCTTTTCAGGATTTTATTCATGATGTTGCCAAAGGCCTTTCAATCACGGTAGCTCCTGAAAAGGAACCTAGAGCAAAGGAATTGGAAATTCTCCAGTATCCTAAGGCTCCAAAGGAGGCAGCCACTCTGCCCATTCATGAAATTCTTCATGATCTGTTGCTCAGAATGTGGGAGACATCTTTGACCACATCTCCTCATTCTAGGAGGCTTGATACCATGTATCGAGTTCCACCATGTCTTGGATTTCAAAAGACTCAGCTGCCACACCATTCAATGGTAGTGGAGTCGGCCATGCGTAGGATGAAAAGTGCAAAGAGACATGCATCCAATCCTTCAGGTCATGAATGCAGGACTCTTGATGCTTTTGGACGTCAAACTTTTCAGGCTTCCATGCTTTCAGCTAGGATCAGCTCATATATTTTATATATGGGAATGTTCCTCAAAGAGGTCACAGGAGATTTGGAGCTTATGAGCCCACTTCTCCCAGATGACAGACGACAAGACTTCCTTACCCTTGTCAGGCATGCTCAAGATGTCTCCAAGTTTGTAAATCGTGCAGTCTTTGACTGCTTTGAATGCATCAGCAGAACCTCTGCTATTGCCATTGGTGCACGACGGATTGCCTGGCTTCAGGCATCAGACTTGGAGATTTGGGTACAGGATAAATTAAGCAACATTCCTTGCACTGGAGAAAACCTCTTTGGCAAGAATTGGCAGAAAAAGGCTAATGAGATAGATGTGGACAATATCACCTTAGATAGATTGTCAAAATCTACAGCCATTCCAGCTAAAAAGAAACCCTATAAAAAACCCTCTTTTTGCAAAAAGAGGAAGTTTTATCCATCCTATACCCAGCAAAGCCAAGCTCACAGTCAAGTTGCCCAAAGGGGACAACAACAGCAATTTAAACAGCCGAAGAAGCCAAAAGGCCCGAGAGCTCAACCAGCTCCGCAGGTTCAGCCCCCTCAAGGGCTTTGACTCCTTCCTAGAGAGCTTAGCCTTCCTGCCTCTGAGGGGTTCAGAACCCCTAAATATTCCAGGAAGGCTGTGTCATTTTGCCAACAGATGCCACCAAATAACAGCAGAAAGTTGGACTCTGTCCATTGTAGGAGAGGGGTACAAGCTTCATTTTCATAGCATTGCCCCCTCCTACAATCCTAAGGCAGTTCAATTCCCAGACTTCTGCAGACAATCTGCTGAATCATGAGGTCTCAACACTTCTTGCCCAAGGGGCAATAGAGGAAGTACCCATCCTCTAGCAGGGTACAGAGTTCTACGCCCCCTATTTTCTTATTCCAAAGACAACGGAGACACACAGACCCATTCTAGACCTCAGAGAATTGAACAAATACCTGTTCTGAGAGAAGTTCAAAATGATTTCTCTAGGAACTCTTCTGCCATACCTTCAAAGTCAGGATTGGCTTTGCTCTCTAGACTTAAAGGATGCATATACTCACATTCTGATCCATCCAGATCACAGGAAATTCTTACGATTCATTTTCAAGAGAAAACACTTCCAGTACAGGGTTCTTCCCTTTGGTCTGGCTTCCGCACCAAGAGTTTTCACGAAATACATGGCAGTAGTAGCTGCATTCCTGCGAACCCTAGGGATATTCGTCTTCCCTTACTTGGACGACTGGCTCATCCGAGCCCCCACGAGTGCAGAAGCCAGCTCTGCACTTTCTTGCACAATGCGAATCCTCCAATACTTGGGATTGGTAATAAACTTCCCAAAATCCCAACTTGTTCCTTCCCAGTCTCTGGAGTTCATAGGAGCCTGTTTAGATACCAGACAGTCAAGGGCTTTCCTTCCACAGGCCCAGTGTCTTCGCATAGTGCAACTAGCTTCTCAAGCAGTGGGAAAATCCTAACTGCTCGAGAACTGCTACAGTTACTGGGACACATGGCATCCACAGTTCATGTAGTTCCCTGTGCTCGCATCCACATGCGAGCAGCCCAGTGGACCCTATCCAAACAGTGGACACAGGCCACAGGACGTCTGTCAGACAAGATATCAAACTCTCATCGACTGATCTTGTCCCTTCAATGGTGGCAATCACTGGAGAATCTCTTAGTGGAGTCTCCTTTCCAACAAGCCCTATTCCAAGCCACCCTAACAACAGATGCATCACAGGTGGGTTGGGGAGCACACCTGCATCATCTCTCTACCCAAGGTACCTGGACTCCACAGGAGGTTTGTCTTGACATAAACCTCCTAGAATTAAGAGCAATCTATTTAGCTCTTCGAGTATTCCATGCCCAGCTCAGCTACAAGACAGTCCTAGTCCAAACGGACAATCAAGTAGTCATGTTCTATGTGAACCAGCAGGGCAGAACAGGCTCTCTGTCGTTATGCAACAAAGCTTTACGACTTTGGGCCCTCGCCAGAGAGCATCAAATCCACCTTATCGTGGTATATCTTCCAGGCATTCAAAACCTTTGGGCAGACAAACTCAGCCGATTACTGCTGCCTCATGAATGGTCTCTCCACCTAGACCAGGTGACAAAGATATTTCACATCTGGGGGACTCCAGACATAGACCTCTTTGCAAGTCCACTGAATGCCAAACTTCCCCGGTTCTGTTCCAGGATTCCGGCTCACAATTGCCAGGTAAGGGATGCCTTCCTCCTTCACTGGGGTCAGGACTTCCTCTATGCCTTCCCACCTATTCCCCTCATCCCCAAAACACTCTTCAAGCTTCAGAGAGACAGAGGTCGTATGATCCTTATAGCGCCACGCTGGCCATGCCAAACGTGGTATCCCCGGCTTCTACATCTCTCTCAAGCTGCGCATCTGGAGTTAGGGTGTGCTCCAGATCTCCTTTCCCAAGATAGTGGGACCCTATGGCACCCGAATCCCCAGTCCCTGCATCTCACGGCCTGGTTTCTGAAAGCTTAAATCTTCAGGATCTCAACCTTTCCCAACAGGTAAAGGATATCCTTCAAGCTTCTAGAAAACCTTCCACAAGACGATCTTACGCCTTCAAGTGGAAACGTTTCACTGTATGATGTTCCCAGAAGGGGTTAAACCCCCTGGTGATACCTTTGGAGGCGATACTAGAATATCTACTTCATTTATCAAATTCTGGTCTAAAGACCAATTCAGTAAGAGTCCATCTTAGCGCAATTACAGCTTCCTATAAGCCTCTAAATGGACAACCAATTTCCTCTCATCCTCTCATATCCAGATTTATGAGAGGTCTTCTGTTAACAAAACCTCCCATCAAACCACCACCGGTGGCATGGGATTTAAATATAGTTCTCGGGCAGCTCATGAAACCGCCCTTTGAACCTTTAGCCACTACTACCCTGATGTTTTTGTCCTGGAAGGGCATCTTTCTAATTGCAATCACCTCTGCACGTCGCATTAGTGAATTGCAAGCACTAGTGGCTGATCCTCCTTACACTAGGTTTCACCATGATAAGGTTGTCCTCAGAACTCATCCACACTTTATACCAGAGGTGGTTTCGCCTTTTCATTTAAATCAATCGATTTATCTTCCTGTATTCTTTCCGAGGCCTCATGCCTCTAATGCAGAGAAGAACCTTCACACTTTGGACTGTAAAAGAGCCTTAGCTTTTAATCTACAAAGAACATAGCAACATAGAAAGTCTTCTCAAATTTTATTGCTTTTGATGCTAGTCATTTGGGACTTCCAGTCTCCAAGAGGACTTTATCCAAATGGATTGCACAATGCATATTCTTTGCTTATGAGAGTAAGAGTCTTCCTCTTCAAGGCCATGTCACAGCTCATAATGTGAGAGCCATGTCAGCCTCTATGGCTAACCTTCACTCTGTGTCTATTGATGACATTTGTCGAGGAGCCACCTGGGCTTCGGTGCATACCTTTACAGCCCACTACTGCCTAGATAATGCCTCCCCTCGGGATGCCTTCTTTGGTCAGGCTGATCTTCAAAATCTCTTTCAAACTTAATACAACTCCTACCCACCAACCCTGGTAGGATGCTAGAGATCCATGGGAGGAAGCATGGCTCACCTCACTATAGGTGGCAGCTTCCTGGGATCATCTCCCTGGCATCTTCAGCTAGGGAGACCCCATATATGAAGACTACGTTCCTGCTTGTTCCTGGAGATAGCGTAGTTACTCACCTGTAACAGGTGATCTCCGGGAACAGCAGGAATTTAGTCTTCACAACCCACCCACCTCCCCTAGGAGTTGTCTCTCTATCTCTCTGTCTATTTCCTCTCTCCCTCTATCCTTTCACTCAGCTGCAAACTTAACTGAAGAGGGACAGTTGGAAAGGCGGGAAGGCAGCGCGCATGTGCTGAGGGATGCTCCCAAAGGTGTTCCTATTGGACGCTGGGGAGCGTTCCCACGCAGGCTCCGTCGGTACCGATGATGCCCATATGTGAAGACTAAATTCCTGCTGTTCCCAGAGGTCACCTGTTACAGGTGAGTAACTACGCTTTTCCCCCTCCACTCTCCCTTTCTCATGTGCCTTATGGAACGCACATTCTGTCTCTAATAAATTCGCTTTTACTCATGATCTCTTTATCTCCAATGCTCTTCATCTTCTTACTCAAACTGAGACCTGGCTCCTCCCTGATGATATTGCATCTCCTGCTGTCCTCTGCCATGGAGACTATCAGTTCTCCCACACGCCTCGTCCCACTGGCTGTGGTGGTGGTGTTGGGTTTCTGCTTTCTCCCTCCTGCCAATTCCAACCCCTCCTGCTGCCTCATTCTCACTCCTTTCTCTCTTTCGAAGTCCACTCCATTCGCCTCTTCACTCCACTTCCTCTCCTGGTAGCTGTTATTTATCGACCTCCTGACAAGTCTGCCTCTACCTTTCTCACTGACTTTGACTCATGGCTTTCTTTCTTTCTGGAATCCTCCTCCCCCACTCTTATTCTTGGAGAGTTTAACATTCATGTCGATAACCCTTCCGATCCTCATGCTTTAAAGCTCCTCTCCCTCACCTCCTCATTTGACCTCCAACTTTGCTCCACTGCCCCCACTCACCAGCATGGCCACTGCCTGGACCTGATATTTTTCTCTAGTTCCTTACCCTCAAACTTCTATAACTCAGTTCTTCCCTTATTTGACCATCACCTTTTAAGCTTTAATCTTCATCTCCCCCTGCCTCAGCCCAGTCATGCCTCCACCAATCTATTTAGAATCATGCTATTGATTCCTTAGACCCTCTCTTCCAACATTTCTCCATCTCTTTCTTCCACTTTGTCATCCAAATCTGTCGACGAGGCTGTAACCTCCTACAATGCTGCACTCTCTTCAGCTCTGGATGCTCTCACTTCACCCACCCCATGTCCTGTGCGACGTTCTCCACCCCAGCCCTGGCTTTCATCCACTATCCGTTACCTATGTTCCTGTGCCCATTCCGCTGAGCATGCTTGGCTCAAGTCCCGCTCCCCTGAAGATCGCCTACACTTCAAATTCATGTCCATCTGACCTACTCTCTTGCCTCTGATCCTCGCCGTCTCTTTACTACTCTCAGCTCTCTCCTTAAAGTACCTCCACCTCCGATCCCTCCCTCCCTTTCTGCTCAAACCCTAGCTGACTTTTTCCATGACAAAATCCACAAGATCACCCTCCAATTCCCCACAAACTCAGCTAATTCAGCTCCTCCCCCTTTCCACTCCCAACTCTCCCCCCCCCTCCCTTGCCACCCTCTCTTCCTTCCCTGCCATCTCCGATGAGGAAACTGAACACCTTCTTTCCTCCTCCAAACTCACCACCTGCTCCTCTGATCCTATCCCCACCTGCCTCCTAAGCCCCATCTCCTCCACAGTTGTCCCCTCCATCTCTCATGTTCTCAACCTTTCGCTCTCCACTGCTCCTGTCCCTGTGGACTTCAAGCATGCTGTGGTCACTCCTCTCCTCAAGAAACCCTCACTTGATCCTACTTGTCCTTCTATCGACCCATCTCTCTCCTTCCCTTCATTTCTAAACTACTTGAACGTGCGGTTCACTGCCGCTGCCTCGACTTCCTCTCTCATGCCCTCCTGGATCCCTTACAGTCTGGCTTTCGTCCTCTACACTCTACTGAAATGGCTCTCACCAAAGTCTCCAGTGACTTATTCCTTGATAAATCCAAGGGCCTGTACTCCGTCCTCATCCTTCTTGACCTCTCTGCTGCTTTCGACACCGTTGACCATAACCTTCTCCTCGACACCCTGTCCTTGCTTGGCTTCAAGGGCTCTGTACTATCCTGGTTCTCCTCCTATCTCTCCCATCGCTCCTTCAGTATGTGCTCTGGTGGCTCCTTCTCCTCACCTACCCCGCTCCCAGTTGGTGTACCCCAGGGATCTGTCTTGGGTCCGCTCCTTTTCTCTCTCTAAACCCAGTCCCTTGGTGCGCTTATCTCTTCCCATGGCTTTCAGTACCATCTCTATGCTGATGACTCCCAGATCTACCTCTCTACACCCGATCTCTCTCCAGCAATCCAGACCCGGATCTCTGCCTGCCTCTCTGACATTGCTGCCTGGATTTCTCACCGCCACTTGAAATTGAACATGGCCAAGACTGAACTTCCTATCTTTCCCCCTAATACCTCCTCCCTTCTTCCTCCTTTCTCAGTCTCTGTGGATAACTCTGTACTCCTTCCTGTTTCCTCGGCCCACAATCTGAGGGTTGTCTTTGACGCCTCTCTCTCTTTCTCCACATACATCCATCACGTAGCTAAGACCTGCCGTTTCTTTCTCTACCACATTAGCAAAATCCACCCCTTCCTTTCCGAACACACTACTAAAATGCTTATCCACTCCCTAATCACCTCCCGCCTCAACTACTGTAACCTTCTCCTTTCCGGTCTCCCTTTGAATCATCTCACTCCCCTTCAATCTGTTCAACACTCTACTGCACGACTAATCTTCCGCCATCCTCGTCATGCCCATATTACTCCTCTTCTCAAGTCACTTCACTGGCTCCCTATCCGCTTTCACATCCAGTTTAAACTTCTGCTGCTGACGTATAAATGCATTCACTCTGCAGCTCCTTAGTACCTTTCATCTCTTATCTCCCCTTATAACCCCCCCTCGAGAACTCCGTTCCTCTGGTAAACTGCTTCTATTTATGCCCCACTCTCTTACTGCTAACTCCAGACTTCGCTCCTTTCACCTTGCTGCACCTTACGCCTGGAACAAATTACCTGTGTCCGTACGCCAGGCACCTTCTCTGACCCTCTTCAAGTCCAGGTTAAAAACTCACCTCTTTGCTGCTGCCTTTAGATCTTGACTCACTTGAACTCCTTTCTCTCTCTTGTTCGACCCCTGCCTCACCTTCTGTGTTCCGTGTGCTATGTTTTGTTTTGATTTGTTTTGTTTTGCCTACACATTCCGTGTTCCGTGTGTTTTTGTCTTGTTTTGTTTTGTCTTAACTAGATTGTAAGCTCGGATGAGCAGGGATTGTCTCTTACATGTTTGTGCTGTACAGCGCTGCGTACGACTGGTAGCGCTATATAAATGCTAAGTAGTATTAGTAGTTGCATGACTATATTGAAGAGTAGTGAGGATAATGCAGAGCCTTGTGGAACTCCTTTGTGTTGTTGGTATGAAGCTGATTTGGCTGATCTCAGTGGCACCCAAAAGAGAACTTAGAAAACAAACATTTAGTAATGAGGTTAATAATGTAGTGTTCAAATAACCACATTGCTCAAGAAGGGGCCTGGGGAGTATTTGAAGAACATGTGCTACAGCATCTTTTGTTGATCCTTTCTAAAGATATCACGACCATTAATGATGCTTCAAATTTAAGCTGGCTATAACGCAAACTAAAACCAATCAATATGTACAAACTAATTCACTGTTTAGAGAATAGCAGACATGTTAGACATGTGCAATATTTTTGAAGAAAACATGTGGAAACAAAACATTATTTGCAGAGAGAAGACATAAATAGTGTAGATATCATATCTGTAGATCTGAAGGCTTCAGATACGATGCTGATTGTAAAACTTGTAAAGAAAATTAGACAAGTGGAAGTCAGCAGTTCCACCAATGGATTAGAGATCTGGATTTAGCTAATGCCTTTTTCAGGAGAAGCCCCAAGTAAGTTACATTCAGCACAGTAGGTTCTCCGTGGACAAGCAGGATTGCGTCAGCCACACCTGGTGACGTCCTCCGGGCGGCGCCATAGTACGGAAGTGCTCTCTAGAGCTCAGAAAGATGAGACTTTCTGAGCCCACCCAGGTAGCCCACCTCACCGCTCCGCCCCCTAGCCACCAGTATTCTTCCTTCCGCCTTGCCAGCAAGACGGACCCTGCTCTCTCTCCCATCTTTAAACAATTTGTTATTTTTTTGTGGATCCATCACAGACCATGACTAAGCCGGGATTTAAAAAATGCCTCCACTGCAAGAGAAAAATGAGTATCACCGACACACATGGTAGCTGCCTGCGTTGCCTGGGGCTGGACCACAAAATTGAGGACTGTGAACATTGTGGGAGGATGTCCCCTAGAGCCCTGAAGATCCGGGGCCATAACCTAAAAGAATTCCTCTCCGAAAATGCAAGTAATTCCTCCGCTTCCCCCTCAGTACCTGCTTCTACTCCGGCTATCTCCCTGCATGCCCCGGCTCTGGATGCGCCCGCTGCGGCCTCCTTCCATGACCGCGGTGCTGAGACTCTCCTCTCTGGACTTCTACCGCCGTCCCTGTCCCCCGCGGTGGCCCATCGGGGGAAGCGCGGCCTGCCAACTCCCAATTTGCAAAAGGAGTTAGGGAGAGCCATGCGGTGGCAGAAGATGGCGCCCGGTCCAGGTCCTCCAACTCCAGAAGGCAGTCCTCCAACTCCGCCCCCTCCTACGGCAGGCCTGTTGATGTGGGCAGTGATGTCTGCCGGCGCTGATCCTCCAGTCCCGCCCACGAGCCTCGCTATTGCTCGGCGTCGTTAGGGAGCCATGGCAACGCCTCTCTCCTCGGCGCCGGATCCCCCGCGCGCCGAAGGCACGACCGCAGCAACAGCTCCGGGAGGCGATCCCGCCGCGGAGGCAGGAAGCATGGACGGCGCGACTCATCCGATAGCAGCACAAGCAGCAGCTGCTATTCACGCCGGAGGCGAAACTCCAAGTGCCGCAAAAACAAAGGCAAGCACCACCGCAGCTCCAGCGACAGCAGCAGCAGCAGCTCGTCCAGCCAGCACCGGAACTCCAAGCATAGAGGCAGCCGCTCCTCAAGACGCCGCAGCAGGCACCGGCGCCAGAAACGCATGAGGAGCCGAGTGAGCCTTTCAAACTCCTCCAGCCCCTGTCACAGCCATCGGAGCAAGTTGGCATCCAGCTCCATTGTACACCTGCTGTCTCAGCTCCTCAAGCAGTCTACTGTGGCAGCCCCTCCACATCATCTGCCCCATCCGGCTCTGCTTCCAGCAGACTCACAGCCTGACACCCGGGAGGCGGACCTGCCATTCGGGGAGAACCGGGCACCCTCACCATGCATCAGACCCTCGAGCAACCCCACCCTGACACCGAAGGGGGCGATCTCGGAAGGGCAATTGTGGGGTCTGCAGCCCACGAGCGTGAAGAGGCGACTCCAGACAGAGCACGCTCCCCGGATCCAGAGGAACCTCCCCCCCCCCTGAGGATCTCACCTATCCCAAGTTTTTGCTCAAACTTGCATCTACCTTGACCTTACAGGGCCTGGACGACAAGGAGACGGTGCCGGAGGTCTTAAAATACCTAGCCACCCCGAGAACCATTTTCACGTTGCCTATCCACCAGACACTCCAAGACAATCATCTGAGACTCTGGCAGACTCCGGCATCTGGCCGCCCCTTTCCCAGGAGGCTAGAAACAAAATACCAGGTGCAGCCTGCCCCAGGATTCGCATCTTCACAGCTACCGCACCAATCCATCGTGGTATCCTCTGCCCTAAAGCGTGTTAAGTCCTCGCGCACACATGCCAACAGCCCGCCGGGTCGGGACCACAAGCTCCTCGATGATATCGGGAGGAAAGTGTACCAAGGAGCCATGCTCAACGCGAAGATAGCAGCTCACCAGTTTCAGCAGACCCTTTTCCAGGACGCGTGCATGGTGAACCTCAAAGCCGCTATGACTTGCCTCCCAAAGGAATCTCAGGTTTTGGCATCAACGGCGCTCGCCGACATGTCCGAGTGCAACAAGCACCTGGCCAGTGCTACCTTTGACTCCTTCGACACAGCGCTGAGAACCGCTGGGACAGCCATTTCAGCGAGACGATGGGCATGGCTGAGGGCTTCTGGCTTGCATGACGACACGCATGACAGGATTGTGGACGCGCCCTGCTCCGGAGAGTCACTCTTCGGCGACAAGGTAAAAGATACTGTCAGTGATATGAAGGAGCATTGTACCACGCTACAGACCCTGGCAGAGGACGGCTTTGAGCGCCACAGTGGCACCCAGAGGAACAAATTCCAGAGGAAACCTTACTACTCCTCCAACAAGAGGTACCCTTCAAATCACAAATGGCAAAACAACAGATATAAGAGCAATTCTTACCAGGGATCCCCTCACCAGCGAAACTCTCAGAGGGACCGCAAACAAAAGAAGATCAGCGTGCCCACCAACAAAGGTGGGCCCTCCTTTTGACGCCAGACCACGGGCAACCCACCAGATCAGGGGGCGCCTGACTTACTTCTTGCCAGAGTGGCAGCGAATATCCTCCGACTCCTGGGTACTGCGGGTCATCCGGGAAGGCTACCGCATACGCTTTGTGGCCCCACCCCACCAGAACTCTCTCCCAGTCAGCGACACGCCCCAGCAGCTGCACCTGGCCATGGCCGCGGAACTGCTGCATCTGTTGAACTCTTGGGCCATAGAGGAGGTTCCCCCGCCCGAGAAGAACTCTGGTTTTTACTCCAGATACTTTCTCATTGCCAAACGGACTGGCGGCTTCCGCCCCATCCTAGATCTCCGTTGACTCAACAAGTTCATCAGCAAAGAGAAATTCAGGATGTACTCCTTAAACGCCATCCTCCCCCTGATTCAGACCGGTGACTGGATGGCGTCGCTGGACCTACAGGACGCGTACACTCACATCCGCATTCACAAGTCGCACAGGAAGTACCTCCATTTCCAAGTGCTAGGCCAGCACTACCAGTACAGAGTTCTACCCTTCGAACTGTCCTCCGCCCCGCGGGTCTTCACGAAGTGTGTAGCTGTGGCGGCACCTCACCTCCGCAGGCAGAACATAGCGGTTTTCCTGTACCTGGACGACTGGCTCCTCACGGCCCCTTCCACCCCGGAGCTGCAGGAGGCCCTACAGACAACCATGGCGCTGCTATCCTCCCTGGGGTTTGTCATCAATTTCAACAAGTCACACCTCTCACCGGCCCAGAGACTGGAGTTCATAGGAGCCGTGATTGACACCAAGGTCTCGAAACCTACCTCCCAGAGCGCAGACTGTCCGCCATCACAGCGCTGGCAGGCAAGGCGACCGAGGCAGCGACTTCCTCAGCGAGATCCATCCTACGCCTTCTGGGACACATGTCGGCCGCCACTTCAGTCCTTCCCATGGCGAGGTTGCATATGCGCCCACTGCAATGGCACTTACGCACTCACTGGAACCAACATTGTCAGCCCCTTTCCACCATAATCACGATGACTCCACAGATCCATACCCAGCTTCGCTGGTGGACGATACCAGTAAACCTGTTGGTGGGCAAGGACATCCACCCCCGCGATCACCAGGTGGTTCTCACTACGGATGCATCGAACACTGGCTGGGGCGCTCACATGCGATCCCTAAGCACTCAAGGGGAGTGGTCCCAACACGAGAGGCTTTTACACATCAACCTCCTCGAGTTGAGGGCCATAAGATATGCTCTGAAAGCGTTTCTCCCACAATTGTGCGGGAAATCAATCCTCATCCGGACGGACAACCAGGTGGCCATGTTCTCTGTCAACAAACAAGGGGGCACTGGCTCTCATCCCCTCTGCAAGGAGGCTACACTGATATTGACCCTGGCCTTGAGAAATGAATGCTACCTTCGGGCGTCCTATCTCCCAGGGGACCAGAATATCCTGGCAGACAGACTGAGCAGACAGCTCCAGCCCCACGAATGGACTCTGCACCCGGAGGTTTCCGACAATCTCTTCCGACTCTGGGGGTCTCCGAACATCGACCTTTTCGCCACAGAACAGAATGCCAAATGCCCCCTGTTCTGCTCCAGGCACCCGTCAGCCAGGAGGCTGGCGGCGGATGCATTCGACGTGTTTTGGGGGGAGTGGTCTCTGGTGTATGCTTTCCCGCCAACACCCCTCATCCCAGCGACACTGCAACGGATTGTTCAGGACAAAGCCCACGCCATCCTGGTAGTCCCCCACTAGCCACGCCAGATGTGGTTTCCCTACTACTGCGCCTAGCTCATGGAGCCCCGAAGCGACTACCCCTCAGGCCGGACCTGCTGACACAGGACGAGGGCAGCATACGGCACCCCAACCTCGGAGCCCTGTCTCTCACTGCCTGGAGGTTGAGCGGCTAAGCCTTTCCAATCTCCAGCTACCCGCCGAAGTACAGGACGTGGTGTTAGCGGCCAGGAGACCCTCCACCAGGAAATCCTATGGCCTTAAGTGGAGAAGATTCAGCACCTGGTGCGCAAACCAAGGCCTCGAACCCACCACATGCCCACTTCCCAACGTCCTGCAGTACCTCAAGTCCCTGTCTAACCTTGGACTGCAAACACAGTCCATCCGAGTACACCTCTCGGCGATAGCGGCCTTCCATTCACCGCCGACTGGGGCCACTTCTATCGGGGCACTGCCCCTTACATCGCGCTTCATGAAGGGCCTGGCGAACCTGAAGCCTCTGATCAGACAGCCTGTACCACCTTGGGATCTCAACACGGTCCTGCAATGCCTGACGCAAGAACCCTTTGAACCCCTCCAGTCAAGCGACATGAGATTCGCCTCCTGGAAGACGCTGTTTCTTGTGGCCATCACATCCGCAAGGAGGATTAGCGAACTACATGCTCTAGTCTCACATCCTCCTTACACACAGCTGCACCAGAGCCATGCTTCCCTACGGACCAATCCTAGGTTCGTACCGAAAGTGTCTTCGGCCTTCCATGTCAACCAGTCCATAGAGCTTCCATCTTTCTTCCCGGAACCTCACTCTTCAGACGAGGAACGACGCCTGCATACCCTCGACTGTCTCATGGCTCTCCGGATCTACCTGCAAAGAACGCAAGCCATCCGGCAAGGCAAGCAACCATTCATTTCCTTCGACCCGAACAGACCCGGAAGACCCGTCAACAAGAGAACACTGTCCCACTGGGTTTCCGCCTGTGTCTCTTACTGCCTTGATCCTTCAGGCGCCAGTGAGCACCCAAGAGTGGGCCCTCACCATCTCAGGGCTCTGGCCACTTCAATTGCCAATCTCCGCAGAGCGGCCACTTGGTCCTCCCCGCACACGTTCCAGAGACACTACTGCCTTGATCTCTGCTCTCAGGAGGATTGCGCCCTCGGTGCGGCCGTCCTCTCCATGGCCACGAGGCGCAATTGAGCACTGCCCATGCCAGGACATGTAACGACGATCAGAAGCTAGTTCCGACCACTCGGTCGTGTTGCCTGTATGCAATTGCCCTAGCCCGCTGTTACACGGGACCATTGACATTACTGTTTGCACTGTTTGCACTATTGCACTGTTTACACTGTCTCTAATTTGATCTGTTTGCACTGTTTGCACTGTTGCACTGTTCTTGTTGCACCGTTGACACTGTTATGCTGCTCGCACCTCGGTGCTCGAATCTGTTGCTGTAGCACTGTGGCACTTCACCTCAGATCTTGAATAAACTTACGATTGTTGATCTTGTTGGACTAAGTATCTTCTAGCAAATCCAGGTCTATATGCTCACCATGGCCTCCTCTCCTCAGCATGTCAAGCTAGGGAGACACCAGGTGTGGCTGACGCAATCCTGCTTGTCCATGGAGAAAATGGGGTTACTTACCTGTAACTGGAGTTCTCCGTGGACAGCAGGATAAGTCAGCCACACAATCCCACCCGCCTCCCCTGGAGGAGGCCATCCTAAGAGACCGCTCCCTAGCCGGTGGTCTAGCTTGGAACTTACTGGTGGCTAGGGGGTGGAGCAGTGAGGTGGGCTACCTGGGTGGGCTCAGAAAGTCTCATCTTTCTGAGCTCTAGAGAGCACTTCCGTACTATGGCGCCGCCCGGAGGACGTCACCAGGTGTGGCTGACTTATCCTGCTGTCCACGGAGAACTCCAGTTACAGGTAAGTAACCCCGTTTATTTTCCTATCCCTTGCAGGGCTTATACCTGAGACAATGGAGGGTTAATTGACTTGCCCAGTATCACAAGGAACATCAGCCACTACTCTAAACATTAGCTCTAGTCAGTAATGTCACCCATTCTACTTGGTGTAAAGTAGAAAGTTGGCTGCCACAGTTAAGTTTCCTAATCACAGATATTAATAGTAGTGATATAGGAAATCCAATAGCTACAGAGGGTTATGGTTAAGTTAAGAGAAAGTGCTGTTAAATGGAAAATGCATTCAATGTAAACACATTTAGGCCATGCACTTAAAGGAATAAGGATAAGAAATTTGCAAATTGAAGGGGACAATTCCAGAAACATAAAGCAGAATAAGAAAAGTAATAACTATCTCGTAACATCAACAAACATGGTAATTTTTGCCATTAGAAATACAGTCCGGTCTAGTTTTCACTTTGATTTTTAAGTTTACAATATAGCAAAATACATACATGTATCAGATTCAAACTTATATAGTTACTACATGCTTGCTGCATAGCGGGGTAGTACACAACAGTTAGAGCTTAACCGACTAATCCAATTACATAGATCTGAATTTTCTCCCAGCACTCGGGTTTGCTCACAGCCATTAAAATGTGAGTCAGACCTGTACAACATTCCACAGTGCTGGTACTAGTTAGATAGTTAGATGCCGCTTACCATGGTCTATCACTTTCAGCATGGCAGAGGCAGAGGTCATGCCATACTTGTTTTTAGTTTGGCAGATGTAGGTCCCTTCATCTGACTTCTTTATTCCCTGAATCTGGAGCCATCCTGTCACACCATATTTCTGTGGCCCACCTCTTGCCTTAAATATGTAAAATAAACAAAAATGAGGCAGATACACAAGATTTAAACTTAAGGCAAACTACTTGCATGTGCAGATTAATGTTGAGGCTAATATCTTCATATGTAAATCTGGACAGTATGCCAGGAAACTGGCAGCTGCCCTAGGTGGTGCTTACCAAGGATAATTTATAACAGTTTCCTGAGTAGGATGTGCAAATAAACACACATTTCTGGGCTATTTTATAAAGACACATAGAAACCTGCAGAAATTCCAGCTAAAATGCACTTGTACGTCTTTCCATCTGCCCAGGAGTAGGTGTACATGTACACACACATGGGCACATTTTCTAAGCTATTAGCTTATTTCATGATTCTACTCCTGCTCCACCCAAACCACTCCCCTGGGGATGCCAACACAAGAGTCAAGGGAAAGTATGAGCTTTTTTGTCTCCATGCATACTTTTTGCAGGTATATGAAGATTGGTGGAAGACTCAACAATCTTCACTATGCTGATGATACCACATTACTGGCTAGAAGTGAAGACGATTTGAAACATTTGCTTCTCAAGATCAAGGAACATAGTCTTAAAATGGGTCTGAACCTTAACGTGAACAAGACAAAGCCCCTGACAACTGGCAAAATCAATAATTTCATTCTTGATGGAGAAGAAATAGAAATAGTGCAGAACTTTAACCTGCTTAGATCAATAATTATAATATAATATTATAATCAATAAGGAAACAACAAGCAGTCAAGAAATCCAATGGCGCATTGCTCTTGGCAGAATGGCTATGAAGGACCTAGACAAGATTCTCAAGTGCACAGATGTATCTCTGCTTACAAAGATTCAATTTGTCCAAGCAATGATATTTTCAATAATGTCATATGGATGCAAAAGTTGGAGAGTGAAAAAAAAAGACAGGAAAAAAAAATTAAAGCTTTCTAATTATGGTGCTAGTGAAGACTACTGGGCCTGATATTCAGCACCAGTGGCTAGCATTGCTAAAGTGGCTAGTCATTGGCGCTGAACTATAAACCTGGATGTTCAATGCCAGGGCCATAGCTGGCTATGGCATTGACTATCTGAGTTGCACACTTTTGCCGATCACTAACCAGACAGCGACGATATTGAGCCCCCACCCGATTAGTGATATGTGGCAAACATTTGATCTGTGTTTCCTGCACCTGGCTTTCACCACTAACTGAGTAGCAGCTCAATATCGCCGATGCCTGGTTAGCAATAGGTGCCGCCTCCACTCCACCCTGGAACATCCCCGATATGCCCCTATGCTAACCAGCTATCATCGGGGTGTGTAGCAATAGCATCAGCAGATTCAGCGGCATTAACCATGTTAATGCCGCTAAATTTCCTGCAGAGCAGGATATTTAGTGTAAATGCCTTTGAATATCCCACCCCCCTCACACTTTGTATACCATGTACTACCCAAAAAACAAACCAGTTGATACTGGAGGAGATCAAACCTATGCTTTCTTTAGAAGCTCAGATGGCAAGACTTCAACTTGCATACTTTGGACACATCAAGGGAAGAGAGAGCATTAGAGAAAAACGTCATGCTTTGCAAGGTTGAAGGCCAATACAAAGAGGAAAACCAGAAATACAATGGATAGATACATTAACAGCAGCTATGGATGCCACTCTATCAACACTGAGCCACCTGATTGAAGACAGTTTACAATAACTATCCAGAGGGGCGCCAGGAGTCAACACTGATTCAATGGTACTTAACAACAACATCCAGATAACTATCTGGATAAGTTCACACAATATTATTTTGTCCTAATGTTATCTAGATAGTTATCCAGATAGCAAGTTGAATATTGCTGCTATCTGGATAATTTCTGGGACTGCCCATAGTCTACCCTGAAAATCTGCTATCTAGATAAGTGTTTTTATTTATTTATTTATTGTTTATTCAACATATGTAAAACAATACATATTTCTGATGTGGTGGGTACACTTACACCACATTCGGTTCTCATCTGGATACAACTTTTTTTCCCCATTTTATACACATTCATCTGTACATGGCTATCAACCATATACCCTCCCTTCCCTCCCTCCCCTCCTCCCCATCTTACCCCAATGTCATTGGAGTTCTACTATAATTCCTATTCTTAAGTTTTGTTGCTGTGCTCTCTGGATCCTTGTCAGTGCTAACGGTCTGAGCACCCCTCCTTCTCCGGCCACTATATAGTTAATAGTTCATTCCACATGTAAGTGTCATGGCATCAATGTATTTTAAGGAATGCCTCCCATTTATTAGGGTCCCCCTTAGATTCTAAGCACTCCAGAATCATCAGCTGGTGGAAGCGATTCTGCCACTCCCAGTGGTGGGTGCTATAGTGTCCCTTCAGTGGCACAGAATAGGTTGTTTGCCTACCAAGCATGCCTTACATACCAGCAATCTTACCCATTTACCTTTGGGGCTTGCTTGGGGTAATTGATCAAAAATAACTAAGGTATTGGTCCACTTCATCTCCTGCCCTGTGAGCCCACTTAAATATGCTTGAATCTGCCCCCAGTATCGTCGAATTCTCCTGCAGAACCAACACATGTGACTGAGTCCCACCATCACTGCACCCCACCAGGGACCGGATAGTATACATCCAAGGGTGTTGAAAGAACTGAAATATGAGATTGCAGACCTGCTATTAGTAATCTGTGAACTATCATTAAAATCATCTCTAATACCTGAAGATTGGAGGATCGCCAATGTAACACCAATTTTTAAAAAGGGTTCCAGGGGTGATCCGGGAAACTACAGACTGGTGAGCCTCACGTCAGTACCAGGAAAAATGGTAGAAACCATCATAAAGAATAAAATTACTCAGCCTTTAGATAGTCATGGCCTAATGGGAGACAGCCAACATGGCTTTAGACAAGGAAGATCTTGTCTTACTAATCTGTTATGTTTTTTTGAAAGTGTGAATAAACAGGTGGACAAAGGTGAGTCGGTTGATATAGTGTATCTGGACTTTTAGAAAGGCTTTGACAAAGTCCCTCATCAGAGACTTTTGGCAAAACTAAAGAGTCATGGGATAGGAGGCAGTATACTATTGTGGATCAGAAACTGGTTAAAAGATAGAAAGCAGAGGGTTGGGCTAAATGGCCAATTTTCCCAATGGAGAAAGGTGAATAGTGGTGTACCCCAGGGATCTGTGCTGGGTCTGCTGCTTTTTGACATATTCATAAATGACCTGGAAAGTGGAATAACGAGTGAGGTTATCAAATTTGCAGATGACACAAACTATTTAAAGTTGTTAAAACCCAAGAGGATTGTGGAAAATTGCAAGAGGATCTTGATAAATTGGAAGACTGGGCATCAAAATGGCAGATGAAATTTAATGTGGACAAGTGCAAAGTTATGCACCTAGGGAAGAACAACCCAAACTATGGTTACACGATGCATGGTTCCACATTAGGAACCACCACCCAGGAAAAAGATTTAGGCGTCATTGTGGATAACATGTTAAAACCCTTGGCCCAGTGTGCAGTGGCAGCCAAGAGAGCAAATAGAATGTTAGGTATCATAAGGAAAGGAATGGAAAATAAAACAAAAGATATTATAATGCCTCTATATCGTTCCATGGTGAGACCGCACCTTGAATATTGTTTGCAATTCTTGTCGCCGTATCTTAAAAAGGATATAGCGTTATTAGAAAAGGTTCAGAGAAGAGCCACCAAAATGGTAAAGGGGATGGAAGGATACTCCTATGAAGAAAGGCTAAAAAGGTTAGGGCTCTTTAACCTGGAAAAGAGATGGCTGAGGGGAGATATGATAGAAGTCTATAAATTAATGAACGGAGTGGAACGGGTAAACGTAGATCGATTGTTTACGTTATCAGAATATAGAAGGACTAGGGGACACGCAATGAAGCTACAGGGTAAACTATTTAAGACTAATAAAAGAAAATATTTTTTCACTCAACGTATAATCAAATTCTTGAATTTGTTACCGGAGGATGTAGTAAAGGCTGTTAGTGTAGCTGGGTTTAAAAAAGGCTTGGACAAGTTCCTGGAGGAAAGGTCCATAAACCATTATTAAGAAGGGACCCAGGATATCAATGCTTGACCCAGTACAAGCATTGCGGAACCTGTGTCTTTTGGGGAAACTGCTAGGTACGTATGACCTAGATTGGCCACTGTTGGAAACAGGATACTGGGCTTGATGGACCTTGGTCTGACCCAGTATGGCATATCTTATGTTCTTATCTTATGAGTCCCACCATCACTGCACCCCACCAGGGACAGTTGCCATCTAGAGATATACCACTCTGCATTGCACGTCTAGGGGAAAAATGTGCACAGTTTATCACTCTAAACTGCACTTCTCTTAACTTTGCTGATTGAGTCAGTGTTGGGATTCATTATATTGCCCCTACTACTGTACCTAGGACCACCTGGATTCCCAGTTCCTCTGCTCACTTCTGTTCCACTCTGGTATAGTCTGTGAGAGGCTTCCAGGTTGCAAGTTTGGCTGCATAGCTCGAGATCTTCATATCCTTCAGCTCTCCTAACTCAAAGAACTCCAGCATTTAGGCGGTCGAGGTCGTTTTTAGCACTTCCATTGGTAGCGACCCTACATAATGCCTCAGCTGGTAATATGCAAAAATATGTTGGGGCCATACTGCGAAGGACTGTTGTAGGCTATTAAAGGACTGACACCTGCTCGCTTTGTCTACGATATTGCCTACATATCAAATGTCTAGCACCGCCCATTCCCAAAATCTCTGTGTTTTTGTCCCGGGGGTGGGGGGAATTTATGTTGCCCTGGAGAGGTAACCAGCTCGAGATGTTAGATGGTCTCTGCCAATGCATACACAAGTACTGCCACATGCACTGCAGTGGGCATATCAATTGGCTTTTTGACAGATGACCGCCTCCATATGCAGTACTGCCAACAGACAGTACGGTGCCGCCCAGGCCTGCTCTACTACTCGTGGGGTGAAGGTGTCCCTTTCCCCCAATCAGGTCATCAATGTGTCTGAGTTGGCATGCCATTGCATATTGCCCAATATCAGGGAGCCCTATAACTCCCTGTCTCCACGCAGGGGCGGCCCAAGGGGGGTGCGGGGCCATGTGCGGAGACTCGGTGCGGGGCCTCATTTGCATAAGTGGCCTTATTTGCATAAATATTTGCATAATGCTAACATTCATTAAGAGACATGTTTACTAAAAGTTAGTGTGTGTATGGATAAAGACAGACTAAAAGATTTCTACATTACTATAATCCAGTGCCAACCGCCAGGCACATTAGGAACTACTACAAACACTGTCCATTTAGAACCCATAGCAAACCCGCCGTATTCTAACAGCACTACCAGGACTCACAAAGCACCATACCCTACCTATCAAAAGACAACACTGCAAATATTAAACCAATACATTTCAGAGAACAACAATACATGACCTACTGGGGAAAGAGAACAAGTGGCAATGTCAAATAGGAATTACATAAACAGAATACCTCAGCTCAGTTACACATGCAGAACATAGACCATCACCAAACAAGGAATCACAATTTAGAAACAGGAAGGCAATAATTAAACTGGGAACCCCAAAAGCCAAACTTGGAATGTACAACAACACTGTAGAAATAAAACTATAAATTAATTTCCTCTTGTACCAAACAAAGCGCAGACGTTAATGATGCACATTTCCCAGAGCTTTCATATTCCAGTTAATAAATTCAAAATAAAGAGATATCTTTCTACCTTTTGTGCATTTTTTTTTCAGTTGCAATTGCTCCAGCCACTTTCTTCTGGTTTCTTCATGTTTTCTGCTAACTCTCCATCATCTGCTGTCCATTTGTCCTTTCTTCTCTCTTCTAGTTTTTTTTCCATTCTCTCTCTCTACATCTGCTTTAACATACTGTCGTGCCCTTCCCCCGCCTAGGCGGCTGCCTGACGAGGAAAGGGGGTGTGAATGTTCCTTTCAATAAACTCCAGGGCAAAGGCCTCTGGGAGTTGTAGTACTTTGAGCAAATGTAGTTGTAATAAAGTGCTGAGCCGAGAGTTGAAAGCAAACGCAGGAATATTTTTATTCGCCTCCCTTAATAGCGGGAACTTCAAATCACGTGTACAAACATCCACAAGAAACTAAGGTAAGAATTGCTCTTGCTTACTTCAGCAAACAAATGTTATTTCTCCAAAAATAAAGCTTCACTTCACAGTGCTTTAACCAAACTCAAAATGTTCATTGAAACTTCAATGCAGCAAAATTCTAGCAAACAAACTTTTCTTCTTTGTTTCAAAAGCTTTAAGGGTTTCAATTAGTTATCCAGAGACTCCAGGCAGTCCTCCTGAGCAAGTCTCATTTAGAGCAGCAGCCATACTAATTAAAACTTCTTTGCTCTTTGAAACACCATGCATATCACAGAAATGGAATTTTCTTCAAACTTATATTTCCAAACATTCTTACTTCACTACCAGGGACAACTCACATTCCATAGCCTGTTCAGGCTCACTCAAAAGATCATTTTCCCCGATGTCCATTGACTCACATTCTGAACACGATTGTTCTGTGACGTCGTTAGAAAACAGCTGTTCCCCTCGAGCCTTCCCTCGGTACACAGAGCTGTTCTCTCCCCAGGTTACTTCCTGGTCTTTTAGCATACGTTTTACCAGTTTTAAAACATTCAAACTTTCTTTACTGAGAGGCTTCCTTACCAGCCCTTCCTGGGTTCTTGAACCACTTGCAGGCTTCCTATAACCCTGGTGCTGGTTAAACTGCTGGAGCTGGCTTTGGGGATATCCTTCCCTCCACTTGCTGTCTGGGAACTTTTCCTGAGACCTTTGGCTAGTAACCTTAGCAGCAATACCTTTTGGGAGTTTCTTCAGCAATGTTTCACTGCCACTTCCCTGGCCATGCTGTTTCCTGGTTAAGTTAGCCCTCTCGTCTCTCTTCCTCCTGCAAGAGTGAAACTCTTGCTCAGAATGAGGTTCCCTCTCAGACTCCGCCTCTGAATCAGAGTCAGCTCTCTTCCTCTCGTGCCTTGGCAAACTTGCCTGCCTTTCCAGTCTTGCTTGTCCTTCCGGCTGTCCTGGCAATCTTGCTGGTCCTGGCAATCTCCTTGCCTGCCTCTCTCTCCCTGTTCTCTGGGGTTTATATGCGTGGGACTGGCCGATATCTTTCCACCCCGCCCCCAGCTGTCCTGCATTACCACCCTCAGTTGCCATGGAGCTGGGGCGTGGCTTTTGGACAACAACTTTTGACAGGTTTTTTTCAGCGTTAGCTACACTTTTAAAATGACCATTTCTTTCACTTTCCCTCTGACTAGGAGAAACTGCTTGTACTTTTTCTATCTCCATAGGGACCTGGCTGTCTTCGCCACCACATATCCCCCCGCTTAAGATATTACGGGCTGGCGTTTGAACTTCAGCACAGCTCGTAATACGCCTAAGGGCATCGTGTGTGATCTGAGTTTCATCTGTCCTATGCTTTACTGTGGCCAACCTGGCTAAGGCTATTCACTCGTGCCAGGGGCGTAAGACATTAATGTGGTAAATTTGCGGGTGCCCCCTTCTGTCCTGTACGGAATAGGATACAGGGCCTACCTGTTTTACCACGCGGTAAGGTCCCTTCCATCTACTCTCAAATTTCGGACTAGGTCCGGCTACCATAACAATTACTTTTTCTCCTACTTCAAGCTGACGAGGCTTTGCACGCCTGTCATAGTAGGTCTTTTGGCGCAACTGGCTGGCTGCCATATTTACTTCAGCCACTTGTGAGGTGCGGCGTAGCCGTCCTTTTAAATCCCTCAAGAAGTGGGGTATACCTACTTCTTCAATATCTGGCTCTACCCACTGCTCTCTTAATATATCCAGGACACCACGAGGGGTCCGTCCATATAGCAACTCATACGGGGCGATGCCCGTAGAGGCCTGCTTCCTCTCCCTGCATGCATATAAAACAAAGGGAAGCATAACATCCCAATCCTTCATATCCCCCTCTAAACTCCGCCTAAGCATCTTCTTCAGGGTCTGATTCTGACGCTCAACCAACCCATTAGATTGGGGATGATAGGCTGCAGTTTTAATATGGCGAATGCCAAAGGCATCCCATACTTGGGCCAGGTAGCGTGACATAAAATTACTTCCCCTATCTGACAAAACCTCCCGGGGAAAACCAACTTCACAAAATAATTTTATCAGCTCAATGGCTATACTCCTGGCTGATATGTTGCGAAGGGGAATCGCCCAAGGGAACCTGGTGGCTTGATCCACAATCACCAGGATATACTGGAACCCCCGGGGCGTTTTTATAAGTGGGCCCACAATATCCATGGCTAATCTGTGTAGGGGTTCGGATACCACCGGTATGGGAATCATAGGTGCTTTTGGTGGATGGTGGGTAGCTACCCGCTGGCAAGCGGCACAGGACTCACAAAACCTAGCGGTTTCTTTATAAACGCCTGGCCGGTAAAACCGGGCCAGAATCTGATCCAGGGTACCATGTACCCCTTTGTGACCGCCTATGGGGTGGTCATGAGCTAACCGCAGGACTGACATTTTAAACGCGGTGGGAACTACTAACTGTTTTCTGCTTATCCCTGTTCCAGGATCTACACTCTCCCGATACAGTACCTCTTTATCTAAGAAGAATCGGGGTAAGGTTTTCGTTCCCTTTTTGGCATACTCAAACGCCCTTTTGAGTGCGGGATCCGTCCGCTGCTCATCAGGAAAAGTGGGAAATCTTTCCACTAGCTCGGCCGGAACCCAAGGTAACTCCTGACCAGCTACCAGTTTAGCCTTATTTTGAGACCTATTTTGTCTCTCCCTGCGTTTCTCAGCCCTCTTCTTTTTATCCTCCTCTCTCGGAGGGGTCACTAAATCATCATGTGAAGGTAGGCCACACATCGGGTCACTAGGTGGGTCTGATTCCTCCTCTTTAGCTTTTTCCCGAGCCCTGGTGGATACCATACCAGTTTTATGTTGAAGCCCTTCTGCTATCCCACGCCTGAACTGGGGCCAGTCTCTTCCTAGGACTAGCGCTTGTGGGAGCCCTGGTACTACAGCTACTGGTATTTTCCGGCTTAGCCCTAAGCCTTTCACAGATATAACATAAATAGGGTACGATGAGGCTGCCCCATGAATGCATCTTATCTTTATGGACTTTTCTTGAGGCTCGGGAGTCGGACCAATCTGGGATGCTATCTCTTTCCAGAGCTTCCTCGAAATCATTGACTGGTCCGCTCCGGAGTCCAACAAAGCCTCCACAGGAACACCCTCCACCTCTACCTCTAGAAGGAAACCTTCTCCGCTCTCTTCAGAGTGGGAGGTCATCAGGGCTGTCCTAGCTCTGCAGTTTCTTTTCATATGTCCTTCTTCTCCACATGAAAAACATTGCCTGCTCACATAACCAGGCTTATCCAAAGGCAGTGCTGTCATACCTTCTCTCCATATAGGTTTTTCCTTTCTTTCTGATGCTACTTTTACTGCTTGCGACAGGCCACCCACTTTAACCGGGCTCGCCACACTGGCCTCCAGGTAACGCTCAGCCAGTGCGGTCGCTGCCTCTGTGGTCCTACAGTCTTGTAGGATCAGGAAGGATCTCATCTCCCTCGGAACAGCGTCCATAAACTGCTCCAAGATGATACAATCAAATAAGGACTCCTTTGTTTGAGTCTCAGGTGTTAGCCATTTTACCGCCAACCCCTTGATCTGCTGGCATAGAGCACGTGGTGTTTCACCGGGTTTCAACCGGGAGCTTCGCAGAAGGCGGCGGTAGACCATGGGATTTAGGCCCAGGCGGTCTCTTATTGCCTTCTGTACCTCCTTGTAATCAGTGGCTAATTCCACGGGCATAGCCCTATACGCTGCTAGCGCTTCCCCAGTTAACGAAGCAGCAAGGCGTATGGCCCATTGCTTTTCATCCCACCCTGATAACAAGGCTACCCTTTCAAAAGCGGCCAGAAAGTCATCAACATTGTCCTCCTTTGTTAACTGTCCAAAGGAAAATGTCCCAGTACCAAGCATCCCAAACCCTGGTGTATCCCTTAAGGAACCTGGTACTGTCTTTGGTGACTCTGCTGTTATTTTCTGCATGCCCAGCCAACTGTCCATCTTCTCCAACAACGGCTTCTGCTGTGCTTGGAGCATGGCTGCTGTATGTTCCAATGTCCGTGCCGACATCTGTTGTTTTTGGAACTGGTCAGCCATCCATCTCAGTAGCTCCGTCTGCTCCATGCTGGGTAGTGGCTTAGGCAGGTGTAAACTCGGGCTTATCAATCAGCAGGAACGGCCTCAGGAACTGCTCCAATCCGGTCCCTCTGCTGTTGATCCGGGTCTTCTTCCAGCAGCAGCTTGTATCTCAGCATGAAAAAAAACCAAACTTTTTTTTCCCTTTTTTTTTTTTCTTTCTTCTTTCTGTAGTTCCGGTGTCTTGGGAACACGTGACCAAGGCGTGATCCTTAATACTACGCCACCTGTCGCGCCCTTCCCCCGCCTAGGCGGCTGCCTGACGAGGAAAGGGGGTGCGAATGTTCCTTTCAATAAACTCCAGGGCAAAGGCCTCTGGGAGTTGTAGTACTTTGAGCAAATGTAGTTGTAATAAAGTGCTGAGCTGAGAGTTGAAAGCAAACGCAGGAATTTTTTTTTTTTTTTTTTTTTTTTTATAATCTGCTTATTGAAGAAAACATACAATATAAAACAACCAACAGGTTCATAAAACAACAGCAAAAGAAGAGAAAGATATAACAATAATAAAAAAAACCTTTTTTTTCCTTTTTCTTTTATCCATTACATGACCCCTCCAGGCGTGGTTGTGTCTGATCCACCGCCGGAGGCCAGGAACCTCACTCAAGACAAAACAATACGGTGAGGACTATCTCTAATAATCCCCCCTCCCCCCCTCCCCCCTCCCCAAGCCTTGTCTAATCACTAACTACTAAACCAGGAGCATCTCTATCCAACCTTTAGCACCTCGCTGCGGGCGATAGGGCCCAAGTTCTGAAAATAGGGCATCCAGACCAATAAAAGGAGGCCCAGCGCTTGGGGGACCCTAGTGCTCGGCGTCGCTCAAAAAGCATGAGTTGATGGAAGCAATTTGCGCCATTCACAAAATGTAGGGGCCGATGTCTCTCTCCATCTATGAAGAATAGGGCCTTTCCCCACCAGACAAGCCTTACGTACTAGAAAACGCTCCCATCGCCCCTTAGGGTGGAGTGGTCCCAAGCAATCCAGCACCACGAATAACCCCGTCCAATTAACCCGCTGTCGTAAAAGCCCGCCGAGGTAAGTTCCGATACGCTGCCAGTAGGATTGTATCATGGGGCAGGTCCACCACATATGACCTAGGTCAGCTAAGGAACACGAATATTTAGGGCAGCCGCCAGATTCGGCAAGATGGCTCCGCAGCGCCCTTCGTGGGGAAAAGTGTGCACGAAGGATGGACTTATATTGCACCTCCCGCCATCTGGACCCTTCCACTAACCGTCGAATCTGTGATAGGGCGGTCAATACAGAGCCCGGGTTTAACCACACTCGGCCCAGGTCCCGTGCCCACGCCTGCTCCACAGCTGAAAAATCCGTGGGGCGTTCCAGGCAATCCAGTCGCTTTTTCAGATTGGCAATGGTTGGAGGGCCCTCCGCTCCCAAACTCAAAAACTCCAAGATCTGGGTCGAGTGCTCCACCCGGAGCTCCGACTGGGGCAGAGAGCCCACATAGTGGGATAGTTGGGCGTAAGCAAAACCGGTAGCAGGCCGACTCAAACCATATTCCGCAGCAAGCTCCACCAATGTCTTACATTTCCCTGTCTCATCAACTACATTTCCTAAGCGAGTGATCCCGGCTCTTTCCCATTGCCGAAAAGCGGACGAATTGGAGCCAGGGGAAAACTGAACATTGCCTTGTATTGGTAACCACGAAGATACCGTGGGGTTGCTGTTCCAGAGTTTATTAAGCTGCTGCCACGTGCGCCGCATCGCCTGCAGTAAAACACTATTAGTCAGCCGAATCGGCAGCTGCACCCCCGGTAATTGCAAGGCCGCCTCCAGGGCATGTGGCGCCAGAAAGGCTCGCTCCCTCCCTGGGGGTATACACCGCTGTGTCCCCCAACCAATCGCTTAGATGGCGTGCTTGACAGGCCAGCGCATATTTCCAAAAGTCTGGAACTCCCACCCCTCCGGTTCTCCAACCCCCCCGCAGCCGGGATAACGGTATGCGCGCTCGGGCCCCTTTCCATAAAAAGCATCGAATTTCACGTTCTATCCGCATCGCATCGCGTCGCAACAACCACACTGGGAGGGTCTGAATCCAGTAAAGTACGCGTGGAAGGATAACCATCTGTAAGGCCGCCACCCGACCCAACAGTGACAAAGGCAGCGGCATCCAGGCCTGCAACTGCGTCTGAAGTTTGAGAAACACCCGGTCAAAGTTCGTTTTATACAACGCCGCAGGCCGCCTTGTCAACACTATACCTAGATAGACAAAGGCCTCGTCGGCCCATCGGAGGGGAAAGGCGCCCGACCACTGAGCCCGCAGCGCCCCCCCCACGTCTAAGGCCTCAGATTTCTCTGTATTAATACATAATCCGGCAAATCTCCCATAGCTTGAAAAGGCTTCTAACAAATGTGGTAATGAACGCTGGGGAGATGTGAGGTGAACCAATATATCATCCGCAAAGGCGGCCATTTTAAAACCCACTGCTCCAATCTGGACCCCCGAGATGAACGTGGATTCTTCCACGGTCCGTATCAAGGGATCTAATGATAGAACAAAAAGTAAAGGTGACAGCGGGCAGCCCTGACGTGTGCCCCGCTCTATGTGGAAAGGATCGGAAAGCAAACCATTGCAAAGGATGCCCGCGGTCGGGTCGGCATATAACAGCGTCACAAACCTGCAAAACGTGTCTCCCATTCCATAGTACGGCAACAAATCTCTCAGATAGTCCCAATGCACCTGATCAAAGGCTTTCTCTGTGTCGAAGCTGACCAGTAGAGATGGCAACTCCCATTCCCTGACCCATTCTATAGATGCCAAAATCTTGCGTAAATTACGGACAGCGTGGCGCCCTCTCACAAAGCCCACTTGCAACTCATGAATCAGCCCATCTAGCACCAAAGCCAATCTATCCGCCAGTACTTTCGCCAATATTTTCATGTCGAAATTCAACAGTGAGATAGGGCGGTATGAAGCCGCCCGAGTAGGATCCTTCCCGGGTTTGGGTATTAGAGTAACATAGGCATGGTTAGATCCCCAGGTGAAATGCCCAACTTGCGCCCTGCGACCGTACAGGTCTACGAGAACCGGAGAGACCACGTCCTCAAGCACTTTGTAGAACTCAGCCCCAAATCCATCAGGCCCGGGCGCCTTATAACACTGTGCTCTCTGAATGACAGCACGAACTTCCTCCATAGTGATCGGGGCGTCCAAAGCTGCCCGCTGTGTGGTGGACAACTTTGGTAAGGTCAATTGTCGCAAATAACCCTGCATCTCAGAGATAGTCCCCTCCCGGCGTGCGTAGAGCTTTTGAAAAAAGGAACGGAATTGCCCCACAATTGCCCGGTTATCCTTATGCAAGTGACCTGTCTCATCCCGTAAAGCGGCTACCGATCGGACATCCCGGCTGCCGCGAAGGCAGCGAGCTAAGAGACGGCCTGGTTTGTCCCCAAATTGGTACAAACAGTATCGATAGTAAAAATGGGACTTTTTCGTCCGCTGATGTATGAGTTCGTTCAGCGATGTTTGCAGTTCCCAAAAGCGTTTGCGGTTGCCCACCGAGGGGTCCCCGGCACAACGACGGCGCGCCCTGACCACCTGTTTTTCCAAAGACACTATTTGCCGCGCCAATCGTCGACGCTTTCCGCACCACATATTCTATAATGTTGCCCCTCAGCACCACCTTGGCGTCTCCCACAACAATTCCGGGTCAGCAGCATGCACTTCGTGATGGAGCATAAAATCATCCCAGCAGCTCCGCAGATGGGCTTGAAATTCCAAATCGCGATCCAGACCAGTGGGGAACCGCCAAATGCGCGTCGTATCAGCCACTACCCCCCACGCTAAGTCCACCCAAATCGGGGCATGATCTGACACCTCAGTGGGACCAATCTGCGCTTCATCCACCTGTGAGAAAATCCCTTCCAAAACCAATATATAATCTATGCGGGAATGGGTCCCGTGAGCCCTCGATTGATGGGTAAAATCCCTCTCCAGGGGGTGCAACAGACGCCACGGATCTACGACACCTAAACGTCGACAAAACTCCCGAAGCATCGTCGTAGTAGGGGCTCGCCCTCTCTCACCTCCCGTTGTGGCAGTGTCCATGTCTACATCTAGGACCCCATTCAGGTCTCCTGGCAGTATCAGAGGGACATCCGGTAGCTGCTCCGCCTGGGACGCCAAGCGGGCATAAAATGCACGATCCAAAACATTAGGGCCATAAAGGTTCCCTAGAACAACTGGTTTACCATTTAAGTGACCATATAGTAAAAGGTAGCGGCCTTCAGGGTCCACAATTTCTTTAATTAGGTCAAATTGTGTCGTTTTGTTGATGAGTGTGACCACTCCACCCTTTCTGCCTTTGGCCGGGGCTCCTCTGCTTTGCCCCACCCACGCCCTTAGTAATTTTGCATGCTCATCGGCTGTCTGGTGGGTCTCTTGCAACAATGCGACATCGCATTTCAATCGCGCCAGCACTTGTAATACTTTTGATCTTTTAATAGGATTGCCTATCCCGCAAACATTCCAGGAGATGATCCTCAGGCTGGATAGTAGACTCGCAGCAAGTATAACATTAACCATCTAATATAATAAAGGCGGACCTCCCCAGCCTGAGGTCCCCCCCTGAATAGAAAGATGCTCCTGGTTGACCATGCACGCCATACCCCCTGCTGCCCTTCCCCTATCTTACCCAATTCCTTCTCCCTACTCCCCCCCCCCTCCTGCCCTCGCCCCTTCTTCCCTTTCCCCCAACCAAATAAACTCCTCTCCCTACCCATAAGAGATCTTAGGATGTGAACAGGACCCCCTCCTCCCCTATACAGCAACCTCTCCCACACCGTCTACCCCCATGTTAGGCACCCTTTAACCCACCCCGTCATTACCGCCCTGCCCCAACTACATTACACTCCCCCCGATTACCCCAGCAATACCACAGGTTACCACCACTCAAAAGGAAAAGCCGGGAAAAGAGGGGGGGAACAAAGTAAAAACTCCCCCCCGAATCCAATTGCTACAATCACCACATCAACTCTGAGAACGTACGTTGGGCGGGCAGCACTCCACATGCAGCAACTGAACAGCAGAGAAGATTATGGTTACACTGCAAAAGATGACCCTCCCCCGCCTAGCCCCTAAGGGGCGCAGCCTAGGCGTTGCAGCGGCTACCCCAACATAGCCCAGTATGGAATGCTCCCCCCCCCACACGACCCATAATAAGTTTCTGACCAATGGCAGCTCGCATGGGGGGTCCAAGTAGGGAGGCCACGTAAGCATCTCAGGACCCATCGAGCTCTCCTCAAACACGTGAGACCGAGGCTTAGACTGCGCGGGTCCTGGAGGCCCCCATCGTCCCGGAAATATAATAATCCCAGAGAGATGTGGGTGTCCACTACAGGATTCGGTGCATTCACTGTTCCCCGTTATCCCATATAGATGAATTCCCTCGAGAACCCCCCCCCCCCCCCTTAACAGAAAAATTTCCAACCAGAATATGGCTGTTTAAATGGACACCGAGGGTCTAACCAAGCCTCCTGCCTGTCCAACACAAAGCAGCTATTATGTTGCATTAACTTTAGCCTCAGGGGAAGGTGCAAACATTGTAACTTTTTTTGTGTTTTGTTAACTTTACACAGTAACACAGTTGCCTGACATCTGCTACATTAAGACACAATCTTGCGCTCCCAGCTTCAAGTCTGCCTTCCGAGGGGAGGAAAAAGATCTCGAGGTAGTCCGCTGGCTCCCGTCCTCACTGACTCGTCAGAACAAATATTGGGGCCTGCACTCCCACTCTCCGCTAGCCAAGGGCCCTCTCCCCTAGGCCTCACGTGAGCCTCAACAGCGTGGGTAGAATGAGTGCTGAAAGGTCCCGCAAGCCCATGGAACAAACCGTAGGGTCCCGGGTTCAGTCAGGGCAATATTGAATCAACTTACAGACAGCCCATACGAAAACGCAGGCAGTTAACGGCCTACTCCAAACTTCACTTCAGGGGGGGCAGTTCCTCACTCGTTGGGCGAATCATTCCGGTCCGCCGCAGGTAGTGTGAGCCGGTCCACATATGCAGCAGCCTCGCCCGCTGATTCAAAGCTCCGGCGGGTCCCCTCGTTCCAATCACCAGGCGCGCTGGATACTGTACCTGGAAGCGAATGTTAGCCGCTATTAGTTTTTGGCAGAGGGAGGCGTAGGCTTTCCGGCGATGACTCAACGCAGCCGAGTAATCCTGTGTGACTCGGATGCGCATACTCTGCCATTCCACCGCTCCCTTCTGCCGCACTGTTCTGAGCAGCTCCTCCTTCTGCGGGAAGCTGAGGAATTTTGCCAGGACTACTCGGGGACGGCGGTCTTTCGCCGACTGCTTAGGCCCGATCCGGTGAGCACGCTCCACTGTAATAGGGCCATGTGTTCCAGCTTCAGTTCGTAAAGATGTCGCCAAAGCCTCCACAAACCCCGGGAGATCTTTATTGGGTATTGAGTCAGCGACTCCCAGAAATCTTAAATTGTTCCTTCTGGACCGATTTTCTAAGTCATCCAATTTGAGTGCCTGGTCCTCGGCTAACTTTTGCACTGCTCGAAGCTCCCGCTGGAGTGTTGCCAGGTCTTCCTCAGTCTGTGTGATGCGGGTCTCGGCCCTCCTGCATGCGGGACCCCAACCCCCCTAGGGTGTTGTGAATCGCATCCATTTTCGTGTGCAGGGCTTCGAATTGTCCCGACAGTGCAGCGCGGTCACCGCCTCCACCGTCAGGGTCGGTGGTGGAGGAGACCCGGTCTGTTTCGGGGGGGGAGTCCACCATCTTGGATGCCCCGGCGCCACGGTCCTTTTCCCTGCGACCCAGTTTGACCGCTGAAGCCATGGCAGTTTCGAGGCGAAATGCAACGTCGGGGAATGGTCGAGTCACCCCTCACACTGGGGTAGCAGATGGCAGTCTTTCACGGCGGATTTTCACGGTGTAGGGGGCAGGGGGCCCGGAGCTCTAACCGGACACGTCCGTTCGAGCTCACCACATCACGTGGTCTCTCGCAGGAATATTTTTATTCGCCTCCCTTAATAGCGGGAACTTCAAATGAAGCTTGGTATATCACGTGTACAAACATCCACAAGAAACTAAGGTAAGAATTGCTCTTGCTTACTTCAGCAAACAAATGTTATTTCTCCAAAAATAAAGCTTCACTTCACAGTGCTTTAACCAAACTCAAAATGTTCATTGAAACTTCAATGCAGCAAAATTCTAGCAAACAAACTTTTCTTCTTTGTTTCAAAAGCTTTAAGGGTTTCAATTAGTTATCCAGAGACTCCAGGCAGTCCTCCTGAGCAAGTCTCATTTAGAGCAGCAGCCATACTAATTAAAACTTCTTTGCTCTTTGAAACACCATGCATATCACAGAAATGGAATTTTCTTCAAACTTATATTTCCAAACATTCTTACTTCACTACCAGGGACAACTCACATTCCATAGCCTGTTCAGGCTCACTCAAAAGATCATTTTCCCCGATGTCCATTGACTCACATTCTGAACACGATTGTTCTGTGACGTCATTAGAAAACAGCTGTTCCCCTCGAGCCTTCCCTCGGTACACAGAGCTGTTCTCTCCCCAGGTTACTTCCTGGTCTTTTAGCATACGTTTTACCAGTTTTAAAACATTCAAACTTTCTTTACTGAGAGGCTTCCTTACCAGCCCTTCCTGGGTTCTTGAACCACTTGCAGGCTTCCTATAACCCTGGTGCTGGTTAAACTGCTGGAGCTGGCTTTGGGGATATCCTTCCCTCCACTTGCTGTCTGGGAACTTTTCCTGAGACCTTTGGCTAGTAACCTTAGCAGCAATACCTTTTGGGAGTTTCTTCAGCAATGTTTCACTGCCACTTCCCTGGCCATGCTGTTTCCTGGTTAAGTTAGCCCTCTCGTCTCTCTTCCTCCTGCAAGAGTGAAACTCTTGCTCAGAATGAGGTTCCCTCTCAGACTCCGCCTCTGAATCAGAGTCAGCTCTCTTCCTCTCGTGCCTTGGCAAACTTGCCTGCCTTTCCAGTCTTGCTTGTCCTGCTGGCTGTCCTGGCAATCTTGCTGGTCCTGGCAATCTCCTTGCCTGCCTCTCTCTCCCTGTTCTCTGGGGTTTATATGCGTGGGACTGGCCGGTATCTTTCCACCCCGCCCCCAGCTGTCCTGCATTACCACCCTCAGTTGCCATGGAGCTGGGGCGTGGCTTTTGGACAACAACTTTTGACAGGTTTTTTTCAGCGTTAGCTACACTTTTAAAATGACCATTTCTTTCACTTTCCCTCTGACTAGGAGAAACTGCTTGTACTTTTTCTATCTCCATAGGGACCTGGCTGTCTTCGCCACCACAATACTAATCTTTCTCCTTTTGCTCTTTCCTCATTCCTATTTCATCCACTCAAATTTTACCCCTCCATCCTCAATCCCCACTTACTCTCCCAATACCCGGCTAAGTGTTGATTTTTTATCCCTCCCACACAAAATATTTTTCCCCTCTCTATTTTACTCTCCCAGCCCCATCCCATTCTAATCCTCCCCCAACATCAGCTCCCTTCTAGTTCCAGCCTCACCCAGCATCCATTCCCTTCTAGTCCCTGCATCAGCCCATTTCCAGTCCTAGCCCCCCATCAGCCCATTTCCAGTCTTAGCAACCCCCCAACCCAATACCAGTCCTAGCCCCCCATCAACCCACTTCCAGTCCTAACCCCCCATCAGCCCACTTCCAGTCCTAACCCCCCATCAGCCCATTTCCAGTCAGCCCCCCATAGCCCATTGCCAGTCCTAACCCCCCCATCAGCCCACAGCCCATTACCAGTCCTAACCCCATCAGCCCACCTCAAGTCCTAACCCCTCCCCATCAGCCCATTTCCTGTCCTAGCCCCCCCATAGCCCATTATCAGTCCTAAACCCCCCCCCCCCATAGCCCATTACCAGTCCTAACCCCCCATCAGCCCACAGCCCATTACCAGTCCTAACCCCATCAGCCCACCTCCAGTGTTAACCCCCCATCAGCCCATTTCCAGTCCTAGCCCCCCATAGCCCATTACCAGTCCTAACCCCATCATCAGCCCACCTCCAGTCTTAATCCCCCCAGCCCATTTCCAGTCCTAGCAACCCCCCCAACCCATTACAAGTCCTAGCCCCCCATAGCCCACTCCCAGTCCTAATCCCACCAGCCCATTTCCAGTCCTAATCCCCCATCACCCAATTTTTAGTTTTAGCCCCCCCATAGCCCATTACCAGTCCTAACCTCCCCATCAACCCACTTTCAGTCCTAATCCCATCAGCCCATATATAGACTTAGCTCCCCCATAGCCCATCACCACTCCTAACCCCCCCAGCCCCCCCATACCCCATTACCAGTCCTAACCTCCCCATCAGCCCACTCCCAGTCCTAATCCCACCAGCCCATTTCCAGTCCTAATCCCCCCTCACCCAATTTTTAGTTTAAGCCCCCCCATAGCCCATTACCAGTCCTAACCTCCCCATCAACCCACTTTCAGTCCTAATCCCATCAGCCCATATATAGACTTAGCTCCCCCATAGCCCATCACCACTCCTAACCCCCCCAGTCCCCCCAGCCCATCACCACTCCTAGCCCCCCCAGCCCCCCCCAGCCCATCACCACTCAGCCCCCCAGCCCATCACCACTCCTAACCCCCCCCAGCCCAACACCACTCCTAACCCCCCCCCAGCCCAGCCCACCCTAGCCCAGGGAAATTTTAAAAAAAAAGCTGTCTTCTCCGGCTGCCGGGGCCGCCGCGGCAGAATCGAGTGTGCCGCGGGGCCCCCCCTGCCCAGCAGAGCCTGCCCTCCCCTTTATCACCTCTGTCTTCGCAGCTTCAGTCAAACGCGCCGGCTTTCAGAGCGCGAAAGGACTAGTTTCCCTTTCGCGGCTCTGTTGAGCCCACGGGGGCTGATGGGAACTTCCCATCAGCCCCCGCGGGCTTAACAGAGCAGCGAGGGAGAAACTCTCCTCTCGCGCTCTGAAAGCCGGCGGGTTTGACTGAAGCTGTGAAGACAGGTGATAAAGGGGAGGGCAGGCTCTGCTGGGCAGGGGGGGCTCCGCGGCACACTCGATTCAGCCACGGCGGCCCCGGCAGCCGGAGAAGACAACTTTTTTTTTCTTTTTAAAATTTTACTTTAGGATCAGAATGTTTTTTGCGCAGGGCCCCCTGAAACGCGGGGCCCTGTGCAAAAAACATTCTCGCTCAATGGACGGGCCGGCCCTGTCTCCACGGGCCTCTAAGTTGTTGCAAGGAATATGTGCTTTCCAACCTTGCCATTAGAACCCCCACAGTGCCCGGTCCACCTGCACAATATCTCTCCGAAGCATTCTGCATGGTAAAATCTGTAGCATATACAGAAGTTAAGGGAACAGCATCATTTGAAAGGCCGCCAATCGCCCCGACAAAGATAGCGGCAGAGGTATCCAGTCTTTTAAATGTGTCTGAAGCTGTTGCAATAATTTAGTGATATTAAGCTTATATAGAAGGGCTGGGTCTCCGGGCAACTGAATACCTAGGTAAGTGAATGCTCCCTTCGTCCAGCGCAATGTGAAGGAGGTGCCCCAAGAGCTTTGTAACTCCCCCCATCACATCTAGTGCCTCTGACTTATCATAATTTATGCGGAGACCTGCTACACTACCAAATATTCAAACTCTTCTAATACATTTGGTAGCGACTGTTGGGGATGAGTTAGGTGCATCAATAGGTCATCCGCAAATGCTGATAACTTAAATTCTTGCCTGCCTATTTGTACACCTGAGCTCTCATTGCAGGTCACTAGTTTCTGGATCAGGGGATCCAGGGATAGCACATATAACAGGGGAGATAGGGGGCATCCCTGGTGCGCCCCACGGCCCAAAGGAAAGGCATCCGACAATAGCCCATTCACCGTCACTGAGATGTGTATAGGACCTGTATCATACAAATATAACCCTCTCCCAATCAATACTTTACAAGCAGTTGGAATAAATAACTTCACTCAACCCTGTCAAATGCTTTTTCGGCATCAAAGCTTTTTAATAACGATGGGGGTCTGATGTTCTTGGATCCACTCCAAGATGCTATGATTTTCCGCAGGTTATGACAGGCATGGCGACACTTCACAAATCCTACCTGTGAATCTTGAATTAAGGAGGGCAATACCTGTGCTAATTGATCTGTGAGAATTTTGGCATATAGTTTCAGATCAAAATTGATCAGTCAGATCAGGCGATATGTGGTCTGTAGGCTGTCTTTCCCCGACTTGGGGATTAGTATTATATTTGCTTCATTTCCTCTCCATTTAATCTGCCCAGTTTGCACCCAGTTTTGAAACAGTGCCACTATAGGTACTGTCACTACATCTTGCTACATCTTAAAAAATTCCACCCTAAATCCATCTGGGCCTGGTGCCTTACAGCATTGTGCCCTTTGGATGCCCCTCTGCACGTTCTCTACTGTAATGCGGGACCCCAGCTCCTCTGCCTGCTGTTCCATGAGCCGTGGCATGGCGATACCCCCCAGGTAGCTTGCTATTCGATTAGTGATACTACTTCCCCCTTATAGAGTGTCTTGTAAAAGTTACTGAACTGAACTGTCATATTATGCTCTCAGTATCTTTGTGTAGTGTCCCTGTTTCATCTCTTATTGCTGTTATCCCCTGAGGCCCCTCCCTCCCCTTGAGACACCGCGCCAGGAGTCTACCAGTTTTGTTTCTATACTTATAGAGTTGAAATTTATAATGCATGATAGATTTTTTTGCTCGCTGATGTAACGTTTCATTTAGAGCTGACTGGGTTTGCAGCAGTCTAGACCGCGACTCAGTCGTGGGGCGGGCAGCATATATATTACAGTCTCCAGGAACAAGCAGGAATCTAGTCATCACATATGGGTATCGTCGGTACCAACGGAGCCTGCGCGGGAACGCTCCCCAGTGTCCAATCAGAAAGCTTTTGGGAGCATCCCATAGCGCCTGCTTGCTGCCTTCCCGCCTTTCCCAACTGCCTCTCTCCAGTTCTTTTTCCGTGGAGCCAGCAGGTCGTGTTCCTGTCACCGCAGAAGAATTTCCTTCTTTTTTTCTTTCTTTTTGTGGTCGCGTCTGCCTTCCCCGACGCTCTACCGGTACCGCCGGTATTTCTTTTCTTTTAAAAAAAATTACTATTTCCATTCTTTTACTTTCTTCAGGTGCACCTGTCTTTTTGGGCCTTAAGGCCCAGAAATTTCCTTAATATGGAAAAACCTTCAGGTTTTAAAAAGTGCACAAAATGTGGCGGTACCATTTCCGTCACCGACACCCATGAATGGTGTTTAAAATGTTTAGGTCCTGACCACTCCATCACAGATTGTGTGTCCTGTGCTATGATGTCTAAAAGGGGTCGACAGAACCGAGCTGCTAAGCTCAGTACCCTGTTTCCCTCTGATGCAGCTTCGGTGGCATCGACATCTTCCAGGGCTGCTTCTTCTTCCCGTGGATCTCAGGTAACTAAACATAAGTCTAGCCGGTCCTCAAAGGGTAGATCTCCTTCTAAGCATCAAGATGCCTCTGGCGTTGCCCTCGAGGATTCTGCACCGGCAAAATTACCCCGGCGGGAGGCTTTGGCTTCCAAAGCACCATCATCGGGGTTCCAGGATGTTCTCGATGGCTCAGCCTCGACAGATCTCCTGGTGCCATGCTCTGGGGTACCGGCAGTTTCCACTGGTACCGATTTCCAGGCATTGGCAGAGTCTATGGACCAGAGAATTCTATCCATAGAATGCAGTCTAGCGGCTTTCCTTGTGGCATCGACGCCCTTGGTACCGCGACAGACTCCACCGGTACCAGCACCGGCATCGGTATCGGTATCGCATCCGGTACCGATAGCATCGACATCGGCATCGATGCCTGCTATGCCGGTACCCTGTCCTTTGATGCCCGCCGGTACCGATTCCCCGGTACCGGTTATTCCCGATACCGATTTTGCTCGGTACGGGTATTGGGCTCTGCAAGAGCATCCAGACAGGCGATACTTCGATTCCTCAGAAGAATCTGAGGATTCTGAAAGTTCTGTCGATGCAGAGATGCTTCCACAGGAGTCCTCCTCCCCTAAATGCAGGATGTCTCCTCCAGAGGACATGTCTTTCCAAGACTTCATCCGAGAGGTGGCTCGGGGCCTGTCCATCACTGTGACCCCTGAAACAGAGCCAAGGGCCAAGGAGTTGGATATTTTACAATATCCCAAAACTCCTAAGGAGGCAGCTACCCTACCCATTCATGAGATTCTATATGATCTCATGCTGAGGATGTGGGAAACACCACTTACCACCTCTCCTCATTCTCGTAGGTTAGATACTATGTATCGTGTCCCTCCTTGTCCTGGTTTCCATAAAACTCAGCTTCCCCACCACTCCATTGTGGTGGAATCTGCTATGAGAAGGATTAGAAGTGCAAAAAGACATGCCTCTAATCCTCCAGGACGTGAATGCAGAACTCTGGATGCTTTTGGACGTAGAGTCTTTCAAGCTTCCATGCTTGCTGCAAGAATCAGTTCCTATAGTCTCTACATGGGAATGTTCCTAAAGGAGGTTACTGATCATCTACAGACTTTAAGTCCTTTCATCTCTGAGGATAAAAGGCAGGAGTTTCTCACTTGGCTCAAACATGCCCAAGATGTTTCTAAATTCTTCAACCGTGCAGCCTTCGACTGCTTTGAATGTATAAGCAGGGCCTCGGCTATTGCCATAGGTGCACGTAGAATTGCTTGGCTTCAAGCATCTGATTTAGAGCTCTGGGTACAAGATAAATTGGGAAATATTCCTTGTACTGGTGAGAACCTGTTTGGTAAAGATTGGCAAGAAAAAGCCAATGAGATGGATGCTGAAAATTCCACTTTGGATAGACTATCCAAGTCTACTGCTGATCCTGTTAGGAAAAAGTTGTTCAAGAAAACACCTTTTTCTAAGAAGAGATTTTATCCTGCTTATGGTCAGCAGGCATCTTCTGCAGGTCAGTTTTTAACCAAACGTCAGCAACCACCCAAACAGAAGAAAGCAAAGGCTGCTAGGCCTCAACCGGCTCAGCAGCCTCAGCCTCTTCAGGGCCTTTGACTTTCAGCTAGAGAACTTAGCCTTTCTGGCTCTGGAAGATCCAGAACCATCCACTATTCCAGGAAGGTTATGCCATTTTGCTCCCAGATGGGGGCAAATAACAGCAGAGCGTTGGACACTCTCCATCATAAGAGAGGGGTACAAGCTTCATTTTTCAAGCATGCCCCCTCCCACAATAGTGAAGCAGTTCAATTCTCTGACCTCTTTCATCGATCTGTTAGGTCAGGAGGTTACCATCCTTCTTGCCCAAGGGGCAATAGAAGAAGTGCCTCTTCATCAACAGGGCACCAAAGAAAACAGGGGGATACAGACCTATCTTAGATCTCAGAGAATTAAACAAATTCCTGGTCAAGGAGAAATTCAAAATGATTTCACTCGGAGCTCTGCTTCCATACCTTCAGAGTCAGGATTGGCTTTGTTCTCTAGATCTCAAGGATGCGTACACCCATGTTCTCATCCATCCAACCCACAGAAGGTTCCTTCGGTTCCTGTTTCAGGGAAAGCACTACCAATACAGGGTGCTTCCTTTTGGTCTGGTCTCTGCACCAAGGGTGTTCACGAAATGCATGGCTGTGGTAGCAGCATTTCTACGCTCTTTGGGAATATTCGTCTTCCCTTACTTGGACGACTGGCTCATTCGAGCTCCAACACAGTCAGAGGCCAGGACTTCTCTATCCTGCACAATGCGTATCATTCAGTATTTAGGGCTGGTCATAAACATCCCAAAATCCAGTCTAACTCCTACTCAATCTCTAGAGTTCATAGGAGCCCTGCTGGATACCACAAAGGCAAGGGCCTACCTTCCCCAAGCCCGTTGCCTTCGCTTGGTGCAGTTAGCTTCTCAAGCAGCCCTAAAGCCCTTTTTAACTGCTCGAGAAATGTTGTAGTTGCTAGGCCACATGGCATCCACCGTGCATGTGGTACCATATGCTCGCCTTCACATGAGGGCAGCTCAGTGGACTTTATCCACCCAATGGATCCAGGCATCAGGTTGCCTGTCAGACAAAATAGCAAACACAAGCCGTCTCTCCAATGGTGGAAGTCCACTCAAAACCTGTTGCTGGGGTCCCCCTTTCAGCAACCTCTGCCCCAAGTAACTCTTACAACAGATGCTTCTCCAATGGGTTGGGGAGGTCATCTGCAAGACCTCTCCACCCAAGGCTCTTGGACTCCACAAGAGAGTTGTCTACATATCAATCTCTTGGAGCTCAGAGCAATCTTCCTTGCTCTTCAAGTGTTCCACACCCTGCTCAGCTACAAAACAGTCCTTATTCATACGGACAATCAAGTAGCCATGTTCTATGTGAACAAGCAGGGGGGAACAGACTCTCTGTCGCTTTGCAACGAAGCTCTGCGACTGTGGGCCCTCGCCAGAGAGCATCACATCCATCTTCTGGCAGTGTATCTTCCAGGCATTCAAAACTCTTGGGCAGACAGACTCAGTCGAGTTCTCCTTCCACACGAGTGGTCTCTCCATGCAGACCAGGTGGCCAAGATTTTTCAACTTTGGGGAACCCCGGACATAGACCTCTTTGCAAGTCCGTGGAATGCCAAACTTCCCCGGTTCTGTTCCAGAACTCCAGCTCAGGGAGCTCAGACCAAGGATGCTTTCCTCCTTCACTGGGGTCAAGACTTCCTGTATGCCTTTCCACCCATTCCCCTAATTCCCAAAACCCTCTTCAAGCTTCAGAGAGACAGAGGCCACATGATTCTCATAGCACCACATTGGCCACGGCAAGAGTGGTATCCTCTGCTTCTACATCTCTCTCAAGCTCCCTCCCTGGAGTTAGGGTCTGCTCCAGATCTCCTATCTCAGGGAATGTAATGTTATGGCATCCCAATCCCCAGTCCCTGCATCTCAGGGCTTGGTTGCTGAAGGCCTAGATCTCCAAGATCTTCATCTTTCTCAGCAAGTGAAAGATGTTCTTTATGCTTCTAGGAAACCTTCCACTAGACGTTCTTATGCTTTCAAGTGGAAAAGGTTCACTGTTTGGTGTTCAGAAAAGGGTCTTAGCCCCCTTGCTATACCTCTAGAATCTTTACTGGAGTATCTCCTCCATTTGTCTAATGCAGGCCTTAAGACAAATTCAGTAAGAGTCCATTTGAGTGCTATTGCAGCTTCTCTTAAACCTCTAAATGGACAACCTATTTCCTCTCATCCTCTTATAGCAAGATTCATGAGAGGCCTCCTTCTAACTAAGCCTCCCATTAGACCACCTCCGGTGGCATGGGACTTGAATCTGGTTCTTGGGCAGCTCATGAAGCCACCTTTCGAACCCTTAGCTACCACCTCCTTGAAATACCTTTCTTGGAAGGTTATCTTTCTCATTGCAATCACATCAGCATGCCGCATTAGTGAATTGCAAGCACTAGTAGCTAATCCACCTTATACAAGGTTTCATCATGACAAGGTAGTACTTAGGACTCATCCACACTTTATGCCTAAGGTGGTCTCGCCTTTTCACCTCAACCAGGAGGTCTACCTACCTATCTTTTTTCCAGGACCTCATGCATCAAGTGCAGAAAGGAATCTTCATACCCTGGACTGTAAAAGAGCTCTGGCTTTTTATTTACAGAGAACACAGCAACATAGAAAGTCTTCTCAGCTCTTTGTTGCTTTTGACTCTTCTCATTTTGGACTGCCAGTCTCCAAGAGAACACTATCCAACTGGATTGCTCAGTGTATTTCTTTCGCCTATCAGAGTAAGAACCTTTCTCTGGAGGGCCATGTCACAGCTTACAATTTGAGAGCCATGGCAGCCTCAATGGCTCATCTGAACTCTGTGTCTATTGACGACATCTGTCGAGCAGCCACTTGGGCCTCGGTTCATACCTTCACAGCCCATTACTGCTTGGACAAGGACTCCCGCCGGGATGCCTTGTTTGGTCAGGCTGTTCTCAAACACCTGTTCCATACTTAATCAACTCCTACCCACCATCCCTGATAGGATGCCAGAGATCCATGGGAGGAAGTGGAGCCCTTCTTAGGGACACACAACTTCTGGGGTTTCTCCCTGGCACCCAAAGCTAGGGAGTCCCCATATGTGATGACTAGATTCCTGCTTGTTCCTGGAGATAGCATAGTTACTCACCTGTAACAGGTGATCTCCGGGAACAGCAGGAATTTAGTCCTCACACCCACCCACCTCCCCTAGGAGTTGTATCTCTCTATCTATCTCTTTCCTTTCCCTCTCTCTCTTTGTCTCAGCTTTAAAACTCAACTGGAGAGAGGCAGTTGGGAAAGGTGGGAAGGCAGCACGCAGGCACTGTGGGATGCTCCCAAAAGCTTTCTGATTGGACGCTGGGGAGCGTTCCCGCGCAGGCTCCGTCGGTACCGACGATACCCATATGTGAGGACTAAATTCCTGCTGTTCCCGGAGATCACCTGTTACAGATGAGTAACTATGCTTTCTAGTACCACCTGCCTCTCTGATTTAATAACTTGGGTGTTTAATAAATGGCGTCGCCTTGCTACATAGGCTATTATGTCTCCTCGGAGTACTGCTTTGGCCGTCTCCCAGAAGAGTTTGGGTGTTTTGACATGTTGGGTGTTATGAGTGGTGTAAGACTGCCATTGCTCTCTCAGGTTGCTTGAAACTGTTCATCCCTGTAAAGATATATAGGGAATTGCCAAGTCCCCTGCCTGCATGTTAAATGTAACCCTACAATTGTGATGTGACCACTTTGATTGTAGGATAAGGTGGTATACAAATCTGTCTAAATAAATAAATGTTAAGGTGTCCCAGACCTGTGCATGATCTGATATAGCATCGGGGCCTATTTGTGCCTCTTCCACTTGCTGAAAGAGCTGTTCCGATATTAAAATATAGTCTATTCAGGCACTAGACCCGTGTGCTCTAGAATAGTCTCTCTCTGTGGGATGTAGCAATCACCATGGGTCCACTAGGTGTAGCTGCTGCTTGAAATGATTTAATATATGTGTTACCCCTGTGCTCCATCATCAGAGATATCAATGAGTGGCTCAAGGACACCGTTGAAATCCCCTCTGGCTATCAGGGCGTCCTCTGGCAGTTGTTCTGACTGAGGCCAGGTGAGAATGTATCGCTGCACTGGGAGTATTTGGGCCATACACATTACTTAAAATAACTGGCTTGCCTTCAAGTTCCCCTTGCAGGACGAAGTACCTACCACTGACATCTGTATGTTCCTTTGTGCATGTGAAGAGGACACTACGGTGGATTAAAATAACCAATCTCTTAGGGAGATCACGTGATGCGGTGAGGACAGCAGACGTGTGCTGCATGTGCTCCGGTCCCCCGCGCCTCTAACCGGCAGATTACCGGGCTCTGGCTGAACGGAATCGGTCTAATTCTAGTGGGCACCCCCCCCCCAAGAGACTTGGCGTGGGATATCGGGTGGCGGGGCTCCGAAAGGGATGGCGGCACCTGCAAAGTCTACTCGGCGGGAGAAGGAGCGTGTGGCTTCCGCAGCTAAAATGGCTGACGGGAATGTCATGCCGCGCTCCCCCGCCTCGCCGGCCTTCTTGGAGGAGGTTTCGGCGGCAGTAGCTGAGGCATTATCGGCACAGTTTGCAGCTCTTAACGAGAAAATGGATACCCTGCAGACGCTGACGGGGGCTCTGGGGGGCCGCATTCAGGAGGCGGAAGAACGCATCGGGAGAGAGCTGAGGACTCGATTGAAGCAGCATCCCAAGAGCTGGCAACCTTAAAGGCCCAGGTGTCCGCTCAGGCCGCTAAATTGGATGACCTCGAAAACCGATCGAGGAGAAACAATCTACGACTGTTGGGGATCCCTGAGACGGTCGCGGACAAAGATCTCAAGAGGTACGTCGAAACGTTACTCCCCCGCCTTTTGGAAGGTGGCTTGGAGAGTGGGGATTTACTGCTGGAGCGGGTCCATCGCGTGGGGAGTAAGCAGACCCGAGACACCAGGCCGCGGATAGTCTTGGCCAAGTTCCTCCAGTATCCTCAGAAGGAGGCGGTTCTTCGGGCTGCCCGCCAGCGGAACGGACTTACCTGTGATAACTTTACCCTCCGAATTGCCCAAGATTACTCTGCCTCACTTAGTCAACGGCGTAGAGCATATGCCCCTCTCTGTACCAAATTGCAGGCATCTACGATCAAGTTTTCGGTACAATATCCGGCCCGCCTGCACGTTTCCCATAATGGAGCGCATCGGGTCTTTGAATCTGCTGAGGAGGCTACTTCATATGTGGATCGTGTGGTGCAGGAGGGGAACTGCTCGGCCTCCGGCCCCTGAACTGGTGGTGGGCCTGTTGGCTGCCTGTCTTCTTTTTCTGCCTGACCTGCGGTGGCTACGGACTTTGGGCTGAAGACCTAGAGGGAGCCGCGTGTTTACTCATTTGCCGTCCATGCCTTTCTCACGCGGCCCAGGACTGCTGCTGTGTGGATGGAGAGGAGATGCGGGCTAATAAGCCTTGACCGTGCCCAGGGAGTAGTACTGAGGTATGCAAGGGCAGAGGAACATACTCAGGAGTATCGACCCCAGCGAGGAGCGGAGTGTAGGTCCGAACTTGGTTCAGACTTAAGGCTGGCCCTGCCTGGACGAATTGACTGTTTGTTTGTGTGGCCTGTTAGCCTTAACTGTTGTACTAAATATCTGTTTGCTTGTTGTCACTGACGGTTTCACCCCTCGCTCCTATGTGGTGGTGGCCTTCGCAGTGGGTCTTAATTTGATGCCTACCAAGGGAAGGGGGTGGGGGTGGGGGTTGCTTCCCCCTTTCTGGATAGTTGGTGGGGCTGGCGGGGGAAAATGGGCCGGGGAAGGGGTAGGGAAGGGCCCCCACGGATGGCGGAGGATGGTGGGAAGGTATGGGAAGGGGGTAGTGAGGTGGGTTGGCTGAGATGGGGCTGGGGGTGGGAGAGTGGCTGGGGGGTAAGGGGGGGTATTTTCCTTTGGCTCCACAGTTTCGTGAGGGTGGGCAGGTAGGGGAGGGGGGATTATTTAGACACAGGGGGGTTTAGATTGAGTCTGTGACCTATTTCAGTCCCGGGCTCACTTCTTGGGTTGGGATGGGCCTTGAGCGGGGGGAGGCAGTGGGTTAAAAAATTGCAGAACTTTGTACTTAGGTTTAGAGGGGTGTAGTTAGTGACTTTCCCTTCTTGGGTATTGGGTGCGGTACGCCGATTAGCCGTATGATATATAGCGGGGCGGGGTGGTGTAGCCCCTGGGTTACTTCTGGCGAGAGAATGGATTTTAGTTATGTTATCCTTTATTGAGATCTATGCCATTACTGAAGCAGTTTAATTTTGTAAGTCTTATTCAGCTATTGTATTGTATGCTATCCTCACTATCATAGTGCACGCTATTCTTGCATGTCCCTATGGCTCATGAAGTATTACCGTCACGGTGGAGTACACACTGTATCCTGCTGGGTAGTCCTCTCTCAGTGTATAACCCTTGAGTGTTATTATGTGGGCTGGGGGGTTCACCTCTCTCTGTAGGCTGCGCGGCTGCGTGTGTGCGTGCGCAGCCTCCAGGAGATTGGAAGGACTTGCTCCTTGGGGGTCCTACGGTGCTTTTTTGCTGCTGGGGTCTGGTGGCGGGGGGGGGGGGAGGACTGTGTTACTTTCTTGGGTTCCTGGCTTGAATAATGCTCCACCGCTTAGGGCTTGAGGTTCTTGGGCCCGGAGCGGGGGGTACATGGGGCGCGGGAGACTGGACGCATCTATGTGATCTACCTGGGTGGTTTACTCTACCTGGGAGTGGTGATGTGGTTGAGGAGATGCCACTTGTTGGCTATGGGGGTGGAGGGGGGAGGGGGGGGTTTGGGGGAGGGGGGGGTTGGGGGGGGGAGGGGGAGACATGGTCACACCTGTGCGGGGAGGCTTTCTCCGAGCAAATTCCACCGAGTAGGAGGATGGGGAGGACCCCAGGCTGGGGGGGTTCTCTCTGGATTACATGATAGTTTCGTGTTCAAGTGCTGGCTGCTAGCTATGGTGCTCTGAGGCTTATTTCCTGGAATGTGTGTGGGTTGGGGAGCCCAACGAAGCGCTCAAAGGTGTTACAGGGTTTGGCTAGGCATAATTCAGATATTGCCCTGCTCCAAGAGACTCATCAATCGGCCGAAGAACACAGTAAATTGCGTAGGGCATGGGTAGGACAGGTCTTTGGAGCTCCGGCATCCGGGAAAAAGGGTGGTATTGTCATCTTGATTCATAAACGTATACGGTTTGAGATCATTCGGTCCCTACTGGATCCCTCCGGGCGGTTCTTGCTTTTACATGGACTATTGGAAGGTCACTTGGTGACGCTAGGGAACCTTTATTCGCCGAATGTGTTTGATCAAGGTCTCTACACTCGGTTGACCTCTAAATTGGAGACTTTGCCTGAGGCTCCGATAATTTTGGGAGGAGATTTTAATGGAGTACTGGATGGGGAGTTGGATACTACTGTCGGAGGGTCACGGGAGCGGCGACAGTCTACGCGGGCAATGTTGCGGTTGTGTGATAGTTTGGGATTAGTGGACCCCTGGAGGTTGTTACATCCATTGGAAAAGGATTTCACACACCAGTCACGGGCCCATGGTTCTTCGGCACGTATTGATTATATTTTGGTGACGGGTTCCCTTTTTGCGGCGGTTAGAGATGCTCGGATAGGGCCGGGGGAGATTTCGGATCATGCGCTTGTTTGGTTGGACCTTCAGTGGGGGGAGGCGAGGCCTAGGACCCGCCTTTGGCGATTTCCTTTGGAACTTTATACCGATACCCATTTCCGGTTTTTTCTGAGGCGGCGCTGGCAAGAATTTGTGTCCGACCATAGGTCCCATTCTGATGATCCTGAATTGGTCTGGGAGACTGCTAAGGTGGTGTTAAGAGGTGACATAATAGGCTACCAGGCCCACAAGCGGAGACTGCAGGCTGAGCGTATTATCAGCTTGGAAAAAGAGGTTACGAAATTGCGTCGCGTGTGCGCTCGTCGTGCCACGGTGGCGAATCGGCAACGGCTTATGGAGACTCAGGTATTGTTGAACGAGGTCTTACACCAGCGCGCCCACAAATCTGTGATGTACTACCGCTACCGATTGCATACCCAGGGGGATAAACCTGGAAAACTGCTGGCCCGATGTTTGCGGGGTCCCCGGGGTTCCCGTTTGATTCCGGCCTTGCGAGATGATATGGGTACGCTGCAACGAGCTAGCCCTCAAATTGCTGCGGTGTTTAAATCCTTCTTTCAGAAGCTTTATTCTGCTGAGCCGGACGCGTCTCCAGAAAGGCGGGATTACTTTGCGACGTTACCCTTACCTCACTTGACGAAGGTGCAACAAGAACGGTTGGACCAGCCGATTCTGGTGAGTGAGGTACAAGCCGCTATAGCCAGGGCGAGTTGTTATAAATCCCCGGGACCCGATGGGATGGGAGCAGAGGTTTATAAGATTCTGAGCGATTTGATCTCCCCGACCCTCTTGGCTGTGCACGTCCAGAGAGCGGAACAGGGATTTTTTCGGTGGGGGGACAATCAGGCCTATGTCACCCTCATACCGAAACCGGGGAAGGACCCCTTATGTGCGGCGTCTTATCGCCCGATATCCCTGCTTAATTTTGATTTGAAATTGTTAGCGACGGTCCTAGCGGAACGTCTGGCCGGGGTTCTGGACCAGTTGGTCCATGTGTCCCAAGTTGGCTTTGTACGTCAACGGCATGCCGTATGCAACCTGAGGCGGATTGTGGCGTCACTGGAGTGGGCACGGAGGCGAGCTCAGTCGACCCTCTTAATTAGCTTTGATGCCGAAAAGGCTTTTGATAGGGTTAGTTGGGCTTATTTAGACGATTTGTTGCCGCGTTATGGCCTAGGAGAGTCTTTTTGTAAATTGGTGAAATCCCTATACGCAGACCCCAAGGCGGCGATACTCTGTAATGGGCTGCTCTCAGAGTCCTTCCCTCTTGAGAGAGGAACTCGGCAGGGTTGCCCATTGTCTCCCCTCCTCTTTGTTCTGTCTTTGGATCCTCTCATTCGCCGGGTGGAGCAGTCTCAGGAGATTTCCGGAATAACTATGGGTCGGCAGGTTTTTAAACTGGCTGCCTTTGCTGATGATCTTCTCGTACATTTATCCGATCCCCAGGCCTCACTGTCGGCGCTTTTGCGGGAGTTTCGGGCCTTTGGTCGGTTTGCCGGCCTTCGTATCAATCAGGAGAAATCTGAGGCATTGGACGTGTTGGGAGATGTCCGGGCGGCGTGGAGGGGAGTTTTCCCTCTACGATGGGCGGTGGATTCCTTTTTATATCTAGGTATACTATTGACGCCTTGCACGCGCAATCTTTACACGGCCAATCTCCAGCGGCTACTGAATAAGCTGCGTGATCAGTTTCAGACGTGGGGGTCCCTCCCCTTGTCTCTTTCAGGCAGAATAGCTGCGATTAAGATGGTCATTCTCCCCCAGGTTCTTTACTGGCTCCAGACTCTCCCGGTCTGGTTTCTTAGGCGGGATCTAAAGAGACTGTCCGGTTTGCTGAAGGGGTTTCTATGGAGGGGGGCGAGGGCGAGAATACCATGTGTGCGGTTGCAAGGGGGATGGAGACAGGGGGGTATGGGGCTTCCGGACCTGGGGGCCTATGCCTTGGCCTGTCAGGCCCGGCACTTGGGAGACTGGCTGGGTGGGACTGAACATTTTACACCGCGCCGGGTGGAGGCAGCCTGTGCGGCTCCGTTTTCCTTACTAGCCATCCTCCACCATGAAGACCGTTTTCTCCCACTCTATATTACCGATAGTGTGCTGTTGGGAGCCGTGCGCAAGACGTGGCGACAGCTTCAGCGATCTTGGCGGCGGTGCTGGAAGATCTCCAGTTGGCTTCCCCTGCAGGGCAACATTCACTTCACTCCCGGCACGGAGAATGCCACGTTGCGGGCGTGGGCCGTGCAGGGGATTCGAACTGTTGGAAATGTGGTGGATTTGGACGGACGGTGTAAGTCTCTCCCGACGCTCAGAACTGAGTACGAACTGGCCCCGTCGCACCCATTCGCATATTGGCAGCTATCCCACTATGTGTCGTCGCTACCGGCAGATGAGCTCCAGGCTGACCATTCGTTGCGGATAATTGAATTTTTCGATTTAGGGGGAGATTTTGTGCCTTCCATTCGACGGTTGCGGATGCGGATAGATGCTTTTCGGCCTTCCCCGGATTACCGGTCTGTGGAGCGCGCGTGGGCCGTCGAATTACAACGGGCGGTTCCACCGGGTACTGTTCTTCGGGGTCTTCGGCGAATGGTTTCTCTAGCAGAGGGTGTGCGGTGGAGAGAAATACATTTTAAAGTACTGACGCGGGCACATTTTTCGCCGCGGAGGGCCTTTCGGAGCCATCTGACAGAAGATGGCAGCTGTCCAAGATGTTCGGAGCCGCTGGCGTCCCTTTTCCATATGTGGTGGAGCTGTCGGTGTCTTCGGGCTTATTGGCATCGAATTTCTACGTACATGCAGGATTTGATAGGGCAGAGGGTGGGCTGGGATGCCTTTTTCGTTACGCTGGATATCCTAAGCCTTACTTCGCCTAAAGGTAAGTGGGGGAGATTGCTGGTGCGTAAGGCCTGCTTGGTGGCTAAGGGACCCCTACTTCGTCGGTGGCGTGAACGGGAACCCCCGTCCTTTTGGGAATGGCGGAACACGTTTCACCAACTGATGCTTGCGGAGTGTTGGAGTGCACGGGGTAACCCTAGGCGTTGGCAGACCTTCCAGACCCTGTGGGATCCCTATATTCAGCGGCTGGGCTCCAGGAGTCGGAACGAAGTCCTGCAATGGACAGTGCGGCTACAGGACCATGGTGGTATGGATTTGGACCCTGGTGTATGTGGTTGATTACTCTACCTTGACTGGGGGGTAGCGCCCGGTGTGGGGGTGACCATGTCTCCGTAGGGGGGGGGGAAGGGGGGGGATCAGGGGTGGGGTTAGGTAAGGGAGGATTTGTTTCCTTTAAAGTAAAAATTGACACCAGTTGTTTGTTTATCCTCGCTGTGGGGATCAGAAACCCACCCTGCGCGGGGGTTGTTGTGCTGTTGTTTTTCCTGCTGTGTGGTTTGGTGTTTAAATAAAACTTTGATAAAAAAAAAAAAAAATAACCAATCTCTTTTTTTCTCCTGGGCCGGAACACCATAAACCTGTCCCACCCAGTCTTGGCGTAATTTTGCATGTTCTACTGCATTTTGATGTGTTTCTTGCAAGAATGCTACATGACACTTGTGCCTCTCCAAAGCCTTGAGCACCTTATACCGTTTTACTGGAGTGCCAAGACCGCACACATTCCACGTGACTATTCTCAGCGCACATTCCAAAGGACCTTGTCCCACTCACTCCGGCTTTTGACCATAGCAGAAGGTGGGCCCCCCCAGCTTAGGACACCCCACACGCAAGACCCTCACAAATCTGCACATAAACTTTCTTGTATTTTGAAACGTAGTGAACCGCAATTCTTCCCTTGACATTCCTTCTTCCTTTCTACAGCCCCCCCATTCTCCCTCTCCCTTCCCTACCCCCCTTCTGCGCTTCCCCCAGTTCCCTCTACTTAGTTCCCCCTTGCTATTACCGGGTCACCTCTCGATGTTTTGGGCTCTCCCCCAGTGCTACATCCCAACTTCATCCCACCCCGAACCCTACTCTCTCATACCCAATGGACTTATTGTACCTCAACTCTCCTAGTTCTGATACTTATCCCCACCATATAACCTATCTGTGCCCCATGAGCCCCCTTTACCTTAAATGGCCCCCTCTCCCAGCTAACATCCCCACAGTTTAGGCTACATGTGGAGGACTTGTCTGTATAATAATATGTAGGGCGCTGCCCGGTCTCATTGCTAGTATATCCTCCAACATCCTATTACTTTGCCTGGCATTGCCTTCCCCTACCCCCACCAACTAAGTAGTCTACACCCACCCTCGGTCCCTTATTTACCATAGGCTTCCTATACCGCCTCTTTTCATCATATGTCTATCAATCCCCACAGCCCACTTGTTCCACCACTCCCCTTCTCTCTAACTATTCCTCTCCCTGTTCCTACATTCCATGCTATATCCCCGAATCCAGGGGCCCATAGGTTACCTCCTCCTGCCTCCCGACCTTCCTTATCCTCATCTATATCAATATCATTTACATTTTTCTTCCACATCAATAAGCATATTCATATTCATGTACTCCTCCAGGTCCCACTGTCTGGCTTGTCAGGAGCTCACAACAGATTCCCGATTTCCAGTCTTTTTAAGTGCAGATTAACCCGGCCTTCAGACCTTGACATGGTATCTTTCCAAAGTTCCATCTCAATTTGCTTAGTTCAGGAAAAGGTTGAACAGTTTCCTTCGCTCTTGCAGCTCAACATACTGTCAGCCTTTAAGGCTCCTCATGAATATTTCATGGCCCCGATGTCGATCCCACGAGTGTGTCCACATATGGGATGGCTGTTTCTGGTGTGTCAACGAGTCTAGACGTGCCATTAGCAAAGATTCGGAGGTGAGCTGGGTATATGACTACAAATTTGATCTTAGTGTCCACTAGTCATCGACATATCCCAGCATACACCCTCTGTTTTTGACTGAGAGCCTGGGAGTAGTCTTAAAGGCCCTAATTTTAGTCCCTTTGTAAAGCAGCTTACCTGGATTGCCCGTAGAACTTCTTCCTTATGAAGGTAATTCAGAAAGTGGTCCATGGTCTTTGCCCCTGTACTTGGGGCAGGCCCATTTGATGCACTCTCTCAAGAACTATGGGGGCCTCCTGCTGTTGATGCTGTTATCATTTGCTGTAGCAGGGTCTCAAGATAGCCCCTTAATTCAGCATCTTTCACCCTTAGGGGAATACCTGTAAATTGCAAGTTATTCCACTGACTGTGGTTCTCTAAGTCTTCTAGTTTATCGGCCTGCCAGTTCACCAGCTTCGAGAGGCACTATATTTCTTTTCCCGCTTCTGCGGCCGTCTCCTCTTGTTGTGCAATCCTTTGCTCTGCAGCCTGTAATCATTGCCCACATTCTGCAAAATTTTGCGCCATTGCATCCAGTTTATTATTTAGCTTTCTAGTCGCGAGCCCAGGGCTCTCACCACTGCTGCTGTTACTTCCTTTGTGGTAGGCTATGGCCTGTAAACTAGGCCTAGATCCTAACCCCCACTTGGGAGTAGTGCTGAGAAGAACCAGAGTCTGAGAAATTGCCTTAAACTGCTATAAACTGCTTTTGAAAAGTTTGTATAATTCCTTTATGCTGATGATAGAACTAGTCTTGCATTCTCTGAGCTAGAAATGTCCTTGAAGTAGAAATGTATCAATATCTAAGACTATGCCTTTGTTAGAATAGCCTGAAAAAGGGAGACAGGGAGCTAGGCCCAGAGAGGGTCCCCGATTGGACAGGTGCAAGGGGCGTTGGGACCAATAGAAAGTTTGCCTGTATCAAACTGTAAAATTGTATATAAGGAATTTGCTCCTGTACTCCATTGCTCAGTCCTTTTTGGATGCACTCCTGTCTGAGCCTGTGCACAATAAATTGGCTTGGATCCTGCAGCTGACTCCTGGTTTTATTCATTGCGTGCACTTCGCTGCTACATATTCTTGGTGCGTTGGCCGGGAATGTGCGAGTAGTGGATGGTATTCAAGTGAGTATACCACGTATTACCGCCTCAAGGTTTGGCCCAGTTGGGACCATGTCTGCCCGACCGCAGGGGAAACCTCAGGCGCCACCGGTCCTCTTGTATCGGAGAGGGTTCCGCCTTGCCTCGGCGGACTACTGGGTCCGGCCGGCCAACACCTCCGAACCCGAGGGGAGTCCGGGATTCAACCCAAGAACTGGTTCTGAATCGGGTACCGGATCCGGTGAGTAGAAATTTCTTTGCTCCTCAGTCAGTTAGTTTTGGGTACGTCTTGCATGAGTATACGAGAGACTGAATTGGTATGGGAATACGGTACCGGGAGACAAATCACCTCTCAGGGCAGTCCTAGTACGTCTTGCATGAGTATGCGCGAGACTGAAACCGCTGTTCTTGGTTAGTCAGAAAGGCTTGGGAATTTGGGAAAACGTTGCTAGCATGTTTGTGTGTGTGTGAATGAGAGGTCTTGAAACACAGACCAAGCGAGTGCGGACTACTGAGTAGCGCAGTTCCTGGCCGGGCGACCGCGCCCAGGTCGCGAAAAGGAGGAAGCGTTCAGAGTTTGTCTACCTGTTTGTTCCTAGGGCTGTACGGACCCCTTACCTGCAGCCCGATCACCCGCCCCTACTGTCTGTTGTTGTGTACGTCATAATGGGAGGGTCGGAGTCCACACAAACTCCGTTGAAATGTATGATCAAGAATTTTAGTAAGGGATTTGCCGGAGACTATGGAATAAAACTGTCTCCGTCCCGATTAGAACTGCTCTGTGAAAGGGAGTGGCCGGTTCTGATCACTTCATGGCCCCCTGATGTTAGTATTGTATCTAGAGTACACCAGATGGTCCGAAAAGACCGCCCTGACCAGTTCCCCTATATAGATTCCTGGTTAAGTATTTGTGAAAAAGAGCCCCCCTGGATGAAGCATTGTTTTGAGGAACAGTGTAGGATATTGGTGGCGACCACAAGGGGGGCCCGTAGGTCTGGAAAAGAGAAGCTGCCCATTTATTCCGTCCCAGAATCTCCAGACATTCCAACCCGTCCGTCCCAGTATCTGTATAGGCCAGTCCCCTCAGCTCCGCCTCCACCCCGGGCAGAGCCTGGTGCAGAAGGATACCCCCCTGCAGATGTACCCCTAGTCCACCAACCACCTCCGCAGCAGGAGGATGCGCAACCCCTCTCGGCCGGAAGCCCCAGCTCCGTTCAGAGGGCCTCGGGAGGACCGCTGTCCACTGATGACACTGCAAGCAGGGATTCATTTGCCAGTTCAGGGTCACTTACAGCAGATGCCCAAAGCCAGGGAGCAGCATTCCAACAACCCAGCCTACCTTATGCCCTCAGAAGTATAACTACAAGCCAACGGGATGGTCATGTTATGCCGTTGCGCCAGGTCCAAGGCCTACCCACTCTTGATAACCAGGGCCAGGTTGTGGTGGGACCAACTAGCTTTGTCTATGTGCCTTTTTCCACTACTGATTTATTGAACTGGAAGACGCATTATGCATCATATACCGAGAAGCCCCAAGAGTTGATTGATTTAATGTCTAGTATTATGCAGACCCATCAGCCTACCTGGTCTGACTGTCACCAGCTCCTGTCTACTCTCTTCAGTACCGAAGAGCGGGCGCAAATTGTGCAAGCGTCCACCCGATGGTTAGAAGAAAATCCTGTAGGTGAAGTAGGCCTAAATCCTTGCCAAGCAGCGGCTGTGGATTTCCCAAATGACGATCCTAGATGGGATCCGAACAGTGCCCCATCATTCTCATTCAGATGGACAACCAGGTGGTGATGTTTAACATCAACAAACAGGGAGGCACGGGTTCGTACCTTCTCTGTTGGGAAGCGGTGTGTTTCGGGAAATTCGCCCTCTCCCAGGGCATGATCCTAAGGGAGCTCAATGTGTTGGCAGATCATCTCAGCAGGGCCCTACAGCCACATGAATGGGCCCTCAGCACACGGATAGCCAGCTGCAATTGCATCTTCCTGATGTGGGGCACACCAAGCATAGACCTCTTTGTATCACCGTACAATGCTCAGGTGCCACAGTTCTTCTCCAGGATTCCGTGCAGCAGTCGGATAGTCTGATGCTTCCTGCTGGACTAGAGCAAGTGTCTGCTCTGTGAATATCCACTGATACCACTGGTGGCCAAAACCCTGTTCAAGCTTCAGGCAGACAGGACTTCTATGATTCTCATTGCCTTGCACTGGTCTAGGCAACCATGGTTTCCTCTTCTGATATGACTATCTCAGAAGCAGCCCTTCAGACTGGGCTGCGACCCAGATCTGGTCTCTCAGGATGGAGGGTCTCTTCTTCACCACAACATCTGCTTCCTAGCCCTCACAGCATGGATGTTGAGCAGGTAGTTCTTGTGGAACTCCACCTCCCTGCAGAGGTGGAGAATGTGTGTCTCGCTTCATGTAAAAACTCAACCCGCCATGCCTACGCCTTCAAGTGGCGTAGAATTTCCATTTGATGTGCTGGAAAGGCACTAAACCCTTTCTCCTGCACTGTGGAGGGGTTGCTGATTTATCTCCTCCATCTTTCCAACTCTGGTCTCAAATCCAACTTGGTGAGAGTGCATCTAAGCACAGTAGCGGAGTATCACTGCGGCGTGGATGGTAAACCCATCTCCACCCATCTGCTCGTAGGTCACTTCATGAGAGATTTCCTGCTATTGCGGCCCCCTGTCAAGCCCCCACCTGTGGTGTGGGACCTTAACATGGTGCTGGGGCAGCTCCTTTCAGCCCCCTTTGAACCTCTCGGCTCCTGTTCACTTAAACACCTCACCTGGCAGGTAGTGTTTTTGATAGCGGTCACCTCTGCGTGCAGAGTTAGTGAACTGCAGGCACTGGTGGTGCACCCTCTATATACCAGATTTCCCCACAATAGGGTAGTCCTCTGGACTCACCCTAAATTCCTTCTTTTTTTCATCTCAACCAGTCGATGATACTTCCCACCTTTTTTCCTAGGCTTCATCCCAGCAGGACTGAGGCTTCTGTACACACACTGGATTGTAAGAGAGTTCTGGCTTTTTTTACCTGGAACAGGCGAACATTCATTGGTGTTCCTCCCAGTTCTTTGTTTCTTTTGTCCCTAATAGATTGGGCGTTGCGGTTTCCAAGTGCACCCTTTCACTGTGGATTGCTTACTGCATCTCATTTGCATGCACTCAGGCTGGTCTGAGCCTTGAACGACATGTCACAGCTGATAACGATGAAGCTATGGCGAACTTGCGCTCAGTCTCCACGGTGGAGATCTGTAAGGCTGCTAAGTGGGCTTCAGTCCACAGTTTCACAGCCCATTACTGTCTGGATGGAGATTCCTGGCATGACAGCAACTTTGGCCAAGCTGTACTCCGGCACCTGTTTGGGACTTAGATTCAAATCCTCCCACCGGCCCTTCTGTCCGTCCAAGCTACCGTAGAGTCGTCCTGATGTTATGTTCTCACTGGACACTGACTCTGAACCTTTCAGAGATTACTCATCCTGTTTCTCTCGGTTCGTTTTTTCTAGTTGCCCTGTTGGGCTTTTTACAGGTTTGTTTGGAAGCCTGTAGCTAGGAAGTCCCATATGTGAAGACATACTTCCTGCTTGTTCTTGGAGAAAGTGTACTCACTTGCAGTAGGTGTTCTCCAGGAAGAGCAGGAATAAGTCCTCACTCCCTTCCTCCTCCCTGTGGAGTTGTTTTTTGGCTTCATTAAGCTATGTCATCATACTGAGGTAAGATGGCTTCTTCGGGAGGTAAGACAAACAAACATGCATGCATGGTGAACCTCTCAAAAGCTTCCTATGGAAGCTGGAGATGGTTCCCGCATGGGCTCCATCAGTGACGTTACCCATATGTGAGGACATATTCCTGCTGTTCCCGGAGAACACCTGCTATAGGTGAGTAAGTACGCTTTCACCATTTTTAACCAATTTTGCAGTGATAACTGCCAACGTTCCTGCAGAACTGCATGGGAGGTCTCTGCCTGTGCTGCTGCCAGTATTGCAGTATTGCGTTTTAGTCATGCCTGCTCCTTGTGTTTTGTGCAGTATCACAGCACCTGTCTCCTACTGGCAGCAGCATGAGTGGAGGACTCCCATACAGCTTCACAGGAATGTTACTACTAATCTACTTCTACTACTAATCATTTGTATAGCGCTACAAGGCATACGCAGTTCTGTACATATAGATATAAGACATAGTCCCTGTTCATCAGAGCTAACATTCTAATTAAGAAAAAACACATGGAGCCCGATCCAGGAAAGGGTCTGTCCCAGGCCAGGATGGGCTCCGTTGTACCCGATTCAGCTCCATAGGAGCCAGACATTCTCGTGGTTCCTGGATCGGGTACAGAGATGACCTGGCATGCCCCTGGATCTCTGTGGGCCAGCCTTCTGCAATGCCGGACACCGTTTCCCTGTGTCCGACCCTTGGCAGGGGCAGTGAGGGCCAGGATCGGGCAGCGGGGCCTCACCTTCTGCCGCTCCATTGCTCTCTGAGGGCCGCTGGGCCAGATCGCATGGGTGACCTGCGCTTATTCCACCTCCAAGGGTACCCTCCTGGAGACTGCCATAGTGTACAGGGCCGTGACCTGAATCGGCCCTGTACATCCGGGTACCCGGCCCGCCCCTGCACTGCCCACTCTCTGCCACTACGCCGCCCCGTCCAGCTCTCTCCGCACAGTGGCTCTGTGCATGTGGGGAGAGAGTGTTGCGACATATGGGCCAGACGGATAGTGGGGCTGCATGTCCCACTGAGACGTACAGCTCCACTATTCGCCTCTCGGAATCGGGGTCATAGTGAAACTGGGGACTTGGAGTATGGTAAGATACACATAAGTTGTGGACAAGGGAGTGAGGAGCATCAGGAACCAAAAGTGGCTTAAAAGAGGTGGGTATTTAACCTGGATTTGAATAGGGCTAGAGAAGGAGCCTGACGTCTGTTAGCCTAATATGTACCTGGACAGAGATGTGAGCATCATCTCCCGGCAGGAACAGACTGTTTCCCTCTTTCTTCCATTCCAGATGGGGCATTGGATATGCGGACACCTCGCAGCCAAAAATGATGTCATTTCCAGTGTAATTCTGTACATCTTTTGGCGGTAGAGAAATGACAGGAGCTGGGGAAAAGTCACAGTGTTAATGATGTGCGACAGAGAAAGGACTTTGAAGCACAGCGTTATTGACATTGGGCAGAGTAAGGACTTAAATGTATAGAGAAGATAAATATTGTAAAAGATCCAATATTTTATACAGGTCACATTGGCGACATCTGGAAATTCAGCTTCTCTCGCAGGGGTTGTCAACCCAGTCCTCGGGGAACCCTAGGCCAGTCAGGTTTTCAGGATTCCCAGAATTAATATGCATGAGAAAGATTTGCATGTTCTGCCTTCATTGTATGCAAATCTATCTTATGCATATTCATTGTGGGAATCCTGAAAACCCGACTGGCCTAGGGTTCCCCGAGGACTGGACTGAAAACCTATGGCTGTTGTCAGACGGCTGCCTGGGTGAGAATCTTCACAATCTTGGCAAGTGCATATATCTATATGATTTGCAAGGTATTGTGGGCAATGTAGTTCATTCACACCAGACACAGCTGCTGACAATAATTTAGTTGTGCTCTTGGGTAAAGCCAATAAGATATTTATTTATGGGGGTATTTCTCCCAACACAGATATGCTTGGTAGCACATAAATTAGGTTACTTGCTTTCAGTGTTAACTTGGAAAAACAAAGTCAAAATCAGGAAAACAACAAATGAAAAGCCACAAAGCAAGAAACAAACTGTTCTTTTCAGGTTAACTTCTGATTACTTCCCACATAGATACAGAAGCGATTCTCTCCTAGCTCACAAGCAATTAGGTAAGGCTTAATTGCTAGCAGTCACCAGCTGAAACCCCTTAGCTGGCTTGCCTTCCACTGTGTGGGTCAAATCCTGCTTCAGGAGCTTTTCTGAGTAGATTAAAGAACAAATTTGTATTTCTTTGTGATGGTTGCTGTACTTTATAACAGAAAGTTACCAACGGAGTTTAGATAGAGAGCAGTCCATATAAACAGGATCCTCATCTGCTATTATTCCCCCTTGTTCAACAAGCATGGGTTCAATATCATGGATTGGCACAGATGAATCTCCCAATGGAGCATTTTCAGGAGAATACTTGTTTCCCTGCTGTCTTTCAAGGTTATAGCTAGGGCATAGATCAGTGTTCATACCTGAGCTTCCATTGCTGCTAGAGTTCCTCTCTATATAGCCTGGCCAGTATGTAGTCCAGTTCTTATGTCCAGCCTTCCAATCCAGATCCCTGGACACTGGATCTCTCTTCACATACCTTCTGGCACAGGTCTTAGGGTCCCTTCCACGTGCAGCCGTCTCCCTCACAGGTAGCCTCTGGTGATTCATAGCTCTGCAGCACCATTCCTCTGGCTTTCCCCAGTCCAATGGTGTATGCTGGCCCTTGGAATACCTCCCAGTATACGTACTGCTTTGGACTCTTCTAGACCTCTCAAAGGCTTTTCTCTTCCTTCTTCCAAAGGGTCTCTTTCCCTCTCTGTCCGTCCGGTTTGGCTTCTGCTTCTGATGATCCTTCAGATGAAACTGATAATCAAACTCAAGCTGATTCTCAGGATACTGAAGACAATTCTCTGGATATCCAAGGTGATCATGAAGATGGTCATCTGTAGAATAAACTCTACTCTTATTCTGCTTAGATGAGTGCTCCTCCCTAACACAGCGCAGCTGGGCTGAATCAGGCCTTGCCCTTTGAGATGAGTGTTCCATCCTAGCACAGCACAGCACAGCTGTGCTGAATCAAACCCTGCCCTTTGCAATGAGTGCTTGGGGATTACCTCATAGCCCTTTTGATTGAACACACGTTTTCTCACTTCAGCTCCTCTCATGGCTGTTGGAAACCTGGTGCATTCTGGGACTGGTAGTCTTTTATGGCAAAATTCTGTTTTCTCATTTCTACCAGCACTGACAGGTTGCTTGTTCAGAGACACTTCACCTTTTCTATAGCCCCTTCCTGAGCTATGATAAGCTTCCTTATCACACTGTCCACTGTACTACAACCCATTGTAATAAGAGCAGAAGCAATACAAGAAGAATATCAACCACAAATGTTTTACTGTTTCATATAATCACATATTGTATTGAAGATACAATAAAATATTTTTCTATGCTCGAAGAGGATAAGAATAGCACTAAGACAAGGGAGAAAGCTGAGTCTTGAGATGGTGTCTGAAGGCAGGAAAAATGTTGGTAAGGTGAAGACACACTGGTAGTGTCTTCCAGACCAGCAGTAGAGTGCTTGACTCAAATCCTGTACCCTTGCAGACTTTTTACACTTTAAATTCATGCTTGTCTTTTTCCAGTCAGCCATATTACTCACCAAACAAGACTATTATGTCCATCTGACTAACTTTGTTGACTCTGACCCTCACTGTCTCTTTACAACTTTCAACTCTCTCCTCAAGATGCCTCCGCCTCCAACCCCTCCCTCCTTTCCTGCCCAAACCCTGGCTGACTACTTCCTCTGATCCTTTCTCCTCCCATCTCCTTTCCTCTATTTCCTCTACCGTTGTCCCCTCCATTTCTCATATTCTCAACCTTTCGCTCTCCACTGCTACTGTCCCGGCTGACTTTAAACATGCTGTGGTCACGCCTCTCCTTAAGAAACCCTCTCTTGATCCCTCTTGTCCTTCTAATTATCGCCCCATCTCTCTCCTTCCTTTCATTTCTAAACTGCTCGAATGTGCGGTTTACCACCGTTGTCTTGACTTCCTCTCTTCCCATGCTCTTCTCGATCCCTTACAATCCGGTTTTCGTCTTTTGCACTCTACTGAAACTGCTCTTGTCAAAGTCTCCAGTGACTTGTTCCTGGATAAATCTAAAGGCCTTTACTCTGTCCTTATCCTCCTTGACCTTTCTACTGCCTTTGACACTGTTGACCATGATCTTCTCCTTGACACTTTGTCCTCGCTTGGCTTTAGGGACTCTGTTCTCTCCTGGTTCTCCTCATATCTCTCCCAATGCTCCTTTAGTGTATGTTCTGGTGGCTCCTCCTCTGTTACCCAGCTCTTGGTTGGTGTCCTCCAGGGTTCTGTCTTGGGTCCCCTTCTTTTTTCTCTCTATACCCAATCCCTTGGTGCACTTATTTCCTCTCATGGTTTTCAGTACCATCTCTTTGCTGATGACTCCCAAATCTATCTCTCTAATCTTTCTTCTGCTTTCCAGTCCCGGATCTCTTGCTGTCTCTCTGCCATTGCTGCCTGGATGTTCCATTGTCGCCTGAAATTGAACATGGCCAAGACTGAACGTCTCATTTTTTCTCCTAAAATTTCCCTTTCTCCTTCTTCTTTTTCAGTCTCTGTTCTCCAACCTGTTTCATCTGCTCGCAATTTGGGTGTTATTTTTGACTCTTCACTCTCTTTCTCCTCTCATATCCAACTCATCGCTAAGACCTGTCGCTTCTTTCTTTTCAACATTGGCAAAATCCGCCCCTTTCTCTCTGAGCTCACTACTAAAACCCTCACCAATTCCCTAATCACCTCCCGCCTTGATTATTGTAACCTCCTTCTTGCTGGTCTCCCTCAGTCTCATCTCTTCCCTCTTCAGTCTATTCAGCACTCCGCTGCCTGTTTGATTTTCCGCCCACATCACTCCTCTCCTCAGATCTCTTCACTGGCTCCCTATCCGTTTCCGTATTCACTTTAAGCTTCTCCTTCTGACCTATAAGAGCATTCACTCTGTGGCTCCTCAGTACCTTTCTTCTCTCATTTCTCCCTATTTCCCCCCTCGTGTACTCCGTTCTTCTTCCCAGTTGCTTCTTGCTATGCCTTTCTTCTCTACTGCCAATTCCAGATTCCGCTCTTTTCACCTTGCTGCTCCTTATGCTTGGAATAAACTTCCTTTGTCTATACGTCAGGCATCTTCTTTGCCCCTCTTCAAACTCAAGTTAAAAGCTCATCTTTTCGCCTCTGCCTTTGGATCTTGATTTTGCTGTTCTCCTTCCTTCCCCTCTTTTATTTCACCTTTCTTTCTTCCTCTTACACTTGTTCTTACCTCTTTCCTTTGTCCTGTCTTTCCTGCTCTTGTCTCTTTGCCCTTGTTCTTATCTTTTTTCTACTCATTTTCTTGCTTTGTCTTTTTAGATTGTAAGCTCTTTAGAGAAGGGACTGTCTTTTTGTGTTTTCATTGTACAGCGCTGCGTGCGCCTGGTAGCACTTTATAAATGCTTAGTAGTAGTAGGAGTACCCTAATGGTTAAGAGCACTGGCTTGAGAACCCAGAGTTCAATTCCCACTAGGACTTCTTGTGGCCTCGAGCAAGTCACTTAACCCTCCATTGCCTCAGAAAAATCCAAGTTATCAATATCCCTGTTTAATGTATGTTACCAAGTTTAAGTTACAATGTAAATGGCTTTGATTGAAACAATAAAGCGGTATATAAAACCTGTTAAATAAATAAATAAAAATCCACAAGATCACACTCCAAGTCCCCATGAGGTCAGCTACTTTCTTCCCTACCTCTGCTTCCCTTTCTTCCTTTTCTATAATATCTGAGGAGGAAACCACTTACCTTCTTTCCTCATCCAAACTCACTACCTGCTCCTCTGATCCTATTCCCACCTGTCTCCTTAGTTTCATCTCTTCTACGGTAGTCCCTTCCATCTCTCATATTCTCAACCTATCGCTCTCCACTGCAACTTTCCCTGCAGCCTTCAAGCATGCTGTGGCCACTCCTCTCCTCATGAAACCCTCTTGAGACCCCACCTGTCCTTCTAACTATTGACCCAACTTCCTCCTCCCCTTCATTTCTAAACTACTTGAATGTGTGATTCACTATCGCCTCAACTTTCTCTCCTCTCAAGCCCTTCTGGATCCTCTATAATCTGGCTTTCGTCCTTTGGCTCTGGCCAAAGTCTACAGTGACCTGTTCCTGACAAAATCCAAAGGCCTTTACTCAGTCCTCATCCTTCTTGACCTTTCTGTTGCTTTTGACATTGTTGACCACAACCTTCTCCTTGATACCTTGTCCTCGCTTGGTTTAAGGGTTCTGTGCTATCCTGGTTCTCTTCTTATCTCTCCTTCAGTATTTGTTCTGGTGGATCCTCCTCTACGGCTATCCCACTGTCAAGGGTCTGTCTTGACTTCACTCCTTTTCTCTCTCTATACCTAGTCCCTTGATGCACTCATCTCTTTCCATGGCTTTCAGTATTTTTTTATTTTTATTTATTTATTTACATTCTCTTATATACCGCGCTATTCTGCATCAGTGCGGTTTACATTGAACAAACAGTACCATCTTTACGCTGATGACTCCCAGATCTACCTCTCTACACCTGAAATCTCTCCAGCAATCCAGGCCCGGATCTCTGCCTGCTTTTCTGGTGCTGCTTGAATGTCTCACCGCCGATTGAAATTGAACATGGCCAAAACTGAGCTTCTTATTTTTTACCCTAAAATCTCCTCTCCCCTGCCTCCTTTCTCAGTCTCTGTGGATAACTCTCTACTCTTCCCTGTCTCCTCAGCTCGCAACATTCTAGTCATCTTCGACTTCTCTCTCTCCTTCTCCATACACATCCAACTGATAGCTAAAACCTGCCATTTCTTTTTCTAAAACATCACCAAAATTCACCTATTCCTTTCTGAACACACTACTAAGACACTTATCCACTCTTTAGTCACCTCCCATTTTGAGCTACTCCTTGCTGGTCTTTCTTTGAATCATCTCCCCTTTAATCTGTTCAACACTCTGCTGCGCAGCTAATCTCCCACTAGCCTTGTCATGCTCATATTACCCCTCTTCTCGTCACTTCATTGTCTCTCTATCCATTTCCGCATCCAGTTCAAACTTCTCCTGCTGACCTATAAGTGCATTCACTCTGCAGCTCCTCAATACCTTTCCTTTCTTATCTCTCCCTACATCCCTCCTCAGGAACTCCGCTCTTCTGGCAAATTGCATCTTCTGTGCCCTTCTCTTCTATTGCTAACTCTAGACTTCACTTCTTTTACCTTGCTGCTCCTTATGCCTGGAATAAACTACCTGAGTCTGTATGTCAGGCTTCATCTCTGACCCTTTTCAAATCCAGGCTGAAAACTCACCTCTTCGCTGCCACTTTCTGATCTTGATTCGCCTAATCTCCTTTGTGTTTCCTTACCATTTTCCCTAGATGTATTCTATGTCTACATCTACTGTGTTGACTGGCTTGACTAGATTGTAAGCTGTGATGAGCAGGAACTGTCTTTTACATGTGTCTGTGCAGTGCTGCATACATCTTGTAGCGCTATACAAATGTTCAGTAGTAATAGTAGTGGATCTTATTCTATCTACTACTACTACTACTACTGAACATTTGTATAGTACTACAAGATATATACAGCACTGCATAGACACATGTAAAAGACAGTCCCTGTCTTTTACATGATAGTGGATCAGCTATGTTAGATTTTGTGTGGAGACAGAGAAAAGATGGGAGGTTATAAACATATAGTAGAAAGATTACAGCAGATAAAACCATGTGGCCTATCTAGTCTGCCCATCCATACCTTGCTTTCTTGAATTCAGATACAGTCCTACTTACGACCACCTCCACTAGGAGTCTATTTCATGCATGTACCACTCTTTCCATAAAAGATAGTTACTCACCTGTAGCAGGTGTTCTCCGTGAACAGCAGGAATAAGATCTCACATATGGGTGATGTCACCAATGGAGACCCATGTGGGAATGCTCCCAGCTTCTATTGGAAGCTTTTGGGAGGCTCCAATGCATCTGCATCCCTGTCTTCCTGCCTGCCGTGGTGTCATCTTCTCCAATATGATAACAAAGCTGTAGCAGAAAACTCCTCAGGGTTGTGGGAGGGTATTGAAGACTTATTCTTGCTGTCCACGGAGAACACCTGCTACAGGCGGACAAGCAGGAATGAAGTCCTCAGGTATGGGACTCCCAAGCTATAGGCTACCAAAAACCGAGGAGGCTGAAAAGCCCAACAGGGGCAAAGTAAACCAAGAACTGGAGAATCAACTATGAACAGCAATGGTAGTCCCCAAGGGGGAACTTATCTAACTCAGCTTCTTCACCATATGTTTTCATTCATGATTTATGTTCCTTGTTTTGTTTTTGTTTTTTGTAGGCTAGATGGACAGAAGGGCCTTTGGGGATGCTGGAGTACAGATTGACTGAAGTTAGAAAAATAGAAATATGATGACAGAAAAAGACCACATCGCCTATCTAGTCTGTCCTTCCATATCAACAACTACAACAGTCCCCTTTTTTCCTTTAGAGATCCTCTGTGTTTGTCCCATGCTTTTTTGAATTCAGATACTGTTCTCATCTCTACCATCTCCACTGGGAGACTATTCCACGGATCCACCACTCTTTCCGTAAAGAAATATTTCCGCATATCACTCCTGAATCTATCCCCCTTCACCCTCATCCCATGTCCCCTCATAGCAGAACTTGCTTTCAATCGAAAGAGGCTCTCCCCCTGTACATTTATGCCATGTAGGTATTTAAACATCTCAATCATATCACCTCTATCCCGCCTTTCCTCTAAGGTGTACATATTAAGATCCTTAAGTCTGTCCTCATATGCTTTATAATGAAGACCACTAACCATTTTAGTAGCCACCCTCTGTACTGACTCCATCCTGTTTATATCCTTTTGAAGGTGTGGTCTCCAGAATTGCACACTATACTCCAAATGAGGTTGCACCAAAGACTTATACAGAGGCACTATCACCTCCTTTTTTCTGCTAGCCATTCCTCTCCATATGCACCCAAGCATCCTTCTAGCTTTTGCCGTTGCCTTTCTACCTGTTTAGATACTTTAAGGTCATCAGACACAACCACGCCTAGGGACCGCTTTTCTTTAGTGGACAAAAGTACTTCACCCCCTATACTATATTGCTCCCTTGGATTGCTGCAGCCCAAATGCATGACCTTACATTTTTTAACATTAAATCCCAGCTGCCAAATTCTAGACCATTCTTCAAGCTTAGCTAGATCCTTCCTCATGTTATCTACACCTTCCTGGGTGTCTACTCTATTGCAGATTTTGGTATCAGCCACAAAGAGGCAAACCTTACCCGACAGCCCTTCCGCTATATCACTAACAAAGATATTAAAAAGAAGTTACGTCAGGAATCACCATCCAGAGAGTAGTGAGATGTCAATGTGTGGACAGAAGTCCACGTTGCAGCCCTGCAGATCTCTTCCATGGAGACTGAGCATAAGTTGACCACTGCCACAGCCATGGCACTGACGTTGTGACCTGTGACATGACCATCAAGGCTCAGGCCACCTGGGCACAAGGGAAAAAGATGCAGTCTGTTAGAAAAATTGAAAGAGTGTCATTGAAAACAGCAGCTCCTAGTTTCCTGGGGTCAAAAGAGACAAAAACTGGATGGACATTCGGTGGGCCTTCATCCGCTTTAAGTAGAAGGCCGAGGCTCACTTGCAGTCCAGCGTGTGCAGTGCTGCTTCCCCTCCATGGGTATGAAGCCTCTGAAAGAAAGCTGGCAGTACAACTGACTGATTAAGGTGGAAAGCTGAAACAACCTTTGGAAGGAATCGAGGATGAGTGCACAAGACCATTGTAATGATGGAACCTGGTTACATTGGATGAGCCACTAGAGCCTGGAGCTTACTAACATAGCATCCAGAGGTAACTGCTACCAGGAACAAAATCTTCCAGGTCAAGAACTTCAAAGGGCAGGAGTCAAGTGGTTCAAAAGGAGCTAACATGAGCAGCGACAGAACCACATTGAGGTTCCAAGCCACTGCCAGAGGCTTGAAGCGAGGCTCAAGAAGAGCAAGTCTCTCAAAGCAAACCACTGAAGGCTGAGTTGATATGAACTTTCCCTTCAAACATGATAGTAGGCTCCAATCGCGCTGAGGAGGACCCTGACAGAGTTGGACTTGAGACCCAACTCCGAAAGTTCTAGGACAGTGATGGCTAACCTTTTTGAGCCCGAGTGCCCAAACTGCCGCACAAAACCAAAGAATTTCCTCAAAGTGCCAGCACGTCAATTTGCATAAATATTTGCATAATGCTAACATACACTAACTTTTAGTAAACATGTCTCTTAATGAGTGTATGGATAAAGACAGACTAAAAGATTTCTACATTACTATAATCCAGTGCCAACCGCCAGGCACATTAGGAACTACTACAAACACTGCCCATTTAGAACCCATAGCAAACCCGCCGTATCCTAACAGCACTACCAGGAGTCACAAAGCACCATACCATACCTATCAAAAGGCAACACTGCAAATATTAAACCAATACATTTCAGAGAACAACAATACATGACCTACTGGGGAAAGAGAACAAGTGGCAATGTCAAAAAGGAATTACATAAACAGAATACCTCAGCTCAGTTACACAGTTGCAATTGCTCCAGCCACTTTCTTCTGGTTTCTTCATGTTTCTGCTAACTCTCCATCATCTGCTGTCCATTTGTCCTTTCTTCTCTCTTCTAGTTTTTTTTTCCATTCTCTCTCTCTACATCCGCTTTAACATACTAATCTTTCTCCTTTTGCTCTTTCCTCATTCCTATTTCATCCACTCAAATTTTACCCCTCCATCCTCAATCCCCACTTACTCTCCCAATACCCGGCCAATTGTACATTTTTCTTCCCTCACACACAAAATATTTTTCCCCTCTCCATTTCATTCTCCCAGCCCCATCCCCTTCTAATCTCCCCCAACATCAGCTCCCTTTTAGTTCCAGCCCCACCCAGTATCCGCTCCCTTCTAGTCCCCTCATCAGTCCATTTCCAGTCCTAGCTCCCCCATCCATTTCCAGTCCTATCCGAGTCCCTTCATCAGCTCATTTCCAATACCAGCCTCCCATCAGCCCATTTCTAGTCCTTTCCTAGCCTCACCATCAGCCCATGTTAAATCCTAGCTCCCCTCCACTCAGCCCATTTCTAATCCAAGCCCCCCATGAGCCTACCTCCAGTTCTAGCCCCTCCATGAGTCCATTTCAATCCAAGCCCCCACCACAGCCCATTTCCAATCTTAGCTCCCCCAACACCCAATTCTCAGTTCTATCCTAGCCCATCCATCAGCCCAGTTCCTGTCCTAGCTCCCTCCCCTAAGAGCCCATTCCAAGCCCCCCTTCCCATCAGTTATTTGCAGTTCAAGCCCCCTTCCACTCAGCCCATTTCCATTCCAAGTCCCCCTCCCCATTAGCTATTTGCAGTTCAAGCCCCCCACTTCCCCTCAGCCCATTTCCATTCCAAGCCCCGTCCCCATCAGCTATTTGCAGTTCAAGCCCCCCACTTCCCCTCAGCCCATTTCCATTCCAAGCCCCATCCCCAACAGCTATTTGCAGTTCAAGCCCCCTTCCACTCAGCCCATTTCCAGTCCTAGCAACCCCAACCCATTACCAGTCCTAGCCCCCCATAGCCCACTCCCAGTCCTAATCCCACCAGCCCATTTCCAGTCCTAATCCCCCATCACCCAATTTTCAGTTTAAGCCCCCCCATAGCCCATTACCAGTCCTAACCTCCCCATCAGCCCACTCCCAGTCCTAATCCCCCATCACCCAATTTTCAGTTTAAGCCCCCCCATAGCCCATTACCAGTCCTAACCCCCCATCAACCCACTTCCAGTCCTAATCCCACCAGCCCATTTCCAGTCCTAATCCCCCAGCACCCAATTGTTAGTTTAGGCCCCCCATAGCCCATTACCAGTCCTAACCCCCCATCAACCCACTTCCAGTCCTAATCCCACCAGCCCATTTCCAGTCCTAATCCCCCATCACCCAATTTTTAGTTTAAGCCCCCCCCCAGCGCCCATCACCACTCCTAACCCCCCCAGCCAGCCCAGTGCCCATCACCACTCCTAACCCCCCCCAGCCAGCCCAGTGTCCATCACCACTCCTACCCCCCCAGCCCAGTGCCCATCACCACTCCTAAATCCCCCCAGCCCAGCACTACTCCTAACACCCCCCTGCCCAGCCCATCACTACTCCTAACCCCCCCCAGCCCAGCCCATCACCACTCCTAACCCTCCCCAGCCCAGCCCAGCCCAGCCCATCACCACTCCTAACCCCCCCCCGCCCAGCCCAGCCCATCACATCACCACTCCTACCCCCCCCCAGCCCAGCCCATCACATCACCCCTCCTAACCCCCCCCCAGCCCAGGGAAAATTAAAAAAAAAGAAAACCTGTCTGTTGCCGCTGTCGGGGCCGCCGCGGCAGAATCGAGCGTGCCGCGGGGCCCCCCTGTATCCGGCAGAGCCTGCCCTCCCCGTAGCAGCTCTCTCTTTGGAGCTGCAGTCAGACGCGCCGGCTTGCAGAGCGCGAGGGAAGAGTTTCTCCCTCGCTGCTCTGTTAAACCCGCGGGGGCTGATGGGAAGTTCCCATCAGCCCCCGCGGGCTTAACAGAGTCGCGAAAGGGAAACTCTTCCCTTCGCGCTCTGCAAGCCGGCGCGTCTGACTGCAGCTCCAAAGAGAGAGCTGCCAAAGAGAGAGCTGCTACGGGGAGGGCAGGCTCTGCCGGGTACAGGGGGGCCCCGCGGCACGCTCGATTTTGCCGCGGCGGCCCCGACAGCGGCAGCAGACAAGTAAAATTGAAAAAAAAAAAAAACCTAATTGCGGACCTTCCCGCGTGCCAGCTGCAAGGCCTTCGCGTGCCACAGCTGGCACGCGTGCCATAGGTTCGCCATCGCTGTTCTAGGAGGTACTCAAGAAGTCTGTCAATGGAACAATTAAAGAAATCTAGTACCTGTGCTGCACACCAGGAAGCAATCTCTTCCATTTAAAAGCATAAGACCTTATCATTGAGGCCCTCCTAAAGGCCAACAGAACATCTGTTACACCATCAGGCAGGTTAAGCTCCAACAGGTCTAGCCTCTCAACATCCACACAGTGAAGGCCAAGGATCTGATGTTGGGATGCAACATCCTCTTGTCCTCCTGCAATATAAGGTCTAGGGCAGAGTCCAACAGCAGAGGTTCCCACTGGGAGAATTGAAGCCGAAGGGGAAAACACGGCTGTCTGGGCCAATACAGCATGATGAGGATCATAGACCCCCTGTCTGGAGCTTCAGTGGGGTCTTCACTATGAGAGGTATAGCAGCCTTCCTCCCCCCCCCCTCCTCAGTGCAGAAGAAAAGCATCTGGAGCCAGCCTGCTGCGTGGGGCAAACCCTGGAGCAGAACTGATCCACTTGGATGTTGTGCTGAATGGCGAACAGATCTATCGAGGGGGTACCCCACTTCCGACAGATCTGGACTGCAACATCCCTGTCCAGAATCCACTTTCCCTGGATATTCTGCTCCTCTGATAGAAATGTGGCTCTTAATTCCATACCATGAGCAATGACAAACTTCCACAACTGGACCGCTTCCCAGAACAGGAGATACAACCCCATACCCCCTTGCTTGTTTATGCAGTACATTGCGTCTTGATTGTTGGCCTGAATCAGAACAATCTGGTTGGCCAGACGATTCTGGAAAGCCCTGAGGTCATTTGCTATGGCTCGTAATTCCAAGAAATTGCTCTGGGGCAGGCTCTCCTGCTTGGACCAGATGCCTTGAGTGTGGAGGTCATCCAGATGTACTCCCCAATCCAGGTTGGATTTGTCCATCATCAGTGTCTTCTGCGGTGGTGCTTTCTGAAAAGGGAGGCCCCGGAGCCGGTTCTGAGGGTCCAACCATCAAAGCAGGGACTGGACAAGGGGTATGGTGACCACCACCTGGCCTGGAGGCAGCTGGTGGCCTACTTCCACTGAGCTTGTCTCATTGACAGACGAGCCAGAGGAGTGACTTGCACCATAGAGGCCATGTGGTCAAGCACAGTCAGCATTCCATGAGCCATTGTCTGCCGACGCCGCTGGGTATCATGGAACAAAGCCGTCAATCTCCGGAGTCTATCCAGCAAGAGAAAGGCCTTTTCTTGAGTCATGTCGAGGAAAGCTCCTATGAACCCCAGTTGTTGGGTAGGCTGAAGGTGAGACTTTGGGTAATTGACAATGAAATCCAACTGCTCTAGCACAGCGAGGTACTTTGTGAAGACTTGGGGTGCCAAGGCCAGTTTGAAGGGTAACACTCGGTACTGAAAGTGCTGTCCTTCCAGGATGAATCTGAGATATTTCCTGTGGGTGGGATAGATCGGTATGTGGGTATGTGCATCCAGAGAGCATAGCCAATCATTTTTCTGAAGATAAGGGAGCAGGATCCCTAGGGAGACCATCTTGAACTTTTCTTGCACCAGGAAGGTGCTGAGGTTTCTGAGGTCCAGGATGGGCTGAACTCCCCCTCCCCCCACCTTCTTGGGAACTAGAAAGTACCTGGAGTAACATCCCCATTCAATCTACTCCTAAGGCACGGGCTCGATGGCAAGATCAATCAGAAGGGCAGAGGTTTTCTCCTGAAGAAGGTTTAGATGTAGAGGTTCGAGGGGAAACAACCTCGGGGTCAATGAGGGGGCAGTTCAGCAAAGTGGAACATGTAGCCACTTTGGACTATTTGTAGCACCTGCACATCCAAAATGAGGATGGGCCACCTGTAAGCAAAATGAGTGAGCCGTCCTCCCACTAGAGCCGTCCTCTGTGGTCAGCGGTAGAGTGGCTATGCTCCGAAGGATCTAGTCAAAACCCTGTTCCATGCTTGGGTTGCAGGGCAGGCTGAGCCTTTTGGGACTTCTCTTGACATTGTGGGTGAGGAGCCTGTAACATTTGCTGGGAGGCTTGAGGACCAGTAAAGTACTGCGTTTACAAGGGTAGTAGGCCTTCTTCTGGCCTCTCCCCTGATACTTCCTGTGATAGGGATCAGATGTGTGCCTCGAAAGCCCGGTGAGAGTGATGTGCTGCTTCTCTGTGATGCCGGCTGTCTCCTCCATCTGCTCTCTGAAGAGGTTCTCTCCTCAGCACGGCAGATCTGCAAGCTTATTTTGCACTGACTGCTCCAGGTCAGAAGACTGAAGCAAGGTGAGCTGGTGGGCACCAATATCCACAGCTGTCGCTCTGGAGACCATCTCAAAGGTGTCATATGTCACCCTGACTAGAAACTTCAAGCAGTCTTTGCCATGGCCCACCAGGGTATGATAATGCTCCAGTTTCTCCGGAGGAAGGAACAGGCACAAGTTGGTGAGATCACGCATGATGTCCTTCAGGAACATGCTCATATATATCTGGTAAGAGTGTACTCCAGCCGCGAGCATAGAGCTCTAGAAGCACCTCCTGCTGAAGGAGTCCATTGTCCGAATCTCCCTACTCAGAGGCATCGAGGAATGAGTCTTGGTGCCCTTAATTCTTTTAAAGGCAGACTTTACCATTAAGGAGTGGTGTGGAAACGGAGGCTTCTAGAAGCCCGGGGCCTTTTGAATTCGATACATTGAGTCCAACCTCCAACTGACCGTGGGCACAGTGAGGGGGTTTTCCCATATCCTCATTTGCAGCCTTTGTAGGATACAGTGCCCCGTCACCATCACTGCTTCCTTAGGAGCCGAGGAGTACTGGAGGATTGCCAACTCCTCCACTCTGGGCTCATCCTCTGTTTCTGGTGAAAATGAGGTGGTCTTGGCCATATCCCTCATGAAGTCCTGGAAAGACGTCCTCTGGAGGAGACTTCCACCATTTGTGTGGAAGGGAGGAGTATGATGGAAGCTCAAGGGACCTGTCCTCCGACAGGTTCTTTGATTCTACATCGGTAACCCAGCCATCAGAGTCAGAGTCCAAGAGGAAGTTGAAGCCTGAGACTCTGCCCAGAGTTCCCTTCAGTCTCGAGGTGAGAAGGAGCATAAACGGGATTGATGATGCTTCAACTTTTTTCAGGGCTTCATTGGGACATTGGAACCCGATACACTTGAGAGAGAGATGGCCCTGCCGGGAACCAGCTTCAGATCTTTTTGATGCCCTGATGTCAGTGCAGCTGCAGGAAGAGCATGCATTTCAAGGATTGACTTGAAGGCATTCCTCCATGGCTGCTGAATCCGAAGGCCTTGGGGCCTGAGAAGCTTCAACCAATGTCTCTGGCATCCCCACAGGGATATCAACATGGTATCCATCCTCAGGAGATGGTAGGCACCCCTCCAAAACTATGGAGGTTGATTCCTCTCTCCAGGGCACTTTGGTGGGCCATTCATGGCAATCACTCATGACATCATGTCAGGAAGGGCTCTGATGCCGATGCACATGGGGCTTCACTCAGTGCTCAGAAGGGTCCCATTTGGCGCTGATGGAGTCAAAATCTTCTTCGATTCCATGCAGAGACCGACTGATGGATAATGCTGCAGGCTCTATGGGCCCTCATCTCTGATTTTGCCTGGGAACCTCTCGATGTTTATGGACCTTCAGCGGATCCAGGAGGAGCCATCGAGACCGATGCCGGTGCTGAAGATGTGGAATCAGACCTCTGGCCAAAAAGGGATTCTTTCTGCTTCTCTTGACTGTTCAGGCCTCTTCTTGTCATCTGCAAGCACAAATTGCAAGAAGAGAGCTAGTGATTGGGACCCAGACACTGGAGGCATCAATTGTGCTTGTCGGTCACCGAGATGGTCCTGGCACATCTGATGCATTTCTTGTACCTGCTGGCCGGTTTCTGGGACATGTCTGGGAAGATAACCATGGCAAAATCAAACAGCTCAATTGTGACCAGAAGCCCAGCCGGGCCACGAGAAAAAACAATGAGAAATTAAAGATTACCGAAAAAGCACCAGAGTCAACACGGAACCACAAACGACAGACCAGACGCTACCAACGGCAGGCAGAAAAGTTAAATATAAGAAGAAAGAACCCCAAAGGGGAAAAAACAAAACGTTTATCAGTGGATGACGCATTCACATCTGTGGGGCTCCGCAGAAAACAAAGACTGGAGAAGATGGCGCTGCGGCAGGAAGATAGGCACGCAGACAAGATGGAACTTCCCAAAAGCTTCCAATAGTGTTCTCAAATGGAGCTCCGTCTGTGATGTCACCCATAAGCGAGGACTCCATTCTTGCTTGTCTACGTAGAAAAAAATATTTCCTCAAATTCCCTTTCATCTTTATCCTATGTGCCCTTGTGGCAGAATTTTCTTTCAATTGAAAGAGGCTCTCCTCCTGTGCATTTATGTCAAGTTATTTTAATGTCTCTATCATATCTACCCTCTCCCGCCTTTCTTCCAAAGTGTACAAATTGAGATATTTAAGTCTGACCCCATATACGTTATGACAAAGCCCACTGACCATTTTGGTAGCCATCCTCTGCATTGACTCCATCCTGTTATATCCTTTTAAAGGTGTGGTCTTTGGAATTGCAAATAGTACTCCAAATAAGGTCTCACCACAGATTTATGCAGAAGCACTATTACCTCCTCCTTCCTGCTGGCCATTCCTCTCCCTATGCATTCAACCATCATTCTGGCTTTTGCTGTTGCCTTTTCTACCTGTTTAGCCATCTTAAGATCATCAGAAACAATCACGTCCAGGTCCCACTCTTCTTTCATGGACATAAGTACTTCATCCACTATACTCTACTGCTCCCTTGGATTTTTGCAGTCCAAATGCATGACCCTGCATTTTTGTAGCATTAAATCTCAGCTGTGAGATTCTCAACCATTCTTCAAGCTTTGCTAGATTGCTCCTCATGTTATCTATGCTTTCCTGGTTGTCTATTGCAGATTTTGATATCACCTGCAGAGGCAAACCTTACCCAATAGACCTTCACTTACAAAAATGTTAAAAAGAATCAAACCAAAGACACACTGGCACACTACAGGTAACATCCTTCTCCTCAGAGTGAGCTCCATTTACCTGTTCTTTGTCGCCTCCCACTCAACCAATTTCCAATCCAGTGAGACACTTTAGGGTCCATCCCTAGGGTGCTCAATTTATTTATAAGTTGCCTGTGCAGAACAGTGTCCAAGGCTTTAATGAAATTTAAGTACACCGTAGGAAGGGTTGGAAGGGAACAATAGAAATCAGGTGAGAAAAATAAGTTCAGTGCTGGACATATAGACTCTATGAGAGCTTTACACAAGACTGTTGCTTGATGATCCTGCTCATTTGTACATAGATCAGAAACATGTTAGACTGGTTCTATCACACTGTTCTGTTATCCACTTCATTGCTATATTGTTCCTTGTTCTATGTATGATCACTGAGCCACTCCAGACAACTTAGCTTGTTATCGTACTATGTATACCGCCTTGAATTGCAGAAAGGTGGTTTAGAAATAAGCTTAGATAAATAAATGCTGGATGTGGAACAGAAGGGCAAGTCCTTGACAGGAGTGTCGTAGCCTGGGGGCTGCCCTTTGCTGCCTGTCACTCCACTGCTTGTGGGATAAGCAAAGAAGTGGCTGCATGTACAGGACCAGTGCAACGATATTAGATTCAGGCATCCCAACCCCCCCCCCCCCCCACACAGTCAATTTACTTTTGAAAGTTTCTCTTCTCAGTGCCACATCCAATTATCCCTTCACTCTCCCATCCTCCTACCTCAGGGGCTGGGCTCTAGTACAAAAGCTGATGCCCCCACCTCCCCCCCTCCAGTCCAAGTCTTCTGACACTGCTGAGTAGCTCAGTAGTGTCTCCTACATACAGTGCTCTTGTAACTTCTATTTTCCCCTGCCACCAGCAGCTATGTGCTTCACTGTGTATCTATAGGAAACAGCATCTCTGTCCCTCGAGGACTCTGCACTGCCAACAGTGTCTCTGGACCTAAGGAACCTCCAGCTAAGACAGCAACATCTGGCTCATTGTGCCACAGGGGTGGAGTGTGCGCAGAATGCTAGTAGGTGACCCCTGGTCATCTTTGCTATGAACTTGTTAGTCAGCAGTGAAGCACTGAACTGGTGGATAATGCAGCATGTGAGGGATGTCACTGCTGTCCTCTTGTGCCATCATGACGGCCCCAAAACTATTCCAGGCTTTCTAGTTTTTGTGCTTGGGCATCCTATGTAATACTTGGGTTTTGAGGTGGTGAACAAAGAAATTTAGAGGCATTCTTATTACTAACATAACTTTAAATGTGATGAATACCCTTTTGGAAATATTTCTGTTCTAGCTGCTCCACTGACTGACCTTTCCAATTTATTTTATTTATTTATTTAACATTTGCTTCTATACCGCGCTATTAAAATCAGCGCGGTGTACATCAAACAAGCATACTACAATGTATACAAACAACATTGAGTTTTACAGAGAACAGGAAATTGAACATGGGAAGGAAACCAGGGGAACTAAATACATATTAATGCTTCTTTGGAGTCGGGAGTGGTCCCAGAAGACTGGAGAAAGGCACTGTGGTCCCTTTACACAAAAGCAGAAGTAAAGATGAGGTTGAAAACTACAGGCTGGTTAGTCTAACTTCTGTGGTGAGTAAATTATTGGAAACTTTGCTAAAAGAGAGAATAGTGAGGTTTCTGGACTTTCAGAAAGCCTTTGACAAGGTCCCTCATCAGAGACTTCTGGCAAAACGAAAAAATCATGGGATAGGAGGCAGTGTACTAATGTGGAACTGGTTAAAAGAAAGAAAGCAGAGGGTAGGGCTAAATGGTCAATTTTCCCAATGGAGAAAGGTGAATAATGGAGTACCCCAGGGATCTGTGCTGGGTCCGCTGCTTTTTAACATATTCATAAATGATCTGGAAATGGAAATAACGAGTGAGGTTATCCAATTTGCAGATGACACAAAACTATTTAAAGTTGTTAAAACCATGAGGATTGTGGAAAATTGCAAGAGTATCTTGATAAATTGGAAGGCTGGACATCCAAATGGCAGATGAAATTTAATGTGGACAAGTGCAAAGTTATGCACCTAGGAAAGAACAACCCAAACTATGGTTACACTATGCAAGGTTCCACATTGGGAGCCACCACCCAGGAAAAAGATTTAGGTGTCATCATGGATAACATGTTAAAACCCTCTGCCCAGTGTGCAGCAGCGGCCAAGAGAGCAAGTAGAATGCTAGGTATCATGAGGAAAGGAAAATAAAACAAAGGATATTATAATGCCTCTATATCATTCCATGGTGAGACCGCACCTTGAATATTGTGTGCAATTCTGGTCACTGTATCTTAAAAAAAGATATAGCGTTGTTAGAAAAGGTACAGAGAAGAACCACCAAAATGGTAAAGGGAATGGAAGGGATACCCCTATGAAGAGAGGCTAAAAAGGTTAGGGCTCTTCAACCTGGAAAAGAGACGGCTGAGGGGAGATACGATAGAGGTCTATAAATTAATGAATGGAGTGGAACAGGTAAATGTAGATCGATTGTTTACATCATCAGAATATAGAAAGACTAAAGGGACATACGATGAAGCTACAGGATAAACTATTTAAGACTAATAGGAGAAAATATTTTTTCACTCAACGTGTAATCAAACTCTGGAATTTGTTTCCGGAGGATGTAATAAAAGCTGTTAGTGTAGCTGGGTTTAAAAAGGTTTGTACAAGTTTCTGGAGAAAGGGTCCATAAACCATTTTTAAAAGGGACCTGGGATATCACTGCTCGACCCAATACAAGCATTGTGGAACCTGTGTCTTTTGGGGAAACTGCTAGGTGCTTGTGGCCTGGGTTGGCCACTGTTGGAGACAGGATACTGGGCTTGATGGACCTTGGTCTGACCTAGTATGGCATATCTTATGTTCTTATGTAATGGATTGCAGGATCTGAGGCAGCATAGGTTTACCAGAGGCAGGTCTTGTCAGACAAATCTGATTGATTTCTTTCAGTGTGATTGATTTCTTTTGAGTGATTTTCTTTGATTTTAGGGAGTTGGACCGAAGGAGAGCATTATGTTTATGTTTATTACATTTGATATACCGCTCAGGCCAAAGCATTAGAGCGGTTTACAATACTACATAAATGATACTGAAAATATGAAAAGAACACCATTAACAAGATAGGACAGAGTAAGAGATAGTGACAGTCAAAGAAATAGAAGATGTGGTGTACTTAGATTTCAGTAAAGCCTTTGACACCGTTCCACACAGATGACTTATAAACAACTGAGCATCCTACGGATGCACCATAAAGTTACTGATTGGACTAGAAATTGGTTGTGTGGGAGGCGACAAAGGGTACAGGTAAATGGAGCTCACTCTGAGGAGAAGGAGGTTGCCAGTAGTGTGCTGCAGGGTTCTGTCCTTCTGATTCTTTTTAACATCTTTGTTAGTGATATTGCAGAAGGGCTGTCAGGTAAGGTTTGCCTTGAGTAGACACCCAGGAAGGAATAAGTAACATGAGGAGGAATCTAGCTAATCTTGAAGAATGGTCTAGAATTTGGCAGCTGAGATTTCATGTTAAAAAATACAGGGTCATGCATTTGGGCTGCAAAAATCCAAGGGAGCAGTACAGTGTAGGGGATGAAGTACTTCTGTCCACGAAAGAGCGGGACCTATGCATGATTGTGTCTGACAATCTTAAAGTAGCTAAATAGGTAGAAAAGGCGATGGCGAAAACCAGAAGGATGCTTGTGTGCATAGGGAGAGGAATTGCCATCAGGAAGAAGGAGGTGATAGTGCCTCTGTATAAGTCTCTGGTGTGACCTCTTTGTCGTATTGTTTGCAGTTCTAGAGACCATGCTTCAAAAGGATATAAATAGTGTGGAGTCTGTGCAGAGGGTGGCTACTAAAATGGTTAGTTGTCTTCATTATAAAGCATATGAGGACAGACTTAAAGATCTTAATATGTACACCTTAGAGGAAAGGCGGGATAGAGGAGATATGATATAGATGTTTAGATACCTCCATGGCATAAATGCACAGGACAAGAGTCTATTTCGATTGAAAGCAAGCTCTGCTTTGAGGGGACATAAGATGAGGGTGAAAGGAGATAGACACAGGAGTAATATGTGGAAACATTTCTTTTTGAAAAGAGTGGTAGATGCGTGCAGTAGTCTCCCAGTGGAGGTGGTAGAGACAAGAACAGTATCTGAATTCAAAAAAGCCTGGGACAAACACAGAGGATCTCTAAAGGAAAAAGGGGACTCTTGTAGTGGTTGATGTGAAAGCTAAGAAGGGGAGTATTGTAGTCGATATGGAAGGGCAGACTAGATAGACAATGTGGTCTTTTTCTGCCATCATATTTCTATGCTATTTGTACATATACTACTGAAAGAACTTCCTACTTAACTTGCACATACAGAGTTAAAAGAAGCTTAGTCTTTTCTCTGTGATTGGGTGGGGTGGGGGGGGGGGGGGGGACTGTGCTGAGTGGAGCCTAACAGGCAATAAGTAGCTAGCCCTGGATTATTGCCTCTCCACAAGGTGTAGCAAGCAGGATCTGAAGAGATAAACTGGTTTGCTGATGTCTCACTCACTTCTGGTTTTATCCTGATGATTCTGAAGTCAGCAAGCAATGGTCTGAACTGTTGTGTCTCCAAGCTGCCCGTCTGAGAGATCACATTTTTTTGACCCTCCTTTTGTAAACTCTTGGGTCTGGGAGCTCAGAAATGTTCATAATAGCTACTGAAGCCCAGAGAATCATACATTAAGGAAATTGGGAAAGGGAGTTGGATTTACATAGAAACAAAAACATGACAGCAGCAAAAGACCACATGCCTATCTAGTCTGCCCTTCCATATCACCCACTACAAGAGTCTCCTTTTTTCCTTAGAGTTCCTCTGTGTTTTTCCCATGCTATTTTGAATTCAGATACTGTCGTCATCTCTACCACCTCCTCTGGAAGACTATTCCACACATCTACCACTCTTTCCATAAAGAAATATTTCCGCATATTACTCCTGAGTCTATCCCCTTTCACCCTCATCCTATGTCCCCTTGTAGCAGAGCTAGCTTTTAATCAAAAGAGGCTCTCCTCCTGTGCATTTATGCCACAGAGGTATTTAAACATCTCAATCATATCATCTCTATCTGGCTTTTCCTCCAAAGTATACATATTAAGATCCTTAAGTCTGTCCTCATATGCTTTGTAACGAAGACCACTAATCATTTTATTAGCAACCGTCTGTACCGACTCCAACTTGTTTATATGCTTTTGAAGGTGTGGTCTCTAGAATTGCACACAATACTCCAAATGAGGTCGCACCAAAGACTTATACAGAGGCACTAACACCTCCTTTCTCCTGATGGTCGTTCCTCTCCCTATGCACCCAAGCATCCTTCTAGCTTTCGCCCTCGCCTTTTCAAGCCACTGTTTAGCCACTTTAAGATCATCAGACATAATCACACCACATCCTTACTTCTGCTTTTGTGTAAAGGGGCCACATATGCCTCTCTCCAGTCCTCTGGCATCACTCCCAACTCCAACTAGTCATTGAACAGGTCAGTTAGTGGAGCTGCTAGAACGTTCCCAAGTTCCATCAGTTTTCTGGGGTGTATCCCATCTGGTCCCATCACTTTGTCTACTTTAAGTTTAGCTAGCTTCTCACAAACACAGTCTTCTGAAAATTGTTCAAGATGCTCCTCGTTTCTGTTCCTGTTTGTGGGTGTTTTCTGAGGATGGGGGGGTCTATAATTGGAAATGGGCTGAATGGGGGGGGGGGGGGAGGCTAAGATTGGAATTAGGCTGGGGGGCTATAATTGGAAATGGGCTGAATGGGGGGGGGGTAGGATTGGAAATGGACTGATGTAGTTCTGGAATAGTATTGGAAATGTCCAATGGGGGGGGGACTACTTTTAGAAATGTCTGATAGGGGCAGCTTGGACTGAAAATGAGTTGATTGGTGGGGGGGGCTCGAACTGGCAATGGGCTGAAGCTCCCCCACACTCGGCCCAATTTCCAGTCCAAGCCCCCATCAGCTCACTGGAATAGGATTGGAATTGGGGCTAATATTGGAAATGGCTGATGGGGGCCTAGGATTGCAAATGAGCTGATGGGGGAGCTTGGACTGAAAATGGGATGATGGGTAGAATAGGACTGGAAATGAGCTGATTGGGGGGGGCTAGGACTGGAAACGGTATGATGTGGGGGGGGGGGAAGAATGCAATTAGAAGGGAGCAGATGCAGAGTGGGGCTGGAACTAGAAGGGAGCTGATATTCGGGGAGGACTATGGGGCTGGGGGAATGAGGATGGAGGGGGAAAAGATGTGTGGGAGGGAAGAAAAATCTACAAATTGCTGGGTATTGGCAGAGTAAGTGGGGATTGAGGATGGAAGGGTGAAATTTGAGTGGATGATAAAGGAATAAAAAGGAAATTGGGGAAAGAGCAAAAGGGGAAAGATAAGTATGTTAAAGCAGATGTAGAAGATAGAATGAAAAAAATCTAGAAGAGAGAAGAAAGGACAAATGGACAGCAGACAAGGGAAACTTAGCAGAAGACAGAAGAGACCAGAAGAAAGTGACTGTATCAATTGCAATTGAAAAATAAAATGCCCAAACAACAAAAGGTAGAAAAATACTTTTTTATTTTGAATTTTTTAACTGGAATATGTCAGCTCTGGGAAATGTGTATCACTAACGTCTTTGCATTTTAGTTTAGTACAAAAGGAAATTAATTTATAGTGCTGTTGTACTTTCCAAGTTTGGCTTAGGGGTTCCCAAATTAATTATTGTCTTCCGATTTCTAAATTGTGATTCCTTGTTCTTTGTTTGGTGACCGTCTATGTTCTGCATGTGTAACCGAGCTGAGGTATTCTATTCTTGTAGTTTCTGTTTGACAGTGCCACTTGTTCTCTTTCCCCACTAGGACATATATTGTTATTCTCTGAGATGTATTGATTTAATATTTGCAGTGTTGCCTTTTTAATAGGTAGGATTTGGTGCTTTCTGAGTCCTGGTAGTACTGTTATGATATGGTGGGTTTGCTATGGGTTCTAAATGGTCAGTGTTATAATACTTCCTAATGTGCCTGGCACTGGAGTATAGTAATGTAGAAATCTGGTAGTCTTGGCACAGTCCAAGACGTGAGATAAGTGGAAAAACAATTTATTAAATGTATCAAGACCTATAACAACCCGACACAGGCCGTGTTTCGCAAACCTTCATCAGGGGTTGGCCAGGTAAGATACTAAAAACATAAACAAACATGAATATTAAATATCACAACATATTAAAAAAGTAAAAGAACAGATACAAGGCCATAATATGCAAATAAAACTCATAAAAGATAAAACAATAAATACCTTATAAGTTAAAAAGAATAATAAAAACTAAAAGTGAGGATACACTAGATAAAATTCACAACAAACATATCCTAAACACATTATTGATAACATTACAATCTAAATTCATAATGAAAACAAACCACAAGGGTGTGACAAGCAAAAGTATTATGTTTACTTAATCAAACCGCTCCTGATCGCTGGAAGTAGCGGTATACAAATATATGCTAAATAAATAAAATAAAAATAAAATAAATAAAATGAACTTCACAGGTACCTTTATATATGGATCCAAAAGAAATTGGCCTTTGACAGGCAATAACTAAAATAAATAAATATAACTTAAAAACATATAAAAATTTATGAAATTATACATATATATTAATCTACCTCAAACTAAATAGGCAATAAAAAGCATAAATAAATTAATATTAAAAGGAAGGCTATCTAAAATCAAGGACCAACTTCTATTCTGGAGCAAAACACTAAAAGAAGCAGCAGGAGCGAAAAGGGGAGAGAACTTAGAACATTGTGGTAACAATTGTAAAAATGAAAAGTACCTTATTGTGTGGACTCAATGAACACATACTCCAAGAAAAATAGTGATGATATCACTAAAATAGATAAATAAATAAATAAATACAACTTCAAGGCTCTTATTACACTAACATATAAATGGACACACGTGATAATGGTCTAAAAAGATAATAGATAAATAAATAACTAAAACCAACTAAAAAGGCTATTCTAAAATAGAATTTCTGACACCATAAAAAGCCTGATACTCGTTCAATTTGAGTATACAAGATACTGAAAAGTAAATGACTTAAAAATAGTAGTCTAACGATGGATTGCAACTCTAAACTATTTAGTAAAAATAGATTGTCAATCGCAATTGAAACTAAACTGTTTCTAGTTGGAAAAAGTGAAACCTACGCAATGGTAGATGATATCATGAATGTCATGGATTTCATAACTTTAAGGAGGCTTCTACAACGAAAATGCTATGTTATTTAAATGAAAAAATGTTCTAGCATTTAAATAACATAGCGTTTTCGTTGTAGAAGCCTCCTTAAAGTTACCACAATGTTCTAAGTTCTCTCCCCTTTTCGCTCCTGCTGCTTCTTTTAGTGTTTTGCTCCAGAATTATCAATTAAGCAGAACTCGCAGAGTGGCGGAGAAGGCTTTTGGCATAAGTGCGGTATTTAGAGTTTTACGAAAACCAATTCTTTTGGAACCCGAGACAGCAGAATCAGTTGTGATGACTATTATCATTTACATAATTATCTTAGATGGTATGCACACAACATTTATACTCCATAAGGATCACTGGACTATGAGCAAGACAGAGTTTTAATGAAAGGTTCCTGGCGCAGTAATCAAAACCTGTCTTCCATGTTGCACCTGAAGAATACACCTAGAAGATCTGCTTTTCTTCATAAAATAAGAGATGAGCTAGCTGATTGTTGTGTAAAAGAAGGAGTTATATCATGGCAACATGAATATGCTTAATTATCACTCACCGTATGTTTGCACTTTCTGGGCTTATTCCTATCTTATTTATTTATTTAACAGTTCTTCTATACCGCTCTATTTTAGATCAGAGCGGTTTACATTTAACATCAACTATACAACACAGGCACTCTGAGTTGTATTTACAATAAACAGGGAGATCAACTTGGAAGTAACTGGGGAAAACTATTCACATTGTATTTACACTGGTACCTGGTACAAAGAAACGGAGCGCTTCATAAGCAAACCATCAGCTAGAGTAAACTTCTCATGTACCTTTAAAGAGTTAAATTGTTATTAAAACCTGGAATGTGTTCCTAATTTCTCTGTTTCAAAAACTTTTGAATAAAATCACTTTATTTACCTTTTCCTGTCCCCTTTGACTTATTCTCTTTTGCTCTCTCTCTCTTCGGTAAGATGAGAGCAAACTTAGCCTTTTGTTCCAACATCTATCTTCTGATTGCCCAAGTACGGTGGCTATTTTCCTCCATGCGCCTTCCTTCTCATTCTTTTTGTAGTAATTTATGTCCTTCAGATCCCACAACACTATATTGGATTTATAAACCTCTATCAGGTGCAAGGCACTTTTTTCCATCCAGTTGTCCATGTTTGCAAGCACGTGCTAATTGAGAGGAACAATGTCCCATCTGGCACTGAGTGCCCCTTTGTGTTCATGGCAAAAACCAACAAAGTTTGGATCCAAATGAGCATGAAGCGAATGCACATAGCGTGCACACAGGATGCACATAGGCCATTCACAAATGTCCAAACTAGACAAAAATGTTGCAGACTAGGTTGCATTGCATGTTGCATTGCAGCTAGTATATACACACTTTTTGATTGTAAGCCCTCTAGTGACAAGGAAATACCAATTATACCTGAATGTAACTCACCTTGAACTACTGCTGGAAAGATGAGAGCTAAATACGAATAGAAATCCTCAAGCAGCATCCCAATATCCCTGCTGGAGAAAGGGGAAGACACTGGCTGAGTTATTTAGGAGATGTGAGTGAGGAGCAGGCACCAGTATCAGCTGTAAAACCAAGTCAGGACTTCTGAGGGCCAGAATGCAACAGAGCTGCACAAGGAAGCCACTGTGAAAACTGGACTTTTCATAGACAGGGGCTAGCAAAGTTTTGGACAGAGAGAAGTGCAGTTTCTTTGGCTGAAGAGATAAGGAAGTGAGCAGCAGAGAAATGAGGTAGCGTATTGCTAGCTCGAGGCTGCAAAGCCCCTACAAAATCTGTATTTATTATAAGATGAATTTTGTAGAGAGAATGCTTTATGGCCCTGGACAATTACAAAACGGATATTTTATTTGTTTTTTTCAAAAGCTTTTATTTTATATTGTCAGAGCTGCCAAGTTACCCAGTTCCAGGAGGAAGACTTTTCGGCCAGTCCTGGTTATGAATTGACTACTACTTATCATTTGTACAGCACTACAAGGTGTACGCAGAGTTGCTTACAATCTAGCCAAGACAGACAACACAACTGGGGACTAAGATATATCTAGGGGAATGATAAGGAAATACATTGGAGGGAACAGGAGACTAGGGAGATCAGAATCCAAAATGTACTTCCCCTAAGCAGCAGATATTTATAATCCCTGATTTGATCCATTTAAATCAGTGCTGCAGGTTCCATAATGTACCAGGATGAGGATGTCAGAAATCTAGGACTGGCTTAGATCTCCCTCCTGGAATTGGGTAACTTGGCAGCTCTGTAATGTCGAAGTTTGCTGGCTCTGCTTTCATTTCTGATGTTATAGTGCCACCATGTGGCTAGTTAATTTTTAAACCTGTGCTTCACCAGACTCATTCTTCCCTTCTATGCTAAACTGTTGAAAACAGGATATACTCAGCTTGATCAGATGATGCTAGTGGTGTAAATTCCACCCAAGCAGTCCCCACAGTGCGGGGAAGAGGCTCACATGAACCAGCAACCCTGCACTGCACTTCTAGAGTTTTTTGATTAGAGCTTCCTTAATTTCTTGCAGTAATCCAGGTTATTTAGTATAAGGACATGCGGAAGTGAGCGAAAGTCCTTTAGACTGAGAAAAGGTCTAAGCACAGATGCAAATGGAAGAAAAAATAACTTATACAGTGAAAACATGAAAAAAAGACTTTATTTTTAGGTATGTTACTAACAGAAGGAAGTGCAAAGCTGACATTGTGAAATTCAAGGGTGAAGGGGAGGAATATGTAGAGGATAAAACGGAATTGATTAACAAGTATTTCCTGTGCTCACAGATGAAGGGCTGAGAGGGGGACCTCAGAAAACACACAGATAGGAATGGAAGTGAAGTGGAAATCAAACTATTAATCAGAAGATTGTGCTCATGAGTAGCTAGTAAAAACTAAAAATGCACGAAGCAACGGGTCCAAACAGGATTCATCCAAAGGTATTGAAAAATCTTAGGGAAATACTGGCGGTTCCACTGGCTTACCGTTCCAATGCTTTCTTAGAGTTGGGAGTGATAATGGAGAACTGGAGACGAGTTAATGTGGTTCCTGTCTACAAAAGCAGAAGTAAGGAAAAGATTAATAACTACAGGCCAGTTAATCTGACCTTTGTGATAAGTAAATTAATGGAAACGCTGCTAAAACAGAAGGGGTTACAGGATCTGAGACAGCATGGCTTCACTACAGATAGGTTTTGTCAAACAAATATGATTGATAGGTTCGACTGGGTAATCAGAGAATTTGATCGGGGAGAGCACTAGATGTGGTATACTTAGATTTCAGCAAAGCCTTTATTATCATTCTGCATAGGTGACTAATAAATAAATTGAATGCCCTTGGGATGGACCCTAAAGTGACTGACTGGGTAAGAAACTGTTTGAGTGGGAGGTGCCAGAAAGTACATAGTACTAAATTGAGTTCACTCTGAAATGGGGGTATTATTAGTCACATGCCTCAGAGATTGGTCCTTGGTCCTGTTCTTTTTAACATTTCTGTAAATAATATTATGGAAGGTCTGTCGGGAAAGCTATGTTTCTTTGCAGATAATACCCAAATTTGCAGCAAGTGTAGATAAACTTGAAGAATGGTCAAAAATTCTGCAGCTAAGATTTAATGTTAACAAATGCAAAATCATGCATTTGGGCTACAAAATCTGATGGAGTGGTACAGTATAGAGGGTGAAGCCCTTCAATGCACGGAAGAAGAGCAGAACCTGAGAGTGATCCTATCGGATGATTTTAAAATGGTCAAACAGATAGAAAAGGCAATGGCAAAAGCCTGAAGAATGCTTAAGTGGTAATAGCGAAGAGGTGACAAATTATAGGCCGGTAAGTCTTACCTCTTTTGTGGGAAAAGTAACGAAGGCAATAGGGGAACAAGGCAGTAGCCAAAGCCAGAAATATGCAGGGCTGTATACAGAGAAGAATAACCAGCAGAAAGGAGGAAGTATTAATGTTCCTGTACAAGTCATGGGTGAGGCCTCACTTGGAGTATTGTGTTCAGTTTTGGAGACCATATCTCACAAAGGACATAAAAAGAATTCAAATGGTTCAGAGGAAGGTGACGAAAATGATTCGGAGCCAGCACCAAAAGATGTATGAGAAAACACTTGAAGACCTAAATATATATATTCTAGAGGAGAGTTAGGGACAGGGGAGATATGATACAGACTTTTAAATACTTAAAGGGTATCAGTGAACAAACAAACCTTTTTCAAAGAAGGGGAAGTTGTAAAACTAGAGGGCATACAATGAAGCTGCAATGCGGCAAACTTAAAAGCAACATAAGAAAATACCTTTTCACTGAATGGGTGGTGGATGCAAGAAATGCCCCCCCAATGGAGGTGGTGGGGGCAAATACAGTGATAGAATTCAAAATGGAATGGGACAGACACAGTGGATCCCTTTGTAGCAAGAGGATGGAATCAAAGCAAACGTAAATATTTTTTAATAGAAAGGGGCTGACCGCACGGAGCTACAGATACTGCCCTAAACACAGGCATGAGGGGGGGGGGGGGGTGACATGCATGGAGCTGCAGTTGTGACCACTCTGGCCACCTTACTAGGCAAACTAGAAGTACCATATTGGTCTTTATCTCCCATCATATACTATGATTGGCCAGCAGGAAAAAAGAGTTGATAGTGCCTTTGTATAAGTTTCTAGTAGTGAGACCTAATTTGGAGTATTGTGTGCATTTGGAGTAGTGTGCAATTCTGGAGACCATACCTTCAAAAGGATATAAAGAGAATGGAATCTGTTCAGGGGGTGGCTGCCAAAATGATCAGTGGTCTTCATCATAAGGCATAGAAACATAGAAACATGATGACAGAAAAAGACCACATGGCCTATCTAGTCTGTCCTTCCATAACAACAACTACAACAGTCCACTTTTTACCTTTAGAGATCCTCTGTGTTGGTCCAATGCTTTTTTGAATTCAGTTACTGTCCTCATCTCTACCACCTCCACTGGGAGACTATTCCATGGATCCACTACTCTTTCTGTAAAGAAATATTTCCGCATATCACTCCTGAATCTATCTCCCTTCACCTTCATCCCATGTCCCCTCGTAGCAGAACTTGCTTTCAATTGAAAGAGGCTCTCTCCCTGAACATTTATGCCACGGAGGTATTTAAACATCTCAATCATATCACCTCTATCCCATCTTTCCTCTAAGGTGTACATATTAAGGTCCTTAAGTCTGTCCTCATATGCTTTATAATGAAGCCCACTAATCATTTTAGTAGCCACCCTCTGCACCGACTCCATCCTGTTCACATCCTTTTGAAGGTGCGGTCTCCAGAATTGCACACCATACTCCAAATGAGGTCGCACCAAAGACTTATACAAAGGCATTATCACCTCCTTTTTTCTGCTAGCCATTCCTCTCCATATGCACCCAAGCATCCTTCTAGCTTTTGCCGTCGCCTTTTCTACCTGTTTAGCTACTTTAAGATCATCAGACACAACCACGCCTGGGGGAGTGGCTTTTCTAAGATGGCGGCGGTGAGGGCTTAGCCAACTGACATGCCTAAGAGGAAGGGGAAACCCAAGGCGAAGGCTCTTCCCGCGGAGCGTTTACCTACCGGTGAGGGGCCTATGGATCGTTTCGTTCAGTTGTCCAAGGAGAAGGTAGAGGGGATTCGAGCGGGCTTGGTAGTGCCTTTGGACTCGGACTCGGCGTCTTCCGCCCTTGATATCACGCTCTCCCCTGATGGTCGACTTCCCCCGACGCCTCATGGGTCTTTGCCTGCTCAGGTGCTGGGTGACGATGGGCGGCCTTCCGAGGTGTTAGCTGCCGCGTCGCATGTGCGGGACCTGCCTCTGGCGCACAGTAAGGACCGTGATGGAGGTTTACAGACTGTTTTGCCATCTCCATCTCAGCCTGGGACCGGGGCCTCTGTTCAGGTAATTGAAGCTATTACTATACCTCCGGGTGGATCAGATCAAGTTTCTCCCGGCTCCCCCGGTTTCTCTTTTGTTTTGGCTCGTCCCGCTTCAGTGACTTTGGACAGCATTTGGGACGCTATTTCACATCTTAGCCAAATGGTGGGTCTTCAAATTTCTTCCCTTTCGAATCGGATTGCCACACTTGAAGTGGAGTCTCCATTGCTACACGCTTCTATTGCAGATGTCACCAGCAAACAATCAACTATGGATCATCAATTGACTAAAGTTGTTGATTTAACTGCTTCTTTGGTTAAAGATAATATAAATCTTCGGGCTAAAACTGAGACATTGGAGAAAGCTGTTCAAGCATGCAAAGTTCGTCTTTTGAATTTCCCTATCATATCTGGGAAGGCACCTTTGGATATGTTCAAGAGTTATCTTCAGGAGGTTCTAGCGGTCCCTCCAGAGCTGCTGCCCCCAGTCTCTAAGGCTTACTATCTCCCTTTTGGGAAACAAATTGGGAAAGGGTCTGTTGGTCAATTGGAGATAGACTCTCTTAATGTCTCGGATTTGCTTAGTACACCTAAAGAAGAGGACATTTTTATTTATTTATTTATTTTTTTTATTTTATTTATACATACATTTATATACCGCATCTTCCAAGGTTCAGTTGCGGTTTACAGTTGAACAACACTTAACAAAACAAGTTTGTTTTACAGGGAACGTCATATTATAACAGAACATATCTACAAGGAACATCAAATTTATACATAGCTGTATCAACTTTGTTAGTAACTTTAGCTCTCTCATCAGATAGGGAGTGGCTCCTAAAATTGTTTTATAAGAAGAGGGGAAAATTGTTTTATGGGAAAAAGATTCTCCTTTTCCCGGATGTTGCACGGGAGACGCAGAAGCGTAGAAGGGCCTTTCTATTATTGAAACCGGGAGTAGCACGACTTGGTGCTTTATTCTTGTTAAGAATTCCATGTAAATGTTTAATTACCTATAAAACTCAGAAATATGTGTTTTTTTCCCCTGAGGACCTTACCGTTTTCCTAAACTCACATTTATCAATTAGCTCTTCACCTGTGACATGATTCCATCTTTTTTTTAGATATCTCCTTGGGGCACCGTCTCCGCTTAATTTACCTGTTTTGTTATTTCCTTTTTTTTAGAGTTTTTATTTATTTATTTTATTTATTTATTTTTCTTATATACCGCGCTCTTAAATCAGTGCGGTTTACATATGAACAAATATAACACAATGGTGTTTTTCTCCTTTTCCTGGCTTTACTCCTCCATTATAGGGGGCTACTAATAATTCTTGCTGTTTCATTGCTATATCATATGTTTGGTGTATTTCTTTTCGCAAGTATTATTATTCTGTACAAGTTTATACTTGATTTATTATGTTAAAAATTTCATAAATAAATAATTAAAAAAAAAAAAAAGACACAACCACGCCTAGGTCCCGCTCTTCTTTAGTGGACAAAAGTACTTCACCTCCTATACTGTATTGCTCCCTTGGACTGCTGCAGCTCAAATGCATGACCTTACATTTTTTAACATTAAATCCCAGCTGCCAAATTCTAGACCATTCTTCAAGCTTAGCTAGATCCCTCCTCATGTTATCTATACCTTCCTGGGTGTCTACTCTATTGCAGATTTTGGTATCATCTGCAAAGAGGCAAAACTTACCCGACAGCCCTTCCGCTATATCACTAACAAAGATGTTAAAAAGAATCGGACCAAGGACAGATCCCTGGAGCACACCACTGGTAACATCCTTCTCCTCAGAGTGAGCTCCATTTACTTGTACTCTTTGTCGCCTCCCACCCAACCAATTTCTAACCCAAGCAGTAACTTTAGGGTCCATCCCTAGGGTGCTCAGTTTGTTTATAAGTCGCCTGTGAGGAACAGTGTCAAAGGCTTTACTGAAATCTAAATACACCACATCTAGAGCTCTCCCTCGGTCCAACTCCCTGGTCACCCAGTCAAAGAAATCAATCAGATTTGTCTGACAAGACCTGCCTCTGGTGAATCCATGCTGCCTCGGATCCTGTAATCCGCTGGACTCCAGAAATCTCACTATTTTCTCTTTCAGCAGCGTTTCCAATAATTTACTCACCACCGAAGTTAAACTAACCGGCCTGTAGTTTTCAACCACATCCTTACTTCCGCTTTTGTGTAAAGGCACCACATGAGCCTCTCTCCAGTCCTTTGGCACCACTCCCGATTCCAACGAGGCATTGAAAAGGTCAGTCAGTGGAGTTGAAAAGGTCAGTCCCCAAGTTCCCTCAGTATTCTAGAGTGTATCCCATCCGGTCCCATCACTTTGTCTACTTTAAGTTGAGCTAGTTTCTCACGAACACAGTCTTCTGAAAATTGTTCAAGATGTCCCTCGCTTCTGTTCTTATTTGTGGGTGTTTTCTGAGGTCCTGCTCCTGGTTCTTCATCTGTGAACACAGAACAAAAATATTTGTTAAGCAATTCCACTTTATCCTTATCAGCTTCTACATATTCCCCCCCTGCACCCTTGAGTCTGACAATACCACTTTTGCCCTTCCTCTTCTCACTGATATATCTGAAAAATGTCTTATCCCCCCATTTTATTGCACTGGCTATTTCCTCCTCCTTTTGAATCTTTGCCTTCTTGACTACTTTGCTAGCTTCTCTAAGTTTTTCCAAATACAGATGCCTGTCTTCCTCTCTCTGTGATCTCTTGTATTTCATGAAGGTCTCCCTCTTTTTCTTCACTTTTTCAGCTCTTTCCTTCGAGAACCATAGCGGTCTCCTTTTCCTTTTGCCTTTATTTACCATTTTAACAAAAAGGTTGGTTGCCCTTAAAATACCCCCTTTCAGTTTTGCCCACTGTTTTTCTACATCCCCCAGCTGTTCCCATCCCACTAACGACTCCCTGAGGTATTGGCCCATCTTCGCAAAGTTAGTCTTCCTAAAGTCTAAGATCCTCACCTTGGAATGGATTCTAACAGCCCTAGTCCTAATACTGAACCACACCATCTGGTGATCACTGGATGCAAAATGATCTCCCACTACAACATCAGAAACACTTTCACCATTGGTAAGCACCAAGTCCAGTATGGCCCCTTCACGTGTGGGGTCTGTTACCAATTGCCTGAATAGTTCTCCCTGTAGAGAATCCAGGATCTCCTTACTTCTAGATGATACTGCAGCAGGAATGTGCCAATCAACATCTGGCATATTGAAATCTCCTATCAGTAGCACTTCCCCTTTCCTAGCAATGCTGCGTATGTCTTCAATTAACTCTCTGTCCACCTCTTCCTCTTGTGAGAGAGGTCTGTATATCACGCCAATGCAAATAGATTTCTCTTTCCCTCTTTCTAGTTTAACCCACAATGCCTCCTCTTTCCCTTTTAAGCTCTGTAATATTGGAAAGCCTTAAAGATCTCAATATGTATATTTTGTGGAAAGGTAGGGGAGAGGTGATATAATAGATAGATAGATGAGAACGGTATCCAAATTCAAGAAAGCATAGGACAGACAACAGAGGATCTCTGAAGGAGAGGAAGAGATTATAGAACTTAATAGCTCTTATGGATGGGCAGACTGGATAGGCTGTATGGTTTTTATCTACCATCATTTTCTATGTCTCTGTGTTTTCATTTTTCTAAATAAGCAAAAAGTCTGAAAAGTCAAGGATACATATTAATTGAAGGTCAAATAGGAATCCAGTTTGACCGCTAAAACTGAAACAGAATCTTTGATGACTAAAGGGTGACTCCTGATTTCTGGAGCCAGGATTGGTACAGTATATACTACGCAATCAGCTGCAGATAAAGGAAGCTTATCCAGCTCTTATCCTTCTCTAGATCCTTCAGTACCTTTGATACAATTAATCAGCAGATTTTGTTTCAGAGTTTGAAAAACATGGCATAGCTTAGGATTGGCTAAAAATGTTAATGTGCTTAGTGATATGGGCTGATAATTGGAACTTGTGATTTTTCATTGTAGGGTCCTTCAAAGCTCCATGCTGGATCTGTTTCTATTTATCGTAGTATCTTAGTGAAATTGATTCAGGGGTTTGGGATTGTTTTCCAAATGTTTGCAGATCTTCAATTAAGGGTATCAATAGAGTCTGACTTAAGATTATGGTTAAAAATCTTCACAAGTGTTTGAAGGCTGCTGCTCAGTGATTAGCATACAAAATCGACTGAAGTTAAACTTAGATAACGCCTGGCACCTTCTCTGACCCTCTTCAAATCCAGGCTGAAAACCCACCTCTTTGCTGCTGCTTTTGGATCTTGACTCAGCTGATCTCCTTGTTTCTTTACCTTTTCCCCTTGTTTTATCCCTGCCTACACCTTCTGTGTTGTCTGTCTTGACTAGATTGTAAGCTCTGATGAGCAGGGACCGTCTCTTACATGTCTGTGCAGCGCTGCGTACGACTTGTAGCGCTATACAAATGCTCAGTAGTAGTAGTAGAGATGGCATGAATGAAGGTAAAGCAGGCTGCTATCTGTGGTTCTTTCTCTGTTGCTGGGAAGAAATGTATGTGCCCAAAGATACAGCACATAGTTTGGGGTTGTGTTAAACGCCTTGGGGACTATGGAAGATCATTTCTCTTCAGGGCTTAGAACATCCTTTGCAGGATTATGATTAGTTGGCTAATTACGATCATTTATTGAACATAAAGACAGGCTCCAAAGTTGGTTAAAGGTATTGGTGCCCTAGGTAAGCATTGTGCCCCCCTGGCCGTCAGAATCTATTGTTTAGCTTTGAATGCCTCCCAGAAGCAGCTGCACTAGGTGACCGCCTAGATTGCCTGATGGTTGCACTGGCCCTGCATGAAGATCTGGCATCTATTACACATTCCTTGATTACTTGTCAAGTTGACAATGGTAATTCATTGTACTTTGGCCTTCCACAGAAAATAATTCTGTGTTTACAATTTATTTATACTGCTTTGTTCATTTCAGTCAAAGCAGTTTACATTGTAACTTAAACTTGGTAATGTACATTAAACAGGGACATTGATAACTTGGATTGGAGGCAATGGAGGGTTAAGTGACTTGCTCAAGGCCACAAAGAGTACTAGTGGGAATCAAACCCTGGTCTCTTGGTTCCCAAAACCAGTGCTCTAACCATTAGGCTACTCCTCCACTCCACACAAGTCCTTCAAAATACTGTTGCCAGATTGTTAATAGGAAAGATGCTGCTTGTCTTCTTTTAGGACACTTTACTGGGGCCCTGTTTAAAAGGATATTTAATTCAAAGTACATTGATCTCAAAGGGGATAACTTTATAAAAGGATGCCAAAGTGAAAGTCCCAAAAAGGCGACTATTTTATCCTTACTTTATGAAGGCAACATAGACACCCATATGGTTTTATAAAATATGTTTTTAGAGTCAGACTCAATGGCATGCCATATCTATACCTGCTCCAAAATTAGTATAAATGAGTGTGTACTGTACACATGTACCCATGTATTTTATAGAATACATGCATACATCAAAACTGCTCCTGGGAATGCCTTTGTGTGGCTTACGTAAACTAGGCATGATCTTGTAGGTGCACATATACGTGTGCATAAACAGCTGCGCAGTTATGGAAAAGGCTTTTTCTGCAATTGAAGGCAAGCTCTGCTATGAGGGGACATAGGATGAGAATGAAAGGTGATAGACTCAGGAGTAATATGTGGCAATATTTCTTTATGGAAAGTGGTAGAAAAATAAATCATAGATAAATAAGTAAATACATAAATAAATAGATAAAACATATAAGAGGTAAAAACCAGAGGCACAATCTGACATATCAAAATAAAACATTACATGTATATAAAAGATATGCTGAACGTGAACATACAAAGATATGTCAATTTCATAAAAAACAGTGCAAGGGAAAAAAGAACCATCAAAACTAGACATAAGTTACATATGCAGAGCTAAATCGTTCATGAGAATATACTAAAACGTATATGATACACGTTGCGCTGTATGTTAATTAAAAAAATACCTATATGGGAAGTTATGGGATCCAAGATGGCGTTTAGTCTGTGAGCTCTAGTGGTGGCATTTTTTTACCTTATATGTGATGGGTAAAAGGAAGGCGAAAGGGCTCAAGAATTCCTCCTCTAGCCCGACAGTCCCCTCTGCCCTTTCCTCTCAGGTGGTTGGACCACTGGATTCTTTCGTTACGCCGCTACGGCGGTCTGCAGTTCCGACGGAGGAGAGCCCCATTGTGTCACGGTCGGGACTGGGTGGCTTGACGGGTAACTCGGGGCCTGAGATCTCTCCGCTGGAGCAGTGGCGACCTCCCAAAGATCCATTGCTGAGGCGGTCTCCGGCGCGGGCTGAGGAGGAACTTCCTGCCGTTGTGGGGGATAGTTCTGGCCCTGGAGGATTGGCGGCGCAATGGAGAAGTGAGGCTTCTGGCTCCGCTCTACTTTCCAGCGCAGTCCGGGTTTGTGGAGGTCTGCAGGCAGAATGGCGGCTGTCCTTTCTGCATCTGGGGATCCAGGAATTGAGCGACGGTCAACGGAGGAGCCCTTGGGGCAGTCTCAAGTTTTTTCATTGGAGCGACCAGCCGTTTTTACTTTGGAATCAATCTGGTCTGCCATAGTCAAGCTTGGAGAACTTTTAGCTCCCCAGGTGGTGGTTTTGGTCGCCCAGGTTCAGGTTCATATTCATTTACTTCAACAACATACTCTTGAAAGTTACAGCTTTACAATCTTCTGTAACAGAATTGCAGCAGAAGGCTTCTACCTTTGAGGATGGTGTTTCTCTTCATCAGAAAGATATGCTGGCTTTGAAAGCAAGGATTGAAATGCTTGAGAATTCCTCTAGAAGATATTGTAATCTTCAATGTATAAATTTTCCTAGGTTGCCTTCTATCTCTGCTAAAAAAATGTTTAAGAAATATATTTTGGAGGTGTTGGGGGTTCCAGTAGTATCTCATCCCCTTATGCTTAAGGTTTATTATCTACCTTCAGGGAAGAAAGTCCCTGCTGAGGGAACTTTGGAAAGAGGGGGTCAGTTTGATGTATTAAATATCTCTGCTATTTTGGAATCATCCACAATTGAGGGTGTCCTACCTTCGACAATGATAGCTACGTTTGCGTTAGCTTCAGATAGGGATTGGTTTCTACAAATGTTTTTTAAGAAACGTACTGTGCAATTTTGTGGGTTAACTGTTCGTGTTTTTCCTGACTTGGCCAAAGAAACTCAAAAACGTAGGAAAGAATTTATGTTATTACGTCCTGGAGTATTGTTGTTGGGGGGTTTATATTTCTTAAAGTTTCCCTGTAAATTTATGGTTAGGTTCAATAATGAGTCATATATTTTCTATGAGCCGTCCCAGTTGGTGGGCTTTCTCAGTGTTCGCCGCCCCCCTGAGGTGTCCTCAGATTCGCTGCTGATAAGGTAGGCAAGATCGTTTGCTCACATTCTTTTTCTTTCTTTTGGTGGGTGTCTTTTTTTATTTTCCTTGGATTCCTTCTTATGGTGGGCTATAGTAAACGCTGGAATTTGTTTTCTTTAATATTACCTTATTTCTCATCGATGGATATCATTGTTGTTTTCTATACCAGTGTCTTAATTTCCATGAAGTTTTGGTATACGCTTCTTTGTATGTAAAAATTGATAAAGTTTAAATTTAAAAAAAAACCCTTATATGCTTCTGAAAGATCCCAGAGATCAAGAAACCAAAAGATATATACCAAAAGGTCAATTACTCACCAACAGGAGATTGCCACAAAAAAAAACAAATAGAAAAAACACCTAAAGACAAGTTACAATGACATTTTTATGAGCCCTCATATATTCAAAAAACCACCCATGAAACCGTTCTGAAGACCCAGAGAAAGGATAACCTCAGTAAGTGAGGGACTATGGAATATCGCACTTGAGAAACTCAAACTGAATATGGTATAGGAGCCATATAAGAATTTAAAGGTCAATCTTGTGCTAAGCTTGTATTGTTAAACAGTATCGCCAAATTATGCAGATTTAAAAACTACTGCCCAGCTTACCACAGGTGCTCAATCTGTTCTAGCAATGATCCATCAATCATACATTGCCCAGCCAGTTGGATCCCTCCACCTGGGAGACATGCAACCATTGATATTTTTGAATAGACAGTTCTTAAACGGATCTCAGATCTTGAAAAAGGATCATGCCATGCGTATTACAGTACCTCTGTTGAACAAAAGAGGGTCCTTGATTCATTAAGGACTAATCATAAAATTGTTATTAAGCTAGCTGACAAAGGAGGGACTATAGTGGCGATGAATTGTACTGATTATGCATCTGAGATTAAAAGACAATTAAGTGATACCCAATTTTATATTCGCTCAGACTGTGACCTACACTGCTTCTTAAAAACAAGGTTGATTCCTTGATATTTTTGGGCTGAGAAGCTGGCTATCTCACAAAGAAGCAGAATTTCTTACAGTTTCTCACCCAGTGGTACCCACTATCTATATTTTACCCAAGATACATAAATCTGTGGTCAACCCACGTGAGCGGCCAATCATCTCCACTATTGGTTCTCTTTTTGAACCTCCTTAAAATCTTTAGATGTTTTACTATGTCCATTTGTTGTGCAGAGTCCATCTTATATCAGAGATTTGGCCCATGTCATTCAGATTTTGCAGACATTTTCAGGTTATCATTATGGGTTACTCTTGGTAACCCTGGCTATTGAATTGTTATATACGAATATTCCACAGTATGAGGCACTTCGTATTGTTGAAGAATGTTACATGCTCATACACAACACAAGAGGATCTCGACCTTTTTTTTGGAACAATTTGGTGCTTTTTGAAAATTATTTTTGGTTTGACAGCTTGTTCTACAAACAAACCAAGGGAGTTGCAATGGGGTCATTGATGGCACAATTTGTATGTTACCGATTTTGAGACGCAGTTCCTCATCCAACATGCTTATACATCATATGTGAAGTTATGGCTACGTTATCTAGGTGATATGCTTTTAATTTGGGATGGTGACCAAGATCTTTTGGAGGAATTTCTTTCATGGATTAACACTCTAGATCATAATTTAAAGTTCCAAGCCTAGTTTGATCAAAATATTGTGATATTTTTAATTATTATAATGTTGTTGTTTTATTGTAAAGGCCTTATTCCCCTGAAGAAGGCCCCCCGGCTGAAACACGTATTGAGAGATCTCATGTTTGGCTGATTAAAGTAGTCCTTCCATGGTGAATTGTGTCCTGCTTTTTGTTTGTTTGTGTTGATGCTACAGGAAGGGTGTTCCTTCTGGTATTAGGGTAGACTAGATAGGCTATGTGGTCTTTTTCTGCTGTCATGTTTCTATGTTTCTATGCATGTGAACCTGATTTTATGCATGGGAAAAGCTTTATAAAATTACTATTGAAACCGCTGGGGGCATAACCATGCCCATCTCACGTTGATCCCCAAGCCGGGTAAAGACCCCTTATTGGTGGGGTCATACCGCCCCATCTCCCTGCTTAACTTTGACATCAAATTGAACGCGAAAGTGTTGGCGACGCGACTGGCCGAGGTTATAGGTCAACTGGTGCACGACTCCCAGGTGGGGTTTGTTAAGGGGAGGCATGCGGTTCGTAACCTACGTAAGATTCTGGCGTCCTTAGAGTGGGTGCATGCCCAACAATTGCCTTCCCTGCTTATAAGCTTTGACGCCGAGAAGGCTTTTGACAGAGTGGATTGGCACTTTCTTCGTCAACTTCTTCCGCGATATGGACTCGGCGATAAATTTTGCGGGATGATTGGGAGCTTGTATGTACAACCCACGGCGGGGGTGCTTTGCAATGGTATCCTCTCCGAGGAATTTCCTCTGGAGCGGGGCACGAGACAGGGGTGCCCTCTTTCCCCTTTATTATTTGTGTTGTCATTGGACCCGTTGATCCGGACTATAGAGACTTCTAAAGAGATACACGGGATTTGAATAGGCTCCCAGGAATTCAGGCTCTCGGCCTTCGCTGACGATATTTTGGTCCATTTACTCTCTCCAGAACGCTCGCTGCCGAAATTATTGGAGGAATTTGAGCGATATGGCGCCTTCGCCGGATTGCGCATTAACCGCGACAAGTCGAGGCGTTGGACGTATCCACTCGGTTGGCCGGGAGCTGGGCGGGGACCTTTCCCCTTAGGTGGGCAGGAGACGAATTCACCTACTTAGGTATAGTGTTACCTCGTAACCCACATCTGTTGTATTCGCGTAACCTAGCAAGATCCCTACAACGGCTCCAGCAACAGCTAAAAACCTGGGAATTGCTCCCACTATCCCTTTCTGGGAGGATTGCAGCGATTCAAATGGTGATCTTACCAAGGCTATTGTATTGGTTTCAAACACTGCCCGTCTGGTTGTTAAGACGTGACATCCGGCGCTTCGAGACCACCATTAGACGGTTTCTCTGGAAGAGAGGGAAGGCACGCATCGCCTGGACACGGATGGTGGGGTCTTGGCGTGAGGGGGGGATGGGCCTTCCGGATCTTAAGTGCTATGCAGTGGCATGCCAGGCGCGCCACCTTGGGGACTGGTTGGGAGGAACAGAGGTTTATACCCCTCGAGCCCTTGAAGAGTGTTTTGTGGCGCCCTGGGCACTACTGGGGGTTTTGCATGGGACACAACATACCCTTCCTCGTCATGTAGTGCGCAGTGAGTTGATTGGCTCCGCTCGGCGTACCTGGAAGTATCTTAATCTTTGCTGGCGTAGCTCGTGGAGGGTCTCCAGCTGGCTCCCGTTACAGGGGAATGCAACATTCGCCCCCGGCTCGGAGACGAAGGTGTTTCGGGAATGGGCCGCCCGAGGTATTCAGAATATCGGACATGTAGTTGAGCCCTCTGGACACTGCAAATCTTTTTCGACCCTGAGTAGAGAGTATGACCTATCCCCTCGGCATTGTTTTGCCTACCTGCAGCTTGCGCACTACGTGGCGTCCCTTCCTCGCGAGGAGATACAGGTGGACCACTCGGCGAGGATTCTGGAGTTTTTTGGCTTGGGAGAGGAGAACCCCCTAATGATCTCGGCTTATAAGAAGCGTTGGGCTAGGTTTTGCTCGGCCCCTGATTATCGGGGCGTCGAGGTAGCCTGGGGAAGGGAATTGGGAGAAGAGGTGCCCCCAGGGGCAGTCCTTCAGGCCCTAAAAGGCATCGGCAAGCTGTCTCTAGAGGCCCGCTGGAGGGAAACACAATTTAAATGTGTCACTCGGGCGCATTTTTCTCCGCGGAGGGCGTTCCGCAGCTGCATAACGTTAGACGGGTCTTGCCCGAAATGCTCCGAGCCTATGGCAACTCTTTTCCATATGTGGTGGGGGTGTAGATTTGTGCGCTCTTATTGGGTTAGGATTAGTGCTTTTCTAAACCGACTATTGCAGCGGCGCGTACGATGGACTGGGGCCCTTGTAGTACTGGACCGACTGGACCCACCCTGCCCAGTGACGGAGGGGGAACGGGTGTTGGTGCGTAAGGCCTGCTTGGTTGGGAAGGGACCCATCCTGCGCCTCTGGAGGGAGAATAGTCCACCTTCCTTTGGTGAGTGGCGCAATTGTTTTCACCAACTATTGCTCACCGAGAGATGGAGGGCACGGGGCAGTGTCAAACGCTGGGCAGCTTTTATGCGTGTTTGGGAGCCTTACATACAGCAGCTTACTACCAGGTGTCGCAATGAGATTTTACATGTTGGTAACTGAGGAGTCATGTGTTTAGAGATCATGGGGAACTGTATGAAATGCAGCGGGGGGTGCCTGGAGGCAGTTGGGTGGTGTGCTCTGGGTGGGGGGTGGTGGGGAGGTGGGTAGTGGGTGGGAGGGGAACGGGGGATTAAGGGGGAAAAGCATTCCATCTGTTATCTCTGTTTTGAATATCCTCTGTGAGGGGATGAGAGTACACCCCTCTGAGGATTGTTGTACATTGTACGTTAATTGTGATGATGGTTAATAAATAAAGTATATAAAAAAATTACTATTGAAATGCCTTCAAAATAGTGGAGGAGTAGCCTAATAGAGCACTGGCTTGTGAACCAAGCAACTAGGGTTCAATTCCCACTAGCACTCCTTGTGGCCTTGGGCAAGTCACTTAACCCTCCATTGCCTCAGAAAAGTGCAAGTTATCAGTGTCCCTGTTTAATATATATTACCAAGTTTAAGCTACAATGTAAACCACTTTGACTAAAAAGATAAAGCGGTATAAATAAACATGGAGAGGCCCAAACCACTACACAAAGGGATAACAACAAAGACAAACAGGGGGAAAGTAAACATCCTTTTGCCATTGTTTATCTATTATTTTAATACTTATTTTCAATCTTGAAAGTCTTACTACTTATTGATTTGATTGTAGTATACGATTAGGTGTTTTTTTTCTTTACCCCTACTTTTGTTTGTTGTCAAAATGCCTTCATCATACAGCACTGAAGTATTTCACAAATTTGCTTTTAGCTTCTATACCATCTAGGTCTCTATCCTCTCAGCTTGCATTCTTAGTAGCTTGTGACTCATCTCAGATCAAGTTATCCACCAATAGACATTGAGTATTTGGTTATTTTGCCCTGTCCTATGGAATTTATTTTAGATTTGCAATTAGAAACCAGTTGGATGGTTCTTTGTAAAACTATTAGAATTTGTTGTTTTTCTAAGCCTTTCCTCTTTGATGAGATGCATATTATTTTCGGGAAATAGGGATAAAAGTTGGAAAGTCTTCAGAGGAATCTTATAGGAAGGGATTATGAAGATAGGAAGATGTTATTTTAGGGTATTTTAAGAATGTTGCAGATTTGTCAAGTGATTACTTTTTATCTTTATCTTGTAAAATAATATTGAGACAATATTTAACAGCCATGATGAGCATTTTTTTAAATGCCAGCTGGGGCAGTTAAGCATAATGGGAAGTATTTTAGAAACCGTATTTGCATTTTGCACGTATAAATACCGGCACCAACATGTGGCAATGGCGATTTTAGAAAGGGATATCCTGACCTTACTATGTGGAAGTTGCAAAGGTAGGTATCAGGGTGTGGTTAAGGTGTGGCTAGGGTGGGTCAAAAATGTCCATGTTGGAATTTACACTTGCTCTCTGGCACATTTAGATTTTAAAAAAAATGCTTGTTTTGGCCTGTTATCCTCCTTTATCTCCCATTCTTGATTTCCCCCTTCATATTGATATTAGAAAAAAGATAGCAACCTCTGTAGGTAACTGCTGGCATTGGCACGTGTAAGCTTGCATATATAGGTTCAGTCACTTACATGTGTATGTAACCATGCTTCCTCCATTGAATATTGCTCTTTCTGCTGCATAGCCATGTACCCTCCTGGACTTCCTTTTTGGTATTTTACAAACGGCTCAGGGCTCTTTCTAAAATATCATTAGAATTGTTGATGATGTGACCTTGACATCTCAGTTATAACCTCCCTGTCTTTTCTAAAATGTGCTTCAATATCTATGTTCAGCATTGCATATGGAGAACAAGCGGTACTGAATATATGTATAGGGAAGTCTGCACCCTAGCTATATGGATAACTATCAGACTAAATTTAGGACAGCCTTCCATGCTGTCCATGCACAGGACCCAAGAGGCAGGTAGAGCTCTGGAGTCTCAATGCATGGATGAGATGATGGTGCAAGGAAGAGGGTTTTGGATTTTTTTAGGAACTGGTCAACATTCTGGGGAAGAGGGTGGGGCTTTTCCAAAAGGATGGGCTCCATCTTAACCAGGGTAGAACCAGGTTGCTGGCATTAACCTTTAAAAAAGAGAGAGAGCAGCTTTTAAACTAGATAATGGGGGAAAGCCGACAGTCGCCCAAGAGCACATGGTTCAGAATAATATATCCTTGAAGGATACTAGCAAAACAGGGAAGCCAGTGCATCCCGATAGAGAGGTTCTAAAAAAGGTAAAGGTAACCTAGGTGCCTAAGTAAAAATCAGACCGAATTGAAAGAGTCCAAATGAACCCTGTCATGAAATAGCCAGACTGTTAATATTAGCAAAAAACAAACTTTGAAATGCCTGTATGCAAATTCTAGAAGTCTAAAAAATAAGAAAGGAGAGTTAGAATGTATAGCAATGAATGAAAGGTTAGATATAATTTGCATTTCAAAGACCTGATGGAAGGAGGATAACCAATGGGACACTTTGATACCAGGCTACAAGCTATATCGCAAGAATAAGATAGATTACATTGTTGGAGGGGTGACTCTATATGTTAAAGAGGGCATCAAATCAAACAGGATAAACATGTTGCAGGAAACAAAATACACTGTATTTATTTTATTTATTTATATTCTCTTATATACTGCGCTATTCTGCATCAGTGCGGTTTACTGAAATTACATTGAACAGGGCATTATAACTTGGAGATAACTATTTTACAGGGAACATGGGCTATGGAGGGTTAAGTGGCTTGCCCAAGACCACAAGGAGCACCTGTGGGACTAGAAACCCCAGTCCTTCCGGCCCAAGGTTGCTGTCCTCTAGTGGGATTTGAACCCCCGACCTGAAGTACCTTGCCCCAACCACTAGGCCACTCCTCCACTCATATAATCTGTACTCTGTATAATCTCTATGGATAGAAATTCCATGTAAAAAGGAGAAGGGAATTGCAGTGGGGGGTGTACTACCACCCTCCTGGCCAGAATGAACAGACAGATGATGAAATGCTAACAGAAATTAGATTTCAATTACCTCAGTATTGACTGGATCAATGTCACATCAGGACATCCTAGGGAGATAAGGTTTCTAGATAAAGTAAATGACTGCTTCATGGAGCAGCTGGTTCAGAAATCAACACGCAGGGATGCTATTTTAGACCTAGTTCTCAGTGAAATGCAGGATCTAGTGCAAGAGGTAACATAGTATATGACGGCAGATAAAGACCAGTATGGTCCATTTTCGTAGTCTGCCTAGTAAGGTGGCTAGTGTGGTTGTATCCACCGCTTTGTGCAGATCACCCTCCCCCATACCTGTGTTTAGGGCCATACCTATAGCTCTGTGCAGGTCAGCCCCCCTCTATTAAAAGATATTTAAGTTTGCTTTGATTTCATCATCTTGCTATAAAGAGATCTACTGTGTCTGTCCCATGCCATTTTGAATTCCATCACTGTATTTGCCCCCACCACTTCCATCGAGAGAGCATTCCATGCATCCACCACACTTTCAGTGAAAATATATTTCCTGATGTTGCTTTTAAGTTTACTTCCTTGCAGCTTCATAATATGTCCGCTAGTTTTACAACTTCCCCTTCTTTAAAAAATATTTGTTTATTCATTGATACAGGCTTTTAAAATACTTAAAGGGTATCATATCTTCCCTGTTCCTCCTCTCCTCTAGGATATAAATATTTAGGTCTCTTCTCATACATCTTCTGGTGCAGGCTCGAAATCATTTTGGTCACCATCCTCTGAACTGTTTCAAATCTGTTTGTCCTTTGTTGAAATATGGTCTCCAAAACTGAACACAATACTCAAAGTGAGGCCTCACCAACAACTTGTACAGGGTATCGCTTGGCAATAGCGATCATAACGTGATCACATTTGATTTAATAAAAGGAGGGAGAATAGAAAGGAAATTCACTGAGCTAGCATTTAACTTTCAAAAAGGAGATTAAAATAAAATAAGGAAAATTGTTAAGAAAAACTAAAAGTAGCAACTGCAGAGGTTAAGAGTTTACATCAGGCCTGGGCATTATTTAAGAATAATATCTTGGAAGCCCAGACCAGATTTATTTATTTATTTTATTTATTTAACAGTTGCTTATATACAGCTACCTTCCACAGATCAGGTGCGGTTTACAATGAACAAGGAATGAACAGATTAACAGGTCTGTTTTACATGAAACATTAATTAACTAGGTACAATTTTGCTAAATACATTAAACATGATTGGACTAAGTATGGTAAATAATTTGTTAAATAACAATCACAATCAGATGTATTCCATGCTTCAAAAAAGATGGAAGGAAGGCCAAATGATAGCTTAAAGGTGAGGTCAGAGAGATTGTTATAGCTAATAGAGATTTTTGCAGAAAATGGAAAAAAGAAACAAATGACAAAAACAGGAAAAAGCATAAGTACTGGCAAGTTAAATGCAAGGCATTAATAAGGCAGGCAAAAAGAAAATCAGAAAAGATGCTTGCTGTGGAAGCAAAAGTACATAATAAAAACCTTTTCAAGTATATTCATAGCAAAACAGATGTGAGGGAGTCAGTTGGACCATTAGATGATGGAGGGATAAAAGGTGCACTGAGAGAGGACAAGGCCATAACAGAGACAGTGAATGAATTTTTTGCTTCAGTCTTTACTGAAGATGATGTAGGAAACTTACCCATGCCAGAAATGATATTTAAAGGTGATGTATCAGAGGACCTGAAACAAATTTCGATAAATTGGGACGTTGTAATATAGATAATTGATAAACTAAAGAGCAGCAAATCTCCTGGACTTGATGGCATACTACTTTTAGTAATCTGTAATCTATCATTAAAATCATCTGTAGTGCCTGAAGACTGGAGAGGGGCCAATGTAACTCCAATTTTTAAAAAGGGTTCCAGGGATGATCCAGGAAACTTCAGACCAGTGAGCCTAACATCAGCACTAGGAAAAATGGGGTAGAAAGCATTATAAAAAAGCAACATGTAGATAGTTAGTTTAATAGAGAAACCACAAAGGGTGAGTGGCGTATGGAGGTCACAGGTGCCTTTATTTGTAAAACCCCTACGCAATTTGGCTGCTGCCTTCCTCAGGGGGTACACAGCTTAAAAAAATATAATATAAATAATAAAATAATACAATCAAAAATATCAAGAACAAACATAGCAATCAAAATATGATTAAATAAATAATTAAAAAACATATGAATAACTAAGTAAAAACATATAGTTAAACACATAAAAAGCATAAACCATCAAAATTATGAACCATTAAGATCATCAAACAAAAGGCAGAAAGATGTGAGAACACATAACAAACCAAACACCTTATCTGAAGCCCATGTGTGGGAAGAGAGATGAGGAGGTACAATAGGAATCCAATTATAAGGAGCCATACTCACTCTTGTACTCTGTGATTGTCCTTCTGGAGAACTAGTGTTACCCAATATACTCCTGTTCTAAAATAGTGAGAGATAAAGTAATATAAAACCACAATTTGTGTACAAATACTATGTTAATAAATGTATAGGAAAACACAGGAAAAGGGGGACGAGGATGAATAGTATTCTATCAAAGCCAAAAACATATTGAGTGAAGCCAGTCGTATAGTGTATGGAAAGGTCATAAACCAAATGTTCTCAGACCATATGAATAAAAAAGGGAGGATTTATGAGCCAGCTTTAACTATTTATTTATTTATTTATATTCTCTTATATACTGCGCTATTCTGCATCAGTGTGGTTTGTTGTTGTTAAGTGCCGTCGAGTCAGAATCGACTTATGGCGACCCTGTGGATAGCTATCCTAAATTGTGTTCGGTCTTCAGTCAGGCGGCTCATTGTTGACAGACTGGTACCCGTAGCTGCTGTTATTGTATCGATCCATCTCATTGCTGGCCTTCCTCTTTTGCGTTGACCTTCTATCTTGCCAAGCATGATGTCTTTCTCTAATGATCTCTCTTTGCATGATGTGTCCAAAGTATGAAAGTCGAAGTCTTGTCATCTGAGCTTCTAAAGAAAGCTTAGGTTTGATCTCCGCTAGTACCGATTGGTTTGTTCTTCGGGCAGTCCATGGTATACACAGTATTCGCCGCCAGCACCATAATTCAAAGGCATCAATTTTCTTCCTGTCTGTCTTTTTCACTGTCCAGCTTTCACATCCATATGATGTTATTGAAAATACCATGGCTTGAACAAGTCGAATCTTTGTATGGAGAGAGACATCTCTGCTCTTGAGAATCTTATCTAGGTCTTTCATAGCCATTCTGCCAAGAGCAATGCGTCGTTAGATTTCTTGACTGCTTGTTGCTTCTTTATTGATAGTTGATCCAAGTAGGTTAAAGTTGTTCACAATTTCAATTTCTTCTCCTTCAACGATGAACCTGTTGATTATGCCAGTTGTCATGATCTTTGTCTTCTTTACATTAAGGTGCAGGCCCATTTTGAGACTATGTGCTTTGATTGTGAGAAGCAAATGTTTCAGATCATCTTCACTTTCAGCCAGTAATGTGGTATCATCAGCATAGCGAAGGTTGTTGATGAGTCTTCCATCAATCTTCACACCTCTGTTGTCTTCATACAATCCTGCTTCTCTGATGATTTGCTCTGCATATAAATTAAACAGGTAGGGGGAAAGTATGCAGCCTTGTCTTACACCTTTGCTTATTTTAAACCATTCTGTTTCTCCTTGTTCCGTTCGAACTGTTGCTTCTTGATCAATATACAGATTGCGCAAGAGAACGATCAGGTGTTCTGGTATACCCATGCTTCTTAATGTGGCCTAGAGTTTCTCATGGTTTACACAGTCAAAAGCCTTGCTATAGTCGATAAAGCACAAATAGATATCCTTTTGGTATTCTTTAGTCTTTTCAAGGATCCATCTCACATCCGCAATGATGTCTCTCGTTCCTCGCCCTTTCCTGAACCCTGCTTGCACTTCAGGTAGTTCTTGTTCCAGGTATGGTTGTTGTCTCTTTTGAATAATCTTCAGTAGAATCTTGCTGGCATGTGGGATCAGAGCGATTGTTCGATAATTTCCACAGTCAGTTGGATCTCCTATCTTTAGTATTGGTATAAACACAGATCTTTTCCAGTCAGTTGGCCATGATGTTGTCTTCCATATTTCTTGGCAGAGTCTTGTAAGTATGGTAACAGCTGCATCAGATTGCTGCAATACTTCTATAGGAATGCTATCAATGCCTGGTGCTTTGTTCTTTGATAAGGCTTTCAATGCTGCTTCAACTTCTTCTTTCATCACCAATGGTTCCCGATCATAAGGTACAGGTTGAAACGGCTGTTGGTCCACTTGATCTTTATCATATAAAAACTCTGTATATTCCTTCCACCTTTTCTTGATCTTCTCAGCATCATTCAACATAGAACCTTGAGCATCTTGTAACATTCCAATTCGAGGCTGGAACTTTTTCTTTAACTCTTGTAGCTTTAGGAAAGCCGATCTTGTTCTTCCTCTAATAGTTTCTGCTTCTATTTCCTTGCAAGTGTCATTGTAGTACTTTTCCTTGTCCTGTCTTGCTGCACGTTGGAAATCTCTGAGTTCTGCGATTGTCTGTCTTTCTCCTCTGGCTTTAGCTTCTCTGCATTTCTTGGCAATTTTCAGAGTTTCTTTCGTCATCCATTTTGGCCGCTTTTGCTTTTTCACCTTTTGTAGAGACTTCTCACTTTCTTCCAACACAACCTTCTTGATGTCATTCCATAACTCTTCCGGAGCTCTGTCATTTGTATCTAAAGCAGCAAATCGATTTTGCAGGCAGTCTTTAAATTCCAGTGGTATATTCTCAAGGTCATATTTTGCTGCATTCATGAGTGGTTTGCTCTTTTTCAACTTTAGCTTGAGTTTGCATACTAGTACTTGATGATCTGTACCAGAGTCAGCTCCAGGTTTTGTCTTTGTTGATGTTACAGAACTTTTCCATCGTTGACTTCCACAGATGTAGTCAATTTGATTTTTATACAATCCATTGGGTGAAGTCCATGTGTACAGTCGCCGCTTGTGTTGCTAGAAGAAGGTGTTTGAGATGAATAGATCATTGGTCTTGCAGAATTCTATCAGTCTTTCTCCAGCTTCATTTCTGTTGCCAAGTCCATATTTTCCAACTACTTTGCCTTCTTCTTTGTTGCCAACTTTTGCGTTCCAGTCACCCATGACTATCAGGATATCCTGTTTGCATGTTCTTTCAATTTCAGCTTGTACTTGTTCATGGAACTCTTCAATTTCATTCTCTTCTGCAGCTGTTGTTGGGGCATATACTTGAATTATAGTTGTGTTGATAGGCAATCCTCGTAGACGAATAGAGATTAAGCGTTCACTGACTGCATTGTATTTCATTACAGTTCTTGCAAGTTTCTTCTTTATTATAAACGTAACATCATTTCTTCTTTGTCTTTCATTTCCAGCATAGTAGACCATTTATTTTATTTATTTATTTAGACAGTTTTGTATACCGCCTTATCCTTCAATCAAAGCGGTCACAACACAATTGGGGGATACATTTAACACACGGGGATATGAGACACATACACTAATACTTACAGGGAACATGGGCAATGGAGGGTTAAGTGGCTTGCCCAAGACCACAAGGAGCATCTGTGGGACTAGAAACCCCAGTCCTTCCGGCCCAAGGTTGCTGTCCTCTAGTGGGATTTGAACCCCCGACCTTCCGGCCTGAAGTACCTTGCCTCAACCACTAGGCTACTCCTCCCACTGACCATGTGATCATCTGATGCAAAGTGCCCAATGCCAGTCCATTTCAGTTCACTGACACCCAACAGATCAAGTTGTACACGTTCCATTTCATTCTTGACCACCTCCAACTTCCCTTGGTTCATGCTTCGTACATTCCATGTTCCAATGTGTAAGACATCTTTACAGCTTCTGACTCTCATTTCATGCGCAGCTACATCAGCAGTCAAACTTCCTGAGGGCTTTGATCCAACCACATCATAAATGCTGGCTTTAATCTGAAAAGTCTTCAGCTCTTCCCCAGTAACTAGTTGAGTGCCTTCCGACCTGGGGGTCTCATCTTCCAGCACCATAGCACAATTTGTTTTGTTGTAACTATCCATTGGGTTTTCATGGCAAGATACAGAAGTAGATTGCCGGCCTTTCTTCCGCGCAGTTTAAGTTTGGTGGTGTTGCCATTGTCACAAAAATGTGATCCTCCGCCGTCAACACTATCCCATTCTGCTGCTGCCCAGATGGGTGGTTTGTCTTGGTCTGGCACCTCAGCTGAGGCCAGTCCATCTCGGGAGACCCTGCCAGTAGTTAAACTACCGATAGTTTAGCTTTCAGTATCACTGATGCACGCAAGCCCTCACAGCACGACAAGCTGCAAACCAAGTGAGAGCCAGTGTGGTTTACATTGAACAAACTGAAATTACATTGAACAGGGCGTTATAACTTGGAGATAACTATTTTACAAGGAACATGGGCTGTGGAGGGTTAAGTGGCTTGCCCAAGACCACAAGGAGCACCTGTGGGACTAGAAACCTTGCCCCAAACACTAGGCCACTCCTCCACTCCTAAAGACTAACTAAAGACAGGAATTTATCAAAAATCAGAATTATCCTGTTCATAAATAATAAAGAAAAAATGTCTACTGGTGCCAAAACCAATGGAGATAATAGGAAAGTGGTGGGGGAGAGTGGATAATGTTCCCCTGTCCTGTGATGTTGGAGCCAAACCGTGTTTAGTACAACCAATTATATAAACTAAGAGAAAACTGTAAATCAAAATGGTCACAGACTAGCCAATAAAGTGCATTAAAAAAGAGACTTTCGTCAGAATTAAATAGATTAGATTAAAAACTGTACTATAAATGAAACTTAATATGAAATGTTGCAGCGGGAAAACCCCATTGTTGTAACTGAGAGCAGTGAACGCTGTATAGAACTTGAGCAGACATTGTAAAAACAAGAGCGGACAATGTAAAAACAAAAAGCAGGCTTATTAAAAGAGGTCTGTTTAAAATCAAGTTAATCTACTACTGTGCACATGTATAACACAAATTTTGTAGCGTACCGTGCCCAAAAGCGAATTACCTCACGTCTTTCATGTGGAACAAACCTACCGATACGGTGAGTTCTGTACCGGCGTGCCGTATTATGAGGACAATTAAAGCATCTGGAATCGTGCCAGAGGTCAGATGTCACTGTTCCAAGGGCCAAAAAATGCTAATTTTTAAAACTAATTTGAAAATGCTAAGGGATTTGTGCTGGGCCCGCTGCTTTTTAACATATTTATAAATGATCTGGAAATGGGAATAACGAATGAGGTGATCACAATTGCAGATGATACCAAATTATTCAAAGTTGTTAAAACACAAGAGGATTGTAAAAAATTGCAAGAGGACCTTAATATATTGGGAGACTGGGTGTCCAAATGACAAATTTCATTTAATGTGGACAAGTGCAAAGTTATGCACTTAAGGAAGAACAACCCAAACTACAGTTACACGATGCAAGGTTCCACATTAGGAACCACCACCCAGGAAAAACATTTAGGTGTCATCGTGGATAATACTTTGAAACCCTCCATCCAGAGTGCAGCGGCAGCCAAGAAAGCAAATAGAATGCTGGGAATCATAAAGAAAAGAATGAAGAATAAAATGAAGGATATTATAATGTCTCTGTATTGCTCCATGGTGTGACCGATCCTTGATTATTGTGTGCAATTCTGGTCGCCATATCTTAAAAAGGATACAGCAGAATTAGACAAAATTAGATAAAGAGTGACAAAAATGGCAAAAGGGATGGAATGATATTTCTACCAGGAAAGGCTTAAAATGTTGGCATTCTTCAGCTTGGAAAAGAGATGGCTGAGGGGAGATATAACGATCTAAAAATAATGAATGGAGTAGAATGAGTAGATGTAGATCGCATGTTTACTCCTTAAAAAAAGTAAAAAGACTAGGGGACACACAATAAAGCTTACACTGTAGCACATTTAAGACTAATTGGAGAAAATATTTTTTCACTCAATGCGTAATCAAACTCTGGAATTCATTACCAGAGGATGCAGTAAAGGCTGTTAGTGTGGCTGGATTTAAAAGAGATTTGGACAAGTTCCTAGAGGAAAAGTCCATAAACCACTATTAAAAAGGACTGAAGAAATCCACTGCTTACCCATTGGACAAGCAGCATGTAATCTGGATAGCTTCTGGGAACCTGACAGGTACTGTACTTGTGACCTAGGTTAGCCACTAATGGATGGAGTGAAGGAATATGTTCCCATTAACGAGGATGCTGTAGCAGATAGAAGAAGGGGCTCAGAGCTTGGGGCTGATGCTGGAGCTTGGGGCTAGGAGAAAGGGCAGAAGGCTCATTCTGGGGAAATGGGATGAGGCTCTTGTTGAAGTGGCTGGAAGTTGATGCTGGGGGATGGAGGCTGATACTGTAACTGGGAGCTCTGGGGATAAAGGGCTAGAGGCTCATGCTGAGGCTGAGAGAAAAGGACTGATGCTGGGATTGGGAGAAGGGGGCTGGAAACTCATGTTGGAGGACTGGAGAGTGGAATGACAGGATTGATGCTGGGGCTGGGGCTAGATTAAAGGGGATGGTGCTGATGCTGAGCTGTGGATAAAGGGGGCTAGAGACAGATACAGGGAATGAGGGGCTAGGACTTGGGAGAAGAGGTTGGAGGCTGATGATGGGGCAGGAGCTGTCAGAGGGAGAGGAGGATAGATAATGTTACAGAGAAAATCAAGGGCTTATGGAGGGGAAGATGCCTGGGATGGAGAGAAACAGGGGGAAAATGCAGGGACAATGTAAAAGGGAAAATTAGTCAGGAGGCCAGATGCTGAGGATATGGTGAGGCAGGAGAATTAGGACTCAGACACTAGGATTAGAAAATGATTAGGTGTTAGGGAAGACAATAGGGACTAGGTGATTGGATGATGGGTATAAATATGACTGTGCGGAAATATGGGATGGGAGAAATATGGGAGGGGAGATGGTTTGAAGGATATGCAGGGGTTGGGAGGAAGTTGAAAGGGACACTACGGAGAGGGTGAAAAACAAAAGAAAGGGACAGATCTTTGAAGAAAGTGAGAGAAGGTAGAAATAGGGGAGGTAAAAGGGGGGATGGGAACCCGCATAGGGGTTAAGGCATAAGAAGAGGATTGGAGATGGCTATCGGGTAAGTGATTGGAAAGAGCTAGGGCTGATGAGGGGATGAGAGGAAGAAGAAGGTAGATGAGGCTAGTGAAAGGATGAGTACAGAAAGTGAAAATGGGGGACTGGAAAGTGGGTGAAGGGTGAGAGAATAGGAGGTTAGGGATGGAATGAGGCAGAGGTGGAAAATAGGAGGAGTAGGGAAGTAAGAATGGGGAATGGAAAGCTGCGAACAGGTAAGGGGTGAAAAGAGAGAGACTGAAGACTGGAGGTGGAGAAAGAGGAATGAAATCTAGATATGTGTAGATAAAAAGGCAGATGAGAGAAATGATGAAAAAAGAGAAACAAAAGGATCAATGTCAGGATTGTAGGGGAGGAAAGGAAGAAGACAGAGTGAAGAAACAGAAAATGAGAGGGAGATCCTGGAAAATGACTTAGGAGAAAATCAACATGATGAAGTGGTAAAGAGAGACCCAAACCAACTCAATTAGAAAAATAAAATAAGAACATAAGATATGCCATACTGGGTCAGATCAAGGTCCATCAAGCCCAGTATCCTGTTTCCAGCAGTGGCTAATCTAGGTCACAAATACCTAGCAGTTTCCTCAGAAGACACGGGTTCCACAATGCTTGTAGTAGGACAAGCAGTGGATTTCCCGAGTCCCCTTTAATAATTGTTTATGGACCTAGTATGGCATATCTTATGTAACCGAGGTACGTCGGATGCGGTGCTCCCCTTCCCATCAAGCCACACTAACCTCCCACACCCCCCCTCTCAATAACAACACTATCACAATAATGGGAATGCAACTGGTCGCAGCTTTATTAACATTTTAATGTTATCTAACAACATTTCCAACAACCATCATCATAATCATCCAGTCAGCGGAACAATGCCTCACCAGCCATGTGAGCAGAAAGGTGACTTCATTACCGCTTCTGCTGCAGACAGGCCCACATCTATTTATTTATTTATTTACAGTCTTTTATATACCGCACTATTCAGCATCAGCGCGGTTTACATGGAACAAAAATGATCAGTACAATTAACACGTATGAGTTTACAGATAACAGGGTAAATAACTTGGATAACAGGGGTAAACTATTTACAAATCTTGCTACATAGAGTCATATGAACATGAGTTCCATAGAAACATATGCACCACTAAGGGTTAGCGTACCTTTCTTGGCATGTTGTTGGGAAACCATATATTTGCTTAGCAGATTGCATCTCCGGTCTCAATGGGGTGGGGTTGGGTTCTATGAGGTACTTATTGAAAAGGTGGCATTTAAGGGCTTTCCTAAACTGTGTAAGGCTCTTAATAGCCCGGATATCTGGAGGTAATGCGTTCCAGCATCTTGGCGCACTGATACTAAACGCCCTATTGGCTGTGGATGCAGAGCAATCTGTTAATGCTTTTGGGACTTTTAGGGAGTTTATAGCCATGGATCTTCTTGCTCTATTTGGAGATGTGGTATGGATGAGGGCAGTTATTGAATCAGAAGAGAGCTTGTTAATAGCTTTAAAAGTGAGTAACAAAGTCTTGAAAACGATTCTAGCCTGGATAGGTAGCCAATGTAACTGTATCAGCAAAGGTGTCACGTGGTCACTTCTAGAGGCTCCATGGATGACCCTTGCTGCCGCGTTCATGGCGAGCTGCAGCGGGTTCAAGGTGGATAGGGGCAGGCCTTGTAGAATAGCATTGGCGTAGTCAAAATGAGGTATGATCAACGCCTGGTATATAGTCCTGAAGTCATTTGGTTCAAGCATGGATCGTAAATGCCTAAGTGAGCGGATCTTGTAGTATACTGCTCTGACTGTGTTCCCTATGTGGGCTTTCATGTCCAGGCGTTGATCCAAGGTGACTCCCAGGTAGCGTATTGATGGTTTAGATTGTAACTCTGCTCCTTTTACTTTAATGAATTGTGGTGGGGTGAAGTTAGGGTTCCTCGTAATGAAGAGTACTTCCGTTTTCTTATGTTGTATTCAGAGGTTTTGGGAGAGAAGCCAGTCAGAAATTGCATTGAAACAGCTCGTCAGTGGAGAGAGGTCCAGATATTCCGTAGAGAAGGGTATGTACAGCAGGACATCGTCAGCGTATAACATGCAGTCAACATTGAAGGATCGGATGATCTTGCAAATTGGCTGCATGTAAATGTTGAACAGGAGGGCTGAAAGGGAGGAACCTTGTGGGACTCCCTGGCTTTGGTGGAAAGGTTCCGAAGTTATCCCTCCAGAACGAACATGCTGCCATCTTCCGGAAAGGTAAGATCTGCACCATTCAAGCGCTCTTCCATTAATGCCTTTCTCAATTAGTCGTCCTAAGAGAAGCTCATGACTTACTGAATCAAAAGCTGCAGCGATGTCCAGAAAGATGAGAGCAAAACCTTGACGGATGTCATCAATGCCAGTGATTATCTTGCAGCAGAGGGTGGTAAGAAGAGTTTCCACTCCGTGGAATTCCCTAAAACCATGTTGGCAGGGGTCTAATGGTGCAGCAGCATCGATGTGATCCTGTAGTTGTCGTTGGACCTCTTTTTCAATGATCTTCGCAAGTAGAGGTATACTGGATATAGGTCTGTATGAATCTACTTTTTGGGGATCGAGCTTGCAGTTTTTTAGAAGAGGTCTGATAGAGGTATGCTTAAGAGCTGAGGGGAAAGAACCTGTTGTGAAGGAGAGGTTCATTATTTTGGATAGTATTGGGCTGAAATGGCTGCGGAGCTCCTTAATCCAGAAGGCTGGGCATGGATCGGACTGAGATGTGGTGATGTTCAGGGCCATAATAGTGTCTTCAATTCCTTTCTTGGTAGGTGTAGAGAATACAGTTAGAGCTGTAGGGCAATCTTGTTCCAGGGTGGTGGTTGTAGTTGAGATTTTGATCGTCTGGCATATCTTGGATTGTGCATAGTTAGCAAAATCCTGTGGGTGAATCTCAAATTGAGGCCCGGAGGTTGGTTCCTTTGATAGAGTCTTGACTAAGTTAAAAAGATCGTGAGGTTTATTAAGTGATCTCTTTAAGGTCTCTGAGTAGTATTGTTTCATTGCATCAGTGGTTGCCTTGCGGTGTACAGCCAGATGACAGTTGTAAGCTGTCTGGTCGTTTGAAGCGTGAGATCGACGCCAGCGTTTCTCGAGTTTCCGTAATTGGGTAAGAGAAACTCTAAGATCGGCTGTGTACCATGGAGCGCTCGTTCTTTTACCTGGGGGCTTGTTGGTTGGTGTGCGTAGGGCGATTGCACTGAGGCAGTTGTTCCAGTGGGTAATTAGGTCGTCAAGGTTCGAGGTGGTTTCGCTGATGAGTTGTTGCGTTTCTGTGAGGATAAGGTCTCTGTTGAAAGGCATGAAACATCTGGAGTGTGGTCTTGCAGTGTTGCTCGGTATCCTGTTGAGCTTTGAATTGATTTTGTGTGAAGGAATCTGGAGGATGATCAGTTTGTGATCTGACCAAGGAACAGAAGTTATGGACGTTATGGGGTCCTGCGATGTGTTGAGAGATATCTGAGGGGCGCGAATACTAAGTCCAGAATGTTTCCTTTAGTATGGGTAGGTTCCTTTACCAATTGTTTGAAGCCGAGATTTGTAAGGGCATCAAGGAAGGATGACACTTGATTGTCCTGTAGCGTTGGCAGGTTGAAATCGCCTAGGATCCAGTTTGGGATGCTTGGGTTATGCGTGTTGGAGGCGAGATCAATTATTACAGCAAGATCATCTGGAGAAGCTGAGGGTGCTCTGTAAAGCAGGTTGATTGAGCAGCGTTTGTTGGAGATGGTGACGGTTTCAAGGTGATTAGTGTTGGTGGCATCTACCATCTGGAAATGGAGGTCTGTCCTGGTGAGGATGAGCACCCCTCCTCCTCTTTTGTCTCGTCTATGACTTGTATGAGCTGTGAAGTTCGGGGGGAGGAGCTGGTTGAGTATGACGTTGTCTTCGTCGGATAGCCACTATCTTCATTACCCACCCCCTCTTCCGGCTTCGCCAAATTATTAGCAAAAGCCCCCCCAGGGGTTGTCTGGTTCGGGGTACTCCACCCCTGCCCTAAGTATTGCCTAAGGCTCCGGACCCTGGAAACCTCTGGGATCCCTCCCTCCCTCCCCCCCAGCTGCAACACCCTCTATCTCCTAATCAGCTCAAACCCCATAAGGGCGGGAGGGTGGGACACCAGCCACGCTCCTCCTTACCAGCTCCCGCGTGAAGACTGCAGTCCCGCCGACCCCCCCCCCACGCTTGCTCCAACCCTAATGTCGCTTCCCAGCTCCTCATTGGCTCCCGCACCACTCGATCACTCTGCGGGAGCCAATTGATTTAAAAGACGTCATCCTCTTCTTCCCAGCAAGCCACCTCTCCTCGGAGGCCTTCCCTGCACCGGGCCCACGCACCGCGCCGTTCCCCGGTTACCAGCAGCCATTGGGGACGTGTCCACGCAGCCTTTTCATACCCGAGGTACGTCGGACGTGGTGCTCCCCTTCCCATCAAGCCCCACCAACCTCCTACCCCCTTCTCAATAACAAGACTACCACAATAATGGGAATTCAGCTGGTCACAGCTTTATTAACATTTTAACATTATCCAACAACATTTCCAACAACCAACATCATAATCATCCAGTCAGCAGAACAATGCCTCATCAGCCATGTGAGTAGCAAGGTGACTTCATTACCACTTCTGCCGCGGACAGCCCCACGGCTATCTTCAATACCCACCCCCTCTTCTGGCTTTGCCATATTATTAGCAAAAGCCCCCTGGGGTTGTCCGGGTCAGGGGTACCCCACCCCCACCCTAAGTATTGCCTAAGGCTCCGGACCCCAGAAACATCCAGGATCCCGCCACCGGCTCAGGCGACCATCGTCCCTGTGCCGCCCCCCAATACCAAGCTGCGACCAGTGAACCTCCCGCCGCATAACATATTCCAAGGCCTCTTGCCAGTCATTCAGGAGCAAGTCTACTCCTACCGGGGATGTGTACTCCATCCTGCCTATACAAGCCCGCACACTCAATTTCTACCCAGGGATGCAGAATTTAGTAACCCCCATGCTCACACACCCAGCGTCCGATCTGGCAATTGATTTTCGTCAATCCCTGTGACCACCGCTGCTGGTCCCAGCATGCAGGCCTTGGAATAATATCTGATCACAATAAAACTACATCCTTAAACATTAGTAACACTTCTCCCAGATCCCTTTTTGCTGCTCTGATCAACTGCTTACAAGTCCATGAACCGAGGTCATTGCCTCCCAAATGTAGCAATATCATTGAAGGCAACCCCTTATCGCGCCCGTAGTGCTGAAGCAAAGGCAAGAACTGTGTCCAGCGAGGACCGCGCTCGCCCAGCCATAAGACGGTCACCTCCGTAGCATCCAGTCCGATATTAGGCCCCACAGGCTGCACTGCTGCTCGTTGACCAGCCCAATGAACAAATGAGTGGCCGATTAACCAGCAAAGACACGGACTCTGTCCCACATCTGAAAAGAAAATCGACAGCAGCTGTAGGCAGCTCTCCCCCTCATAAACACAGATATCCCTGAAATGCCTGAGAACACCATCTGCCTATACGCTGTATCTCTTGCTTGGGTAACCTCACCGCTGCTGCACTGGTCGTTGCACCAATGCGAAAGGAGTGAGGGGCGAACCAACGAGGATCCATGCCTATATGCTGCAGTGCCAACCTCAGCACCGCTGAAAACTGAAACCGTGTCAACAGGTGAGAATCCTCATGCATAAAGAGCCCACCATTCACCATCGGTCACACTCTCAAGTATGCTTTCAGGGATGCCATCGGACATGTTGAAAAACCACGAATCGCCTTCAAAACCACCCACGTTCCCTTTCCCATCTGATCTGTCTTGGATCTTGCTAGCCATATCTGGAGCTCGCCATCCAACACCCTCACCTGCTGCCTCCACATACCTCTCCCCACACCGGATTGGCTGGAATCAGCTACCAACTTGCCCACTCGGAAGGCGCCAAAAAATGCCAAACAAAAAACTGCCTGAAAAAGAGTGGCTTCGTACGGAGACGCCGCCACCAGGGGTAAAGCTTCGCACAGCCTCGAGAGCAAGTCATGCGTAATAGGCCTTTTGCCATCGTCCAGAGTAGGATGGGACCGATCCCACCCCTGCAACAGCCTGCGAGTCAGGAACCCCCCAACCGGGAAGCCCCAGCCCACCGCTCTAGCAAAGAAAGCAAACCCTGCCAAGTGTGTCCGCACTGTTGCTCTCGACACCCCTGAAGCCTTTGCATAAATAACATATAGCCTTATGAGCTGATCCGACACCCGTCCTGGCTGCCATCCCCGAGCCACCAGGAAGTCCACCATTCTGCCGCAGCCTCATCGATATGCCAACCAAGTTGCCGGTGACACCGAACTCCACAGCAGATTCAGCATTTCCTGAGGCCAATTTGCCATAATTTCTCCGGGACCATCGCTCCCTCTGCGTCCACATCTGGTGCCAGAGTCCAGAACAGGTCCCACGTGAAACGGGAAAGAGCATCAGCAATCTTGTTAGTACTAGCTGGGATGTGACGGGCCTTCACTGACACATTCAAACGCAAACAGTCTAACACCACCTTCCTCATTAAAGCCGCTACTTGCATGCAGTGAGGAGCATAATGGTTAATCACGCTAACAACCGCCGCGTTGTCACACCACCAAACTACCTTGCGATTGCGAAGCCTGTCTACCACAATTCCAATACCACCAAAATTTGGAAACAGCTCCAAGAATGCTATATTGTTGGTTAAGCCCGCCTCGCACCATGCCTGCTGCCAGCCACCTGCACACCAAAAACCACTAAAATAGATACCCAATCCCAGACCTCTCGCTGCATCCGTAAATAGTTGTAAGTCGAAACTGGAAATCTCCGCCTCCATCAAAACCAAAGTCCCATTGAATTCTTTCAAAAACACATCCCAGACTCCCAAATCTGCCCGCATACTCCGACACCCTAATACTCCCTATCCCTCTGCCTCAAGTATTGCTGAAGCCACGGCCTTAAGGCTTCAATCCATATTGGCATTGAAGCTAGGTCAAGTAAGTCATTACTGCTTGGGGACCGGCAGGGAGGTAGGGGGAGCCCCTTTTTTGACACATTTGAGAGCTGAATGTCCACTGCTATAGATGGAACACGCATGGCGGAACTTGCAATCTGGAAATGGACACGACGACTTGTTGAATCGACAGCAAATGTCTCCCACTCCACCACCCACTGTTCTCTGCGGTGTGGGGGTCCCTCCTCCATGAAAGGATCGCCCCATCCCTGTCATAGCCGCTACTCCCACTTTAGCTCCACCCATCCCCCGGCACCAGACCTGGTCGACATCTGTCAACCATAAATTAATATCTTGTGTCCCCCACGACAATAACTTGTTCTCCTCCATTTTATCTCGGAACTTCTCATCGAAGTTGAGTCATGCCCAACTCTCGTGTGACTGTGCCGCCTCCAAAATTGAATCAGCGTAGGCCAGCAACAACCCATAATGCTCTGGATACTGATGCCCCCATACACTAGCTAGCCGCAAAAAGGCTTTTGTCCAGTTTACATTACGCGAGACCTTTTTGACCCTCCCCGACTTCTCATCTTCCTTACTCTTCTTTCTGCTCTCACCCAACCTCTTCCTACCTTCCAGTAGACGGAAAATGTCTATATAGCGTTTCTTCCGAATCTTCCGGTGCAGATTCCTTGGAACGCCTTCCCATAGTTCCAAAAATGATGCTAGCATGGGTGTCCCACTGCCCGACCCGGCCCCCACTGCAACGCTACTGCCCACCGTCCGCACTGCCCCTTCGGCCCCAGAGGACGTTGAAGAGGAGTCCAATGATGAGGAGGAGGAGGACTCTGAGCTGCGACGCCGCCAACAGGAATGTTTCCTTTTTTTTGCGCCTTTCCTCCAACACCATCGTGCGTACCCCTCACTTTTTCCACCCCTCCCCTTGTCCTGCTTGTAACTCAAATGCCACACCCATCCTGGACCCTACTATCATTGGACGAATTCCGGGTCCAGCCAATCCCCTTTACCCTGAGGCACTCCTCCAGGTTCCCCAGCCGCCTCTTCCGCCAGATCACTCCTTGCTGTTGATCTCGCCTCCATGTTCTCCCCTCGTATTGTGATAGGCGATGGCCTAGCATGTAGTAGAGCTAGGTCTGAAGCCCTTTTTCTCCTGCTTTAAAATGTTATTGCTGATTTTGGAAAATTACAGAATGCTGTTAGCTGTTAGAAAGAAATACTGTTCTATTCTGGTTTGATAACATGTTCTGCTCTCCTGGAGATAAGAGAATTAAAACTTTTACTGTTTATTGTTTAGGTAAGCCAGATGTCTGCTTTAGTAGGAATGTCCTCCACTGTATCTTTGCTAGATGTGCACTGACCTCGTAATTAGGATGAAAATATAGCAGAGAAGCCGAACAGTGTAAGAATGTTTTGTCTAGCATTATGAAGATTGTTTAGTGTTTTGAGCCAAGGCTAGAGATACGTCTTAGCCTTGCTTTGTTTGGCCTTGCTTTGTTTTGCTTTTGATGAGAATGCTTCTGATATGCCTTCCACTATCTTTGCAAGCTAACTGACCTTGCAAGAGTAGTGAAATATACTGTATACTTTAGCAGAAGTATTATGTTTTGTTATGTCTACCAAGACCAGGACCAATGAGAAGTTTTGCCTGTATTAGACTGGAGAAGAAAGGTATATAAACTGTCATTTTTCTGAGCTCTGGGCTCAGACATTTTGTATGCCAGTACTAAGACTGTATATACAATAAAAGGGAGTTGAATCCTCGTCCATTGACTCCGGGTATTATTGGGGTTGCGGGCCCTTCGCTATTACATTTCTTGGTGCGTTGGCCGGGAAGCGTAATACGAATTGAACGCAAGCAAATAATACCGCGTATTACCGCCTCTAGGTTTGGTCCGGCTGGGACCGCAGCCGACCGACAGCGGAGAGGATCCCAGGCGCCGCCAGTCCCTTGTATCGGAGGGTTCCACCCTGCCTCGGCGGCCTGCCGGGTCCAGCTGGCCAACACCTCGAACCCTGGTTGAGGGGAGTCCAGGATTCAACCCCAGGTGGAACGGGCTGCGCAGCGCATTAGCTACCGGATCCGGTGAGTACTGATTTTTCTGGTTTTTAGTCAGATAGCTCTGGGAAAGTCTCGAGACAAATCTGGTAAGGTAAAGGGAAGTCTGATCAACTTCCATGGGCGATCCTAGTACCCCTGCAAGTAGTGCGCGGGGCGAAACCATCAGCCCTTTCGGTTTCAGTAATTCTGGTTTAGTCAGTTAGCCCAGGAATGTTAGAATTTGGGAAATGCTAGCATGTTTGGTTGTGTGAAGTGTGTTTGAGAGGCTTTGCAACACAGGCCAAGCGAGAGCGGACTCCTCAGTAGCGCAGTTCTTGACCGGGCGACCGCGTTCAAGTCGCGAACAGGAGGAAGCATCTGTTGTCTGTCCCCCTTATTGTTCTGTGGGCTACGCGGACCCCTTACCCATAGCCATTCTACCTACCCTTTCTGTTTGCTGTCTTATACGTTGTATGTCATCATGGGAGGGGCAGAGTCTGTGCAAACTCCGTTAAACTGTATGATCACAAATTGTAAGAAGGGTTTTAGTGGTTATTATGGGATCAAAATGACAGCGCCCCGTTTAGAAATATTGTGTAGCAGAGTATGGCCAGTGCTAGATGCCGGGTGGCCACTAGAAGGTACTTTTGATATCCAAACTGTGTCCCGAGTGCACAAGATAGTACGCAGCTATAGTCCTGAACAGTTTTCCTATATAGACTCCTGGTTAGGCATATGTGAGAAGCAGCCCCCCTGGATGAAGAGTTGCAGTGAGGGACAGAAAAGGATTATGTTAGTCACTACCACAAGAGTCCCTGCTAAGACAGAGAAGCTCCCGATTTATGCAGAGCCAGAGCCCCCAGAGGTTCCGGGATATCCACCTGCCTTTCTGTATACCCCAGTCCCGTCAGCTCCACCCCGAGTACCCCCGCCAGTATCCCGAGTAGAGCCGGAGGTAGCAAGCGTGCCTCCAGCCGAAGTGCCTCCCCCTGAGCATCCACCTCAAAACTTGAAGAGCAGACCCCTCCTCGTAGAAGTCGGAGCCCTAGTCCTGAGCAGTACTCTGATGCGGAGCAGTCACCCCATGAGGACTAATCATCAGCTCTAGCCCCAGGCACCTCAGCGCAGAAGGCTGAATTGATAGCTCTTACACGTGCACTCAGAATCGGGCCGGACTCAGTCTGAATGTGTATACAGACTCTAAATATGCTTTTACACACTACATGCCCATGGGGCCCTGTATAAAGAACGTGGATTGATCACCTCAGGAGGCAAGTCTGTCAAGTATGGCCCAGAAATATTGACTTTGTTGGAAGCAGTTTGGGCCCCTAAACGCGTTGCTGTAATGCATTGCCGAGGCCATCAGACTGGAGATGGAGAAGCGTCCCGAGGAAACAGATTTGCTGATGCCTCTGCCTGAGAAGCAGCCATTGCAGGACAAATTACCACCCCAAATGCCGCAATTCAAGCAGCCATATTTCCAGTACCTCTTAGTGCATGGACCCCCAGATATACCAAAGTGGAGATGGACCATTCCTGTCAAAAGGAGGGGGGAAATTATCAGACACTGGATGGATTGTGTTGCCACCGCCTGAAGGGAGCTTACCCCCGGTATGACTGTAATTCCTGAAGCATTAGGCCCCAGAGTTCAGGGAAAGTAGAGAGAATGAACCGGACCCTTAAGTCACAGATATCCAAACTCTGTCAGGAAGCCCACCTGAAGTGGCCCCAAGCTCTCCCCATTGCCCTTCTCCAAATACGGTCAGCACCCATCACGCCATTAGGGGTGTCCCCATTTGAGATCCTGTATGGGAGGCCCCCGCCTATAATTCAGGGGATAAGGGGAGATATGAATCAAATTGGAGCGCAAATTACTAGGCAGGAATTGTTGGCTTTAAGTTCTGTTTTGCAGGGTCTTCATACCTGGGTGCAGGACCAGTTGCCTATCAATCTAACCGAACCCTTGCACCCTTTCAAGCCTGGAGCCTCGGTGTGGGTAAAAGAGTGGAAGAAGACACCGTTGGCGCCTCATTGGAAAGGCCCATATATCGTTTTGCTATCAACCCCAGCAGCAGTGAAAGTGGCAGAGATCGACTCCTGGATCCACCACAGTCGAGTGAAACCAGCAACAGTTCCTGAGAGTCGCCCCTGGACTTCGATCGCTAATCCTGCATCACCGTTGCGAATCACACTGCGAAGAAGAGATCCATCATCGTAGAGAACGTTACCAACTTGTTTCTGAACATCACAGAGACGTTCTTCAGTTCTGCATTTACTACATTCCAGACCCTATCAATTCTTACCTATCAACTTCAATCAACCATCATCTACCTCAGTAATCCTCAGACTATAATCATGATTACCAATTGCTGCTATTTCCTTCTTGCGGTAGCCCTAGGACTTTTAAGAACCACTCTTGCCTTGCCCCCTTGTGCAGCCTGTATAACCACCACCCGAACTGGCATGCAAGTCACCCAGACTCGACTCTACCACTCTTACTATACTTGCACTGGCATAGTCAGCCGGTGTATTTATAATGGTACCGAAACTGAATGTTTGCACTAAGGGAAAGACTCGTACTTGTTTCACACCACGACAGAATCCATCTTACTACGTCTTAGAATTGAGATGGAATGATGAAGATGGAACCCTAATCAATGCTACCAGTCAACTTTCTGATCCCAATCAACCTGCGTACCTGTATTTTGATGCTTGTGACTTGATTGACAGAAATAATTATTACAGGTGCGGATCATGGGAACAAGCCTACTACTATGATGAGAAATATATGTGTCCTGAAGGTGCGTACAACTGGGGAGTATGTACTGGGATGCATTCCCCAACAACCTACAGCAAATCAACGGAAGCAGATTACTTCTGTCCGAAATGGGATTGTGTGTACTATGCTACCTGGTCTGGTAGCCCTACAGGACAGACTGGTGACAATCGCAAAGCGCTGCTAGAAAGATTACCTTTACTGAAACCTGCACAGTGCAAGAAACGTGCTTGCAAACCTCTACGACTTCAAATCTTCGATCCCAGCCAGTGGAAGCAAGGATTTCGATTCGGCCTGCGCGTAGCAGGAGGTGGAGCTGACCCTGGAACCACCATATTCATCCAGCTGAATGTAAAGACTCATGTTTCCTCACCATATCGCATACATCATACCTTCCATGAGGCCATGAAAGCAGAATTTGTTGTTCCCCACACTTTGCAGAATTTATTCATTGAACTGGCTGGAGCTGTGGCATCCAGCCTCCATGTCTCGGACTGTCTCTTCTGTGGAGGAACTCAAATGGGAGACCAGTGGCCTTGGGAAGCACAAGAACTTAACTATTCTGTGCCATATAACCAGACTAATGTGCACAATACTACCAATGAATGGGTCCTAGCCCACTCCATAGTGGGTAGACTGTGTTTTGTACGAGCAGGACCGCAATTGACTGCATTGGTAGGACAATTGGTCTGCCTGAACCAGAAATATTATAATGCCACTACGGGAATGACTTCTTGGTGGTCAGGTGCCAATACTCCAGAACCTTCTAATCCTCTGATCATCTTTCCTTATTTGGCCAGGATATGGACAGATCTGGCTACACACAGCACTTGGCAAGCTCCACCTGGACTATATTGGATTTGTGGCACCCGAGCATATGCTAAACTCCCTGCTAACTGGGGAGGAGCGTGTGTTCTTGGAACAATACGGCCATCTTTCTTTCTTTTGCCCCTTTCCCATGGAGAACAATTGGGGTTCCCTGTATATAAGAGTCGACAGAGACAAGAAGCTCTGAGAATTGGCCAGTGGGACAAATGGGATGCATCCTCTGAAGAATGGCCACCAGAGCGCATTTTTTCTTATTATGGCCCAGCCACCTGGGCACAAGATGGTTCTTGGGGCTACCGCACCCCTATATATATGTTAGATTGTATTATACGTTTGCAAGCTGTTGTTGAAATTATAACCAATGAAACTAGTAGAGCACTAACCTTGTTAGCCAAACAAGCCACACAGATGCGTACAGCCATTTATCAGAACCGCTTAGCTTTAGATTACCTGCTTGCAGCTGAAGGAGGAGTTTGCGGGAAATTGAATTTAACAAACTGCTGCTTACAAATAGATAACGAAGGACAGGTTGTCGAAGACATAGCCAACCACATGAGAAAGCAAACGTATGTCCCAGTCCAAACATGGCATGGCTTGCAACTAGATGGCTGGTTTGGTTCTTGGTTTTCAAGCCTTGGCGGCCTGAAAACACTCATTATACTTGTATTCTTGATTGTGGCTATTTGCATATGTATCCCATGTTTCCTGCCCTTATGCTTACGCATGCTGAACTCTTGAAGGACTGGAAAGGGGGGCTGTTACTTCTGGAGAGAAATCTGAAATTGTGAGTATATACTTCTGGGAATTTTTCTGAAAGGAATTTTTTTCTTTTAAAGCTAATTAATCTGTGAACCCACTATTTTTTTTTTTTTTGTTAAATCAGTCAGGGCCTAGTAGCAACAGTTTAAGATTCAATTTAAAAACACAGAAGAGAACTTTCTGGTTACCTTTCATACCCAGTAGACAGCTGTAGTTTAAATTTCATAGTCGCTCAGGGCCTAGCATCAGCAAAGTACTTTTAGTTTCAAATTAAAACACAGAAGAGAGCTTTCTGGTTAAATTTAGAATCCAGCAGAGAGCTTGTAGTTTAAATTTCATAATAGGTTAGAGCCTAGTAGCAGCAAAGAGCTATAATTTAAATCAAATCAGAATATAGTTTTCCTCAGCAGCACAGGACAAGGTACTGTGTAGCAGCCCTTTTTTAATAAGTGTTATATCCCTCCCTCCCTCCCCACACCCACCCTCCCCTGGGGAAATCACAGCTTTATAGGTACTTGCACAACTTAAAAGACAGGAGGTGCTCTCAGGTGAAGCTCATTACCCAAATCAGTCATACACCAAGGACCTGAGATTAATTAAGCTTCAGGTGAATAAGGTATATTAAACTTCTTAGGTACAGTTTTAGTGGTATAAATATCCATTGCACCCTTTAGTACATATAGAACTTAAAGATCTAAGCACAAACTTAAAACTAAGATGCAGACAGCAGTCCAGCAGCGGGATGTGGGCTTTCCAGTCTTTTGCATTGGAGTGTCACATGTATGATTTTCTCCCAGCTGGTGAGAGGTCTTACGTGTGCACTAGGTGCAAGGAGCTCTCTGCTCCCAGGGCACGAGTCCGTTCTCTAGAGGCTAGAGTAGCAGACTTGGAAAACATAAGAACGACAGAGAGGTACATAGACGAGACCTACAGGGATATAGTCCTGAAGTCCCACCTCCAGTCTGGCAGCATCCCTGTTGCCATGGAGGAGAGAGGTCACGTGACAGGAGAGCATCACCCTGGTGTGGCAGGAAGTGATCCTGTACCTAGGACCTGTCCTCCAGGTGATGTAAACCCCTCTCGCACCGAGGAGGTTTCTCCAGGGCCAAGTGCCCATGCGGGAAGGGTTAGGACAGCAGTTATAGTTGGTGCTTCGATCATTAGGCATGTAGATAGCTGGGTGGCTGTTGGACGTGAGGATCGCCTGGTAACATGCCTGCCTGGTGCGAAGGTAGCGGACCTCACACGCCACCTAGATAAGGTCTTAGATAGTGCTGGGGAGGTGTCTGCTGTCTTGGTACATGTTGGTACCAATGACATAGGAAAATGTGGTAGGGAGGTTCTGGAAGCTAAATTTAGGCTTTTAGGTAGGAAGTTGAAATCCAGAACTTCCAGGGTAGCATTCTCCGAAATGCTTCCCGTTCCACGCGCAGGACCCAATAGGCAGGCAGAGCTCCGGAGTCTCAATGCGTGGATGAGACAATGGTGCAGAGATGAGGGGTTCGGATTTGTTAGGAACTGGGGAACATTCTGGGGAAAGGAGGGGCTCTTCCGAAGGGATGGGCTTCACCTTAACCGGGATGGAACCAGGCTGCTGGCATTAACCTTTAAAAAGGAGATAGAGCAGCTTTTAAACTAGATAATAGGGGAAAGCCGACAGTCGCCCAAGAGCGCATGGTTCGGAAGAATGTATCCTTGAAGGATACTACAAAAAGCAGAGAGGTTCCAAAAAAGAGTAAAGTAGCCCAAATGCCCTCGAGTATGGAGCAGACAGAACTTAAAGATCCCAAATTACCCATGTCTACCAATAGCCAAATTAATATGAATAAAATACAGTCTCTAAAATGCTTGTATGCAAATGCTAGAAGTCTACAAAACAAGATGGGAGAGTTAGAATATATAGCACTAAACGAGAGGTTAGATATGATTGGAATATCAGAGACATGGTGGAAGGAGGACAACCAGTGGGGACACTGTGATACCTGGGTACAAACTATATCGAAATGATAGAGCTGATCAAATTGGTGGAGGGGTTGCGCTCTATGTTAGGGAGGGCATTGAGTCAGAAAGGATTAAAGTTTTGCAAGAAACAAAATTTGCTGTAGAATCTCTATGGATTGAAATTCCATGTAAAAAGGGGAAGGCGATGGCAGTGGGGGTGTACTATCGTCCGCCTGGCCAGAATGAACAAATGGATGATGAAATGCTCAAAGAAATCAAGGAAGCTAGCAAAAGTTACAGTGCAGTAATAATAATGGGTGATTTCAATTACCCCGGCATCGACTGGGTCAGTGTCACAACAGGACATGCTAGGGAGATAAAGTTCCTAGATGAAATAAATGACGCTTCTTGGAGCAGCTGGTTCATGAACCGACCAGAGGGGAAGCAATATTAGACCTAGTCCTTAGTGGAACACCAGATGTAGTGCAAGAGATAAGGGTGTTGGGGCCACTTGGCAATAGTGATCATAGCATGATCGCCTTTGATTTAATTAGTGGAGGAGGGATAGTAAGGAAATCCACAGTACTACCCTTTAACTTTCGAAAGGGAGACTATGATAGAATGAGGAAAACAGTTAAGAAAAAACTAAAAGGAGCAGTTGCAAAGGTTAAAGACGTACATCAAGCTTGGGTGTTGTTGAAAAATACTATCTTGGAAGCCCAGACCAGCTGTATTCCACGCTTTAAGAAAAGTGAAGGAAGTCCAAAAAATTGCCAGCATGGTTTAAAGCTGAGGTCAGAGAGGCTGTTGTTGCCAAAAAAGCATCTTTCAAGAAATGGAAAAAAGAGCCAAATAATGAAACCTGGAAACAGCACAAGCACTGGCAAGTCAAATGCAAGGCATTGATAAGGCAGGCAAAGAGAGAATTTGAGAAGAAGCTTGCTGCGGAAGCAAAAACGCGAAATAAAGACCTTTTCAAGTACATTCGTAGCAAAAAACCCGTGAGAGAGTCAGTTGGTCCATTAGATGATAAAGGGGTTAAAGGAGCACTAAGAGGTGACAAGGCGATAGCGGAGAGACTGAATGAATTCTTTGCTTCGGTCTTTACTGAGGAAGATGTAGGGATGTTACCCACGACTGAAGTGGTATTTAAAGGTGTGGAAGAATTGAAGGAAATATCGATACATCGGGAAGATGTCTTACAACTATTAGATAAACTGAAGAGTAGCAAATCACCTGGGCCGGATGGTATACATCCAAGGGTGTTGAAAGAACTGAAATTTGAGATTGCAGACCTGCTATCAGTAATCTGTGAACTATCATTAAAATCATCTCTAATACCTGAGGATTGGAGGATCGCCAATGTAAACACCAATTTTTAAAAAGGGTTCGAGGGGTGATCAGGGAAACTACAGACCGGTGAGTCTGACATCAGTACCGGGAAAAATGGTAGAAACTATCATAAAGAATAAAATTACTCAGCATATAGATAGTCATGACCTAATGGGAGACAGCCAACATGGCTTTAGACAAGGAAGATCTTGTCTTACTAATCTGTTATGTTTTTTTGAAGGAGTGAATAAACAGGTGGACAAAGGTGAGTCGGTTGATATTGTGTATCTGGACTTTCAGAAAGCCTTTGACAAGGTCCCTCATGAGAGAACTTTTGGCAAAACTAAAGAGTCATGGGATAGGAGGCAGTGTACTACTGTGGATCAGGAACTGGTTAAAAGATAGAAAGCAGAGGGTAGGGCTAAATGGCCAATTTTCCCAATGGAGAAAGGTGAATAGTGGTGTACCCCAGGGATCTGTGCTGGGTCCGCTGCTTTTTGACATATTCATAAATGACCTGGAAAGTGGAATAACGAGTGAGGTTATCAAATTTGCTGATGACACAAAACTATTTAAAGTTGTTAAAACCCAGGAGGATTGTGGAAAATTGCAAGAGGATCTTGATAAATTGGAAGACTGGGCATCAAAATGGCAGATGAAATTTAATGTGGAGAAGTGCAAGGTTATGCACCTAGGGAAGAACAACCCAAACTATGGTTACACGATGCAAGGTTCCACATTAGGAACCACCACCCAAGAAAAAGATTTAGGCGTCCTTGTGGATACCATGTTAAAACCCTCGGCCCAGTGTGCAGCGGCGGCCAAGAGAGCAAATAGAATGCTAGGTATGATAAGGAAAGGAATGGAAAATAAAACAAAAGATATTATAATGCCTCTATATCGTTCCATGGTGAGACCGCACCTTGAATATTGTGTGCAATTCTGGTCGCCATATCTTAAAAAGGATATAGCAATTTTAGAAAAGGTTCAGAGAAGAGCCACCAAAATGGTAAAGGGGATGGAAGGCTACTCCTATGAAGAAAGGCTAAAAAGGTTGGGGCTCTTTAACCTGGAAAAGAGACGGCTGAGGGGAGATATGATAGAAGTCTATAAATTAAATGAACGGAGTGGAACGGGTAAACGTAGATCGATTGTTTACCTTATCAGAATATAGAAAGACTAGGGGACATGCAATGAAGCTACAGGGTAAACTATTTAAGACTAATAAAAGAAAATATTTTTTCACTCAACGTGTAATCAAACTCTGGAATTTGTTACCGGAGGATGTAGTAAAGGCTGTTAGTGTAGCTGGGTTTAAAAAAGGTTTGGACAAGTTCCTGGAGGAAAGCTCCATAAACCATTATTAAGAAGGGACCCAGGATATCAATGCTTGAACCAATACAAGCATTGTGGAACCTGTGTCCCTTGGGGAAACTGCTAGGTACGTATGACCTAGATTGGCCACTGTTGGAAACAGAATACTGGGCTTGATGGACCTTGGTCTGACCCAGTATGGCATATCTTATGTTCTTATATGTTCTATTATCGATAGTACTATTGACTGCAAGGCAGCGGCACATATATTAGCCTCGTGGGATTATTACCCTATACCACACAGTGATCCCTCTACTATGGTCTGAAGTATTTTTTGCTATTTGTGTGATGAGATTCTCACCCTTCCTCACTTGCGGGTGTGAATAATCAAAAGGAGGGAATGTGATAGGCGATGGCCTAGCATGTAGCAGAGCTAGTTCTGAAGCCCTTTTTCTCCTGCTTTAAAATGTTATTGCTGAAGCCCTTTTTCTCCTGCTTTAAAATGTTATTGCTGATTTTGGAAAATTACAGAATGCTGTTAGCTGTTAGAAAGAAATACTGTTCTATTCTGGTTTGATAACATGTTCTGCTCTCCTGGAGATAAGAGAATTAAAACTTTTACTGTTTATTGTTTAGGTAAGCCAGATGTCTGCTTTAGTAGGAATGTCCTCCACTGTATTTTTGCTAGATGTGCACTGACCTCGTAATTAGGATGAAAATATAGCAGAGAAGCCGAACAGTGTAAGAATGTTTTGTCTAGCATTATGAAGATTGTTTAGTGTTTTGAGCCAAGGCTAGAGATACGTCTTAGCCTTGCTTTGTTTGGCCTTGCTTTGTTTTGCTTTTGATGAGAATGCTTCTGATATGCCTTCCACTATCTTTGCAAGCTAACTGACCTTGCAAGAGTAGCGAAATATACTGTATACTTTAGCAGAAGTATTATGTTTTGTGTTATGGTCTACCAAGACCAGGACCAATGAGAAGTTTTGCCTGTATTAGACTGGAGAAGAAAGGTATATAAACTGTCATTTTTCTGAGCTCTGGGCTCAGACATTTTGTATGCCAGTGCTGAGACTGTATATACAATAAAAGAGAGTTGAATCCTCGTCCATTGACTCTGGGTATTATTGGGGTTGCGGGCCCTTTGCTATTACAGTATTTGACCTCTCACTCCTTGCCCAACTGGGTGCTGCCAAACTGAAGGTAGCTGTGGAGGTAAAAAAAAAACACGGGGGGAAACTTCTGGGGGCCAGGGAGATTGCCAAACCCCCAGCCACTCTGCCCTGGATGAACCTTGTCCTCCTCCATGCCAATGCTCCCAAGCTGCCGGATAGTAGCCCCCTTGCATCACAGGCCAGACCAAATGTCCAGCTAGGCCCTGCCCTTCTAGACTGGCCTGCCCTCTCCTACCTCCTACCCCTGCTCCGCCCTCCCACGCCAGAGGAATAGGCACACCTTGTCCGTGACCTACCCCTTTCCCTAAGAGCCACCCCTGCTCCATTTGCACTGCCATCCCCCAGTCCTCGGCCTAGCATTGATGCATTCACCTCCATCGGTCCACTAGACTCAAACTCCATACAGGGCTCTTGATCACCCCTAGAAGGTACCCCGCCCCTGGGCTCCCTAACCCCTCGAGCCCTAGCATCATGCCTGCCTCTCGTAGGCAAATGTGGGGGCCCCCCACGCCCTCTCCTGGACCACCCGGCTCTTACAGACCCCCTATCCACCGCTCCATTCCCGCGATGACCCCTAGCCCTTCTCCCCATTCCTCTGCTCCCATATTCCCTTCTGCCCCAGCTGCGGCTACCAACTCCCCCTGTTCGGCCTGTGTAGATGTGGCCTGCTGTCCCCCTGCACTTACCAACCTTCTTGCCCCTCTCCCGACTCACCCAGCCCCTGCAAGGAGGCATTTGTAGGACTTTAAATGTACTTACTTATTTGCTTCTATCATATATATATATTTTTTTTATGTGTATATATATATATATATAATATATATTGTCACGGGGCCTCGTAGTAGGAGACTCCGTGTGTCCTCTAGGCGACTGCCTAGGGTGTTGTGATCACCTTGATCTGCTTTCTCTTTTATATACAGAGTCAGTCAGTCAGAGTGGTAAATTAAAGTAGGGTTTATTCCCGTTCCCTGGCGGATATCATTTCTTTTTGCAAACCAAATACAGAACGATGAAAATAAACTAAACAAAACAGCTGTGATACTTTTTCCTTCTCTCTTGTTCCTTTCACAAGACAGTTCAACATAAAGATGTTATCTCATCAGACAAGCATATTGTACAGTCCATCGGCTCAGGATCAGGGTAGATATTACTGCTGTCTCCCTGTATTACACTTGGATGGTGACTGTTACAGCCAGGCTCATATTTATAACATGTGCCAGGTTCACTGGCTGGGGGAAGGTAGACTCTTTCTTCTCCCAAACACCTGTCTAGCTCGGGGTTGTAGAAACCTCTTGTATCATAAGTTTCTTTATGAACAGCTTCACCTGGCTCTCTTACAGGGAAGTCTGTATACTTTCCTAGGTTAAAACTTTGCTCCCAACAAGGATTATAAAAATGCCCAGCTTCTCTTCTCTCCCCAACATAAGGTATTAACCCTTTTACCTTTTGTGGGCTTCTAGAATCAGCTGTGGGGTTTCTCTCTCTCAGCAAAGTTCTACCGGCATGTAGCAAATTCCTCCGTGGTTTGTGTAAACCCTCGGGGTTAGTGTCCCACTTCCTGCTTGCAAGGAAATCCTCCTGGGGACTATCTCTCCAGAGATTCGTTTCTCTAATGCTCTCTTGCACTTGCCTGGAGTTTCCCTTAAGAGCTCTTGGTCCTCCTGTGGTAGGCGACGGCCTATGATCCATGCTAATTGAACTAAGCAGACAGGCCTGAGCAGCTTGACCTGTAACTGAAGCCTGTAGTTAGGCCCAGAGGAATGAAAACCCCCCTGAATGACAACACCATAGAATTGAAACTTAACTCAGTTTAACTGAACATAGCTAAGCAGAAACGAAACTGAGAAAATAAAGAAAAACAAGTTTAATTGGTACTGATAAGGTGTGCTATGCTTCTATGGAATTAATTAACTCTGCAGAGAGCAAGGTCACAGTGCCTCTGCTTCCCATATGATTTAACAAGCTCCGCGACCTGGGAGGAGAGAATAAACAAGGTGGAGACACTGACCATTGTAATTGGGACTAGAAGGGGGGCAACCAGGTGCTGGGCCCAGACCAGAGTACCAATTGGATAGCCATATAAGTACCGGGACCAATAGATGGGTGATAGGGGTACTGGTACAAATGAAAAGTTTGCATATGCTTAGAATGGACAAGAAAGCTATAAAAGTTGTTGTTTTACTAGAAGCAATTGCTCAGCCATTTTGAAATTGCTTATTGCTTGAGCCATGTGCACATTAAACTGGCTTGGATCCTTGAAAAGACTCCTGGATTTATTTATTGCATGCTTATCTGCTGCTACATTCTTGGTGCGTTGGCCGGGAAGTGCGAGTGGTGGATAGTGTTCAAGTGAATAAATCCACGTAATTCGCCTTGAGGTTTGGTCCAGTTGGAACCATGCCAATCCGACGCAGGGGAATCTCCCTGGGCCCCACCGATCCTCTTGTATCGGAGGGAGTTCTGCCTGGCCTCGGCAGGCACTGAGTCCAGCTGGCTAACACTTCCGACCCGGGGGAGTCCAGGATCCAACTCAGAAGCTTGGGAACCAGATCTGGTAAGTATAGTTTTGAAAACCTGTCTAGACAGATGAGTTAGAACTGCAGTTTGCAAACTTTGGTAAGACTTAAGTCTTTGTTTGAAAATCCTTGCATGAGTATTCGCTAGGTACAGCTGTTATAGAGGATCATGATTCAGCCTGGTCAGAGCAGACAGGACTGGGTTTTTTGGTATGTCTAGACAGAAATAGAAAGAGCAGTACTGCCAGTGGAACTTGGAATTTGTAATCTCGAGATATTGGGAATTGGTAAGAGAGCTCTCAAGGAAGGGCCGAGTAACCCCGCATGGGAATTCGCCGGGTGAAACCCTCATCCTTTTTGTAATTGGGAAAAAGACTAGTCAGAATAGATAGAAAGGAATGCATTCTAAGATACGTTGCTAGCATGATTGTGTGAATGAAGTGTGAATGAGAGGTCTGGCAGCACGGACCAAGCAGAGTGGACTCTGGACTAGCGCAGTTCCTAGTCGGGTGACTGCGTCTAGGTCGCGAAACGGATGAAGCGTTTTGGTGTATTGTCCGTCCTGTGTATTTGATTTTTGCTATCTGTTGAAACTGCGAGTTTCCCTTTTGTTATATATGTGAGATTATTCTGTTGAGTAATTTGTGACAGTTCACTGATTAAGAAATTGTATTAATAGAGCAGAATGAAGACCCAAAACACCTACAGTCATTTTTAGAAATCAAAAAGCTGGTCTGACCCAGTTAGTTTTTCTACTGCAGTGTGAAAAACTGACAGGGGGCGTGTCTGAAGGAAAGAATGTCTAGTGTCGTCTTTCTAATCTTGTGCAGGCTTAAACCTCAATGCTGGTAGTTTGTGCTTATTTCAGGCAAATTGTACCTGTTTTATTTAATATGTTTTTGTTCCTTCTGCTGTGGTTATGTAATATATATCATTTATTTATCATTTAATAAGAATGTTTAGTCAGGATTGTGGGTCCCGATAGTTTTTGGGTTTAGCCTGAAAAGGATTAAGTTTGTATTAATCCCTTATGGGTTGCGGACCAAGTGAGAGGAATTTCTGTCGGCTGTATGTTCAAATTTTCAGTAAGCACTGAAACAGTTTAAATAGGAAATGATAAAGAACTGTTTTTGTTTTTCCTTTGATCTACAAAGTAATTAGATCACGACTTAACATTGATTTAAATTGTTTTTTTCTGGCATCTCTGTCCATGTGAATGAGAAGTCTCTTTTTATGAGCACAGTTCAATTGTTTCACTAGCTCTGTTTAACCAAAGTTTTAAAAACAAAGTTTATCTTTTTATGAAAGAGTATAAGTCATTTGAATGCATGCTTCCCCTCTGTGCTGGTTACTAATAACAAATCAGTTAGCTTTTCTGTATTTAAAAAAAAAAGGGAAAGGTGTACTGTATTTTATGAAAAATATCCGGAATGTCTTTTAAATATTTGCTTCCTGAACTAAAAAAAATAATTTCTTTTGCAGAGACATGCTGACAGATAGCTATAGTTCTCTCTATAAGAAGCATAATGGATGTATGTGCTCAATCTAAGTGTTTCCTGCCTGCCCTATGTTTACAGAAATAATAAGTGTCTTTTCAAGTATGATCAAGAATTTCAGTAAGGGATTTACTGAAGATTATGAAATGTCTCTGTCCCAATCAGGATTTTGCCCCAGAATTTCTAGATATCCTGTCTCGTCTCTCTCTCTCTCTCTGTAAGTAGTTTTGTTCAGGAGATTATGGTATTAAAAATGACAGCAGCCCGTTTGCAGATTTTTGTGTACTAGGGAGTGGCCCGATCTAGACCCCATCTGGCCCCGAGAGGGAACGTTCACTGTAGAGATTATCCAGTCAATACACCCGTAGAGTGCGGGTAGCGCACCCAGATCAGTACCCCTATATAGATTCCTGGTTAAGTATTTGTGAAGATCCGCCCTCCTGGGCGCAGCGCTGTTATGAGGAACAGTGCAGAATAATGTTAGCTAAAACAGATTCTAGACAGAAAACGGAACAGCCTAGAATGAAAGAGCAGGATAAGAAAAGCCACGAAGACCATCCTGGCAGATCCTGATTCCCCAGAAGTAGTCCTCAGGCAGCCCCGAACCCCAGGTCCAGTAAGAATAGCCGGCGGCGTCCTGCCCCAGAACCCCAGAGATGGCCAGAGCCAAGGCGGGACCCAACCCCGGTCCCCTCCTAGAGAAGAGAAAGACTTAGTGGAAAGAGAAGTGGAGGATGTAAAAAGTGAATCAGAAGCGGAGATAGAAGAAGGAGAGAGAGGAAATTCCCCAGAAGAGGAGGAGGACAGTGTACAAATAATCGAGAAAGCCAGCGCTAGCACTAGCACGCCAGTGAAAGAGAAACCCAAAGCAAAACCAGTTGAGAAAAAGAAAGCGACTCCTGCAAAGGCAACGACAATAACCCTTAGATCCCAAATGACGCCGGGGACAGCCCAACTGTTTCCCTTAAGGCAAGTTCCGGGAGTGCCCGTAAAGAATGATAATGATGAAGTGGTAGCGGGACCCCTAACTTATGTGTATATTCCTTTCTCTACAACTGATTTATTAACATGGAGGTCGCATTATGCCTCCTATACTAGCAAGCCCCAGGAGCTGACAGAATTAGTAACTAGTATTATGGAAACTCACCAACCCACTTGGCCAGATTGCCGTCAGGAGAAAAAAAAAAATCAACCTCCTGGATAGAGCATTGCTAGGAGAAACAGAATCCAGGAGAGGGGGGGGGGGGACTACAGATTCCCAAGTAGTTTGCTAGCCACCTCTGCAACAGGGGAATGTCCACCCCCTCCGGACTAGAAGTGAAAGTCAGCTGACCAGACTTGTTTAGAACTGAAAAAAAAAAAAAACTGCATTATACACTGAAGTTTTAGGACTTGATTGAACTAATGAACGGAAATTGCAGAGAACTGGATGAATTTGCGGGCATAATGGTTAAATGAAAGTTAATCAGAGGGTGTGTGAATTGTGAAAATAAATGTAACAGAGAAAGTGAATGATATTTTAGTTGAATGATGTGAGGAGGTTATCCTAATCGAAGGAACAGAGGAAGTGAAAAACTGGGTGTGAGTGCGCCCATTATAGAAAAAGAAGGACATTAGAGAAGTGAATGCCGTATCTTGACTCCACCCCAGGAGGGAGTACTTGATTGTAGAATCATAGACAGAATAAAACCAAGCACAGTGTTTCAGCACGAGAGTGGAGCAGCTATAGCGTGAGTGGCAGCCTGAGAGGGCTACAGCATGGATGAAGACTAGGCCAGACCGGACTCTCCAGTTTCCCTGGGTCCCCAGGAGTCAGTCTGAAAAATAGGGGACCAATATATGGACTTTTATGGGGGATACAGGAGCAGAATACTAAAGCCAGTAGCCCCTGTGTTTTTCTCGCAAAGCCTTTTCTGCAGAACCACATGTGTGAACTAGAAAAAAAAATAATAATAATGTACCAGTTCCTGTATATGCCTGAATGCCCTATTCCATTTTTGGGCCGAGACCTGCTTGCAAAGCTTCAAGCACAGATATCCTTTGTTGAAGGGGAAAAAAATGAAACTCAAAATCTGCTGGCCTGATGGTGTTAACTGTCCCCAAGAAGAAGAATGGCGGTTCTATTCACCTGCATCCAAAGCAACAAGCTGTACACTTACCAACCTCATAGCCCCACCTGGAGGATGGGCAGAAGATAATCTACCTGGCCTAGCGAAGAACATAGCCCCTGCCATTGTCACCCTCAAGCCAGTCAAGAAGCCTGGGACAGGTGATTACCGCCCAGTGCAGGATCTAAGAAAGAATGAATGATGCAGCTGAAACTATACAACCAGTGGTACCAAAATCCTTATATTCTCTTGGAACTGATCTCTGCTGAAGCTATACATTTCATCATTCTGGACTTAAAAAGATGCCTTTTTCTGTATACGCTTAGCCCAAGACCCCACTACAAGGAGGCAGGGCCAACTCATCTGGACAAGATTACCTCAAGAATTCAAGAACTCGCCTCACTCAGCAAAAGATTTGACAAGTTATCCAGAAACTCAAGAAAAAAAAAAAAGAAAAAATTCTACTTCAATATGTGGACAACTTGCTCATAACCACCAACTCAGAAAGTGAATGTCCACCAGCCACCAGTGAACTCTTGCACCTTTTTAATGAGGCTGGATACAAAGTCTCAAGAGCCAAAGCATAATTATGTCAAACAAGTTTAAATACCTAGGATTCCAGTTGTCCAGCGGAATTCGACGCCTGGAACCCTTACCAGAACGCAAAGCAGCTGTATGCAGTATTCCTACTCCAATCACCAGGAGGCAAGTGAGAGCCTTCTTGGGTGCCACAGAGTATGTTGTATATGGATCCCCAATTTTGCGCTGCTAGAGAAAAAAAACCAAAAAAAAAAAAAAAACATTGTAACAAGCTATAAAAGGAATGGAAAAGTATCCAGAGGAATGGGGACTTGAACAGGATGCAGTCTTTTGATCTTTGAAAAAAACACTCTGATGTTGTCACCAATTCTGGGTCTACCAGATGTCCAGAAAACCTTACAGTCTCTATGTTCATGAGTCGCAAGGAAATGTTCTAGGAGTGTTGACTCAATCTCTTGGACCTTGGCAACAACCAGTAGCCTATTTGTCAAACAATTGGATGTAGTTGCAAAAGGCTGGCCCCTTATTTGAGAGCTGTTGCAAGCTACAGCCCTCCTAGTGAGCAAAGCTGACAAGCTCACTTTGAGACAGAATCTTCAAGTTACTGTACCACACTCTGTTCTAACCAATATGAAATACAAAGGAAATTACTAGCTAACAAATCTATGAATGTTGAAATATTAGAGTATGTTGTGTGAAAACCCCAGATACAACTGAAGGGTCAGTCAAGCTTTCAATCCTGCTATGTTGTTATCAGTTGGTCTTGATCCCCTGATCATGACTGTTTAGAAATTATGGACACTGTATTCTCAAGCCACCTGGATTTGACTGATGTCCCTCTGGAGAACCCTGAACAGACTTTCTTTGTGGCTGAAGGCAGTTTCATCATCAATGGACATTGTTGTGCTAGATATGCAGTGGTGACCCCTGATTTGGTAGTTGAGTCCTCAGCCCTGGCCCCAGAAACTTCACCACAGAAAGCTGAACTGATAGTCCTCACTAGAGCACTAACAATAGGAAAAGAGCCCTGTCTAAATGTGTACCCAGATTTCAAGTATAACCCTTACAACCTTGCATGCATATGGGGCCCTGTACAAAGAATGAGGGTGGATAACCTTAGGAAGCAAGTCCATTAAGTATAGCCCCAAGATATTGATATTAATAGATACATACTGCCTATAAATCTCAGAATTTAGGAAAAGTAGAATATATGAATAGAACCCTGAAATCTCAGTTGTCTAAACTTTGCCAAGAGGTTTACCTGAAGTGGCCCCAGGTTCTTCCCATAGCCCTTCTTAGGATATACTTAGCCCCTGCCAAGTCTTTAGGAGTTTTCCCTTTTTGAGATTCTGTATGGGCAACCCCTGCCTATTGTATAGGAAATAAAAGGAGATATGAGACAGATAGGATCTGAAATTATTAGACATGAACTATTGGTTTTAAGTTCTGTTTTGGCAGAAGTCTTCATACTGAGTACAAAATCGATTACTCATCAATTTGCCTGCACCCCTGCATCCTTTCAAGCCTGGAGTCTCGGTGTGGATCAAAGAGTGGAGAAAGATACTGTTAGCCCTGCATTGGAGGGGACCCTATGTCGTCATCCTGTCAACAACTCCAACTGCAGTAAAAGTCGCAGAATTTGAACCTTGGACCAATCATAATCAAGTGAAGCCAGCAGCTGCTCTTGAACCTGATCACTGGACTACTGTACAGCATCCTGAGACTCCATTGCACCTCACCCTACGACAACAACCACGGACCTAAGACTTATTGGTCCCTCAGAAACTGCACTATTTCAAGACTGTTTGTTTATCTGAAGGTAAGCCTCGCATCTGAAAAAACCTGCAATCATCAGAAAGAGACTGTGTTGTGTTAAGAAATTGAATCTTCTAAGAGACTGTGTTTAAATACTCTGAAAGACTGTTTTGATCTCCTAAAGAGTGAACTGCTCTAAGGAAGCAATAATAGCCTAAGAGACTATGCTATGATATTTTAAGAAATTGAGACATCCCAGAGGACAGTGATACTTTGGAATCTACAGCCCTACTCCTGCCAAAACGCTGGTAGGTCTACGTACGGCAGAAGCTTGAGGATCTACAATCAACCCTACATCTGTTATCTGTTGTGGAAGTCGACAGTTCCACCAATTTTCCAGAGACTATGCCCATTATGAATTATTATTATTGCTTTATTTTGGCAGCAGCCTTGGAGTGCTTTGAAATGACTTTTGCCTTATCTCCCTGGGCAGCCTGTATAAGTACAACATGAACTGGACCGAAGGTCACTCAGACCTTGTTTTATCATTCTTCCTATACTTGCATTGGTATACTCTCCAATCCAAAAGTTGTTCTAGATCTTGACTTTCTACAAGGCTATGCAAGCCACCGTTGCAATTCCTCATACCACCACCAGAACTTGTTTCTTGAACTTGCTGGAGCAATAGCATCTAGTCTCCACACTTCTGACTGTTTCTATTGTGGAGGAACTAAGATGGGAGATCAGTGGCCCTGGGAGACGCAAGAACTGAACTATTCTATCCTATACAATCAGACTGATTTACATAATACTACTAGTGAGTGGGTATTGGCCCACCCCATTGTTGACAGTTTGTGTTTTTGTTCGGACTGGACCACAATCTACTACGAAGGATGGACAGCTGGTCTGTCTAAATCAGAAGCTTTACGACAGCACAACAAAAGATGCAACTGAACCTTCTAATCCTTTAGTTCTTTTTCCCACTCTTGCCAAACTATGGACTTTGACTATCTGCCTGTTGCTCCCTTGTTTCTTGCCATTTTGCTTGCAAATGATAACTTCAGTTATTAATAACACTGTAGAGCGTAAGACAGCTACAAAGATATTAGCTATGTGAACTTACTACCCTATACCACAGAGTGATACCTTTACCTAGTATTATGTGATTTGATTCTCACACCTTATTAACATGCGGGTGAGAATAATCAAAGGGGGGAATGTGGTAGGCGACGGCCTATGATCCATGCTAATTGAACTAAGCAGACAGGCCTGAGCAGCTTGACCTGTAACTGAAGCCTGTAGTTAGGCCCAGAGGAATGAAAACCCCCCTGAATGACGACACCATAGAATTGAAACTTAACTCAGTTTAACTGAACATAGCTAAGCAGAAACGAAACTGAGAAAATAAAGAAAAACAAGTTTAATTGGTACTGATAAGGTGTGCTATGCTTCTATGGAATTAATTAACTCTGCAGAGAGCAAGGTCACAGTGCCTCTGCTTCCCATATGTTTTAACAAGCTCAGCGACCTTGGAGGAGAGAAGTAACAAGTTGGAGACACTGACCATTGTAATTGGGACTAGAAGGGGGGCAACCAGGTGCTGGGCCCAGACCAGAGTCCCTATTGGGTAGCCATATCAGTACCGGGACCAATAGATGGGTGAGAGGGGTACTGGGACCAATGAAAAGTTTGCCTATGCTTAGAATGGACAAGAAAGCTATAAAAGTTGTTGTTTTACTAGAAGCCATTGCTCAGCCATTTTGAAATTGCTTATTGCTTGAGCCATGTGCACATTAAACTGGCTTGGATCCTTGAAAAGACTCCTGGATTTATTTATTGCATGCTTATCTGCTGCTACACTCCCAGACCTCCAAAGCTTCCCCTGGAGTTGTAACGTCTCCTTGGGTTTTGGGACTCTTTCTGCCTCGGTGACTTGCCTGCCTGATGCTGGAACTACACCTGCACCTGACTGTCACTCTCCTCCTCAGAGTCCTGCTTGCTTTCTTTCAGGTAACTGCTTGGACTTCTTTCCGTGCTCTCCTTCCTGCTCTGGGCATGAGCTTCTCTCTGACTCTTGGTCTGAGGCTCCGTGTTGGTCTGAAACTCAATCTGAGTCTCTGTGCTAGTCTGACTTCCTGGTTCTAACCAGGGCCCTTTGTACCTCCCCTCTCTGCACATTACGTCAGCTTCTAGGGACAGGTGTTTGTGATTAGACTCCTGAATTCTATCTGCGTCACTGCTCAGGAAAGGAAATCTCATTTTAAACCCTTCCTTTTCTATCTGTGCTGATGGCACTGGCTGCTCAGCCCTTCCTAGCCATGCTGAATCCCTCTGCCTAGCCAAGTTTGAGGTGAGTTCTTCACTCCCACTAAGCTCACTTGGCTCCACTGTATCACTATATATATATATATATTTTTTATACTATTAATATTCAAGATACAGCCCTTATCCTTCCACCCAAATTAGATCACACACTTGCCTGATTGTCCCAGCCAGCTGTTTTTCAGCGAGAATCCCAGCCACGTGGCCTGAAAAGTGCCCTCCAAACTCTGACTGCCGCTCCATATGCTCTGCATGTGCTAGTTTCACCCCCCACGCCGCCTTCTCCCGAGTGCCGATGATCTGCCGAAGCCTGCCGCATTCCGCACAGTCTGCCACGAGACTGGTTCGCGACCCACCGCTAGCTCTTCTGACCGCTACAAATTGCTTTTGAGACCAGCACGCCAGCCATGCTCCTCCTCACCAGCTCCCGAGTGAAGACTGCAGTCCCGCCGACCCCCCCCCACGCTTGCCCCAACCCTCTTGTTGCCTCCAAGCTCCTCATTGGCTCCCGCACCACTCGATCACTCCGCGGGAGCCAATTGATTTAAAAGATGCCGTCCTCTTCATCCCAGCAAGCCACCTCTCCTCGGAGGCCTTCCCTGCACTGGGACCACGCACCGCACCGCTCCCCGGTTACCAGCGGCCATCGGGTACGTGGCCCCGCGACCTTTTCATTCTTATGTTAGTCTTATATAAGTTACACTGTAGCTTCATTGCATGCCCCTAGTCTTTCTACATTTTGATGGCATAAACAATCGAACTACGTTTACCCGTTTCACTCCATTCATTAACTTATAGACCTGTATCATATTTCCCCTCAGTCGAAAGACGTGGTAGGGAAAGACAGAGCTTATTGTATTGAACTTTAGACCTAGAATGACTTGTCAATAGGACCCAACACAGGCCGTGTTTCGATTACCCTTCTTCAGGGGTCATCTGGCATGCTACATTCATAAATACATAAACAAATTGAAAAAAATCAAACTGTAATACAACCTTAAATCATAACATTGATAAAATAAAATAAAAACTAATCATAAATTTAAAACCATTTAAAACAAATAAGACAATAAAGCCCAGGATCATAATGCCACCTCAGCAAATGTTAAATTATCTGCAAACACATAAATAACACTTTGCAAACATGTAATTATAAATGAAATGATAAAGAAATAACATGTTATAAACAGCATAAAAACACAGTTAATAAAACCAATATAGAAATTTCAAATTTCACATAAATAATATGTAAAGTTATAAATTAAATAAACCAAATGTATTAAGAATAAGTTAAAAACAGCCTAAACGAAACAGCATTGATAAATACATTAATATAACAATAATAAAAAAACATAAAACCATCCATATAAATGTGTGTCATTAACTAAAAATATAGGTATATGAGTACCTCTGTAAACTAGATAAGTCAATTATGATGATCTCGTACTACAAAAAAAAGAAAAGGGATGGTAAAATGAAGCAGGAGTGAGACAAAAAAGGTGAAGATACTTCTGAATCATAGATTATAATTTAACTTCTTATATCAATCTCAAAAACGTAAAAATTTTAAATTTAAAATTTTGAAAAGAGAATAGTAAGGCATAAGAACATTACAAACTTTTAAAACAACATTAAAAATATATATGTATAAAAATAAGAACACGTAAAACTTACATGCTCTTAAAATGGTATGTTATACAAAATTAAAAACTGTGCCATGAATTAGACCAAGGAATATGTGCTAGATCATGTAAAAACTATCGGAAGAAATCTAATCTATAGTTTCTCATATTTGAAAGCAGACTAGGAGTGTGAGGAAAAGTAAAATCACGCCCGTATTGTTTCCGTGAACATATATATTTCTGCCTATCTAAAAACCGCCAGTATTCAGGACAACTGATTTCAAACCACGGGTTTCATGTTATATTATTCTACACAGAACTAAGGAAACATAGTTGTTCGCAACATTAAGAGAATAAAATTTGTGTGCCTGTATTGCACCAATCGTTGGCTATAAAAACTTTATATATAAAAAGAAAAATGAGTGGAGGAGTAGCCTAGTGGTTAGAGCAACTGCCTAGTACCCAGAAGATCAAGGGTTCAATTCCCACTGGCACTCCTTGTGACTTTGGGCAAGTCACTTTACCCTCCATTGCCTCGGAAGTAAAGGCTGGCAATCTACTTCTGGCGATACATTGCCAAGAAAACCCAGAGGTAGCTGGGTCGCTATGAGTCAACACTGACTTGATGGCACTAAAAAAGAAAAACTGGGAATAAAAGTTCATTAAAAATCCTTAAAAAAGTTTGTTATCATATATAAAAAAGGAGGCTTCGATATACCCATGCATCGCTATTAATTACACATTATAAAATACATTATATGTAAAACGCAATGCTAATAGAGTTAAAAAAGTTGGAAAGTTGAAAATGACAGTGTCATGCACAAAGCCGGAGGATTGTACACCGGACTATTTACTAACTGAAATTTCAGTCTCTATTCTATAACTCATTACACCAAATGATGTAAATAAAGGTGACAAATCCCATCTTTGACAGTTTCATAAATCTTTAGTCTTGTGTATTCCAAGTAATGCACAAGCTTTAGAAGAGCCCTCCTGTGGGTAAGAATTGTGTACTAACAAGAAACGCCAGCGCTTGCGCTGTCAAGATAAAAGTCTAAACCGCAGGAAGGATGACGTATGCTTACTCTGATAGGCTGATCGTTCTTCAGATTGCTAGATAAGATTTCTAATGTGCTCAATCTGATTGGTTGATCGTTCTTCATGTTGCTGAATAAGAACCTAGTGTGCTCATCTGATTGGCTGGTCCTTATTTAAAAGTATATGGCCATATATCTATGGGGATGGGAAAACCCATATAATGCTAGTAAATTAAAAAATATATATTAAGATCACCTCTTGCAGCTTTTTGAAATGAAGGGGAGGGGAAAGGGGGAGGAAGGGGGAAGAGGAGGGGGAACGGGAGGGGGAGGAGGGGAGGGGAGGGGGAAGAGGGGAAGGGAGAGGGGGAGGAGGAGGGGGGAAGGGGGAGGGAGAGGACCAATGGAGAGGAGATTACAAAAAGACTGAAAGGTCTTTCTTGAACTGTGAAACCATTCATGTAATATATGTAATTCAATGCCCCTTTATGTTGGCAAAAATGAAAAGGCCGCAGGGCCACGTACCCGCCTGCCTTTGGTAACTGGGGGAGCGGTGCGGTGTGTGGTCCCGGCGCTGGGATGGCATCCTAGGAGAAGGGGCGGGGGGGGGGGGGGAGGAAGAGGAAGGCATCATTTAAATCAATTGGCTCCCGCGGAGGATTCAGTTGCGCGGGAGCCAATGAGGAGCCTGGAGGAGGAAGGAGGGTTTTGGTGAGCGTGGGGGCCGGTGGGAAGGCAGTCTTCACTGGAGAGTAGGCGCGGAGGGTAGTGGCTGGCGTCCCACCTTCCCGCCCTTAGGGAGGTTCGAGTGATTAGGAGATAGGGGGTGTCGCAGCTGGGGGGTGCGGGATCCCGGATGTTTCTGTGGTCTGGAGCCTTAGGCAATACCGATGGTGGGGGTGGGGTACCCCCGACCCGGACAACCCCTGGGGGCTTTTGCTAATATGGCGAAGCCGGAAGAAGGGGTGGGTTTTGAAGATAGTCGTGGGCCTGTCCCTGGCAGAAGCGGAAAGGAAGTCACCTTGCTAATCATATGGCTGGTGAGGCATTGTTCCGCTGACTGGATGACTGATGATGGATGTTCAAAATGTTGTTGGATAATGTTAAAATGTTAATAAAGCAGGGGCACTCATGAGCCCGCTGCGTGATGGCCGCACTTTAACTGAGCTCCGTCCCAAATTCCCCAAAACTTCAGCTAACATGCGCTAATTGAAGCAATTTTCCCCGACTTTACCTGCCCTGGGTCGGCACTGGCAAGCGGTGTCCTTCGGAACCCAGACAAATCGCCCAGTAAGATCTCTGGCGGCTGGGAACCTGCGGAGCCCGTCCCTGGAATGCGGCCTGCTGTGTGACTCTCATCGACGCTTGCTTCGGGCCTGAATAATCCCACGGCTGACCTCAGCGACTCGGGCAGATCGGACGGCATCTGAGCGGAGTCCCTCTGGGCTGTACTATTGGACCCCTGTGCCGGGTCAGAGCACGTGCGGCAGCCCGCTGCTGGGTGGAGCATTATCCCCAAGGTTGGGGCGCCTGACCGCGGACTTGGAGTCTTTTTTGCTGGGCCGAGGAGAAGGCCTGGATTCCTCGCGGCAACCGCTAGTGCTCACCACATTATCCTGCCAGCACCAATCCCCCCGAGGGGGGTAAGTACAAAGGCTACTCTTTTCTTCTCATACCCTCTGGATTATCAGCGGCGCCAATGACAGTGGCAATCTGTTAGCAACCTCGTACCCCGCCGAGGTCCTTGCTTCTCAGCGTGGATCCCATGTGCCCTGCTGGAGTGCTTCTGTGCTTATTCTGACTTTTGATCTCCCATCGGTGTATAACACCTTGAAGTCCTGGGCATTTTGCATTCTATCTTCACATAGCTCAGCAGAGCAATTCGAACACTGTATCTGGCAGCTCGCCTTTTCGGGAGGGCCTAAGGCAGCCTTCCCCTCGTTGCCCCGCTGTCTCTCCAGTGCTTCGGTCCTTGCGGACATTGACTGTATCCATCTCCTCACACGTGAAACAGTAACTGCCTTGCGGGCTTGCGAAGCTCTGTGCACCTCTCTCTCCCTAGTGTCTCTGCCCTTGCTGACATTGACTGTATCTTTCTCCTAACACTGTGTGGCACTGGTGGCCCCGTGGGATGGCTGCTAAAGCTAAGATCCTTGAAGCCCGAGAGGAGAGGCGTTGCTCCCAGCGACTGCAGTGTAAGTCTCGGGCCCCAAGCATCCACGTGAACAATCTCCCCCATCAGGCACTGATGATGAGACTGTAAGTGAAGATGAACTGGATTCCCACAAACAGCTCACCTCTGCTCAACTCAAACAAGAACTCCGCAGAGGCTTTGCGGAGTTAGCCAGCGAGTTCCGCTCTTTACGTGAGGAGCTGATGAAACATGTCGCAGAACTACGGACCGATGTTAAAGAGCTGGGAGCCCGAGTAGAGGACGTGGAGACCAAAGTGGTTGACCAAGATGGGACTTTGATGGACTTACAATGTGCACTTGACCGGCAACATGCGCAAGCAATGGAGCTGAGTTATAAAATTGATGACATTGAAAACCTCTCCCGCCGCAATAATGTGCGTTTTCGCGGGATTCCAGAAGCGGTGGGGGGCGGGGAAGATTTACCAACCGTGCTTAAACTGTTGATAGCGGAGCTGCTCCCGGCGGAGGACCTGGCTGCGCATGCTCCTGGGATGGAAATTGAACGAGTTCATCGTGCCTTGGGAAAACCTCCCAATAACCAACCTCATGATGTTATTGCGAGATTCTTGCGCTATTCTGATGCTGAGCTTCTCATACGTCGAGGCCGGGAGAAGAAGACGGTCCGCTTCCAGGACGCAACAGTGTCAATCTATCAAGAGCTTTCGACGTTTACCTTGGCGCACCGGAGGGAGATGAAACCAGTTACAACGGTCCTTAACAGCAAGGGGATTCGCTACTCTTGGTCTTTTCCATTTAGGATGAACTTTCTTTTGGGCAATAAAAAGGTTTCAGCAAAAGACCATACTGAAGCTTGGCGAGCTCTTCGCCAGGCGGGACTAGTTGATGATAATGCTCAGCCTCACCCGCCGCCCCCTAAGCCTCAGCACTCTAAGTGGACCCGAGTGGGCAAGACCGCTTGATTTTTTGTGGAATAGGAGAGCTTTTATTACCTTTAAGGGAGCCTCCTTTTGTGGGTCTCCCGACCTTCAGATCTCTGGTTGAATGACCGGCCTTGGTGCTTGGCTGTTTTTTGATTTTTTCTTCTTTGTAATATTTTCCACTGAGTTATTGGCCATTGGCATGGGCCAGCCTGGGCCTCCACCCTACTATACATAGGGGGTGGTGGGTGACTTGCAAATGTTTTGATGATGATATTGTTCTGATGAGGAGGCATGATGGGTTTGACCCAGGGTGGGTGGGGGAGTAGTGGGGAAATGCTATTATATGTTGTGTTTGTAATGTTGCTTTGTGGGGATTTGGGGGGAATAGGGTTTGTGGTCAATTTACCGTGTCCTGTATTAACTTTGACAGGCAGGTGGTATTGACGGGAAGGGGGGGGGGTTTGGGTTTGGGGGGGGGGACTATGGCACTTGTGTCTGGTGTGTGGAATAGGTGGGCCCGGCTAAATAACCCTCTAGGTTTGCTGGGGGGGCGCTGTCACTGGGACCCCTCGGGTAACTGGAGGGTACGAGGGTTTAGATTGTGAATAGCAATCGTGCGCTTTATTTCTTTGACTGTTAAGATTCTTAACTCCCCAAGGAAGCGGTCGCTGCTGTTTTCGGAATTACGCGCTTTGCAAGGGGACATTGTTTATTTACAGGAGACCCATCTTCAGAATTGTAAGCAGGGCTGGTTAAAGCGGTCCCCGTACACTGAGGTGCGGGTGGCCTCAGATGCGCAGGGCCGGAAGAAGCGGGGAGTGGCCTTCCTATTTCATCAGAGCCTGTCCTTGCGGATAGAGGAGGTAAAAAGAGATGCCCTGGGGAGGTGGCTTTTTTTGAATGTTCGCTTAGAAGGGCACTTGCTAACTTTAGCTAATGTTTACGCGCCCAATGCAGGTCAGGGGTCATTTTTTACGTGATTGAAAGCTTTATTGGCGGACTTTGCAAAAGGTCCCATTGTTTTTGGTGGGGATTGTAACACGCATCTGGTGCCCCATTTGGATTCCACAGGTCGCGCTGGGGGGGGAATGGGGGGGCCGGCTAGAGCCCTTCAACGCCTTATGCTAGATTTAGGGTTGCGGGATGTTTGGAGGGACACCCATGAGGGGGAGAGGGGTTATACTTTCTACTCTCCGGTCCATCAGGTTCACACTCGCATTGATTATTTTCTACTGGATCAGCGCCTGATGGATGGGAGAGTGAAGGCTGGACATGGAGCGCTGACTTGGTCAGATCATGCCCCGTGCTGGCTTGCCCTCCTGGCCGGCTTGTACAGCGAGCACCAATGCCTTTGGCGCTTAGATGCGAGGCTCCTGCGGCGGCAGGGTGCAGTGCAGGACCATGTCCGCTTCATCACTTAATTCTTTGAGCTTAATAACTCTGGGGACGTTTCCCTTCCCACGGTGTGGGATGCTTTTAAGGCTACGGCTCGTGGTCAACTCATGGCTGAGACGGCCCGCACGCGGAAAATGTGGACACGCGACCACGACCAGTTGGTGAAGGAGTCTACTCGACTAGGTTTGGAGCACACCCGAACCGGCTCGCAGAAGGTTTTGCGGCAATGGCGGACTGTTCGAGCCAATTTGGATGCGTGTTTGCAGAGGGAATTAGATAATAAGCGCCGGAAACTATGGCAAACTTTTTATGAGCATGGGAATAAAACTGGCGCTTCTTGGCCTTGCGTCTTCGGCAACAGCAGTCCACAAGAGTGGTCCGCGAACTGTGCGATTCTGGGGGACAGAAAAGGGTTATTTCACGGGAGATACGCGATCTTTTTGCTGACTATTTGGAGCAGCTCTATAAGGCAGAGCCCTTTGACCGGGATCGTGTGCAGGACTACTTACAGAGGATTGCCCTGCCGCGTCTTCCTGCCCCTGACTGAGCTCAATTAGATTCCGAATTTACGGTGGATGAAGTGGAAAATGCAATCCGGCGGCTGAAAACTGGCAGTGCGCCGGGTAGTGATGGCTTCCCAGCGGAATATTATAAGAAGTTTCAGGTACAATTAGCGCCAACCTTGACCATCTTGTTCAGTGAGGTCTTGGGGGGGGGGTTTCTCTCCCCTCGTCCCAACGTGAGGCATTGATAGTGATGATACCCTAGCCAGGTAAACCCCTGCACGACGTGGCGTCATATCGCCCCATTTCCCTGTTAAATGTTGACGTTAAAATATTTGCCTCTGTGCTGGCTGCACGCTTGAACCGGGTCCTTCCGGTCTTGGTTCATCCAGATCAGGTTGGATTTGTGCCGGGTCGCCAGGCCGCAGATAACATAAGGTGTATGTTGCAGGTCATTCACGTGGCCCGACGGGAACCGCAACCCGCTTTGCTAGTGGGGATTGACGCAGAAAAAGCTTTTGATCGGGTCGATTGGGGATACCTATGGTGTGTTTTGGTGACAATGGGCTTTGGCCCTAATTATATCCGCTGGGTTCGTAGTCTCTGTCAACATCCTCAGGCATGCGTTCGGATTAATGGGGGACACTCGAGACACTTCTCCCTGGAGAGGGGCACACGTCAGGGTTGCCCTCTTTCGCCTCTGCTTTTCGCACTTGCGATGGAACCCTTGGCACAGAGCTTTCGTGACCATCCAGGCTTGCAGGGGGTCCGCATCGGCCCCGCGGAATATCGGATTGCGCTCTTTGCGGATGATATCATCTTGTCCCTGGTAGATCCGTCTGCTTCCCTTCCAGCCGCGATGCAGCTGTTTACAAGCTTTTCTCGGACATCCGGTTTTAAAATTAATTACACTAAATCGGAGATCTTGAATGTCGGGGTCCCCGGGGCGGTTTGTGCGGAGCTCCAAGCGGCCTATCCTCTTCGATGGGTATCAGGTGCCTTACGCTACTTAGGGGTTCACTTGACTGTGGAGCGGGCAGACCTCTTTAAAGCTAACTATGATCCTCTGCTCCGTCAGGTTCGGCGGGACTTCGATATTTGGAATGGCTTGCTCCTTTCCTGGTTTCGGCGTATAGCGGTAGTCAAGATGGTGGTCGTCCCCCGCTTTCTTTATTTTTTTTCAGGTTCTACCGCTTCCTATTGCGCGGGCCACTTTGGCGACTTGGCAGCAGTTGCTTATGAAGTTTATCTGGCATTATCGTCGTCCGCGCTTAGCGCGGCATGTTCTCTATGCCCGTACGCGCTCTGGAGGTATGGGCATGCCCACTTTGCACTGGTACTATGCGGCGGCGCAATGTCGGGCGGGAGTGGAGTGGATGATTGCTGATAGCACCAAACGATGGGTACAGCTGGAAATAAGTTTGGCAGGGGGAGCGGGGTTAGGAGATTGGCTGTGGCTGGGCCCAAAGCTCCGGCGTGGTAAATGCATCAGTAATCCCTATGTTCTCCATACCCTCCGTTGCTGGGATCAACAGTTTCGGTCCCGAGGTATGGACTTGTCCCCTTTGGCCCCTATAGTAGATAATGCTTCTTTCCCACTGGGGTTGAGTGACTCAGTCTTTCGGCAGTGGGGTCATCATGGCCTTAGCCGGGTCGGGCAACTCTTTGATGAAGGTCGGTTACAACCCTTCCGTGCATTACAAGGCGAATTTGACATTCCAGATGGGCATCTCTATCAATATACGCAGGTGACACATTGGGTTCGATCTAGGTTGGTTCGGCCCCAGGTTGCTCGGGACCTGACGGATCTGGAACGTTACTGTGAGGGATGCACTACTACTAAAGGACTCATGGCGACCCTATATGCCCACTTGCAGGGGTCCCAACCGTGTTCTACAAGGCACAGGGAGCTTTGGAACTCTGATTTGAATTTCTCTTATGATGAGCAACAGTGGGAAAGGGTGGAAACGCGCTTGTGGAAGAGTTCGGTAGCGATTAATGCCCGTGAAACTAATTATAAATAATGTACCGGTGGTATATGACTCCGGCACGGATCTCTCGTATTTATCCTGGGGCTGTGGACCTATGTTGGCGTAACTGTGGGCAGCGGGGTACTCTGGGGCATATTCGGTGGGCTTGTCCCCGCATTCGCGCCTTTTGGAGGGGTGTACAATTCCGACTGCAGCTGCTTCTGGGAGTGAGCATTCCTTGGGATCTGGGGATTTTTCTTTTTGGGGCCTCGGTGCCGGGTGCACGGGCTCTGCAGCTCGCTTTACTCCGCCACGGCCTGAATGCGGCCCGATTATCCCTTGCAGCAGCATGGAAGCGTGCTTTGGCCCCTTCCTTCCAGGTTTGGTTGGAAAGAATGTGGGATATGTATACAATGGAGCGGGGGGTAGCTATTAGCAGGATGCGTTTGGCGCGCTTTGAGTTGGTGTGGGCACCCTTTGTTTCTCGTTATGGTGCATGATTGCTACGGACAGGCGGGGGGGGGACCACACAGACTTCAAAGGGAGCTTACCCCCTCTGTGTGCTTCTTTTTCACCGCCTTCCCTTGCCTAAGGATTAGCAAGCCATAGATGGGGGGATTGGGGGGTGGGGGGGAGAGGGGTTTTGGGCTAGGGAGGTTTTGGGGGGGGGGGAAATGGGAGGTTTGGGGGGGTTGTTGTTCCCCCTTTTTCTTTTCTTTTCTCCTCGGAGCTTCGACCTATGAGCCATCAAAGCGGAAGGGGGGAGCAGTGGGGGGAGGGGGGGAGTGGGTAGGGGAAGGGGAGGGTGGTTGTCTTGTACCTATTCTAAAACTACAAAAATGAAGGCGTATTGTAGATTACCACTGTGTTTTGAAGCTCTGCTTTTGCTGTTGCACTCTTTTGGATGATGTTTGTGGTTCTTGTTTCTATGTATTTTTTGGCAGCCTTTCAATAAAAAAAAAAAATGTTAACAAAGCAGTGACCAGTTGAATTCCCATTATTGTGCTAGTGTGGTTATTGAAGGAGGGGGGATGGAAGGGGTGGGGACGGGAGGTGAAGGGGAGCACCGCATCCGATGTACTTCGGTTACAATCCGTAGCATCTGTGTAAGGATAATTGAACACAAAAGCTGTATTAAGAGGGGTGTAGCAGATAAACCCCTAGTAGCACACTGGCAAGAACAAGCACATAAAGTTACAGATTTAAAGTTTTTTGTTATCAAAAAGGTGAAAATGAATTGGAGAGGGGGTGATATCAATAAGACAATAATGAGATTAGAACAAAAATATATTTTTATGATGGACTCTTTAGCACCAAATGGTTTAAATTTAGATAGAGACCTTTCAATTTTTTTGTAATCTCCTCTTCATTGGTCCTCTCCCTCTTCCTCCCCCTTCCCCCTCCTCCTCCCCCTCCCCCTTCCACTCCCTCCTCTGCCCTCCTCCCCCTCCCCTCCCCTTTCCCCCTCCCCCTTCCTCCCCTTTCCTCCCCTTCCCCCCTCCCCTTCAGTTCAAAAAGCTGCAAGAGGTGATCTTAAAAAATATATGTTAAGTTACTAGCATTATATGTTTTTTCCCATCCCCATAGATATGGCCATATACTTTTAAATAAGGGTCCTATTTATTTATTATAAATATACTTGGGATACTATTTAATAAAAGTATGTTTATGTTTATGTGTCCTTCCTCCCTCCCCCCCACCCCCCAGAACACAGCCCAATATTCCCACATATCGCCACACTGGACTTCTTATCCAATAACATGAAGAACGATCAGCCAATCAGAATGAGCACATTAGAAATCTTATCCAGCAATCTGAAGAACGATCAGCCAATCAGAGTAAGCATACGTCATCCTTCCCGTGGTTTAGACTTTTATTTTGACAGTTTTGTAAGTATTAAGTGTTCTTATTGTTATACATATATATTTTTAATGTTGTTTTAAAAGTTTACACTGTTATTATGCCTTACTATTCTCTTTTCAAATTTTTAAATTTTAAATTTTTACATTTTTGAGATTGATATAAGAAGTTAAATTATAATCTATGATTCAGAAGTATGTTCACATTTTTTGGCTCACTCCTGCTTCATCTTACCATCCCTTTTCTTTTTTTTGTAGTACGAGATCATCATAAGTGACTTATCTAGTTTACAGAGGTATTCATATACCTATATTTTTAGTTAATGACACACCTTTATATGGATGGTTTTATGTTGTTTTTTATTATTGTTGTTATATTAATGTATTTATCAATGCTGTTTCATTCTTAATACATTTGGTTTAATTTATCACTTTACATATTATTTATGTGAAATTTGAGATTTCTATATTGGTTTTATTAATGGTGTTTTTATGCTGTTTTTTTGGCTATCATTTCATTTATAATTACATTTATGAATGTAGCATGCCCTGAAGAAGGGTAATCGAAACACGGCCTGTGTCGGGTCCTATTGGCAAGTCATTCTAGGTCTAAAGTAAATAGATTGTAAATAATTACCCTTGTTATCCAAGTTCCTTCCCTTGTTATCTGTAAACTCATGCATGTTGACTGTACTGAGATTTTTGTTCTATGTGAACTGCGCTGATGCTGAATAGTGCGGTATATAAGAGAATATAATAAAATAAATAAAATAAATAAATAAAGTTCAATAAAATAAGCTCTGTCTTTCCCTACCACGTCTTTTGACTGGGTTTTCTTCAATTAATGTAGATTTTGGGCTTCTGTTGGTGGACTCATATTTCCCCTCAGCCATATCTTCCAGGTTGAAGAGTCCTAACCTTTTTAGCTTCTCCTCATAGGGGTATCCTTCCATCCCCTTTACCATTTTGGTGGCTCTTCTCTATATCTTTTCTAATAATGCTATATCCTTTTTAAGATATGGTGACCGGAATTGCACACAATATTCGAGGTGCAGTCTCACCATGGAACGATACAGAGGCATTATAAAGCCTTTGCTTTATTCGCCATTCCTTTCCTTATGATTCCTAGCATTCTATTTACTTTCTTGGCTGCCATTACACACTGGGAAGAGGGTTTCTACATGTTATCCACGATGATGCCTAAATCTTTTTCCTGGGTGGTGATTCCTAATGTGGAACCTTGCACCTTGTGGTCTTCCATTTTCTGTGCTGCACACGTGGGTTTAGTTCAGATTGCCTTGGTGTTCTCTAAGAAGAGGGGTGTTTCCAGAGCTCTCCCAAAGGTGATTTTTTACTGAGTTGCTGCATAACTGTGAGTCTTGTTTCCAAATAACTGTGCATCTGTTTGTCTCCACATAGCTCTCTATCTGTCCATAGTTGGGTTCCTTACCCACTCCATTGCTGTAGAGGTTTACCTTTTAAAGTTTCTCTTACCCTTCTCAGCCGTAACTTACCTTGCCTCTCTCAACTAACTGGGCTTTATGTGGTACCCCCCTCCTTCCTGCTGAGGGTTCAGGACAGGGTACCTTGTAACTGCCCTCTTTAGTAGGACTTTTCTCCCTCCCTCCCTCCCCAGCACCCACCCACCCCTTGGCTAATTGTACCTTTATAGGTACTTGCACATCTTAGAAGAAAGGGGCTGCTCTCAGGTGCAGCTCGTTATCCAAATCAGTCATACACGGAGGATCTGAGCTTAATTAATTAAGCTTCAGGTATACAAGGTGTATTAGGGGTATTAGATACACTTTTATTGGTATAAGCATCTACACCAATCCTTAGTATATACAGATTTTAAAAGACCTAAACACAAGCTTTAAACTAAGATGCAGACAGAATCCAGCAACGAGATGGGGGTATTCCGGTATTTTGCATTGAGTGTCGCATGTATGATTTTCTCCCAGTTGGTGAGAGGTCTTACGTATGCACTAAGTGCAAAGAACTCTTTGCTCTCAGGGAGCGAGTCCGTTCTCTAGAGGCTAGAGTAGCAGACCTGGAAGACATAAGAAAGACAGAGATGTACATGGACGTGACCTACAGGGATATAGTCCTGAAGTCCCACCTCCAGTCTGGCAGCATCCCTGCTGCCATGGAGGAGAGAGGTCACATGACAGGAGAGCATCACCCTGGTGTGGCAGGAAGTGATCCTGTAACTAGGACCTGTCCTCCAGGTGATGTAAAACCTCTTGCACCGAGGACGTTTCTCCAGGGCCACGTGCCCATGAGGGGAGGGTCAGGACAGCTGTTATAGTTGGTGATTCAATCATTAGGAATGTAGATAGCTGGGTGGCTGGTGGACGTGAGGATCGCCTGGTACATGCCTGCCTGGTGCGAAGGTAGCGGACCTCACGCACCGCCTAGATAGGATCGTAGATAGTGCTGGGGAGGAGTCTGCTGTCTTGGTACATGTTGGTACCAATGACATAGGAAAATGTGGCAGGGAAGTTCTGGAGGCTAAATTTAAGCTTTTAGGTAGGAAGTTGAATTCCAGAACTTCCAGGATAGCATTCTCCGAAATGCTTCCTGTTCCACGTGCAGGACCCAAAAGACAGGCAGAGCTCCGGAGTCTCAATGCGTGGATGAGACAATGGTGCAAGGATGAGGGTTTTGGATTTGTTAGGAACTGGGGAACATTCTGGGGAAAGGGGGGGGCTCTTCCGAAGGGATGGGCTTCACCTTAATCATGATGGGACCAGACTGCTGTCATTAACCTTTAAAAAAGTGATTGAGAAGCTTTTAATCTAGAAATGAGGGGAAAGCCGACAGTCACCCAGGAGCGCATGGTTCGGACGAAGGTATCCTTGAAGGATACTACCAAAAGCAATGAGGTTCCAAAAGGGAGTATAGTAGCCGAAATGCCCTTGAGTAAGGAGCAGACAGAGAATAAAGATTCCAAATTACCCATGCCTACCAATAGCCAGATTAATATGAATAAAATACAGTCTCTAAACTGCTTGTATGCCAATGCTAGAAGTCTAAACAATAAGATGGGAGAGTTAGAATATATGGCACTAAATGAGAGGTTAGATATGATTGCACTCTCAGAGACATGGTGGAAGGAGGATAACCAGTGGGACACTGTGATACCTGGATACAAACTATATCGTAATGATAGAGCTGATCAATTGGTGGAGGGGTTGCGCTCTATGTTAGAGAGGGCATTGAGTCAGAAAGGATTAAAGTTTTGTAGGGAACAAAATTTGCTGTAGAATCTCTATGGATTGAAATTCCACTTATGAAGGGGAAGGTGATGGCAGTGGGGGTGTACTATCGACCGCCTGGCCAGAATGAACAAATGGATGATGAAATGCTCAAAGAAATCACAGAAGCTAACAAAAGTCACAACAGAGTAGTAATAATGGTGATTTCAATTACCCGGTATCGGACTGGGTCAGTGTCACGGCAGGACAAACTAAAGAGATAAAGTTTCTAGATGGAATAAATGACTGCTTCTTGGAGCAGCTGGTTCATGAACCGACCAGAGGGGAAGCCATACTGGACCTAGTCCTTAGTGGAATGCCAGATCTGGTGCAAGAAATAAGGGTGTTGGGACCACTTGGCAATAGTGACCATAATATGATCATGTTTGATTTAATTATTGGAGAACAAATAGTAAAGAAATCCACAGTACTACCTTTTAACTTTCAAAAGGGAGACTATGATAGACTGAGGAATATAGTTAGGAAAAAACTAAAAGGAGCGGTTCCAAAGGTTAAAGACTTACAGCAAGCTTGGTCGTTATTTAAAACTACTATCCTCGAAGCCCAGACCAGCTGTATTCCACGCATTAAGAAGAGTGGGAGAAAGTCCAAAAAACTGCCAGCATGGTTTAAAGGTGAGGTCAGAGAGGCTGTTGCTGCCAAAAAAGCAACCTTCAGGAAATGGAAAAAGAGCCAAATGATGAAAACTGGAAACAGCACAAGCACTGGCAAGTTAAATGCAAAGCATTGATAAGGCAGGCAAAGCGGGAATTTGAAAAGAAACTTGCTGCGGAAGCAAAAACACGAAATAAAGACTTTTCAAGTACATTCGTAGCAAAAGGCCTGTGAGAGAGTCAATTGGACTGTTAGATGATAGAGGGGTAAAAGGGGCAGTAAGAGGAGACAAGGCTATAGCGGAGAGACTGAATGAATTCTTTGCTTCGGTCTTTACTGAGGAAGATGTAGGGATGTTACCCAAGACTGAAGTGGTATGTAAAGGTGCTAATGCAGAGGAAATGAGAGAAATATCGCTACACCGGGAAGATATATTACAACTATTTGATAAACTGAATAGTAGCAAATCACCTGGACCGGATGGTATACATCCCAGAGTGTTGAAAGAACTGAAATATGAGATTGCAGACCTGCTATTGGTAATCTGTGAACTTTCATTAAAATCATCTGTAATACCTGAAGATTGGAGGGTCGCCAACGTAACACCAATTTTTAAAAAGGGTTCCAGGGGTGACCCGGGAAATTACAGACCGGTGAGCCTGACGTCAGTACCAGGGAAAATGGTAGAAACCATCATAAAGAACAAAATTAACACAGCATGTAGATAGTCATGGCCTAATGGGAGACAGCCAACATGGCTTTAGACAAGGAAGATCTTGTCTTACTAATCTGATATGTTTTTTTGAAGGTGTGCATAAACAGGTAGACAAAGGTGAGTCGGTTGATATAGTGCAGTGATGGCTAACCTTTTGAGCCCGAGTGCCCAAACTGCCGCACAAAACCAAGAATTTCCTCAAAGTGCCAGCACGTCAATTAAACCTTAACAACAAGATTTTAGTATCTAAAAACTCTTTATAAAGTTGCCTGAACTATGTAACATCATTTGTAAAGGTTGGAATCTTTGTATTGTCAGAGAATCAATTTGATTCACAATCCTTTGGTTTTCATTTCAATTTATTGGCAATTTATAATGTTTTAATGATTTCATTAAATTTAATGAATTTAGGAAGAATTTGATTCAGTTACACAATATATTTTAAATGTATTATTCACATAACATGTCAAATGTATCCTGAGTAAAAAAAAGATAAACTTCTTAAAACTGTTAACTGTGTCAGGACTCGGTGTGTATTCCCATAGATTCTATACATGAATAAAATTAATGTGATGTTTGTTGTTGCATGCATGCTGATAACTTGTCAAAGTGATATCTTTCTACCTTTTGTGCATTTTTTTTCAGTTGCAATTGCTCCAGCCACTTTCTTCTGGTTTCTTCATGTTTTCTGCTAACTCTCCATCATCTGCTGTCCATTTGTCCTTTCTTCTCTCTTCTAGTTTTTTTTTCCATTCTCTCTCTCTACATCTGCTTTAACATACTAATCTTTCTCCTTTTGCTCTTTCCTCATTCCTATTTCATCCACTCAAATTTTACCCCTCCATCCTCAATCCCCACTTACTCTCCCAATACCCGGCCAATTGTAGATTTTTTATCCCTCCCACACAAAATATTTTTCCCCTCTCCATTTTACTCTCCCAGCCCCATCCCATTCTAATCCTCCCCCAACATCAGCACCCTTCTAGTTCCAGCCTCACCCAGCATCCATTCCCTTCTAGTCCCTGCATCAGCCCATTTCCAGTCCTAGCCCCCCATCAGCCCATTTCCAGTCCTAGCAACCCCCCAACCCAATACCAGTCCTAGCCCCCCCCATCAACTCACTTCCAGTCCTAACCCCATCAACCCATTTCCAGTCAGCCCCCCATAGCCCATTGCCAGTCCTAACCCCCCCATCAGCCCACAGCCCATTACCAGTCCTAACCCCATCAGCCCACCTCAAGTCCTAACCCCTCCCTATCAGCCCATTTCCTGTCCTAGCCCCCCCCATAGCCCATTATCAGTCCTAACCCCCCCATAGCCCATTACCAGACAGCCCCCATCAGCCAAAAGCCCATTACCAGTCATAACCCCATCATCCCACCTCATGTCCTAACCCCTCACCATCAGCCCATTTCCTGTCCTAGCCCCCCCATAGCCCATCAGCACTCCTAACCCCCCCAGCCCCCCCATAGCCCATCATCACTCCTTACCCCCCCCAGCCCCCCCATAGCCAATAAGAACTCCGAACCCCCCCCATAGCCCATCAGCACTACTAACCCCCCCCACCCCCCCATAGCCCTTCAGCACTCCTAACCCCCCCAGCCCATCAGCACTGCTAACCCCCCCCAGCCCCCCCCATAGCCCATCAGCAATCCTAACCCCCCCCCCCCCCAGCCAGCCGAGGGAATTTTTTTTTTTTTTAAAAGCTGTCTTCTCCGCTGCCGGGGCCGCCGCGGCAGAATCGAGTGTGCCGCGGGCCCCCTCTGCCCAGCACAGCCTGCCCTCCCCCTCTATCCGCTCTCTCGTCGCAGCTCACAGTGACACGCGCCGGCTTTAAGAGCGCGAAGGGCTTAGTTTCCCGTTAGCGGCTCAGTTAATCCCCCGGGGGCCCATCAGCCCCCCCGGGCATAACAGAGCAGCGAGGGAGAAAAACATCCCACGCTCGCAGAAAGCCGGCGGGTGTCACTGTGAGCTGCGACGAGAGAGCGGATAGAGGGGGAGGGCAGGCTGTGCTGGGCAGGGGGGGCCCCGCGGCACACTCGATTCTGCCGCGGCGGCCCCGGCAGCGGGAGAAGACAGCTTTTTTTTTTTTTTAATTTTACTTGCGGACCTTCCCGCGTGCCAGCTGCAAGGCCTTCGCGTGCCACAGCTGGCACGCGTGCCATAGGTTCGCCATCGCTGATATAGTGTATCTGGATTTTCAGAAAGCTTTTGACAAGGTCCCCCATCAGAGACTTTTGGCAAAGCTAAAAAGTCATGGGATAGGAGGCAGTGTACTATTGTGGATCGGGAACTGGTTAAAAGATAGAAAGCAGAGAGTAGGCTAAATGGCCAATATTCCCAATGGAAAAGGTGAATAGTGGAGTACCCCAGGGATCTGTACTGGGTCCGCTGCTTTTGACATATTCATAAATGACCTGGAAAGGGAATAACGAGTGAGTTTATCTTATTTGGAGATGACACAAAACTGTTTAAAGCTGTTAAACCCAAAGAGGAAAGTGGATAACTGCAGGAGGACCTGGTTAAATTGGAAGACTGGGCATCCAAATGGCAAATGAAATTTAATGTGGACAAGTGCAAAGTCATGCACCTAGGAAAGAACAACCCACACTATAGTTACTCGATGCAAGGCTCCACATTAGAAGCCACCACCCAGGAAAAAGATTTAGGAGTCATCGTGGATAACATGTTAAAACCCTCCACCCAGTGTGCAGCGGCGGCCAAGAAAGCAAACAGAATGCTAGGTATCATAAGGAAAGGGATGGAGAATAAAACAAAGGATATTATAATGCCTCTGTATCGCTCCATGGTACGACCGCACCTTGAATATTGTGTGCAATTCTGGTCACCGTATCTTAAAAAGGACATAGCGTTATTAGAAAAAGTACAGAGAAGAGCCACCAAATTGGTGAAGGGGATGGAAGGCTACTCCTATGAAGAGAGGCTAAAAAGGTTAGGGCTCTTTAGCCTGGAAAAGAGACGGCTGAGGGGAGATATGATAGAGGTCTATAAATTAATGAATGGAGTGGAACAGATAAACGTGGATCAATTGTTTACGCTATCAGAATATAGAAAGACTAGGGGACATGTAATGAAGCTACAGGGTAAACTATTTAAGACAAATAAGAGAAAATATTTTTTCACTCAACGTGTAATCAAACTCTGGAATCTGTTACCGGAGGATGTGGTAAGGGCTGTTAGTATAGCTGGGTTTAAAAAAGGTTTGGACAAGTTCCTGGAGGAAAGGTCCATAAACCACTATTAAAAAGGGACCCAGGATATCAATGCTTGACCCAGTACAAGCATTGTGGAACTTGTGTCTTTTGGGGAAACTGCTAGGTACGTATGACCTAGATTGGCCACTGTTGGAAACAGGATACTGGGCTTGATGGACCTCGGTCTGACCCAGTATGGCATGTCTTATGTTCTTATGTTCTTATGTTCTTATCGTGTAACCATAGTTTGGGTTGTTTTTTCCTAGATGCATAACTTTGCACTTGTCCACATTAAATGTCATCTGCCATTTGAACATCCAGTCTTCCAGTTTATTAAGGTCCTCTTGCAATTTTTCACAATCTTCTTGGGTTTTAACAACTTTGAATAATTTTGTATCACCTGCAAATTTGATTATCTTACTCATTATTCCCATTTCAAGGTCATTTAAGAATATGTTAAAAAGCAGCGGACCCAGCACAGATCTCTGGGGTACTCCACTATTCAACTTTTTTCGTTGGGAAAATTGGCCATTTAGCCCTACCCCATGCTATCTTTTAACCAGTTCCTGATCCACTATAGTACATTGCCTCCTATCCCATTACTTTTTAACTTCGTCAAGAATCTCTCATGAGGGACCTTGTCAAAGGCTTTCTGAAAATCCAGATACACTACATCGACCAACCCACCTTTGTCTACCAGTTTATTTACATCTTCAAAAAATATAACAGATTAGTAAGACAAGATCTTCCCTGGCTAAAGCCATGTTTGCTGTCTCCCATTAAACCATGACTATCTACGTGTTCAGAAATTTTGTTCTTAATGGTTTCTACCATTTTTCTTGGTACTGATGTCAGGCTCACTGGTCTGTAGTTTCCCGGATCACCCCTGGAACTCTTTTTAAAAATTGGAGTTATATTGGCCATCCTCCAATCTTCAGGTATTACTGATGATTTTAATGATAGTTCACAGATTAGTAATAATAGGTCTGCAATCTCATATTTCAGTTCTTTCAATAAATACCCTTGGATATATACCATCTGGTGCAGGTGATTTGCTACTCTTCAGTTTATCAAATAGTTGTAATACATTTTCCTGGTTTATCAATATTTCTTTCAATTCTTCTGCTGCATAAGCTTTAAATACCATGTCAGGCATGGGTAAATTCCCTACATCTTCCTCAGTAAAGGCAGAAACAAAGAATTCATTCAGTCTCTCAGCTATGGCCTTGTCCCCTCTTAGTGTCCCTTTTACCCCTCTATCATCCAGTGGTCCAATTGATTCTCTCACAGGTTATTTGCTACGAATGTACTTGAAAAAGTTTTTATTATGAATTTTTGCTTCCACAACAAGCTTTTTTTCAAAATTCTCTCTTTGTGTGCATTATTGATGCCTTCCACCTAATTTGCTAGTGCTTATGTTGTTTCCAGTTTTCCTCATTTGCATTCTTTTTCCATTTCCTGAAAGATGCTCCTTTGGCTACAACAGCCTCTCTGACCTCACCTTTAAACCATGTTGGCAGTTTTTGGACTTTCTTCCACTTTTCTTAAAGCGTAGCATACAGCTGGTCTGAACTTCCAAGATAATGTTTTTAAACAACACCCATACTTGATGTAAGTCTTTAACTTTTGCAGCAGCTCCTTTTAATTTTTTTCTTAACTGTTTTCCTCATTTTATCACAGTCTCTCTTTCGAAAGTTAAAAGGTAGTACTGTGGATTTCCTTGCAGTTCTTCCTCCATTTAATTAAATCAAACGCGATCATGCTATTTCCAAGTGGTCCCAACCCCTTATCATTTGCACCAGATCTTATATTCCAAGGACTAGGTCCAAGATTGCTTCCCCTCTTGTCAGTTCATGAACCAGCTGCTGCAAAAAGCAGTCATTTATTGCATCTAGAAACTTTATCTCCCAAGCATGTCCTGCCATGACACTGACCCAGTGATACCGGGGTAATTGAAATCACTCACTATTATTACTGTGCTGTAAATATTGTTAGCTTCCCTGATTTCTTTGAGCATTTCATCATCCATTTGTTCATTCTGGCCAGGCGGTCGATAGTACACCGCCACTGCCATTGCCTTCCCCTTTTTACATGGAATTTCCGTTGATAGAGATTCTACAGTGTATATTTCCTGCCAGTTTCCTGCAAAACTTTAATCCTGTGTGACTCAATGCCCTCTCTAATATAGAGCGCAAACTTCCACCAATTTTATCTATTCTATCATTGCAATATAATTTGTACCCAGGTATCACAGTGTCCCACTGGTTGTCCTCTTTCCACCAGGTCTATGAGATATATCTAACGTATCATTTAGTGCTATATATTCTAATTCTCCCATCTTATTTTTAGACTTCTAGCATTTGCATGCAAACATTTTAGAGGCTGTATTTTATTCATATTAATCTGGTTACCTGTAGGCAGGGGTAATTTGGAATTTTTAAGTTCTATCTGTTCTATACTTAAGGGCATTTGGGTTGCTTTTGTCTTTATTGGAACCTCTCTGTCGATATGCCCTAACTTCAGTCTTTTGCTAGTATCCTTCATGGATATATTCTTCTGAACAATGCGCTCTTGGGCGACTGTCAGCTTTTTCTTATGATCTAGTTTAAATGCTGCTCTGTCTCCTTTTTAAAGGTTAATGCCAGCAGCCTGTTCCATCCCAGTTAAGGCAGAGCCCATCCCTTTGGAAAAGCCCCTCCTTTCCCCAGAATGTTGCCCATTTCCTAAGAAATCCAAAATACTTATCCTTGCACCATTGTCTCAGCCATGCATTGAGATTCCAGAGCTCGGCCTGCATCTTGGGTCCTGTGCATGGAACGGGAAGCATTTCTGAGAACATTACCCTGAGGTTCTGGAGTTCAGCTTTCTATCTAAAAGCCTAAACTTGGCTGAATCTTTCTCCCACATATTTCTATGTCATTGGTACAAACATGTACCATTGCAGCAGGCTCTTCCCCAGCGCTAAGACCTTGTCTAGGTGGTGCATGAAGTCTTCTACCTTCTCACCATACACTCAAGGTACCATCACCTGGAGGACAGGTCCTAGCTACAGCATCACCTTCTGCCACACTACGGTGATGCTCTCCTTTCACGTGACCTCTCTCGTCCATGGCAACAGGAATGCTGCCAGACTGGAGGTGGGACTTCAGTACTATTTCCCTGTAGTTCTCGTCAATGTACCTCTTTGTCTTCCTTATGTCCTCCAAGTCTGCTACTCTAGCCTCCAGATACATGTCACACTCAATGCAGAAGACTGGAAAGTACCCATCTTGCTGCTGGTCTGCATCTTGGTTTTAAGGTTGTGTTTATGTATTTAAGTTGTTTACTTATGCAGATTTGCTGGGGATACATATACTAATACAACTGTATCTAATACATTTAATAAACTTTGTTCACCTCAAGATTAATTAATCTCAGGTCCTTAATGTATGCTTGATGAGGATAAACAGCTGCACCTGACAGTGAATATGGGCACCTCCTTCCCTTTAAGAAGTTTAAGAGCCTATAAAGCTATGTTATCCCAGGGGTGAGTATAAGTCTTTGGTGCAAGTGTGCAATTCTGGAGACCACACCTTCAAAAGATATACACAGATTAGAGTCGGTATAGAGGGTGGCTACTAAAATGGTTAGTGGTCTTTGTTATAAAGCATATGAGGACAGACTTAAGGATCTTAATATGTATACTTTAGAGGAGAGGCGGGATAGAGGTGATATGGTTGAGATGTTTAAATACCTCTGTGGCATAAATGCACAGGAGGAGAGCCTCTTTCAATTGAAAGCAAGCTCTGCTATGAGGGGACATAAGATGAGGGTGAAAGGGGATAGACTCGGGAGTAATATGTGGAAATATTTCTTTACGGAAAGAGTAGTAGATGCATGGAATAGTCTTCCAGTGGAGGTGGTAGAGATGAGGAACTATCACATCCCTAATCCAAGAAAATATTTTAATTCCTTAGATATTTTAACAAACTAACCCCTTCAAAGCCCTATCTATTATCCAGAAGGCTTTCCAACTGTGAATGATCAGTAAAAATATAATTATCACCATTCAAAGAAATCAAACATTTACAAGGAAACCGGAGAAAAAAGTTCCCCCTGCAGCCAGGACACGAGGTCTGAGTTGAAGGAAGGATTTCCTCCAAGCTTGAGTGAACCGAGAAACATCTGAGAAAATGGATATCTTTGTCCATGAAAAAGAAAATCTCTTTTAGAGAAATAGGATTTCATAATAACTACCTTATCAGCAACACTAGACAAAGACAACACCATTGTGGCCCAGGTGGGAATAGCCACATTAGAATTTTCTAAGAAATCAGTTAAATTGACGTCAATTTGCTCTCCCACCTGAGCCACATCAGCACTCCAAGATGCCACTCACTCCAGCAAATAATACACATGCGAAACAGGCATAGTCAGCCACAGGTAATACTAGTATTTCCTTACAATAGTTTAAATAAAACCAACGGAGGCGTAAAACGTGTCTTGGGAAAGTTTAACAATCTAATATTTTTAGCTCTACAAACATTCCCTAATGTCTCAATCTGTTTATATAACACTAAAGTATCCTTTAGTCCAGTACTGCTAGCAAACTGCAAAGACCCAACTTGGACTTCTATTTTATCCAGCCACTAAGACGCCAAAGACACGCTTAATTCCACCTCTTGAAATTTTGCAATTGTTTGCTGGGAAAAAGTAAGTTTGTTCCATAAACCCAGACAACATAAGATTTGTTTCAGAAACTTATCTTCCAAATATCTAATAATGTAACCTCCATGACCCCTCGACATCTTAGCCAATTGGATAGGAACCAATATAGTCAAACCAACGGCTTGAATTCGTGGGCCTGCCGACAGAGCGGTTTCCTTCGCAATGTTGGGGGCTGACAATGGGGTAAAAGATTCTCCATCAGTGTAGGCTTGAAGAGAACCTGGGTTAGGAGGTGGAGTCCTGTCAATGGAACTAAGAGAAGCCCTGGATGCAGGCATGGAGAGATTAAGAAAATCTGGATCTAAGTCTACCTTCAACTCCCCCATGGTCTGAACATGCTGATCCATCGGGCCAATAGATCCCTTGGGTGCTGAGGCAGGCATTCCTGATATTTTCTTCAAAGACTTATTTTTCCTCTTCATGAGCCCCTTGGGTATCTCTAGCAGCCAACAGTGAGTAAAAAAACCCGAGTAGACCCCGAAGGGGCACCAAAGGGCATACCCTTTTGGTCATGCGCCTCTTTGGGCACGCGACTGCAGAGTAACTTCTGGCATTTAAATGCCTCCAAAAGGTCTCCCCCAGATGACGCTGGAAAAGAGGAGTGTCATCCTCAACAGATACCAATCAGAAAGTGGAGAGTCCACTCGCACAGCCAGAGTCCCGGTTACCTCCAGCAAACTGCTTCTCCCTATGTTTCTAAGATAAAGGCTTACCAATTTTCTGGGTGACTCATGCAGCCCTTGGTTTGATAGAAGCGGCCTTTTAAATTGCCCCTTTGATCTGACACTTGCCTTTAACACCTATTCAAGACAACTTCACAGATCTTTTGCCTCCTAACTGGAAGGCCTCTTTGTAAATGTCACTAGAAACAAGTTTATTTCTTCCTACTCAGGATTATTCTACCTGTATGCTAAGCTATGCTCTGATTTAATTTAGATACAAAGCTCTTTAGAAAGAACTTTATTTCAGTAACTATTTACTCTATTTAAAATGATCAGACAACAAAGGTATCTTCTGGAATGGAGCCATTCTCACAGTATGAACCCTGACATCTCTGCAATTCATAGAAGATTGGCCCCAAGTGGGAGTGCAAACGCTGGCTCAGGGTGTCAAAACCCCTGGATATGGTCCAGTAAATAAGATAAAACATGCACAGAAAATAAATAACAATCAAAGCAAAGGGAAACTGGTGTCGTATTGAAGGGCCGGAACAACAGAGCTTGCTTTTTCCCTACTGCAACCTATGAATGGTTCAAATGCATTGGAGAGCTCTGGTTAAGCTTTTTTTTTTTTTGGGGGGGGGGGAATTTTTATTTTTAGTTTGTCAGTGGAAGGGGATGTCTCAGGGGGGAGGCTGCAGCTAAGCTCAGGGTTTCTGTTTTAGTTTGTTGGCAGAGTGTGGAAATGAAAAACAAATTTAGTTAGGTTTCTTTTGTTTTGGATGAGGATTTTAGATTTAGTTATTTACCTTTCCAAATCCACTCTCAGTCCAAGTTACAAGCCAGTACAGGAGGCATTTCCCAGCCCAAGAGCTTTCAAAATCTAAGCTTACATGAAGTGATTCACCCAAGGTCACACGGAGCATCAGTGGGAGAAGCAGGACTTGAACCCAGGCTTTCCTGACTCTCGGGGAGACTTGATCCAAGGCTTTGCTGGTTTTGAAAATGAAGTGAAACAAAATACATCATTTCATTGATTTCCTATTTTGTTTCAAGCAAAAGCACATCCCTAGTACTGATCCCGCTGCATCTTCTTAGAAAAGAAGCTCCAGGAAAGGTTGCAGATCTCCGTTTTAAAAGTTAATCATTTCCAGTCTTGTAATTTACTGGGATTCACATATTTTGGGCAGTAAGATACCTTCAGTTTGACTGTGACATTCTAGGAGCAGCTGAGCAGAGAGAGGACGGGACACATGGGATCCAGATTGTATGTTGCAAGAGCTCTCGAGCTCAGAAGAAGGCTCTTTGTCTTTTGCCCTCACTAGCATACATGTAGAAACTATGGGGGGCATTTTCAAACATTTTAGCTGGTTAGCAGACTTGGCCACACTAACCGGTTAGTGCCGCTGAATACCCCCCTAGACTGCCAAAAATACACCCTGCTAAAATGGGTGACAACTGCTATCTGGTTAGCAACAGTATTAGTATACTGTGCCGAGTGTGAGGAGATGATGGACTGGGGAGCATACATTCCAAAGTCATGAACAAGTTACTGGCTGCATAGTTTGGTTGTGAAAGACAGTATTTGTAACAGCAACTGCCATGTTACAGGAATATTTAGAGGGCTTTTTTACTGAAGCCCACCAAGAGGTTAACGCATATTTTAGAAGATGGTAAAGGCCCATGGTGATAGCTAACATTTGGATGACAGCTAGCAGCCGATAAATGCAGGTTAATTGTCCATTACGGGAAGGGGAAGGATCATGGGCAGAGTGTAGGTGTGGAGAGCACATTGCAGTTAGTGTGAGGGTCCATATCATGTGTTGTCAATGTGGCAATTAGCACGGGTGGCATTAGGTAAACATGCATTAAAACTGTGCCATGCATTAGGGTAAGGGTCTGTGTGGTAACTGGTGAGAACATGCCGGTGATGTCCCCAACAGTTATCATAGAGACTTTGCGCTAGTTTTTCCACTAAACGTGCATTAAGTGCAACACCCTAACGGGCTTCAATAAAAGGGTCCTTAAATTGGCTAAAAATATGCTCTTTATTTCAGTTTGCTGCGGCTTTTCTTTCCATCTATTTCACTATATAAGAAGTATTTTTTAAAGACTTCACAAGTACCCCTTGTAAAAGGCTTGGGGGCGCTAAGCCCTCCCAGCCCCAGTTTCAACCTCCTCCCCCAACTTTGAGTCAAACTGTCTGCCAGTTTTACCCAGAGTTGGGGCAAAAAGTGCACTAGTCACTGCAGCATCTTCCTTTCCCCTCTACCTCTTCTGTTGCTAATTATACCCCACTCCCATTCCGGCCACTTACCTAGACCAGTGGCAGCAGCTACAGGATCATTCCCTCCATGCTGCCGATGACTGCTCTGCTGGTCCTGCCCCTCAGAAACAGGAAGTCAGTGTCAGAGGGATGAGACCATCATGGAGGGAATGCCCCCAACACACTCTGATGGGAGGAGTGGCCTAGTGGTTAGGACATGGTACCTCAGGCTGGAGGGAGTGGGGGTTCTAGTCCTATAGGCACTCCTTGTGGCCTTGGGCAAGCCACTTAACCCTCCGTTGCCTCAGGTACACATAGATTGTGAGCCCTTTGGGGACAAGGGAATGTATGCAGTACCTGTTTGTAGTGATTACATGATGTAAACTGCTTTGATTGAAGGATAAGGCAGTATTGAAAACTGGTTAAATAAATAAGCAGTTAGCACTGGGGCACGTAAGGGCCATAATCAGGGATATTCAGTGTTGAATATCCCTCTCAGTGACAGTTTACAGAGCTGTAAACCATGCAACTGCTCTCCTAATAAAGGGTCCTGGGGAATAGGAAGACAAGAGGAGAAATGCTTGACACAGTCCCTTGGTGCGCTCATCTCTTCCCATGGCTTTCAGTACCATCTTTATGCTGATGAATCCCAGATCTACCTCTCTACACCTGAAATTTCTCCTCCAATCCAGGCTCGGATCTCTGCCTGCCTTTCTGACATTGCTGCTTGGATGTCTCACCACTGCTTGAAATTGAACATAGCCAAAACTGAGCTTCTTGTTTTCCCCCCAAAACCCTCCTCTCCCCTTCCACCTTTCTCTGTCTCTGTGGATAACTCTCTACTCCTCCCTGTCTCCTCAGTTCGCAACCTTGGGTTTTCTTTGACTCCTCTATTTCCTTCTCCACACACATCAAACTGATAGCTAAAACCTGCCGTTTCTTTCTGTACAATATCATCAAAATTCACCCATTCCTTTCTGAACACATTCACTCCTTAATCACCTCCCATCTTGACTATTGTAACCTATTCCTTCCTGGTCTCCCTCTGAATCATCTCTCTGCCCTTCAATCTGTTCAACACTCTGCTGCGTGGGTAATCTTCCACCAGCCTCGTCATGCTCATATTGCCCCTCTCCTCAAATCACTTCATTGGCTTCATATCTGTTTCCGCATCCAGTTCAAACGTCTCTTGCTGACCTATAAGTGCATTCACTCTGCAGCTCCTCACTGCCTTTCCTCTCTTATCTCTCCCTACACCTCTCCTCAGGAACTCCGCTCTTTTGGCAAATCGCTTCTATCTGTGCCCTTTTCTTCTATTGCCAACTCCAGACTTCGCTCCTTTCACCTTGCTGCTCCTTATGCCTAGAACAAGTTACCTGAGTCTGTACGTCAGGCGCCTTCTCTGACCCTTTTCAAATCCAGGCAGAAAAACTCATCTCTTTCCTGTGTTTCCTTACCATTCATCCTAACTGTATCCCATATCTACAGCCAGGCCCATAGCTAGCCCTGTGCGAGCGGTGCGGCTGCACAGGGCGCAAAGGCTTAAGGGGAGCATGTTAGCTGTCTGCCGTTGCCTGCCGCCACCACATTTTCTTCTCTCAGCGGCGGCAGGCAACGACAGACAGCTAAAATGCGCACCTTAAGTCTTCTCGCCGGCGTGCTAAGCAGATCTGTCCCGAGGGACAGATCTGCTTAGCATGCTGGCGATTTGCACATCAGGCGAGCCTCTTCTCTCCCACCATAGGTGGGGAGGGTGCGCCCGATATGCAAGTCGCACAGGGCGCGATTTACACTCGGTACGGCCCTGTCTACAGCTACTGCATTGCCTGTCTCTATTAGATTATAAGATGCTCAAGTCTATAAACAGACTTTTACAACCAGAGATTCTTTCTAGAATTTAGCCTTTCTAGAAACCAATGCACAAAACACACACACTGCAATTCTTCAGCATTTTTTTAAGCTGTCAAAAACACTAAGAACTATTTCCTCTCTGAAAATACAGAAAACCAATTTAAAATTGGCAGAGCCTCTTAAGAACATTCACTCCTGAAGAGTCTTCAACCAAATTGTTAACCTTAAACAGCTGCAACAGCTATCTGACTTTTTAATTTAACCAGATCTTTCTCAAATTATTTTTTTCCTTTCAGCACTTCAATATTTGACAGGTCAATAAATTATAGAACAATACTTGAAGCAAGTGCTCAAAAGTAACCAAAAGAAATCCTTCATGGAAATCCTTTTCCAAAAATGTCACCTTTTCTTCTTTCTTCTCCTCAGGACTATAAAAAGCCATCCTATACCTGTTAATTACTTATGAAATCTCTCTCCTATTTCCCCAAAATCCCTACAATTCACCCTTTCTTCACTACCACAGCACGCACACCTTTCACTCACTTCACAGGCAAACCCCAACTGACACCCAATTCAAACACACACCTGCATTCCAATCCATCCAGAAAAGTGTTCTTCCACTCACTTCCCAAAAAATAGTTCCAAGAAGGGGCGGCCCAAGGGGGCTGCGGGGCCATGTGCGGAGACTCGGTGTGGGGCCTCGTTTGCATAAGTGGCCTCATTTGCATAAATATGTGCATAATGTTACCATACACTAACTTTTAGTAAACATGTCTCTTAATGAATGTATGGATAAAGAAAGACTAAAAGATTTCTACATTATTATAATCCAGTGCCAACCGCCAGGCACATTAGGAACTACTACAAACACTGCCGATTTAGAACCCATAGCAAACCCGCTGTATCATAACAGCACTAGCAGGACTCATAAAGCACCAAACCCTACCTATCAAAAGGCAATACTGCAAATATTAAACCAATACATTTCAGAGAATAACAATACATGACCTACTGGGGAAAGAGAACAAGTGGCAATGTCAAATAGGAATTACATAAACAGAAGATCATCAACTACTAGTATGCAAACTCAAGCTAAAGTTGAAAAAGAGCAAACCACTCATGAATGCAGCAAAATATGACCTTGAGAATATACCACTGGAATTTAAAGACTGCCTGCAAAATCGATTTGCTGCTTTAGATACAAATGACAGAGCTCCGGAAGAGTTATGGAATGACATCAAGAAGGTTGTGTTGGAAGAAAGCGAGAAGTCTCTACAAAAGGTGAAAAAGCAAAAACGGCCAAAATGGATGACGGAAGAAACTCTGAAAATTGCCCAGAAACGCAGAGAAGCTAAAGCCAGAGGAGAAAGAAAGACAATCGCAGAACTCAGAGATTTCTAACGTGCAGCAAGACAGGACAAGGAAAAGTACTACAACGATGCATGCAAGGAAATAGAAGCAGAAACTATTAGAGGAAGAACAAGATCGGCTTTCCTAAAGCTACAAGAGTTAAAGAAAAAGTTCCAGCCTCGAATTGGAATGTTACAAGATGCTCAAGGTTCTATGTTGAATGATGCTGGGAAGATCAAGAAAAGGTGGAAGGAATATACAGAGTTTTTATATGATAAATATCAAGTGGACCAACAGCCGTTTCAACCTGTACCTTATGGTCGGGAACCATTGGTGATGAAAGAAGAAGTTGAAGCAGCATTGAAAGCCTTATCAAAGAACAAAGCACCAGGCATTGATGGCATTCCTATAGAAGTATTACAGCAATCTGATGCAGCTATTACCATACTTACAAGGCTCTGCCAAGAAATATGGAAGACAACATCATGGCCAACTGACTGGAAAAGATCTGTGTTTATACCAATACAAAAGAAAGGTGATCCAACTGACTGTGGAAATTATCGAACAATCGCTCTGATCCCACATGCCATTCTACTGAGGATTATTCAAAAGAGACTACAACCATACCTGGAACAAGAACTACCTGAAGTGCAAGCAGGGTTCAGGAAAGGGCGAGGAACGAGAGACATCATTGCGGATGTGAGATGGATCCTTGAAAAGACTAAAGAATATCAAAAGGATATCTATTTGTGCTTTATCGACTATAGCAAGGCTTTTGACTATGTAAACCATGAGAAACTCTGGGCCACATTAAGAAGCATGGGTATACCAGAACACCTGATCGTTCTCTTGCGTAATTTGTACATTGATCAAGAAGCAACAGTTCGAACGGAACATGGAGAAACAGAATGGTTTAAAATAAGCAAAGGTGTAAGACAAGGCTGCATACTTTCCCCCTACCTGTTTAATTTATATGCAGAACAAATCATCAGAGAAGCAGGATTGTATGAAGACAACAGAGGTGTGAAGATTGGTGGAAGACTCATCAACAACCTTCGCTATGCTGATGATACTACATTACTGGCTGAAAGTGAAGATGATCCGAAACATTTGCTTCTCACAATCAAAGAACATAGTCTCAAATGGGCCTGCACCTTAATGTAAAGAAGACAAAGATCATGACAACTGGCATAATCAACAGGTTCATCGTTGAAGGAGAAGAAATTGAAATTGTGAACAACTTTAACCTACTTGGATCAACTATCAATAAAGAAGCAACAAGCAGTCAAGAAATCAAATGACGCATTGCTCTTGGCAGAATGGCTATGAAAGACCTAGATAAGATTCTCAAGAGCAGAGATGTCTCTCTCCATACAAAGATTTGACTTGTTCAAGCCATGGTATTTTCAATAACATCATATGGATGTGAAAGCTGGACAGTGAAAAAGACAGACAGGAAGAAAATTGATGCCTTTGAATTATGGTGCTGGCGGCGAATACTGTGTATACCTTGGACTGCCCGAAGAACAAACCAGTCGGTACTAGAGGAGATCAAACCTAAGTTTTCTTTAGAAGCTCAGATAACAAGACTTCGACTTTCATACTTTGGACACATCATGCGAAGAGAGAGATCATTAGAGAAAGACATCGTGCTTGGCAAGATAGAAGGTCAACGCAAAAGAGGAAGGCCAGCAATGAGATGGATCGATACAATAACAGCAGCTACGGGTACCAGTCTGTCAGCAATGAGCTGCCTGACTGAAGACCGAACACAATTTAGGATAGCTATCCAGAGGGTCGCCATGAGTCGACTCCGACTCGACGGCACTTAACAACAAACAGTATACCTCAGCTCAGTTACACATGCAGAACACAGACCATCACCAAACAAGGAATCACAATTTAGAAACAGGAAGGCCATAATTAAACTGGGAACCCCAAAAGCCAAACTTGGAATGTACAACAACACTGTAGAAATAAAACTATAAATTAATTTCCTCTTGTACTAAACAAAGCGCAGAACTTAATGATGCACATTTCCCAGAGCTGACATATTCCAGTTAATAAATTCAAAATAAAGAGATATCTTTCTACCTTTTGTGCATTTTTTTTCAGTTGCAATTGCTCCAGCCACTTTCTTCTGGTTTCTTCGTGTCTTCTGCTAACTCTCCATCGTCTGCTGTCCATTTGTCCTTTCTTCTCTCTTCTAGTTTTTTCCATTCTCTCTCTCTACATCTGCTTTAACATACTAATATTTCTCCTTTTGCTCTTTCCTCATTCCTATTTCATCCACTCAAATTTTATCCCTCCATCCTCAATCCCCACTTACTCTACCAATACCTGGCCAATTGTAGATTTTTCATCCCTCCCACACAAAATATTTTTCCTCTTTCCATTTCACTCTCCCAGCCCCATCCCATTCTAATCCTCCCCCAACATCAGCTCCCTTCTAGTTCCAGCCTCACCCAGCATCTGTTCCCTTCTAGTCCCTGCATCAGCCCATTACCAGTCCTAGCCCCCAATGTTCCCTCTAATTTTCTGTAGGCTATGTGCGCATAAAATATCAGCTGTGCAGCTTTTGAAGGAAGGTTAAATTTTTGTGCGCCACATAACGACACTCGGAGTTAAATACTTTAAAATTTGACTACACATCAGAATACAGTATGTACACCACATTGATTGCACTAGAAAATATTGTAGAACTTGTGAAAACCGTAAATACACAACAACTTTTAAATTTTAAGACGTCTGTGTTGTTTTCTATCAGAATCAGAACCGTAATTTTTGTGCGCTCTGTTGTAAAGTATGTGCGCTCGCTCGGCGAGATGTGAGCACGCGCACACGCGCACAGCTTAGAGGGAATAGTGCTAGCCCCCCATCAGCCCATTTCCAGTCCTAGCTCCCCCATCCATTTCCAGTCGTATCTGAGTCCCTCCATCAGCTCATTTCCAATCCCAGCCCCCATCAGCTCATTTCTAGTCATTTCCTAGCCCCACCATCAGCCCATGTCAAATCCTAGCTCCCCTCCTCTCAGCCCAATTCCAATCCAAGCCCCCCATGAGCTTACTTCCAGTTCTAGCCCCTCCATGAGTCCATTTCAATCCAAGCCCCCACCACAGCCCATTTCCAATCTTAGCTCCCCCCCAACAGCCCATTTCCAGTCCTATCCTAGCTGCTTCATCAGCCCATTTCCTGTCCTAGCTCCCCCCACTCAGGCCATTTCCAGTCCTAGCTCCTTCCCCTCACAGCCCATTTCTATTCCAAGCCCCCCTCCCCATCATCTATTTGCAGTTCAAGCCCCCCTTCCACTCAGCCCATTTCCATTCCAAGTCCTCGTCCCCATCAGCTATTTGCAGTTCAAGCCTCCCCTTCCACTCAGCCCATTTCCAGTCCTAGCAACCCCCCAACCCATTACCATTTCTAGCCCCCCATCAACCCACTTCCAGTCCTAACCCCCCCATCATCCCATTTTCAGTTTAAGCCTCCCCATAGCCCATTACCAGTCCTAACCCCCCATCAGCCCACAGCTCATTACCAGTCCTAACCCCATCAGCCTACCTCAAGTCCTAACCCCTCCCCATCAGCCCATTTCCTGTCCTAGTCCCCCATAGCCCATTACCAGTCCTAACCCCCCCATCACCCCATTTCCAGACAGCCCCCATAGCCCATTACCAGTCCTAACCCCATCGGCCCACCTCAAGTCCTAACCCCCCATCAGCCCATTTCCAGTCCTAGCCCCCCATAGCCCATTACCAGTCCTAACCCCCATCACCCCATTTCCAGATTTAGTCCCCGATAGCCCATTACCAGTCCTAACCCCCCACCTCCAGTCCTAACCCCCCCATTAGCTCATTTCCAGTCCTAGCCTCCCCATAGCCCATTACCAGTCCTAACCCCCCCATCAGCCCACAGCCCATTACCAGTCATAACCCCATCAGCCCACCTCCAGTCCTAACCCCCTCCATAGCCCATTACCAGTCCTAACCACCCCTCAGACCAGGGAAAATTAAAAAGAAAAAAGAAAAAGCTGGCTGCTGCTGCCGCGGCAGAATCAAGTGTTCCGCGGGGCCCCCCTGCCCGGCTGAGCCCTCCCCTGCCCGGCTGAGCCCTTCCCTGCCTGGCTGAGCCTCTCCGCGGCGGCTTTCAGATCTGCGAAGGGAGAGCGTCTGTCTGCCTTGTGGCTCTGTTAAGCCCGCAGGGGCTGATGGGAAATTTCCCATCTGCCCCTGCAGGTTTAACAGAGCCAAATTTGCCATCAGCCCCTGCGGGCTTAACAGAGCCGCGAGGGAGACACTCTCCCTTCACAGATCTGAAAACCGTCATGGAGAGGCTCAGCCGGGCAGGGAGGACTCAGCCGGTCAGGTGGGGGCCCCGCGGGACACTCGATTCTGCTGTGGCGGCAGCGGCAGCAGCCAGCTTTTTAAAAAATTTAATTTATTTTTAAAGCAGAATGTTCTTTGCGCAGGGCCCCCTGAAACGCGGGGCCCTGTGCAAAAAACATTCTCGCTCAATGGACGGGCCGGCCCTGGTTCCAGGCATCCTTCCAAAACACACACTCTCCTCCAAATTAAAAAACAATTCCCTCCCTAACAACCCTAATCATTCTTTTAGATAATTTCAGTGCTGTTTCTTTAAATCCTAATGAATAGAAAATAAAAGATACAAACCAGTGTCACTGAAACCTTGTCTTCCAGCCTTCAATAAGCTTTAACAAAGCTGTCAAGGGAGATCCCTACTCTGCCTGTTCATTTACAACCTCAGGCCCTTACATCTGGGTACCTCAGAAATGAAAACTTTAATTTTATCATACATTTATTTAAAACTGAGGTGCGGGAGCCCACCCAGAGCCTCGAGAAGTCAGCCCCCACCATAATAAAAAAACTGCTGCGAATTGCGGCAAAAATGCAACTTTTTAAATTGATGTTTCTGGCTTCTTCAAGCCCCAGAACATCACCTCTTTGTCCAGCATCCCCAGACACCACAGTGCTGCCTCCACGCTCCTCAAAAAACTCCCCTTGCAGCCTTTCCCGACTTTCAAAAAGGCACTCTAGCTCTTTTAAGGCCAGCTCCGCCTCCTTCCCCAACTAAACCAAAGCCACCTAGCAGTGCTGTCCTCCCTGATGCTGCTTACCAGCCCCCCCGACGTTCCTGATGCTGTCTGCTGGTAGGGCCACCCCAGACAGAAGTCCTGGCCATGCGACCCCCTCTTGCACTGAACCGTGCTGCCCTCCCCCCTCCTTGCTGAGCCACGCCACTGCCCCTCACTGCCACCCCTCTGTCAGAAGCAGCAGGCCATGTGTGCCAAAACACATGACCTGCCTCGGGCTGCTGCCGCCGAGCCTAGCTGCCCCCCCAACCCCATTGCCGGAATCAGCAGCAGCGAGGGGGCAGTGGCGTGGCTCAGCATGGGGAGGAGGGCTGGCAGGCCATGTGTGCCATGCTGCCCACTGGGGTCTGCCGCCCTAGGTGGCCGCCTAGCCTGCCTAGTGAACAGGCTATCCCTGTCTGCCAGCCTCGGGCAAGCAAGAGCAGACCTATGCCTGCAACAGCATCGGGGCCTTTCTCTCTTGTCCCCAGCTCACCTCTCACTGGTGCCCTTAACTCTGCAGTGCCCATCGTGGCTCTCCTTCAGCCTTCACTAACAGCCTGCATCTCCTGGCTCCTGTTAGCAAACGCGGTTCCGGTTTTAATTAAGACAATTAATTTAAGACCACTCCTGTATTAATTCTAATTTTAAAACGAGCCGGGCTTCCACAGGAGCCCCTCCAGCCCCCAAAATAGTTTTATTTATTATAAATCTTTACTGCGGTCAATTTTTAACTTGTAAATTACTGCAGCCACATCTGTACATGTGATTTTAAATTATTCTCCTATTTATATTTAAAACTGCTGCCATACTTTTTAAATCTTGCTGCACTAAGTTGCAGCAAAACCAGCCACACCATTGTTTATCGTTTATTTTGCTTAATATACCACCCTTGGCATTAGCAGCAGAGTGGTGTACAATAATAAAACAAATATTTTTTTAAAAAATTAGAAAAAGAAAAATACAATCTAAGTAGGGAAGAAATAGGACAGAATAAAGGAAACAAACCATTATAAAATTATAAAATAAGAATGACTTGTTGCGTACATAGATGTAGAGACATCTTACCTCCTTAATGCCTCTCCTGTCCTACAACATCCATATTCCTCTAGAGCAAATGCTTGCATAAATAAATAGCTTTTCAGTTGAGATTTAAACTCTGTGAGAGATGTCGCTAGCCATAGATAAGTAGGGAGGCTATTCCATAGTGCTGGAGTCAGACAGCTGAAGGCTGATCAACGGGTAATTTCATAGTAGGATTTATGTAGTGGAGGAAGAACCAACCGATTGTCAGAGAGGGAACAGCCAGATGCATAAGGGATGGTCAAGGTCATACAGTATTGGGGGGCGTTATTTTACATCGCTTTATGGGTCAGGATGAGCATCTTGAAGTGTATTCGCTGTGAGTAAGAGAGCCCATGATGTTGAATATATAGTGGTGTAAGATGATAAAATCTTTTAGCGCAAGTAAGGGCACAGAGAGCAGTGTTCTGGATGGTTTGAAGACATTTAATTTGTGTATTCGGGAGGCCGGTGATGACTAAGTTGCAGTTATCCAGCTTTGATATAACAGTGCTCAGTAGAACTGTGGTGAGACCTGCTGGTGAAAGGATTGGATGGATGGCTCAAAATCTTCTTAAGGCAGCAAACGTGGCTTGGGAAGGTGAGTGATATGAGGTGAGAACAGAAGGAAAGACTGGAATCAAGGTAAACCCCTTGGTATTAGAATGAAGGGACAAGAGTAATTAAGGTTGTACAAATAGACAGAGCAAGTATTGGGGTATCAGCTAGTCCGGAGAACCAAGTAGCAGTCGTTTTGGATGGGTTTAGTTTTAGGGCATTAGAGCGCAACCAAGTAGATAAGGTGTTTAAACTGGAGTTAATATTTGATAGATCCAGCGAGATACTGTCGAGTGAGGAGCAGGATATCATCTGTGTACGTGTAAAAAGGAGTTCCTATAAGGGTGGCAAGTGGACTCAGAAAAGTTAAAAACTTTGTAATGTGCAGTAATTGACTTAACGTGCATTCATTTGCAGTTAATGCACATTAAATCAGTATACTGCACTGTCACCATCTGTGGGATTCTTAGTCCTCTGTACAAAACGTCATTTCCGGCAGCTCTTCTCACTAAATGCACAGGCATAATCTATTGGAATAGGAAATCAACTCCACCTAACAAATAGCTTTACTAAGAACCATCCGAATGAATGGCAGAAGATTTAATTTTCTCTCTTGGCAACTAAACATCTAATTACTTTTTGTATTTTTCACCAACTTTTTTCATTAGCACTTACAAATTCACTTATTCTGCTTAGTATGTTAATGCAATAAAACAATTAACTTTCAGTTAGTCTAATAAAAGGAAAAGGAACCTTCAAAAAATCAAATTTTCTCAGTGAGCAATAAGAGTGGTTGCACACTGGTCCTTCTAGTCGGCCACATGCAGCAAAACGAGTTAAGCTTGTGCCAGATAGTATGCAACATATACTGCAAATAGAAAAATATATACTTTGGAGACCACATGCTTTTACTACTTTTCCCAAAGCAAGTTCCCCCTGCCCCCCTCCATCACTACTGTGAGAAATTGTAGGTAGTTGCTGTCTGACAGCTGCCAGGGTGCAGGTGAAAGGAGTTCATACCTGTGTGGCATGGTCCCATATGGCTCAGCATCAGGTTGGTTCTTGTTTGTACCCGGATCTCCTGAAGACGACAGATGTTGTCATATGTACGGCCATCTGAGGCACAGACGTTACCTGGGGAACGACACACACACTGGGGCTCAGGGATGTGGCCCACCTGCAACCTGCATTCCAGTTCCTCTCCACATTTTCCATAGAAATAACTGCTAGCATCCAAGTCGCAGATCTGCCCTTCTACGTTGCCACACTCCAGGCAGCAGCCACATTCGTCCAGCACAGTACCAGCAGGACAGTGGGACAGCCTGGGGCAGAGATCTGACTGACATGGCCCACAGCTGTCCCCTTCCCTCAGCAACCTTAGCCAGCCTCGGTGGGAAAGGATTGGGAGACACTGGAAGCCTGACCACATGACTGCCAGCAGTATTCCTAGCACCAGAGATTTCATCTCCAGCAAACAGTTCGAAAGCAGCAGGAAAAACTAAACCCAGGGCAAGAATTCCACAAAGAAATCACATACCAAATCTTTCTGAGTCTAGATGCAGACGGGGCTTTAGGAATCCGAGAAAGATTTATATGAATATTATTGAGCCTTTCAGCCTTGCACGGACTCGTGGGTGAGAATATCGAGCTTTGCTTCTGCAGAGTCCCCCATCCCCCCCCCGAGCTCTTCCCTTCAGCTCTTCAGCCAACTTGGCAACGGGTCCTTCTGCTGGGACAGGAGCAGGGACTCTGATGCATGGGGCAAAGATGTTGCTGCTATTCCCTTTTCTACCTTATTTGCTGACTGAGATGGAAGTGTGGTGCCAGACCTCAGAGAAAGGGAGATCTCACAAGATATGCTACTTTGCAGAGCTATAAAGTCACATTTTTTATTTGATCTGATCTATTGTGATTATTTTATTCATGATGCTGAATAATGGTTTCTCCTGTTGGGTTTTTCAGTCTTTCATATGCTTCCTTCTTTCCATCCCCCTTCTCCAACCACTTTTCACTCTTTCCTCTTATGCCACCTGTCTCCTTTCTCCACTTTGTTTTCTTGCATCGTGTCTCCAGTTCCACCCTCTTCGTGTTCTTCTCCTCCCCGACCTGAGTGGATCATGGTAGACACTTGCCCATAGGTCAGCAGCATGGTGAAATAGTGACTGCTTCCTCCCGGTGTTCGCAGCTCCTTGCCCTCCATTATCCAGCAGGGCGCATAAGGGGCAGGGCACAGCGTGTGATCTCACCCTCTCCCCGTGCTGCTGGCTCTGGATGTGGGGGTGAGAGTTTTCTTGTGTGAGCAGCCATAGTCACTCTGCTTCCCCTAGAAGCTCTGCTTCCCACTCCAAGCTCCGATGCTCCTTTCTCATTATCCCGGGATTGTCTGAAAGTCAAGTGAGCAACTGTTTTGGGGCTATGCGCATTTATAAAATAGCCTCACAAAACCCGCACAAAGCATGACTAAAATGCAGCTCTGAGCAGATGAAAATGTAAAGGGGGTGGGGGGGGGAGTACGCACATAGGTGCAGAATTTTTAAACTACGTACTGGGCCAATATTTAAGCACTACAGTTGCCATTTTGTTTAAACACCAGCCATGGTACTTAAATATTTTATTTATTTATCTATTTAGTAGAATTTGTTAGACTGCTACTAGAACAGATTTACAAACCATGGTTACAAGGTGATAAACAATAGACTAAAAAAGACAAAAAGCAATAATACAAAATACAATAAATACGCAATGCAGGGGAGGGAGAAGTGGGGCAGTATATTCAGTGCCTCTATCTGGATAGTGAGTGGCGCTGAACATTCAGAGGAGTGCTGATATTGTGTCTCCTATCCAGATAGCTATCTGCTGTTCTGTTTGGACAGCTGTTCTGCTGTCCAAAATGTATCAGAATAACAGACTAATTATTGCCATTAGACGGATAATTGGGCAAAATACCCACACTCTGCCCCGACACTATCTGGATAATCCAGGGGCAGTCTGATGATCTTCATCAACGCTATCTGTAAAGTGTCATTGAAAAGCCACAGATAATACCGACCTGTACGTGCATCCTTTGTGTGCCTGCTGCCCAAACCACACTGCCAAACATACCTGCACATGGGTCTTGTAAAAGTATACTCCTCTTTTGTCACTGTACATACTTTATGTGCGTAACCCGCCACCCATGAACATATTATGTGTGTAACACAGGGGCTATGTACAAAAATCCATTCTAAAATTCCCCCCATGCAGGGGGATCATTGCTATCCCAGTAATTTGCTAGTTATCTACTAAATACATTTAGGGGTATGTTTACTAAACCGTCTTAACGTTGCAGCGGTGGTATTATCGCGTGATAAGTGACGTTATCGTGCGATAACACGGCAGCAGCATTAAGGCATACTAACGCTGTGAAATCAGGGTCTGAAGGGTGGAGTAAGGCTTCCCAGAGGGTGGAGAGAAGGGGTCAATGGGCATAGAGTGGGTGGGGAGAAGCTCCAGGCACACTAACGCTGTGAAATCTGGGTCTGAACACTAACGCCAGTGAAACCCTCGCGTTAGGCACATTTGCAGGAACGAGAAACCATTTGTCAGCAATGTGCAGCAAAGGCAGGGAAACCCAGAAAAGTGATAGTTGTGATACATGTGCAGGAACCAAAAAGGCAAATAAACATATAAAATGACCAGAACCACATTTAAAATCCCAATAACCAAGCTTGCCAATAGTGATATTAATGATAAACAAAAAGCAACACTACTGACAAAGCGTAAAAAGGAAGATATCATGTTTGGAAGGGTCTATGCTCTGTCCCCCTACAAAGTGAATGATCCCACATTGAAATAGCGCTGATCAGGGTTTCTGTCGTTTAGATTGGGCAGGTTTGTTATGGCGTGCACATGTGCAGCAACAGCAGAGTGGGCACGTAGGAAAGGGCAACTGTATTGATGCTGTAAATGGGATCAGGGGGCTGCAGGCGGCACATGCTGTGGTCCAGCTGGGGCACAGTGCGGACTAGGCAGATGCCTAGGTGGCACATAGGAATGCTGAAACTGTAAAGCAGCAAGACAGCAACTGACGAGGGTCCAACATGGGCACGAGTGTGTGTCCCACAGTGTCACAGGGGATATTACCCAGCAGGTATCCCCAAGGGCACATAACATTGGCAGGCGGTGCTGGGGGAAAGCGCGCATGTCCATGTAGGCACCCCCACCTGAGAACCCACACCATAGGCAGCTGCCTACCGGCACACTGGATGGCCTGGGACTGCGCACCACCAGCACCACTGGCATAATGGCATGGCAGCATGGTGGCGGAGGGGGCAGTGGCATCTGCCCACAGCAGACCATGGCCTAGCCCCGTTTAGGTGGGTGCCGTGCACTGCAACAGACAGGGTCTGTCTGACGAACAGTCATGGTATCCCCAGGGAATGATCTGTCCCTGTGGCAACAGTGTGGTGCAGTACACACAGCCAGTGTGTTCAGGAGCAGAAGGTCACACGTTCAAGTCCCAGCTGTGGCTCCTGCCAACCCTGTCCCCATATTTTACCCAGTACTAAACCGTGGTAATGAAGACAGAATCTTTATTGCAGATAAAATAAACATGCCTGAAATGCCTATATTTTACCCTACAGAGCACAGACACCATAAACATGTGCAATCCGTAGAGCAGAGTTTCCCAACTGCAGTCCTGGAGGGCCAAACACCATTCAGGTTTCATGCTGACCCTAATAAATATGCCTGTGCTGCATTTGTATGCACCGCCCGTATTGTATGCAAATGTATCTCATGCATATTCATTAGGGACAGCATGAAAACCTGAACAGTGTATGGCCCGCCAGGACCAGAGTTGGGAATCTCTGCCCTAGAGCAGCGGCCAACAGGGGCATAAACACCTGCACCCACAGGCTCCACTATCCAAAGCCTCATGGAGAGTCAGGCTGTTGGGCCCTGTGCGGAGAGCATCTCCCAATACTGGCACCTGCATACCTTAGCAATAGCGTCCTAAACTTGGGAACACGTTCCACATATATCAAAAGGTTGCTATGATTAATGTCAGCTAACAAATCCTAAGTTAAACACAATTTGTTGATAGAGATTCATCATAGCAACCTTTCTGATATCTGTGGAGTGTGTTTCAGTTATTGATTCTGACAGTGTTTACCATCCCGGGGAGTGACCCTAACAGTATTGAGTACCATAGCAATGCCTGCACTGTGCCCAGGACTGGTGTGGCGGCCAGGGCTGCCACAAACCTCTATATTTGCACAATGCTGGCATAGGTGTGGGAGTGTGTGTCTGTCTATCCAGTGTGTTGTGGCTGCCTACACCTTACTGAACCCACATTGCTTGCACTGTTTCCAGTGTTAGCCTGCCAATGTGCATAATGAGGAGCAAGGTACTGTGGGTATGGCCCGGACAGGGTGGCATGGGCAGGATGCATTTGCACAGGGTATAGGGCAATGGCTGGGACATTATAGTGCCCGGCCACCACCTGCACGGACAGGGTGGCCACAGCATGTCATGCTGGGAGGTCGCTCTCACCCTGACTGAGCAGTGACCACGGCATGGCTAGGTTCCCCCATAGTGCTATACAGTATTTCTCTCAAGTGATATTTATGGGTTCTCTTTTTTGGGGCCCAGTCACTGACATACCTGCGTGGTGTGTGTGCTGATATCCAATGGACACAGAGACCTTTAGGTGTCTGCAACAAATACCTGTCACACACTGGCACTGATGGAGACCTGCAGCACAGCCCACCTCAACCAACCCGGGTACTGCAGACCTGGTGCTGGCCACTCCAGCGCACCCTCAGGGTGAGCACAGAACACACACATTGGCATGGCCTGTGAGTACTCTGTGCCAGTAACAGGCATGGTCATTCCCCCCCTACCAAGCTGACGTGCTGTAGAGGTGCATACCCCATCTGGTAAGCAGATGTAGACTGCTGTTCTGCATGTGAATTGCATTATGGGTACTGTTGGTTCTATCCTATCCTGGTAGCCACAGCAGACAGTTGAAAGGTGACGTGCACTCTTTCTGTAGCCAGTCATTGGTATGACAACTCCCATAGTGATGTAGCACAATGGTTAATGCAATAACTTCAGTAGCAGAGGTCATTGGTTTGATTCCTCTCTGTTCCCCTTTTTTTAATGGCTGTCCTACACAACTACGTTTCATTCGTGTAACAGTCAAATCTGTGCAGATCTGTGCTGCTGTCACATTATACCCTCATCACTGTTGCCATCCATCCTTCTGTCCGTCTATGTGTGTGTGCCAGCTGTGTGGCCTCCTGCCCTAATGTGCAGGCTGCTACACCATGTCCTGCACTGGCACACTTTTCTGCATTGCGGCTCTTCATGCTTGCCTCTCCTGTGTCTGCTCTGCATGGCACTGCTCTCCTCTGTCCTCCTGTCATTGCACTTATCCTGCCACCTCTACCTCCTCTGGTGGACACGTATCCCCATCCTCTGCCACACACTGTCATTGTTGCACTGTACATTACCATCACCCTGTACATCGGTACAGCTGCCCCCGATATTTTTGTCCACTTTACCTGCTGCCACATGGGCTGCACGCAGATTTGGCTGGTCCATGAGCTCAGTCATCTTCTTTCTTCCATCACTTGTTCATTGCCTTTCCTTGGCGCTCTGTGCAGTGTTATGGTTACATCTGTGTTTGAGCCATACTTTTCATGCTTGTGACTTTGGGGCACCTTTGTGCCCCTGGGCACCATCTCCTGTGTCACCTTGGCATCCCTGGGGCATCTTTCGTGGCACCTTAGGTTTAGCCAGCTTATGGGGTGCCTTATATGCTGTCTTGGAGGGTGCCAACCTTTCCTGCCGCCCTCTGGGGCACATTATGACCTGCCTTGGATAGCATGGTGCTTTATGATGTGCCTTATGGTGCGCCCTAAAAGGTGCATTAGGTTGCAGCACTGGGGTGAGGCTTTTTTGGCTGGCAGTGCAAATTGTTGGGATGTGTCTGACTGTTAGAAGCAGGAAAAGGGATTGCCTCAGACAATCTTTTAACTGAGCCCACTGAGGGATCAAACTCATGACCACTGTATCAGCAGTCAATGTATTAACCATTGTGCTACACCTCTGTTATTGTGTTTGCAGGTCAGCGTGCCTAATTAAGGCTAATGCGCGTTAACGTGCCATGGCTCCCTCTATCACGCGATAACAGACTTTATCGCGCGATAACCCGAAATGACCGGAACGCCCACTACCTTATATGGCATTCGTCACAGTAAGACTGCAACTAACGCCGGTAACATTAAGACAGTTTAGTAAACATACCCCTTAGCCTTGGTCTGTGAAGGCCACAATTAATCTCTTTTCTTTCCCGATGATTCATGGATTGCAACAAAACTTTAAATGTGGAAAGTAATTTACCTATATCACATCCAGAGGAAAAAAAAGACTCCATTGAGTATCTTTTTTCTTTAGGGATGTAATAATAGTCAGAATATGAAATGAAGCAAGACAATTAGGCCATTTGCATGAATAATGAAATTTCTGGGACTTCCACTTTTAATTTTCAGAATTTTCTTTTATCTTCAAAATAACACTAGTGCTGTAAGCTGTGGAAAGCCTCTTCTACTATTTTACAGCTGCACATTTTGAAGTGGTGGTGCAGTGATTATCATCAGGAATATTTTCTAAAAGATTTCAAGTATGGATTGGGGTCCTAGCATGAGATGAAAAGCTGCCAAGTTAGTTTCAAGAGGGAGCATTTTTGACCAGTCCGAGTTTTGAATTTATATCCCTAAAGCAGCGTGGTATTTGTAGTCTGATTCTAGCTATTGAAATTAGTGTTGCAGATCCCACAATGGACCTGGAGTCTGTAAGAAATCCAGAGCTGGCCTAAAATCTCCCTCCTAGAACTGGGCATTTTGGCAGCTCTAGAGATGGAATGTAATTGGTGGCAGCTATGTCAGGTCCTAAATAACCGAGGCAGACCCATGCCATTGGAGTATCTTATTGCCGCTGTTGAAAGGCTTGGCAGAGGTGCAGATGAGAGAAGAAATGAATGGGTGGTTGGGCACCGGTTGGCACAGGCATGAGATGTTTGTGCACATTCACTGTTACGAGGTAATTTTATAAGAAGGCATGGAAAGTTATACGTCATCAACGCACACAAATCACACATTTTCACTGATTTATGTATGTAGATGGGCCAGTTGCTATTTTGAAAATACACACCTTAGGCCAATGGTGTGTACTTTTGCTGTGGGCATACAGAAGGGTCGGAGCTTGGGTGGAGCGTAGGTGCTGCGCACATCTATGCGCATAAGTTATAAAATACTATAGCTTCACCATATTCCTTAAAAGTCTAGGTGGAGGCATTTACACCCGCCCTCAAGTTGGTAAAACAACTGCGCTGAGATTTGCCGCATGTATCCCATCACACACTCCCTTATTTTATAAAGTTAAGTACGCCTGTTCTCGACTTTATAAAACAGGCACAATAGACATGTTAAACGTGACTTTATAAAATTACCCTCCACATTTCTAGGACATCAGAGCAGCAGTTGTCAAAGTCCTTCCTACCCTCATTGGCTGCCTGATACTTCCCTCAGTCGAGCTAAAAGTTTGTGGAGTTTGAGCTAGACTGTGAGGAGGCGTTTCCAGAGTCATCTTTAGGTCAAGTAGAAAATTAGCAAGCACAGACTTTCAAATTTACACGCCTCGGCTCTGAATAAAATTTCACCCGTACAAAAAGCTGGTTCAGAAGCCTCACGTATGAGGTCTTTGGCTACTAACTACTCATGGACCTTGTATCTAGGTCTGGATTTGAAAGTTTATTTATTTAAACCTTTTTATATACGGTTTTTCTACATTTCAAGACAGTTTACATGGAATCTAACATGTAGCAGTGTGGCTACAGCTGTTGTACAGAGAACGAAAACTCCTCCGAAAGTTGCCACCAATAAACAAATTGATGATTATCATATTCCCTGATGAACCGCTGGGCACCTACGTATTTCAGGAGAAATGGCAGAAGGGTGGCAGTAGGATATCAGGGGCTTTTTGATTTTTTAAAAAAGTTGAATTTAAATACAACCTTCCTCTGCTCCCCTCTCCCCAGAAAGACAGAATGAAACCAACCAACTGCTGAAAAACAAAATGCCATCCAGGCAGAAATTCACTTTGTGACTATTTAGCAGAGCTGCAGTTTGCAGACAAGCATAGAAGATTCACATCTGGTTCGGGAGGAGATGAGCAGTTCCCTGAGAGGAATGCACTGCGCCATGTCATCTATTTATTCTGCTGCTTTCAATTTACTTTTCCTCAGTTCCTGAGCAGTAGAAGAGAGGTTTGGCATGACTGTGCTATGGGCCTCTGTCCCAAGGGAACATGTGAGGTGAGACATAGGAGATATGTTAATACGGCGGCCCCTACTGTCCAGAGAAAAATACTAGCACCAGGATCACTTTCATAGCAATTTATAAAGGGGGTGGGATGGGGGAATAATGTGAAGAAACAAGAAAACTGATTATGTTAACCCTGGGTGTGAAAATGATTGATGCAACAGTAACATATATCACATTCAGACTAATTTTCAGGAATGCTTTGTTGGAAAGGGTGAATGATCTGCTAGAGAGGAGCCCTGAAGGAAATGACCCCCATGAGTCAGTGTTACAGTAGCCATTCCTGGGGCTAACAACCCCCATGGAGCAGTATTACAGCGACTGACTTTGGGAGGAAATGAGCTGCCTGGTGTAGTATTATAGGGACTTGACCGGTGCAATTATTTTTCTGGGAGAACTCCGTATCTCATCACCGGTGACCTTCCCCAGAGAGGGAAGATGCTGTATTTGCAGGCCCCAGATTCTGTGATGCACAGCACCCCTGCTCTGGGACTTCTGGTAGACAGCACCTACTGGGTTCCTTCTTTTTCTGGATGGGGGGGGGGGGGCTGCTGAAGGTGCATTTTCCCCAGTGCTGCTCCACTTGACCCCGAGCTCCTGTTAGAGGGAAGGGTTGGTGCAGGTGCACTCCGGGAGCCTCTTTCCAGGCTCAGCTCTCCGCTGGTCTCATGGCAGCTGGGTGTAGATCCTCCTCCTCGCAGCCAGAGGCGCCTGTCCTTAAAGGCAGACTTTCCCTTACCGCCTCATGGATTCTGCCTTTCGGTGGGAACCCTTTTAGAGGTGTCTCTCACAGTCTGAGATGACTGGCAAAAAAACCCTCCCCGCCCTCTGTATCATTCAAGGAAATGACCCCATGATGCAGTATTGCAGGGACTGGCTTTGTGGGGAAATAGCAGCCATGATGCACTATTACAGGGACTGGCTCTGGGGGGAAATAGCAGCCATGATGCACTATTACAGGGACTGGCTCTGGGGGGAAATAGCAGCCATGATGTACTATTACAGGGACTGGCTCTGGGGGGAATAGCAGCCATGATGCAGTTTTGCAGTGACTGGATGTAACCGTTGTTAACCGCTTTGATACTAATGCATTGAAATAATTAAATAAATGTGTTTGGGTTTTGTTACTTAATTATAATTGATACTTCTGCACTCACTTAGCTAGCTGAATTCTTATCACTACTCTTGCTTCCTGTTTCAGACTCATGTTCCACCATAACTCTCCCATTTCAAAACATAAAAGTAAACTCTTACAAATTCTCAGGAAATCTGGCTGACAACCAGAGCAAAATATCTCATCTCCTCTAATGTAGTAATAGATCCTTTAAGGGTGTCTAATTTACACCAGAAGCTGCCTGAAGACTCAATCTTTTCCACATAATGCAAAGCACAGGCTCTGTGCGCTTCTGATAGGAAATTTGGTACCAGTTACTATTAGCATTTACAGAGATTTCTACAGCACACAGCCAGAAATGTACATAAAAGTGTTACAGACCCCTTCCCTTCATTCTTTTTACATTTTGGCCAGCATTCTGAGAACGAATAGCGGCGTTGGACGTCCGGAGTGGATGTCCAACCCGCACTCAGCTCTGGGAACACTATTCTGGTCCCAATGCTCCTTGCATATTGTGGCAAAGAGGCCTATCCGGAGTCTGGGGGAGGACGAAGAGACAGGGAATTCATCCCTGTAAAGGACCCCCTTTCACCAAGTCAGGGTAGGAAAGCCTCAACCACCTCTAGGAATCAGAAAAACTCCACGCTGCGCACGTTTCATGCACCCCCTAGTGGAATGAGGGAGAGAGGATATGGGGCCCAGAATCCCTATGGCAGTGAATTCTCCAAGCACTCAGGTACCCGAAGTCAGGCTGATTACCCTCACCTGGGAAGGGAGGAGTTGGAGCTAGAGCCCTGGAAATATAAACCTATGCCAGACTATGAGGAAAGGGGAAGAGAAGCAGGAAGCCAGGCTGACACGAGCAGAGGCACAGATACAAGCAGGGGAAGCTTGACTAGTGCTAAGCAGAGCAGAGGAACTGAGCTTCCAGGAGAAGAAAGTGCTAATTGGCATATAGCACGTCTGCAAGCGAGATTGGGGCAAGAAGCAAGAGGGATTCCAGGATCCCCCGGGAGGCTGTTAGCTGAGCACTGTGAGCAAGACGGGGACTCAGAATCCATGCAGCTGGGAGAGCCCAAGGTGGAGCTGAATGAGGAAGGCACTCCCATGGATTGTTCCTTTTGCCAGGCTTCAAACATGGGAACGTAGAGAAGAAAGCTGTCTTGAAAGAAAGTCTTCAAGGAAAGAAGGTACCCATAGTCGATTAGCAGGATAGCCGTGATTCCCCCGTGTTTGCAAAGGGGAAGTTTAAGGGGACTAAGGAGCAAGCCAGGAACTGTGATATAAGCTTGTTAACCACCTGCTGCCTGAATTATGACACTGGGGTAAGCTAAAGTAGCTATTAGAACAACGCTTTCTTTTGTCCCTGGGTTCTACCTTTTTGCTTAGAAGGTAGCCAAGAAAGGTTTGAAGCTGAATAGAAGCTAAAACTACCACAAACATTAAATTTGAGTTGTTTTTGCTTTAGCCAGCAAGGCTAAAAAAGGAATTCGATATCCTTGCTGTTAAAGACTGTATATCCTGAACTACAGAGAACCTTTGAACAGCCATACTTGTGTTTGGGTTTGTTTCATGGACAATGCTCTTCCTCAAAGAATCCTGAACAGATAATCCTGTTGGTGGTATGTTCGAACCATTGTGTGCAAAATAAATTTCTGTCATTTGCCTTACCTCGTTGAGCCTGACTACAACTTTCTGCCTGACGCACCCATACAGCTTAATAAAACAAAACTACATTTCCCAGAGGACACTGCAGGGAAAATTTGTTAAGGCGGATAGCGGGAAGTTCCTCTAATAACCACACCCCTCTAAGTTAGAGGCGGGTGGTGAGGCCGTGACAATATACAGCGCGTTTGTGCGGGGAGCGCTGGATGGGGTTGGGATGGAGGCAGAGCGGGGGTGGAGCCATGCGTTGGGACATACAGAGGCCATTCAGGTCAGGCCTCTATATGTCCCCTGGTATCTAGATGGACGCCCGCTTTATTCCACCCTAAAGGTGGAATAAGTGCCGGGCAGTGTGGGGATCGCGGCCTGCAGTTCCCCTTTCCAGATTGCGAGGCTACAGGAGAATACATACCACCCGATACTGGCCTTGGTTGCCCCCGCCTCGGATTGGATGGCAGGGAAACGGGCCCGCTCTAGGTCCAGGCATTGGGTGCCTCCGGCTGGACCTGCTGGTGCCATGGTGGCAGGACGCCACTGCACCGGCACACCAGATGGAGTATTGTGCTAGCTGGATAGACAGAATCATGGATGCTCCCAGCAGTGAATTGGGTGCACACCAGACCATCTAAATGTCTAATTCCACAACCGCAGGAACGTACAGCTCCTGCGGTTGTGGAATTGGGCATGTCGGGCCTGTCCATGTTTTGACTGTCCCAACGGCCCAGCCATGCACCTTTTTGAATTTGCCTCTTTTTGTTTATCTGTGGAATCACTGCTACAGTTCTAGTTGAAATTCAGAAGTTAAGGGATGCGCAAGCAAAGCCACTATCCTGGGTGCCAAACCTAGGGGTACCAATAGCTTTTTAAGTTAAATTTGTGCCTGCAAACATGCAGGCCTGAAAGGAAAGGGGGCATTCAAACAACCATTGCACAGGGTTGTACAACAGCTGCCCTGGGTACTTCTGAGGTCCTGTTTGAGAATCTGGAGACCCTTCCTGCAGCACTCACTATCCCTAGATCAGCTGCCTCTCACAGAAAGCCCAGCTTTGCTTAAATGCCTACTACTAGGGATTACAAGTGGTATTCAGAGATATAGTTAGCTCATATATATCTGGTAATTTTCTTGGCTAGTAAGGAAAGTCCTCTTTTGGTCTGCAGTTGTGCACTGTACAGGCCTCTCCCTATTCATAGTCCCACCTAGAGTGTCTGGTAGGTGCAAGCATGGTTTTTAATCCTGGATCAGTTACTTGGCATGGAGTAACGTCACCACTGAACGCTGACCCTTATAATCACAGTTTGTATCATCAGAGAGCTCATCTGTTAGCTTTGCCATGAACTACTGGAAATGTGATGATGGAGGTAGGCAAAGTTGCATCACGCTTTTAATTTTACAAACCAAAGGAAAAGGTCTTACATGAGACTGGTAGGTTAAAAGCTGAAAGCTGTCAGTGCAACCTCTTCCTCTCCTTTGCGTCCAACATGTTAACAGCACAGTACTCCACCCAGCAGAATAATTCCTCTGACTCAAAACTCATTCCCATCACGTGTTCAAAAATGTCCCTCAAAATAGGATTTGAACTTTTGCCACTCTGTAGTTACTTAGTGAGAAATCTTTCCCAGGATAATGTCTCCAAATGGGTTAATTTTGCACATTAAGTGCAACATACTATGCAGTACCCATTGTTCCTGCAAAGTCCCCCCCTGTGCTGCTGCCGGTCGGAGAAGGAGCTGCGATATCGCGATGGTGCACTAACAAAAGGGGGATAGCACAATATTCCATAGCAAGTTAAACCAATTCATAATGAAACAAGACAACTCAATCTCTTAGTTTCCACGTATTTACTACAAGGCAGAAGCAGAGCAACGAACTTAATGTGACAGTCGAACCAACAGTGTAGCGTTCATTCTGGTACAGTGCAGCAGGCTGCGTCTCTCTGAATGAACTGGTTCAGCAGGACACTAACTGACAGGTGGGTTGTGAAATTAAATTTTGGAAGACTGGCAGGGGTGGATGCTGAAAGTTGAATGTTTAATGAATGAGGAAGTGGAGATGAGCCATCTTTTATATATCTCTGAATAGTGCTGCATACGTCTTGTAGAGCTATACAAATGAGCAATAGTAGTACTATGCTGAAAAATGTTGAAAAGATGATACAATTCCAGAGGGGAGGGAAAGGCTGTGGAACCTTCTTTCTATGCCCCAAGATAGAGATTTTTTCATGGGAAGAAGTGGTGCAGAAGATTACCTGAAAGGTTAGAGGGCTCTGCAATTGACCAATAGGGTCAAAGTTTGTACTCTGGGGCTGAGGCCTGAGCCAGGCAGATCCCAAGGAGAATGGAAGGAATGGGTCACATACAACATTAGGGAGTTATTTTAGAAGCCTTATTTGTAATTTCCACTTATATAATCAGGCAAATCCATGTGGACATGATGAATTTAGAAATGGCTCTATTTACATGTGCATGTCATTTATACATAGAAATTGCAAGGGGTGTGTTGAAGCATGATTAGAGTGTGGCCTGGGCAGATCATAAATGTACATGTGTATTCCCTATTTCATACAGGGAATGCACATGTATGAATGGAATCATCCATGGTGGGATTTATACATGTTCCCTGGCACATATAGGTTTTAGAAAAGTGCTCAGTTGGCCAGCCCTTCACAGGAGGGATTAAGGGGCTTATCTTCCATAATCCCCCATTGTTTATTTCCCTCTCAAAAGTTAACTTAGATAGAGACACAGGCATCTGTTAGCTGGTTTCCTACTAAATTTTGCAGAACAGGTATATATTTAAAAGTTCCAGGGTCCTTTGCATAGTAGACTGGTATATAGAAATCAGATTTCATTGGAAAGTTTAAAGTTCCATTGCTCTGCTAGAAGCCCACCTCACAGGGTGTGGTTAAGTCATAATTAATTCATCCATTCAACTTCTGCTGTCTGAGAGTTAATTCAATCAGTCTCTGCTACCCGATCAATAGTTCTGACCCTGCATTGCAAAGCTAAGTTTCTGAATTTACTATTTTGGCTGGTTTTGATATAAATTTCCCTGCCTATTTATTACCTCTTTATATTCTCTTAAGATTTGAGTGCGCCCTCAGTTCATAGAAGGCCTACTGACCAAGGGCACTTAAATACCTGCCCACCCTATCCCTCACCTACCCATCCCAGAGTTGCATTGCCTATATAGTCATCATATAAATTGACAGCTGTCCTCCAATTAGGTGCAACACCCACCTTTTCTCCTTGTCCTAGAACTGCTTTATAACCATATTAAATCAGCATGATGTGTATCCAGTGCAATAGCTGTGGTACCTTCATTCTAAGAAGACTCATTTGTCTCAAGTTATCTGCCATGCATAAAGAATTGATTCTATTAAGGGAAGAATTAACTGCAATTAACAACACCTCCTCTAGGGTACAAATTGAAAAAAATCCACCACCACTCCCACAAAGAATGAAGCAACCCAGGAACAAATGGATCACAGTGGGCTCTGGCAGGCTGCGACCTGTAACACGGAGACACCCTTGCCATCAAGAGATATCCCTGCATAATGCCTTCATTGCCTTGGGAAATTTGAGTGCCCAATTAGTAGAAACTGAAATCCCCTTAAGCGAGAAGATTTATGTGCAATCTACTGATAATGCCCTAAATATGAAGAAACTGACACAAAAGAGGAAACTACTATTACTTGGAGATTCCATCATCAGAGGCACCAACTTGGGAACACAGTTCAAAGGAAAGATAGTCAAATGCCTCCTAGGCTCTTCAGCCAACAGGAATATGAAGCAAATTACTGGCATAGTTAGTGCAGAAAGTGAGCACTTCAAAACTGATGTTGTCATCCATTTGGGTACAAATGACCTGGCAAGAAACAGTGCCTCTACAGTTCAGAAGGACTTCAAGATTCTGGGAAACTCAAACCCATTGCTAACACTATAGCATTCTCAGAAGTTCTACCTGTTCTTGGTAAGGGGGCAGAAAGGCTGCATTGCATAATAAACTTTAATACATGGCTCCAAACCTGTTGCAAACAAGAAGGATTTAGATATATAGGCGACTGGGGAAATAGATGGAACAAGAGACTGTACTGTGTTGATGGACTACATCTCTCTGTTGCAGGGAAAAGGATCCTAAGTGAAAGTTTCAGGCATTATGTGGACAGGCATTTAAATTAGGGAAAGGGGTGATGGAAAAGAACAAGTTCGGGATGTCACTCCCAGCAAAAACATAATAACAATGGAAACAGCTGCAGTATTAACCCACACATCAATACCAAGTGGGAAGAGGCAAGCAGAACAGAATCCATGCAAAATACAGGCAAGCCAGTCAACGAATGCTGGAAAGCAATGAGCACAAATGCTAGAAGCCTAGCCAACGAGGTTCCTGACCTGGAAGCCCTAATGGTGGAAATGGACTTGGACATTGTGGCCATTACAGAAACATGGTTTAACGAGTCACATGACAACCTCAATAAGGTTGTCTTATTGGGGACTAAATGTATAAATAGGGGACATGGGTTTGCGAGTGGTTGATTTTTGTTTTATGAGGATTATTGTTCTTGCCCCTGTTATGTATTTGTATGGTATATATGTATTTGCTTGGTGAATTTTTTTGTAAATTGCAAAAAATTAAATATAAAAAACAAAACAAAAACGAGTCACATGAATGGAATATAGCCATAATTGGCTATAATCTATTTAAAAGAGATAGAGAGAGTAGAAAAGGAGGAGGTATCGCCCTATATGTCAAAAGCAATATTGAAGCTGCTGAAATGTAGGGGACGTAGGGAAAAGAAGAAGTGCTGTGGATTGTGCTGGAAAGAGGAGATGACACTGTCATCCATAATGGTGTAGTCTACAGGCCTCCAACTCAAACCAAAGAAATGGATAGTGAATTGATTATTGATATTGCAAAGATAGCCATGAAGGGGGGAAGTGATCATATTGGGTGACTTTAATCTACCTGATGTGGATTGACGTATTCCTTCTACAAATCTGGAAAAAAGTAAAAAAATTGTGGATGCCTTCCAAAATGCATTACTTAGACAAATGGTGATGGAACGGACCAGGGAAAGCTCGATGCTGGATTTAGTACTCACCAACGAAGATAGCGTGTCAAATATCCAGGTGGGTGCGCATGTGAGCAGCAGCGATCATCACACAGTGTGGTTTGAGATAAAAGCCAAGGCAGAGTCCAGTCACAGCAAGCTCAAAGTCCTAGACTTCAAAAACAATGACTTCAGTAAAATGGCAAAATGTCTGAAGGAGGAATTAGCAAGGTGGGAGGGGATAAGGGAAGTGGAATTGCAGTGGGCTAAACTAAAGGAGGCAATAAAAGGGGCAGCAGATACATATTTGAGGAAAGTAAATAAAAGCAAGAGGAAAAGGAAACCTATTTGGTTCCCCAAAGAAATAGCTATACAAATAAAGGCAAAAAACACAGCTTTCACAAAATTCAGAAGTTCACAAACAGAAGAACACAGAAAAGAATACAGGATCAAACTAAAAGAGACAAAAAGAGAAATAAGGATAACAAAATCCAAGGCAGAAGAAAAGATGGCTAAAGATGTGAAGTGTGGCGACAAGACTTTTTCAGGTATATTCGGGAGAGAAGGAAAATCAGAGGTGGAATTGCAGGACTCAAAAGTGCCGGGAACAGATTTGTGGAAAGTGACATTGAAAAAGCGAAAATCCTAAATAAATATTTTGTTCTGTTTTTACTAAAGAAAATCCTGGAGAAGGACCACCTGTGATTGACAAATATACAAATGGGAATAGAATAGATACCACACCATTCACAGAAGATGTGTTAGAACAGCTTGCAAAACTTAAAGTAGACAAGGACATCAGATCGGATGGGATACATCCCAGGATACTGAAAGAGCTCAGAAAGGCTCTTGCAGGGCCTTTAAAGGATGTTTTTAATAGATCCTTGGAGACAGGAGAAGTTCCACAGGACTGGAGAAGGGCCAATGTGGTACCTCTTTACAAAAGTGGTAATAGGGAAGAAGTGACAAACTATAGGCCAGTAAGCCTTACCTCACCGGTGGGAAAAGTAATGGAGGTGCTCCTGAAGGAGTGAATAGTGGACTTTCTCAAAACTAACAGGTTGCATGATCCGAGGCATCATGGTTTTACCAAAGGATGATCTTGCCAAACAAATCTGATTGAGCTCTTTGACTGGGTGACCAGAGAACTAGATCAAGGGCATGCGATGAATGTGATCTACCTAGATTTCAGCAAAGCCTTTGATACTGTTCTTCATAGGAGGCTTATCAATAAACTCAACAGCTTGAGGATGGGTCCCAAGGTGGTGAACTGGATCAGAAATTGGTTGACTGACAGACGACAGAAGGTGATGGAAAACGGAACTCACTCGGATGAAAGGAAGGTGATTAGTGGTGTGCCCCAGGGTTCGGTCCTGGGACCGGTACTGTTCAATGTATTTGTGAGTGATATTGCTGAAGGACTGAATGGAAAAGTCTGTCTTTTTGAAGATGACACGAAAATTTGCAACAGGTTGGACTCCCCTGAAGGAGTGGATAACATGAGGAAAGAAAGATCTACAAAAGCTGGAATAATGGTCTAATGATTGCACTTCTTCACATTAAATCTTAACTGCCAATGTCATGCACTTGGGAAGCAGAAATCCAAGGGAATTGTATGTGAAAAGGGGCAAGAGGTTGGTGTGTATGGACCAGGAGAAGGACCTTGGAGTGATTGTTTCTGAGAATCTCAAGGTGGCGAAACAGTGTGACAAGGAGGTGGCAAAAGCCAGAAGGATGCTGGATTGCATACAAAGAGGAATCACCAGCAGAAAGGAAGAAGTACTAATGCCACTGTACTAGTCGCTGGTGAGGCCTCACTTGGAATATTGTGTTCAGTTTTGGAGACCATATCTCGCAAAGGATATAAAGACTGGAAACGGTTCAGAAGAAGGCGACCAAAATGATTTGGAGCCTGTGTCAGAAGACTTATGAGAAGAGACTTGAAGACCTAAATATGTACACTCTGGAGGAGAGTAGGAACAGGGGAGATATAATTCAGACCTTTAAATACTTAGAGTATTAATGAACAAACAAACCTCTTCCAAAATTGGGGAAGCTGTAAAACTAGAGGGCATAACATGAAGCTGCAAGGGGGTAAACTGAAAAGCAGTGTCAGGAAATACTTTTTCACTGAAAGGGTAGTGGATGCTTGGAATGCCCTCCCGATGGAAGTGGTGGGGGCAAATACAGTGACAGAATTCAAAATGGCATGGGACAGACACAGTGGATCCCTTTATAGCAACAGGATAAAATCAAAATAAACCTAACTCTCTCTTATATCTCAAGAAACAGGGGTGACCTACACGGAGCGGTGGGTACACACCTAAACAAAAGCATGGGGAGGGGTGACCTGCACGGAGCGGCAGGTGCACCTACTCTTGCCAGCTTGCTGGGCAGGCTAGATGGACCATGCTGGTCTTTATCTGCCGTCATTTACTATGTTATTATGTTACTATATTGATATGTATAAGCTTGCAAAATAGTCATCATATCCGTGCGTTGGCATTCAGGGATAGCTCTGTTATTAGTTAGGGTGAGGCAGCTGCTTTAGGTGGCAAAATTTGAGGAGTGGCAAAAAATGTCCCCAAAACATGCCAGCAGTGACTGCCTTGTGCTGCTTAAAAAACAGAAATGCGAAGATGACTGGCAGGATCCCCCTCTGCTGCTGCTTCTGCCATGTCTGCGATGGCAGGCTTCTGGCTTTAAAAAAACACAAAAAGCATAGGCTCTTTGCAACTGCTGTGCATTAGGAAGACTGGGCCAGTCTCACCCGTAGTCTGATGCAAAAGCTTCTTTCAGAGGGGCCCAGAACAGGACTGGCCTTGCAAGCTGCAGGAGTCGCAAAGAACCTGTGCTTTTTGTTTTCTCTTTGTTTAAGCCAGTGACTTGCTGCCGCTACCAGACACAGGAAAAGCAGCTGAGAAGCGCCAGTGGCAGGCCTCCAACTTAAAAACAACAAAAGAAATCACTGGATCTTTGCAACTCCTGCAGCTTGGAAGGCAAAGCCCTGCTCTCTCCCTTCTGACACATGCTTTTACATTGAAAAAGAGGGGGAGGGGGGGGCTGGCATGATCTTCCAAACACATAGGAGTTGCAAAGACCCACATTTCCTGTTACTGCCAGTGCCCTGGCTCTGCTGCTGCTTCAGACCCAGGAAAAGAAGGGGCAGGGGCAGGGGCAGGGCAGGGGAAAGGGTGCTGGGAAGAAAAATGCTGGACATGTGTTGGGCAGCGGAAAGCAGTTGTAGGACACAAAATGGAGAGGGGGCAGAGGGAATAGTTTTTTGACAGGAAGTGAGAAAGGGGAGGACAGAAGGCAGATGCTGAACACCTGGGACTGGTGCAAAGGTATTAGCCGCCTTAGGCAATGGTCATTCTTCCTGCCCCCTCTCACTGCTGCTGTCACTGCCAGAGCCGCTGCCTGCATCCAGCTGCTACCACTACTACTACTACTGCTCATTTGTATAGTGCTACAAGGCATATGTTGCACTATACAAAGACATGTAAGAGATGCTCCCTGCTCATGGTCAAGACAGACAACACAACAGCTGGGGACTAGGATATGTCTAGGGGAATGGTAAGGAAACACAGAGCTGGAGAGCAGGAGACTATGCAGATCACGATCCAAAAGCAGCCTCAAAGAGGTGAGTTTTTAGGCTGGATTTGAAAAGGGGCAGTGAAGAAACTTGATGGACTGACTCAGGGATCTGTCCTTAGTCCAATTCTTTTAAATGTTTTTGTTAGTGATATCCGCACTGAAGGGCTGTCAGCTTAAGTTTGCCTCTTTGCGGATGATAACAAAATCTGCAATAGAGTAGACATCCAGGAAGGGAGTAGATAACATGAGGAAGGATCTAGCTAAGCCTGAAGAATGATCGAGAATTTGGTAGCTAAGATTTAATGTTAAAAATGCAGGGTCATGCATTTGGGCAATAAAACTCCAAGGGAGCATTATAGTATAGGGGATGAAGTACATCTGTCCACAAAAGAAGAGCAGGACCTTGGTGCGATTGTTTCTGAAGATCTGAAGGTGGCTAAACAGGTAGAAAAGGCGATTGCAAAAGCTAGAAGGATGCTTGGGTGCATACGGAGAGGAATGGCCAGCAGAAGAAAGGAGGTGATGGTGCCTCTGGATAAGTCTTTGGTGTGAATCCATTTGGAGCATTGTGTACAATTCTGGAGACCGCACCTTCAAAAGGATATAAACAGGATGGAGTCAGTACAGAGGGCAGTTACTAAAATGGTCAGTAGGGTTCATCATAAAGCATATGGGATAGACTTAGAGATCTCAATATATATACTTTGGAGGAAAGACAAGAGAGAGGAGATTTAAGAGATGTTTCAAAATCTCCGTGGCATAAATGCACAGGAGAGCCTCTTTCAAATTTAAAGAAAGCTTTGCAATGAGGGGGCATAGGATGAAATTGAAAGGGGATAGACTCAGGAGTAATATACGGAAATATTTATTCTTGGAAAAAGTGATAGATACATGGACTAGTCTTCCAGTGGAGGTAGTAGAGACTAGAACAGTATCGGAATTCAAGAAAGTATGGGACAAATACAGAAGATCTCTAAAGGAAAAAAATGGAACTATAGCAGTTGATCTGGAAGGGAGACCGGATAGGCAATATGGTCTCTTTCTGCTGTCATGTGTCTATGTTTCTAGGTGGTTTGTTCCAGGCATAAGGAGCAGCAGCATGAAAAGTTTGAAGTCTGGAGTTGGCAGTAGAAGAGAATGGCACAGACAGAAGCAATCTTCCAGAAGAGCGGAGTTCCCAAGGAGGGATATAGGGAAAGATGGCTTATGGTTTATTAAAATTTTCATATACGCTCTTTGAATATAGTATCAAGGCGGTTTACAATAATAAAAACATTAGAAAAAAAAGAAAAGAACGCCATTAAAATGAAGAGAAAGTGTAAAGACGGGATAGAACAGAAAAAAGGGAAAGGGGATGCAGAGTATCAGAGGTTCCTCAGACACTACGTGAACTGTGATCCTTACATACTACGTATCAGCAGAGGATATATTAAAAGCCAACTGAAAAAGAAAGGAAAGATAGTGAGGACCAGCAGAATGAATGCACTTAAAGGTCAGTAAGAGAAGTTTGAACTGGATACGGAAAGGAATAGGGAGTCAGTGAAGTGACTTGAGAAGAGTCAGCCTGGAAGTCTGTGCTGGAGGGGGTGGGAGACACAGATAGTAGAGAGCAGAAACCGCAATGCAGCGCCGGTGAGTTGAGATAAGCACTGCATTGCGGTTTCTGAACCATTGCTGTCACTGCAGGCCCTGGAGTGGGACGGCAGCAGGATGGAGGGGGCCTGCCTAGGGCACCTTTAATCCTTGCACTGGCTTGTTCTGATGCAGATCCAAACCCAGGACCTCCCACTTTGTTATATTTCTGCACAAGTTACAGTATGAGACTTGCTTACATACTTCGCTTTAAAAATGCATCACCACATTTATAACTGGAAAGCTAGGATAAATGCCTCAGTTTGGCTCTGATTTTGGATTCAGTTTATCTGAACAGCACCTTTCATTTGAATACAGCTTGAAAGTGGATGCGGAATGGAAATTAACCGGAGACTAAGAACTGAGATGGTGGTGGCTTTAATGAGCTGGACATGTGCAGTTAATGGATCGCCTTTCACCAGCGGCCATGTCACTGGGCTCAATTACACTCAATTAAAAGTGACTTCAGTATCTGCAGCATTAGTTCATTTCTCCTGCACGTCTCTGTCACGAGAAGCACTGAGGAGGTACAGCTACAGAAAAGCCAGAAGCCCGTTTCATCGAACACCTCGTTCACACAACATCGGAGAGCAGACCATGAAGAAACCAAACTACAAATCGACTTAGAGTCCCAAAACTCAAAACAACCAGCATGCAAGAAACATGCCAGCGCACTTTCTCCATCTCCACCCGTCCAACTCTATGAAACTCCCTACCAAGCAAAATCAGAGCAATGAAAGACTTAAAAGAGTTCAGAAAGAGGCTCAAAACATACATCTTCCAGGAATATTATGGGACAGTCGCATAACACCATATTGGACAGAAAAGTGTCCTCAATTACACACAGAATTAGACCTCCTTGATTCTCACTGTAAATAAGTTGCCTGAATTTATTTATTTATTTTTATATACCGCACTCTTTGAAATCAGTGCGGTTTACATATAACGACAAAAAAAATAACGGTTTACATGGAACAGTTTACATTGAACTTAAAGAAACTTGAACAGTAAACAGTTAACAGTTGATAAGGAACGGAACTTGAACAATAAACAGTTTATATAGGACAGAACAGTTTACATTGGACTGAAACATAGGCATGGTAAATGCTGGGTAGTAATGGCATAGGCCTTGTTTATGGTGGCTGGTTGTAAGCTTGTTGGAACAGGTATGTCTTTAATGCTTTCCTAAAGGACATAAGATCAGGGATGGCTCTGATTGTTGGGGGTAGGGCATTCCAGCGAGTTGGTGCGTATAGGGAGAAGGCACAATTCTTGGTAGATTGGGTGCATGTTTTAATTGCTGCAGGGATGACGAGCGAGTTCACCATGCATGACCTCCTGGTTCTTGTCTCAGGGGTACGTTGTATGAGTTCTGTGATGGAGGTTGCAAACATGCTGTGAAGCGCCTTAAAGGTGAGTAGGAGGGCCTTGTAAATCAGGCGACTTGTTATAGGGAGCCAGTGAAGTTGAATCAAGAGGGGTGTGATGTGTTCGTATCTGGACGCAGACAGGAGTGTTCGGGCGGCTGTATTCATGGCCAGTTGTAATGGTTGGAGGGCTTGTTTTGGCAGGCCATGGTAGATTATGTTGGAGTAGTCGAAGTGGGGAAAGATGAGGGTTTGGCATGCCGTGCGAAAATCGGAGGGCTCAAGGAGAGGGCATAGGTGCCGGAGGGTTCTTAGTTTATGGTAGACTGCCCTGGTGATATTTTGTATGTGGGCTTCCCAATTAAGGTGTTGGTCCAATGTGATACCAAGATAACGTACTTCTTGTTTCGCCATGAGATCAAAATCTTTCAATCTGAGGGAAGTTGGTGGGGTGAAAGATTGGTCTTTTGTTATGAACAAGACCTCTGACTTTCTGTTGTTAACCATCAGGTTGTGGGTGGCGAACCAATCAGTCAGCATTGAAGCACTCTGTGATGGAAGAATAGTCAGGGCTGTCTATGGAGAAAGGGGTATAGAGCAGGACATCGTCGGCATAAATGTGGTAGTAAATGTTCAATGATCGTATAATGGTGCAGATTGGCTGTATATAGATGTTGAAGAGCAAGGCGGAGAGTGATGAGCCCTGCGGGACTCCTTGTGTCTGCTGGAAGGTTCTGGATGTTTGTGTTTCTATGCGGACTTGTTGCTGGCGATCAGACAGGTATGATTTAAACCAGTCGAGGGCTAGGTTCCTTATACCTTTTTGATGCAGGCGGGTGAGTAGGAGACTGATTGACTGTGTCAAAGGCAGAGGCAATGTCCATGAATATCATGATGAATCCCTGTTTCTTCTTTGCTAGGCCTGTGTAGAGTTTGTCCAGGAGAGTCGCCAGTAGGGTTTCCACACCATGCTGCAGGCGGAACCCATTTTGCTGTGGGTCCAGAGATGTGTAGGAGTCAATGTGGTCCTGGGTTTGTTGGTGAATAATCTTTTCTAGAATTTTGACCAAGAAGGGGAGACTTGAGATGGGTCTGTAGGAAATGATCTCTGATGGGTCAAGCTTGTTTTTTATAAGTGGTCTGATGGAGGTGGTTTTGAGGGATGGGGGAAGGAGGCCTTCAGCCAGTGAGAGGTTAGCAATTCTGGCGATGACTGGGCTGAGGTTGGATCGGGCTTGCTTTATCCAAAATGCTGGACATGGGTCAGTTGGGGAGGTGGTGGTGTTAATTCCACAGATGATTCTCTCTATTTGCTTGGGAGAGTATGGATAAAAAGCCTCTAGAGTTGGTATGAGTGTATCACCAGAAGGGGGGAGGTGCCTGGGTGAGTATTCAAGGTCAGACCTGTCTGGATAAGACATTGTTGAGGTGGTTTTGCTTTGAAAGGCTGCAAAGGCTTCTGGGCTAGGAGTATTCGTTGGTTCTTGGGTGGATGTATCCTTTGTGAGGGATTTAATGAGGCTGAAGAGTTCTCGATGTTTGTTAAGGGAACGCATGAGGGTGCTGGTGTGGTGTTCTTTTCTCTTGTGATTGACATCCCTCAAAGAACCTGAATCCAGTATATCATACTCCCCACTTTTCCTATTACATGGATAGTTAAAATAACCCCATTATCTTGTATCTGATACAATGTTATATGTAACTTAAGTTCCATTGTGTTCAATGTAAACTGCCATGATAAACCTGAAAGATGGTATATAAGAAATGTTAAATAAATAAATAAACCAACCAATATTAACTAGTGTAGATTCTAGGCTCAATGAGGCTGATTCTAGAAGGGAGCAGCCTAAAGATATGCACCATTTAGGGGTCTAAATCTCTATTTTAAAGGACTTAAGCACCTAAAGAAGCACTTAAGCAGGCACTTTTCAGTAAGCACATGTCTAAATGCAATTGCATGCACTTTCATTGTGGCCGTGAACATGGGTGGAGCCTGGGCGGAGCCTAGATTTACATGCCTAAGTTATAAAATATTATTTAAAAAGTAGGCGCCCACTTTTCTTTATAAACTAGACTCCAAATAGGTGCATCCTGGGTGCCTAAATCTAGGCACCAGGTTGTAAAATTGCCCTCCACATTCACAAGATTTGTCTGGCTTACTTTTGGCGTTCCCTGTATCTACTGTTCTAGAGGTTGTGACCCCACAGGTCCCGTATAGGCCTTCGCCTAGGGCCCCGGGGTTATAGTTGCCTCCTATCTTGCAGAACAAAATAGTCTTCAGTCGAGTGTTAAGGCAAAACAAAGATAAGGGCTTTATTCCCCTTCCCTCAAGGATATCTTCTGTACAACAAAACTTGGAAACAAAACAGTACTTCCAAAGAAAAATATGTTCTTTTTCTTTGTAGCTTACAGGTCTTCAGCGCAAGGATTCAACATCATCTGACATACATAACGTACAGTCCATGGCAGCACATTCAGGAATATTGTTCTTACTTTCCCACTGCATCAGCTCGCATTCACCCGGTGTTACACTTGGGTTTAAATCCTCATAGCTGTTTCTCTACAAGCCTCTCCCTGAGGATTCAGTTGGACTACAAGGGTACAGTTCTAAGCAAGTAGGTTTTGGAATACCTGTTACTGCAGTATGTCCTCTCTGGCTCTCCTCCTCTAACCTCCAACGGCTAGGAATTGTTTTATATCTTCCTGTAGTTAATTTATGCTCTGTGCACTGCTCTGACCCTCTGGTACAAACAGACTTTTTAGCTTTCCCTTTGATAAAGCTTGGTTCCCACCTGTATAAATGGTGAGGTTTTCTCTCTGGTAATGAGGACTGTGGACTCCCCTGCTCTCCCAGTCTAGACAGCTTTCTGACCTCAGCTTGGTCTCTCCTTCTCTCTGGAGTTATAGCTTCCACTTCTTGGCTGTAAGCAGTCTCCACCTCAGACCTCCAGTTGCTAGCACTCTGAGCACTTCGACGGCCACGTTCTTCTGAAGCCTTTCCCTTGCTGCTTCCTGTTCCAGAGCTACTCCCACTGCTTCCTGGATTCAGCAGACTTCCCTCTCTGTGACCTCTGCTTCCTGCATTGCTGCTGCTCGCACTGACCTCTGCTGGATCTACCCAGCAGCTTTTATCTCCCTCTCCACTACACGTTCCCTGTGCTTTCCTGGACAGGTGACAATAATCAGATCCTAAACTTCTTGCTGCGTCATGGCTTGTATGTGGTAATCCTATTCCACTGTTTCTTTGCTCCTTCTGAGCTGTGTGTGCTGGCTGCCTAACAGGTTTTAAGGTAAATTTCTCTTTTTCCTCTATTATCATAGGCTCTGTACAGGCTTCCATGTCACAAGGTATAATAACCATCACCATTCAAAAACACTCTATATTATCACACTCTCTTCCCCTTTGAAGGTACTTCTACACACCATTAGAGAAAATCCTAAAATTTAGCTAGAGGAGAAAAGATCTCAGAAATAAGATTATCCCTCTAACAGGCCCACCATCGGGACTGGTCTTTAATACCATCAATGATCTAAAAACTCCTCTTCATAAATCTTTATTCACTTTTAAACTCTCAAACTGTCAAGTAGCTAAGCTTAGCTCCTTCAACTTACAAATAATCATTAAATAAAGTATATTCACAATCCAATCATCTTAATATATGGCTAGAGCAAATGGCAAAGCTTATATAGCTCAAAATGCTCCAGGCAGCTTATCCCCACTGTCAACACCTGGAACAAAAGGACAAACATCAACAGTCCATTCATAAAAAACTGCTTCAAGCACAACCAAGCCACTTATCTTTCATCCCTCAAAGAACTTTAACTAATCTTGGGCTTTAATCAATCTTGGCACAGATAGAAGCAATCTTTCAGAAGAGCAGAGTTCCCAAGGAGGGGTATAGGGAGAGATAAGAAAGGAAAGGTAGCGAGGAGCAGCAGAATGAATGCACTTGGGCAAGACTGATTAAAGTTCTTCGAGGTGTTCTTTTTTAAATACTAATTCTTAAAGGGGTTTTGCTGTTCTTTTTATAAAAAGCTAATTCTCAAAGGGGTTTTGCTGTTCTCTTTTAAAAACTAATTTTCAAAGGGGTTTTGCTGTTCTTTTTCAAAGGATGTCTTTTTTTTCTATACTGTGAAGGGGAATTTTTTGTGTGTTTTTGGTGTTGGGAAAGGCTCTGTCAGTTAGAGTTCGTTATCTTTGTTCTAGCTACCCATTCAAGCTAACTCATTGAAGCCACTGACCTCATCAGATGTTAGGTCCTTCCCTACCCACCGTGACACCCACCCCATGTGAGCATTCTTGCTTTATAGAGCAACTCCCCCATTAACTACACACACGAACATAGACAAGCACTGTTAGAACACATTTAAAAGAGATGAACTGCTTTTTCTTTTAAAGGACAGCTGAGAACAGGTAGGGACTTTGGTAGGTCTCCTTCTTTCACTTCAACAGGTACCAAAGCTCCATCAACTAACAATGGCTGGGAAAAATCATATTGCTAAAGCTGTTGCCCCCATTACAGCTTTTGCCTATGTCCAGACAGAGATCCCAATGCCAGTTGAAGGACCAGTTCCATGTGCAGGATGCCTGCATGCTGAAGCTATCAGGAAACAAGTGGAAGAGCTCAGGGAAGAGGTGGCGAGGCTGAGAAGCATTTGAGACAATGAGAACTACATCGATGAGATGTTTCTTGAAACATCCAAGCTTTCCCTACAGAGGTGAAGATGGGAGGGTACAGAAGGATGAAGGTTGGACACGAGTCACCAGAGCCTGCTGTATCAACACTCCAACTCCTCCAGCCATTGAATTGAAGAACCAGTATGCAGCCCTGGGAGTGGAGGAGGTGGAAGCATCTGAGGAAAGGGAAGAACCACAGCTCGAGCACCCCAAAGTTGCAGAATCAGTCACCATAAGGAAGCAAAGGGCACTGGTGGTTGGTGACTCTCTTCTGAGGGGTACTGAGGCATCCATCTGCCAACCAGATTTGACATCCAGAGAGGTGTGCTGTCTGCTAGGTGCCAAAATCTGAGATATTATGTAGAGTTTGCTGAGACTCACCAAGCCTACTGACTATTATCCAGTGTTGCTCATCCATGTCGGCACAAATGATACTGCTAGGCATCCCTCCGAGCATATCAAATGTGACTCCATGGCTTTGGGACAGAGAGTGAAGCAAGTGGTGTTCTCTTCAATTATCCCTGTTGAGAATAAAGGCCGAGGCAGAGAAGCTCGCATCATGGAAATGAATGCATGGCTGCGTGGATGATGTTATCGAGAGCGTTTTGGTTTCCTGGAACATGGGATGATGTTCCAAGGGTTACACAGCAGAGATGGTTTCCATCTGTCCAAGAAGGGTTGAAGTGTCTTCAACAGCAGACTGGCTAACCTACTGAAGAGGGCTGTAAATTAGATTCTTTGGGAATGGGTAAGAGAGTCCCCAGGTAAGTGAAGAAAGCCCCCAGGTAAGTGAAACAGCAGCAGAAAGATTGCAGCATCGTGCAGCCACATCCCAAGCTTCATCTTTCTTTCTCCGAGTCAGTGAGAGCAGCCACTGCTGCCTATAGCATTCACTTCCAGTGTGTGGAACCATTGAATTGTGCACCAGAAGTGAATGCTATAGGCAGCACTGACTGCTGCGTGCTGACTCAGAGAAAGAAAGATGATGCCAGGGATGGTCAGCATGATATTTTTGCCATGGGGCAGAGGAGAGACACTGAGAGGAAGATTTTGGGTTATGAGAGAGAGAAGGGATATGCTGGTTTGGGGGGATAGAGAAATTTGGGGTTATGAGAGAGAAGGGATATATTGGACTGGGGATGGGGGGGACAACAAAGGGAGAGATGCTGGGCTGGGATGGAAGATAGGAGAGATGCTGGACACTGGAGGGGAGAGGATGGAGAATGGGAAGTGAATAAAAGACTCCTAGTCTATGGGGGAAGGGAGAAAAGGACTGGGGATGTGGAAGAAAAAGAGGGAGATGCTGGTTCTTGGGGATAAAGGGGAAGGGTGAGAGGATTGTGAGATTCTGAATTGGGCTGGTAGAGAGAGACAGAGAGGGGGAAAGAGAGAGAGTGGTGATGGTGTGCATGGCAGAAGGAAATAAGAGGCTAATGAAGAAGTGAGACGGGTGAGAAGGGTTGGGCTAGAAGTTAGAAGAGTAGATGGAAAGTTGCTAGGTGAAAAGGCAAATGGTGTTTGAGGACGGTTGTGTGTGTGAGAAATATGAGTGGATGAATAAGGAATAAAGAAAGAAATGGAGGAAAGAGCAAAAATGGAAAGATCAATGTCAGAGGGAGATGTAGAGAGTGAGTGGAAAAATAGCAGACAAATGGACAGCAGATAATGGGCAGTTAGCAGAAGATATGAAGAAAGCAGAAGAGAGACCTGGGCAATTGCGACAGAAAAATAACATGCCCGAACAACAAAAGGTAGAAATAAATGATTCTTTTTAAAATTTATTACCTTGAATATGTCAGCTCTGGGAAATGTGTTTCACTGATGTCTTTGGGGCTTGTTTACAAAGCTGCAGTAGCGGTTCGCGATCGTTATTGGAGCCGCGACCCCATTGATTTCAATGGGGCCGCGGCTCCGATAACGACCGCGAACCGCTACCGCAGCTTTGTAAACAAGCCCCTTTGTTTTAGTTCAGTACGAGAGGAAATGAAGTTATAGTTTTATTTCTCCAGTGTTGTGGTGCATTTCAAGTTTAGCTTTTGGGGTTCAGTTATCCCTGTTGAGATCATGGAGATGAATGCATGGCTGCATGGACGGTGTCATTGGGGTTGCCTTTGTATTTCTAAATTGTGATACTTGTTCTGTGTTTGATGACGGTCTATGTTTTGCATGTGTGATCGAGCTTTGGTACTCTTCGTGGACAAGCAGGAATGAATCCTTACATGTGGGTGACATCCTCAATGGGAATGCGGCACCTCTATCTGGTGCCTGTGCTACAGTTGGGTCTTACTCTTCAACATCGAGTCATTTGACTTCGCCGTGGCCATTTTCCCAGATGACATGTTCCAGAAACCTGCCAGCAAGTTCAAAAAACCTTCCCAGTGTGCTAGGACCGCCATGGATACGCACAGTTGGTGCCCACAGTGCCTGGGTTCCGATCATCAGTTCTCTTCTTGTAATTTGTGTTTGCAGATGACAAAAGAGGACTCAAAGGTTGGGAGAAGCAGTGCAAATCACTTTTTGGCAACATTGGCCTCTGTGACTTCAAAGGCTGCATTTAATCAACATCGAGGAGCTCTCAGGCTCAGTTGGAGCTGAGCACCCTTAGTGCCCTGGAGCATTGCCCATTGATCGATCTCCACCAAATATGAAGAAAAATTCGGCCTCGTCTTCTTCGATGTTGAGGGGTAATAGCACTGAGTGAAAGCTCTGGTGCTCAGCATTAGAGCCCATTGAGGCATGGTATCAAGAGCAATGAGGTCAACGTGAGCACCCTTTGATGGTACCCGAAGAGAAGAGAGCTCATTCTCCAGGACATTGGAAGGGCACCAATAGCCTATAAACAGCCGAGACCCAGCTGCCGATACCCCTGTTCAGGTATCAGATACATTGGTCAAAGTTGCCCAGGATCCGCAGACTTCGAAATTGGCAGCCATGAAGAAGCACCTTCTACAAGCGCTCAAGGGACACATTATGGCACTGTTGGTGGTGCAGCATGCTGGAGCCTCAACATCAGTTGCATCGACATCGGCCATTGTACAGCTGATCCTCAAGATGCATGCCCTGCCTGTAGGAGAGGCATCCACATCGGGGCATTGAAGGACCCCGACACCAATGTCAGCCTGGCCAATATCCCTTTAAAGCATTTTGGAGTCCAATGCACTCTCGAAGTCTAGATGGGTATCGATGCATTATTGCTCCCAATCTAGAATTACCAACTGACTCCAGATGTGCCCGACAGGCTTGATCCAGTCCTGGGTTTACCCCATTACATACAGGGACATTTAGTTCTGATTTCTCCATTGCACTCCAGTCCTGGGTTTACCCCATTGCATACAGGGACATTTAGTTCTGATTTCTCCATTGCACTCCATAGGAAATGGAAAACTACAAGTCCCTGCATGCAATGGGGTAAACCCAAGACTGGATCAAGCCTGTAGGGCGCATCTGGAGCCAGTTGGCAACCCTATCCCGATCCCCTCAGGGCAGGAGAGAGATCCAGGCAGAGACTCAGAAGTACTTTGACTTCCTCTCTGAGTCTGACTTAGAAGGCTGGTTCACTGATGTGGAATCAGAGGACTTATTGGATGGCAGGTCCCCTGAGCTCCATTCGGACCCTTCTCCACCTCATGAGTGCTGTAAGTCCCCTCCTGAAGATGACCTTCCAGGAGTTTGTAGCCCAGAGCAGAAGAGTTCTCTTCTGACCCTCGCTGTTTCTTTACAACTCTCAACTCTCTCCTCAAAGTGCCTCCGCCTCAGAACACTCTTTCCCTTTTTTCCCAGACTTCAACTGATTACTTCCATGACAAAGTCCACAAGATTACTCTTGTTCCCCCCCTCTTCCCCCAGGGTCATCTCCATCCTCCCTTCCACCTCTTCATTCCCTAATCCTTCCCTCAACCTCTGTCATCCTTTCTTCCATTTCTAAAATCACTGAGGAAGAAACTACACATCTTCTATCCTCCTCTAAACTTATTACCTGCTCTTCTTATCCCATTCCCATCCATCTACTAAACTCCATATCCTCCACTGTCGTTCCTTCCATTTGTCATGTCCTCAACCTATCACTTTCTACTGCAACTGCAGCCTTCAAGCTTGCTGTGGTCACATCTCTCCTCTAGAAACCATCCCTTGATCCTCCCTATACTTCTAATTGACTCATCTCTCTCCTCTCCTTTATTTCTAGACTACTTGAATGTGCGGTTCACCACTGCTGTCTTGACTTTCTCTCCTCTCAGTCCCTTTTGGATCCACTGCATTCTGGATTTCGCTCTTTACATTTTATTGAGGTGGCTCTTGCCAAAGTCTCCAATGATGTGTTCCTTGCCAAATCCAAGGCCCTTTACTCGATCCTCATCCTTCTTGACCTTTCTGCTGCTTTTGACACTGTTGATTACCGCCTTCTCCTCTCTTGGATTTAAGGGTTCAGTCCTATCCTGGTTTTCTTCCTATCTCTCCCACTGCACTTTTAGTATATGTTCTGGTGGATCCTCCTCTACTGCCATTCTGCTTTTAGTCAGTGTACCCCAGGGTTCTGTCTTGAGACCTCTCCTATTCTCTTTCTACACTCAGTCCCTTGGTGCACTCATCTCTTCCTATGGTTTTCAGTACCAGTTCTACACTAATAACTCTCAGAACTACCTCTCTACACCTGAAATCTCTCTGGGAATCCAGGCCCTGATTTCTGCCTGCTTATCTGATAGTGCTTGGATGTCTCACTGCCACATGACATTGAACATGGCCAAAACTGAGCTCCTTATCTTTCCCTCTAATCCCACATCCCCCCTTCCTCCTTTCTCTGTTTCTGTGGATAACACTCTATTCCTTCCTGTTTCCTCAGCTCACAACCTTAGGGTCATCTTTGACTCCTCCCTCTCCTTCTACACACACATCCAGAAATGCAATATGTGCTGAACCAGCAGCTCCTGGGTTTTCTTGGCAGTGTGACCGGAAGTAGATTGCCAGGCCTTTCTTCCAAGGTAATGGAGGGTTAAGTGACTTGCCTAAGGCCACAAGGAGTGCTAGTGGAAATCGAATCATGGTCTCTTGGTTACCAAGCTAGTGCTCTAACCACTCGACTACTCCTCCACTCCCCACACATATCCAACAGATAGCTAAAACCTGTTGCTTCTTTCTCTATTACATTTGCAAAATTCATCCCTTCCTTTCTGAAAACACTACTAAGACCCTTATCCATTCTCTAGTCCCCTGCAGTCTAGACTACTGCAACCTCGTCTTCCCCTGAATCATCTCTCCCCACTTCAATCAGTTCAAAACTTAGCTGCGCAGCTGATCTTCCCCCAGTGTCGCTATGCTCATGTCACCCCTCTTCTCAAGTCATTTCATTGGCTCCCTATCCATCTCCGCATCCAGTTCAAACTTCTGCTACTGACCTATAAGTGCCTTAATTTGGCTGCTACTCAAAGAAACATAGAAAAATGACAACAGGAAAAGGCCACATGGCCTATCTAGTCTGTCCTTCCATATCAGCAACTACAACAGTCCACTTTTTACCTTTAGAGATCCTCTGTGTTTGTCCCATGCTTTTTTGAATTCAGTTACTGTCCTCATCTCTACCACCTCCACTGGGAGACTATTCCATGGATCCACCACTCTTTCCATAAAGAAATATTTCCGCATATCACTCCTGAATCTATCTGCCTTCACCCTCATCCCATGTCCCCTCGTAGCAGAACTTGCTTTCAATTGAAAGAGGCTCTCTCCCTGAACATTTATGCCACGGAGGTATTTAAACATCTCAATCATATCACCTCTATCCCGCCTTTCCTCTAAGGTGTACATATTAAGATCCTTCAGTCTGTCCTCATATGCTTTATAATGAAGACCACTAACCATTTTAGTAGCCACACTCTGTACTGACTCCATCCTGTTTATATCCTTTTGAAGGTGTGGTCTCCAGAATTGCACACTATACTCCAAATGAGGTCGCACCAGAGACTTATACAGAGGCATTATCACCTCCTTTTTTCTGCTAGCCATTCCTCTCTGTATGCACCCAAGCATCCTTCTAGCTTTTGCCGTCGCCTTTTCTACCTGTTTAGCTACTCTAAGATCATCAGGCACAATCACACCTAGATCTCGCTCTTCTTTAGTGCACAAATGTACTTCACCTCCTATACTGTATTGCTCCCTTGGATTGCTGCAGCCCAAATGCATGACCTTACATTTTTTAACATTAAATTCCAGCTGCTAAATTCTAGACCATTCTTCAAGCTTAGCTAGATCCCTCCTCATGTTATCTACACCTTCCTGGGTGTCTACTCTATTGCAGATTTTGGTATTAGCCACAAAGAGGCAAACCTTACCCGACAGTCCTTCCGCTATATCACTAACAAAGATGTTAAAAAGAATCAGACCAAGGACAGATCCCTGGGGCACACCACTGGTAACATCCTTCTCCTCAGAGTGAGCCACATTTACCTGTACTCTTTGTCGCCTCCCACTCAACCAATTTCTAACCCAAGCAGTAACTTTAGGGTTCATCCGTAGGGTGCTCAGTTTGTTTATAAGTCACCTGTGAGGAATGGTGTCAAAGGCTTTACTGAAATCTAAATACACCACATCTAGGGCTCTCCCTCGGTCCAATTCCCTGGTCACCCAGTCAAAGAAATCAATCAGATTTGTCTGACAAGACCTGCCTCTCATTTCTCCCTACAGCCCTCTTCGGGAACTCCTCTCTTCTGGCAGATCCCTTTTATCTGTGCCCTTCTCTTCTGCTGCGAACTCCAGACTTCAATCTTTCTACCTTGCTGCTCCTTATGCCTGGATCAAATTATCTGAGTCAGTATGTCAGGCTCCATCGGTGGTCCTGTTCAAATCCAGGCTAAAAAGTCACTTCTTTGACACTGCTTTTGGATCCTGATCCCCTTAGTCTCCTGTTCACCTCCTACATTATAGGTTTTTGTTGCATAACAAAATTTCCTTTCATGACTCTATATATTTTAACAATATAAATTCATGAAAATTTCCTGAACTCAAGAAAAATAGCAAACACACAAAACCTCATAGAGCACCTGTAAATTCAATGTGGACACTTTTTATCATACACGTGCATTTCCAGGGCCGGCCCCAGAGCTGGTTCAAAGTTTTGGCACCCTAGACAAACCTTTAGCCTTATGCCCCCCTGGCTGTCAGAATCTACTGTTTAGTTTTGAAGGCCCTGATACTGCTACTTATCATTTGTATAGCGCTACAAGGTGTACACAGCACTGTACAGAGACCTGTAAGAGGCATTCCCTCCTCATAAGAGCTTAGGGCCCGATATTCAGTTGGGTGGGCTATGTGCCACATCGGCTCATAGCCCTGCCCTCTGACCTCTAAACCCAGATATTCTATGCCATGGCGGTGGCACTGACTATCCGGGTTAGACGCCAAGGGGATTCACCCGCAGAGCCTAACTGGGTAGTGGCGATATTGGACCACTACCCTGTTAGCCAACCATGGCTAGAACTAGGCAAGCCAAGCTCGAATAGATTTAACCATGAATGGCTAACTGGGTAGCTGTCCAATATCACTGCCACCCAGTTACCAGGACTCCCTGCCTCTGCTCCCCCCAAGACCGGCAGCATGGAATATCTGGTTAGGCGCCAAGGGGATTCACCCGCAGAGCCTAACTGGGTAGTGGCGATATTGGACCTCTACCCAGTTAGCCATCCACAGCTAGAACTAGATAAGCCAAGCTCGAATAGTTTTAACCATGGATGGCTAACTGGGTAATTGCCCAATATCACCATCACCCCGCCTCTGCTCTGCTCCAGAATGCCCCCCACATGCCCCGATGCTAACTGAATAGCATCGGGGTGCATAGGGGACATAGATGGGAATATTCAGTGGCACTAACCGTGTAGGTGCCGTTGAATATTCCCATCTAAGGCATTTACACGGTTTACTGGGCTGTAAATTTCTTTCAAATATCGGGCCCTTACAGTCTAGTTAAGCAGACAACACAACAGTCGAGACAGACAGAACAACAATTGGGGACTAGGCTATATCTGAAGAATGGTAAGGAAACACATATCATTCCCCTAGACATATTCTAGTCTCCAGTTGTTGTTCTGTCTGTCTTGATTGTTGTGTTGTCTGTCTTGACTAGACTGTAAGCTCTTATGAGGAGGGACTGTCTCTTACAAGTCTCTGTACAGTGCTGTGTACGCCTTGTAGCGCTATACAAATGATAAGTAGCAGTATCAGGGCCTTCAAAGCTAAGCAGTAGATTCTGACAGCCAGGGGGGGCATAAGGCTAAAGGTTTGTCTAGGGTGCCAACACCTTGAATCAGCTCTGGGGCCGGCCCTGGAAATGCACGTGTATGATCAAAAGTGTCCACATTGAATTTACAGGTGCTCCATGACATGTATAGGTTTTGTGTGTTTGCTATTTTTCTTGAATTCAGGAAATTTTCATGAATTTATACTGTTAAAATTTATAGTCATGAAAGGAAATTTGTTATGCAACAAAAACCTATGAAGTATCCTCTGCAAATCCCCATTAATCCCCCCCAGCACCCACTCAATATATTATATTTCCATAAATCAATATATAAAGCAGAAGAAATCACTAACAGATGCCTTCTCAGCAAAGACATGCTCCTAAGTTCCCACAGCAAGGCATAACGGACCCTGTAAGTATGCACTGATGTTAGAAACTGAACTTTTGTCACCAATCAGAAGTAATTTCTTAAGATTATTTCCGCCGGCCTGTAAAGGCAGTCTGTGGGAGATTAGTTCATAAAGAAAGTGGGATAACTTTGGTCAGTTTTTAATCAGGGGCTTGCGTCACTCTGTTCCATAATGTCAGGCATATATTTTGCTGTCATGAATGAATTTGACAAAGACTGGCTTTCGTTTTGGACTTCAAACTGAGCTTCCAGCTTTTCCTGCCTCGTTCCCACCAAGACTGTGCACGCTGTCATATAAGTAATGGATAGACTCATGGCCATTACGGCCACGATGCAAACAAGCCATTGTCATGGGGCAAAACAGAGCAGCTACCGTCAAAGCAGAGCAATGGGTCCCGGCAGTCACGCAAACTGAGTCATCGGTGCACGCTCTTACCTGCGGGCAGAATGAGCAATATTCAAATCCTTCATTTTCCCTTGCAAGTGGCCTTTTGACATATCTCTCTTTATTGTGAAAATAAATCTATAGAGGGTTATTTAGCGGTGGCAGCCAGCACTGACGGCACCCAAGAATTGCCCATTAGCAGAGTGGATAAGATGGACAGGAAAGACGAGACAAAGGACACACTACTTATAAAACTAGTGCCGCATATTCAATGCTGGGGTCATATCCAGCTAGCAGCATTGAATATTGGGGCTGGCCGCATAGCAATATAGCTGACTGGACAGCAGCTCTATATTCAACCACTGGCCAGTTAGCTAAAGCGGATAAAGTTAGGCCAGTCTTTAAAGTGCCTAACTTTAGCTGGTTAGTGACTGAATATACTGCTAATGGGTTATTCTTTGGCATCGTCCCTGTTCTGCCCCCATAGTGCCTTGGCGCCAGCGTTGAGGCATTCCATGGCTCAGTGCCACTAACCACATTAGTCCAGGTCTGCAAACCACCTAAATGCCTTTTAATATTCCCCATAATATTTAATATTTAAAAGTATGCGACTAGATATTCCAAAAAAGCTGAGCTCCTAAATTTGTGCCCTATTTTCAGTTGATATTCAGCAGCAGTGGGTAGCTGCAGCCAGTGAACTTTGGATCGGGATATATAGTGCTGGGGTCATATCTGGTGGATGACATTGAATATCACAGTCAGCCGGACAGCAATGAAGCTAATCAGTCAGCCACTGATCAGTTAACTTCTGTGGTGAAAGTTCGGCCAGTCTTTAAAGAACCTAACTTTCACTGAGTAGTGATAACTGGGCAGGGGATCAATATTGTTGCTGCCCGGTCTCCACTCCACCCCTGGAGTCAGTCAGCATCGGGGTGTGTAGCGGCGGCGGCACCTGTGATGCTAACCGCACGTTAGCGCCGCTGAAGATCCCAGTCAGCGCGAATCACACAGTCGGTAGGTCTGCTAGCCACTTTAATCACTTTCAATATCTCCTTTCAACTGAAAATTCATCCTAATTTAGGAGCTTAACATTTATGGGGCTGATATTCAGTGATATCTGCTAACTACATTGATTATGGTGACTGGGATATACCCAAGTCCTGCAACGGAATGCCCCGACACCAGTTGGCTAGCATTGGGTCATTCCTGGGGCGCAACAGAGGCAGCTCTGCAATATTCAGCCACTGCTCGGTTATCTCTAAGTGGCAAAAATTAGGCACCTTAAAAACTGGTCTGACTTTCACCACAGAAGCTAACTGTGCAGCGGCTGAACATTGCTGCTGCTTTGCCCCTATCCGGCCCACCCTAGAATTCAATGGCAGTGGCCAGTAGGGTTGCCAGCAGCTCCAGATGCGCCCGACACACTTGATCCAGTCCTAGGTTTGCCCCACTGCATGCAGAGACATGTAGTTCTGATTTTGCCATTGCACTCCATAGGAAAAGCAAGACTACATATCCCTGCATACAATGGGGTAAACCCAGGACTGGATCAAACCTGTCTGGCACATCTGCAGCGAGTTGGCAACCCTAGAGGCCAGATATGGCCCCGGCATTGAATATCCAAATTTAGTGGTGACAGCTAACCACTTTACAAGGGCTAGTCACTCCCATTGAATATCCCCCCGCTACTAAATTTAGGCCTGCATTTATGAGCCTAACATAGGTGCCTAGTTTATGTTTATTTGTATTTTATCTACTGCCTTTCTGTTTAGAGGCAAGGCAGTTTACAGTCCATAAAATCATTGAAAATAGAAAGGAACACTATTAGCTAATAGGACAGAGGGGACAGAGAGAATGGAACCAAAGTTGTAGCAAGAGGGTGGGGGAGGGGGAGAGAAGGCAGGAGGCTTGTTCTGTTAGTGCCTAGTGCTGAAAATTGGTGCTAAACTCCTAACTTCTTTTCCCCTCTCGAAATCCACCCCCATTGAACACCTAAGAACATAAGAACATAAGATATGCCATACTGGGTCAGACCAAGGTCCATCAAGCCCAGTATTCTGTTTCCAACAGTGGCCAATCTAGGTCATACGTACCTAGCAGTTTCCCCAAGGGACACAGGTTCCACAATGCTTGTATTGCTTCAAGCATTGATATCCTGGGTCCCTTCTTAATAATGGTTTATGGACCTTTCCTCCAGGAACTTGTCCAAACCTTTTTTAAACCCAGCTAAACTAACAGCCTTTACTACATCCTCCGGTAACAAATTCCAGAGTTTGATTACACGTTGAGTGAAAAAATATTTTCTTTTATTAGTCTTAAATAGTTTACCCTGTAGCTTCATTGCATGTCCCCTAGTCTTTCTATATTCTGATAAGGTAAAACAATCGATCTACGTTTACCTGTTCCACTCCGTTCATTAATTTATAGACTTCTATCATATCTCCCCTCAGCCGTCTCTTTTCCAGGTTAAAGAGCCCTAACTTTTTTAGCCTTTCTTCATAGGAGTATCCTTCCATCCCCTTTACCATTTTGGTGGCTCTTCTCTGAACCTTTTCTAAAATCGCTATATCCTTTTTAAGATACGGCGACCAGAATTGCACACAATATTCAAGGTGCGGTCTCACCATGGAACGATATAAAGGCATTATAATATCTTTTGTTTTATTTTCCATTCCTTTCCTTATCATACCTAGCATTCTATTTGCTCTCTTGGCCGCCGCTGCACACTGGGCCGAGGGTTTTAGCATGGTATCCACAATGACGCCTAAATCTTTTTCCTGGGTGGTGGTTCCTAATGTGGAACCTTGCATCGTGTAACCATAGTTTGGGTTGTTATTCCCTAGGTGCATAACCTTGCACTTGTCCACATTAAATTTCATCTGCCATTTTGATGCCCAGTCTTCCAATTTATCAAGATCCTCTTGCAATTTTCCACAATCCTCTTGGGTTTTAACTACTTTAAATAGTTTTGTGTCATCTGCAAATTTGACAACCTCACTCGTTATTCCACTTTCCAGGTCGTTTATGAATATGTCAAAAAGCAGCGGACCCAGCACAGATCCCTGGGGTACACCACTATTCACCTTTCTCCATTGGAAAAATTGGCCATTTAGCCCTACCCTCTGCTTTCTATCTTTTAACCAGTTCCTGATCCACAATAGTACACTGCCTCCTATCCCATGACTCTTTAGTTTTGCCAAAAGTCTCTGATGAGGGACCTTGTCAAAGGCTTTCTGAAAGTCCAGATACACAATATTAACCTACTCACCTTTGTCCACCTGATTATTCACTCCTTCAAAAAACATAACAGATTAGTAAGACAAGATCTTCCTTGTCTAAAGCCATGTTGGCTGTCTCCCATTAGGTCATGACTATCTACATGCTGAGTAATTTTATTCTTTATGATGGTTTCTACCATTTTTCCCGGTACTGACGTCAGGCTCACCGCTCTGTAGTTTCCCGGATCACCCCTCGAACCCTTTTTAAAAATTGGTATTACATTGGCGATCCTCCAATCTTCAGGTATTAGAGATGATTTTAATGATAGTTCACAGATTACTAATAGCAGGTCTGCAATCTCATATTTCAGTTCTTTCAACACCCTTGGATGTATACCATCCGGCCCAGGTGATTTGCTACTCTTCAGTTTATCTAATAGTTGTAATACATCTTCCCGATGTATCGATATTTCCTTGAATTCTTCCGCACCTTTAAATACCACTTCAGTCATGGGTAACATCCCTACATCTTCCTCAGTAAAGACTGAAGCAAAGAATTCATTCAATCTCTCCGCTATCGCCTTGTCGCCTCTTAGTGCTCCTTTAACCCCTTTATCATCTAATGGACCAACTGACTCTCTCACAGGTTTTTTTGCTACGAATGTACTTGAAAAGGTCTTTACTTCGCGTTTTTGCTTCCGCAGCAAGCTTCTTCTCAAATTCTCCCTTTGCCTGCCTTATCAATGCCTTGCATTTGACTTGCCAGTGCTTGTGCTGTTTCCAGGTTTCGTCGTTTGGCTGTTTTTTCCATTTCCTGAAAGATGCTTTTTTGGCAACAGCCTCTCTGACCTCACCTTTAAACCATGCTGGCAGTTTTTTAGACTTCCTTCCACTTTTCTTAAAGCGTGGAATACAGCTGGTCTGGGCTTCCAAGATAGTATTTTTCAACAACAGCCAAGCCTGATGTACGTCTTTAACCTTTGCAGCTGCTTCATTTAGTTTTTTCTTAACTGTTTTCCTCATTTTATCATAGTCTCCATTTCGAAAGTTAAAAGGTAGTACTGTGGATTTCCTTACTATCCCTCCTCCACTAATTAAATCAAAGGCGATCATGCTATGATCACTATTGCCAAGTGGCCCCAACAATCTTATCTCTTGCACTAGATCTGGTGTTCCACTAAGGACTAGGTCTAATATGGCTTCCCCTCTGGTCGGTTCATAAACCAGCTGCTCCAAGAAGCAGTCATTTATTTCATCTAGGAACTTTATCTCCCTAGCATGTCCTGAAGTGACACTGACCCAGTCGATACCGGGGTAGTTAAAATCACCCATTATTACTGCACTGTAACATTTGTTAGCTTCCTTGATTTCTTTGAGCATTTCATCATCCATTTGGTCATTCTGGCAAGGCGCTCGATAGTACACCCCCACTGCCATTGCCTTCTCCCTTTTACATGGAATTTCAATCCATATAGATTCTACAGCAGATTTTGTTTCCTGCAAAACTTTAATCCTTTCTGACTCAATGCCCTCTCTAACATAGAGAGCAACCCCTCCACCAATTTGATCAGCTCTATCATTACGATATAGTTTGTACCCAGGTATCACAGTGTCCCACTGGTTGTCCTCCTTTCACCATGTCTCTGATATTCCAATCATATCTAACCTTTCATTTAGTGCTATATATTCTAACTCTCCCATCTTATTTTTTAGACTTCTAGCATTTGCATACAAGCATTTTAGAGAATGTATTTTACTCATATTATTTTGGCTATTGTTAGACATGGGTAATTTGGGATCTTTAAGCTCAGTCTGCTCCATACTTGAGGGCATTTGGGCTACTTTACTCTTTTGTGGAACCTCTCTGCTTTTGGTAGTATCCTTCAAAGATACATTCTTCCGAACCATCCGCTCTTGGGTGACTGTCGACTTTCCCCTAATATCTAGTTTAAAATATAACCTATTTGTTATATTCCTAAATTTAGGAGTTCAGTGAAATTTAAGTAAAAATTTAGGTATTCAACCTTAGTAAATTTTCAAAGAGGCCAATTTAGAAGCATTACTCTCTGTTAGTAGCATAAGTCCTTTGAACATTGGGCTCATGATGTCCTAACCTGTGTTTTGTAGGGTAGCTCTGGGAAGGGTGGTACTGAGATGATTACAACAGTGACATAACATGGGGGAGTGGGGGGTGGACTTGGAGGGCACTAGCACCTCCAGTTTTGGCTCAGACCTCCCACAAGAATTTGGTTAATTGGGTGTCGACTGTGCTGCTAGAGTCCTATTTGCTTGCAGGATATGTGCTGGGTAGGTTTGCAGTATACAGGAGACTGGCACACAGCAAAGCTCATGGTGACGGGACTTGCCTCTTGGGATGCCATGGTTAGAGTGGCTGAGATTGAACTGCGGTCCCCACCCTTACCCTGCTGTGGTGGTGTGGCACAGTGCTGCTTCCTTAATAATCTTTTTTCTCTCCTGGGCTATCTGACCCCATGCAGCACTATTATCGAGCAGTTCAATTTCTGTCCTGGCTGTGATGCTTTGGAGTGGGTGCTTAGCCGCTGGTTGAGGGCTGCAATGGGCCGGCAAGAGTCACATGCATTAAAACAAATGAAATAAAACCATCATTCATGGCTTAGCCAGAAGAAGGGCTTGGGTGACAGCAGCGTTTGTTGCCATGTCTGAGGGAACTTAGCAGTCTGGGTATGTCAGTGAAACTGAGGCCACCAAATTTCAAAGGAGCTGTCTTGCTGGCGGAAAAGTCGGAGTCATTGAAAAGCTAAGTACACTGATTTATTGTACTAGGACTTTCATGAACTGAGTTTGTGTGCCAGAGGTTAGCACATATTTGGGACCTTGTGAGACACAGAACTGGGACTAATGACTGAAACATATATCCCTCTGCTGGAAGTCTTGGAAGCTATCTATTACATGCCTCAGAGTAATTGGGGGCTATACTAAAAAGGATTTCATGTTAACTTTTAAACTTGCAAGTACAAATTCTAGTTTTGATCCCAAGATGTTTGTAAGTCTAAAAATACTCCAAGATAATGCCTTAAAGACAGCTATATGCAGGGCTGGGCGACTGCTTTGCTTGGGTGCCATGCTACTCCTTGGAGTCAGTCTGTGGGTCTATAAGCATATGAGGCCAAAAAGGAAGGGAGATGTAAAAGTAACCCTTGCCCTGGGGTACATTAGGAGGTACATTATGTTGTTCATGATTAGCTGTGACATAAGGACAGGATTTGAGAAACACAATCAGTTTAATACAATTTGCACACTGCAAACATTTTGGTTAGGTTAAATGCATCATCCCGATGTGCAGGAAGGTATTTAACTACCTAGCTTACTAGGTAGTTTTTGGATGCTCATCCTGAATATTGGTATGAACTGGAATATTTCTGGCAGAAAACATGTTACAATGAGCCCAATTCCAATAGGGGCACGTCCGGGCCATCCAGACGGCCCCAAGCAAGATGGGCCCATCTGGATCCAGTTCTGGACAGTGGGAAAAAAAACATTCCCATGCTGGCTCCCCGCAGGCGTCCCTGACGTCCATGACTCTGGTCCCCCTTTTCCCCATTTCTCGACCCAAGGATGGCCTGCCGTGGCCTGGATCGGGCAGCAGGGACCCCCCGCACCCAGCCCTGGTCCTAGGGGAGATCCCCAGCCCCAATCGTGCCATAAATGCTGCTTATTCCACCTATGAGGTGGAATAAGCAGCGCGTCCCTTTGGGCCCGGCAGCACATACAGGGCCGTGACCTGAATTGGCCCTGTACATGCTGCCGGGCTGGCCCACCCTCACTTTGCCCCAATCCCATCCCTCCCACCCCCCGCTGGCTCTCCCTGTGCTGAAACATTGGGATGTACAGAGAGAGCCGGAGGGGGAATCGGAACCAGGCAGCTTGCGGGGCTGTATGTCCTGCTGCAGCCACGCAACACACTTTTCTGCATGAGGCCCAATATGTTTAAATTCTCGAAGGCGAGATATGACAGAGGTCTATAAATTAATGAATGGAGTGGAATTGGTAAACGTAGATCGATTGTTTACGCCATCAAAAAGTAGAAAGACTAGGGGACACACAATGAAGCTACAATGTAGCCCATTTAAGACTAATAAGAGAAAATATTTTTTTCACTCAACGCATAATCAAATTCTGGAATTCGTTACTGGAGGATGTAGTAAAAACTGTTAGTGTAGCTGGGTTTAAAAAAGGTTTGGACAAGTTCCTGGAGGAAAGGTCCATAAACCATTATTAAAGAGGACCCGGGGAATCCACTGCTTGCCCCAGTACAAGCATTGTGGAACCTGTGTCTTTTTGGGAACCTACCAGGTATCTGTGACCTGGATTGGCTACTGTTGGAAACAGGATACTGGGCTTGACGGACCTTGGTCTGATCCAATATAGCATTTCTTATGTTCTTATGTTATGTTCTCTAATCAGCTCTATTGAGATAAAGATCAAACTGATCAATAAATATAGGGGGCAATTTTTAAAAGTTTGTGGGGTCTGCAACAATAATCCTGCAGAATTTCCCGTTGAAAATGTGGGTTGGTGGGAGAATGTGGGAATTTTCTGCACTGGGAAGTGCGGAAGAGGGGAAATTTCAACCATGTTTTCAAGCAGATACTGTAAATATGTGTTAAGAGCAATTTTCATGCTGTCCACATAGTTGCAAAACCTGCAATTTCTTTTTATCTGTAGAATTTACACCAATTCTGCACATTCTGGAGATACGTGCTGCTATACAATTAGGAGGGCATGCCAGAACATGAATAAGGGGTTTGTATGTGTGGCAGGGAAGTTTATGTGCCAAAAACGTCTTCGACCGTATTCTGAAACACTGCTGTCATGCACATCCATGGTGCTTGCACGGGGATCTCAGAATGTGCCCGAAAGGAGCGGAACGGGGGCATGGTCAGCCATGGAGATGTATAAAGTGTATACAGGAAAAGCCTGTGTACATTTTTAGTGCTTCCCACAAATGTCCACGTTATTCCTGCGGAAACATGGTATAAGACCAGGACTTAGTAAAAATTCTGCTCTTCTTTTCGATGCGTTCCAGATTGAAGGATGGTTGATACAATTATGTTTTGAAATGGTGTGACTGCAGTCTGGAAAAGTACAAGATGCAGTTTTAAGGAACAGAAAGCAGAGGTGATGGAATGTTGTAATATATAGAAACATTAATAAACACCCTTACAGAAATATTAAGAGCAATAGTGTGTATTATGGCTATGCTGAAATGGCCTGTTTGTGCTAAGGGAGACAATCTAGGGGACCCTAATGATTCCCATGTTCTGAAAAAGAGGACCGCTGATGTAGGGATAGTATGGATGTGAGTTGGGAAAGGATCCTTGTTTGGAGAAACGGAGATCATGTTTTTAGTCCTGGTATCCCATGCTATTATGTTATAGCGTTATGTATAGGTTCAGGGCATCTTGTGGTTTATTAAAAATTTTGATATACCACCTTTCGGTCATGTTTAAGTGGTATACAATAAAAACATTATTTGGCAGAATTATGTTTTTGTGTCTGAAAGTGAGAGTGTGTGTGTATGTGGTTTGAGGAGTGCATGGGAGGATCTGGTGTGCTCATCTGCAATTCAGGGGGGACATGAAAGCCCGATCAGTACCTGGACCGTATGGATGACCACAGCATCACCAGGTGCCAGTGTGATCGGGCAGTCAAAATCAGAGAAGGTTTTGTATAGCTAAATGTGAAAACATATCCCTGTCAATAATAAGGGTCCCTCAGAATAGGAGCATTCAACAATGAAAATAGCACTAATGCATGCCCATCATGCACATTTGTTGAGACCAGTGATGTTGCTTTGAGCATGTATTAGTGCTGTTTTTACTGCTGAATGCTCTTATTCTGAGGCTCCCTTATTATTGACAGGGATGTGTTTTGATATTTAGCTATAGGGAACCAGATTCCTTCTGGATTATTTTTCATAGGGTACTCTAATAAGATCATATATTGTTGGCAGTGTGATAGGGCAACCATACATCCGCTGTGCCAGGCACTGTGAAACATGACTGATGTTGTGCCAACATCTCCCAGATTGTTCCATGAGACCTACATCCCTACCCAATCCAGGATCTATGAGAGCTGCGAGAGTAGTGATATATCTGGAGTCTGGCTACTTGGTGTGATGGCACAGGGATCTTCCCTCCCATGCCCACACAGACCTGCCAAGGGAGCAGTGCCACAAAGGCAACTGTGGGAAGGCAGATAGGGTTGCCCCACAGATAGCGGATCTATATAGACTGACATACGCCACGATGGAACAGGTGTAGCTGCTGCGAGAAATGCCAGTGCATAGATATGTGGGAATCAGATGCCATAGCCAGAAGGCCCTACTGCTACTACTGATCATTTGTACAGTGCTACAAGGCATACACAGCGCTGCACAGAGACACATAAAAGATGGCCCCTGCTCAGCAGAGCTTATAATCTAGTCAAGACAAACAACACAACAGCTGTGGACAAGATACATCTAGGGGGAATGGTCAGGAAATACAAGGGAGCTTAGGCGGATCAGATCCAAAAGTGGGAAATGAAGAAGTGAGTGCTCAGCCTGGATTTGCGAAGAGCCAAAGAAGGCGCCTGACATACAGACTCAGTTTTTGCCAGACTTAGGGAGCAGCAAGGTGAAAGGAGCAAAGTCTGGAGTTGGCATTTGAAGAGAAGGACAGATAGAAGCAGTCTGACAGAAGAGTGGAGTTCCCGAGGAGGGGTTTAGGGAGAGAGAAAAGAGGAACAGTAGTAGTGTGGAGCAGCAGAATGAGTGTACTTATAAACCATAGGCATGAAAAGGGCATACATTTGTTGCTCAGCAATATTATGCATCCTTTGGGAAATTGCAATGTTAGTTTTGGGTTTTTTGCACTTGGTAAGGGTCCATCCTTAGCAGTTTAAAGTGTGTTTGCAGAGATGACCAAAGCAGGGATCACTGGGGCCATTTGATGTAAGGTATGTCCTGAGAAGCATGTTCATATTTACATTCTCTTATGTCATATTAGGGTGCACTGGGATTACCTAGCACTTTTCAGGTCCTGTATAGGACTGGTTTGTGGTCTAGGTTGCAGCAGCAGTCATTTCTCATTGGTATTTATGTCTAGTTTGCATAAGTAAACTACTGTCAGTATGAAGAGCAGCTTAGGAGATGCACATTTTACCGAGGAGGCGTGGCATCCGCGGGTACATCCCAGAGACAGGCAAGATCTGAAACATACAACTTTTCAGAATATGGTGGATGCAGGGATGTTCAAAATGTTTACTCCTTTCCGATAATATTACGGGGACATCTTTGCGGGCATGTCTAGACCAATGTTCCCTCTAATTTTCTGTAGGCTGTGTGCGCATAAAATATCAGCTGTGTGCAGCTTTTGAAGGAAGGTTAAATTTTTGTGCGCCACATAACGACACTCGGAGTTATATACTTTAAAATTTGACTACACGTCAGAATACAGTATGTACACCACATTGATTTTAATCAAATTAAATGAAAATAGACGATTACTAAATGGAGCAGGAAATTTCTAGTAATTACAATCATAACTTTTAAATTTTAAGACGTCTGTGTTGTTTTCTATCAGAATCAGAGCTGTAATTTTTGTGCGCTCTGTTGTAAAGTATGTGCGCTCGCTCGGCGAGGTGTGTGCGCGCGCACAGCTTAGAGGGAACAGTGGTCTAGACCCACGGATGTGGAATTAGGTTCAATCGGGGCCCTTTTCAATTTAGACGTGTCCACGGGCCGGACGTGCATGCTATGGAATCGGATTCCACACCAATAAAAATAAGATAGTTGTTAATATCAAGACGTGTTCAGCATATCACGTCTGTAAATCAGCACGAGCAAACTGTAATGCAATAATCAGTGCAACAGATGGGACTAGTTAGAGAGGGAAACCAGTGCCATTATAATATAGAAATGTAAACCATATGCAGAATTGCAAATATCACATCTTTCATCTTATTGAAATTAAATGAAAGATGTTTTTCAAAAGGGACTTTCCTATGGCCCCACAGTTTCTGTAGGAATGGTATATGCTGCATCAGTGGGGGACTTGGACTTGACTCCCCTTACAGTCGGAGGCAATTTAATTCTCAATATCTCTTATTGTAGTTGGAAAACATATTTATTTATTACATGTATTTGATCTTCTGCTTGTGATCAACAAAAATCCTAAAGTGGCTTACATTTTAAAACAGAATACAGTATATAGAGATCATAAAAACATATTAAAATGCAATACAGAATCTTGTTCAGGTGCAAGGAAAACTACAGAGGAGTTCCTTGGCTCAGTTGCCCTGCACATACTGAAACTCCACCTTCCAGTGCATGCATTGTTTAAAATGATAGTTGAAGAGGAACCAAACCACTACTTGGTGAACTTTGAACGAAATTCCCACATGGCCAAGTGGTTAGATGCGACCTGGACTACTTAATTGGGGAATCTGCGGACAGGCAGCAGTTAGGCTGCATTCCAAGATGCCAACCCAGATGGGTGAGCTATGTATATAATCAGAGATCAAGCACCCCAAAGTTGGGGAATCAGTGACCACAAGGAAATGAAGGGTAGTCATGGTTAGTGACTCTTTTCTGAGATGTACTAAGGCGTCCATCTGTTGGCCAGACTTGATGTCCAGAGAGATGTGCTGTCTGCCAGGTGCCAAAATCTGAGACGTTACGGAGAGTTTGCAGAGACTCATCAAGACTACTGACTATTATCCATTGTTGTTCATCCATGTCAGTACAAATGATACTGCTAGGTATCCCTCTGAGTATATCAGAAGTGACTTCATGGCTCTGGGACAGAGGATGAAGCAGATAGGTGCCCAGGTGGTGTTCTCTTCAATCCTCCCTCTTGAGGGTAAAGGCTGAGGCAGAGAAGATTACATCCTGGAGATGAGTGCATGGCTGCATGGATGGTGTCATTGAGAGTGTTTTGGCTACCTGGACCATGGGATGATGATCCAAGGGCTGCAGAGCAGAGATGGTGTCCATCTGTCCAAGAAGGGTCAGTGTCTTCCGCATAGACTGGCTAACCTATTGAAGAGGACTATAAACTAGATTTGTTGGGGATGAGTGAAGTAAGCCCCTAGGTAAGTGAAAGCCCCCAGATAAGTGAAAGATTAAATACCTCTATAGAAATGGGTAAAACGGGCAACATCTGGAAAGCGGTGTGTATAAATGCCTGTAGCATGGGAAATAAGATCAGATTCCAGATATTGAGGCTTTAATGAAAGAGGCTGACTTGGATTTAGTGATGGTTACGGAGACATGGTTCACAGGCAACCATGACAGGGATGTAATTATACTGGGCTATACTTTATTCAGGAAGGACAGGATAGGAAGAATGGGAGGAGGAGAGGTACTATTTTAAAAAAGTAATATTAAAGCTATAAAATTACAGGACTTTAAAAGGGAGCAAGTAGGCACTGTGGGTTAAACTAGAAAGAGGGAAAGGGAGATCTAATTATTGGAGTGATATATAGACCTCCTTCACAGGGAGAAGAATTGGACAGAGATTTAATAGAAGACATATGCAGTATTGCCATGAAAGGAGAAGTGCTACTGAAAGGTGATTTCAATATGCTGGATGTGGATTGACACATTCCTGCTGCGGTGTATAGCCAGCACTCGCTCCCTAACCTTGAGGGTTTGAGGAGGGGTGTGCCTTGAGGTTAAGTTGTAGTTGTGAAGGTCGAATGACAAGGCAGGTATAAAGAATATTTTTTTTTATAAGGATTTATTTCTCCCGCTCCGTGGTGGAATGGAACAGGCGTAAAGGAATATACTTTTGTAGCCAAAACAAGAACAAAAGGAAAACGCTTTTTTCCAAAATTGTGTTCAAAACCGTCCTTTAACACAGGAGTTCACATTCCTGTCATGTGAGCTTTACTTGAACTCACTTAAACAAAAAAAGCAAACAATAAAGTTCATGCACTGTAACTAAATTATGCTTCAGCTTATTCTTATCTCTTCATAAGCTCTTCAGGTAAAGAACTTAAACAGCATGCATTTCAGCATATTATAACGAATGACCACACAAGCTTTGCTTGACTATTCTTTGTCTATGAGACAGGTTGAGCAGTCCATTGGCTGATTCAAATCCACCATTGGTAAGGGAAGAACCAATGTCACTTGTGCTTCTGGGCTCTGTACTGACTCTACAACTTTCTGTCCAGGAATAGTTCGTTTGTCTAGAAAAGCCTTAAACTCTTTCAGGAGTGCTTCAGCCTGCTTACTATATGGGCTAGGCGGGGAATTAACTCCTTCCTGGGGTGAGTGATAGCTTGTGGGTTTTTCTTCAGGTAAGCAAACAATGCCGTCTCTCTTACTATGCTCATTCACTGCACTGGAGTTACCCCTCCCCCACTTGTCTCTGTCAGCAAGTGCTGGGTAAGTCAGTTCATTTGCAGGTGAAGGATTTTTAGACAGCAATTCAAACTTATGACCTCCTAAAGCCTTCTGGCATATATCTCTAGCGAATATATCTGCTACGTCCTTGTAGCTAGTTTGCTTGCTAACTCTGTCAGCAGTTTGAGGAGAAAAGCAGGGTTTATCTGAGTGAGCTTCTGGTTGCAGCTAACTGCCCTCATAAAACCTGGGTTTGCCCTGGGTTTTAAAATAAGCATTCACACAGTCTGGCTTCTCATAAAAGCTGTTATCAGAATTAAAGACACCCTGTACCTTGTGTTGAGGAATGCCTGAATGTTCTTTAGCAGTCTGCCATTCTTTCCATGGGTCAGCTCTCTGTTTCAAAAGCATAGGCTTTACCCCTGGGTCTCTCAGTGCCTCGCCCTTCTCTTGCTCCCAGAAGGTTCTTCTATGCACTGAGTCTCCCTGGTACCTGCTTCTTGGCTTGGCAAGCGTTCTCCTGGAATTGCAGCTGGGGAGCGTTTCTCCTTCAAAGTCAAAGGCTCTGGTATCTAAGGCTACTTCCTGCCTTCCAAGATGCTTCCTTTGTCTCTGCACTGCTCCGTCTCTAAAGCACACATCTGCTTCGTCTGTTTCCTGTATTTCCTTCCACCTCCTCGGTTTCTCGTTCCCTTTCTCATTCTGTTTTCCTTCTTCCTTCTTCCTGTTTAACAAGCTGCCTCTGCTCTGGGGAACCCGCCTCCTGCTAGGGCGTGCCCAATCAGCAGCTCTGCTTCTCCCCTCCCCCGAGGTGAGCTGTGTTAGCTGATTAGCCATGTGCCTCTTGTGCTGAGAAGGGAAAATCTTGCCTTTAGCTGCAGTACCTGGACCTTCCACCAGGTCACTATCTGTTTCTATGGCTTCTAGCACTGCTACAGCGTCACAGATCCCCCCCCCCTTAAGATATCACGGGCTGGTTTAGGAGAATCCGGACAGCACGTGATACATCCTATGGACTCTGGGTTAGAGGGTTGTACTGCATGTACTTGCTTCGGAGAGACTAATGTGGCTACCTGGGCCAAGGCTACCCTATCATGCCATGGCTTTAACACATTGATGTGGTAGACTTGCCTACGGCCCTTTTTATTCTCAACTAGATATGAGACGGGTCCTACGGGACGTACAATCCGACATGGGCCTTTCCAGTGGCTCTCGAATTTCGGTTCAGTCCCTGCCACCATTATTATAACCTTCTCTCCTATCATTAGTTGACGCTGTTTGGTATTCCTATCATAATAGGACTTTTGCTTGTGCTGACTACGCTGTAGGTTCTCTACTGCCACCTGGGAGGTTCGGCGTAGCCGCTTCTTTAAGTCTCGTAGGAAATCTGGCACTTCTACCTCCTGGGTGTCCGGTTCCACCCACTGTTCCTTCAGAATGTCAAGAATTCCGCGGGGAGACCTACCATACAACAACTCGTATGGCGCCGTTCCCAACGAGGCTTGTTTTCTTTCTCTACATGCGTAGAGAACAAAAGGGAGCATCATATCCCAATGATCCATCTCACCCTCCAGATTTCTCCGTAGCATTCTCTTGAGCGTCTGGTTTTGTCTTTCGACTAGACCAGGGGTCACCAACCTGCAGCCCGTGGGCCGCATGCGGCCCACGAGGTCCCTTCGTGCGGCCCGCGAGGCTCTACCCCGGTTAACATTACATGCGGCCCGCCAAGGATTCCCGCCATTGTATCTGCGGCCCGCGGCATGCTCGGCGGGTTCAACGGCACGTGACCGGTTTCCCAAGAGCTGCGCGCAAATTAGAGGACCAATCAGCAATAAGACTTCACCAAGCACTCGCAAGACTTTGCCCTCTTCAGTGCCCCCTTCGAGATGAACCCCACCGACGTGCCCTCTGACCTTCAAATGGACTTGATCGAACTGCAGTGTGACGACGCACAGAAGTCGCGCTTCATGGCTATCAGCTGATCAGCCATTGTTTTCATAATTTTGCGTTTGTTGTTTTTTTTCGCGGGGGGCGGGGAGAAGGGGGGTGCGGCCCGCGAGGCTCCCGGTAGTCGGCTGTGCGGCCCGCGGCCCTCTGGAGGTTGGTGACCTGTGGACTAGACCATTTGTCTGAGGGTGGTACGCCGCTGTCTTGATGTGTTGGATCCCAAAGGCAACCCAGACTTGCATGAGGTATTTCGAGAGGAAGTTGCTCCCCCTATCGGTGAGGACTTCCCTAGGGAAACCTACTTCGCAGAATAATTTAATAAGCTCATTAGCTATCACTTTTGCAGAAGTAGAGCGGAGTGGCATGGCCCACGGGAATCGTGTAGCGTGGTCCACTACCACTAGGATGTAACGAAACCCTCTAGGCGTTTTAATCAGCGGTCCCACTATATCTATCCCTATTCTCTGAAGTGGGTCTTTGATCACCGGAGATGGTATCATAGGGACATCCTTGGGATGGGTCGCGGAGACACGTTGGCAAGTGGGGCAGGCCTCGCAGAACCGAGTCGTTTCTTTAAAAACACCGAGCCAGTAAAACCTAGCTAAAATCTGGTCGAGGGTCCCTTGACTGCCCTTATGTCCCCCTACCGGGTGGTCATGTGCTAACCGCAGCACAATGTTTTTAAAAGTAGTCGGTACTACTAACTGTTTGCGGCTATCTCCTGTGAAAGGATTTCTACTCTCTCTATAGAGTATGCCTGACGTGAGGAGAAATCTAGGCAGTGTATCCCTAGGGTCCTGAGCCCACTTGAATGCATGAGTGAGAGCAGGGTCCGCCTGCTGCTCCTTTGGAAAGGTGGGGAACTTGCTCATCAGCTCCTCAGGTACCCATGGAAGCTCTTGCCCTGCCTGTACTTCGGCCTTATTTCTAGAGCGTGACTGTTGCTCCTTACGCTTTTCTGCCTTACCCCTCTTTATTTTGGGGTCCGGAGTGGTCACTAAGGCATCATCAGAGGGAAGGATTTCACCAGGATCCTCTGATGTAGTCTCTTGGCTTTCTAGGGCTGAGGTCTGGGCTCTCGTAGAGACCATTGCACCTTTCTCTTGCAGTTCTCTTTTTATTTCCCTATAGAACTGAGGCCAGTTCCTGCCTAGAATAACCGCATGTGGGAGACGTGGGACAACTGCTAGCGGGATAGTTCTCAGGGCACCTAAGCCTGCTATGTGCAGATTGTACACAGGGTATGAAGACGTTCCTCCATGAACACACCTGATCTTCACTGCATCTACAGGAGGGATTACTTCTGGGGCCTGTCGGGCTTCTATTGCTTTCCAGAACTCCTCAGAGATCATACTTAACTCTGCCCCCGAGTCTAGTAAAGCTTGCGTGGTGATCCCTTGTACAGATACAGCCAGAAGAAATCCTGGTCTATCCTCCGTATAGCTATCCGCAATTAAAGCAGTTTTCACATGACAATACTTCTGTACATGTCCTACCAGTCCACATTTATAGCATTTCAACTTACATGCAACATTTTTCCTGAAAGGCATGCACATGCTTACTGGATCTTCCTGCACCTTCCGTGTCCTTTCTGATCCTCCTGTGCTCCACTCGTGGGAAGGGGTGCTACCTCTCTGGGCAGTCAACTCTGCCTCTACATACCTCTCAGAGAGAGCAACCGCTTCCTGGGGAGTCTTGCAATTTTGCAGGATCAGGAAGGCACGGATTTCTGACGGTAGAGCATCCATATATTGCTCCAACACTAGCTCGTCCAGAATGGAGTCCACAGACCTCCCTTCTGGAGTCAGCCACTTATTAAGTAAACCTCGTATCCTGTGGCATAAGGACTTTGGGGTTTCGCTCTGCCTGAGTCTCACGCTCCTCAAGCGAGAGCGGTAGATCAGTGGAGTGAGACCCAATCTCTCCCTTATCGCCCTTTTCACGTCTTCATAACTACCAGCCAACTCAGCGGGCATGGCACGGTATGCTGCCATGGCTTCCCCGGTGAGTGACGCGGCCAGCCTTAAGGCCCAGTGCTTTTTCAGCCATAAACTGAGACGAGCTACCCTCTCAAAGCTTTCTAGGTAATCGTCCACATCGTCCTGACTGGTGAGTTGTCCGAAATTAAACAAAGTTCCTGTACTAACAGGCTGCACATTGTTAGTCATGAGAGAACCTGTATCAGGCGTTGTTACAGCGGCTCGCTTTCTGTCCTGCAAGCACTCCTCCAACAAAGTCAGTAAGGGTTGCTGCTGCTCCTTTAAGGTTGCAGTGGCCCTCTGCTGCGCCTCCAACGCGAGGTCAGCCTGACGCTCTAGCTGCTTCGCCATCCAGGTGAATATCTCTTTAGGATCCATCGCCATCTTGGGAATCCTGTAATGGAAAGAGAACACAGACCCAAGTGCGGTATCCCAACACTAACTTCTCTGTGTGTTTCCTAAGAAAAAAAATTTTTTTTTCTTGCTTTCCCCAGTTACCACTAGGGACACCCTCGCCCTGGTATCCTTCACAACCCGGGGTGGATACCCTTTACCTGGCAGAGGTGTATCTCAAGCACGTCAGGATTGGCTCCTGTAGCCTTTCTGCAGTCCTTCTCCCTCTGCTGGGCTCGTCAGCTCTTCGGCCGGGGTCCAGTGGAAGAATTTCTCTGCCGCTCCTGCTGTGGCTCCTTTTTGCGCCTGCGCCGAATCCTTAATACTACGCCACTTTATAGCCAGCACCCGCTCCCTAACCTTGAGGGTTTGAGGAGGGGTGTGCCTTGAGGTTAAGTTGTAGTTGTGAAGGTCGAATGACAAGGCAGGTATAAAGAATATTTTTTTTTATAAGGATTTATTTCTCCCGCTCCGTGGTGGAATGGAACAGGCGTAAAGAAATATACTTTTGTAGCCAAAACAAGAACAAAAGGAAAACAGGCTTTTTTCCAAAATTGTGTTCAAAACCGTCCTTTAACACAGGAGTTCACATTCCTGTCATGTGAGCTTTACTTGAAATCACTTAAACAAAAAACGGCAAACAATAAAGTTCATGCACTGTAACTAAATTATGCTTCAGTTTATTCTTATCTCTTCATAAGCTCTTCAGGTAAGGAACTTAAACAGCATGCATTTCAGCATATTATAACGAATGACCACACAAGCTTTGCTTGACTATTCTTTGTCTATGAGACAGGTTGAGCAGTCCATTGGCTGATTCAAATCCACCATTGGTAAGGGAAGAACCAATGGCACTTGTGCTTCTGGGCTCTGTACTGACTCTACAACTTTCTGTCCAGGAATAGTTCGTTTGTCTAGAAAAGCTTTAAACTCTTTCAGGAGTGCTTCAGCCTGCTTACTATATGGGCTAGGTGGGGAATTAACTCCTTCCTGGGGTGAGTGATAGCTTGTGGGTTTTTCTTCAGGTAAGCAAACAATGCCGTCTCTCTTACTATGCTCATTCACTGCACTGGAGTTACTCCTCCCCCACTTGTCTCTGTCAGCAAGTGCTGGGTAAGTCAGTTCATTTGCAGGTGAAGGATTTTTAGACAGCAATTCAAACTTATGACCTCCTAAAGCCTTCTGGCATATATCTCTAGCGAATATATCTGCTACGTCCTTGTAGCTAGTTTGCTTGCTAACTCTGTCAGCAGTTTGAGGAGAAAAGCAGGGTTTATCTGAGTGAGCTTCTGGTTGTAGCCAACTGCCCTCATAAAACCTGGGTTTGCCCTGGGTTTTAAAATAAGCATTCACACAGTCTGGCTTCTCATAAAAGCTGTTATCAGAATTAAAGACACCCTGTACCTTGTGTTGAGGAATGCCTGAATGTTCTTTAGCAGTCTGCCATTCTTTCCACGGGTCAGCTCTCTGTTCCAAAAGCATAGGCTTTACCCCTGGGTCTCTCAGTGCCTCGCCCTTCTCTTGCTCCCAGAAGGTTCTTCTATGCACTGAGTCTCCCTGGTACCTGCTTCTTGGCTTGGCAAGCGTTCTCCTGGAATTGCAGCTGGGGAGCGTTTCTCCTTCAAAGTCAAAGGCTCTGGTATCTAAGGCTACTTCCTGCCTTCCAAGATGCTTCCTTTGTCTCTGCACTGCTCCGTCTCTAAAGCACACATCTGCTTCGTCTGTTTCCTGTATTTCCTTCCACCTCCTCGGTTTCTCGTTCCCTTTCTCATTCTGTTTTCCTTCTTCCTTCTTCCTGTTTAACAAGCTGCCTCTGCTCTGGGGAACCCGCCTCCTGCTAGGGCGTGCCCAATCAGCAACTCTGCTTCTCCCCTCCCCCGAGGTGAGCTGTGTTAGCTGATTAGCCATGTGCCTCTTGTGCTGAGAAGGGAAAATCTTGACTTTAGCTGCAGTACCCGGACCTTCCACCGGGTCACTATCTGTTTCTATGGCTTCTAGCACTGCTACAGCGTCACAGGTGTCATCTAGAAGTAAGGAGATCCTAGATTCTCTACAGGGAGAACTATTTCAGCAACTGTTAACAGAACCCACAAGTGAAGAAGCCATACTGGACTTGGTGCTTACCTAAGGGGAAAGGATTTCTGATGTTATAGTGGGAGATCATCTCGCATCCAGTGAGTACCAGATGATGTGGTTCAGTATTAGAATTAGGGATGATAAAATCCATTCAAAAGTGAGGGTCTTAGACTTTAGGAAAACTAACTTTGCCAAGAGGGACAATATCTCAAGGAGTTGTTAGCAGGATGCGAACAGCTGGGGGATGTAGAAAAGCAGCGTGCAAAACTAAAACGGGATATTTTTAGGGCAACAAATCTTTTTATTAGAAAGGTAAATAAATGTAAAAGGAAAAGGAAAAGGTGGTTGCTATGGTTCTCAAGAGAAGTAGCTGAAAAAGTGAAGAAAAAGAGGGAGGCCTTCATAAAATACAAGAGATTGCAGAGAGAGGCATCTATATTTGGAGAAACTTAGAAAAGCTAGCAAAGTAGTCAGGAAAGCAAAAATGCAAAAAGAAGAAGAAATAGCCAGTGCAATAAAATGGGGGAGGGGAGACCTTTTCCAGGAAGAAGGGCAAAATGGTTATTGTCAGACTCAAAGGTGAAGGGGAGGAATATGTAGAAGCTGATGAGGATAAAACGGAATTGCTTCACAAATATTTCTGTTCTGTGTTCACAGATGAAGGGCCTGGAATAGGACCTCAGAAAACACCCACAAATAGGAACAGAAGTGACAGGGATCTTGAATGATTTTCAGAAGACTGTGTTTATTTATTTATTTAGACAGTTTTGTATACCACCTTATCTTTCAATCAAAGTGATCAACCACACGATTGGAGGTATACATTTAACAGGAGTGGGATAAGACAAACATATGTACAGGCTATCTGCTTATAGCTCTAATTGGGAATGGGTAGTTGGCGAGCCATTTGGTGTGGGTAGCTGGTGGGCCATTTGAGATGGTATCTAGTACTTGGCAACTTAAGGTAGTTGTTCATAGGCCTCGGTGAAGAGAAGGGTCTTGAGAGCCTTGCGGAAGTCCTTGATATCGTTTAGGGCCCTTAAATCTATAGGGAGGGAGTTCCATAATGCAGGCGCCAATAGCGAGGAAGCTCTCTTAGATGTTGCTTGCTTAGTCTTGTGATAACCTGTGGGTGTGCTGATCCTGTTACCATTATTGGCTCTCCTAGGCCTGTTACTGACATCCTTGATTATTATATCCTGGAGTGCGTCTGCCGAGCAGTGGTGGAAGATTTTGAAGATGTTCAGGATTGTCTTGAATTTTGCCCTTGCGATTATTGGGAGCCAGTGTAGCTGTCGTAGGATGGGTGTGATGTGTTCAGATTTTGCAGTGCCCGTGATGATTCGCGCTGCAGTATTCTGCACCATTTGAAGTGGGTGAATAGTTTGCTGGGAGAGGCCTTGGTATAATGAGTTTTCATAGTCTAGAAGTGGGGTGATGACTGATTGGCAAACTGTGCAGAAGTAGTCTTGGTTGAGGATTGGTTTGAGTTTTCTGATGATCCTCAATCGGTGGTAGGCTTTTGCTGCAGTTTTGCTAATGTGAGATTGTAGGTTAAGAGCTTTGTCCAGGGTAATGCCCATGTACCTCACTTCATCCTTAATTGCTATATTTTTGTTTAGAATGCTGATTGTCTGGTGTGGGTTGAATGTGGAGTCTCTACAGATGAACATAGTCTCTGTTTTATCAAAGTTGACCGCCAGGTTGTTATTGGTGAGCCAGGTGTTCCTGTCTTCAAGGCAGCTTGTCATGGATGTCATGTCAGGTGATTGCAGGTTGATTGGGGCATATACCATGATATCGTCAGCATAAAGGTGGTAATGTATTTTGTGGTGTTTGATGATGTTGCATATGGGTTGAATGTATATATTAAAGAGTATAGATGAGAGTTCCAAACCTTGGGTTTTTCCTTGTGTAACGGGGAACTGCAGTGATTTCTTTTGAGCACATTTGACTTGTTGCGTCCGATTACTCAGATAGGAGGAAAACCATTTTAGGGTGTTCTTACATATTCCGATCTGTTGCAGGTGTTGTAGCAATATGGTGTGGGACACCGTGTCAAAAGCTGCTGAGATGTCCATGAACACTAGCAGGAATCCGTTCTTTATGCCGTCTATGCCTTTTAGGAGATTGTCGAAGAGGGAGGTAAGCAGAACTTCCACATTGTGCTGTGGTTTAAAGCCATGCTGGTGGGTGTCAAGTGGAGCATTCAAATCTACTGTATGTGATCTTGTAATTGTCTTTGCATGGTCTTTTTGATGATTTTTGTAAGGAATGGAAGGCTAGAGATGGGGCGGTAGGATTTTGGATCAGAGGGGCTTAGCATGGTGCTCTTGAGGATCGGACGTATCGTGGCTTGCTTGAGGGGTCGTGGCATATGTCCTTGCTGGAGGGATTCCTTAACGATTTTGTGGAGGTACTGGGCTAGTTGGCCTCTAGTAGCTTTGATCCATGCCACTGGGCGTGGGTCAGATGGTGAGGTTGTTGTATTAAGGGCATTCACTATGTCTTCTATTTGCTGTGTTAAGGGTATGCTAAAGTCTTCCCAGGTTTGCTGAGGCTCCGTCATTTTCAGGTTGTATGCCTGGGAGAGAGGGGTGATTGGTTGGAGTTCTTTGTTTTTATGTAGTTTGCAAATTCTTGTGTGAGCTTCTGCACAATGTTAAATAGTTCCCTTGGTTTGTTGGCTGATCTCATGATCAATGTTCCCGCTAAGTTGCGCTGAGTCTGCTGCCAACATTCCTGCCGGTGGGGGGAGGTGCAGAGCGATTGATCACTCTGCCCCTCCCCCGCCAGCAGGAATGTTGGCGGCGGACCCAGCGCAGCTTAGCGGGAACATTGCTTATGATTAGGTTAGTATGGTGTTGTTGCTTGCGCTCACTGATCAGGTTGTTGTATTCCAATTGTTTGGATCTGTATTGGACCATAGAGTCATGCGACTTGTCATGCCTCCATTTCCTTTCCAGTTTTCTGAGTACACGTTTTGCATCCCTGATATCATTTGAATACCAGGGAGCACTGGATCTCCTGTGTGCGTGCGGTCCCTTCTGCTTGGAGCTGATGCAGCCTCAGATATTATGCGGTTCCATTCTTCTATGGTTTTGTCGAGGCTGTCGCACTCTTGTTGGAGTTGTGGAATTATTTCCTTTAGGAAAGCATCTTTGTTGTATGCTCTAAATCGTCTGGTTTTGCTCTCTTCCACGGTGTGGCGAGTGGGGTTATCCAGGATCAAGGAGAAGACAATTACATGTTGGTCCGACCATGGGACTGGGGTGATTGTTGGAGTTGTAACTTGGCCCAGTTCTGTCAGTTGTATTGGAATAAAGACAAGGTTTGGAGTGGTACCATGCTGGTTTGTTGGTGTGTCAATTGTCTGGCGGTAATTTAGTGATTCTATGGCCTTAAGGAATGCTGTAGCTACTTTGGTAGGTGTAGAGGTTAAGTTGTAGTCTCCTAGTGCAATGAGAAGTTTGTGCTGTCTGCTATGTGCGCATATTGATTCGACAACCGTGGAAAGATGTTCCATCGTGGCACTAGAGGCCTGTAGGTCGAGTTACTAATAGAGATCAATTTAAATATGTAGTCTTTTCTGGCCAATATCAGGGTTCCTCCTCTTCTCTTGTGCGCTCTGATGCAGTTGAATGCCAAGAGGTCTGACGGAGTGACTTGGTTCAGGATGACCTGGTCTGAGTCATTAAGCCAGGTCTCGGTGATGCAGATTATGTCTAGTTTCTGGTCCAGAATAAGGTCGTGGATAGTACTCGGTTTGTTTCTGATTGATCTAGTATTCAGTAATGCGCATCTGATAGCAGACGTTATGATTGGGTTGGTGTGTGCGGTGTATGTGGAATGCATGGGTGGTGTACATGAGGTGTTGTGTATCTTGCGTGCTGTTAGCTTAGTACACTGGAATCCTTGAGGGAGGGATGCCCAGGGCATTTGTGTAGGTTGGATAGGCAGGAGGTGGAACAGTGGTATCTGTGTGCTGGGTCTGACACCATGTGTATAGAGTGTGCAGGAGTGTGTGGTAGACCATGAGGTACTGGTAGTTGGCATGCATGTTTGTGGTGTAACTGATCTGAGTTCAGTTTGTGCTCTTTTCCAGATGTGGAGAGTTGGTGGTTGCTTGCTTGCTTCCCTTTTCTGTTCTTCTTTGCTTCCTTGTATATGGTCCCCTCCTAAGGGCCAAGCCAAAGGGCCCTTTGGCGTGCCCCTTAGGCGCGGGCCTGCCAGGCGCGGGCACCTAGTGCTGTTCTCTTAAATGCATCTGCTGGTTTCCGGGTGATGATGCCTGTGGGCGGAGCTTGGCGAATGCGATATGCGCCAGGGGATCGACCGTGTGGCTCACCTGGAATGCGGATGCACTGCTGCTGGAACGGTGAGTGCTGCACGGAGGAAGGTCGCCAGGGAAAAAGTCCGGGGCAAGAGCTACAGCAGGAAGAGGAACTAGCTAGACTAAAAGAGGAACTAGCTAAACTAAAAGTAGACAAAGCAATGGGACCAGATGGGAAACATCCAAGAATATTGAAGGAACTTGGGCAAGTGCTAGCGGCTCCACTAACTGACCTTTTCAATGCTTCTTTGGAGTTGGGAGTGGTCTCAGAGGACTGGAGAAAGGCACACAGGATCACAGATCCTTTTACACAAAAGTGGACGTAAGGATGTGGTTAAAAACTACAGGCTGGTCAGTCTAACCTCTGTAGTGAGTAAATTATTGGAAATGCTGCTAAAAGAGAGAATAGTGAGGTTTCTGGAGTCCAGTGGATTGTAGGATCTGAGGCAGCATGGGTTTACCAGAGGCAGGTCTTGTCAGACAAATCTGGTTGATTTCTTTGACTGGGTGACCAGGGAGTTGGACCGAGGGAGAGCCCTAGATGTGGTGTACATAGATTTCAGTAAAGCCTATGACACCGTTCCGCACAGGTGACTTATAAACAAACTGGGCACTCTAGGGATGGACCCTAAAGTGACCGACTGGGTTAGAAATTGGTTGAGTGGGAGGCAACAAAGGGTACAGGTAAATGGAGCTCACTCTAAGGAGAAGGAAGTTACCAGTGGTGTGCCGCAGGAATCTGTCCTTGGTCCAATTCTTTTGAACATCTTTGTTAGTAATGTTACGGAAAGGCTGTCGAATGAGGTTTGCCTGTTTGCGGATGATATCAAAATCTGCAGTAGAGTAGATACCTAGGAAGGTGTAGATAACACAAGGAAGGATTTAGCTAAGCTTGATGAATGGTCAAGAATTTGTCAGCTGAGATTTAATGCTAAAAAATGCAGGGTCATGTACCACGCTGTACCTAGCCCTGTGCGAGTGGTGCAGCCGCATAGGGCACAAAGGCTTAGGGCCGCATTTCGGGCTGCCCACCTCGGCTCTCCACCATATCTAGCAAGTACCTAAGCATCTCCCTCACCTACAGGCCTCCTGGAACCACAACTGAACATCTCTCCACGGTACTTGAAGCAATATGTGCACACAGCAGAAAACACAAACCCCTCATTGTACTAGGAGACTACAACCTAACCTCAGCACCTACCAAGGAAACTGCAGCATTCCTAAAAGCCATGGATTCACTAAAATATTGTCAGACAATCAATGCTCCAACGCACCAGCATGGTACAACCCCAGATATGGTCTTTATTCCAACACGCTTGGTGGAACAGGGCAAGGCCACAACACCAACAATCACGCCGGTTCCTTGGTCAGATCATCATGTGATTGACTTCACCTTGACTCTGAATAACCCCACCCAAAGCATGGAAGATGAGACCATAGCCAGGCATTTTAGAGCCTTCAACAAAGACTCATTCATAGACGAAATCATTCCACAACTCCAGCGGGAATACGACACCCTTGACCTAAGCATAGCGAAATGGAACTTCATAATATCTAATGCAGCATCAGCCCCTAAGAGTACAGAACCACAAGCACGCAGGAGGTCCAACGTCCCCTGGTACTCAAGTGATATCAGAGATGCAAAGTGCACTCTCCGAAGACTGGAGAGAAACTGGAGGCGGAACAAGTCGCATAACTCCCTGACTCAATACAGAACCAAGCAACTGGAATATAACAATCTGATAAATGAGCGTAAACAGCAGCACCATACCTACCTAATCATGAAATCTGTCAACCGACCGAGAGAACTCTTTAGTATTGTCCAAAAGCTCACCAAGGACACCACGCAGCACTGTACCCGCCATCTTTACCCACAGAAATTTGCGGACTACATGAAATCAAAAAACACCATCCAGACATACTTCTTCACACCACAGACAGATTGCCATGAAATGAAAGAACAGCATCAAACCTGGGAGGACTTCAGCATACCATCAACTTTTCAAGTAGAGGAAATAATAAATGGACTCAACACAACAACCTCACCGTCAGACCCAAGCCCAGTGTCTTGGATCAAAGCCACAAGAAGCCAGCTCTCCCATCACATTCACAAAATCATCAAAGATTCACTCCAACAAGGATACATGCCGCAATCCCTGAAGAACGCCATGATACGACCGATACTTAAAAGCAAAAACCTAAGCCCCTCTGAGCCAAAATCATACCGTCCCATCTCCAGCCTACCATTCCTTGCGAAAATCGTTGAAAAGACAGTGCAAAGGCAACTTCAGGACTGTATTGGTATGAATGCCCCACTGGACATCCATCAGCATGGTTTTAAACCCCAGTACATTGAGGAAACACTACTTACTTCCCTCTTTGACAATCTCCTAAGAGGCATGGATAACATAAAGAACGGATTCCTGCTAGTGTTCATGGATATCTCAGCAGCCTTTGACACTGTGTCCCACGCCAGGTTACTGCAACGCCTGCAGCAGACAGGGCTATGCAAGAATTCTCTGAAGTGGTTTACTTCCTACTTGGAAGATCAAACGCAACAAGTCAAATGCGCCCAAAAGAAATCATTGCAGTTCCCCGTCATGCAGGGAATACCATAAGATTCAGCCCTGTCATCAATGCTCTTTAATCCTAAGGATCTTTTGAATTTTAGAAGAGAGGTGTGAAAAATGGAGGATACACACAAATTTATCGTTAATGTCTTATTTTTGGGTAAAAGAAGGTCTTGTCTAGAGGATGAGGATGCACGGTCGAAACCGTTTTTGATGCACTCAACAGGATAGCCCCTAACAAAAAACCATTCAGCCATGTCTTGGGACCTATCCATGAATTCTTTATAGTCAGTACACAGTCTGCGAAGGCGTAGAAACTGTGAAATAGGCAAATTCTTTTTTAGTTGACTACTGTGAAAGCTGTCGAAACGAAGCAATTTATTGCGATCCGTAGGTTTACGATAAATGGTAGTACTAAAGCCAGTGGAAGATTTCCTGATAAATATATCAAGAAAAGGCAATTAGTTGCATTAAAAGGAAAATACCCACAGCACCCCTTGTTGAACACTGGAATCAATTTCATCATAGTGTTGGTCACCAATAAAAGTTTTTTGCTTATCCTCCCTGTGTGGGTTGTGGTTCTTGCCCTCCGCTCCCCCTTTACTGTTTTCCTGCGGAAGGCATCCTTCTTTTTCCTGTTGGTACACAAGGAAATAAAACAGATTGACTATCCCCAAACGTAATGTAGGACCAGCAATTAGCAATTTTCCCAATCCCTAAAGTTTAACCAACCCTTAGGGGCATGTTTACTAAGCAGTCTTATCGTGCGCTCTTCCACATTATCACGTGATAAGGTACCTTATCGCGCAATAATGGCACTTTATCGGGTGCAGAGGTACCTTAGTGCGTGATAATGCGCACAGCGGCGCAAATGAGCGCTGAGGGCGGAGAAAGGCTCCCAGAGGGCGGAGGAAGGCTCCCGAGGGGCAGAGAGAGAGGGTCAATGGGCAGAGAGTGGGAGGGGAGACGCTCCCTGCACACTAACGCTGTGAAATTCGAGGCTGAAAACTAACGCCAGTGAAACCCTGGCGTTAGAGCTGATTTAAAGGGAAAAGAAACCATTTCCGTCAGCAATGTACAGCAAAACCAGGGAAACCTACAAAAAGTGATAAGTGTGATACATGTGCACGGAACAAAAGGGCAAATAAACAGAAGTTCTACCTGTTCTAGGTAAGGGGGCAAAAAGGCTAAATCGCATTAACAGCTTTAATACATGGCTCCAGACCTGGTGCAAATGAGAAGGATTCAGATTTATTGGCGACTGGGAAAACACATGGACCAACAAGAAATTATACTGTGCTGATGGACTACACCTCTCTGTCGCAGGGAAAAGAATCCTACGTGAAAAATTCAGGCAGTATGTCGATTTGCATTTAAGCTAGAAGAAGCGGGTGATGGACGGGGAAGGTCAAGTTCTGGACGTCACCCCCTGAAAAAGCAGAATAACAGAAACAACCACACTTTTAAACAACACATCAAAAGCAACTCGGAAGAAGTGGGTAGAATAAAATCAATGCAAAATACACACAAGCCAGTTAAATGCTGGAAAGCAATGAGCACAAATGCTTGAAGTTTAGCCAACAAACTTCCAGACCTGGAAGCCCTAATGGTGGAAAAGGACTTGGACATTGTGGCCATTACAGAAACATGGTTTAATGAATCGCATGATTGGGATATAGCCATACCTGGCTATAATCTATTCAGAAGAGACAGAGAAAATGGAAAAGTGGGAGGAGTAGCCTTGTATGTCAAAAGCAATATCAATGTTACTGAAATGCAGGGTGCATGGGGAAAAGAAGAAGCGCTCTGGATCATGTTGGAAAGAGGAGATGGCACTGTCATCCATACTGCTGTAATCTACAGACCTCCGACTCAAATTGAAGAGATAGATAATGAATTGATTATAGATATTGCCAAGATAGCAACAAAGGGGAAACGATCATATTGGGTGACTTTAATCTACCAAATGTGGATTGGATTACTCCTTCTGCAAATCTGGAAAGAAGCAAAAAAATTGTGGACGCTATCCAATCTGTGTTACTTAGACAAATGGTGATGGAACCAACCAGGGAAAGCTCAACGCTGGATTTGGTACTCACCAACAGTGATAGCGTGTCTAATGTCTGGGTGAGTGCCCCTGTGAGCAACAGCGATCATCATACGGTGTGGTTTGAGATAAAAGCCAAGGTGCAATCCAATCATAGAAAGCTCAAAGTCCTAAACTTCAAAAACACTGACTTCAATAAAATGGCCGAGTACCTAAAGGAGGAGCTGACAGGGTGGAAGGGGATAAGGGAAGTGGAATTGCAATGGGCTAAACTAAAAGGGGCAATAAAAGGGGAAACATAAATATGTAAGAAAATTAAATAAAAACAAGAGGAGAAGGAAACCTATTTGGTTTTCCAAAGAAGTGGCTGCTCAAATAAGGGCAAAAAACACAGCCTTCGCAAAATTCAAAAGCTTGCAAGAAGAAGAACACAGAAATAAATACAGGATCAAACTCAAGGAGACAAAAAGAGAAATAAGGGTAGCAAAATCAAAGGTAGAGGAAAAGATGGCTAAAGATGTTAAGTACGGTGACAAAACGTTCTTCAGGTATATTCGGGAAAGGAAGAAGATCAGAGATGGAATTGCAGGACTCAGAAGTGCTGGAAATGGACTCGTGGAAAATGACATTGATAAAGCGAAATTACTAAACAAATATTTCTGCTCTGTTTTTACTAAAGAAAATCCTGGAGAAGGACCACCTGTGACTCCCAAATATAAAAATGGGAATGAGGTAGATACCACACCATTCAGAGAGGATGAGGTTTTAGAAGAACTTGCAAAAATGAAAGTGGACAAGGCCATGGGACCAGATGGGATACATCTCAGGATACTGAAAGAGCTCAGAGAGGTTCTTGCAGGGCCGTTAAAGGATGTTTTCAACAGATCCTTGGAAACAGGAGAGGTTCCTCAGGACTGGAAAATGGCTGACGTCGTACCTCTACACAAAAGTGGTGACAGGAAAGAAGTGTCAAACTACAGACCCATGAGCCTTACCTCGGTGGCAGAAAAAGTAATGGAGATGCTCCTGAAAGAGCGAATAGTGAACTTTCTCAAAACCAGCGGGTTACAGGATCCGAGGCAACATGGTTTTACCAAGGGACGATCTTGCCAGACAAATCTCATTGAGTTCTTTGACTGGGTGATCAGAGAACTGGATCAAGGACACGCGATGGATGTCATCTACCTGGATTTCAGCAAAGCCTTTGATACTGTCCCTCATAGGAGGCTTATCAATAAACTCAGTAGTTTGGGGATGGGTCCCAAGGTGGTAAACTGGATCAGAAATTGGTTGACTGACAGATGACAGAAGGTGATGATAAATGGAGCTCACTCGGATGAAAGGAAGGTGATTAGCGGGGTGCCTCAGGGTTCGGTCCTGGGCTCGGCACTGTTCAATGTATTTGTGAGTGATATTGCTGAAGGACTGAATGGAAAACTCTGCCTTTTTGCAGATGACACGGAAATTTGCAACAGAGTGGACTCCCCCGAGGGAGTGCTTAACATGAGGATGAACATAAGAACATAAGATATGCCATACTGGGTCAGACCAAGGTCCATCAAGCCCAGTATCCTGTTTCCAACAGCGGCCAATCTACGCCATATGTACTGTCGTGCCCCCTGCTGGCTAGGCGGTTGCCTATAGGCAGTGGGCATACCTCCTAATGTCCCTTGGTAGTGTGGGTTCCCCAGAGCCAAGGCTTCTGGGGATTGTAGTTGTGAAAAAATATGAGTAGCCGAGGGTGGAAGGCAAATACAGGAAAAATTTATTATTTTCCTCTTTAGCCCTTTTAAACATACAGCAACAAAAGTAGGATACTTCTCCAAATAAAGAAAAAGGAACTTCCACAGTAACACCGGTAGCAACTGCCTCACTCAGCTTGTTATACCAGTAGTATATCTTTTCCAGAGTTCAAGAATACAGCTTAAGGGTTCCTCGCTCAGTTCAGCCCAAATAACTGCTCTTCCAAACTGAGCACTATGCAAAGCACAACCCACTTTACTTCTGGCTTTTTATACGTTTAGGTAGTGACTTCTTAAGCGTTCAAACCAGCACTTCTGAACCTTCTCTGCCAGCTTTAAAATGTTAGCAACTTCATTCCAAACATTTCTAGCAGAACAGGCAAGTAAAAAGCTTCTGGGTTTTCTCAGTTTTAAACCTTACCGCTTCTTTCTAGCAAAACAGGCAAGTACAAAGCTTCTGGGTTTTCTCAGTTTTAAACCTTACAGCTTCTTCACCTTTGCTTTATACACAAAGAACAGTCCATTTGAGAGTCGGCAGAAATATTATCAGAATCATAGTTATGTACCTGCATGCTCTCATACTCGGGGTCAGTTAGCATCTGGCTGGAACCAGCTTGTGGGATTTCAGGTTGTATTTCTGCTAATAACTTTAAAACCTTCTCCCAATGAGACCTCTTTCTATGTTGAAGAATGCTGGAATGTTGGAAGGGCTGAGGGAATTCTTATCCTTCAATAAACTATGCAAGGTTTCAAATGGGCTCACCTTACTTCTAGTAACAGAGTTCTTTACAGACCTTCCTCGAGGTGAAGCTCTTCCCTCAGGTTCTGGCAGGACCACGCCCGTGCCCTGCTCAAAGACAGCACTTTCCTTAGGATAAACCCTCCTGTCTTCAGGGCCTGCTGTAATGCTCCTTCAGAGCTGTAGTTTCCTGTGTGCTTGCTGCAACGAGAACCTTTCCTGAGGCTGCTTCTAGAACACCTCACTCTCTCAGCTTCCTTGCAAGGACCTTCCCCTTCTCCTCCTGGTTCCTCGGGGGTCCCTTTTCTTCCTGGTTCCCCGGTTGTCTCTTCTCTTCCTGGTTTCCCAGTTGTTCCCCCTCTTCCTGTTTCCTCCGGATTAAATGACTGGGGCTGCCTTTTGGCTTCAAACTCCACCCCGGGTGTTCCCCATTACCTACCCTGGTTGCCTTGGAGCTAGGATGTGGCTTGCACTCAGCAACTCTATGTGTGTGTTTTTTTTTCCTTGGCTGGAGTTTCAAAGTTAAAACTCCCTGAACTATTCTTCTGCTTAGGGGTAAATGTCTGTTTTCTATCCCTTTCCCTGGGCTCCACTACAGTCTCGCCACCACAGTACCTAGCAGTTTCCCAAAAAGACACAGGTTCCGCAATGCTTGTACTGGGTCAAGCATTGATATCCTGGGTCCCTTCTTAATAAGGGTTTATCGACCTTTTCTCCAGGAACTTGTCCAAACCTTTTTTAAACCCAGCTACACTAACAGCCTTTACTACATCCTCCGGTAACAAATTCCAGAGTTTGATTACACATTGAGTGAAAAAATATTTTCTTTTATAAGTCTTAAATAGTTTACCCTGTAGCTTCATTGCATGTCCCCTAGTCTTTCTATATTCTGATAACGTAAACAATCGATCTACGTTTACCTGTTCCACTCTGTTCATTAATTTATAGACTTCTATCATATCTCCCCTCAGCCGTCTCTTTTCCAGGTTAAAGAGCCCTAACTTTTTTAGCCTTTCTTCATAGGAGTATCCTTCCATCCCCTTTACCATTTTGGTGGCTCTTCTCTGAACCTTTTCTAATAGCGCTATATCCTTTTTAAGATACGATGACCAGAATTGCACACAATATTCAAGGTGCGGTCTCACCATGGAACGATATAGAGGCATTATAATATCTTTTGTTTTATTTTCCATTCCTTTCCTTATGATACCTAGCATTCTATTTACACTCTTGGCTGCCGCTGCACACTGGGCTGAAGGTTTTAACATGTTATCCACAATGACGCCTAAATCTTTTTCCTGGGTGGTGGTTCCTAATGTGGAACTTTGCATCGTGTAAGCATAGCTTGGGTTGTTCTTCCCTAGGTGCATAACTTTGCACTTGTCCACATTAAATTTCATCTGCCATTTTGATGCCCAGTCTTTCAATTTATCAAGTTCCTCTTGCAATTTTCCACAATCATCTTGGGTTTTAACAACTTTAAATAGTTTTGTGTCATCTGCAAATTTGATAACCTCACTCGTTATTCCACTTTCCAGGTCATTTATGAATATGTCAAAAAGCAGCGGACCCAGCACAGATCCCTGGGGTACACCACTATTCACCTTTCTCCATTGGGAAAATTGGCCATTTAGCACAACCCTCTGCTTTCTATCTTTTAACCAGTTCCTGATCCACAGTAGTACACTGCCTCCTATCCCATGACTCTTTAGTTTTGCCAAAAGTCTCTGATGAGGGACCTTGTCAAAGGCTTTCTGAAAGTCCAGATACACTATATCAACCGACTCACCTTTGTCCACCTGTTTATTCACACTTTCAAAAAAACATAACAGATTAGTAAGACAAGATCTAAAGCCATGTTGGCTGTCTCACATTAGGCCATGACTATCTACATGCTGAGTAATTTTATTCTTTATGATGGTTTCTACCATTTTTCCCGGTACTGACATGAGGCTCACCGCTCTGTAGTTTTCCGGATCACCCCTGGAACCCTTTTTAAATATTGGTGTTACATTGGCGATCCTCCAATCTTCAGGTATTAGAGATGATTTTAATGATAGTTCACAGATTAGTAATAGCAGGTCTGTAGTGTGACATGTGGATGTATACCATACGGCCCAGGTGATTTGCTACTCTTCAGTTTATCTAATAGTTGTAATACATGTTCCCGATGTATCAATATTTCCTTCAATTCTTCCGCACCTTTAAATACCACTTCAGTCATGGGTAACATCCCTACATCTTCCTCAGTAAAGACCGAAGCAAAGAATTCATTCAGTCTCTCCGCTATCGCCTTATTGCCTCTTAGTGTCCCTTTAACTCCTCTATCATCTAATGGACCAACTGACTCTCTCACAGGTTTTTTGCTACGAATGTACTTGAAAAAAATCTTTATTTCGCGTTTTTGCTTCCGCAGCAAGTTTCTTCTCAAATTCTCCCTTTGCCTGCTTTATCAATGCCTTGCATTTGACTTGCCAGTGCTTGTGCTGTTTCCAGGTTTCATCGTTTGGCTCTTTTTTCCATTTCCTGAAAGATGCTTTTTTCGCAACAACAGCCTCTCTGACCTCACCTTTAAACCATGCTGGCAGTTTTTTGGACTTCCTTCCACTTTTCTTAAAGCGTGGAATACAGCTGGTCTGGGCTTCCAAGATAGTATTTTTCAATAACACCCAAGCTTGATGTAAGTTTTTAACCTTTGCAACTGCTCCTTTTAGTTTTTTCTTAACTATTTTCCTCATTTTATCATAGTCTCCCTTTCGAAATTTAAAAGGTAGTACTGTGGATTTCCTTACTATCCCTCCTCCACTAATTAAATCAAAGGCAATCATGCTATGATCACTATTGCCAAGTGGCCCCAACACCTTTATCTCTTGCACTAGATCTGGTGTTCCAGTAAGGACTAGGTCTAATATGGCTTCCCCTCTGGTCGGTTCATGAACCAACTGCTCCAAGAAGCATTCATTTATGTCATCTAGGAACTTTATCTCCCTAGCATGTCCTGCCGTGACACTGACCCAGTCGATACCGGGGTAATTGAAATCACCCATTATTATTACTGCGCTGTAACGTTTGTTAGCTTCCTTGATTTCTTTGAGCATTTCATCATCCATTTGTTCATTCTGGCCATGCGGTCGATAGTACACCCCCACTGCCATCGCCTTCCCCTTTTTACATGGAATTTCAATCCATAGAGATTCTACAGCAAATTTTGTTTCCTGCAAAACTTTAATCCTTTCTGACTGAATGCCCTGTCTAACATAGAGCGCAACCCCTCCACCAATTTGATCAGCTCTATCATTACGATATAGTTTGTACCCAGGTATCACAGTGTCCCACTGGTTGTCCTCCTTCCACCATGTCTCTGATATTCCAATCATATCTAACCTCTCATTTAGTGCTATATATTCTAACTCTCCCATCTTATTTTTTAGACTTCTAGCATTTCCATGCAAGCATTTTAGAGACTGTATTTTATTCATATGAATTTGGCTATTGGTAGACATGGGTAATTTGGGATCTTTAAGCTCTGTCTGCTCCATACTCGAGGGCATTTGGGCTACTTTACTCTTTTTTGGAACCTCTCTGCTTTTGGTAGTATCCTTCAAGGATACATTCTTCCGAACCATCCGCTCTTGGGTGACTGTTGGATTTCCCCTATTATCTAGTTTAAAAGCTGCTCTATCTCCTTTTTAAAGGTTAATGCCGGCAGCCTGGTTCCATCCCGGTTAAGGTGAAGCCCATCCCTTCGGAAGAGCCCCTCCTTTCCCCAGAATGTTCCCCAGTTCCTAACAAATCCCAAACCCTCATCTCTGCACCATTGTCTCATCCACGCATTGAGACTCTGGAGTTCTGCCTGCCTTTTGGTTCCTGCACGTGGAATGGGAAGCATTTCGGAGAACGCTACCCTGGAAGTTCTGGATTTCAACTTCCTACCTAAAAGCCTAAATTTAGCCTCCAGAACCTCCCTACCACATTTTCTTATGTCATTGGTACTGACGTACCAAGACAGCAGACTCCTCCCCAGCACTATCTAATACCTTATCTAGGTGGCGCGTGAGGTCCGCTACCTTTGCACCAGGCAGGCATGTTACTAGGCGATTCTCACGTCCACCAGCCACCCAGCTATCTACATGCCTAATGATCGAATCACCAACTATAACGGCTGTCCTAACCCTTCCCGCATGGGCACATGGCCCTGGAGAAACTTCCTCGCTGCAAGAGGGTTTTACATCACCTGGAGGACAGGTCCTAGTTACAGGATCACTTCCTGCCACCCCAGTGTGATGCTCTCCTGTCACGTGACCTCTCTCCTCCATGGCAACAGGGATGCTGCCAGACTGGAGGTGGGACTTCAGGACTATATCCCTGTAGGTCTCGTCTATGTACCTCGCTGTCTTTCTTATGTTTTCCAAGTCTGCTACTCTGGCCTCTAGAGAACGGACTCGTTCCCTGAGACCAAAGAGCTCCTTGCACCTAGTGCTCATGTAAGACCTCTCACCAACTGGGAGAAAATCATACATGTGACACTCAATGCAAAAGACTGGAAAGCCCCCATCTCGCTGCTGGACTGCTGTCTGCATCTTAGTTTTAAGTTTTTGTTTAGATCTTTAAGTTCTTTACTTACTAAGGTTTGCTATGGATATTTATAGCAATAAAACTGTACCTAATACGTTTAATAATATACCTTGTTCACCTGAAGCTTAATTAATCTCAGGTGGATCTGCAAAAGCTGGAGGAAAGGTCTGATGCTTGGCAATTAAGATTTAATGCGAAGAAGTGCAGTGTCATGCACTTGGGTAGCAGAAATCCAAGGGAAATGTACGCGTTAGGGGGCGAGAGGTTGGTGTGCATTGAGCAGGAGAAAGTCCTTGGTATGATTATTTCTGTAGATCTCAAGGTGGCAAAACAGTGCGACAAGGCAGTGCAAAAGCCAGGAGGATATTTGGCTGCATTCGAAGAGGAATTACCAGCAGAAAGGATGGGGTACTAGTGCCACTGTATAAGTCTCTGGTGAGGCCTCACTTGGAATACTGGGTTCAGTTTTGGAGACCGTATCTTGCAAAGGATGTAAAAAGAATGGAAGCTGTTCAGAGGAAGGCGACCAAAATGATTTGGAGCCTGCATCAGAAGCCTTATGAGGAGAGACTTGAAGACCTAAATATGTACACTTTGGAGGAGAGGAGGGATAGGGGAGATATGATTCAGACCTTTAAATACTTAAAGAGAAATAATGAACAAACAAACCTCTTCCAGAGACGGGGAAGCTGTAAAACTAGAGGGCATGACATGAAGCTGCAAGGTGGTAAATTGAAAGGCAATGTCAGGAAATACTTTTTTACTGAAAGGGTGGTGGATGCTTGGAATGCCCTCCCGATGGAGGTGGTGGGGGCAAACACAGTGACGGAATTCAAAGTGGCCTGGGACAGACACAGTGGATCACTTTGCAGCAACAAGATTAAATCAAAATAAACTGAACCATCAAATTTCTCAACAAATAGGGGTGTCCTACATGGAACAATGGGGGGAGGAGCAGTGGGTTCACCCCTAAACAAACAAAGAAACAAAGTTATGGGGAGGGGTGAAGACATGGGGAGGGGTGCACCTGCTCCTGGTGAGTGCACCACTAAGCAAAGACATAGGTAGGGTTTGCACCTACTCCCTAAAAGACATGGGAAGGGGTGCAGCTGCTTCTGGTGGGTGCACCACTAAGCAAAGACATGGGTAGGGGTGCACCTACTCCCTAAAAGACATGGGAAGGGGTGCAACTAACTCATACCATATTGCTGGGCAGACTAGATGGACCATACTGGTCTTTATCTGCCGTCATGTACTATGTTACTATGTTTTGGATTTTTTCTCTCCCCTCTATCACACTTGTCAAATCTAGGTTCCCTAAAATAATCTTAAACATAATTTTAAATAAAATCAGAATTGTGCATATTTATTTCTACTGCTGACAATTGTAAACAAAAGTTGTTCTTTCTGTTATAGATGCGAATTAGCTACATTCAGGCCGTACATTAACTGTAACTATTCTTTGTTTAAAAATACACTTCTAACAAATCTTGCAGTCCAGACCCCCTTGCCAGATAACTGACAATATCTTTCTCTACAGAGTTACTGTAAACACACAAAACTCAACCAGACTTGTTGCCGTTATGTTATCTGTGTTATATGCTTTCTATCAAGCTATTACTGCAGTGTACACTGCATTCCCCTAATCCATTGACTCAGAGAATCCATTCCATATTATAGCACAAACCCACATTCTTTTAAAACAATTTCAGTCATCAATTCTATTATCAAAATTCATATTTCTTCAATTGTGTGGATCAGATAAAATTCTTATTCTATAACAGAAAACCATGGGTAAATAAAAAGTGTTAACTTGCAGCTGCTTTCAGAATATCTCCACAACACACAGAACAAAGTTATTTCTTAATGTCACACTACAGATGCAGCCATCTTAAAGAGGACTTATACAGACTAAGACTTCAAGAAACAAACTATTAAAACTTAATAAAACTTCCTTCTACTTTTAAATGAACTGCATATACTGTAGAAGACATAAATTTATTTCTGTTCATTCCACATGACAACTCTCTACATATGTTGTAATTAACATATAACTAAAATCCTTATGATATGAAAATTATTCCTTCAAAACAATTTACAACAACAATCTCAATAGGAAAGGTGATTAGTACAACAAATTGAAATGCTAATAATATCAGGCACTTCCCATAACTTTAGAAGAAATACCCAAGCTGGAAATTCGCTATCATTCACAGTATTGAAATAATTACTTTATACTAAATCGAAAATAAAACTCAGCATATCTAAATCACAGCACTGCAACATATCTTTGTTTTATAATTAAATTAAAGCCAGGAAAACCTTCGAAAGAAAGTGCACCTCTCTAAAAACTAAAACACTTCCTCAGATATAGAAAGCAATTGAAATTATCTTAAGACCCAATAATGAAACAAAACAAATCTGCGCAGTTGTTACACATTACTGATAAGAAAACAAGCATTTCAAATAACAACTTGCAAATCTAGCAATACGGCTCAGAGCACAACAACTAGCCAGGCTGTTCAAAATCTTTTACAACCAGAAAACATTATCCTTTTAAAACATGGCGTATTTGTACACTTGCTCTTCTAATACAAACAACTTATATTTTCACATATACCATTGCCTCACACCATGTAGGACGATACACTCAGGACACTTGGGACTAGTGGTGTGGCAAGGAGGCCTATCCGGAGTCTGGGGGAGGACAAAGAGACAGGGAATTCACCCAAGTAAAGGGCCCCCTTTCACCGAGGCAGGGTAGGAAAGCCACAAATACCTCCAGGAATCAGAAAACTTCCACATGGCCCACATTTCATGCTCCCCCTAGTGGAATGAAGGGGAGAGGATACAGAGCCCAGAACCCCTTAGGCAGTGAATGCTCCAAGCACTCAGGTGCCCGAAGTCAGGCTGATTGCCATCACCTGGGTAGGGAGGGGTTGAAGTTAGAACCCTGGAAGTATAAATCTAGGCCAGAGTATGAGAGAGAGAGAAGGAGAGGAGGAGAAGCAGGAAGCCAGACTGCCACGAGCCGAGGCACAGATGTAAGCAAGGGAAGCTTAACTGGTGCTGAGCTGAGCAGAGGAACTGAGCTTCCAAGAGAGGAGAGTGCTAATTGGCATATAGCTCATCTGCAGGAGAGTTTGGAGCCAGGAATAGGAGAGACTCCAAGATTCCCCGGGAGGCTGGTAGCTGAGCACTGTGAGCAGGATGGGGAGTCAGAGCCTATGCAGCTGGGAGAGCCCGTGGTAAAGCTGATTGATGAGGACACTCCCATGGACTGTTCCTTTTGCCAGGTTTTAAACCTGGGAACAGAGAGAAAACAAGCCAGTCTTGAGAGAGAGTCTACCAGGAAAAGGAACCCATAGTCCACAAGCCGGGTGGCCATGATTCCCTCGTGTTGAGAGAAAAAGGAAGGTCACGGGGACTAAGGAGCAAGCCTGGAAACTGTGATAAGCTTGTTAATCACCTGCTGCTGGAATGAGAACACTGGGGTAAGAAAGTAGCTATTATAACAAAGCTTTCTTGTGCCCCTGAATTATATTTGTTGCTTGAAAGTTTTGAAGCTGAATAGAAGCTATACTATCACGGACAGTGAATGTGATTTTGTTTTTGTGCTTTACCCAGCAAGGCTAAAAAGGGAATGAAATATCCTTGCTGTTAAAGACTGTGTATCCTGAGTTATAGAGAACCTTTAAACAACCATTTCTGGGGTTTTGAGTTTGTTTTTGGACAATGCTCTACTTCACAGAGTCCTGAATAAATATCCTATATGTGGTATGAACGAACCATTGTGTATAAAATAAATTTCTGTCATTTCAGATATTGATGAAACAGTATTAAAGGAGAAAGATTTCTAGTGATGGAAAAATTCAAACACCTAAGGTTTTTTGACCTAGAGGCATTCTCTAGGTTCGCCAGATGATGGTGGAGAGCAAGATTGTCATTAACAAAGGAGGCCATAGTCATCCGGATATGTGATACCTGTACCTCTACCTTCTGCATTCGAGATTCTAAATTAACAATCTTATTATCCTCTTGAGCTAATTTGGCCACAGTTTCAGTAGTGAAATACACAAACTGTGATACAGTACCCCTTAAGGAGGCTTACATATGTGAAATCAAAGCCCATATATCATTTAAAGAAACATCATGTGACTGTTCACATGCAACTGAATCAGAAACTCCTAATAAACTTCCCATCATTGGAACCTGCATGGTCCGCTGGAGAGGAATCATCCCTCCTGAGTGCCGACCAGCCACTGCTGAGGGCAACACAGTTGGAGAAAAGCAATGAGGAGTGTATTGGGGAATCAAGGCTGTCTGACCAGGGCAAAGAAGGATCATCTATAGTCTTGCAGACATAAGAAAATGTCTGTCCAAAGCCCCTACAGTTTTAAGCACTTTTGTTGGATTAACAGTACTCATGGAAAACAGCTTCTTCTTCCATTTGCCCATGATCGGGTTTCCAGTTCACCAAGCTCCTCTGTGCTCCTCCATGCTCCAAAGAACATGCTTCTTTGGATATACCTGCATTTGTGTCCTATTGGCCCAAGAAGATGGTAACAGCGGCACGCTATTGAATGGATTTGGCAGTGGCTCAAGCAGGGTTCCCTCCTTCCACCTGCAGCTGGACCGCTAGCATGGAACTCTTCCAACAAGGAAACATGCAGGTAACTTCACCAGCAGTTACAGAGAAGAACAAGCCACACTTTAAAGGCCTCAGACAATGGTAACTGTGGCATGCTATTGGATGGATCCGGCAGGGTTCCCTCCTTCCAATTGCAGCTGGACTGCTAGTGTGGAGCTCCTCCAATCAGGAAATGTGTGAGTAGCTTCACCACCTGGAGCCTATTAACTACAAGATTGCCCTGCTAAATAAACGAAAGAAAGCAAAAATTTACCATTTTAACCTATTGAAAAAGTGGCCTCCAGTGACGGCTATGGTGGTACAGGGAGATGATTTTGGGCTAGAAATTTGGCCATGTTGGATCCAGCTCAACTCCCCATTGGAGAGAAGCTCTCTGCTGTCCAGAGAAGAGATCTAGAAAGTTTGATCCACCAGAACCTAAAGGTGTTCTCCATCCACCTTGGACGAACCTGCCTCACTTGTTATGATATCGTTATTGACCCTGGGGTGGTTATCTGGCAAAGACCCTATTGGATTCTGGAGGCCCGATGACAGGCCGTCACAAAGGAGCTGGAAAAGGTGCTTAACTTGGGAGTTATAGAAGAGTCTATGAGTAACTGGTCGTCACCCATCATCTTGGTTTCTAAACCTGATGGAAGCATCCAATTCTGCATGGACTTCTAGAGGGTGAATGCAGCTTCTAAACTGGAAATAAATCCCATGCCCAGAGTAGATGAGCTAATGAAGTGACTCGGTGGAGCATATCAACCATGGATCTGACCAAGGGATACTGACAGGTGCCCTAGACTCTGGCTGCCAAGGAGAAGACTGCTTTTATGATACCACGAGATCTGTTTACAGTACTGCCCTTTGGATTACAAGAGGCTCCTGCCATGTTTTAATGCCTAGTCGACCACCTACTGAAACCATACAAGGAGTATGCAGCTGCATACCTTGACAACATAGTCATCTACAGAAGAGACTGGACCATCCATCTAACACAAGTACAAGCAGTGTTGACCAACCTGCAGAAGGCTGGGTTGATGGGCAACACCATGAAATATTTTTTGGGAGGTTGGGATGTTCAATACCTGGGATATTTAATCAGGAATAGCATATATGACCTCAACTATGGAAGGTAGAGCCATTGCCCACCCCGGAATTGAATAAATAGGTTTGTGTCTTCCTTGGATTGATTGGTTCTTACCACCAATTCATCCCTAATTTTGCAGAGGTGGGGGAACCATTAACCAATCTCCTCTAGAAGAAGCTCTCGAATGGAATCAGTGATCACCAGACCTGGACCTCAAGAAGACCGTGTGCTCTGAACTTGTCCTGATTAGCCCTGATTTCTCTCTACCATTTATTGTGCAAACTGATGCCTCAGAGATGGGCCTCAGAGCCGTTCTAGCCCAGGAAGCCTGGGGTTAGGAATATACCATAGCATTTATAAGCAGAAAGCTGCTTCCTCATGGGCAGCATTATGCGGTGATCGAGAAGGAAGCCATTGGCTGTCAAGTGGGTACTTGAGACCTTCAAATACTATCTGCTCCACTGTCTGTTTATGCTGGTAATGGACCACTAACCCCTCAAGTAGCTGGCTAGACATAAGGAGTCAACGGCCATATTATGCGCTGTTTTTTGAGTCTCCAACCCTACCAGTTTCAGGTGCGCCATAGGGCTGGTCATACTCCCCTAAACACGGACTTTCTTTCTTGGGTGGGGTACCGGGTGTGGCAGGCACTCAACAGGGAATGGTTGAGCTGAGTGGGAGGGTGTGTGATGGGGTATATAGATTGTTACACCTCCCTCTCCAAAGGGATTATCAACAGACCATTTTAAGAGAGTGTGCAGCCCAGAGTTCAGGACTGGGAGAGCATGGCTCACAGGGAGAGGTTAATAACCCAGCAGGCTGCATGAGAGAGGCCCGTGGAGACAGAAAGCTCATTACAAGCCTGGCTGGGGAAGGAGTCCTGTGAGGTAGGAAACTCAAGAAGTGAGTGAGTAAACTTCTTCTGAACTTTAACTTGTGGATCATGGGAAGGGCGCTGTGAACCAGTTTGTAAAAGCAACAGACTGGGGAGGGAATACTGACTAACTGAAGCATAATAAAAGTGTTTTTTTGTTTGTCCCTAAATGTTTGTGTGCCTAGTATTTTAAAACCCCTGGCCACTGCACGCCATGCTCTACCACACCCTCCCTCAATGCTCTGACTGCTCTCTCCCTGAATGCTTCTCGGAACAGCCATATCTTAACTCTTTTGTGAAACTGTACATAATATACTTCAGTGTGTACCGTTTCTGGGAGACTACTCTTCAGTTCTGGTACAAAACAATGAAAGCTATACTTCTGAGTAGAAATTAAATGAATCTGCAGAATTGGGATACCTCCATGGTCCCACATTGACTCATTTGCAAGGAGCATGTAGTCCTGAAGGAGTGTAACAGCTCTGTTAAATACATCAGAACACTCATCCACAGGCTGAACACCACACATACAGGCTGGTGCTGAAGTTGTGTGCTATTAGCTATGAACATCTCTATGCAGCACATGACTTTAGCACCGATATGCAGACAGAGGCACCTATGCAATTTTTTTTTTTAGTGCTATCAAGTCAGTGCCAACTCCTGGTGACCTAGCTGCCTCTTGGTTTTCTTGGCATTGTATCACCGGAAGTAGATTGCCAGGCCTTTTCTTCCAAGGCACTGGAGGGTAAAGGGATTTGCCCAAGGTTACAAGGAGTGTTCTGGGTACTAAGCAGTTGCTCTAACCACTAGGCTACTACTCCACTCCCATTTGCAAATTAGCCATGTGTTAAACTGTGATGCAAATGTCAGCGTTAAACTGGGAGAGCAAGCCAAACACATGCGCACAGAAGTCGGTGCAAGTTTGGCATGTTCTCCCAGAGAAACAAGATCATCTGAGAGAAAGTTTGACACTTCACCTCAGATGATCCTGGCATCATGGAAAGCCTACGATGCCATCAAAATACTGTTGGGGGCACATCACTGGTAACAGCCTTCTCCTCTGTGTGAGCTCCATTTACCTGTACCCTTTGTCACCTCCCACTCAACCAATTTCTAACCCAGTCAGTCACTTCAGGGTCCATCCCTAGAGTGCTCAATTTATTTCAAATTTGCTTGTGTAGAATGGTGTCAAAGGCTTTACTGAAATCTAAGTAAACCACATCTAGGGCTCTTCCTTGGTCCAACTCCCTGATAACACAGTCAAAGAAATCAATCAGATTTGTCTGACTAGACTTGCCTTTAGTAAAGCCATGCTGCCTAGAATCCTGCCATCTACTGGACTGCAGAAACCTCACTATGGTCTGTTTTAGCAGCATTTCCATTAATTTACTCACTACAGAGGTCAGACTAACTGGCCTGTAGTTCCCAACCTCATGCGCCTTTCTCCAGTCCTCTGGGACCACTCCTGATTCCAAAGAAGCATTGAAAAGGTTAGAAAATGGAGTGCTAGAACTTCCTCAAGTTCCTTCAATTCGCTTGGATGTATGTCATTCAGTCACATTGCCTTGTCTAGTTTTAGTTTAGCTAGTTCCTCATGAACACAGTCTTCTGAAAATCATTCAAGATCCCCTTCACTTCTGTTCCTATTTATTTTCTGAGGTCCTGCTCCTGGCTTTCCATATGTGAACAGAGAACAAAAATATTTGTTAAGCAATTCTACTTTATCCTCATCAACTTCTACATATTTCTTCCCTTCACCCTTGAGTCTGACAATACCGCTTTTGCACTTTCTCTTCTCACTAACATATCTGACAGCATGGAGACAGAGTGGAGGAGTAGCCTAGCAGTTAGAGCACTGGCTTGGGTTTGATTCGCACTAGCATTCCTTGTGTCCTTGGGCAAGTCACTTAATCCCCTATTGCCTCAGAAGAATCCAAGTTATCAATTCCCCTGTTTAATATACATTGCCAAGTTTAAGTTACAATGCAAACCGCTTTGACTCAAATGATAAAGGGGTATTAAAAATCAGTTAAATAAATAAATCTGAAAAATGTCTTGTACCCCCATTTTATTGCATTGGCTATTTCTTCTTTTTGTTTATTTGCTGTCCTGACTACTTTCCTAGCTTCTCTAAGCTTTTCCAAATCTTGATGCTTGTCATCCTCTTTCTGTTATCTCTTGTATTTTATGAAGGCCACCCTCTTTTTCTTTACCTTTTCAGCTACTTCTTTCGAGAACCACAGCAGCCACCTTTTCCTTTTCCATTTATTTACTTTTCTAACAAAAAGGTCTGTTGTCCTTAAAATATCTCCTATCAGTTTTACCCATTGCTTTTCTACATCCCTAGCTGTTCCCAACCTACTAACAGCTCCTTGAGGTATTGTCCCATCTTGGCAAAGTTAGTTTTCCTAAAGTCTAAGACCCTCACTGATCAATAAATATAGGGAGCAATTTTTAAACAGTTTGAGGGGTCTGTATCAATGATTTCCTGTAGAATTTCTCTTTGAAATTTTGGGTTAGTAGAAAAATGTAGGAACCACTCATGCTGGGGAGCATGGGAGAAGGGAAATTTCAAACTTTTTTTTCAAGCTGGTGTATAGACTGCTTGGTTGTTACTGTGTGAGCAGCAGCAACTCCATCTAGTGTCCCTAGTCAATATTGCAATAAAATTGGAGAAAAGCCTGACATTTTCCAGAACTGGGTAGGTTTTTGCTGCCAGTCACTTTATGCTGGGAGGAGACTCCTCTGGAAGGGAAAATCCCACTTGGAAGGAGCTTCACCATCCCTGCTGCACCTGAGACAGAGTTAGATTACAGCTCGAAATGTGCATGTCGTGTGCAGGGTTTCTTATCATAGGATTGGACTTGATTCACGCCTTAGTCAAGCTGCTGAACCACAGACAAGCAAACGGATAAGTCAGTGGTGTTCTCCTGGGAACTAGAAATGAGTAAAAGGATACTGCAGTCATGTGAGAGTGATATTTTCCATTCCTGATTGTTTATCTGACAAAACGTATGGTATGAGTCTGCGATTTTGTGGGGTTAATCTTTATCAAAGAAAAATATCTGCAGACAGTTCACCTTCTTTATTTTGTCTGCACTTTTTCTGACCTAAGAATCATGTGCAATTCTGCCTGCATCCAGGGTAGTCAATTTGCCAATATAAAATTTCCGCAGGTCAAACACTGTTCCTCACAGGAATAGGGCTGATTCTTCATGGACAAGCAGGAAAAGTACTCACATGTGGGTGATGTCACTGATGGAGCCCCACATGGAATCTTCTCCCAACTCCTTCTAGAAACTTTTGGAATGATTCTACTGTGCATGTGTATGAATTCTAGCCTGCTGCTGCACTGCATCCCTTCAGTCTTTGTTTGTCTGCGGAGATCCAAAGACGTGTCTCATGTCAGTCCATGTCTTTGCATTTATTATGCCTTTATCTCGGTGTATTTAACTTTTTGTGAGTGTTTCTTCTTTGTCACCACTGTTTGCTGCATGTTTGCTAACTTCTTAGTCCTTTAGTTAATTTTTTTGGCTGTTTTTAAGTTTCTTTACTTATTCTTTTTACTGCACCACCACTTTAGGTCATGTTTAGGCCTCAGGCACTCCAGCAGGGTTTACTTTTTCCAAGATCGAAGTCCTGCAGACAATCACAAATGCTGCTTGCAGTACATGGGGCATAACCATGAACCTTCACATTGTCTTGTTTTCTCAAATAATAAGAACAGGGATGAAGGTTTGTGAAGAACAGCAAAAAAATGTCTGGCATAGGTAAGACCGTTCCATCGGCACTGGTGGGATTAGTCTTCATGGCTTTAGGAGCTCCAGTGGATGCTGGTGGAGCATCAACATCAAGAGCTTCTTGAGCTCACTTCAAGTCAAGCACTGGTAGATGCCTTGGTATCACTCACCCACCAGCACCATCCTGAGGAAGATGAAGGATTTAACCTTACTCTCTAAGACATTGAGAACCAAGGATGCCGAGCATCAGAAATTCATCAGAGTACGATATTGGGGGCATTGAGGTATTGGAGGAACCCTCGATCAATGAAGCGGCTCTAAAGTGAGGACTACTCATCCTCCTTGGTTTTGGAGAGGCCACACTAAACTTCATGAGGCAGAGACCAGCCTGCCGATAATCCCTTCCAGATTTCAGAGACATCAGCTAATTATGCTGCAGGCCCTTCACCTTTTCTCAATGGCAGCCCTAGAAGAGCATCTCCTTAGAGTCTTTGAAGAAAGGATGACAATGTTCTTTAGTCTATGTGGAGCTGCTGCTTCAACAGCATCAGCAGTAGCACATTGATGCATCAAGTCTGTCCTCAAGACTTACTGCCTATCTGCAGGAGAGGAAATTACATTAGGACCTCATGGGGCCTTGATGCCAGTTCCTGACCAATCAATATTGGTCTTATGTGCATTTGGGTGAGATTGATTCCTAGGCATTGGCGGTCACTGGTTCACTGATGTTCCCAGAGGAGATCCACCTCCCGTAAGAAGCAGTGTTCAGATCCAGGCAGAGAGTTAGACGTCATTTGAGTACCTCTTTGAGTCTGCATCTGAGCACTCCTGAGATTTTGAGTATGACTCAGAGTACTTCTCAGAGAAGTCTCCAGAGCTTCCCTCAAATCTCACACCTCCTCACAGCAATGAAAGTCCCCACTTTAGGAACTTATTTTTCATGATTTTATGACAGAATGGCCAGGTCCATCCCATTTCAGTTATAAACTGACGAGGAACCCAGGGCTGAAGAGTTGAATATCCTCTAATATTCCAATCCCCCTAAGGAGGCTATGGCAATGCCCCTTCACTGCATCCTTCAGAGGTTGCAGATGAAAATGTCATCCAAAAGACTGACTCTGTGTACAGCGATCAGAAGGCTACTGGGTTTGAGAACCTCCATGGTCATCGAAACCACTCTCAAAAAGGCCAAAGGCTTCAAGTCTCACTCTTTGGTGCCCTCTGGGCAGGGAGGTTAGGACATTTGATTCCTTTGGGAGAAAGTTTTATTCAGAATGTTATGCTGATGTCCCGCATAGCATCCTACTAGCTATTCAAGGGAATGAACTTGTGGAATATCATGTGCAATCTGAATGAGTTTGAGGACTTTCTTCCTCCAGAGGAAGCTATGCAATACCAGTATCTAGTGACACAAGGGAAGGAGTGTGGAAAATACAGTGTTTGAGTGACATATGATATTTTCAAAATGGCAGTGAGAGCTGTATCCATGAGAATTGGTGCCCAGAGACTCTCAGACTTTCAACCCAGTTTTCAGGAGCAGCTTGTTATTGTGCCCTGCCATGGAGAGAATCTATTCAGAAATAAGGTGCAAAAAGCTGAGACCCAGCATACTGATACCCTCAAAACCCTTTCCAGACCTAGAAACATAGAAACATGATGACAGAAAAAGACCACATGGCCTATCTAGTCTGTCCTTCCATATCAACAACTACAACAGTCCACTTTTTACCTTTAGAGATCCTCTGTGTTGGTCCCATGCTCTCTTGAACTCAGCCATTGTCCTCATCTCTACCACCTCCACTGGGAGACCATTCCATGGATCCACCACTCTTTCCGTAAAGAAATATTTCCACATATCACTCCTGAATCTATCTCCCTTCATCCTCATCCCAAGTTATAACGCCCTGTTCAATGTAATTTCAGTTTGTTCAATGTAAACCGCACCGATGCAGAATAGCGCGGTATATAAGAGAATGTAATAAATAAAATAAATAAATCCCATGTCCCCTCGTAGCAGAACTTGCTTTCAATTGAAAGAGGCTCTCTCCCTGAACATTTATGCCACGGAGGTATTTAAACATCTCAATCATATCACCTCTATCCCGCCTTTCCTCTAAGGTGTACATATTAAGATCCTTAAGTCTGTCCTCATATGCTTTATAATGAAGCCCGCTAATCATTTTAGTAGCCACCCTCTGCACCGACTCCATCCTGTTCACATCCTTTTGAAGATGCGGTCTCCAGAATTGCACACTATACTCCAAATGAGGTCGCACCAAAGACTTATACAGAGGCATTATCACCTCCTTTTTTCTGCTAGCCATTCCTCTCCATATGCACCCAAGCATCCTTCTAGCTTTTGCCGTCGCCTTTTCTACCTGTTTAGCTACTTTAAGATCATCAGACACAACCACGCCTAGGTCCCGCTCTTCTTTAGTGGACAAAAGTACTTCACCTCCTATACTGTATTGCTCCCTTGGATTGCTGCAGCCCAAATGCATGACCTTACATCCTTTAACATTAAATCCCAGCTGTCAAATTCTAGACCATTCTTCAAGCTTAGCTAGATCCCTCCTCATGTTATCTACCCCTTCCTGGGTGTTTACTCTATTGCAGATTCTGGCATCTCTGCAAAGAGGCAAACCCTACCCGACAGCCCTTCCGCTATATCACTAACAAAGATGTTAAAAAGAATCGGACCAAGGACAGATCCCTGGGGCACACCACTGGTAACATCCTTCTCCTCAGAGTGAGCTCCATTTACTTGTACTCTTTGTCGCCTCCCACCCAACCAATTTCTAACCCAAGCAGTAACTTTAGGGTCCATCCCTAGGGTGCTCAGTTTGTTTATAAGTCGCCTGTGAGGAACAGTGTCAAAAGCTTTTCTGAAATCTAAATACACCACATCTAGAGCTCTCCCTCGGTCCATCTCCCTGGTCACCCAGTCAAAGAAATCAATCAGATTTGTCTGACAAGACCTGCCTCTGGTGAATCCATGCTGCCTCGGATCCTGTAATCCGCTGGACTCCAGAAACCTCACTATTTTCTCTTTCAGCAGCGTTTCCAATAATTTACTCACCACTGAAGTTAAACTAACCGGCCTGTAGTTTTCAACCACATCCTTACTTCCGCTTTTGTGTAAAGGCACCATATGAGCCTCTCTCCAGTCCTTTGGCACCACTCCCGACTCCAACGAGGCATTGAAAAGGTCAGTCAGTGAAGTTGCTAAGAACGTCCCCAAGTTCCCTCAGTATTCTAGGGTGTATCCCATCCGGTCCCATCGCTTTGTCTACTTTAGGTTGAGCTACTTTCTCACGAACACAGTCTTCTGAAAATTGTTCAAGATGTCCCTCGCTTCTGTTCCTATTTGTGGGTGTTTTCTGAGGTCCTGCTCCTGGTTCTTCATCTGTGAACACAGAACAAAAATATTTGTTAAGGAATTCCGTTTATCCTTATCAGCTTCTACATATTCACCCCCTGCACCCTTGAGTCTGACAATACCACTTTTGCCCTTCCTCGTCTCACTAATATATCTGAAATATGTCTTATCCCCCCATTTTATTGCATTGGCTATTTTCTCCTCCTTTTGAATCTTTGCCTTCTTGACTACTTTGCTAGCTTCTCTAAGTTTTTCCAAATACAGATGCCTATCTTCCTCTTTCTGTGATCTCTTGTATTTCATGAAGGCTTCCCTCTTTTTCTTCACTTTTTCAGCTACTTCCTTCGAAAACCATAGCGGTCTCCTTTTCCTTTTGCCTTTATTTACCATTTGGAGTGGAGGAGTGGCCTAGTGGTTGGGGCAAGGTACTTCAGGTCGGAGGTTCAAATCCCAGTAGAGGACAGCAACCTTGGGCCGGAAGGACTGGGGTTTCTAGTCCCACAAGTGCTCCTTGTGGTCTTGGGCAAGTCACTTAACCCTCCATAGCCCATGTTCCCTGTAAAATAGTTATCTCCAAGTTATAATGCCCTGTTCAATGTAATTTCAGTTTGTTCAATGTAAACTGCACTGATGCAGAATAGCGTGGTATATAAGAGAATGTAAATAAATAAATAAAATAAATTTTAACAAAAAGGTTGGTTGCCCTTAAAATACCCCCTTTCAGTTTTGCCCACTGTTTTTCTACAACTCTCTGTCCACCTCTTCCTCTTGTGAGGGAGGTCTGTATATCACACCAATGCAAATAGATTTCTCTTTCCCTCTTTCTAGTTTAACCCACAATGCCTCCTCTCTCCCTTTTAAGCTCTGTAATTCCAAAGCTTTAATAGTAGTTTTTACATATAGTGCCACTCCTCCTCCCCTTCTTCCTACCCTGTCCTTTCTGAATAAAGTATAGCCAGGTATATTTACATCCCAATCATGGTTTTCTGTGAACCATGTTTCTGTAACTGCCACTAAATCCAAGTCAGCCACTCCCACTAAAGCTTCAACATCAGGGATCTTATTTCCCATGCTACAGGCATTTATACACACTGCTTTCCATATATTACCCCTGTTACCCATTTCCTAAAAGGTATTTAATGTATCACCTACCTGGGGGCTTTCACTTACCTGGGGGCTTTCTTCACCCATCCCCAACAAATCTAGTTTAAAGCCCTCTTCAGTAGATTAGCCAATCTACTACCGAACATGCGTTGACCTTTCTTGGACAGATGGATGCTACTTCTGACCTGGCCTCCATATCATCTTGGAGGTTGTAGAATGGAGGGTAATGGAGATCCTATTATTCTTACAGGCCGAGGTATCTTCCTCCTTCCTGCTCCACCCAAAGCAGACAGTCTTCTCTCTCCCACCTTTGGCAGCAGAAGACTCAGAAGCCCCAGCCAGTATGCTATGCAAAACCAGGGATGGGGTTTTGACTGGCCCTAGAGAACATAGTTGGTACCACTGTCCTACTCTTGGACAACTTTCTTGTTGGAGGGAGGCTCATGCTCTTTGAGCAGGAAAGCCTATATCAGATCAATTTCATGGAACTGAAAGTAATCTCAAATGCTCTAAAGACTTTCAGAGATCTGGTGGCCAACCAAATTGTCATAATTTTGACAGACAATCAAGTAGCAATGTACTACAACAGCAAGCAGAGAGGGACGGAGTCATACCTTCTTTGTTAGAAAATAGTCAGGATGTGGAACTTCATATCTCTCAAGGAATGACTCTCAGAGCCACATACCTGCCTGGTGAAGACAACAGCCTAGCGGACAGGCTTAGTTGTGCCCTTCAACCTCACAAATGGACCCTAGATCAGGAAGGGCTCAGACCATCTTTTGGAAGTGGGACACCCCCTTGATAGATTTATTTGCCATTCCTCAAAACAGGCAGGGTAGGGATGCATGGCAAGTTATCTTCCAATGCCATTCTCCTGTACATATATATTCTCCTATTGGCCTTCTGTACATATATATTCTCCTATTTCTCTGATATAGAAAACTCAGAAATGATTCTCATAGCACCTTACTGGCCAAAGCAACACTCCTTATGGCTATGGGAAAGCCACTTAATCCTCCATTGCCCAGGTACAAACCTAGATTGTAAGCCCTCCGAGGTCAGGGAAATGACTACTGTCCCTAAATGCAACTTGCCTTGAATTTCTACTGGAAAGACGTAAGCTAAATACTAATAAGTTAACCCTCTCCCCCCAAAAAAAACCATAGTTTCCTCTTCTTCTTGAGTTTTCCATCAGTGACCTGGTTCGTCTAGGGCTCTAGGCAATTCACCAACCTTGATTATGCAGGAATAGGGAACGCTGTTGCACTTCAACATCAGGTACCTTGCCTTCCGAGCTTGGGATAACCTTGTCCTCTTTGAATTAGCTGGTTGGTGTCACCAATGTCTCTTGGCTTCCAGGAGAGATTCCACACAGAGGTCATATGGACTGTAGTGGAAAACATTTGCTGTCTGGTACGAGGGACAGGTCCTAGACCCTTTTCTATATCCCACAAAAATCTATTTGAATACATTATCAATTTATTTGAGTTTGGTTTAAAAAACAACTCCATAAGGGTACACTTCAGTGTAATTGGCACTTACTATCATCATGCATCATCCCCTTAAGCTTTCCATAGCATTTTGGAACCTCAGTGTGGTTTTGACTTAGCTGATGAAAGCTCCCTTTGATCTACTGCATACTTGTGATCTGAAGCTCTTCACTCAAAAGGTGGTAACTTCAGCACGCAGAGTTAGCGAGCTCCAGACTCTGGTAGCAGATCTGTCCTTTACCAAATTTTTCATCAATAAGGCCATGACTGCATTGGTAGCCAACTTAATTTCAGCCTTCATGGAAGAGATTTGCAAAGCTGCGCCTTGGACTTCTGTCTACATATTCATATCCCTCTACTGCCTGGAATTGGGCTCCCTATGCGATAGCAGACTCAATCAACCCATTCTTCAGAAAATGAGAGTCCAACTTCATATCCCTTCTAGGCCCTGTTACTTTTTAATGAAACTACTAAGAAGGCTGTACTGCGTCGTGTTCACCTGTTGCAACATCTGTTTATCCTTTATTATTTGTGAGGCAGCCAGCAGCTGGGGAATTCCATATGTGAGCACTTATCCCGCTTGTCCACGGAGAAAACAAAGTTCTTATCTGTTGCAGATGTTCTCTGTGGATAGCAGTATAAGGCCTCACAAGTCTCCTACCTCTCCTTGGAGTTGTATTCTGGCACTTGCTAGTGCTCAGACTGGAGGGATGAGGCATGGAGGTGGCAGGCATGAATTTGCACGCATATGTGGTAAAACTATTCCAAAGGTTTCTAGAAGGAGGAGGGAGAGGTTCCCACATGAGGCTGTGTTGGTGATGTCACCCATATGTGAGGACTTCTGCTGTCCATGGAAAACACCTGCTACAGGTAAATAACTTTCTTATACTGCCTACCCTATATAGATGGTCCCAAAGAAATAATTCAGACCTACAAATGCACATTGAATGATAAGTGAACAGTATTAGAGAGATTTAATTAAAGGAAACATATTTAAAGTCATTGCTTAGTCATTGTACAATCTTTACAAAAGTTCAACAAGGCAGGCAAATTCCAGGGTGCTCATCTCTTTTTTGAAGGTTCATGGAATTATTTTATAAGAATCTCCCTGACATTTATACTTGTAGATTAAAAACTTGTGCAAATAGTGATTTTAGAAAGCCACTATACTTTGAGTGCAGGAGTAGCCTAGTATCCAGAAGATCAAGGGTTGAATATTCACTGGCACTCCTTGTGACCTTGGGCAAGTCACTTTACTCTCCATTGCCTCTGAAGAAAAGGCCTGGCAATCTACCTCTGGTGATACAATAACATGCATGATATGTATATAGGGACCATATGTATGCACAGAGCGCGTGAGTAAACTTTAAAGCTGAGGAGGACAGACCAATGAGTAAATTAAGAAAGCACTCACTCAGATTGCTGCTAGTACTAGTGTATTCTAGGCGGTGTACAAAAATCCTACAAATAGATGGGGAACACATGATATAAATGGAAAATAAATGTGTAATAAAAACTCTAAAATAATGCAGAGAAAGGCAAGGAGGGCAGACTTACCTTGCTGGCAGATCACTGGATTTCAGGAACACTAACGAAGTGATAAGCGAGATGAACATCAGGATAAATGTCTTAAAACCAAAGAAACTTTGGCACCAAAAGTGAAGGTCAAAGTTCAGATGGGTGTCCGCTGGAAATACCATGACCGTTAAAACGCCATGGATGTGACCAACAGGATTTATTACTATAATAAAAGTAATTGTATTCCCACCATGTGTCTCATATTTGCCATTGGACCCCGTTTGGGCATTTAGATTCTTTCTAAGTGGGACATGTGGGATCGCGTGCAACAGAGTAGTACATAAAAAAGAATAGTTGCTAAACTTGCACTCATTAAAGACAAGTGCCTGTTGGTTGAGGGAGTAGCTCGACAACTTTCTATGATGCCTCCACGGGTGGCTGCAGACTGAGATAGTAATCAATGCTGTAAGTGCAGAAAACATCAGGACGGAAGTACCTGTCCGAAGAGCTTACCCGTTGTGTGTACCGAACTTAAAGAATGAAAGGAGGAAATAGTGTTGTCTCGTCAATTGTACAAACTAAATGTCACAGTCAAACTTGAAGAACGGCATATAAGTAAATAACATACTGGAAATGTAAGTTAATGCCCCTATTTTAGTCTATACGTTTGTGAGAATAGTCCCATATTGTCCATGGTCAGACTGTGCCATAAATTGTATGTGGGCACGTTATGTGCTTAGTGTTAAATTTTACACACTTGCTCTGTGCATACATATTGTCCCTGTATACATATCATGCATGTTATTGCATCAACAGATGACATGACTTACCACTACCCAGTATGTTCCTGTCTTCATTGAACCTGGATCAGAAATTGTTTGACTGACAGAAGACAGAAGGTGATTGTGAATGGATCTCACTCGGATGAGAGGAAGGTGATTAGCGGGGTGCCCCAGGGTTCGGTCCTGGAACCGGTACTGTTCAATGTATTTGTGAGTGATATTGCTGAAGGACTGAATGGGAAAGTCTGTCTTTTTGCAGATGATACGAAGATTTGCAACAGAGTGGACTCCCCTGAGGGAGTGGATAACATGAGGAAATATCTACAAAAGCTGGAAGAATGGTCTAATGCTTGGCAGTTAAGATTTAATGTGAAGAAATGCAATGTCATGCACTTGGGAAGCAGAAATCCAAGGGAATTGTATGTGATAGGGGGCTAGAGGTTGATGTGCATGGAACAGGAGAAGGACCTCAGAGTGATTGTTTCTGATGATCTCAAGGTGGCGAAACAGTGTGACAAGGCGGTGGCAAAAGCCAGAAGGATGCTGTGTTGCATACAGAGAGGAATTATCAGCAGAAAGGAAGAGGTACTAATACCACTGTACAAATCGCTGGTGAGGCCTCACTTGGAATATTGTGTTCAGTTTTGGAGACCATATCTCGCAAAGGATATAAAAAGACTGGAAACAGTTCAGAGGAAGGCGACCAAAATGATTTGGAGCTTGCATCTGAAGACTTATGAGAAGAGACTTGAAGACACAGAGGATCTCTAAAGGACAAAAGGGGACTGTTGTAGTTGTTGATATGGAAGGACAGACTAGACAGGCCATGTGGTCTTTTTCTGTTGTCATTTTTCTATGTTTCTATGTTTCTAAATATGTACACTCTAGAGGAGAGGAGGGAGAGGGGAGATATGATTCAGCTCTTTAAATACTTAAAGAGTATTAATAAACAAACAAACGTCTTCCAAAGATGGGGTAGCTGTAAAACTAGAGGGCATAACATAAAGCTGCAAGGGGGTAAACTGAAAGGCAATGTCAGGAAATACTTTTTCACTGAAAAGGTGGTGGATGCTTGGAATGCCCTCCCGATGGAAGTGGTGGGGGCAAATACAGTGACAGAATTCAAAATGGCATGGGACAGACACAGTGGATCCCTTTACAGCAACAGGAGAAAATCAAAACAAACACAACTATGTCTTATATCTCAACAAATAGGGGTGACCAATATGGATCGGTGGGTACACCCCTAAACAAAGGCATGGGGAGGGGTGACCTGCACGGAGCGGCAGGTGCACCTACTCTTGCTGCCTCGCTGGGCAGACTAGATGGACCATACTGGTCTTTATCTGAGGCATATACTAAGTTACTATGTTACCTCTTATCTACACTATACTAAGCACTTATTAAATACTTAAAGAGTTCCATGGTCCGACCATTAACCCCAGTCCCATGGTCCGACCATTTCCTAGTCGAATTTGAAATCCACCTACCTCCACAAAAGGAAAAGCATCAAGCCGACCCAAAAATACATCAACAGAGGAAATTCCAAAAATTCAATAGCGAAGCTTTGGTAACTTCTATATCTACACATTTTGAGTACACCACCACAGACCTAGACAAGCTGGTAGCCCAATGGAACTCAGGGATCGAGGCAGCCGCAAGACCAACATGGAAGATCACAAACGCTGCAACAAAGACAGGATCCGAACCATGGTACTCTCCCACGCTATCTAAAATGAAGAGAGAACTACGCAAACTTGAAAGGAAATGGAGGAAAAAGCAAACCGAAGAATGCAAGCAACCGTACCTAACACTCCTCTCAAGATACAAGAATGAGGTCAACCTCGCTAAGAAGACTCACCACACTAATCTACTCAACAAAGCTCTCAACAGACCCAGGGAACTTTTTGAGCTCGTAAAATCTCTGACCAAAACTTCACAAAACCCCATCTCTTCAGACGATATAAAGGCCCAGAACGCTTGCCGACCACTACGCCAAAAAGCTAAACCCGCCACTTCCCACAATCATTAGTCAAGGCATGCCACCAGTCCTCACCACTCGAGAAACCACCACTGCCTCTCAAGCAGACCTTGAAACAGAATGGAACACCTTCCAGCAATTAGGTGAGCAACAAATCTTAAACATCATAACCAACTTAAACACCACTACCTCCCCCCTCGACCCATGCCCAGCCGCTTGGATGAAAGCAACTAAGAAAGACAATGCGAAACCCATCGCACACATTGTCAACCAATCTCTGAAACAAGGAATCATGCCGTCTCATCTCAAGAAATCAATCATAAGACCCATATTAAAGAACAAGTCGCTCAGCAAAAGTGACCCTGCATCATATCGCCCAATCTCAAGCATAGCTTTCCTAGCAAAAACGATTGAAAAAGCGGTTCAGCACCAACTACAAGACCACATGGACGAGAGAGAAGCCCTAGATGAACATCAATACGGATTCCGTCAGAATCACGGAGTGGAAACACTACTGCTGGCACTCCTTGACAATCTACTTAGGGGCCTAGAGAACAAAAACTCCATGTTCATACTCATATTCATCGATATCTCAGCGGCATTCGATACAGTACATCACAACACCCTTTTGGACCATCTGGCCTCGCTAGGGATAACAGGGACCCCCTTGAAATGGTTCGCTTCATATATATCCAATAAGATGCAACAAGTACAATTCAACAATGACAAAGCTGATGCTTTCCCCCAAACCCAAGGGATCCCTCAAGGGTCTGCCCTCTCATCCCTACTGTTCAATTTGTATATAAAGCCGGTCTGCAGTATTTTCCAGAAATGCAACATCAATTACCACATATATGCCGACGATGTGATGCTATACACACAGCTTGACATAACACAGCCTAACTTCAGTCCACTAGAAGAATGCCTTGGCATGCTCCAATTATGGCTTCAACAAAACAACATGTCAATAAATCACAAAAAAACAGAGGTCATGTTCATGTCCAAGAAAGCCAATTTCATCCCGCCCACCACAGTCACACTAAACAAAAACATATACTATACGAAGCCTGTAATAAAGTATCTAGGTGTCCTACTAGACAGCAACCTCAAGATGGACAAACACCTCAGAACAGTTAACCGAGCTATCTTTTACAAACTTAAAATCCTACAACCACTTCGCAATATCCTCGAGAAATCCGACTTTAGGTCTGTTGCTCAAGCACTAATCATTCCCCACCTGGACTACAGCAATGCCATTCTACAAGGGCTTCCAAAGAACACACTAAGCATCCTGCAAATGGCTCAGAACGTGGCTGCAAGAGTCATCATGGAAAAGAAAGTCACCGACCACATAACCCCAGTTCTAATGGAACTGCACTGGCTCCCAGTAGCCGCCCGCATCCTCTACAAACTACTCATCACAACATTTAAGCTCATCAATGGCATCGCACCATCCTACCTCAATAACCTAATCACTATACAACCATGCAACAGGAGCAGGAGAACTATGAATCTCAACACCCTATGTATCCCGACCAGCATAAGATCTGTCAAGGCCGAAACAAGCAATAGGGCGTTCACATACTCAGCGCCAATCCAATGGAACCAACTACTGCATGAATTAAGGCGCGCAAACAACCTGAGTGAATTTAGACGAAAACTTAAAACCTATCTGTTTCAAACCCACTACAACGTGATATAACTGCAATACCCTACCTCAACTAGATCCCCTCTGCCGCCCACGGCAGCATATAATCTAATAGCATATAGTCATATATAGCCTGTACTCCCTGGCAATTAACTTTGTACAAATTGTATATATAGGGCCCCTCCCAACCTATTGAAATCAAATGTATACCCTGATCTGTGTACTATAATCAAATGTGTATCGTATCCAAATGCTTATCCCGTGTTACATAATCATTGACTAATCAAAATGTAAACTGAAAATCTCAATGTACTATACAATACATTATGATTCTGTAAAGTAAACCGCTGCTGAAGAAGCAGCGTAGGAAGCAGCGTAGGAAGCAGCGGTATACAAGTGTTTACTAAATAAATAAATAAATTATTATGCTATATTTCATGCACCATTTCTGCCTTGGCTCACTTTTTATGTTCATGAGTTTTGATTTTAAACACAGTGAAGCCAATTCCGATCTGGGCACGTCCGACCCATCTGGATGCCCAAAATCTGGATGGGCCGGATGTACACACGATTCTGTTCCCACGGGAGCTAGACATTCCTGCAGAATCAGAATTCGGTGCAAAGGGCCTGGATGGGCAGGACGTGCCCTGATTCTGGCCCATAGCACATCCAGGTATCTGCCCGGCTAGCTCAGCCTGGGCTCCTCCATGGAGCTGCAGTGACATGGCGTCCCATTGCCATGGCACCGAGGCTCCATGCAGGAGCCCCGGTCACCCGCACTGCCTGCTTCCATCATTTTCCCTGCAGCCTTACCCCCTACCTGGCCATCCGGGACCTGGATCAGGCTGCGGGGAACCCCCTGGCCGGCTCAGCTCTTTGGAGTAGGGTCCATCCAGGCTGTCTGCTGATGTTGCGGGGGACTTATTCCACCTCTGAGGATGGAATGAGTCTTCACCGGAATAGGCCCTGTACATTCGGGTTGAAGGTCATGCCTCCGGCCCGCCCTCACTTCTTCTCGGCTTGCTCCCTCCCGCCCTCATACAGAGCTCCCCACACATCTCTGTTTTATGTGTGGGGAGCTCTGTGGCTGGAGTAGGACCTAGGCATTCAACGGGGATTATACGTCCAACCGGGACGTGTATATATATATATATATATATATATATCCCTGCTAAACGCAGGTCAGAATCTGCCCCACTATGTTTACCTACATGTATAAATATAATATTCACTTTATTTATATTTATTTATTTATTTTTTATTATTTGTAGTTCTTAACGTATGGATTATTTATATCATTTTTAACATCCTCCATTACCAGCAGAAAGTCAGGGTTGCCCACTAAGATACAAAATGGTGAACCCCCCCCCTTGCTTACCCCAACTTTCCTCTCCACAAGTCTCAAGCTTTCCTGAATAGCCATAGAAACCACGCCCTTATGCCCAGTCTCTGCCAGTGCATTCTCCTTGCCTGAAGCAAACTAAAAAAAACACATGGTTGGCTCCATGTGTCCATAAATGCGCCCAATGCAAACCTCCTCTGACCATTTGTGCTTCATGAATCCACCTCGAATGGTATAGTCTCAAATCAGGTAGGCCTAACCCTTTTTTATCTCTTCTTATCGTTAATTTTGCCTAGCTAACGCACGCATTCCTGTTCTGCCAAATAAACAGATGTAGCTGCTCTTTGTACCATTAGAAAAAGTAGGACACAAAAAAAATGATTTATCACAGTTCTCCTATAACTCCTTAAATTACTTCATCACAATTTGATGTCTGCTACTATTGCACTTAGGATTTATTTAATGGCTAAATAAAGTAACATAACATGTTAATGCCCTTACTATTATTGAACTATTTACATATATTGCTAATAAGAACATGACAAAATGTAAGATTCACTCTGCTACAACATGATGTAAAACATACATGCAGAAAAAAACTTTACTTGCACTTCAAATTGCACATTTCCTTGACAGTTGTTCACATCTTCCAATAAATTCAGTTTATGCAACCGTGTTATAGTTTGCACTTTAATCAATGCTTTACTGTACAATATGAAATCCTTTGTTGTGCAATCCTTTGTGTCAATAAGCCAATTGGTGCAAACTAAGGGACAAATGTTTTACTTTCACTCTAATTGATACTTCTCTTCAATTGATACTTTGCTGTTTAATCCTCAATACTGATAGTCCAACCACAGCTGCCAGTTTCGCCACACGTGTGACTGTCATTGTTACCAAAGTTCATCTATTAAGCACATTTTAGAGATCTGTATCAAAAAATACATCTATTTTTCAATTACATATTGTCGATGTTGGTATCCCTCTATCTGTCCATTCTAAAAACTTCATTCATATACCAAATTGGAAATGAGACGTTCCAGCCTCAGGGTCAATAGTACGATAGTCATTTTAACAACCTCATTTAGTAGAAAAATAGGGTGGTAAAAACCGAATTTCATCTTGTCTCTGCCCGATTTGGGTGTAGGGCTATCAACTTTTTGAAAGAGAAAAACTTGCCACCTGAGGCTAGTCATGCTCCACCCATTCCCACCCCCATCCTCCCCCCCTTGTCCCACCCCCACCCTACCCTTGCTCCACCCCTGTCCCCAAAAAAATTGCAGAGAGGACAATGTGCAAACTGAACAAACAAGATTGCTACACATTCTTAGAGAGAAATTTTATACTGACAGAATATGCAGCAGTGGTTGTACGCACACACACACACACACACACACACACACACACACACACAGAGTACACGAGCACAAAACAAACAGAGAAATACATAGACAAAATTTTGACTTATGGAAATTTTTGGTTTGTGGTATGACTATTTTCTAGTTTCTTATGCCATTCTGTATGAGACGATTGTTAATTTGAGAATGCAATGTGCTTTTGTTAGCATGCAGTTTGTTTGTTGGTGTACCTTTAAAAAAACAGTGCATGCAAAATTGATTTAACTTGCTTTAACTTGTGAACTAATCCATGTAAAACTGATTTGCACATGTTTCAGAGTTCTAGCATATGTTAATATTTTTTTAAGTTTATTTTTCAAATTAACAATTACGTCATACAGAGTGGTATAAGAGACTGGAAAATAGTCATTCCACAAAATAAAAATTTCCATAAATCAAAATTTAAATAATTACATTTAAAGGCAGTTTTATAGCTGGATGAAGTATTTTTTCAATTTTTTGACCTTTTATTATTGTAAGAGACACTTTCACATAGTGATTAAGATAGTCGGTGTCCTCGGCTTTGATAAGACTTCTTACCTGATTAGAATAACATTGCATCCACTATCTCATAGATAGTAGTCCCCATATCGGCTAACCTTGTGAACATGAGTCCTAAAGTAGCATCAATAGGGAGCATGTTTAGTAAAGATTAACGCAAATTGACAAAGTTAACACACATTAAGCGCCAAAGCACCTATAGAAAGAAATTTATAGGCACTTGACGTATATTATCTTCATTAATGCATGCTAAATCCTTTTAGTAAATTTGCCTCTGGATTTCTGTTTGTTTAGTCTCTACTATTGCATAGAACATCACAATCAACACAGAATACCTGTAACAGACAGCATAAAGCCCATTGAAAAATATTGTTCAAATACTAAAACGTAAAGAAACATGATTGCACACATGTTAGCCATGTGCAGCTGTGGCTGTCTCAGATAATTTCCGCTGTGCTCCTTAACAGAAGAAACAATGGTGTCCATCCTTTTGTTACATGTACAGGTAGTAAGCCCAGTAAAAGACATTAACAATCATAAAGGATAAGGGGAAGAGTATCCTCGAGTACCGATCGATGTTGTATGGATTCTCCACGGTGAAGGAATCCATGAGTTTGCTCATTTTCTGTTTCAACTTCAGCATGTATATAAGGGTGTGGTCAATGGGCTTCAGGTCGCTGGTCGCACTGCTGCTATTGCCGGAGTCTTCCGGAGCAGGCTCAGACTGGGGTAAGCTCTTCTTTCTTTTCAAACTGGGCAGGGAGCTGCTGATGATGGTAGTGATTTTAACTTCTTTCAGTTCCTCAGGAGGATTCTGGGACACAGAAAATCATTAAAATGGGTTCAAAATAGAGTTTTTCTGAATCAGTGGATTTCAGCATCTGGATAATGGAATTCTTTTTATCAAAGCCAAAGTGGAGCTTATGACTTGTTAAAAAGAGTAAGATTAATCCAGCCAGCTGAAAACAGCAAGGACCTGATATTCAAAGAGAGCCTAACTCATTTATAAGTCTATTTTCAGCACTTTGGGAAAATTTGGTCCATTTACCTCACTAAGGGGCTAGTTACTGAGGTATGTTAGCTCTAACATGTGCTAATTCATCTTAACTCCCTTTATTTTGGCGCAGGTCCCACGTTATTTAATAACACTCATTAACAATGAATTAATGCATACTAACATTACCACACCTTAGGAATTAGCTCCCCAAAATGGCCAAATTGTATCTGTCAGAAAAGGGTCTGGCATTGTCATGTGGCAAAGTTGTATCTGTCAGCTATTTGCTTAGTAACTATATTCAGCTGTTTAAAGTTGGCCCACTATTGAGCTGTTATTTAGCCAGCCTCATTTTACATGGATAAGTATTGGCACAGTCGCCAGCCAGAAATATATTCAGCAATACTAACAGGTGAAGACACATTTTACAATGGGAAGTCCAAGTGCAATCTGGAACGTCAAAGCCAGAACATCTGAAAAAAAAAGCAGGAATGTGCGAGTTCAGGCACAATTTTAGAAACGTGGACACACCCGATATGGACGTCTATAGAGATGTCTCTATCGGTAGTTTAACTACTGGCAGGGTCTCCTGGAAAGCTCTGTAACATCACAAAGACAAAACCTGGAGCTGACTGTGGTACAGATCATCAACTACTGGTATGCAAACTCAAGCTAAAGTTGAAAAAGAGCAAACCACTCATTCTCTACAAAGGTGAAAAAGCAAAAATGGCCAAAATGGATGACGGAAGAAACTCTGAAAATTGCCAGAAACGCAGAGAAGCTAAAGCCAGAGGAGAAAGAAAGACAATCGCAGAACTCAACAGAGATTTCCAACGTGCAGCAAGACAGGACAAGGAAAAGTACTACAATGACACTTGCAAGGAAATAGAACAGAAACTATTAGAGCTTAAAGAAAAGTTTCCAGCCTCGAATTGGAATGTTACAAGATGCTCAAGGTTCTATGTTGAATGATGCTAAGATCAAGAAAAGGTGGAAGGAATATACAGAGTTTTTATATGATAAAGATCAAGTGGACCCAACAGCCGTTTCAACCTGTACCTATGATCGGGAACCATTGGTGATGAAAGAATAAGTTGAAGCAGCATTGAAAGCCTTATCAAAGAACAAAGCACCAGGCATTGATAGCATTCCCATAGAAGTATTGCAGCAATCTGATGCAGCTGTTAACATACTTACAAGGCTCTGCCAAGAAATATGGAAGACAACATCATGGCCAACTGACTGGAAAAGATCTGTGTTTATACCAATACTAAAGAAGGTGATCCAACTGACTGTGAAAATTAACAATCGCTCTGATCCCACATGCCAGCAAGATTCTACTGAAGATTATTCAAAAGAGACTACAACCATACCTGGAACAAGAACTACCTGAAGTGCAAGCAGGGTTCAGGAAAGGGCGAGGAACGAGAGACATCATTGTGGATGTGAGATGGATACTTGAAAAGACTAAAGAATACCAAAAGGATATCTATTTGTGCTTTATCGACTATAGCAAGGCTTTTGACTATGTAAACCATGAGAAACTCTGGGCCACATTAAGAAGCATGGTACCAGAACACCTGATCATTCTCTTTGCGCATCTGTACATTGATCAGAAAGCAACAGTTCGAACGGAACAAGGAGAAACAGAATGTTTAAAATAAGCAAAGGTGTAAGAAAAGGCTGCATACTTTCCCCCTACCTGTTTAATTTATATGCAGAACAAATCATCAGAGAAGCAGGATTGTATGAAGACAACAGAGGTGTGAAGATTGGTGGAAGTCTCATCAACAACCTTCGCTATGCTGATGATACCACATTATTGGCTGAAAGTGAAGATGATCTGAAACATTTGCTTCTCACAATCAAAGAACATAGTCTCAAAATGGGCCTGCACCTTAATGTAAAGAAGACAAAGATCATGACAACTGGCATAATCAACAGGTTCATCGTTGAAGGAGAAGAATTGAAATTGTGAACAACTTTAACCTACTTGGATCAACTATCAATAAAGAAGCAACAAGCAGTCAAGAAATCAGACGACGCATTGCTCTTGGCAGAATGGCTATGAAGACCTAGATAAGATTCTCAAGAGCAGAGATGTCTCTCTCCATACAAAGATTCGACTTGTTCAAGCCATGGTATTTTCAATAACATCATATGGATGTGAAAGCTGGACAGTGAAAAAGATAGACAGGAAGAAAATTGATGCCTTTGAATTATGGTGCTGGCGGCGAATACTGTGTATACCATGGACTGCCCGAAGAACAAACCAGTCGGTACTAGAGGAGATCAAACCTAAGCTTTCTTTAGAACCTCAGATGACAAGACTTCGACTTTCATACTTTGGACACATCATGCGAAGAGAGAGATCATTAGAGAAGACATTATGCTTGGCAAGATAGAGGTCAACGCAAAGAGAAGGCCAGCAATGAGATGGATCGATACAATAACAGCAGCTACGGGTACCAGTCTGTCAACAATGAGCCGCCTGACTGAAGACCGATCACAATTTAGGATAGCTATCCAGAGGGTCGCCATGAGTTGACTCTGACTCGACGGCACTTAACAACAGAGATGTCTACATACACATTCCCAGAAAAGCACCTCTGAGCATGGATGTGTGATAGCATAATGGTTAGAGCAGTGGGTTGGAAGCAGGGTGACTGAGGTTCAAACCCCAATGTGGTCTTAGACAAGTCACTCTACATTCTCTGGATGTTTTAAGGCCAAAACAAGCACTTTCCTGTCATGCCTGCATCAGGTTTAAACATGGTTGTCCTTGTAGCTCCTGAACGGAGTAAGGGGGGCAGAGGTCAGTTAACAATATAAAATCTGACAAGGCCTGGGTCCTCAGAAGAAGGTCAATGGAGAGGGGTGCAGATATGAGTAGAATAACAGGGCAAATCACACAAGTGGGGCCCCAGACTGCTGGAACAAGAATTAGCTAATTAGAGAAGAATGTCTGACTAGTAAGAACGGTCCTGAGCAAGGGTATATAATGTGACAGGACCAGATACACGAGAAGTTTGTCTCCTGCGCAGTGAAGGCTGTGTGGGGTTTGGATTCCATGGGTTCTCTATGGCCCCAGTATCCCTGTTGTCGTGTCTGAGAGTTTTCTGTGCATGCTGGTTTGTCTTGTGTATGTCTGCTTCTGGCTTGTAGCTATTTAGAAATTTGCATCTGAGATAAGACAGAATGACCCTGTTTGCCTGCTGTGAGAGGTGGCAAGATCTGTAATTTCATTGGACTGTTTTCCTTTGTTCTTAGTTTTCTGTTTCTGTAAGATAGGGAATTATAAAAGGATCCTTTTGGAAGAAAAATCTGTGAAATAGCTATTATCATGTATCATTTTTTCACTCAACGTGTAATCAAACTCTGGAATTTGTTACCGGAGGATATAGTAAAGGCTGTTAGTGTAGCTGGGTTTAAAAAAGGTTTGGACAAGTTCCTGGAGGAAAGGTCCATAAACCATTATTAAGAAGGGACCCAGGATATCAATGCTTGAACCAATACAAGCATTGTGGAACCTGTGTCCCTTGGGGAAACTGCTAGGTACATATGACCTAGATTGGCCACTGTTGGAAACAGCATACTGGGCTTGATGGACCTTGGTCTGACCCAGTATGGCATATCTTATGTTATTATGAGCGTGTTGTCCTGCATAAGGTGAGATGTTATTGGGAAGTGTAGGTCCCTCCTGTGATGTTTCTTTTATCGGGAAGTGATATGTCCTTCCTGAGCAGTTCCCCTTCTGGACGGAGCAAGGTGTCTGCTTTGAAACTGTGTGGCCCATAGTCCAGCTGACCCTTCGCCCCGTACAAAAGGTTGCCATTTTTATTTGTAAATGTTTCATTGTACTGTTGTGTTTGCCTTCCTGCAATCACACATCATCCCCTTAAACAATCAAAATCATATATATGCCTGCAGCATATATATGATTTTGATTGTTTAAGGGGATGATGTATGATTTTTTTTGTTTTATAGTTTATTAAGGGGGTGTGATGGGGTCTATAGAGTATTGCCTCTCCCTCTCCAGAGGGATTTTCAACAGGCCCTTTTAAGAGAGCCTGCAGCCCAAAGTTCAGGGCTGGGAGGGCATGATTCCCAAGGAGAGGTTAAAAACCCAGCAGGTTGCAGGAGGGAGAGAGGCTCATGGTCCTTTCCAGGCAAGTTGTGTGAGGGTAGGAGCTTTAACTGGGGCTGGAGGAAGGGCCGGGAGAATCAGACTGTGAAGGTTTAACAGCTGGGATAGAATAAAGTTGACACTGTTTTCTTGATTGCTGCATGTTCTGTCTTTTAAACAAAACCCTTTTGCACTGCACGCCACGCTACCACAGGGGGTATTTTAGAAGCCTTATTTACGATTTATATGTGTACATACTGCCACGTACATGTGGAAATGGCAATTTTAGAAAGAGCTCAGTTTACACGTGGATGTTGCAAGGATGCATGTCGGGTGCGTGGTTAGGGTATGGCCAGGGTGGGTAAGAAATCTACATGGGACTACATGGTCAAAAATGTCCACATTGGGGTTTATAGCTACTCCCTGTCACATTTAGGCTTTTAAAAAATGCTCATTTTGGGCAGCCCTTGACTGGGGAGATTAAGTGGGGCTATTCTCCTTAATTCCCTGTTATTTATTTCCCTCTCCATATTGAAATCTGAAAACGATGGTGGCATCAGTAGTTAACTGCGGGCATTTACTGTACACGTGCAGACTTGTAAATTGGTCCTTGCCGCATATGCACCTGCATTCTTACATTCCATTATTTGGTATTTTAGAATGTTTCTATATTTAGCAAATCCTTTTATAAAATACTCCCAGAACTGTAAACCCAGCAACTTCGATGTCTCAGTTCTAATCTACGTGCCTTTCCTAAAATGTGCCTTAGACTTTTCTGACTTTTATGTTCTGCTCCAAATGAATGTTTTGTGTGTGTTATTGCACTCTAATTAGGGTATAACATTTTTATGAATAGGCAGGCTATAAATCTTTTAAATAAATAAATTAAAGTAAATATATGTTCTAGTTCTGTAAACTGCTATGGGCACAATTTGTAGATTAATAACCAGACCAATTAATGAGGTAGGGAACCTGCACTGCTGCTGACCCTTTTCTATGGAGGGGTATAGTGTGAAGCAAGTTACCCTCCTGCTGCCTACCTGCCCTGTAGTGGTACTGTCTCTGTATGTGTCGGAGGAGACTGCAGGTACTGCTGCCAACTATGGTCTGGCTGCTGTTTGGTGAACAGTTTTCGCTTCAACACATAATCAGCACTGAATCAAAAGTATTTCTGCCCCTCCTGACTCCCGACCCTAGCAGGACGTTTCATGGATACCTTGGTGTCTTTATTGGTGCTGGAATGTTGCTCCTGGAAGTAATGCAGAACAGCGTATTCAATGAACGCCCCAAAAATGAAGGTAAAGCAGATACCCAGAAAGACATCGAGAGCTTTTATGAAGCAGTTGGTGGAGGCCAGTGAGGTCCGGGAGCCCATCATGAGAGTGGTCATGGCGAGCACAGTGGTCACACCTGAAAATAAACAGAATGTTTCACAGGCAAGCTAAAACTAGAGCAGAAAACTCTCAGAAGATTTTAGCCAGATCAATCATCAGTTACTCGAGTAACCTGGAGCTTAAACCAGGCCTGTTCCGAGATGAAACATAATGAGGGGCAAAGTAGGCATACTGATGAGTTTTTAATAACTTAAACCATTTCTCCCCCCTTCAATCTGTTGAAAATTCAACTGCACAACTAATTTTCCACCAGAAGTGCTGAACTCATGTAACCCCTCTTTCAGTCACGTCACTGGCTTCCTATCTGTTTCCGCATTCAGTTTAACCATCGCCTTGTGACCTACAATGCATTCATTCACTGGCTCCTCACTGCCTCTCCTCTCTTAGCTCACCCTACACCCCTCCTCGGGAACTCCACTCATCAGGTAAACTGCTTTTATCCAGAGTGGAGGAGCAGCCAAGAGGCCAAGGTTCAGTTCTCATTGGTACTTCTTGTGGCCTTGGGCAAGTCACTCAACCCTCCATTGCCTCAGAAGAAAGGCCTGGCAATCTACTTCTGGTCACTATGCCAAGAAAACCCAGGAGCTGATTCCAAGTCACACGTTGCATTTGCTGAGCCCTTATCCTTTGCACCATATGTCTGGAATAAACTTCCCGAGCTGGTATATCAGACTCCATCTCTGTTTCTATTCAAATCCAGGCTAAAATTCTACCTTTTCAAGGCTGCTTTTGTGTCCTGACTCCCCTATTCTCCTGTTTAACATATTTTTTTCCTTTCTAATCGTTTCCCTCTAATAAGCTCTAAAGTTCCTTGTTTGTCTGTTTCTCTTTCTTTTTATTTTTTATTTTATTTAAATTTCTATACCAAAATTCCAGAAGATCACTTGAGGTTTACATTTGAACAACAAAGAATTGTCAACAGTTATAAATTTGTTTTACAGGAAACATAGTTAACTATGTACAGAACTTGTGTAGCAAACAATAAACTATGTAGTTAATGGCAAACAATAAAACAATACAACCGTAAAAAACGTAAAAATTTTAACTTTATACAGGATTGTGTGTCATTGTGTATCGAGTATTTATCAGGAGTGTGAGTGGATGTGTGAGGTACTTAGATAAGATGTTGGGTTAAGTTATGGAGCCAAAGTGTTGTGTGAAGAGGTGTGTTTTAAGTTTTTCTTAAATGTGGCGAAGTCTTTTGTCTCTCTTAGATTTTCAGGAAGTGTGTTCCAGAGGGTGGGTGCACAGTTTGAAAATGTTCTGTTATTTGTGATCTTTTTAGCTTTAACATAATCTGGAGCTGTTAGCAATTTGTTTTTGTTACAGTTCCTTTGGTTACGGGTAGTCTTATCAATGTATATTAGTGATGTTAGATAGGATGGAGCAATGTCATTGATTAGTATGAATGACATTATGATTATTTTGTATTGGGTGCAGGAGTGTATGGGGAGCCAGTGAAGGTCGTTTAGAATAGGGGTGATATGGTCTACTGGGCTGGCGCGTGTTGTTATTCTTGCAGCGATGTGTTGTGCAATTTGTAAGGGACGAATTATATGCTTAGGCAGGCCTTGGAGTAGGGCATTTGCATAGTCAAAATGTGGGGTTATGAGAGCCTTAAGTACAGATTTAAAGTCATTAGAGTGCAGTAAGGGGTGAAGCTGTTTTAATAATTTCAGTTTGTAATAGATTTTTCTTGTGGTATTTTGTATGAAAGAGTTCATATTCAGGGTGCGATCAAGTATCACCCCAAGGTATTTTATCTCTTCTTTAACCGTAATGATTGTGTCTTGTAATATGATGTTAGGTGGGGCTGTGAAGTTTAGATTACATGTTATGTATAGGGCTTCTGTCTTGTTGAAGTTGATGTTTAGATTGTTGTCAGTGAACCAGTTGAGTAGTTCAGTGAAGCATTCATTGATGTGTTGAATTGGGACGTTGTTACCTTTGAATGGAAGATATATCATTATATCGTCCGCGTATATGTGATACAGGAGTTTGAATCATTTAAGGATGGCGCAAATGGGTTGCAAGTAAATGTTAAATAAGAGCGCGGAAAGGGCAGAACCCTGTGGGAGACCTTGTTCCTGTTTGTATATGTTAGAGGTTGTATTTCCTATTTTAACTTGCTGGGTTCTCTCTGAAAGGTATGAATGGAACCATTGTAGCAAGGTGTTGTTGATACCTATGTGTTGTAGCCTGGACAGCATAATTTGATGGTTTATACTATCAAAGGCTGCGGAGATGTCAAGAAATATGAGGAAAAATATGGTTTCAGTGTTATCAATACCCCAAAGTTTACGATCAAAAAGTACAGTAAGGAGCATCTCAACACCATGGTATGGTCTAAAGCCATATTGTTGCTCGTCCAAGGGGGCATGGGTATCAATGTGGTCTTGTAATTATATGAGGATAGCTTTTTCAATAAGTTTGGTCAGAAGGGGTAGGCTGGAGATTGGTCTATATGAGCTTGGGTTGTTTTTATCCTTTGTATTATTTTTAAGGATTGGGCATATGATAGCATGTTTAAGTGCAGGAGGCATGTAGCCAAGATGTTGAGATGTGTTGAGGATGTGGAGGATAAGAGGTGTGAATCTGTTTTTGTGGCTTTAATCCAGTGTACAGAACAAGGGTCTAGGTAAGAGGTGGTAGTATTTACTTTTGTGATAACACAGGTACACTAAAAAAAAATTTTTTAAACTGCCTCTAATGTTTCGATTGATTTTTACGTTTTTTGGTGCGCTGAATCCAAATCTGGTAACCAATTTGCTCCATCACGTACAGATTTTTGCTACATTGGGTTAGCAGTTTGAGGTGAACGTTTCAGATTGAGTGCGATCGAGATAAAAGTTTCTTGGATGAATTCTTTATACTAATTGTTTAGTAGTTATTCAAATAAGAATAAAGAAAAATTGTAACAAGGCAGCACGTAAGAATAGAGTAATGTCAACAAAACACACTGTGATGGTAGCATAATTGTGTGCACTTAAATCAGCCTCATACATGTGCACATACATTGATCATTTAAGTGCGAAGTTTGACACTTTGAACAGCATAGAAATGTGCAATAAATGTTTTACAGGTATGTATGTAAGAATAGAAATCGCAAACAGCACCATTGCATTACATGAAGACAATCACCCGATGGTGTGAAAATAAAATTCTAATAAATGAGATCCGACACTGTGGTAATAACTAGCAAATTTTTATTTTCAAAGTTTAGTAAAAACACGATATTTGTCAACACAGTTTAGATTTTTAAAAGTCATTCTTGGGTCAATCAATCTCCTGGTGGGCCCGTTTTCTTCTTCCCCCGAATGCTTCTCTTGGTGCGCTGCTTGGCGTATTTTTCATCTGGGGTTTCCTGGCAGCAGCAACCAGCAGAAATCAGCCATCATTAATGGTGTTCCATCTTCCCTTGGTACCTTCTCTCTGCGTCCTTGATGTCCTGGTGAAACTTTCACCTTGTTCTTCACTGTACGCCCCCAAGTTTTCGGGGAAAGTAGTTCACATGGGAGTGCAAGAATGGACTTTCAGGCTCATGTTACAGCCTTGTTCTTTGAAGGCATTGAGCATCCTGGCAACAATATCCTTATAGTTCTCATCCCGCCTGTTCCCCAAGAATTTGAGAACAACATCCTTGAAGGAATCCCAGGCTTCTTTTTCCTTCTCAGACATCGTTTCAGCGAATGCTCCATCTGAAATGAGTTTCCTTATATCAGAGCCAACAAACACTCCTTCCCTTTAGCTTTGCTTCAGAAAGTCAGGGGAACTTTGAGCAAAGGTACTGAAAGCACTCACCATCTTTTGGAAGGGACTTGATGAATTGCTTATTGAGACCCAACTTAATGTGGAGAGGTGGTAATAGAATTTTATCACGAGGTACCAAGCTCTCATGAAGAACATTTTTCTCAACCGGGTCTCAAATACTCCCGAATTGGCCAGTCTTTTTTCCCCAGTGTAGGTCGCGGGCCTGGCTATCCACAAGCAAAGGAAGCAGGGATATTTGGTGAAACCGGATTGCTGCCCTAATAGCATGGATAGAATTTTAAAAGTCTCCACAAATCATCCACTTATGCTCATCATAACGAATCTTCTGAAGATCAGGGCCAAATTCTCGTATTTTTCTTGGAGAATAACAGAGTGAACAATAGGAACAGAAGCGAATGTGTTGCCATTATGAAGAAGAACACCTTTTATGCTGTCTTTTGACGAATCAATGAACAGCCGCCATTCAGCAGGATCATACTTGAGTTTAAACTTTTCCATCACTCCGTATATATCGTTGCAAAATACCAAATCTTCCTCTTTGCTGAAATACTTCAAAAATTGTGTCTCGCGGTTGCGGTACCAATAAAAAGTTGTCCTGGTGACAATAGATTTTTCTGTTTAAGCCGAGAACCTAGCAGTTGGGCAGCATCTTGGGAGTCCTAAATCCGGACTAAATCATTCAATTCAGCTTGAGAGAAAAGTTCAGGTTTCGGATCTGGTTCAGTTTCAAACTCGGAAGTACTGGACTCATCGGGAAAAGCCATCTGATGAGTCTCATCATGATCAGAACCGTCCACACAAATATGATCCAAAGATTTGGTGGTCAGGCACAGGTTACTTCGTTGCTATGAGGCATAGGCCTAATTGCTGAGGGAAGGTTGGGGTAACTTATTATGTTCTTATTTTTAAGTTGTATCCCTTCACAATGCAAGAGCAACAATAGCAGTCACTGCTGTGGTCTCTTTGTTCACGCCACATCATAGGTATTACGAAACGAAATGCTTGTTTTTTACCTTTCATCCATAAGCGTAGATCTTCCTCACATGTCTTGCACACTTTGTGAGGAGCCCACGGTTTGGTCTTGATCGCCTAACTTCAACCGAAATAGGCGAAATATACTTTTTTAATAAATGCAGAAATGTTCCTCTGCCGCTTTTCACGGTATATTCCCCACAAATAAAACAAAAACTGTCCGGAGAGTTGACGCAACCTCTGGCTCTGTGAGCCATCACAAATACACAGCACTGCAAACTACAACTGTAGTGAACGACTTCGGAATAAAGCTGGATTACGACTGAGCAAACAAAAGGTAATAATGACTTGCAAAACTGAAATTTGACAGGAACGTTCATGTCGCAACCACCGTGTTTGAGCAGCGAACGAGGCGAGGCGAACAGGAAAAGAACATGCGCCAGCGCGAGTACTGGATTTAGCCCCCCGCCTCCCAATTGTCTGTTAATGTATAAAAATGAATACAAAACACTCTAAAATATCATGAGGGAGTGTTTCTAGTTAGTTAACCATTACAACCTCTATTTTGGGCCAAGAAAATAAACTGCAGTCGGCTAAAAAGAAATTATGTGAACATTCCTTATATGGGTAAGAAATCTAATTTTGCAAGAAAACGTGACGTGATGGAACATTTTGGCTATTTTTCCTGGATTCAGCACCCCAAAATCTATAGGAATCAGTTGCAAAACTGGAGGCAGTTTTTTGGTAGTGTACCTGTGTAATGTTTTCAAGTATTTTCTGTGAGGTCATAGAGAGGTTGACCATAGATGCTGTGACATAGATTGGGGGGGGCAATGCAATGTGTGCCTTTGAGTCAGGAGGGGGGTCTAATTTGTATTGATAAGTGTGTTGTTGAGATATTTTGGTTTTATAGAAATTGGCAGTATCATTGTTTGTGTTATTGTTAGTGAGGGATTTTATAATTTGGAAGAGCTCTCGTGGTCGGTTAATTGATTTTGCAAGGGTGGTGGAATAATGCTCTTTTTTTGCATCATTTATTGCATCTTTATAGAGTTTTAGCTTAGCCATGTACATAGTTTGTTGTGTAGGGGACTTAGACTGACGCCATTTGCGTTCCGTTTTATGTAATTCTTTTCGGAGTAGTTTTATTTCAGGTTTAAACCATGGGTTGCTGTGTTTTTTTATGGGCGGGGGGATAAGCTTTTTCGATTGTAGCATTGGAAATCGTGTCATTCCATTTGTTGATGGCATCACCTAGGTTGGTTGTAGGGTTGGCTAAGTGTTGTATAGTTTGTTTTATGAAGGTTTCTCTGTCAAATGTTTTGAATTTGTGTGTTTGTGTAGGTTTTAACTGTTGAGATTTTGTAGTTTGGGTAATAGGGATTTTAAATTTTATGAGGTAGTGGTTGGACCAGGGTACTGGTGAGACCATGAGGGATGTGGGAACATAGTTACGATGTACTATGTTAGGTAGAAATACTAGATCTAGCGTTTTGCCTTTATAATGGGTTTTTGTGTCGATTATTTGGTGGAAATTTAAGTTGATGGTATTAGTTAGAAAAGTTGTGCTTTGACTGTGGGGTAAAGGCGCTAGATTGAGATCTCCTAGTAATATTAGTGGGAGTTTATCATTGGCTGAAGTAAGTGTTTCAGTTAAAATCTCAAGGGTATCTGAAGGGCATCTGGTGACCTGTAAGTCAGACAGATATGCAAGTTTTTTGTTCTTATGTTTAGAATTTCAAGGTTTTGAGCATTGATAGATGATAACCGGTTAGCTTGACTAGCTTCTAAGCTCTGTCTAGAAGGGACTGTCTCTTATGCGATGTGTATAGTGCTGCATATGCCTTGTAGTGCTACAGAAATAAGTAGTAGCACTAAGTAGTGGTTAGAGCCAACCTTTGCCATTTTGGAAGGTAACCTTGGGGAATGGGGTTGCATGGGGACAGCTTTTTTGGCAGGAGGTGGGGACATGGAAAGTGGGCAAAGCTGAAGGGAGACTTGACAGTTATTCCTTTTTTACGGGTGGATGGGGGTGCTGGTAATGGGCTAGGGATAATAAGCCGTCGGGGGATAAGAAAATACCTACAGTACCTGAATGTAACTCACATTGAACTACTACTGGAATAGAAATAAGAAAGAAGGAAATTTGTTTTTATAACGCTGCTTAATATATTGGCCTTAGGGGCCCTTTTACTAAAGGGCACTAAGCGGTTACAGTAGGCGCTAACCATGCCCTGTGACCCGCAGTTACTAGTAGCACTGGGTCAGCATAGTTAGCGTAGCCCAATTTCTGCACAAACTGTGCTGCACGTGTTTGGGGAGTAAGTGAGCAAGTTTGGGGTGGGAGTGAACTGGGTCTGCGCCTTGCAGTCAGTGCACCCTACGCTGACTGCAAGATATGCAATTAGCACGGCTGCACTTATTGCCACCTTCTTAGGTAGAGGTAAGGCCACCCCTGCTAATTTCAGATCATGACCATGCCCCTAACACTTAACTCAGTGGTCTTACATCTAAAGTGCTATGGTCTGCAGTGCTGTCGGTGTGTTAGGTCCAACACCATAGTGCCCTTTAATAAAAGGAACTCTTATTTATTTATTTTATTCAATTGTTTTTTTTATACCGCTTTATCATTTCAGTCAAAGTGGTTTATATTATAACTTGAACTTCATAATGTACATTAAACAGGGACATTGATAACTTGGATTTTTCTGAGGCAATGGAGGGTTAAGTGACTTGCTCAAGGTCACAAGGAGTGCTAGTGGGAATCAAACCCTGGTTGCCGCTGGCACTCCTTGTTACCTTGTAAAAAGCAGGGAATCATGAAATTATGCCTGAATGTAACTCACCTTCAACTCAGAGTAATAAATCCAGAAGAATATGCTTTCATGTGTGGTTGAAATGCACAGGAGGCAGGGAAGGGGAAAATGGGACTGTTTAGGCCCACTGAGGACTAGATGCACTAACGTGAATTTCCTATTTTGTGGGGGGAAAATGCTTGAGGCATCTAGTCTTAAGAGGACGTCTCTCTCCTAAAGTGTGTTTGGGACCATGCTGCTTACCAATGCAGGTCCGGGCAGGCACAGAGGAGGGTGCAATCCAGAAGGATATCCAGGATAATATGACCAACAGTGCTGCTGGGATATACGTCTCTAGAATGAAGTATAGGAAGTTCCTCCGCAGTTCAAAGAAGAGGATCAGCCTTGGGTAAACACCTAGAAAGATCCAGAAAGATCCGTATGAAAGCAGGTTTCTGTAAATACAGTGCAGTGCGACTACTTAGGCATCACACCAGACGAGAGATGCTTCTCCTTAGTCTGGGTCTGAAACCAGATGCATCTTACTATTGCAAGGAATATGCTAGATCTAGTCTGCCTTTTATGTTATTGAGTAGTTTTGATGTCTTCTTTTCTTTTGTAACTAGACTGTAAAATAGCTGTGAAGAGTTTGTGAGGTCACAATGAGAGTATAATCAAGGTATTTCTGCAGATATAAGAGTGCGTAACCTGGTGAAATGGAGGTTTGCCTACCTTTATTGCAGGGGTAACTGAACTTCAAATGGCCTAAAATCTACAGGTGAATGGACATTGGTTTAAATCAAGCTTGCAGCACCCAATACATTTTGGAAAATGTCTGCATTTTTCCTCTATACTTCCCTGTTGTTTGGTTGCATTGCTAGGTACCTGAGGATCTGTCACTCCATACATTAATAGTCGCTTGCTAGGAACACTTCTGCAAGAATGCTGTTCTTGTGTTTTTCTCCTGTACCCCAGTATCCTGGGTAGAGCAGGAATGTCCTGGCCCCCAGTAAGCACAACGTATTCATTTTCCTGCATTAGCTGAATTCTGATTGGTTGATCATTGGCTAGGTCGGACAAAGCCTAGTACTGCACTTCAGTTAATCACCCCTGGAATATGATTGCTCATTGATGCTTGAATATTTTTCATCTTTCTTTCAAGTAAAACATTCTAATATTGTTTATGACATAGATTCAATTGGTTTTCCTCAGGTATTATTTACCTTGTAAATGTTCAACAGGAAAATGATACTGAGGACCACTAGTTCTCTTTGACTTTTAGCCTCTTAGTGCCCAAGTTATTTGTGAACATTTTGCTGATTAAGGAAGATCTTCTCAATGCACAATGGGTATTTATTTTTCTAATCTTTTTAACGGCCTGATATTTAAGGGAATTAACAGGGTCGGCAGACCTGCTAAGTGCATTAATCGCCTTGGGCGGGATATTCAACCGCACTAACAGTGCAGCCGAATGTCTGCTCACCATGATGTCAGCTGGCTAGCACTGGGGTGTTCTGTAGCAGAATGGAGGCAGTACCCGGCGACACTGAGCTGCTGCCCATTTATTGCTAAGTGGTGTAAGTTACGAACTCTAAAGACTAGGCTTACTTCACCACAGAAGCTAAGCAGGCAGTGGCTGAATATTGCTTCATTGCTATCCAGCTGACTTGGATATCTAGTGCCGGTGGCTGGCTATAGCCCTGACATTGAATATCTGGCTCTACAGTTCAGTGATGCCGCTGAATATAGAGCCCATAGAACATTTAATTCTGGGGACCTGGAAATATGAACCATTCACAGTTCTCTCACAATGATACATTCTGCAGTTGCACAAGCTCAATGGTGCCCATCTAGGTTTAGCCAACTCCTCTCATTTACCTCCTGTCCAGGATATAGAGAGATGTTATTGTGAAATCCTGCAGGTGAGTGGCTGAAATGAAGGGCTGTAAGTTGCTATTCAACTTGGGATTTATACAGCAAAACAATACTGGTGAGTAGGTCCAGGTTGAATGTTCACTGGAAGCTTGGTAACGCATACAGGGCCCCTTTTACTAAAGCGTAGCCCATTTCACTCCCATGGACTGTGCAGAAGATAGCTTGATCTAAGTGTTAGTAAAGGGGTCCATAGGGATAGAATGCTGACCAGTAATTTTACATAAGGTCCTTATAATGTGACATTAAATGTGAGAAAATAGCTTTCAGAATTTGGGAGCCCATTCAGTACAATATTTAAACTCTGTGGTCGATGTTTTTTTTTAAACACTAGCTGTGGCATTTAAATAAAATCGAGATATTCAATATTGGTATCCACTGAATAACCTGATTCAGTGCTGGACACTGGGTGCCATCCAGACAGTGGGGATTCTTAACCCGCGATCTAGGTAGCTGTTCACATAGCACTTAGAAAAGCTCTTTTGCTGTTTTGTTATGCAGATAGTTATCTGTATAGCAGCACTGCAAGTCGCCTCGACTCCACCCAGACCTCCCTGGCACAATCCGGATAGTGCCAAGGCAATTTGTGGTGATATTCATAAATATCATGGTTACTAGCTGCTGCTAACTAGATAAACCTTGCTGAAGATTTAACCAAATAATGCCAAGAGTCTTACTGAGGGCATACCAATATTACAAATTCTTAGCCTGGATTATACCTGAATATTACTCTATAGAAAATAGTAGAGAGATGATACGATTTACAGCAAATAGTAATTCCAGTACTGTCTGCATTAGGAGTGGAGGAGTAGCCTAGTGGTTAGAACACTGGCTTGGTAACCAAGCAACCAGGGTTCAATTCCCACTAGCACTCCTTGTGGCCTTGGGCAAGTCACTTAACCTTCCATTGCCTTGGAAGAAAGGCCTGGCAATCTACTTCTGGTGACACTGCCAAGAAAACCCAGGAGCTTCTGGGTCACCAGGAGTCAGCACTGACTCAAAGGCACACATTGCAATGACATGCTTTAGTACAGTTATGGAGACAGTTCTTAGTGAAAGAGTATGCCTCAGAGCTATGCCCTTCATCCCAGAGATTTACCTGTTTCATACTCTCCTGTGGAAACTAGCGTGTAGTATCGTTCCATAGTGTACTGGGAGAGGCTAAGGTTTTCCATGCCACGGATAGAATCGTTCCCCCTCATCCAAGTAAAGACCAGATCGTTTATACTGTAGCCCCCTGAAGGAAATATGAGGTGGGCTAAAATCAGAGCTAAATATTCAAATGCAGTAATAGATTCAAGAATCCCCTAATATTGTGCATTTTCAATATTAAATTTAATGAAAACCTGGTAAGAAGGAAAAAAGATAGAGTAGAGTCAGTACTATGGCAATTCTCACTAGGAATATGTGAACACGTTAAAAAACAATTTGGGACTGTCTATTCTTTGCACATAGCACAAATAAAGTACTTCTCTCTCTCCCATTCTTCATCCCTCAGTTGCTACCTGGTTCCTTCACTAGCCTGTGTGATGTGAGGCAAATCCTAGCTGCTGGTCCTCTTTCTCAGCACACACAGACAGCAGTCCTATCGAGACATCCAATGCAACCAGTGGCACCGTTCTGCACAGCCCTAATTGACATTAGGTACGGGTGCTGCCAAAGAATGCTCAGTTTGTTTTTGAACTTCCAGAACTTTTCTGAAGTGGGTGGATTTTTAAACTTCCTTTCACATAGTGGAGGAGTAGCCTATTGGTTAGAACACTGGCTGGGGGAAACGAGATTACAGTTGAATTTCCACTAGCACCCCCTGTGGCTTTGGGCAAGTCACTTAACCCTCCATTGACTCAGAAAAATCAAAGTTAGCAATGTCCCTGTTTAATGTACATTACCAAGTTTAAGTTACAATATAAGCTGCTTTGACTGAAATAATAAAGTGTATATAAAACCTGTTAAATAAATAAACATCTTTGCTTTAATAAAAAAGACATTTAAATACGCACTAGAAAATCTTGATGCACGCAGATCACATGTATGTGTATTAATTGGTTGGTTAATGCACATTAAATCAATTATGCCCAGATTAAGGGGCTTATTAGCAATTTCCATGTGGAAAATCCAGGATTTCTATGTGGAATTGGCATCCAGTATATGGGGATTTTAGAAAGGGTAAAATTTCCATGTGCCCATAATATGTAGAAACTGCAAGGGGGCATGTTGGGGGGCATAGTTAGGGTGTGGCCAGGGCAAGTTTCACATAGGGAATGCTTACGCATGACCAAAATTGTCAGCATCAGGATTTACAGTTTCTCCTCGGCACATATAAGTTTTTAAAAAGCGCTCCTTTTTACCATTCCTTTACAGAAGGGATTAAGGGGATTATCTTCCTTAATCTCCATGTTTGTTATCCCCCCTTAAAAAAATTAATTCTAATTAAATAAAGAAAGCGGCCTCTGTAGTTAATTCGCAGCATTTATATGTTTATCTTGCAAAATGGCCACATGTACGTGTTAGTTTCTGAACTTCCTCTGTTGATTTCTCCCATATGTAGATTTGTAAAATGGCTTCTTTGGCTCCACCTATTGGCAGAACCTTCTCTTATATACTGCTGGAACTGTGTCTCTCATGACCTCGATGTCTCTTCTGATCTCTACATACTATCTGAAATCCGCATTCTCATTTTTAAGGTGTGCTAATGAATCAAATGCCTGTTATTCCTAACTGATACGTCTGTGCACTTGCAGGGGAGTCGGGGTTGGGGGGGAAGAGGGAAAAGAGGTCAAGTCTTCATGCTGTACATGGTGCATAAATGCATAATGCTGGACAGGCAGACTAGAGGAGACTAAGGGGCATGTTTACTAAACTGCGGTAATGTCATGTGCGTTAGGTTCCGCGGTAAAGGTACAGATGCCCATATAAAGGCGTGGGCGGGGCATCATGGCAAGCATGTCAGGTAACGCGCGTTATAAGGCACGTTATAAGGCACAGTACAAGGCACGTGCCTTAACGTGCCTTGTACTGTGCCTAATAAGGTGCCTTGTAACATGCCTTGTACTGTGCCTAAAAAGGTGCCTTGTAACGTGCCTTATAACGTGCCTTGTACTGTGCCCAATAAGGCGCCTTGTAATGTGCCTAATTAGGAGCCTTATAACGCCTTATAAGGATTGCTGGCAACTGTGGTGAGGGTACTATGGGCTGGCAGCATGGATCTGAAAAGATATGACTGTCACAGGCAAGCAAAATATCTGCCTGGGATAGGAGGGAACAATGAGGAATCGAACCCATGACCTCCACCTAGAACGTCAGTGTACTAACCAGTAGGCTATACCTCTATGGCCTGTTGCACAGCAATGGCTGGGTACAGAAGGACTGCAGGTCACCACACAAACTGTCTGCTCTGTGTGCCAGGATAGGGTAACCCTACCAGCACCCATGATGCATTGCACTTGCAGAACAGCGGCCTACAGCTGACCACCAAATGGGATCTGCACCTCTCTGGTACTGCAGCATGGTAAGACGGACTGACAGTGCGTGATGCTAACATAGAGTAGCTACAGACCATGCCATTGTGCAGGTTCCGTGTGCACCATGAGGGATAGGATGGTCGCCCAGCACTAGGTCCACAGTACATGCGGTGCTAGAGATAGGTCCTACTGCACATCCGCAGCACTGCCAGTGTGTGACAGGTGTCCCCAGCAGTACAGCTGAAGGTACATCTGTTCCAGCTGTGTTCTGCAGTCACATATGGCCCTGGGGGACCAGACACCACCCAGATTAGTGCGTGCCCGCTGTTAGGGTCTGGCTGCCATGGGTACCTGTTATCAGAGCAGTGGGGTGTCTAGACTTGCATGAGGGCCATGTAGCACTGCCACTATGGGTCTAAGTAGCATGCCTCAGTCACCCCTTTTGTAGATGAGGATGTGGTGGGACAGGTGCCTGCACCCTTCAGAATGGCTGTAGTACCAGCAACCACAGTCCTGCTGGCGGATGACAGCCCTCCAGGGCTGCTGGGCCAGTGCCATACCTGTGACCATTGCAGACCAGCAATGATGCTTGGGGTAGGCAGGGGAAGGCTCAACTGCCCCACACCACCGTCTGCCATTCATCAACAGACTAGGTAATACCAAAAAAGCCCTATAGAAGAGGACAAACGTTCAACCAAAATGAAAGTGAAAATCCCCTCCAATATCTAATCCCTCAAAAACTTTCCTAACTAGTTAAACAAACAAAATTATCCCAATGTACATTAAATCTTTTTGTTGGAGCTTGCCGAGGGAGGGCCGGAATCAAAAAACCCGACCCCCTCCAGACGGCAAATTCCGTTTTATTCAACTGAAGGTTTCCAAAAATATTTTTTTAAAACTCCATAAGCCCAACCAAAAAAGGGCACTTATCTGTATAGCGTCCAAATCCTATGGTTGCTCAAATGATGGTCGCCATCATTTGAGCAACCATAGGATTTGGACGCTATAAAGATAAGTGTCCTTTTTTGGTTGGGCTTATGGAGTTTTAAAAAAATATTTTTGGAAACCTTCAGTTGAATAAAATGGAATTTGCCGTCTGGAGGGGGTCGGGTTTTTTGATTCCGGCCCTCCCTCGGCAAGCTCCAACAAAAAGATTTAATGTACATTGGGATAATTTTGTTTGTTTAACTAGTTAGGAAAGTTTTTGAGGGATTAGATATTAGAGGGGATTCATCAACAGACAGCACAGTCAGAATGCACCTGCAGCATCCTACAAGGTGCTCCCCCCATGCACAGGTGAACTGCAGACATCCCACTAACCAGTCCATAGTGCATGCTCACAGAGGAACCCTGTACACCCAGAGATGGGATGCACAGCACAGACACCAAGCAGGTATCCCTGTGATTGGGCCCCAGAACTGGTAGCACTGGAAACAAATGATATGTGGCACTATGTGGGAACATAGACATGCCATGGTCACTGCTCGGTCAAAGTGAGAGTGACCCCCCCCCCCAGCGTGACATGCTGTGGCCACCCTGTCCATGCAGGTGGAGGTCGAGCACTACAGTGTCTCAGCCATTGCCCTCCACCCTGTGCAGATGCATCCTGGCCAATACGCCCTGTCTGGGCCATACCCACAATACCTTGCTCCTCATTATGCACATTTGCAGGCTAACGCTGGAAGCAATGTGAGCAGTGTGGGCTCAGTGAGGTGTTGGCAGACACAAAACAATGGAGAGACATACGCATCCCACACCTATCTCAGCATTGTGCAGAGATGGAGGTGGTTGACAGCCCTACCCGCTGCACTGGTCCTGATCACAGTGCCGACATTGCTAATTTGTGCAGGGGGTAATAGTAGTGCTCTGGTGATAACTGCAGCTCCGTGCTGGGGCTAACAGCCTGACACTCCATGAAGCTGTCGATAGTGGAGCCCTTGTGAGTGGGTGTCCGTACCCCTGTGCACCACTGTGTTGGGGTTTGCCCATGTTGTTGTTGTGGCTGCATTGTGGGCTAAAACTATGGGGAGATGCTCTGCAGGATCCACAGATGGGACCTGAACCTCTGACCCTCTGCTCTTGGACATGCTAGCTGGGTGTATTGCACCACACTGATGCCACAGCAGCATAGTTGTCCCTGGGGCTACTCTTATTTTCCTCGGCCAGACCTCTTCTGTTGCACTACACACCACGTACTGGTACAGGGCATGGCCTAGGTCCACTGCAGGCGGGTGCCACTGCTCCCCCCAGCACAATCACCCACCCCTTCTGCCATGCCACCATGACCATATGCTGTCGGTGCCGGTGTTGCGCCATCCCAGGCCATCCAGGGGGCAGGTAGGCGGCTGCCTAAGGTGTGGGTTCTGGGGTAGGGGTGCCTACATAGATGTCCATGCTTCCCCCAGCACCACCTGTCAATGTTATGCGCCTCTTGGGATACCTGCTGGGTAGTGTCTCCTGGATGGGACACTGTGGGCCACAGACTCATGGGCATGTCTGACCCTGGTCAGTTGCTGTCTTGCTGGTTTCCATTTTTTGCGTTCCTATGTGCCACCTCGGCAACCATCTAGTCCACCCTGTGCCCCAGTAGCCCCCACTGCATGTCCTGCCTGCAGCCCCCATGCCCCATTTGCACCATCACCATAGTGGCCTTTCATACCTGGGCACTATGCTGTTGCTGCAAATGGAGCACTACTATCACCTTTCTTGAGCTCCCTGCCTATGCTGTACATTGCTGACACTGAAATAGTTTCTCTCTCTTGCAATTGTGTGCTAATGCCAGGTTTTCAGTTGCGTTAGGATTCAGCCCTTAATTTCTGCGCATTAGTGTGAAAGGGGTCTCTCCCCGCCCACTCCCCGTCCATTGACCCCTTCTCTCCGCCCTCTCTCCATCCTTTTCTGGACTTACCGCGGCCGGGAATGTTAAGGCGCGTTATGTAACGTTAAGGTGCCTTAACATTACATAACGCGCCTTAACGTAGCCGCTGCTACATTACCGGAGTTTAGTAAACATACCTCTAAGGATTTATGCTCCTAACTTTGAGAGTTATGCTCCTAAAGTGACCTCTTTGAAAATTTACTAGGACTGAGTGTTTACATTTATACTCTAAATTTTGCTAAATTCCTAAATTTAGGTGGCCAAGTTGGTGGCTAAAGGAGTGAATTTTGGGAGGGGAAAAGGTTAGGAGCACAGCACTGATTTTCAGTATTAGACTTGTAAATTAAGAATTTGCATGGGAGATCTAAATTTATAAGCACAACTTGTAAGCTCCTAAATTAAGATAAATTTCCAACTGAAAACTTATGGTCCTAAGTTTGGCTGAAAATAGGGCACAATTTTAGGATTCTGAGAAGCCTAAATTCAGGAGCTCAGCTTTTTTTGAATATTCGGCCTCAAGTGCTTTTCGTTCCTTCTGAAAGCAGCCATTGAAAAAGAAACAAACTCAAGGGATAGACAAAGAAAGCTTCTGCCCAGATGAGAGCTGATATTTTAACAGCTCTCATTATGTCTTTCAGCTTTCAGATGTGGTGGGTCACAGCATAACCTTGGGCACAGTGGCTATCACAACAAAGTAATTTTGTTTATTTGCACTGAAAACTAAGACCTATATGACATTTCTTTTCTAGGGCCTCGGTATTTAGAGCTACAGAGGTGTTGGACAAGTTGTGAATATTTGAATTGGAAAGTGACGAGAGACTGAATTGAGGGAAAGCAGGCCAGAGCTCTTGGCAAGCACATGTAGAATGTCATACTTACAACTCTCCAGCTGCAGTTTACACGTCTGTTTGTCCATGGGATATTTCGACAGATTCATGTTACATGCTACTGTAGTAGTGATTCTTCAAGAGGGATAAAAATAATTTAGATAGGATGTGGCAAGCACTGACATCTGCACTAGGCATCAATACAATCATTTTCATTGCACTCTGTCGCAATACAACCGATTATCCATCAGGTTCCGAAAGGGTTAAGCATCAGCTTCTCCTGAGAATTTGTCACTTTATGTGGATGGAGGAAACATTGAGAGGAAATTATATCTTTCCATTAATTCAAGAGTCAGGTTATTCTTAAAGTCTCCTTTTTATGTGATTAAGGGACAGTGTGTGTGCATTACATATTAAGGAAATGTGTCTTCAATTGGCCGAGTCTAGGACGGTGACTGCTGGTAAACTACAGGCCCGCAGTGGAATCTACATGTCAGCATCGCGCTTTAAAACCAAGCGACACAAATTAGCTTTGCTCAGTTATTTCACTTTCTTATCCTTATTATGATATTGAATGATGGAACTTCCCAAGTGTGGATACTGTGCTCCTGGGCACCGTTTCAACCCAACTACTTTTAAATAATATCCCTGGAACTATGCATCTATAGTGATATTGTTAGTGATATTGCAGACGGGCAATATTACTAACAAGGGTGATACCAAAATTAGCAATAGAGTAGACACCCAGGACGAAGTAGATAATACGAGGAGGGATCTAGCTAAGCTTGAAGAATAGTCTAGAATTTGACTGCTGAGATTTAATGCTAAAACATGCAGGGTCATGCATTTGGGCTGCAGAAATCCAAGGGAGCGGTACAGAACAAGGGTGAAGAACTTCTGTCCATGAAGGAAGAGCGGGATCTGGGCATGATTGTTTCTGAATCTAATTTACTACTGATGAGAGCTAGAAACCATGGTTTTCCCATGCAATAGACAATGATCACCTAAAGTAACAATTTTGCACAGTACCCACTGGAATGGCTAATTAATGCAACTGAAAGGAGATATTGTAAGCCCAACAAACATTTCTCATAGGAAAGAAAATAAAGGTAAGAATAAAAAGAGACTTCTATGGGTTTTGAAAGAAACAGCGGAGAAGGTAAGGAGAAAAAGATTAGGGGCTGATATCTAAAACTATGAGCGTAATTAGCAGATCTGTTAACTGTGTCAGTCGTGGTGACCAGAATATTCTGTGGCACTAACTGCCTGAATGCTCCCAGTGCTGCCGCTGAAGGCTTCGATATTAGCTGGCATTCCAGCGGCGGAGCGGAGATGGCACCCAAGGATAACCAACGAACAGCAATATTCAACCGCAAGCATGACAGCGAATGGTAGGCATCTGAAAGACTCATCTAACTTTTATTTATTTATTTATTTTATTGTTTTTATATAGCACGCTCTTTAAAATCAGTGCGGTTTACAGTTAACAGTTGTTGTGCAGATCAGGCTCACTATTAAGCACTTACAATGAACTGGTGATACAACTTGGGTTTCAACTGGGGGAACTATCTACAGCTATTTACAGTTATCTACAATATTAACATGAGTTGTCTGTAACTTACAATTTCCTAGCAGGGTGTATGGTGGGTGAAGTTAAGTTACTGGGTTGAGAGTAGTGCAAGAGAAAGAGGTGGTGCTTTAGTGCTTTTCTGAATTGGGCAAGATCTGTGATGGCCCGGACGGTGGTTGGGAGTGCATTCTAGCAGCTGGGAGCATAGACCTTGAAGGTTCGGTTCTTTGTTGCTTGGGTGCATTTTGTTATTTCCTTGGGGGTCTGTAAGGTATTGGCGGCGAATGTTCTCCTTGCTCTGTTCGCTGGGGTGGGGTGGAGGAGGTCCGTTAGGAAGGTGGAGGATATTTTGTTGATGGCCTTGAAGGTCATCAGGACTACTTTATAGGTGAGCCGGCAGTAGATTGGTAGCCAGTGTAAATCCTTAAGGATTGGGGTGATGTGATCTCCTCTAGCGGCTCCATGCAGGAAGCGTGCAGCTGCGTTCATTGCCAGCTGTAATGGGTTTAGCGTGTTTTTGGGTAGGCCATGTAGGATCCCGTTGGTGTAGTCAAAGTAGGGTGTCACCAGTGCCTGAAAAACTGTTCTGAAGTCATCTGGTTGCAGCAGGGGTCGGAGATGTCACAATGTTCATATTTTGTGGTAAATTTGTTTGATGGTGTTACTGATGTGCGTTTTGAATTTGAGCTGCTGGTCTAACGTAATGCCTAGGTAGCGGATGCTGGGTCTACTTGGGAGTTCAGCGTCTCTTGTCGTTAAGGTCGGCAGTGGTGAGAAGGATTGATTTCTAGTATTGAACAGAACGTCCATCTTGCTGAAGTATATCTTGAGGCTCTGTGAGTGGAGCCAGTTGGTTACGGCCTCGAAACATTTTATTAGTGGGGAGAAGTCCGGATGCTCAGTCGTGAATGGGGTGAAGAGTAGTACATCGTCTGCGTAGATCAGGCATGATATGTTAAATGAGTGGACTATTTCACATATAGGTTGCATATATATATTGAATAAGAGGGCGGAGAGTGAGAAGCCCTGAGGTACACCATTTTTTTGTTGGAAAGGCTCAGAGGTTGTGGATCCTGACCGTACCTGCTGCCATCTGTCCATTAGATAGGATTTGCACCAACTCCATGCTGAGCCATTAATTCCCTTATCCTGAAGCCATATCAGGAGTTGCTCATAGTTTACAGAGTCAAACGCAGCAGCAATGTCTAGGAAAATTAAAGCGTATCCTTGTTTGATGCTGTCAATCCCCGTGATCAGCGTGTTGATGAGTGTGGCAAAGAGAGTTTCAACGCCATGTGATTCCCTAAAGCCATGTTGACATGGGTCAAGGGGAGCTGTAGAGTCAATGTGATCCTGTATTTGATGTTGTACGACCTTCTCGATTATCTTTGCTAGCAGCGGGATGCTCGATATTGGTCGGTATGATTCCACCTTCTGGGAGTTTAGTTTGGTGTTCTTCAGAAGGGGCCGGATAGACGTCTGCTTGAGGCATAGTGGGAATTGTCCTGTAGAGAAGGATAAGTCAATGATCTTGGCTATTATAGGGCTGATTTCCTTACGTAGTGACCTTATCCAGAATGCTGGACAAGGGTCGTTTGGGGCAGTGGTGGCGTTGATGACAGCAATGATGTCCTCAATACTTGTAGCCGATGGTGTCGTGAGAGAGGTGAGTGGCTTGGGTGGGTTGTTAGTGGGGCTGGACAACGTGGCTTTGCTAACGTTTTTGGTTTTGGCCAGCAGGTAGTCTGCATAGTCCTGAGGGTGTATCATGGCTGGTTGGGAGGATGAGGGTTCCTTTGTTAGCGTCTTCACTATATTGAACAGCTCATGGGGTTTGTTCAGAGATCGGCTTAAGAGTTTGGAGTGATGTTCTTTAATTTTTGTTGATATTAAGCCCCAATGTGTCTGCAGGTGGGAGTTGTAGGCTGTCTGGTCTGTTGGGGACCATGTACATCACCATTTTCTTTCAAGTTTCCTCAGCATTTGTAGTGAGGTTCGTAGCTCGGTGGTGTACCAGCGTGCAGGTTTTCTCCTTCTTAGTTGCTATCTGAGGTCGGTGGCTTGACTTGGTTAGATATGCATGCAAAGGAGCTCAGGCTGTTGTTCCATGAGGCCATCATATCTTCGAGGTTTGGTGATGTAGTCGTGATGTTGGGGAGGACATTTTTGATGATCGCCTCTTTGTCAAAGAGTCTAAAAACGTCCTGAGGGAGCTGCTGATTTTTCAGTTACTTTTGATGTCCGTTCACTCTCCTGGTGTATAGGTATTTGGAAACTGATTAGATTGTGGTCCAACCATGGGACAGGGGAGATAGTTACATTGAAGTTGTAGTTCGCGCTCACGTCTGGTCGAGGGATGAAGACAAGGTCTAGTATGTTACCTTTTTGGTGTGTGGGGGCATCCACTATTTGTTCGTAGTCCAGGTTGTCGAGTGCTTCAAAGAAGGCTTTGGAGTGGTTATCCTGCAGGGCTGGTAGGTTAAAATCTCCCAGTACCCAGTTCGTCTTGCATGTGTTTTGGGGGTTGGAGGCTAGTTCGATTATAATCGCGAGGTCTTCAGGGGATGAGGTTGGGGATCTGTAGATAAGATTGATGGTATTGTGGTTGTTGGATATGGTGATCACATCAAGGTGTGTTGAGCTGTTAGAGCTGATCGTTTGATACTGGAGGTCCGTTTTTACAAGAATGAATGCACCACCTCCCCTGCAGTCTACTCTGTGGCAGGTGTGGATTGAGAAGTCAGGGGGGTGATTTGGTTGATGAGGACTGAGTCTGAAATGGTGAGCCACAATTCTGTCACTAGCAGGATGTCTAGTTCGAGGTGTGATATGAGGTCAGAAATGACTAGCCACTTTTTACGGACAGACTGTGCGTTTATGAGGGCACACTTCAGGTTGCGTGGGTTTTGGTGTTGCTTGGGTTTTGTGGAGTATTGAAGCGGTATGTGGAATAAGTATGGGTGGGGGTTCTGGGAGGGTTCTGTTGGTGAGCGGTGTGTGTTACTGTGGTGTCTCCTTCCTTGGCCTCGTACGATCAGAATCGGATTGTGGAGAGGGAGCCATTGAGGATGTTGCTGAGGAGGTATAGACTGATTAAGGTTATGCTGGATATGGCCATTTTGAGCTGGGGTTCGGTGTGTCCTGTGTGTAGCAGGGGACTTTCCTTTGCTGGGGAGGTGTATGCTGGCGTGGTGTGTATGCGTTCTACACGTGCTATGGGTATCCTGCACAACTCAGTAATGGCTAGCTTGTTCTGTGGCTCTAACTATTTACAGCGGTGAGAATACTTGTATACCATTGGGGGGTTTGGATTTGTTAGGAACTGGGGTACATTCTGGGGAAAGGAGGGGCTCTTCCGAAGGGATGGGCTTCACCTTAACTGGGATGGAACCAGGCTGCTGGCATTAACCTTTAAGAAGGAGATAGAGCAGCTTTTAAACTAGATAATAGGGGAAAGCCGACAGTCGCCCAAGAGCAGATGGTTCGGAAGAATGTATCCTTGAAGGATACTACCAAAGCAGAGAGGTTCCAAAAGAGAGTAAAGTAGCCCAAATGCCCTCGAGTATGGAGCAGACAGAGCTTGAAGATCCCAACTAGAGACTGAAATCCCGACTAGAGACAGGAAGGACTCAGAGGAGAATTGCTGTGGGCATTGTTTGCTGCACAAAGCAGGGCTTGACTATCCATGGCCTTACATTCTGCCTATTGATTTCCATGCAGCAAGACCCATGCTATATTTAGTAAAGGGAGATGAATGTGTGACTACACACACGCTCAGAAAGAAAGGAGCCACTACTGAAATCTCTTGTTGCTACAAGGTTCTGAAAGCAGATCCCATGTGCTGGTCTGGACCTGAGCTGCTTTTAGTCGTGAGGTGTGTTTTTTGTTCCATTGCAGATTTGGTCAGGCCTGATGGGATGCTGGTGGAAGAAGTAGCCTAGTACCCAGAAGATCAAGGGATTTTTTACCGGAGGATGTAGTAAAGGCTGTTAGTGTAGCTGGGTTTAAAAAAGGTTTGGACAAGTTCCTGGAGGAAAGGTCCATAAACCATTATTAAGAAGGGACCCAGGATATCAATGCTTGTCCTAGTACAAGCATTGCAGAACCTGTGTCTTTTGGGGAAACTGCTAGGTACGTATGACCTAGATTGGCCACTGTTGGAAACAGGATACTGGGTTTATGGACTTTGGTCTGACCCAGTATGGCATATCTTATGTTCTTATGTTGGTAGGGAGATGTTCACAGTACTTTCAGCAATACTTTCAGGCAATACTCACAGTAACTTCGGCAGTGGGATACTTACAGTACACAGTAAATTCATCCGTGAAATACTCACGGTACACAGTAAGCTTAGCATTACAAATACTCACAATACACAGTAAGTTTAGCAGAAAGTACTCACAGTACACAGTAAATTCAGCCGTGAAATACTCACGGTACACAGTAAGCTTAGCAGTGAAATATTCACATTACATTGATGAGAGAGATACTCACAGATTAGACAGATTGTGAAGTACAGAGCAGTCAGAAGTGGGGTATCTCCCGCGGTGTCGGAGGCTGGCGGTGTCTGGGGTGAGCAGGCCAACCCTGGGAGGGGAGCTCAAGCTTATATACTTTTGCCACTGTACCTGACCAGGCAGCTGTGGTTTCTTCTGACTGACCTGGATATTCAGTGCCAGTGGCCAGATATGGCCCCAGCATTGAATATACAGGTTTAAAGTTCAGTGGCAATGGCTAGCCGCTTTACAGTCCCCCCTTGGGATCACATAAATAGGAAGAATGTCAACAATATCTGGAAAAGCTAAGAGAAGCTGGGAAAAATAGCTGAAATGGTAGAAAAGGGGTCAAGGCTTTTTTTTTTTTTTAGATAAGTTAGTCATAAGAAGTGCAGAGGGAAAGTGGAGGAATATGTAGAAGCTGATGAGCATAAAGTGGAATTGTCTAACAAATATTTCTGGTTAGTGTTCACTAATATAGTATATGACAGCAGATAGAGACCAGTATGATCCATCTAGTCTGCCCGGTAAGGTGGCTAGAGTGACTGTAACTGCCTCATCATGCATGTCGCCTCCCCATGCCTTTGTTTAGGGTTGTACCCACTGCTCTGTGCAGGTCACCCTCCTCTATTTAACAGATATTTAGGCTTGCTTTGATTTCATCCTCTTGCTATAAACTGGGATCCATTGTATCTGTCCCAATGTTCCCTCTAATTTTCTGTAGGCTGTGTGCGCATAAAATATCAGCTGTGTGCAGCTTTTGAAGGAAGGTTAAATTTTTGTGCGCCACATAACGACACTCGGAGTTATATACTTTAAAATTTGACTACACGTCAGAATACAGTATGTACACCACATTGATTTTAATCAAGTTAAATGAAAATAGACGATTACTAAATGAAGTGGGAAATTTCTAGTAATTACAATCATAACTTTTAAATTTTAAGACGTCTGTGGTGTTTTCTATCAGAATCAGAGCCATAATTTGTGCGCTCTGTTGTAAAGTATGTGCGTTCGCTCGGCGAGGTGTGTGCGCGCGCACACGCGCACAGCTTAGAGGGAACAATGATCTGTCCCATGCCATTTTGAATTCTGTCACTGTATTTGCCCCCACCACCTCTAACAATAGTAGAGGAGTAGCCTAGTGGTTAGGGTAACAGCTAAAGACCAGGGTTCAAATCCCACTGAACTCCTTGTGGCCTTGTGCAAGTCACTTAACCTTCCACTGTTTCAGGTACAAACAAGATTGTAAGCGCTCTGGGGGCAGGAAAATACCTCTTGTACCTGAATGTAATTCATCTTGAACTACTAATGGAAAGGCATGAGCTAAATACTACTGAATAAACAAATTCCAAGCATCCACCACACTTTCAGTGAAAACGTATTTTAAGTTTACCCCCTTGCAGCTTCATATTATGTCCTCTAGTTTTACAACTTCCCCTTGTTTGAAAAAGGTTTGTTTATTAATGCCCTTTAAGTATCATATCCCCCCTGTCCCTCCTCTCCTCTTGCGTATACATATTTAGGTCTTCAAGTCTCTCCTCATACATCTTTTGGTGCAGGCTTCAAATCATTTTGGTTGCCTTCCTCTGAACTGTTTCCACTCTTTTTATATCCTTTGCGAGATATGATATCCAAAACGGAACATAATACTCCAAGTGAGGCCTCACCAACTACTTCACATCGGCATTAATACCTCCTCCTTTCTGCTGGTAATTCCGCTCTGTATGAAACACTGCATCCTTCTGGCTTTTGCCACCACTTTGTCACATTGTTTTGCCAGCTTGGGATCCTCAGAAACAATCACTCTGAGGTCCCTCTCCTGGTCCATTTGCACCAACCTCTCGCCCCCTATCACACACAATTCCCTTGGATTTCTGCATCCCAAGTGCATGACACTGCATCTCTTTGCATTAGATCTTAACTGCCAAGCATTAGACCATTCTTCCAGTTTTTATAGATCTTTCCTTATGTTGTCCATTCCCTCAGAACTGTCCACTCTGAAATTTTTATGTCATCTGCAAAAAAGAAAGACTTTTCCCTTCAACCCCACTGAGGAACTCTGGCAATAGGAGAGTAGAAAATGGATATATACAGGTATAAAGATCCTTCCAGGATCCACATTATTCCTGCAATTTTTGTGTTCAGGACCAGTCCATTGTAGCCTAGTTGGTGGGTGTACGCCATCTTGTTGTAACACGCCCCTGTGGGATGGCTGTTTTGGTTCAGTCTGCTCATATATAACCCCTAGATCTTGGCGTATAGTGTGGTTTGCTGACCTTGTGGCTGTTTTGTGCTTTCTTGGTTCTTATATGCAGTGGCCTTATATTGGGTCATCTTTTATTTTGCTTCATGTCCAGTATGGAATCTCTCAAACTTGATTTTCAAACTGTCTACATATGAAGAATATGTTTAAGAAAAAGGATTTGCCCATCTCTTTGCTGAGTGTGGGAGAGAGGACTGAGGGCAGGCTTGAGTCACAAGCCTAAAGAAGAGAGCAGAGAGTCAAACTGGAATTTGCCTACTGGAGAAGGTAATGTGGGAGAATTTCCTCTGGGTTTGAAGAAGAGAGTGATAAAGAAGATCCCAGCGAGGAGGGACAATTCTGTTACATTTTGCTAATTCTTCTGGGGTATACTTGCTAAGATCTTTAAGTCTGTCTACATATACTTTATAACAAAGACTGTTGACCATTTTAGTAGCAGCCCTATGGACTAACTCCATCTTGTTTATACTTTATCCTTTTGAAGGTATAGTCTACACCTTAAGACAATTGCTTAGGCTCCTCATCTCCTTGCACAGACCTTGGTGGTGAGCAAAAACATGTCTGCATTGTCTTTTGCTAAAACAGAGGACGATGCAGTTTCTGCACCCAATGGGTTGTAGGATACAAGGCAGCATGGCTTTACTAGAGGTAGGTCTTGTCAGGCAAATCTGATTAATTTTTCTGACTGGATGACCAGAGAGTTGGATTGGAGGAGAGTGCTAGATGTGATGTCCTTAAATTTCATCAGTCTTTGACTCACTTCTGCATAGGCAACTAATAAATAAACTGAGCACCCTTGATATGGGCCCAAATGTGACCAACTGGATTAGAAACTGGTTGAGTGGGTGGAGACAAAAGGTGGTGGTGAATGGAGTTCATTGTGGGGACAAAGGTGTTACAAGTGTTGTGCCATAAAGATTAGTCCTTAGTCTGGTTCTTTTTAATATTTTTGTAGCAGACATTTGCAGAGGGGCTGTTGGGAAATGTAACCAGGTAGCCGGACCCGGCGCTTTCCTCCTGCAATTAACCCCCCCCACCCCTTCAACTCGTCTTTCACCTTTTCCCACAAATTACACATACTACGTATTCGTGGTAAGAACTGGTCGCAGCTTTATTTCCAACAACATACTGAACATTAACAGTAACAATGCCCAAACAAACCCCCAGCGGAGCGATGCGTCTCCAGCCATGCAATTAGCAAGGCAACCTCGCCTCCGCTCCAGCCATAGTCACACCACCGGCAACGTTCCTACCACCCCTTTCTGACTTCGCCATATTACTAGCAAAAGTCTTCCAGGGGTAGTCCGGGTCGAGGGCACCCCGCCCCCGTCCCAAGTCGCCTAAGGCTCCGGACCCCGGAAACCTCCGGGATCCCGCTATACTTCACCCCCCAGCTGCGACACCCCCATAACGTACCCCACACCACCCAATAATGAAGGGCGGGCGGGTGGGCTGCTTGCCCTGCCGATTCGCTGCATGTGCTCCGGCTCAGACCACGCACGCCGGAGCACATGGCTTATCCTCCATCTGATTGGCTCCGCTCGCTCCCCCCCTAGAGCGGAGCCAATCCCTTCAAAAAATGCACCCAGCGTCTTCTCGCTGCGGCGACTTCGGCCCTCCCTCCTTCACCCATGCAAGCAGAGTCCTCGCGCCGGGCCGGGCACCCGGTTACACGCGGGCGCCGGGACCCTGCCCGCGCCCTTATTATTAACCAGGTAGCCGGACCCGGCGCTTTCCTCCTGCAATTAACCCCCCCCACCCCTTCAACTCGTCTTTCACCTTTTCCCACAAATTACACATACTACGTATTTGTGGTAAGAACTGGTCACAGCTTTATTTCCAACAACATACTGAACATTAACAGTAACAATGCCCAAGCAAACCCCCAGCGGAGCGATGCGTCACCAGCCATGCAATTAGCAAGGCAACCTCGCCTCCGCTCCAGCCATGGTCACACCACCGGCAACGTTCCTACCACCCCTTTCCGACTTCGCCATATTACTAGCAAAAGTCTTCCAGGGGTAGTCCGGGTCGAGGGCACCCCGCCCCCGTCCCAAGTCGCCTAAGGCTCCGGACCCCGGAAACCTCCGGGATCCCGCCACCGGCACAGGCACAAAGCCTTACCTGTGCCGCCCCCCCCCAGCCCGACAGGAAGCTGCGACCAGTGAGCCTCACCATGAACGACCCTCTCCAGCACCTCCTGCCATTCGTTCAGGAGCAAATCCATCCCGACGGGAGATAGGTGCACACCGTCTGCCCTATACAACCCAGCACAGGCTACGTCGACCCAATCATGCTGCACGTGATACCCCCCCTGCTCACATACCCACCTCCCAATCTGCCTATTTATCTTAGTCAGTCCTCGGGACCATCTCCTCTGCCCCCAGGATGCCGGCCTCGGAATGATATCGAACCATATTAACACGATACCGGTAAACAAATGCAGCAGTGCAGCAAAGTCCCTCTTGGCAGCTCTGATCAGCTGCTTGCAGGACCACGCAGCCAGATCATTGCCTCCCAAATGCACGAGAACAATCGCTGGTTGATTCCTGACGCGTTGATGATGACGAAGCAAAGGCATCAGCTGAGGCCATCGCAGCCCCCGCTCGCCCAGCCATGATACAGTCACTACTGCCGGATCCAGTCCAAGGTTCCGCCCGATAGGCCGCACTGCCGCTTGCTGCCCAGCCCAAAACACGAAGGAGTGCCCCATCATCCAGCATCCCCTCGCCATCAGCCCCCATCTGCAACAGAAATTAACATCATTAATATCCCCCCCCCCCACCGTCGTCAGGCAGTGCACAGTCGCAGATATGCGCTTCACAGTCGCACATATCCCCGGAAAGCTTTGGACCGCCATCTACCAATACTCTGGATCTGCTCCCCTGACAAACCCACAGCAGCTGCACTGGTCGCCGCCCCAATGCGAAAAGAGTGCGCGGAAAACCACCGATCTGACGCAAGACCATGCGCAACACTGCAGTTACCTGAAATCGCGTCACCGAACGGGTATCCTCATGCACAAAAAGCCCCTCTTCGCCCTTAGGCCTCACCCCCAGGTAAGCCGCCATGGCGGACACCGGGCAGGTCATCCCCCCAATCCTTTGGAGCACCACCCACAATCCTTTCCCCCTCTGGTCCATTTTAGATTTCGCCAGCAACACGCGGACAAGCCTCTGGTCACTCCACACATGCCGTAGGCGCAAACAATTACCCAAACCTGCCTTCGCCGAATCGACTGCCAATTTGCCGCCCTAAAGGCCCCAAAGAATGCCAAACAGAAGACCGCACGAAAAAGAACGGCTTCATATGGTGACGCCGCCACACCCGGCAACTCATGGCACAGCCGCGTTAGCAAGTCGTGCGTAATCGGCAGTCGCTGGTCGAGCGGCCGTGGCTGCAAATGATCCCAACCCAGCAGTAACCGCCGAGCCAGGCGCCCGTGTCCCGAGACTCCCCAACCCACCGCCCTGGCAAAAAAGTCGAACCCCGCCAGATGAATCCTGACGGCCGATCTCGCCACCCCTCTTCCCTTCGCCCACCCAACATACTGCCCCAACAGGTACTCCAGCAACTCCCCCCCAGCCCATCCGTTACCGTACAAATATGCCAGCACTCGCTCGCACCCACGTCGGTAGGCCGCCCATGTGCGATCAGCTATCGAATTCTTTAATAGGTTCCTCATCTCAGCAGGCCACAGCTCCACAAGCTCCAAGGGACTACGAGCCCAGCTTTGTCTGCCTCCGGCGCCAACTGCCGGAACCGCTCCCACTGCAAACGGGAAAGAGCATCTGCGATTTCATTAGCAATCCCTGTTATATGTCGCGCCTTTAAATCAACATTCATCCGCAAGCATGCGAGTATGACGCGACGCATCAAAGACGCTACCTTACAACAACGCGGAGAGTAACGATTAACGACTGCCACTACCGCCTCGTTATCGCACCACCAAACCACCTTATGGTTGGCCAATTTGTCCGGCCACAACTCCAAAGCCACCAATATGGGAAAGAGCTCCAAAAAGGTGATATTACTTAATAACCCCTCATCCCGCCAGGCCTGCGGCCATTTGTCAGCGCACCATGCCCCGCCGAAGTATATCCCGAGTCCGACACCTCCGGCCGCGTCCGTGTACAGCTGCAATTCAGCACTGGAGATCTCTGGCTCCCGCAACACAGTAATGCCGTTGAAGTCCCTCAAAAAGACGTCCCAAATCCACAAATCCTCCCGCAGCACTTTGGACACTCGTATTCGGTGATGAGGCATGTGCACCCCAGCCGTCGACGCCGCCAAACGCCAAATGAACACCCGCCCCATTGGAATCACCCTACAGGCAAAGTTCAGCGAGCCAATTAGCGCCTGCATCTCCCTCAAGGTCAACTTAGTAGAGGCCAAGGCATTCGCCACCAGAACCCTCAATTTTTCCACCTTTTCAGACAGCAATCTCGCCACCAAACTCTGCGTGTCCAACTCAATTCCCAAAAAGGTGAGATTTGTCGTGGGGCCCACCGTCTTACTTTCAGCTAATGGCACTCCCAACTCACTGGCTAGACCGACAAAACCTTCCAAAAGAGCGCTACAACGCGCCGACCCCGCTGCACCGACAAACAAGAAATCATCAAGGTAATGCACCACCTCCGAGCACCCCACCCTCTGTACCACCATCCAGTGCAGGAAAGAGCTAAATTTCTCGAAGTAGGAGCAAGATACAGCACAGCCCATCGGCATGCACTTATCAAAATACAACTCCCCTTCAAATTGGAAACCCAACAACCGGAAGGACGACGGATGCACTGGCAACAAGCGAAAAGCTGATTCTATATCCACTTTCGCCAGCAACGAACCCCTCCCAGCCTTCCTAACTAAGTCCACCGCCCTGTCGAAAGAGGCATAACGAACTGTACACAACTCGCGTGGGATACAATCATTCACGGAGGCCCCCACAGGACAAGACAAATTGTGGATCAACCGGAATTTCCCCTGTTCCTTCTTAGGGATTATTCCTAACGGAGATACCACGAAATTCCGAAAAAGAGGATGACGGAAAGGACCCGCTATTCTGCCCAATCGTAACTTAACCGCCAGCTTTTCTCTAGCTATCAACACCCAGCGCCACACACTTGGGGAATTCCGCGCCGTCGAACCAGCCACCACCCCTTGAACCGGAACAACAAAGCCAAACTGAAACCCCAACTGCAAAATTAACCTATCCTTTTTCCTCGGATAACAGCGAAGCCAGCCGCACAGCACCGTTACCCGTATGGGAGAAGGAGCCAACTCCCACAGAACCCGCTTACTTAGGCCCCGGCACCGGCGTAGCAACTGACCACTTCTTGACACATTTTGCCGCCGAGTGGGGACCACTACAGACCGAACACGCGTGACGGAATTTACAGTCTGGAAAGGGACACATAGATCTATTAAACCTCCAGCAAACATCTCCAACCCTGCTGGGGGCCCGTCAAGACTACACCGGGGATACGCCGCCGCGAAAGGAACGACCTGTACCTAACGCAACCTCTGTCCCGACCTTTCCCGCACTCCCCCCTCCAGCGCTGCCCTTGACCGACATCTGGGTCAACCACAGGTTAATGTCCTGTGTACCCCAAGTCAGCAACTTGTTCTCCTCCATTTTATCCCGGAACGTTTCATCATAATTAAGCCACGACCAACCCTCGTGTACCTGTGATGCTTCCAAAATCGCATCCGCATATGACAACAACATCCCATATTGCTCAGGAAAATGCTGACCCCACACACTCGCCAACCACAGGAAAGACCTCATCCAATTGACCACATTCTGTGAGACCTTGCGAAGCCGACCGGCCTTCTGGTCGTCCTTACGCTTTTTCTTACTATCACCCGAACGCTTCCTCCCCTCTAGCAAACGAAAAATATCAATATACTTCCTCTTACGAATCTTCCGCCTCAACTTCTTAGGGACCCCTTCCCATAATTCCGATAAGGCCGACAAAGAAGAGCTAGCACCTACTCGCCGACCGTCAGACCCACGCCCCGCCGCGGCCCCCCTCACCCCGACCGCGCCACCAGATGACTCCGACGAATCCGAAGACGACGAGGAGGACGACGACGAGCTATGCCAATGACGACACGCGTGCTTCTTTTTTCTGCGCACCTTTCCAGACCGATCGGCTCGCGACCCGCGCCCATCGAAATCGCCCCCCACAGCTGTCAGCAACTCACCCGTCCCGTCGTCATCTGCTCTCCCGTCTGCCGATGGCGTCATGCCAACCAGAGAACTCTCAGTTCGCTGCTCTTCATCCACTCCTTGCACACGGTCGCCGTCCATCGATGTTACCCCCGCTGCAGTGGCTCTTAGCTCCGAGGTGGTCACACCCGCAGATGCCCCAGCCGACGGCACACATCCAGGAGCGGACATATAGGGGACCTGTGAAGACAAAAACGGGAAACCCAAGGAAGGAACACCTGGAACCCAAGACGGATGCCATGCTCCTGCCCAGTCCGACCTGGACGAGCCTTGCCCCCCACTCGACCAATGCTCCCATAATGCCCGCTGCCCCGGTAGCCCATATCCCCTTGGAGAGGACGTGCTCCCACCGGGGGATACCCAGCCGCCACGCTCCCCACCCCAGCCCCAAACCCCGGCGAAGCCCCTTCCCCCTATTGGCACCACGGGTTTATACCCCACCCCTGCCCTTGCTGCGATCCATGCAAACCCGCCGCCCCTTCAGCCACCCCCATCTGATCTCCCCTCTGACCAACTACTCCTGTAGGGAGCTCTGCCGCCTGCTCTGAGGGGCCGGGCAATGGCCTCTGGGCCCCAGCACCCCTAACCAGCAAGTTGCCCCCCTACTCGCTCTCCTACCAGGAACGGAAGGCCCTCCACGCCCCGTCCCCGCACGCCGCGCACTCCCAGCCCCCCTCCTTGTATTACCACCCTCCACTCTAGACCGCGGCCTGGGCCTCCCCCCCTTGTCAGACCCCCGCCCCCTCTGCCTGCCTAACTGCTTGCCTACAGTAGCCCTGCCAGCTCCCCGGCCTCTGTGAGACTGCTTCCCGGCCATAGCCTGCCCTTCAGCCCCCCCCCCCCCACCTGTGGAGCAAACCCCTACACTTGAGTCCCTTACCAAGTCCTGAGGCCTTCCTATCCCCCCTTTTGTGTTTTGAGTGGTTTTTGTTTTCGCTTTTTTTTTTTTTTTAAAACTCCGTCAACCTCACAAGCCCCCCCCTTTTCCCAACCTGCTATCCCTCAGCAAACTGCTCTGCCTGCAACTCGCCTGCTCCCTGAACCGGAGGACGCTCCTGCCGACGGGCTCCCAAGCACTCTGCTGCTGCTCAACCAACGCCGTTCCGGGATCCCGACACCGCGGAAATTATCAGAATTCCCCGCCGCTCTGCACACAGCTCCTGCTTGCCCTGCCGACTCGCTGCATGTGCTCCGGCTCAGACCACACACGCCGGAGCACATGGCTTATCCTCCCTCTGATTGGCTCCACTCGCTCCCCCCCTAGAGCGGAGCTAATCCCTTCAAAAAATGCACCCAGCGTCTTCTCGCTGCGGCGACTTCGGCCCTCCCTCCTTAACCCACGCAAGCAGGGTCTTCGCGCCGGGCCGGGCACCCGGTTATGCGCGGGCGGCGGGACCCTGCCCGCGCCCTTATTATTTTGCCTTTTTGCAAATGATATCAAAATCTGCAACATCTTATGGGAGATGGAAAACATGCAGAAAGATCTAACAAATCTTGAAGAACAGCCTAGAGTTTGACAGTTAAGATTTAATGCCAAAAAAATGCAGGGCCATGTACCTGGGCTGCAAAAACCCAAAGGAACAGTACAGTATAGGGAGCAAAGTTCTGTGCATGAAGAAAGAAGGACCAGGGCTGGAGGGTTGTCATAGGATTATCATATATGATTATCTTAAGATTCACAACTCCGTAGACTATACCTTCTAAAGAATACAGTATAAACAAAATAGAGTTGGTCCAGAAGGCAGCTGCTAAAATGGTTGATAGTCTTTGTTGTAAAGCATATGTGGACAGACTTAAAGATCTAAGCATGTATACCCCAGAAGAGAGGCAAGATAGGAGAGATGTTATAGAGACATTTAAATACCTCCCAAGGTATAAATACATGGGAGTAACTCCTTTTTCAATGTAAAGAAAGTTCTGGAATGAGGAGTTGTAGAATGAGGGTGAAAGGGGATATACACAGGAGTAATCTAGGGAAATATTGCTTTACTGGAAAGGCAATGTACCTGTGGATCAATATGGTAGTAGAAACCATAGAGACGGAGTTCAAGAAAGCCTGGGCCAAGCAAAGAGGATCTCGGAGGGACAGGAAGAGATTACAGAGCTAAGCAGTTAGGCCGATTAGATGGTCTGTGTGGTCTTTTTCAGTTTTCTGTGCTTGTGTTTTGCTGTTTCAGTGCTGGGCAGCGCTGCTTTATGTACTCAGAGATTACTCACCGAACAGCATAGAGAACTGTTCCATTAGAAAATAGCCTTATTAGACGGTTCTCCACTGTGACATCATGCAGAAAGGACTTCTTGGAGCCCACAATATAGGTATCAGGAACCCAGAGCAATTCCACAAGTCGAGCATCTAAACTAAAGCTCTTGTTGCCTTGAAAAACCAAACGCTCATCAATCCAACGCTGGCGCAAAAATATTGTGGCTGTGTAATCCTGTAGAAAAGAACATCGACAATTCCCTGTTATATGTTATGTTATAGGATTCAACATAGTAGCTAAAGAATAAGAAATTTGCCATTTGTACAATTTTTTGAAAAATTGAAATGATCAGACCATGAGAGCTACGAAAACATGAGTTTTTCATAGGTAGCAGGGTGTCAGAATATTTTGTAAAGGATCAGATTGGTTAGGATAGGATTTGTAGAGAAATTATGCTCCCTGAGCTGTAATGGGGTTGTACAAAAGAAACAGCCAGTGTAGGCATGTGCAGGGCCAAAGATACATTGTCTTAACTGAAAAAGAGCTAAACCTTTTTTTGTATTTGTCATAATTGTGTGCTTACTCTGTGTACTACAACTTTTTTGTGCGCAAATTAATTATGTGTGCATTAATTCATTGTTGTATTCGTGCACCATCAGTTTGTGCACACGCTCATTTCCAAAATGAGCATGAAATGCATATGTCTAATAGAGTGGTATACAAACAAACAAGGGCGAGCAGAAAGTGGTCACTTGCGCTTTTATTGAAAAACCAAAACCCCGACGCGTTTCGGCGGATGCCTTCATCAAGGGGCTAGAGGAATGCAAACAAATAAATAAAAACATGAAACTCAATAAACCATAATACAACAATAATATAAGTTTAAAATAACCGATCACAAGTAGTATAAAAAGACAATAAATATAATGTAAAATGTAAATCATAATGTACTCACACACTGTATTAGTTCAATACATTAAATGGAGCGCATGAGAATATGTAACCAGTAATGTGATCAATAATGCTGAAAAACAATAAACACATTAAAACATCAAGGCAAATAAAATGCAATAAGTGAACTAATGACTGGACAAACCAGAAAATGGGAAACCCAGACCCAAAAACAACATAAATTAAGACCATTTAAAATGCAATACTAAAATAATGTAACACAAAAGTTACTAATAGAGACATAACTTCAAATGTAAAAAAGATTTATTACTAAACATGGTTTATTGTGACTAAAACAACAATAAAAAGCTATTAAAAAAACATGAGCAGACTTAAAAAATGTAATACAACTAGTGTTGTGATAAGGTGCTACCGTATAAAAATCATGTATAAAGGGTGATTGTGAAATCAGCCTGTCTACCCAGGAGCTAGTTAAAAAATATAATAGATAAATAAAAAAGAATGGTATAGGGGCCACGCTTGGTAACAAAACTGTTGTAATGTAGGAATTGTATAAAATGAATTAAAAGCACCAGAAGAAAAAAATATATATATATTGTGCTTGTATTTAAAAACAATTGAACCATATATTCAAAGGGCAGATACCCACCTTATCAAACAATAAAAAATCAAAAAACATAAAATGTGCTATACCAGGTTTGTCACATAGCAGATGTTAAAAGATTGAATTAAAGGCGTTAAAAACAACGCAGTGCAAAGGACATATATGTAAGATCAACAAATGCTGAGCGATATGCTGTTTGTAGTTAATGTAAGGTAATGTAATGTAAGTTATGTACTGTGTTCCCTGTTTGTACTCCTAGTGTTTTGTTGTGATGTAATGATAATGCAATGTATGTTTCCCTCACCTTTGTTTAACTTTGTGCTGTATTAACCGCTTTGATTGAAGGAAAAGGCGGGATACAAAACATGTTAAATAAATAAATAAATAAAGTTAATGTTTAAACCAAATAATGAGGAACATTCTATATAACTTAACCCCATGCAACCAAGCCCTATTTAGAAAATATGATTGTGCAAAAAACGGCTGGCAATACCGGACATAAGAAAATATAATAATCTCAAGACTAGTAATAAAAAAAGGGGAGAAACCCGGCAGTTTATCATTGCAAAGGTATATAGAGGACACAAGGAAGAAAAAGGGGGACCTTATAGACTGCATTACTGGTATTATATGAAAAAAACATACTTCAAAATGGCATAAAAATGAAAGGGGATGGGGTTGCCCGTTTAATGTAAAATCAAAACTAAAACAATTCAAAGGCATGCCCAAAAATTGCATGGTGTATTCTCATGCAAACAAACCGGCGTGCAACCTAAACTAACACTAGTTAAAAGACCGGTGCTGTTGTAAAAAGAGGGTGCAAGCATGAATGACAAACCGGCAACTCAAACTCGAGCCGAAAATAAAAGCATTCAAAGAAAGCTTCATACAGAATGTTGAATAACAGGATGAACCTGAGTACTGTAGAAATAAAGTCCAAAAGCAACAGTCACACGTATCTTCAGCACTGACACGTACCTACAGCACTGACAGTAACAGCAAAACAATCCTTGGTGAAACGCCGATTTTGGCGTGCTTAAAAGGTCAAAAGACCAAATTAGCATATATGCATATGTAAAGAAAAACCGAATTATAACTCAAGTAGATAAAAATAATAATAATAATAATGAATTAAAAAAGGGCATTCATTCAAAGAAATAAGGCTTGCAAAAAAAATTCAAATAGTATTATTCCAAGAAGGGCACTAATGTTTTAAAAAAACTATGTGGTGAAGCCATACTAAAAATGCTATACTGAGCATGTCATGCAATTAAACGTCAAGGTTGTCAGAGAACCATATTGAATGAAAAATCCTATATGATACCGGGCTTATAATAAACCCTACGAAAGGACCACATTAAATGAAAAAACTTATATGATACCGGGCTTATAATAAACCTTATGAAAGGAGAGAGCTGTGCAATCAAGCCGAGAAAAATGAGAAACGTACGAAAGTGTTACATCTTTCAAAGGCAAGCCGCTGGTGATAATGATTGTTAAAAACCAAATGCCAGAAGGGCAAAGAGAGGGGCTAACCACGGGGAAGAGACACATAAAAAAATCCAGGTATCATAAAAAACTATAGTTAAAACAATTATTTGTAAAGAATAGTGCCAAGAACAATAAACAAACTATATAAACCATCGCACATTTAAGAAAAACAGGCTCTATGCCCATATCTGTATGGACAAATAGAGCCATAATGCAAAATGTGGAATCCAACAAAATGAGGCAAAAAATAATTTGAGGCAAAAAATCAATCTGTGACAACAAAATGGAAATGCATACCCATAAAAAAGCAGAAGTCAGACCCAATAAGGCAGATGTGAATATCTCAAGGAAAAGGGATACTCGAGATATGGAAAGAAACTATTGCACTTAAAAACATAAACATAAATTAAACACACTGTCATACTTTTATTACAAAAAAACCTCCAAAATTGGATGTAAACATCAAAACGTGAAAAAAAGGGGGGGGGGAAGGGGGAGGGATGAAGGAAGAGGAGGAGGAAAGGAAGGGGATGGGGGAGGGAGGGGGGAGGGGAGAGGAAGAGAGGAAAGAAGGGGAGAAGGGGAAAGGGGGGAAGGAGGGGGAAGGGGAAAAGGGGAAAGGAAAGGGGAGGAAGGGGGAGGGAAGGGGGGAGGGGGAAGGGGTGGAAAGGCGGGAGGGGGAGGGGGGAAAGGAAAGGGGGAAGGGGGAGGGGGAAGAAGTGGGGAAGAGGGAAAAAGGGGAAGGGGAGGGAGGAGAGGGGAAGGGGAGGGGGGACAGGAGAAAGGGGGAGGGGGAAAAAGGGGGGGGGGGGAGGCAGGGGGAAGGAAGAAAGAAAGAGGGAAGGGGGAAAAAAAGGGGGGAAAAGGGAAGGGGGAGGGAGAGAACCACCAACACTTTCAAAACCCTGCAGAAATCAGGAAACTGCATAAAAAGGACTATGGTTATAAAAACACAGATAAATTAAACTCTTGATTGAGACCAAAGGGTTCAAGGGACTGTAGCTCATAGATAAAGCGTTGTTCTAATCTGAGAAGAATCTGATCCAAGTTGCCGCCTCGCCAGTGGGGATGTACAACTTTTATGACGAAAAACTTCAGATCAGAAACCAGATGACCTCTTATGTTCAATAATGCGTGTCTTAATAGGACGAGTGGTTTTCCCAACATAGAGGAGCTTACAAGGACACATAACAACGTATATGACATTGCTCGTAAAAAAAATTAGAAAATTAAAAAAGGTAAGCACGGTTTTCAGACAGATCTCTTCCGTAAACCAACTGATCGTAACACTTTATTGCGTTATGACAGCTTCCACAATAAGTCATTAAAAAATAATTTACCTTACGGTCAGTTTTTACGTATTAAGCGATTATGCACTTTAGATCAAGATTTTGAACACCATGCTGCTAATATGATCAACAGGTTCAAAGAAAGAGGTTATCCTGCACACGTTATTCAAGAGGCATATGGTAAAGCTAAATCTTCCAATAGGAATGAGCTTCTTAAAAAACATACACCTCCGAAGGAAGATCGTGTAGTATGTGCCTTAACCTTTTCATCATTTTCTAAAGAGATTTCGTCCCTTCCCATGCTGGCACACAAATCTCTTATGATTGCATATAAAAGGAACCATAATATTAAGAATATTTTAGTTCCATCAGCTCTCGTTAAACCCAAACCAGCCATAAAAATAAAAGGTCATTTCACATGTGGACGGTGCTTTGTCTGTTTGAATGCGTTGTCAACTAAAGAGTTTTTTGTACATCCAACCACTACTAAGAGGTTTTTCTTAAACCATTACTCTAACTGCACTACGAGCAATGTCATATACGTTGTTATGTGTCCTTGTAAGCTCCTCTATGTTGGGAAAACCACTCGTCCTATTAAGACGCGCATTATTGAACATAAGAGTTGTTTAAGCAGACGAGTTGAAGATAAACCCTTAGTTCAGCATTGGATCACAAAAGGTCATCTGGTTTCTGATCTGAAGTTCTTCGTCATAAAAGTTGTACATCCCCACTGGCGAGGCGGTAACTTGGATCAGATTCTTCTCAGATTAGAACAACGCTTTATCTATGAGCTACAGTCCCTTGAACCCTTTGGTCTCAATCAAGAGTTTAATTTATCTGTGTTTTTATAACCATAGTCCTTTTTATGCAGTTTCCTGATTTCTGCAGGGTTTTGAAAGTGTTGGTGGTTCTCTCCCTCCCCCTTCCCTTTTCCCCCCCTTTTTTCCCCCCTTCCCTCTTTCTTTCTTCTTCCCCCCCTTTTCCCCATCCCCCTTTCCCCCTTCCCCCTCCCCTTCCCCTCTCCTCCTTCCCCTTCCCCTTTTTCCCTCTTCCCCCCCTCTTCCCCCTCCCCCTCCCCCTTCCCCCTTTCCTTTCCCCCTCCCCCTCCCGCCTTTCCACCCCTTCCCCCTCCCCCCTTCCTCCCCTTTCCTTTCCCCTTTTCCCCTTCCCCCTCCTTCCCCCCTTTCCCCTTCTCCCCTTCTTTCCTCTCTTCCTCTCCCCTCCCCCCTCCCTCCCCCATCCCCTTCCTTTCCTCCTCCTCTTCCTTCCTCCCTCCCCCTTCCCCCCCTTTTTTTCACGTTTTGATGTTTACATCCAATTTTGGAGTTTTTTCTGTAATAACAGTATGACAGTGTGTTTAATTTATGTTTATGTTTTTAAGTGCAATAGTTTCTTTCCATATCTCGAGTATCCCTTTTCCTTGAGATATTCACATCTGCCTTATTGGGTCTGACTTCTGCTTTTTTATGGGTATGCATTTCCATTTTGTTGTCACAGATTGATTTTTTGCCTTAAATTATTTTTTGCCTCATTTTGTTGGATTCCACATTTTGCATTATGGCTCTATTTGTCCATACAGATATGGGCATAGAGCCTGTTTTTCTTAAATGTGCGATGGTTTATATAGTCTGTTTATTGTTCTTGGCACTATTCTTTACAAATAATTGTTTTAACTATAGTTTTTTATGATACCTGGATTTTTTTATGTGTCTCTTCCCCGTGGTTAGCCCCTCTCTTTGCCCTTCTGACATTTGGTTTTTAACAATCATTATCACCAGCGGCTTGCCTTTGAAAGATGTAACACTTTTAGTGAGGCCGCGGGCAGGGTCCCGGCGGCCGTCGTTAACTGGGCGCGCGGCCCGGTGCGGGGACCCTGCGCGTGGCCGCGGCTGAAGGCGCGTGGTGGGGGAATTAGTTTAAACCCATTGGCTCCCGGCGAATGCATTCGCTTGGGAGCCAATGGGAAGCGGCCGGGGGAGCGCATCTTGGGAGGAGAGGCAGAGGCTGGGCACTTCACGTGTGCAGCCTCTGCTGAAGACCTGCGTGGTGCTGGCTTCTGTTCTTCCTGCCTGGGGGCCTGCGGCGGCGGCGTATCTGTGCGATTGCCTGGTGTGGTCGTTGGTGCGGCGGTGGCTGGGTGTTCGTGGTCAGCGCTATTGCTTGAAGGCAGGTGCTGTTAGCTGATCAGGTGGAGGCTGGGGTACATGGGCCCGCGGAGGGTTTTTTGCTCGGCAGTGAGTGGCTGAGCGCTGGGGTGGGGTGCGGGCCTTGAGCCTGTCTGGGAGGTGGTGATTACTGGAAGGGTGGGTTTTTAGCCCTGACTGGCAGTAGCGGTCGCACTAATCAACATAACAAAAATAATAAGAAAAGTTAAAAAGGGGAGAATTAAAGTTTATTGTTTAAGTTGCTGCATTTGATTCGGACTTATGCCGCCACGTGGGGGTCGAGGGGGAAGGGCAAGGGGGCAGGGCAGGTCTGCGGGTCGTCGGCCTGTGCCCTCCAGGGCTGGGGGGGGGGTGTGGGGGAGGTTGAGGGGTGGTGGAGGGTTCAGCTGGAGAAGGGGGGTTGCGTGGGGGCATGCCGGTTAGAAGGGGGGTCTCGAGGGGCCGGGGGTTGGCGCAGGGGCGTGGGAGCTCTCGGGGGGAGCAGAGGGCATCTGTTGGGGGGGGCTCAGAAGGGGAAAGCGAGGGGAAATGTGAGCACGCAACGGAGGGTGCGGCGGGCTAGCGCTGTTATGCCTGGGAATGGGGAGGCTCTGGGTGCGGGTGCCGGGGGGAGTATAGTTGGGGGGGATGGCGGTGCTGGGGGGGTCGATGCTTTTGGTAGCACAGTGCAGGGGCAGAGCGGTGCGTTGCCGGTAGGTGGGGCTCCTGGCTTTCCGGGGGTGCCTCCTGCGGCAGTGTGGCCATCTGTTCCAGGGGGCTATATGCCTGTGAGGGGACCTTCGCCTTGGGACCACTGGGTGAGCGGGGGCCAGGGCACTTCGTCAGCTGATTGGCGAGCGCCATGGTCCCCCATGTGGCCTTCGGCAGGTTCCCCCCCTGTTTTTTCGTTTTTGTCTCCGCAGGTTCAGGGGATGACGCAGCCTCAGTGGGGACTTGGTACCGGGAGCCCGGATTGGATTCCGGCGGCGGATGGTGGTGGCATGGCACTGAGAAGTTCCGCGGAGGTGGAGGCTGATGGAGTTCAGGACGCTGCAGCTCGGCACGGCGGGAGGCGTCGCCAAGGGGAGCAAGATTCTACTTTGCCTTCTGCGCCGGATGGACAGGCCACTGGTGAGTTGTCTGGGGACCAGGGTGGGGATTTGTCGCACCCGTTGGCGCTGGGCAGTGCGGGGCGCGGGGCACGGAAGAAGAGGCGTTGCTCTTGCCGTTGGCGTCGTAGTTCCGATTCTTCTTCTTCTTCCTCTTCCTCTTCGGAAGAGTCTTCTGCGTCTTCCTTAGGTGAGGTCGCGAGGCAGGATGTCGATGCTGGCGGGCCGTTGGGGTCTAGGTTGGGAGGGAGGGCCCCGTCGGTGGTGGCATTCCCAGAGTTGTGGGAAGGGGTTCCGAAGAAGCTGCATAGGAAAATTCGGAAGCGACGGTACATCGATATTTTTAGGTTGTTGGAGGGCAGGAAGAGGTCCGGGGAGAGCCGGAAAAAACGAAAGGAGGATGAGAAGGCGGGTTGGATTCGGAAGGTGGCACGCAATGTGGTAAACTGTACACGGGCGTTTCTGCGCCTGGCCAGCATGTGGGGGCATTATTCGCCGGAACATTATGGTATGTTGCTGGCGTATGCTGATTCTATTTTGGAAGCCTCGCAAACGCACGAGGGTTGGGCGTGGTTAAACTATGACAAAAAGTTTCGGGATAAGATGGAGCAGAATAGACTTTTGTCATGGGGCACGCAAGACATCAACCTTTGGTTGACTCAAATGTCTGCGAGATCGGGCTTAGCCACTGGGGGAGAGGGGGCATAGCGGGTCCTTACGGGGGGGGGGCGTTCCTTTCGATCGGCGGGGGGTGGCTTGCAAACGAAGGTCGGGTCGGGGGGTGGCAGCGACGTGTGCTGGCGTTTTAACAGGACCACCTTCCCCTTTCCGGACTGCAAATTCAAGCACCTATGTTCAGTTTGTGGCGGTGGACACTCTGCTGTTAAGTGCAGTAGAAGAGGGCCCGAGGCGCCACTGGGCCGGGACCCAAGGCCCAATGAGTGGGGCTGCTTGGCCCCGACTCCGGTGCGTTTGGAATCCTTGTGGGGTTGGCTGCAGCAATACCCGCGGAAGCGGGATGGGGAGGTGTTGGGGACGGGTTTCTAGTTGGGTTTTGTTATCCCGGTTCGGGGTGTGGTGAAGGCTAATAGAGCCAGGAATTCGCCTTCGGTTCGACGGTTTGCAGCCGTGGTGCAGGACAAATTGGCAGCTGAGTTGATGTTGGGCCGGATCGCTGGTCCGTTTATTGATCCGCCTTTCCCGGATATGGTGATTTCTCCTTTGGGGATTGTGCCTAAGAAAGCGCCGGGAAAGTTTCGGCTCATTCACAATCTGTCCTGTCCATCGGGTGCGTCGGTGAATGATCATATCCCGCGGGAGCTATGCTCGGTGCGGTATGCGTCTTTTGACAGGGCGGCTGAGATGGTGAGGGCGGCCGGGCGGACGGCGTGGATGGCGAAGGTGGATATTGAGTCCGCATTCTGTTTGTTGCCGGTTCATCCGTCCTCTTTTCCGTTGTTGGGTTTTCATTTTCGGGGGAGGTATTATTTTGATAAGTGTATGCCTATGGGCTGCTCTGTTTCCTGTTCTTACTTCGAGAAGTTCAGCACGTTTTTGCAGTGGGCGTTGTGTCAGAAGACGGGACTGCGGAATGTGGTACATTACCTGGATGATTTCCTGTTCATAGGTTCGACCCATTCCGATGAGTGTCAGAAACTGTTAGCTGGGTTCCAGGAGCTATCGCTAGATTTGGGTGTGCCGTTAGCGGTGGAGAAGACGGAAGGGCCTACAACCAGGCTCACCTTCCTGGGTGTGGAATTGGACTCTGTTGAGATGATCGCGCGGTTGCCACCTGAGAAGGTGGCTAGTTTACGTGCGTTGGTCGCTAACGTCCTCTTGTCCTCTAAAATCACCTTGCGCGAGATGCAAGCCTTGCTGGGATCTCTGAATTTTGCCTGTCGGGCAGAGTTTTTTCCAGGCGACTAGCTGCTTCGACGGCTGGGGTGCGGAAGCCGCACCACCGGATCAGAGTTACCGAACTGATGAGGGCAGATCTTCGGGTTTGGAGCCGCTTTTTGGAGGATTTTAATGGGACGTCAGTTTTGCTGGGAGCGGAGGTGTCCAGCGCGGAGTTGGAGCTGTTCACGGATGCGGCAGGGGGCACTGGATTCGGGGTTTACTTCAGTGGGGCTTGGTGTGCGCATCGGTGGCCCCAGAACTGGCATGATTCGGGTTTGACCTCTAACATCACCTTCCTGGAGTTGTTCCCGATTTTGGTTGTTCTGAATTTGTGGCCGGATCGGTTACGGGAGAGACGAATAGTGTGGTGGTGTGATAATGAGGCTGTGGTTAGCGTCGTTAATCATTTCTCACCCAAATGCTTGCAGGTGACTAGGTTGATGCGCGAAGTGATATTAGCCTGTTTATATTTGAATGTATCTGTTCGTGCCCGGCACATTCCTGGTTGCAAGAATCAGATCGCTGATGCTCTTTCTCGTTTTCAGTGGGATCGGTTTCGTGCACTGGCCCCAGAGGCGGACGCAGAAGGATCCATAGTCCCCGAGACATTGTGGAGCATTGGCCTGGAGAGATGCTGAGCCTACTGCGAAGTTCGGTAGCGACCGGGACCTGGTTGGCGTATCAGCGTGGTTGCGACCAGGTGGCTGGGTTTCTGTGTGAGAAGGGGTGGCTGGCGGGTAGGGTGCCTGATGCCCTCATTGGTAGTTATATAGCGGATGCCAGAGGGCGCGGTCTGTCTAGAACGGTGGTTCGCTCGCAGCTGGCGGGGTTTAACTTTTTTGCGGGCGCTGTGGGCTGGGGAGGGGCTGCCAGGGGAGTCTTGGCACGTCGCCATCTGCGTGGGTGGGAACGGCTTTGGCCGTCCCCCGCGGATCTCCGCAAGCCTATTACGCACGAGCTGCTTGTGCGCCTCCTGGCGGTATTGCCTCAGGTGGCTTCTTCGCCTTTTGAGGTTGTACTATTCCGGGCTGTTTTTTGTCTCGCTTTTTTCAGGGCTTTTCGTATGGGGGAACTGGTGACGAATTCGAGCAGGCTGGGGGCCGGAGGAGGTTTACACAGACATCATGTGCATTTGGAGGGCGGCCGGATGCGGATCCTTTTGGAGAAGTCCAAGACGGATCAGCGAGGCCGGGGTTTGTGGGTCATATTGCGGGAGGTCGCGGGTCTCATTTCGTGCCCTGTGCGTGCGGTGAGGAAGTACTTGCAGGTGCGTCCGGAGCGGGTTGGAGTTCTTTTTCTGCATAAGAATGAATGGGTGTTGACCCGTTTCCAGGTAGCGGCGGTGCTTAGGCTGGCGCTGGGTTCCTTGGGGGAGGGCCCCTCGTGCTTTGCCCCTCACTCGTTTCGTATCAGCGCGGCTACCAGTGCGGCGGGGGCCGGAATGTCTGCTGATGAAGTTAGGAGTATAGGTCGGTGACGGTCTCGGGCTTTCAAGGGTTACATATGGTTATGAGGGGTTGGCTCGGTGGGGGTGGGGGTATACTAACTGTTCATTTGTTTTTCAGATGGGGGTGTCGAGCCTGGTGGTGCCTGGGTGGTTGGTCATTCCTTTGTCCACTGGGCTAGTCAGCGTGCTGCCATTCGGCCTGGGGGCCTGAATTTGCAGATGGATCCTGCGGTGGTGTCAGTCTCATGGCTGGGGCAGCGAGGCCTCCGTTGGCTGCAGCTGCTACCTTTGCTTCGGCACCACATGAGGACGTCGCGGCAACCGGCGGTGCTGATTCTGCATTTAGGGGGCAATGACCTTGTCTCTTGGTCCTGTCGTCAGCTGATTCAAGCGGCACAGGACGACTTGGCAGTGGTTTTGCAACTGTTCCCTGGGACAATTTTGTTGTGGTCGGATATTATCCCTCGGCCGGCCTGCAGGAGCCAGCGACGTTGGTCGAGGGGGCTGACTAAAATAAACTGTCAGATTGGTCGGTGGGTTTGTGGGAACGGGGGTTATCAGATTATGCACTCATGGGTGGAGGTGGGGTGCGCTGGTCTTTATAGGAGTGATGGCGTCCATTTGTCCCCAGTTGGCATGGACCTGCTCCTTAACGATTGGCAGGAGGCATTAGAGTATGTTGTTTTGCGGGATAGCCGCTGGTCGCAGCTTTAGGTTTGGGGGGGGCGGCGCATCGACAGGTCTGTCGTATGTGCCGGTGGCGGGATCCCGGAGGTTCCGGGGTCCGGTGCCTCAAGGTACACTTGGGCGGGGGTTGGGGTGCCCCTGACCCGGATAAACCCTGGCCGGCTTTTGCTATGGGCATGGCGAAGTCGGGAAAAGGGAGGGAAAACTTGCCGGGGGGAAGTGTAGGGCCGTAGCGGTGGTAGGCACTTTGCTAAGGCATGGCTGGTGTGGTACTACTCCGCTATGGGGCCTGATTATGGTTTTGTGGTTGGAATATTGTTAATATTTAATATTTAATAAAGCTGCGACAAGTTTTTGTTCCAAGAAAGTGGGGTGGTGTTTTCTTGAAAGTCGGGGGGCTGGTGGGCAGTGAAAGGGGGGGGTGGGGGTGGAGGGGGGGACAGGATATTGGTGGCAGGGCCCGGAGCACCGGGTACGCTTGCCTCGGTTATTAGTGAGGCCGCGGGCAGGGTCCCGGCGGCCGTCGTTAACCAGGCGCGCGGCCTGGTGCGGGGACCCTGCGCGCGGCCGCGGCTGAAGGCGCATGGTGGGGGAATTAGTTTAAACCCATTGGCTCCCGGCGAATGCATTCGCTCGGGAGCCAATGGGAAGCGGCCGGGGGAGCGCATCTTGGGAGGAGAGGCAGAGGCTGGGCACTCCGCATGTGCAGTCTCTGCTGAAGACCTGCGTGGTGCCGGCTTCCCTCCCGCCCTCCCTTGGGACTAGATCTGAGGGTGTTAGCTCTGGGGTGTTGCAGCTTGGGGGGGGGAGTGGGTGGGATCCCGGAGGTTCCGGGGTCCGGTGCCTCAAGGTACACTTGGGCGGGGGTTGGGGTGCCCCTGACCCGGATAAACCCTGGCCGGCTTTTGCTATGGGCATGGCGAAGTCGGGAAAAGAGAGGGAAAACTTGCCGGGGGGAAGTGTAGGGCCGTAGCGGTGGTAGGCACTTTGCTAAGGCATGGCTGGTGTGGTACTACTCCGCTATGAGGCCTGGTTATGGTTTTGTGGTTGGAATATTGTTAATAGTTAATATTTAATAAAGCTGCGACCAGTTTTTGTTCCAAGAAAGTGGTGTGGTGTTTTCTTGAAAGTCGGGGGGCTGGTGGGCAGTGAAAGGGGGGGGTGGGGGGTGGAGGGGGGGGGACGGGATATTGGTGGCAGGGCCCGGAGCACCGGGTATGCTTGCCTCGGTTATCGTACGTATCTCGTTTTTCTCGGCTTGATTGCACAGCTCTCTCCTTTCGTAAGGTATATTATAAGCCCGGTATCATATAAGATTTTTCATTTAATATGGTCCTTTCGTAGGGTTTATTATAAGCCCGGTATCATATAGGATTTTTCATTCAATATGGTTCTCTCACAACCTTGACGTTTAATTGCATGACATGCTCAGTATAGCATTTTTAGTATGGCTTCACCACATAGTTTTTTTAAAACATTAGTGCCCTTCTTGGAATAATACTATTTGAATTATTTTTGCAAGCCTTATTTCTTTGAATGAATGCCCTTTTTTAATTCATTATTATTATTATTATTTTTATCTACTTGGGTTATAATTCGGTTTTTCTTTACATATGCATATATGCTAATTTGGTCTTTTGACCTTTTAAGCGCGCCAAAATCGGCGTTTCACCAAGGGTTGTTTTGCTGTTACTGTCAGTGCTGTAGGTACGTGTCAGTGCTGAAGGTACGTGTGACTGTTGTTTTTGGACTTTATTTCTACAGTACTCAGGTTCATCTTGTTATTCAACATTCTGTATGAAGCTTTCTTTGAATGCTTTTACTTTCGGCTCGAGTTCGAGTTGCCGGTTTGTCATTCATGCTTGCACCCTCTTTTTACAACAGCACCGGTCTTTTAACTAGTGTTAGTTTAGGTTGCACGCCGGTTTGTTTGCATGAGAATACACCATAAAATTTTTGGGCATGCCTTTGAATTGTTTTAGTTTTGATTTTACATTAAACGTGCAACCCCATCCCCTTTCATTTTTATGCCGTTTTGAAGTATGTTTTTTTCATATAATACCAGTAGTGCAGTGTATAAGGTCCCCCTTTTTCTTCCTTGTGTCCTCTATATACCTTTGCAATGATAAACTGCCGGGTTTCTCCCCTTTTTTTATTACTAGTCTTGTGATTATTATATTTTCTTATGTCCGGTATTGCCAGCCGTTTTTTGCACAATCATATTTTCTAAATAGGGCTTGGTTGCATGGGGTTAAGTTATATAGAATGTTCCTCATTATTTGGTTTAAACATTAACTTTATATGTATTGGTCAGCATTTGCTGATCTTACATATATGTCCTTTGCACTGCGTTGTTTTTAACGCCTTTAATTCAATCTTTTAACATCTGCTATGTGACAAACCCGGTATAGCACATTTTATGTTTTTTTATTTTTTATTGTTTGATAAGGTGGGTATCTGCCCTTTGAATATATGGTTCAATTGTTTTTAAATACAAGCACAATATATATTTTGAGTATGGCTCAAATGTTTTTAAATACAAGCACAATATATATATATATTTTATTTTCTTCTGGTGCTTTTAATTCATTTTATACAATTCCTACATTACAACAGTTTTGTTACCAAGCGTGGCCCCTATACCATTCTTTTTTATTTATCTATTATATTTTTTAACTAGCTCCTGGGTAGACAGGCTGATTTCACAATCACCCTTTATACATGATTTTTATACGGTAGCACCTTATCACAACACTAGTTGTATTACATTTTTTAAGTCTGCTTATGTTTTTTTAATAGCTTTTTATTGTTGTTTTAGTCACAATAAACCATGTTTAGTAATAAATCTTTTTTACATTTGAAGTTATGTCTCTATTAGTAACTTTTGTGTTACATTATTTTAGTATTGCATTTTAAATGGTCTTAATTTATGTTGTTTTTGGGTCTGGGTTTCCCATTTTCTGGTTTGTCCAGTCATTAGTTCACTTATTGCATTTTATTTGCCTTGATGTTTTAATGTGTTTATTGTTTTTCAGCATTATTGATCACATTACTGGTTACATATTCTCATGCGCTCCATTTAATGTATTGAACTAATACAGTGTGTGAGTATATTATGATTTACATTTTACATTATATTTATTGTCTTTTTATACTACTTGTGATCGGTTATTTTAAATTTATATTATTGTTGTATTATGGTTTATTGAGTTTCATGTTTTTATTTATTTGTTTGCATTCCTCTAGCCCCTTGATGAAGGCATCCGCCGAAACGCGTCGGGGTTTTGGTTTTTCAATAAAAGCGCAAGTGACCACTTTCTGCTCGCCCTTGTTTGTTTGTTTGGACTCTCTGCGAGTCAGTGCTCTTTTTTGTGTCTAATAGAGTGGTATAGCCAGGGCTGATTTTTTGGTGGGCCTGAGGTTAACTTGGGTGGGTCCTAGGCAGTGCAGATGTCGATCCGCTTCCAGTTCTCCTCAAGTGGCTTATGCTGCTGCTGTTGACTGGTTGGGCCTGATTCCAAAATAAGGGAATGGGATATATCCAAGGATTTTGGGAGCTCTGCAGTCTGATCTTTTCAGTTCTTCCTTAGAGTCAGAAGTAGTCCAGAAGAACTAGAAACAGGCAGATATGGTTTCTCTCCACAAAGTCAGCCCCAGGGCCCGTCCAGGCTGACCTGTGCCTACATCCTTGCTGCAATGCAAATTTGAAGATCTTATTTGAGGCAGTGAACTCATAAAGAAAGATAGTGGAGCATAATCATATTAATTTTACAGCATACAATCCATAAAAATAAAAGTGAAAAAGGCCCAGAACCCACCCTACCCTGCTGAGACAGGATACTGGAATCTGGAAAACTAGTAACACTGGATTGTTAACTTTGTGCCATTAACTTTTCTGGAACACAATAGTCCATCAGTAATTTTCGAATATACCAAGCTCCATGAGGATATGTTTGAAAACTGGCTTATGCAAATATTTAGAAACATGATAGCAGATGAAGACCATACGGCCTATCCAGTCTGCTCTGCCATACAAACTACTAAGCTCTACAGTTCTTTTTTTTCTTTTAGAGATCTTCTGTGTTGGTCCCATGCTTTCTTGAATTCAGATACTGTCCTCATCTCTACTTCCTCCACTGGGAGACTATTCCATGCATCTACCACTATTTCTATAAAGAAATATTTCCACAAATTACTCTTGAATCTATTCCCGTTCACCTTCATTCTATGCCCCGTTCAATTGAAAGAGGCTCTCTTCTTGTGTATTTATGCCATTGAGGTATTTAAAGTCTCTATCATATCTCTTCTCTCCCGTCTTTATTCTAAAGTATACATATCGAGATATTTAAATCTTTTCTCATATGCCTTATGATGAAGCCCACTGACCATTTTGGTAGCCACCCTCTGTATTTATTCCATCCTATTTATATCCTTTTGAAAGTGCAGTCTTCAGAATTGCACACAATACTCTAAATGAGGTCTCACCAAAGACTTATACAGAGGTATTATTACCTTCTTTCTTCTGCTGGCCATTCCTCTCCCTATGCACCCAAGCATCCTTCTGGCTTTCGCCGTTGCATCTTCTGCCTGATAAACCACTTTATGATCATCAGACACCATCGCCCCTAGGTACCGCTCTTCTTTCATGGAAAGAAGTACTTCACCCCCTGTGGAACCCAATTCTATCAGGGGCACATCCGGGCTGTCTGGACGGCCTTTGGAAGGACGGGCCCGTTTGGACGTGATTCTGCACCGTGTGAGAAAGACGCTCCTGCAGGTGCAGGATCGAGCTCAGAGACGGCCTGGCATGCCCTTGCTGCACTGTGGGGACATCCTCACCGCCTGCCGACCCGCTCGCCAGTGCACTAAACTCTTCAACCCTGCCACCCTGTGGGATGTGCAGCCCTGCTATCCTCCTCTTAGAATCGGAACCATGGAGGCCAATTCTGTAGGTGCACATCCAGGCCGTCCAGATGTCCAGGAAGCCGGATGGCTCGGAGATGCAACTGATTCTGCTCCCGCGGGGGCTAGATGGCCCTGCGGGAGCAGAATCATGGCATTGGGCCTGGACCTCCAGGACGTGCCCCAATTCCAGCACCCTGGATGTCCAGATAATTCCTCAGCTAGTTCAGCGTGGCTCCTTTATGGAGCCGTAGTGCTGTGGCGCCTCATTGCATGGCACCATGGCTCCATGCTGGAGCCCCGATTGCTGGAAGACACAGCAAAGTCCATTTCCCAGCTGCCTGACCCCTGATCAGGCCAGCTGGGGCCGGGCAGTGGGGAACCCCCTGCCCCTGCCTACCTCCTTCTTGTGGCCCTGAGATCTGGTTTGCTGCCGTCTAGGGGACGTATTCCACCTCTGAGGTGGAATAAGTCCCCCGTTCAAATTTCTGACCCCAGACATACAGGGCCAACCCTGGAACTGGCCCTGTATGTCCAGGGTCAGGTTCCCGGCCACTCCTCACCCTCGCTTCTCCTACGGCCTACCCCTCCTGTCCAGGAAAAGAGCTCCCCGCACATCTTGCCAGTATGTGTGGGGCGCTCTGTTTGTGGAATCGGCACTCTAGCATTTAGCAGGGATGGATGTCCAAACCAGACGTCCATCCCCGCTAAATGCTGATCAGAATCTACCCCATAGTGTTTTGCATGCTAAGTCTGTCCTTGCGTTTTGGCTCTGCCAAATTGCTCCACCCACTAAACCTGAGAATACCAAAGTGATATCCATGGTAAAGTTTAAAGTGATTTTTTCCTGAGGCGTGTCAGTGCAGGCCAAATATGCACACATAAGGAGCATGCCGTGCTCCTAGACACACTCCTTTGCATAGCTGGATCTTTTCTATATGTTCTGTTTATGTTTTTGCTAGCAGTTTATTAGGTTTTAGTGTTATATCTGTCATTCCAGGAAATATTGGTCATCATCACAATCTGCTCTCCTACTCCCATAAGTACAGAACTATTGTCAAACAAACTTGCACGTTACAATACACTTAGAAATGGTCAACTCAACACCAGATCGCTGCAAAGTAAGTGTGCATTGGTTGCTGATTTATTTCCTTTATATCATTTAGATATTTTGGAAATATTTAAGTCCTGTCCTTTTTATCAGAATCTTGCCCTTCTAATTTTTTTTTTTTAGCGTCTAACCATCCTCTTCACTGTGGTGTGGTGTTTTCCTTTCATACCAACCATAAACCACATGCTAGAACAAATTATTTCGCTTAATACCTCCTATTTTGATGTTCTAACCATTCACATTAATGGAGACCTTCCTCTTTACAGTCTCCTTATTTGTCAATCTCCTCCACATTCCCATCACAAACTCTCATCATTGATTGTTGATTTTTCTATTCATGTTGTTGTTGTTGTTAAGTGCCGTCGAGTTGGAGTCGACTCATGGCGACCCTCTGGATAGCTATCCTAAATTGTGTTTGGTCTTGAGTCAGGCGGCTCATTGTTGACAGACTGGTACCCGTAGCTGCTGTTATTGTATCAATCCATCTCATTGCTGGCCTTCCTCTTTTGCGTTGACCTTCTATTTTGCCAAGCATGATGTCTTTCTCTAATGATCTCTCTCTTCGCATGATGTGTCCAAAGTATGAAAGTCGAAGTCTTGTCATCTGAGCTTCTAAAGAAAGCTTACGTTTGATTTCCTCTAGTACCAACTGGTTTGTTCTTCGGGCAGTCCATGGTATACACAGTATTCGCCGCCAGCACCATAATTCAAAGGCATCAATTTTCTTCCTGTCTATCTTTTTCACTGTCCAGCTTTCACATCCATATGATGTTATTGAAAATACCATGGCTTGAACAAGTTGAATCTTTGTATGGAGAGAGACATCTCTGCTCTTGAGAATCTTATCTAGGTCTTTCATAGCCATTCTGCCAAGAGCAATTTGTCGTCTGATTTCTTGACTACTTGTTGCTTCTTTATTGATAGTTGATCCAAGTAGGTTAAAGTTGTTCACGATTTCAATTTCTTCTCCTTCAATGATGAACCTGTTGATTATTTATTTATTTATTTTCTCTTATATACCGCGCTATTCTGCATCAGTGCGGTTTACATTGAACAAACTGAAATTACATTGAACAGGGCATTATAACTTGGAGATAACTATTTTACAGGGAACATGGGCTATGGAGGGTTAAGTGGCTTGCCCAAGACCACAAGGAGCACCTGTGGGACTGGAAACCCCAGTCCTTCCGGCCCAAGGTTGCTGTCCTCTAGTGGGATTTGAACCCCCGACCTTCGGGCCTGAAGTACCTTGCCCCAACCACTAGGCCACTCCTCCACTCCATATGCCAGTTGTCATGAGCTTTGTCTTCTTTACATTAAGGTGCAGGCCCATTTTGAGACTATGTTGTTTGATTGTGAGAAGCAAATGTTTCAGATCATCTTCACTTTCAGCCAGTAATGTGGTATCATCAGCATAGCGAAGGTTGTTGATGAGTCTTCCACCAATCTTCACACCTCTGTTGTCTTCATACAATCCTGCTTCTCTGATGATTTGTTCTGCATATAAATTAAACAGGTACTGACTCTTTACTTGTCTTAGATGACCCAAATTTCCAGTCAGCTGAATTGTATTTCCTCTTTCTTAAATGATATGGGCTTTTCACTCTTAGCTACCTCATCCACTTACCAATGGTGGGCACTGCTTGGACATGATAGCATTTAGGCACTGTTTATGTCCTAAGAACTCCTTACTTATTTCAATATTCTCTTGGACTGATTACTTTTTGGTTGTCTTTAACTGTCTGGTCACTGTAAAACCTACATCTTTTAACTCAGGTATATTTTCTTCTCGCAAAACTGCAGGGATCAATACAGAATCTTTTCTTTCGGAGTGTTAAAAACTTCTGGATAATTTGTCCTTAGATGTCTCTCTCCATACAAAGATTCAATGTCCAAGCCATGGTATCTTCAATAACGTCATATGGATGCGAAAGTTGGACAGTGAAAAAAATAGACAGGAAGAAAATCAATGCCTTTGAATTATGGTGCTGGTGACAAATACTGTGTATACTATAGACTGCCTGAAGAACAAATCAGTCAGTACTAGAGCAGATCAAACTTAAGCTTTAATTAGAAATTCAGATGACAAGACTTAGATTTTTATATTTGGGCACATCATGCGAAGAGAGATCATTAGAGAAAGACACAGGGGTATGTTTACTAAACAGCGGTAGCGGCTTCCGTGCGATATCGGAGCCGTGCCCCACTGAAGTCAATGGGGCTGCAGCTTCAATATCGCACAGAAGCCACTACTGCCGTTTAGTAAACATACCCCACAGAGTTGCCAAGTTACCCAGATCCAGGAATGAGATTTTAAGCCAATCCGGATGGACCTCATTCTGTGTCCCGCCTCTGATCAATCAGATGTCCAGATAGGGGAAGACAAAGATTTCCTGCACCCAAAGAAAAGCGGCTAGGACCACCACACATTTTGTTAAAACTCTTGGAGCGGACACCAATTCGAAAGGTAGAACCCTGTATTGATAGTGATGTCTGCTGATGATGAAGTTGAGGTACTGCTGGTGCAAGGTGTGAATGAGGATGTGGGTATAGGCATCTTTTAGATATAAGGAGCATAGACAATCTTCCCGCTGGAGGTAGGACAGCAACGTTCCAAGGGATACCATCTTGAACTTCTCTCCCACTAGGAAGCAATTGAGATTGTGGAGATCCAGAATAGGACAGAATCCGCCAGTTTTCTTGGGAACCAGGAAGTAGCGTGAGTAGAATCCCTTTCCTGATTGAGACGGTGGGACAACCTCCACTGCTCTTGCAAGAGCCTTAAGATCTTGCTGAAGAAGTTCCTGATGGTAAGATTCTAAAGGGTACTCCCCTGAAAAGAACTGGGAAGGAGGGAGGGTCTGATCAAAGTGTAGGAGGTAGCCTTCCTTTACTACTTGTAGAGCCCATTGTCCTGAACCCATTGCTCTGACGACTGTAGCCATGCCAAGCGGAGGGCACCAATGCCCACTGCAGTCATTCTGCCTACAGACTCAAAGCCATCGAAGGCTGCACGAGTCACATATTTGGAGCATTCCTTGATCATAGCTACCAGGCTCCAGAAGCGCTGAAGATGGTGTCCAGATAAGCCAGTCAAGAACCCGGCAAGCTCCCCTGCTAGGTCTCTCAAGTACATGCCCATGTACAGCTGGTACATTTGTATACAGGCTATGAGCATCAAGCTTTGGTAACACTTCCTGACAAACCCATCCATGGTGCATGCCTCCCTACCTGGAGGCACCGAGGAGTGCATCTTGTTACTGTTAATACGGTGCCTTACCGATTGCACATCCATGGAGTTGTGAGGCAGTTGTGTCTTCTTAAAGCCTGGGCTCTTGCAGACTCAAAAGACGGAATCAAGACACCTGCTCAGAATTGGCACCGTCATGGGGTCTACCACATCCTCAGTAGTAACCTTTCCAGGATAGAGTGTACTGGGACGGTAATGGCCTCCTTTTGGGGAGTTGGATATTGGAGAATGTCTAGCTCCTCCACCCAAGGTTCCTCTTCAGCTTCCACTGTGAAGGTAAAGCCTTCCCCATATCCCTGACGAACTCCAAGAAAGAGAGCTCTTCGGGAGGTGACCTCCTACGCTCATACAGGGGTGAGGGATCTGAAGGGACATCCTGTGCCTCAGCATGTCTGGGGATTCACCCTTGGTTTCCCACTTGGAATCAGTCAGACAAGAATTCAAAGAATCAACAGGAAAGGGAAATGTGTTGATGCCCTGGTGCTAGAGTCGAAGGTGACCTTCGTTCTCTGCTCTCTGAGCCCGATGCACTCAGGGAGAGAGATCCGCTGCACCGAATGAGACTTAAGAATGGCCTCGGGAGCCGGAGGAGATAGCATGCTTTCAAGAACTGGCTAGATCTCCACCAGCGAGGCACCCACAATGGACAGTGCAGTCACCAGCTCTGAGGAACCAGAAGTTCCTGGTTCCAAAGGCTTGTGCTGTGCCATAAAGGTAGGCAGACTGTGTTCGAGTCAACAACCACTCTATTAGAAGGGAGTACTCCACAGCTGCTGGTGTCGGTGCTACATCCTTTGGTAACAGCCTTGGGAGTCCCACGCCAACCCTCCAAGGCCACAGGAGGTATCTCCTCCCATCAGGGCAGCTTTGAAGGCCTCTCCCGGCCTTTGCCCTGGACGCAGCATCATCTTTCGACGAGGACTGAGACGGAGTCGGTTCCTTCCGGGGATGCTCCTTTTCACCTCAGACATGCCCCGGATCTGATCTCTCAGGAGGAGGGGACCCTTCTCCATCCCATTCTCAAGTCCCTAGCCCTCACGGCTTGGATGCTGAGAGGGTAGCTCTTGCTCAATTTCACCTACCAAGGGAGGTGGGGAATATTCTCCTTGCATATGCTCCGAATGGGCCCAGTCACCATGTGAGGCTGAGTTCTCAGTGGTTCCCTTCTACTATGGCTACTGAACATTTGTACAGAGCTACAAGGTGTATACAGCACTGCACAGACATGTAAAAAGCAGCCCCTGCTCTTCAGAGCTTACAATCTAATAGAGACAGACAACATAGTTGCTATAGACATGGGATACAGCTAGGGGGAATGGTAAGGAAATGCAAAGGACATTAGGTGAAACAAGGTCCGAAAGCAGCAATGAAGAGTTGAGTTTTCAGCCTGGATTTGAGGATGTCGATTCCAATGTTGATGCTGGAGTCGACACCACTGATATCTTGGAGCCGAACAGTGATTCCTGCTGCTTGTCACAGTTCTTTAGCAGCTTGCACATCATCTGCATGCAGAGAGCGCATGTAGAGAGCTTGTGGTCAGGCCCGAGGCACTGAAGGCATCAGTTATGGCGGTCCATGATGTAAATGGTCCACCATAACGGACATGTTGTGGAAGATGGTTTTCTCCAAGTCAAAAGACACTAATGCCCTGACCAAGAGGGCATGAGAAAAAACCCACGTGCCGAAAAAAGAAAAAGAAAAAAATCACAGTGCTGAGATAGCAACGATGAGGTTCAGGAAGACGAAAAATACATGAATCAAGAACCAGTTACTGGATATTCCTTTTTCAGGGTGGAGACATACAGTAACAATTTCAGAAGGCGCTTATATGTGCCTCCCTTCACTGCTGCCACTCCCCTGGATTTTTGAACATTTTGCTCTGGACGTCCCAGATTCTTCCTAAACGTCCTTTCTAAAATCCCACTTAACGAGGATGGGCATCTAGATGGTAGATGAAATTTAATGTGGACAAGTGCAAAATGATGCATAGAGGAAAAAATTATCACAACTGCAGATATAAAATGCTGGGTTTCATTTGACTTAGAGGCAAACACAGCGGTTTGCAAAAACCCATAAAAACAGCACTCTCACAATGACAGGCTCTTGCCTACTCCTGTTTAGAGATGCCCTTTACATCCTAGCAACCTTGCAATGAATTTGTATTCCTAAATATTTGAGGACAGGCACTTCCCTAGCAAAATTTAAATCAAGCCTTAAGGTATACTTCTTTTCCTTAGCCTTTGATTTGTGGGTGGCCTTGGGTTTGCCTTTCTCCTCATGCTCCTTTTCTGAGCTTCTACTTTTATTTTCCTTCTGTGTTGCGCTGAGTTTATTTGCTGTATACTGCTAGGATGTATTACAAATGGTGGTATATAAAGAAGAAACATACAACTCATGCTAGTTTGCATGTTAACTGCATAATTCACTTTAATAAAAGGACCCTAAGAATCACTAAGATTTCCCACCGATCATCCTAAAACTACTGGTCTATGTTCTGCACTGAGGGGCATGTTTGCAAAAGTGTGTGAACAGTTAGCATGGGGTTTACCTTGAGAAGCATGCTCTGCATGCCATTGCTGTGTGCTAAAAACACACGGCTTAGTGCGGGTTTGGATGGAGGCTGGGAGGTCACGGACGGTCATGGACTTGCAAACCTCACAAATGCCGCTCACCAGGAGATTCAGAGGCACCAACCTGATTCGTGCTGCTGAATATCTCCAGTTTGTGCTGTTAAATACCTCAGTGCTAAACACTTAGCTTCAGGTATTCTGGGGGCAGAGCAGGGGCACCATCATGGTTAACCAGGCAGCGCTGATATTTAGCCACTTCCTGGTTAATCCTAACCACAAAAGTTAGGGTAACCGAATGGCTGTCCTAACTTCATCTGGTTTTGCAGTCCGGCAAGCGAATGAATATCGCCGCTGACCAGATTGCAAAATCGCAATCCAGGCAACCTGGTTAGTCAGTGTCAGTGCCCAGATATGGATCACAACCTAATACAATTTCAAATACCTATCCTGCAGGAAAATAAGCAAACAAAGAGACTAACTGAAAAACCAGCAACACCCACATCTCGATTCAGACCCTTGGACAAAGAGACAATCATCAAGGACGTCCTACCTAAAATCATATCTACACCTCCAGACCTCGAAGAGATGATGGCTTCATGGAACAACTGCCTGAGCTCTTTTGCCCGCAAACCTGTCCAAACTAAACCACTTACCCCTGGCAAGTGTCCAAGAAGTAGAAAACCCGCACAATGGTATACCGCTGAACTAAGAACCTCCTTACTCCTACTAAGGAAACTGGAAAGAAAGTGGCGACGTACACGGGCCCCAATAGAACTAATAGCATACACCTCCCACCTTAAACCTTAACATCACTCAAATTAACATCACTCAAATCTCCTAAACTGCGCCTTAAACAAACCCCATGAGCTTTTCAACATTGTAAAAACCCTAATGAAGGAGCCATTGCCCCGCCATCTGGACATGATTAATTCACAAGACTATGCAGATTACTTACTGGCCAAAATCAACAATGTCAGCAAAGCCATATTATCCAACCCTAGCAGTAATTCGCCACATATCCAGCCACTCACAACTATCGTAACTCCAACAACCACACAAGTTGAGGACATCATTACTACCGTCAACGCCACCACTGCACCAAATGACCCCTGTCCAGCATTCTGGATAAGAGCTCTACGGAAGGAAATCAGCCCTATACTATGTAAGATCATGGACCTATCCTTCTCTACAGGTCTATTCCCATCATGCCTCAAACAGACGTCAATCAGACCTCTTCTGAAGAACACCAAACTGGATCCACAGAAGGTTGAATCATATCGACCAATTATCAAGCATTCCACTGTTGGCAAAGTTAATTGAAAAAGTTGTGCAATGCCAAATACAGGACCATATTGACTCAACGGCTCCCCTGGACCCAGCCCAACATGGCTTTCGAGAATCACACGGCGTGGAAACTCTCCTAACCACACTAATCAATACACTAGTCACAGGAACTGATAATATCAAACAAGGATTCGCACTGATTTTCCTGGACATTGCCACCGCGTTTGATTCTGTAAACCATGATCAACTCCTGAGACAGCTTCAAGATAAGGGAATCAGCGGTTTAGCATTGAACTGGTGTAAATCATACCTAACGGATAGATTGCAGCAAGTTCGTACAGGTTCCACAACCTCTAAACCTTTCCAGCAAAAACATGGTGTACCTCAAGGCTCCTCACTCTCTGCTTTATTATTCAACATATATATGCAACCCGTATGCGAAGTAATCCGCTCCTTCAACATCTCATGTCTAATCTACGCTGACGACGTACTACTCTTCATCCCATTCCTGACTGATAAGCCAGATTTCTCCCCTCTGATAAATTGTTTTGAGGCTGTAATAGACTGGTTCCATGCACAAGGCCTCAAGATAAACTTTAGCAAAACAGACGTACTCTTCACTACAAGAAATCAAAACTTCTCCCCTCCACCTGCGCTACAGACGAAAGATGCTGAGCTCACAACCAGACCCACAATCCGCTACCTTGGTGTTACATTAGACCAGCGGCTTGATTTCAAAGCACACATCAGCAATGCCGTCAAGCAGATCCACCATAAAATACGTACATTGAGACATCTCCGACCTCTACTACAACCAGGCGATTTCAGGACAGTATTTCAGGCACTTGTGACCCCCCACTTTGACTATGCCAATACTATTCTCCATGGCCTACCCAAGTGCTCATTAAGTCTACTACAACTAGCTATGAATACCGCAGCTCGCTTCCTCCACGGAGCCTCCAAAGGAGACCATATCACCCCGATTTTAAAGGAATTACACTGGCTGCCAATCTACTGTCGGACTACATATAAAGTAGCCTTGATAACATTTTAAGGCCATCAACAACATGTCCTCCTCCTCCCTTACAGAGCTGATCCACCTTACCTCGGCAAACAGAGAGAGGAGATCATTTGCCATCAACACCCTTCTGATCCCTAAAGAAATAACCAAATGCACCCAAGCGACAAGGAGCAGAGCTTTTAGGTTCTATGCACCCACATGCTGGAATGCACTCCCACCCTCAATCCGAGCAATTACCGATATTATACAATTCAGAAAAGCTCTAAAACATCACCTCTTTCTCCTACACTATGCACAGCCCAATACTAGCCACAACACACCCAGCTAAACATCGATGACCCACAAACATTTTGTAGCTATGTTGTACAGAATTGTATATATTGTATATGGTTACCCAAGTTGAAATCCAAGTTGTATCCCTATTCTCTGTAAAGACATATCTGATATTCGATATGCACAAATGTTACCTGTAAACTGCACTGATTTTAAAGAGCGCGGTATATAAAAGTAATAAATAAATAAATAAATAAAATAAATAAATATTCCTAATTCAGAGAGCTAACATGTCATGATATTCTTGAAGCCCTTACCATATCTATTTCAGAAATGGAATAAATGCTTGCAATCTCCAGAGACATGGCAACTTCCACTGGTTTTCCTGAGAGACATGAACAATGAAGAGGTAAAAATAAAAATGCATAACATACCATGTAATTCTGCACAGATTCAAAGCAGGTATTTTGAAATGCCATTTTTTTCTCTCAGCCTGACATTGACGGTATTTACCCAGGTAAGTGCTGCTGGTCTGGTCTGCCTGCTGATTTTCAGTGGCACTACCTAGTTAATGCAGCTGTAAATCATTACGGAGCGCCCCAGCACTATTTGTGCGAAAGCGTATTTTACATAAGATGTGGAAATCAGAATTCAAAAGTTGAGGGTCACCATGTTTACAAGTGTTGGTATTTTAGAAATGGCTCGGCTAAAGGTGAGCTGTTTCTAAAATACAGATCCACGGGCTGCTGGAGAAGCGATTTCAAAAAGATACGCGTGGGAAAAACTGACAGCGCAAACCTGGCAATGTAGACGCGTAACTGCGGCGTTTCATAACGAGCATGTATAAACGTCGGTACTTATATTCAGCAAATGCAGACGTGCAGATGCAGTTAATTAATTATAGAGGACACTTTCTTGCCCCATTTCAATTCAGAGAAGAAAATAAACATTGGGGGATTTAGGGGAACATCCTTCTTAATCCCCTCTGTAATTCTGTTTATTGAAAGGTGCTTGTACCATACAAAGTGCTCCTTTTGGCCATCTCTATTCATGACAGTGAGCAGGTGTCAATTTGGACATGGACAATTTTGGGCTTACATATGCATACTCTATATGAAATGGGGGATACATAGGTAGATTTTTGTCCTGTCCGGGGCACACTGATGACATACCCTTATCTACTTTGGACATGCTTCAGACATCCCTCAATAGATTTAGATAAAAGCTAACCAGTTTTTTGTCTAATATATCCCAACGACCTAAACATACAATTCTTTATAGCTGAAACTGTACTTTGCAAAATGCTTAAGCCCTACATAATGTGTATCTGTATATAATGTATATAGTTTGCACTGTTCCGTGCTGTTCAGTTTTAACATTTGTTGTTTACTTATTTTATTGCTTTTGGTTATATGATGTTACATGTAAAACAAACTCTGCTTTGTTAATTGTTGTTCATTGTGAACCGCAACTGATCTATGGAAGATGCGGTATATAAATGATTGTTAAATAAATAAATTCATGTGTAAATTTCGCTCTTTCTAAAATGGCCATTACACATGACTACGATTTACAGGAATATATGGCTGGTTATGCACATTTTTAATGTGAACTGGGCTTCTAAAATACCCCCCATAGCACCGAGGTGATGTGAAGACGGAGCAGTTCTGGTAAATTATCCAGATAGGGTTCACATTCACTCTGCTATCCAGATAACATTAGGGAAAGAAAGGCTGTGCTAAGTTATCTGGATAGTGGTATAAACATTGCCCCTATCTGGATAACTCTTGTCAGTCACTACATTATACATGTGTTCAATTCGAGGCCAGCTAGTATCTGAACATATGGGTTTCATTAAAGGCTATGGCCAGTGTTTAAAAAAGCATCGGCCGTAGAGTTTAACTATCAGGCCGTACAATATTTCAGTTAGAAGATATGTGTGAATCAAATTAAAATAATAGAAATATTTCACATTAAATTTATTTTATGCTCTTTCACGCCTCAGAACAAACAGAGTGGAAAACATAAGCATTCTTTAAGAACATTACAGCAATAATAAAATGTTATAAACAACTATACAGGAAAACATATGAAAACAAAGACATCCCAGTTCTACATCTTAACTAACTGGCTACTGGCAATTTAAACCCGGATATTCAATACCGGGGCCACATCCGGACTCTGGCATTAATTATCTGGGCTGCCTGGATTGCTGTGAAGCTAATAGGGCAGCAGCGATATTCTGTCACTGCCTGGTTAGCTTCTGCGCTGACAGGCCAGAGATTCCTGCGCCTGCCATTTGCTGTGTGTCACTAACCGGGCCGTGGATCAATGTGTGCCACCCTGGAACGTGCCCAGCAGGACCCGATGCTGACCAGTAGATATTCAGCAGCACTAACTATGGAAGGAAGTTCAAAAAACTGCCAGCATGGTTTAAAGGTGAGGTCAGAGAGGCTGTTGTTGTCAAAAAAGCATCTTTCAGGAAATGGAAAAAAGAGCCAAATGACAAAAACTGGAAACAGCACAAGCAAGCACTGGCAAGTTAAATGCAAGGCAATGATAAAGCAGGCAAAGAGAGAATTTGAGAAGAAGCTTGCTGTGGAAGCAAAAACGTGTAATAAGGACTTTTTCAAGTACATTCGTAGCAAAAAACCTGTGAGAGAGGCAGTTGGACCTAGAGGGTAAAAGGGGCAGTAAGAAGGGACAAGGCTATAGTGGAGAGACTGAATGAATTCTTTGCTTCAGTCTTTACTGAGGAAGATGTAGGGATGTTACCCATGACTGAAGTGGTATTTAAAGGTGATGCTGCAGAAGAATTGAAAGAATTATTGCTACACCGGGAAGATGTATTACAACTATTTGATAAACTGAAGATTAGCAAATCACCTGGACCGGATGGTATACATCCAAGGGTGTTGAAAGAACTGAAATATGAGATTGTAGACCTGCTATTAGTAATCTGTAAACTATCATTTAAATCATCTGTAATACCTGAAGATTGGAGGAACGCCAATGTAACGACAATTTTTAAAAAGGGTTCCAGGGGTGATCCGGGAAACTACAGATCGGTGAGCCTGATGTCAGTGTCGGAAAAAATGGTAGAAACCATCATAAAGACCAAATTACTCAGCATATAGATAGTCATGGCTTAATAGGAGACAGCCAACATGGCTTTAGACAAGGAAGATCTTGCCTTACTAATCTGTTATTTTTTTTGAAGGTGTGAATAAACAGGTAGACAAAGGTGAGTCGGTTGATATAATGTATCTGGACTTTCAGAAAGCCTTTGACAAGGTCCCACATCAGAGACTTTTGGCAAAACTAAAAAGTCATGGGATAGGAGGCAATGTACTATTGTGGATCAGGAACTGGTTAAAAGATAGAAAGCAGAGGGTAGGGCTAAATGGCCAATTTTCCCAATGGAAAAAGGTGAATAGTGGGGTACCCCAAGGATCTGTGCTGGGTCCTCTGCTTTTTAACATATTCATAAATGACCTGGAAAAGGGAATAATGACTGAGGTTATCAAATTTGCAGATGACACAAAACTATTTAAAGTTGTTAAAACCCAAGAGGATTGTGGAAAATTGCAAGAGGATCTTGATAAATTGGAAGACTGGTCACCCAAATGGCAGATGAAATTTATTGTGGACAAGTGCAGTTATGCACCTAGGAAAGAACAACCCAAACTATGGTTATACGATGTAAGGTTCGACATTGGGAACCACCACCCAGGAAAAAGATTTAGACGTCATTGTGGATAACATGTTAAAACCCTCTGCCCAGTGTGTAGCAGTGGCCAAGAGAGAAAATAGAATGTTAGGTATCATAAGGAAAGGAATGGAAAATAAAACAAAGGATATTATAATGTCTCTGTATCATTCCATGGTGCGACCACACCTTGAATATTGTGTGCAATTCTGGTCACTGTATCTTAAAAAACATATAGCGTTATTAGAAAAGGTACAGAGAAGAGCCACCAAAATGGTAAAGGGGATGGTAGGATACTCCTATGAAGAGAGGCTAAAAAGGTTAGCGCTCTTCAAGCTGGAAAAGAGAAAGCTAATGGGAGATATGATAGAGGTCTACAAATTAATGAATGGAGTGGAACGGATAAACATAGATCGATTGTTTACATCATCAGAATATAGAAAGACTAGGAGACATGCAATGAAGCTACAGGGTAACCTATTTAAGACTAATAAGAAAAAATATTTTTTCACTCAACGTGTAAACTAACTAGGAATTTGTTACCGAAGGATGTAGTAAAAGTTGTTAGTGTAGCTGTGTTTAAAAAACGTTTGGGCAAGTTCCTGGAGGAAAGGTCCATAAACCATTATTAAAAGGGACACGGGATATCACTGCTTGACCCCAGGGGCGGCCCAAGGGGGGTGCGGGGCCATGTGTGGAGACTCGGTGCAGGGCCTCATTTGCATAAGGGATCTCATTTGCATAATGTTACCATACACTAACTTTTAGTAAGCATGCCTCTTAATGAGTGTATGGATAAAGAAAGACTAAAAGATTTCTACATTACTATAATCCAGTGCCAACCGCCAGGTACATTAGTAATTACTACAAACACTGCCCATTTAGAACCCATGAACAAAAGAAGAGTGTAAAAATCTAACAAGAGCATCCAATCAAAGCAAGAACTAGAAAATATTTGTCGGAAGATCAGCCTTGAGGTTAAACGCCTCCTGAAGCTGTTACTTCCATTTTAATCAATGATAAACCCATAGCAAACCCATAGCAACCCATAGCAAATCTGCCGTATCGTAACAGCACTACCAGGACTCACAAAGCACCAGACCCTACCTATCAAAAGGTGCAACACTGCAAATATTAAAACCAATACATTTCAGAGAATAACAATACATGACCTACTGGGGAAAGAGAACAAGTGGCAATGTGAAATAGGATTTACATAAACAGAATACCTCAGCTCAGTTACACATGCAGAACATAGACCATCACCAAACAAGGAATCACAATTTAGAAACAGGAAGACAATAATTAAACTGGGAACCCCAAAAGCCAAACTTGGAATGTACAACAACACTGCAGAAATAAAACTATAAATTAATTTCCTCTTGTACTAAACAAAGTGCAGACGTTAATGATGCACATTTCCCAGGAGCTGACATATTCCAGTTAATAAATTCAAAATAAAGGGATATCTTTCTACCTTTTGTGCATTTTTTTCAGTTGCAATTGCCCCAGCCACTTTCTTCTGGTTTCTTCGTGTCTTCTGCTAACTCTCCATCGTCTGCTGTCCATTTGTCCTTTCTTCTCTCTTCTAGTTTTTTTCCCATTCTCTCTCTACATCTTCTTTAACATACTAATCTTTCTCCTTTTGCTCTTTCCTCATTCCTATTTCATCCACTCAAATTTTACCCCTTCATCCTCAATCCCCACTTACTCTCCCAATACCCTGCCAATTGTAGATTTTTCTTCCCTCCCATACAAAATATTTTCCCCCTCTCCATTTCACTCTCCCAGCCCCATCCCATTCTAATCCTCCCCCAACATCAGCTCCCTTCTAGTTCCAGCCCCACCCAGCATCCGCTCCCTTCTAGTCCCCGCATCAGCCCATTTCCAATCCTAGCCCCCCATCAGCCCATTTCCAGTCCTAGCTCCCCCATCCATTTCAAGTCCTATCCGAGTCCCTCCATCAGCTCATTTCCATCCCCAGCCCCCATCAGCCCATTTCTAGTCCTTTCCTAGCCCCACCATCAGCTCATGTCAAATCCTAGCTCCCCTTCACTCAGCCCATTTCCAATCCAAGCCCCCCATGAGCCTACTTCCAGTTCTGGCCCCTCCATGAGTCCATTTCAATCCAAGCCCCCACCACAGCCCATTTCCAATCTTAGCTCCCCCTACAACCCATTTCCAGTCCTATCCTAGCCTCTCCATCAGCCCATTTCCTGTCCTAGCTCCCCCATTCAGTCCATTTCCAGTCCTAGCTCCCCCCTCACAGCCCATTTCCACCAAGCCCCCTTCCCCATCAGCTATTTGCAGTTCAAGCCCCCCTTCCACTCAGCCCATTTTCATTCCAAGTCCTCGTCCCCATCAGCTATTTGCAGTTCAAGCCTCCCCTTCCACTCAGCCCATTTCCAGTTCTAGCGACCCCCCAACCCATTACCAGTCCTAGCCCCCCCATAGCCCATTACCAGTCCTAAGCCCCCCATCAGCCCACTTACAGTACTAATCCCTCCATCACCCCATTTTCAGTCTTAGCACCCCCATAGCCCATTACCAATCCTAACCCCCATCAGCCCACTGCTAGTCCTAACCCCATCAGCCCATTTCCAGTTCTAGCGACCCCCCCAACCCATTACCAGTCCTAGCCCCCCCATAGCCCATTACCAGTCCTAACCCCCCCTCAGCCCACTTCCAGTCCTAACCTCCCCATCACCCCTTTTTCAGTCTTAGCCCCCCATAGCCCATTAGAAGTCCTAACCCCCCCATCATCCCACAGCCCATTACCAGTCCTAACCCCCTCCCCCCATCAGCCCAGGGAAAATTTAAAATTAAAAAGAAAAGCTGGCTGCCGCCGCCGTGGCAGCCGGCAGAATAGAGTGTCCCGCGGGGCCCCCCCCTGCCCAGCAGAGTCCTCTCTCCCTGCATCACTCCCCTCCACGCCAGCTTTCAGAGCCGTGAAGAGAGTTTCCTGTTTCCCATCAGCCTCGGCGAGCTTAACAGAGCCGCGAAAGGGAAACTCTCCCTTTGCGGCTCTGAGGGACTAATGCAGTGAGAGAGGACTCTGCCGGGCAGGGGGGGCAGCGGGACACTTGATTCTGCTGCTGCCACGGCGGTAGCGGCAGCAGCCAGCTTTTTTTTTATTTTTTAAATTTACTTTTAATGCAGAATGTTCTTTGCGCGGGGCCCCCTGAAATGGGGGGCCCTGTGTAAAAAACATTCTCGCTCAATGGATGGGCTGGCCCTGCTTGACCTAATACAAGCACTGAGGAACCTGTGTCTTTTGGGGAAACTGCTAGGTACTTATGACCTAGATTGGCCACTGTTGGAAACAGGATACTGGGCTTGATTTACCTTGGTTTGACCCAGTATGGCATTTCTTATGTTCTTATATTCTTATCTTTTGGAAAGATTCAGAGTCCTCAAAATGCTCCTTTTAAAGTTTCTTTGTGGCTTGGCATCTCTTTCAGAAGTGCTTCAACTCCACCATTTCTCCTTGGCCGTTAATGGGCATCTCCATTCTCTTGTGCTATACAACTTGGTTGCCCGTCGGTCCCTTGTGTGTTCTTAGGAAATGAGGGGGGTTTCATGCAAGCATTGCCTCTTAGTATGAGCTATGGAGCTGTGCAGTGGAGCTATGGAGCTGGCAGTGGTTAGGTTTGTTCCTGTCAGAATATATTCTGTCAATGGATTCTCACTCAGTAACATAGGCGAAGTATACCTTGTTTTCTTCATGTCAGTGTAACATTGCAATGCTCCTACAGGGCACGATGTATGTTTCTGAGTTACAGGTTTAACAATTCTGTCCCCCCCTCCCCCCCCGTCGTTGGGTACTGCTTTGGTATGTCCTGTGCATCTGGACTAGACTGGACAATGAGGAAGGTGAAATTAGCCTTACTTGATAATTTTCTTTCCTTGAGTTCATCCAGTTCTGCCCTATATTCTTATATCCTCGGAGGAAGGAAAGCCTGCAAAGGCAGGGAGGTGGAGGCAGAGTTGTGATTTTTTTTATTATCCGAGCACTAAAGCAGCAGCACCGGGCACCAAAGAAGTGACACAATGCTGCCACTTTTAAACTGTCACGACCACCACTAGACCCCAGAAGCTAGAACTGGTGATGGCAGTGTGGCTCGGTGCAAGGTGGAGGGGCGGCATGGCCTGGGGTGGCAGAAACTCTTGGGCCAGCCCTGTAATGGGGGCACACTATAGATGAAACTTTAGGCTGCCTTTCACTCTTAATTTCAAAGCTGGGACCCTAAGTGCTATCAGTGTGTCAGAATGGAGGCTGTTACTGTCAAATCCCTCTGGGCAAACTTGTCTGTGGAGACTCTTTAAAACTTCTTCATGCTTCCCTCAAACGAGCTCCGTTCCCCACACAACTCTGACTAACTGAATCATGCTGGAGCTTCTTTGCCCCTCACCCAGAGAATGAGGGTCTTCATTACAATGCCAGTGTTGCTTTGCCCTTCTCCCAGTGGCTCGGAGTCTTTACATCCTGTCAGCACCTTTACCTGTCTCTTGGTGCCATGGGGTCTTCACACCACTCTTGATGTCTCCTAGTGCTGTTCCTTCTCTGGCTGATGTCTGCCAACAAGCTTTTAAACAAGTTTGATTGAAAATGGACGGAGAGCCCACTGTTAGACTGCAAAACTGCTTGTCCCAATGACTTTGATGAAAACGAGTGCTACGACAATATAGATTCAGAATCTGAAAGTGAACCAAATGGCTTAGTGATCCCAAAACAAATAGGCAGTATTTTAACCAGAATGGAGACCGAGCGCTATACAAACAATTAAAACGGGAATAGAGGAGCTTTTAAATTTTGACCATGGAAGAATGCCAACAGTCTCTCAGGAGCACAAGACTTGGAATGAGATATCTTGAAATGACACTGTTAAAATAGAGAGAAGCGAGTATCTTAATAAAGGGGATTTGGAAAAATAGAGGTATCTCTGATGAAAAAAGAGAGCAGAGAATATATATGATTCCAAATTGCCTGAATAAGAATAAAAGAAGCACCTCTATACAAATGCCAGAAGTCTAAAAACTTAAATCAGAAAGTTAGACTGTAAAGCATATAATGGCCATCTCGGATCCTTGTGGACAATGTGCTACCTTCAATGGGACGCTGTGATACAATGAATGTGACTCTGATACCTTGGCATCTACCGTATATGTTAAGAATAGCACGGAGTCAAGTAGGATAAACATTCTGCAGTAAACCCTTCACTCTGAAATCTCTTTCCACAGAAATGCCAGGTACGACTGGGAAGAAAAAAGAAGCGGGGGTTTACTATCATTCACCTGACCAGGATGGTAGGATAGACTGTGAAATAGTAACTGATTAGAATGGCTACTAAGATTGGAAACAATTACTCCATTATCAACTGGGTAAATGTTTCATTGGGGCATGCAGGATGGTAAAATGTCTAGATGCAGTGAGTAACTGCTTCATGCATCATCTGATCCTGCAACCAGGGATGTTGCTTAGATAAACTCCTTAGTGGAACCTCAGACCTGCTGCAAGGGGCAGTGGTGGTGGAGCAGCTTCCTGTTTGTATAGCACTCACATTTGCTGGAGACAGAATAATATATACAATGACTGCAGTACAATTTAACTGTGAAAAGAGAAGCTAGGATAAATGATAGATCAGTTAGAAGGAGCAAGTGCAAGGGTGAAGAGTTTGCACGAGGCATGGAAATTGTTTAAAAAATACCATTGGACATTGTGGATCCTCAGGTTACCAAGAGCACAGCTTTTTACCCAAAACATTTCCCTCCTAGGAGACTACAGGAAAACAGTCCACGTGCGACAGGGTCATTGCCAGAGAGAGGCCACACAAGCTCTTCCAGTTTTCAAAGTGATTCGAATGAATATCAGAAGCAAAATATGTTCCATATGGATGATTAGGAGAAAAAGCTCACACTGAAACAGTATATAATAAATGCAGTGGGCATTCATTCAAAAGGGAATACGTGTTCAACAAAACTAGGTACAGATTGCTAGAATTCATATTTATGCAAAGCAGTAAATTGTGCAATGTTTTATCATGCATGTAAAGCTCCCGGACTACAACACAAGAGGGCAGTGTCCTGCAGCAGAGAGACCACATCTGGCAGCTCAGCTTTGGTTTAAAGAGGCTGAACCTCTGCTAGTCACTCAGTGCTTTCAAAAGAACACCGTTAGCACCCCCCCCCCCGCCTCCCACATAAAGATAAGTGGATGATTTTACCTTTATACCCAGTATTCAGCAGCCCTATTCATTTAGTTAGAATGACTGGATATGGGATGTTAAAGTTAAACAGATAACTTACCCAGTTAAAGTTAAGACAGCTACCTTTGCAATCTACCTCCACATCGCTGCTAAATATGGTTACTGTTCACATAAAGTTTGGCCCATCCCTAGATGTCCCTGACTCCTCCTAAAATCTAAACAGAACACTTCTGGACAAACCTCCACTTGTCTGTCCAGAATTTATCAGATTTGCAGCAGTAACTTTTACATGAAAGCACTTGCGCACTTCTTAGAGCCGGTCTCCGAGTGTTGCAGAGCCTCATTTTCATAAATATCAGCTCCGGTGACCAACAGGTTTCTGCCTGCTGCCATGACATCTGATTGATTTGAAGCCATGAAGATTCTCCATTCATTTCTTTATCTCCAGCCCCCAAATACTGCTTAGGTCACTTGATTTTTTTCCTAACCCTCATGCTTCTTGTCACTGGAGAACTGCATATAAAGTATTTTCAGAAGATATTGCCTATGAGAAATGCCTGTGCTGGGATTTATTAACCACTTTCCAAGAACAATTCTCTTAGCGATCTTTATGGATTACATTATTTCCTCACAATCTTAATCTTTTGAGTTTCAAATGTTTGATTGGTTCCAGATTTAGACAACTTGAGAAACTGTTTTGTACGTCAGAGACGACCCAAGGGCTGAACAGTCAGAATGGAAATTGGATGAACATGCAGAAACAGTAACTGAGATCCGGAGAGAACCCTCAGGGAGACTTATCAGGGGAAAGTGATAGTCTGGAAAATGACATGGCCATTAGGATCTGATTGCCTGAACCCGGTGATGAAATGGACAGGGCAAAATGCAGGGAAATTAATCTGGTAAGTAGACCAATAGAACTGATAGGCAGCCCAGGCTCTTTGCCCCCTAAGAAATACTATACTGAGAGGTGTGATCAACCCGCGTGCATGACGTCTGTGATAAAGCAGGGTTGATCACACCTCTCAGTATAATGATAAGAACGAGCATTATCCCTTCATCCTGTTGTGGACGAGGAATGAAATGGTTCCTCTGAGAAATAACTGACTAAGGAAGACAGTGCGCCTTTCAGCATGCCATACAGAAGATCTGAGTGATCTAAAGGAAATATCAGGAGGCCTAGTGCCGTCGTGTATACAACCATCACTGGAGCCAGGAAAGGAGCTTATGTCAGAAAAACTCTGCCAGATGGAACTGAGATTGCCAAACTCATCTTATCATTGGAGCCATCGTAATTCTGTTAAATACTTTGAACTGTTCCGATTTCAAAGTTAAAAGAATAAAACTATATTCTTTTCTGTTTATGTTTGTGTGTCTTGTGTTAATTCTAGAAGCACCAGTATCTCCAGGAACAAGCAGGAATGAATCTTCACATATGGGGGTTCGTCGGCGCCGACGGAGCCCGCACGGGAATGCTCCCCAGCATCCAATCAGAAGGCTTTTGGGAGCATCCCTCGCGCCTGCGCGGTAGCTTCCCGCCCTTCCCACTGCCTCTCCCCAGTTTTCGTTTTTCCACGGAGCCGACAGGACGTAACTCCTGTCACCGCAGAAACTTTTTCTTCTTTTTTGTTCCTGTGGTTGCGGTTTTTCCCCCGCTGACTCTGGCACCGCTGGTGCCCCCTTTTTTCCTTTTTTCCTTATTTTTTGTTTTTCTTTATTTCCTTCGAGGAGCATCCTCCTCGTGTTATTCTGAGGCCTACCGGGCTTTCCAGCATGGAGCCTTCTTCCCTTAAGAAGTGCCCCCACTGTGGAGACGTTGTCTTCTGCTCCGACTCCAACGCCTGGTGTCTCTCCTGTTGGGGCCCTGACCCCTTCTCCCCCGGTTCCCCGGGCTTCAGCGTCGGGAGGAGACCCTCCCTGTTTCGAGTGTCCCTCGATGACGTCTTTCCCTTTGAGGAGCGGTCGTCGGCGTTCTCTCCTCGCCAGGATCAGGTAACCCAACAACAGTCTGTTAAGACTAACCGAGCCTTGAGGGGTGAGTCTCATGCGCTGCATGACGACGGCTCCGGCCTTCCCCTCCAGTCCCTTACACCCCGGAGGGAGTCTTCGGGCTCCAGAGCCTCCACGGGGTTTCGGGTTGTTCCTGAGGTTCGCTCCTCACAGAACATTCCCGAGCCATGCCCGAGGGTGGCACCCGCTTCGAGCGGTGCAGATCCCTCGGCATCGGCGCCGGCGTCGAGTGTTCCACTCTTCGCCAGGGACTGTCGACTGGTGTCCTCGGTGCCTTCGGGGCCGATCGACTCGACCCAATCTGGCTCTACGGCATCCCGGCCCTGCGCGGGGGCGGTACCCGCTTTCGGCGATGCCGATTCCCTGGCATCGGCGTCGGTGTCGAGTGTTCCACTCGTCACCGGGGATTGTCGGACCAACCTGACCCGGTATGGCGTGCCCACACCCCTGCCATGCACGGAGGTGGTGACCGCTTCGAGCGGGACCAAGTCCTCGGCATCGGCGTCGGTGGCTCCACTCCCCGCCGGGGATTGGCACCGGGTGCCCTCGGCTCCGCCAAGGCCGATCGACTCGCCCCCGGCTTCCGCGGGGGTGGTACTGGCCTTGAGCGGCTCCGCCCCTCCCGCGGCGGTCTCGGGAACAAGGGCCCCGTTCTTCGTCAGGGGTCGCCTCCGGGCTCCGCCTGCGGAGCCGATCGATCTATCCCGGTCGGGCGGGTCGGCACCCCCACCTTGCGCGGGGCCGGGGCCTCCCCCGGACGCCACCGACCTCCCGGCATCTACGCGGGCGTCGAGTGCTCCGCTCGTCACTGGAGTTTGCCCGTGGGACCAGGGTCCTTCGGTCGAGTCGACCCAAAGAAGCGCTGCGGAGCCGGGGCTGGGCGTCTCGCTCCCCGCTGGGGCTCGTCGGCAGGTTACCTGGGTACCCTCGAGGCTGCGTAGTACGCCCCGTAAGGGTTTCACGCTCAATAAAACGGGTGCGGGCAGAACCCCGGCGCCTAGGAGGGCCTCTCTCCCGGCGTCGGAGCCGACTTTGGGTGTTTCCCTCTTCGCCGAGTTTCGGCCTGGGAAGCCCTCGTTGCCCTCGGCACCGATCGTCGCGACCCCGACTCATTTGCGGGAGTGGCAGCACCGGTGCGGCCGCCGACACCGGGGCCCCCTAAGGAGGCGTCGCTCGGTTCGATGCCCAGCCTTGAATCGATCTCCAGTCTGGAAAGCGTGGCTCCGGCGCATTTCGGATCCGACCCCGGTCTCTTCCGACGGCGAAGTGCCGCACTCGCCTGCTCTCCAGCGGCCTCGGCACCACTTCAGCCGCACTTCCGCCCCCGGATTCGGGGCCAAGGCCGAGTCCCGCTGGCCCGTCGGGGACGTCGCTCCCTTCGATGCCCCGCTTGGAGTCAATCCCGGGCTCTGACGATGCAGTACCGTCTGCCTCGAATTGGGACTGTCAGTACCCTCCTCTGTTTAGAGCGATTCCTCCCGTGCAGCAGCACGGTGGGTCCCCTGGTGTTCAAGCGGGCCCCTCCACCTCGGCCTCCCCCGGGATAGCCCCTCTGGGAGAGCCGTCTTTTCAGGACTTCCTCCTTGACATGGCGGACTTGCTCGCCATTCCTATTCCGGGCCCTTCGCTAAGTCCGGGTACTGCGGAACAGGCGGCCGTAATGCTTCCTTTACCTCCCTCCCTGCGGGATCTCCTGCTCGGGATTTGGCACTCGCCCTTACAGGTACCGGCGCCGCCTGCGGCCATGCATGCCCGGTATCGGGTGCCCCCCTCTCCGGGTTTCCAGACGCACCAGCTTCCCCATCATTCCATTGTGGTGGAATCAGCCCTGAGGAAGGTCGGAAGCAAGAAGAAGCACTCTTCCTGCCGAATCGTGCGTCTAAAACTCTGGACAACTTTGGGCGGCGATCCTTCCAAGCGTCCATGTTGGCTTCCAGGATTCTCTCATATATTTTCTATATGAGCCTGGCGCTGCGGGAGGTCACCGAGAGGTTATCTCTTTTGTCTCCCTTTGTGTCGGCCCCTCAGGCCCCTGACTATTCCTTGCTTCTTTACCATTGCAGGAATATCTCTTGGTTTCTTTCTCGGGCTGCCGTGGACTCTTTCGAGTCAGTTAGCAGGTCCTCTGCGGTAGCCATAGGGGCACGTCGTACAGCCTGGTTGCAGGCTTCCGACTTGTGCAGCTGGGCACAACATAACCTGGGTACTTCCCCGTGCACCGGGGAGAACCTCTTCAATGGCAAGGCTTTGCGTCAGGTTGCTCTGTGCTCCGCCGACCTGTTTGGCACTGGCCGCCCGCGGCCCTCCCCCTCTCCCGGGGGTAGGAAATGTCCTTCCCGACCCTCCTGTCCGAAGAGGAGGAGGTTTCATCCCTCTGCCCGCCTGCTGGGTGCGCCCATGCCAGGGACATCTCACACCGGTTGGCAGTGCCAGGGCTCGCGCCAGGCTGCCCATGCCAGGCAGCCTTAGGCTACGGTATGCGGCAGTTTGCACTTAACTCCTCTTTCATGAAGTTACGGTCAAGTTCTACACTGAGGTTCTTGCAGTGTGACAAGCGGTTCGGCTGCTGGATGGGAGGTATGGAGCCCCCCTCCCCTGGGGGGGGGAACGTTCCCACGCTAGGTTAGCCTGGCTCCTCACCCCTCTGCCTGGCCCGGATTGAGGGGATCGCGAACCGAATCTCCTTCTCCCAGTGTAGGCCTTGGCCGCTACTCTCCAAGCGTGGCCAAACCATTCCTCGACAGGGCCGGACCACCCACCCCCCCCCCCTGGTCTGTGTCTCCGCTCTCGCAGAGAAATCCCTGGGTCCATCAGGCTACGGTGGACAGGGGCCCTTACTGACCCCTGCCGATCCCCCACTCCGCTCCCTGCACTCTTCGGAGCGGCGGAGGGCAGTGGCCCTAACCCCGAGGGTTTTTTTTATATAGGCCGGAGATGGCCCCATGGTCACCCCGTGGCTATAGGGTTTTCTATCCTCCTGCCTTCCCTGTGGCACGGAGGACACGTTTGGGGTGACTGCCAGGTGGACGCCTCAGGGGTCTACGTACTCCTGATGTGCTCCTACCCAACTGATCTGGCGGTCACCCATCCATACTGCTACTCTCGCCGATCTGCCCTGCTCCACGCACATAGGCCCATCACTTTGATGGCCCTTCCTCCCGCCGCCTTCCAGGAAGGCGCCCTCCTGTGGATCAAGGGCCGGTCCGAGTTGGCAGTATCGTTCTCATGTGTCCATACCGGTTGAGTAACCTGGGTGGGCGCTCCCGGGCCCACCTGTAGCCCGATATACATCTATACCTGTTATTGGATATATATCGGTACAGGTGGGCGCTTTTTGGGAAATGTTATAGCGTCCTGTGTCTTACCGACTATCCCCCAATTGTCGGTACTGACGTTTTGTTATTTCCTACGGGGTCCGGCCGGCCCTCTTGCCTGCGTTCTGCGGCTCGGGTGCTCGGACCGGTTATGCTTAAACTTGCTGTGATGTCAACAGCCCCTTGGTTTACGCCTCCTTGTCTGGAGGTTTTCGAACCCATTGTCTTCCTATCCCTTGCCGGCTACGGTAAACAGTGTACCCCTCGGTATCCCGGGGTACACTTCTGTTCTTCTCCGGGCTGGGTTCTCCCAGATGGGTCAGTCTTCTGATTAGTCCTCCGGATTGGGGACTCTGCTCCTACTGGAGATCTCAGCTTCTTAGAGCTCCTCGTGAAGACCTGCCGTCTTTCCGGTGCCGGTTGACACCTGCGTCTCCAGCCTGCCCGGACTGGGAACTTTGTTCTCTCTGCGGTGAAGTTCCCTTGAAGACTTCGCTACTGCATCTACAGTACCAGTTGATATAGTGTATCTGGACTTTCAGAAAGCCTTTGACAAGGTCCCTCATCAGAGACTTTTGGCAAAACTAAAGAGTCATGGGATAGGAGGCAGTGTACTACTGTGGATCAGGAACTGGTTAAAAGATAGAAAGCAGAGGGTAGGGCTAAATGGCCAATTTTCCCAATGGAGAAAGGTGAATAGTGGTGTACCCCAGGGATCTGTGCTGGGTCCTCTGCTTTTTGACATATTCATAAATGACCGGGAAAGTGGAATAACGAGTGAGGTTATCAAATTTGCAGATGACACAAAACTATTTAAAGTTGTTAAAACCCAAGAGGATTGTGGAAAATTGCAAGAGGATCTTGATAAATTGGAAGACTGGGCATTAAAATGGCAGATGAAATTTAATGTGGACAAGTGCAAAGTTATGCACCTAGGGAAGAACAACCCAAACTATGGTTACACGATGCAAGGTTCCACTTTAGGAACCACCACACAGGAAAAAGATTTAGGCGTCATTGTGGATAACATGTTAAAACCCTCGGCCCAGTGTGCAGCGGCAGCCAAGAGAGCAAATAGAATGCTAGGTATGATAAGGAAAGGAATGGAAAATAAAACAAAAGATATTATAATGCCTCTATATCGTTCCATGGTGAGACCGCACCTTGAATATTGTGTGCAATTCTGGTCGCCGTATCTTAAAAAGGATATAGCGTTATTAGAAAAGGTTCAGAGAAGAGCCACCAAAATGGTAAAGGGGATGGAAGGATACTCCTATGAAGAAAGGCTAAAAAGGTTAGGGCTCTTTAACCTGGAAAAGAGACGGCTGAGGGGAGATATGATAGAAGTCTATAAATTAATGAACGGAGTGGAACGGGTAAACGTAGATCGATTGTTTACGTTATCAGAATATAGACAGACTAGGGGACATGCAATGAAGCTACAGGGTAAACTATTTAAGACTAATAAAAGAAAATATTTTTTCACTCAACATGTAATCAAACTCTGGAATTTGTTACCGGAGGATGTAGTAAAGGCTGTTAGTGTAGCTGGGTTTAAAAAAGGTTTGGACAAGTTCCTGGAGGAAAGGTCCATAAACCATTATTAAGAAGGGACCCAGGATATCAATGCTTGACCCAGTACAAGCATTGTGGAACCTGTGTCTTTTGGGGAAACTGCTAGGTACGTATGACCTAGACTGGCCACTGTTGGAAACAGGATACTGGGCTTGATGGACCTTGGTCTGACTCAGTATGGCATATCTTATGTTCTTATGTACCCGTCGCAGCTCTGCCTTCTACAATCCAGTAGGTAAGCTCTAGATTGTGCTAGATCATTAACGGTTTAATGATAATTGACGTGGTTTGAAGACTCCCCTGTAGTCTTCGATTGCTGTGCCTTGGCAACTCTTCTCAACTCCTACCCTCCATTCCTACGGGGATGCCGGGGATCCAGGTTGGGCGATGCTGCCGTGTCCAGGGGCGCGCATTCTGGGATCTCCCCTGGCATCCTCAGCTAGGGAGTCCCCATATGTGAAGACTCATTCCTGCTTGTTCCTGGAGATAGCACAGTTACTTACCTGTAACAGGTGATCTCCGGAACAGCAGGAATTAGTCTTCACAACCCACCCACCTCCCCTAGGAGTTGTAACTCTCTCTCTCTCTCTCTCTTCCTTCCTCTCCTCTCCTTCTGTCTCAGCTATTAAACGCAACTGGGGAGAGGCAGTGGGAAGGGCGGGAAGCTACCGCGCAGGTGCGAGGGATGCTCCCAAAAGCCTTCTGATTGGATGCTGGGGAGCATTCCCATGCGGGCTCCGTCGGCGCCGACGAACCCCCATATGTGAAGACTAATTCCTGCTGTTCCGGAGATCACCTGTTACAGGTAAGTAACTGTGCTTACTCCTGTAGGGAGTAAACCAGGAGAACAGAGAATACAAATGGACTAGATTGTAAGCTCTGATGAGCAGGGATTGTCTCTTATATGTCTGTGCAGTGCTGCGTATGATTGGTAGTAGTAGTAATTAAGCTTCCAATGCAGGAGCAAGCTATGGATGGCACGAAGGGGCATGTTTGCTATAGTGCGCTAAGTTAGCACATGATTGGGCTGTGAAACCAGTGCGGAGGCCTGCGCTGTCCTCAGGGGATATTTGTGTCCATCTCCTGCACCATGTGACATGTAACATGCACCCGCACTAATGGCGCATGCGCCAACCACGCTGCAGTGCATTCAGGAGACTTAATCAAAGCAATGGAAAACGTGCCTTGCTAGGACAGACCGATGATCCATGAAGCCCAGTGTCCTGTCTCAGTCTGGGCCACTTGGATATAGCAATATTTCCAAAAAGGGAAGATGTCTTGCACTTCTGACTATTAATTGTCAATTGTTCTGTCCTTCCGAAACGTGTCCAAACCTTTTTAAAACCCAACCATAGCAATAGAAACATAGAAACATAGAAATATGATGACAGAAAAAGACCACATGGCCTATCTAGTCTGTCCTTCCATATCAACAACTACAACAGTCCCCTTTTTACCTTTAGAGATCCTCTGTGTTTGTCCCATGCTTTTTTGAATTCAGTTACTGTCCTCATCTCTACCACCTCCACTGGGAGACTATTCCATGGATCCACTACTCTTTCCGTAAAGAAATATTTCCGCATATCACTCCTGAATCTATCTCCCTTCACCTTCATCCCATGTCCCCTCGTAGCAGAACTTGCTTTCAATTGAAAGAGGCTCTCTCCCTGAACATTTATGCCACAGAGGTATTTAAACATCTCAATCATATCACCTCTATCCCGCCTTTCCTCTAAGGTGTACATATTAAGATCCTTAAGTCTGTCCTCATATGCTTTATAATGAAGACCACTAATCATTTTAGTAGCCACCCTCTGCACCGACTCCATTCTGTTCACATTAGGGTTGCCAACTTTTTCACCGAGAAAAACCCGACACCTGTGGCTCGCCATGCTCCACCCATTCTCCATGCCCAGCCCCACCCCTACCCTGCTCCCGGCCCCACCCATGCTGCACCCCAGCCCCACCCACAAAAATTACCGAGGATAAGTGTAGACTAACTCCTTTGGTCAGATAATAATTAAACTGGGAACCCCAAAAGCCAAACATGAAATGTACAACACTGGAGAAATAAAACTATAAAGTAATTTCCTTTTGCACTAAACAACAACGCAAATATGTTAGCAATACACACTTCCCAGACCAGACATATTCCAGTTAATAAATTCAAAATAAAAAGTATTTTTCTACCTTCTGTTTGGGCATTTTATTTTTCAGTTGCAATTGCTCCAGTCACTTTCTTCTGGTTTCTTCGTGTCTTCTGTGAGCTATCCATTTGTCCTTTCTTCTCTTTTAGATGTTTTCCATTCTTTCTCTATATCTGCTTTAACATACTGATCGTTTCCTTTTTGCTCTTTCCCCCATTTCATTCCTTATTTCTTTATCATCCACTCAAAATTCACCCTTCCATTCTCAATCCCCACTTACTCTCCCAATACCCAGCCCATCGTAGACTTTTCTTCCACACAAAATACCTTTTCCCCTCTCCATTCTCATTCCCCATCCCTTCTAGTCCTCCCCCAAAATCAGCTCCCTTATAGTTCTAGATCCACCCAGCATCCGCTCCCGTCTAGTCCCATTCTCCCATGCCCCCACATCAGCCTATTTCCAGTCCTATTCTAGCCCATCACCCATTTGCAGCCCAAGCTCCCCCCATCAGCCCATTTCTAGTCCTATTCCAGCTCCTCATCAGCCCATTTCCAGTCCTAGCCCCACATATGCTCTTTTCCAGTTCCATTACAGCCCCCCACTTTCCACTCCAAGCTCCACTCCAAGCTCCCCCATCAGCCAATTTCCAATCCTAGCCCCCTCGTCAGCCCACTTCCAGTCCTATTCCAGCCCCCATCAACCCATTTCCAGTCCTATTCCAGCTCTTCATCAGCCCATTTCCAGTGCTAGCCCTCCCATCACAGGCCCATTTCCAGTCCAAGTCCCCCACATCACAGCCTCTTTCCAGTCCTAGCCCCCCCACCATCACAGCCCATTTCCAGTCCTAGGCCCCCCATCACAGCCCATTTGCAGTCCTAGCCCTCCCCTCATCACAGCCCATTTCCAGCAAGTTCCCCCCCCATAGCCCATATCCAGTCCAGGTCCCCCCCATCACAGCCCATTTAGTCCTTGGCCTCCCCCTCCCAACCAGCCCCGCGGCTGTCTGAGGGGCTTCAAAGGGAGCCGGGGAAGCCCGTGCGAGGCCCCGGCTCCCTGTGCACAACCGCCAGCATGAAGATCCTTTTCCCTCACACTGGCGGCTGTTTGTGTGAAGTCGCGATTGCTGGGACTCCTGGGAGAGGTTAAAGGCAATGCCCTTTAACCTTTCCCAGCATTCGCAGCTTCACACAAACAGCCGCCAGCGTGAGGGAAAAGGATCTTCACGCTGGCGGTTGTACAGGGGGAGCTGGGACCTCGGGGAGAAAAGCTGTTTTTTTTGCTCTGGCTGCTCCCGATCTTGCGGCCAGAGCAAAAAAACGGCTTTTTAAGTGCCGGTTTTACATCTGTGCCAGCAGCCGGCCTGGCCATGTTAAAACCAACCAGGCCGGCTGAAATCCGGCCGGTTGGCAACCCTAGTTCACATCCCTTTGAAGGTGCGATCTCCAGAATTGCACACTATACTTCAAATAAGGTCGCACCATAGACTTATACAGAGGCACTGTCACCTCCTTTTTTCTGCTAGCCATTCCTCTCCGTATGTTTATGTTTATGTTTATTGATTTAATATACCGCTCTACAAATATATATATCAGAGCGGTTTACATAGTACAAAAAACAAAGAAATCATAAAGTGAAAAGAAGAAAGGAAATTACAATATAACAGGAAAGCAAACCAGGCAGAACCAAACGACAGGACAAGAGGAGAAAAGAGGGGAAGTGGGAAAAGAAGGGGTGAGGACTACACAGAGGGGTCAGGGAGATCGAAGGCAAGGGCAAAGAGATGGGTTTTGAGTTTGTTCTTGAAGGTAGTATGTGTCTGTTCGAGTCGGATGGAGGAGGGGAGAGAGTTCCATAGGGCAGGGCCAAGGAAAAAGAAAGCGGAGGAATGAGTGGATTGAAGGTGAGCCTGGGCAGGTGAAGGGAGATGAAGGCGGTATGCACCCAAGCATCCTTCTAGCTTTTGCCGTCGCCTTTTCTACCTGTTTAGCTACTTTAAGATCATCCGACACAACCACACCCAGGTCCCGCTCTTCTTTAGTGGACAAAAGTACTTCACCCCCTATACTGTATTGCTCCCTTGGATTGCTGCAGCCCAAATGCATGACCTTGCATTTTTTAACATTAAATCCCAGCTGCCAAATTCTAGACCATTCTTCAAGCTTAGCTAAATCCCTCCTCATGTTATCTACACCTTCCTGGGTGTCTACTCTATTGCAGATTTTGGTATCATCTGCAAAACGACAAACCTTACCCGACAGCCCTTCCGCTATATCACTAACAAAGATGTTAAAAAGAATCGGACCAAGGACAGATCCCTGGGGCACACCACTGGTAACATCCTTCTCCTCAGAGTGAGCCACATTTACCTGTACTCTTTGTCGCCTCCCACTCAACCAATTTCTAACCCAAGCAGTAACTTTAGGGTCCATCCCTAGGGTGCTCAGTTTGTTTATAAGTCACCTGTGAGGGACAGTGTCAAAGGCTTTACTGAAATCTAAATACACCACATCTAGGGCTCTCCCTCGGTCCAGCTCCCTGGTCACCCAGTCAAAGAAATCAATCAGATTTGTCTGACAAGACCTGCCTCTGGTGAATCCATGCTGCCTCGGATCCTGTAATCCGCTGGACTCCAGAAACCTCACTATTTTCTCTTTCAGCAGCGTTTCCAATAATTTACTCACCACCGAAGTTAAACTAACCGGCCTGTAGTTTTCAACCACATCCTTACTTCCGCTTTTGTGTAAAGGCACCACATGAGCCTCTCTCCAGTCCTTTGGCACCACTCCCGACTCCAACGAGGCATTGAAAAGGTCAGTCAGTGGAGCTGCTAGAATGTCCCCAAGTTCCCTCAGTATTCTAGGGTATATCCCATCCGGTCCCATCGCTTTGTCTACTTTAAGTTGAGCTAGTTTCTCACGAACACAGTCTTCTGAAAATTGTTCAAGATGTCTCTCGCTTCTGTTCCTGTTTGTGGGTGTTTTCTGAGGTCCTGCTCCTGGTTCTTCATCTGTGAACACAGAGCAGAAGTATTTGTTAAGCAATTCCGCTTTATCCTCATCAGCTTCTACATATTCCTCCACTTCACCCTTGAGTCTGACAATACCACTTTTGCCCTTCCTCTTCTCACTAACATATCTGAAAAATGTCTTATCCCCCCATTTTATTGCAATGGCTATTTCCTCCTCTTTTTGAATCTTTGCTTTCCTGACTACTTTGCTAGCTTCTCTTAGTTTTTCCAAATATAGATGCCTGTCTTCCTCTCTCTGTGATCTCTTGTATTTCATGAAGGCCTCCCTCTTTTTCTTCACTTTTTCAGCTACCTCTTTCGAAAGCCATAGCAGTCTCCTTTTCCTTTTACCTTTATTTAGCATTTTAACAAAAAGGTTGGTTGCCCTTAAAATATCTCCTTTCAGTTTTGCCCACTGTTTTTCTACATCCCCCAGCTGTTCCCATCCTGCTAACGACTCCCTGAGGTATTGGCCCATCTTGGCAAAGAGCTTTGTTACCACTGATGTAGTCTCCAGTTGGGAGACTCTACTTTCTGAGTACTGAATGTACTACACAGCTGTTGCAGTCCCCTAAACTGAATAAATTTGGGAAATAAGGAGCAACAAACAAGTTGTAGGTAAGACATTTTTTATTGGACTCAGATTTTACCACAGCTTAAGTCAACACGGGAGTCACTAACCTGTGGTAGCTAAAGGAATAATTCAGCTTGCAATCAACTGTGCATGTAAGCTGCCTTTTCCAGGGAAAGTAAAGTCAGCTCAAAGATGGTATTCTTCCTGGCGCCTACATGTTCACCATTTTTTGCACGTCTGCTATTTTATAAAATCATATATTTGACTTTATGAAGTAGGCATGGCTTTTCTTCCAAGGCAGTGGAGGGTAAAGTGACTTGCCTAAGGCCACAAGGAGTGGAAAATGAATACAGATCTCTGGGATTGTAGGCTGTTGCTTTGACCACTAGGCTACTCCTGCACTCCCGATGACTATGTACATGTTCGGTAATTTTATTCTTTATAATGGTTTCTACCATGTTGTCCGGTACTGACATCAGGCTCACCAGTCTGTATTTTCCCGGATCACCCCTGAAACCCTTTTTTAAAATTGACGTTACATTGGCCATTCTCCAGTTTTCAGGTACTACAGCTGATTTTAATGATAGTTCAAAGATTACTAATAGTAGGTTTGCAATCTTATATTTTAGTTCTTTCAGGATCTTGGAATGTATACCATCTTCCAGGTGATTTGCTACTCTTTAATTTATCAAAATTTGTTTCACTTCTTCTGAGATATTACCTTTACACACCATTTCAGGCATGGGTAATTTCCCTACATCTTCTTCAGTAAACACTGAGAATTCATTCATAAGTTATGCTTATTTTGATTTTATGCTATTGCTATAAAGGGATCCACTATGTCTATCCCATGCCATTTTGAATTCTGTCTCTTTATTTGCCCCCACCACCTCCATCAGGAGGGCATTCCAAGCATCCACCACCCTTTCAGTGAAAAAAATTTTCCTGACATTGCCTTTCAGTTTACCCTCTTGCAGCTTCATGTTATGCCCTCTAGTTGTCAGTTCATGAACTAGCTGCTCCAAGAAGCAGTCATTTATTTCATCTAGAAACTTTATCTCTTTAGCATGTCCTGCTGTGACATTGACCTAGTCAATACTGGGGTAATTAAAATCACCCATTATTATTGTGCTATAATGTTTGTTAGCTTCCCTGTTTTATTAGTATTTTATCATCCATCTGTTCATTCTGGCCAGGCAACTAGTAGTACACCCCACCCCACTGCCATTGCCTTTCTCTTTATACATGGAATTTCCATCCATAGAGATTCTATAATGTGTTTTGTTTCCTGAACTTTATCCTTTGTGATTCAACTCCCTCTCTGACATACAGCACAAACCCTCTACTAATTTGATTTACCCTATCATTGCAATATAGTTTGTATGCAGGTATCAGAGTATCCCATTGGTTGTTCTCATTCCACCAGGTCTCTCAGATGCCAGTTATATCTAACCTTTCATTTAGTGCTATATATTCTAGCTCTCCCATCTTATTTTTTAGTTTGCTCTAATCCTCCTCCTCACTTACGGCTCCCATTATTGTTCCACAGGGGTCCAGAAGACTGTTTACTATCCAAAAACTACCTTAATTATACAGGGTCAAATGATACATATCAAATCTTGATTCTTAGAAAATATTTACAAGGGAACCTTAATATATTTGAGGCACCTAGGCCCCTCAGTTCTTGCTGTATTCAAAGAAAAGCCTTTTGTCTATCCTGAATAGATTTTGGAAGAACAGGAAAAATTCAAACTCTTAGACCAAGAAAAGGTACTGAACTTTGCGAAAATATAGTTGATGGACCAAACTGTCCATTGACAACCAGGCCAATCCTTGATCGCTTTCTTAGACAGGCACACGCCCACCCCCTGGACCGAAATACACTTTACTGGTGGGTAGAATTAGTTCTTCATTAATGGAAAGAATGTCCTTCAGAATTTCTTAAATGCATCTTTTGGGCTTTCCATTGCTACTTTAGCAAAATTCACTGTTCTCAAGTTCAGATGTTTTCCATGATTTTTTTTTACTAATATTCAAAGCCTGAATATTATCAATGCTCCTCTCTAGGGTGTCAATATTTTCCTCCTGGGTAGCAAAGTGTTACTCCTGGCTATTAGATATATTCCACAATTCAGAAAACAAGGACTATGAGGGGCATTTTAGAAAGGACTTCAAAGTGCAATCTGAGACGTCTAAGCCAGAACATCTGCAAAGAACAGCCAGAACATCTGCAAAGAACAGCCAGAACATCTGCAAAGAACAGCCAGAATATCTGCAAACAACAGCAAGAACATCTGCAAACAACAGCAAGTACGCTGAGGGGCCGACACAAGTTCACAAACGTGGACATACCTGGGCATTTACATAGACATCCACAGAACAGTATTTCAGACTCGACGGCACTTAACAACAACAATTACAATACTATTCATATCATGCAGAACTTCATATATTTGCGTGCATGGCATTTCAGAGGAATATCTGTATTGCAAGTGTACTGTTGAATTCTGCCTAGAATAGACTCGAGCCCAAAGAAAATGCACAACGTTTTTTTATCTTGCACTAGGTGCAAGGAGCTCTTTGCTCTCAGGGAACGAGTCCGTTCTCTAGAGGCTAGAGTAGCAGACTTGGAAGACATAAGAAAGACGGAGAGGTACATAGACGAGACCAACAGGGATATAGTTCTGAAGTCCCACCTCCAGTCTGGCAGCATCCCTGTTGCCATGGAGGAGAGAGGTCACGTGACAGGAGAGCATCACCCTGGTGTGGCAGGAAGTGATCCTGTAACTAGGACCTGTCCTCCAGGTGATGTAAAACCCTCTCGCACCGAGGACGTTTCTCAGGGCTATGTGCTCATGAGGGAAGGGTTAGGACAACCGTTATAGCTGGTGATTCGATCATTAGGCATGTAGATAGCTGGGTGGCTGGTGGATGTGAGGATCGCTTGGTAACATGCCTGCCTGGTGCAAAGGTAGCGGACCTCACGCGTAACCTAGATATGGTCTTAGATAGTGCTGGAGAGGAGTCTGCTGTCTTGGTACATATCGGTACCAATGACATAGGAAAATGTGGTAGGGAGGTTCTGGAGGCTAAATTTAGGATTTTAGGTAGGAAGTTGAAATCCAGAACTTCCAGGGTAGCATTTTCCAAAATGCATCCCGTTCCAGCGCAGGACCCAAAAGGCAAGCAGAGCTCCGGAGTCCCAATGCGTGGATGAGACAATGGTGCAGAGATGAGGGTTCTGTATTTGTTAGGAACTGCGAAATATTCTGGGGAAAGGAGGGGCTCTTCCGAAGGGATGGGCTTCACCTTAACCAGGATGGAACCAGGCTGCTGGCATTAACCTTCAAAAAGCAGATAGAGCAGCTTTTAAACTAGATAACAGGGGAAAGTCGACAATCGCCCAAGAGCACATGGTTCGGAAGAATGTATACTTGAAGGATACTACCAAAAGCATAGAAGTTCCAAAAAAGAGTAAAGTAGCCCAAATGCCCTCGAGTATGGAGCAGACAGAGCTTAAAGATCCCAAATTACCCTTGTCTACCAATAGCCAGACTAATATGAATAAAATACAGTCTCTAAAATGCTTGTAAAAATAAGATGGGAGAGTTAGAATATATAGCACTAAATGAGAGTTTAGATATGATTGGAATATCAGAGGCATGGTGGAAGGAGGACAACCAGTGAGAAACACTGATATCTGGGTACAAACTACATCGTAATGATAGAGCTGATCAAATTGGTAGAGGAGTTGCGCTCTATGTTAGAGAGGGCATTGAGTCAGAAAGAATTAAAGTTTTGCAGGAAACAAAATTTGCTGTAGAATCTCTATGGATTGAAATTCCATGTAAAAAGGGGAAGGCGATGGCAGTGGGGGTGTACTATCGACCACCTGGCCAGAATGAACAAATGGATGATGAAATGCTCAAAGAAATCAAGGAAGCTAACAAAAGTTACAGCACAGTAATAATAATGGGTGATTTCAAGTGTCACAACAGGATATGCTAGGGAGATAAAGTTCCTAGATGAAATAAATGACTGCTTCTTGGAGCAGTTGGTTCATGAACCGACCAGAGGGGAAGCCATATTAGACCTAGTCCTTAGTGGAACACCAGATCTCATAAGGGTGTTGGGGCCACTTGGCAATAGTAATCATATCATGATCACATTTGATTTAATTAGTGGAGGAGGGATAGTAAGGAAATCCACAGTACTACCTTTTAACTTTCGAAAGGGAGACTATGATAAAATGAGGAAAAAAGTTAAGAAAAAACTAAAAGGAGCAGTGGCAAAGGTTAAAGACTTACATCAAGCTTGGGTGTTGTTGAAAAATGCTATCTAGGAAGCCCAGACCAGCTCTATTCCACGCTTTAAGAAAAGTGGAAGGAAGTCCAAAAAACTGCCAGCATGGTTTATAGGTGAGGTCAGAGAGGCTGTTGTTGCCAAAAAAACATCTTTCAGGAAATGGAAGAAAGAGCCAAACGATGAAACCTGGAAATAGCACAAGCACTGGCAAGTCAAATGCAAGGTATTGATAAGGCAGACAAAGGGAGAATTTGAGAAGAAGCTTGCTGCGGAAGGAAAAATGCGAAATAAAGACTTTTTCAAGTACATTCGTAGCAAAAAATCTGTGAGAGTCAGTTGGTCCATTAGATGATAGAGGGGTTAAAGGGGCACTAAGAGATGACAAGGCGATAGATGACAAGAGACTGAATGAATTCTTTGCTTCGGTCTTTTCTGAGGAAGATGTAGGGATGTTACCCATGACTGAAGTGGTATTTAAAGGTGCAGAACAATTGAAGGAAATATTGATACCTCAGGAAGATGTATTACAACTATTAGATAAACTGAAGAATAGCAAATCACCTGGGCCAGATGGTATACATCCAAGAGTGTTGAAAGAACTGAAATATGATATTGCAGACTTGCTATTAGTAATCTGTGAACTTTCATTAAAATCATCTGTAATAACCTGAAGATTGGAGGATCGCCAATGTAACGCCAATTTTTAAAAAGGGTTCCAGGGGTGATCCGGGAAACTACAGACTGGTGAGCCTGACGTCAGTACCGGGAAAAATGGTAGAAACCATCATAAAGAACAAAATTACTCAGCATGTAGATAGTCATGGCCTAATGGGAGACAGCCAACATGGCTTTAGACAAGGAAGATCTTGTTTTACTAATCTGCTATGTTTTTTTGAAGGTGTGAATAAACAGGTGGACAAAGGTGAGTCAGTTGATATAGTGTATCTGGACTTTCAGAAAGCCTTTGACAAGGTCCCTCATCAGAGACATTTGGCAAAACTAAAGAGTCATGGGATAGGAGGCAGTGCACCATTGTGGATCAGGAACTGGTTAAAAGATAGAAAGCAGAGGGTAGGACTAAATGGCCAATTTTCCCAATGGAGAAAGGTGAATAGTGGTGTACCCCAGGGATCTGTGCTGGGTCCACTGCTTTTTGACATATTCATAAACGACCTGGAAAAGGGAATAACGAGTGAGGTTATCAAATTTGCAGATGACAAAACTATTTAAAGTTGTTAAATCCCAATGTGGAAAATTGCAAGAGGATCTTGATAAATTGGAAGACTGGGCATCAAAATGGCAGATGAAATTTAATGTGGACAGGTGCAAAGTTATGCATCTAGGGAAGAACAACCCAAACTATGGTTACACAATGCAAGGTTCCACATTAGGAACCACCACCCAGGAAAAAGATTTAGGCATCATTGTGGATAACTTGTTAAAACCCTCGGCCCAGTGTGCAGTGGCGGCCAAGAGAGCAAATAGAATGCTAGGTATCATAAGGAAAGGAATGGAAAATAAAACAAAAGATATAATAATGCCTCTATATCGTTCCATGGTGAGACCGCACCTTGAATATTGTGTGCAATTCTGGTCGCCGTATCTTAAAAGGATATAACGATTTTAGAAAAGGTTCAGAGAAGAGCCACCAAAATGGTAAACGTAGATCGATTGTTTACATTATCAGAATATAGAAAGACTAGGGGACATGCAATGAAGCTACAGGGTAAACTATTTAGGACTAATAAAAAAAATATTTTTTTCACTCAGCGTGTAATCAAACTCTGGAATTTGTTACCGAAGGATGTAGTAAAGGTTGTAAGTGTAGCTGGGTTGAAAAAAGGTTTGGACAAGCTCCTGGAGGAAATGTCCATAAACCATTATTAAGAAGAGACCCAGGATATCAATGCTTGACCCAGTACAAGCATTGTGGAACCTGTCTCTTTTGGGGAAACTGCTAGGTACGTATGACCTAGATTGGCCACTGTTGGAAACAGGCTACTGGGCTTGATGGACCTTGGTCTGACCCAGTATGGCATATCTTATGTTCTTATCTTGTTTGATCATAGTAACATAGTAAATGACGGCAGATAAAGACCAGTATGGTCCATCTAGTTTTGCTATCCTTATTTCTCTTTTTGTCTCTTTGAGTTTGATCCTGTATTCATTTCTGTGTTCCTCTGTTTGTGAGCTTTTGAATTTTGCGAAAGCTGTGTTTTTTGCCTTTATTTGAGCAGCCACTTCTTTGGAAAACCAAACAGGTTTTCTTCTCCTCTTGTTTTTGTTTACTTTTCTTACATATTTATCTGTTGCCTCTTTTATTGCCACCTTTAGTTTAGCCCATTGCAATTCCACTTCCCTTATCTCCTTCCACCCTGTCAGCTATCCTTTAGGTACTCGGCCATTTTATTGAAGTCTGTGTTTTTGAAGTTTAGGACTTTGAGCTTGCTATGATTGGCCTGTACCATGGCTTTTATCTCAAACCACACCGTGTGATGATCGCTGCTGCTCACAGGGGCACTCACGCAGACATTCGACATGCTATCACCGTTGGTGAGCACTAAATCCAGTGTTGAGCTTTCCGTGGTTTGTTCCATCACCATTTGTCTAAGTAACACATCTTGGAGAGCATCCACAATTTTTTTGCTTTTTTCCAGATTTGCAGAAGGAGTAATCCAATCTACAACTGGTAGATTAAAGTCACCCAATATTATCATTTCCCCCTTTGTGGCTATCTTGGCAATATCTATAATCAGTTCGTTATCTATCTCTTCAATTTGTGTCGGAGGTCTGTATACTACAGCATTATGGATGACAGTGCCATCTCCTCTTTCCAACACAATCCAGAGAGCTTCTTCTTTTCCCCATGCCTCCTGCATTTCAGTAGCTTTAATATTGCTTTTGATATACAAGGCTACTCCTCCTCCTCTTCCATTTTCTCTGTCTCTTCTGAATAGATTATAGCCAGCTATGGCTATATCCCAATCATGTGATTCATTAAGCTATGTTTCTGTAATGGCCACAATGTCCAAATCCATTTCCACCATTAGGGCTTCCAGGTCCGGAACTTTGTTGGCTAAGCTTTGAGCATTTGTGCTCATTGCTTTCCAGCATTTAACTGGCTTGTGTGTACTTTGAATTGATTTTGTTCTGCCTACATATTCCCACTTGTTTTTGATGTGTGGTTTAAAAGTGTGGCTGTTTC